>OZ016489.1:7254699-8624118 GCA_963966615.1 Tenthredo amoena
CTATCGGCTAGTCATTGTTATCCTTGTTGTCACGTCGTTGAAAACAAGCTTTCCAGTCCCAAAATATCTTGAAACGCCGAATAAATTTCACCTAATTTTAACTTGAAGTGCTGTGTGGTAGTGGTGGATAGATGGATACAGATATATTCATAGTAGTTTGGGGGCAGGTATCGCGTTTAATTGAAAGTCGATTATTATTAATACGTTGCGATTAAATAAAACAATAAATTGCACGAGCTGGAGAATAATGAATAAATGAGAATGACATTGCCCCATGATTAATGATGGTGAGTGACAGTGAAGAATGTGTGTGTAAGCACCACTACCCTCTACTCTAGACTCGACAATGGATAAAATGAAAGCAGCAAAAAAAAAGTTATACAAAAGAAAGAGTACGAACCATACGATAACGGTTCAAACCCCTAGTGAAAAATTCAGTTGATGGATTTATCAACAACCAAGCATGAGATTAGGGCTTATTGTTGGAACGGAAAAATCTCACGTTTGATTGTATATATCTGGATAAAACGAAAGCTCACGAGTCAATTCCGCCTTTAAATTTCTAAGGCTTATTCAAAGATTTAACACCGACAGTGAGACTAAAGTTTAGAGTCAGAGGTAAATTGTGCAGCGAATGCTAAGAATTGAAAACTGTGAAAAAGGTCGTCGGGTCAAAAAACGAAATATCTAACAAGAAAATAAATTTTAGTTCCTGATCTACGTATGAGTTTTTGTCTGACGGTGATATAGATGTTATAACAACCGAGTATTTTATGAAAGGTGAGTCATGATATCAAATCCAGGACAGATTCTCCCCAGAAGACTTGGGAGGGACACTATATTCGTTCCGATGCGATGTTCCACTCTTTTCAATTTACCAATCTCATTCGAAGGATCGCTCACTACCAGTCAAACTTTGATAGGGTATCACAGCTCGACTGTAAAAAAAATTGTCACAAGAAACAAGTAACCATACTTAATCTTCGGCACTCCTTACGCTTCTCAAAGCTCTTCCAAAGGCCAAGGCGCCAGGGACTGGCGCGGGCGGTAAGAAGATTGATTCAGGCTAGTGAACACTGGCACTAGAAATCAGTCAGGGATAATATGTGAGGAGGATTGATAAGGGTTGGTAGACACTCCGAGGATTTATGTATTTGTAACTGATCGAATCTTTCGATTTGAAGCCGCAGCTTTTAACTTCATTGTAATATTTTATTCATGATGATTCATCGGTTCTTTTTTATTTTATCTCCAAGGGTTGATTTTGGCGTACAAGGATTGGCTTGTTTCTATTTCCGGGTCGTTTGAGGCTCCCAATCAGACCGTGGCAGAATTCTAAACATTTCCACCAAAAACTGATCACAATTACACGTCATGAAGCATCTGAAGCAAGAAATAGCTGTAGGAGGCTGTAGCAAGTTATCTCATTTACGCAGTGGATTAAGACCCGAGTTATCAAAATTGGATTCATCTTATCCCATCAGGTACTTCATCAACTCTCGCTCGCATTTTCCCAATAACAAAATTCTCAGCCCTACTGTGAAATTGCAATAAATTCTCAAACCATTGAACTCTTCTTTGGCAAAGCACCAGCCCGAGCACTTGGCGGTTTCAAGGTGAAACAACGGCGAAAACTTCTGTTTCTAATTAAGGTTTTACCGGGTGTTGATGAAAAAAATTTTACCGATTGTTTCACAGAGAAATTATCAGAGTGGAACAGCGCCCGAGTCTACGGGGTAAATGAGAAAAGTTTCAAGCTTTTAAAGGTAGACCAGTTCCAAGAGTAAAACAGCTGAAAACAGTTCGACTTTAGCCTTGGTTTCTGCGACAGATTCTGCGTCTAGATATTCATAGGAGAAATTATTATTACAGCCATTTCAAATTTGAAATTTGACGAACGACTGCAAAGTAACCGAATCGTATCAAAGTCACGTTCTCACTAATCGAAGCAACTTGGCGTAGCAAATTTCCTTGTAGCTGACAATGCAATCAGCCCTTGTTTAATCGCGAGTTAACCCCTTGTTTCCAACGCTTCTATACCGTCAGGATTTAGGGAACCCATTTCAACAAAGCAGACCAAAGCAAAGTTGAACCGCTTTACGTTCCCGCAAATCGAACTCTAATTTTAAAACCCTTGCAAATTTATTCTACACTTTAGACGCCTAGTCGGATGATTAGACGTCCCTGAAAAAATGTGGAGGGTCTTAACTCGTGTACCTTAGTACTTAGTACACATGAGCATATTTGCAAGTGTTTAAACAACCCTAAATATTAAATGAGCTGTTGATGATCGAAAAGCAAAAACAAGAAAGTAGATGAAAGGATTCACAGACTCGCCATTAGCAATACATACCTATGAAACATTCCACGTCACTTGAGCTATCCAAAAAATTACTCTACCTACAAAATTTGCTATCCATCGGGGCATGAAAATACAATACTTTTAGCAAGTATTGAGGCTGATAGTGCGTCATACCCTCGATTACACACAATTGCTCATTGTATAATTTATAGTTTCTCATATTCTACAAGCGACGAATTATATCATGGAGGAATCGGTCGTTTTAAAATTATGACGATCTTTAGATTTCTTTGAACTTATTTTGAGCAGACCTTTCACCTCGAAAAAAACGGAAGAATTTGTTGTCCACAAGTGCGGATGGGCCACTGATACATAGGTATGTATATCAGCAAATCTGATAATTTTGAAACGGCCGGTTTTTCCACGAAACAATTTTACGCAAAATTTGGCCGTTGGTAAAAAAGAAGAACAATTAAATTTCTTTTTTCTTTTGATAAAGTCCCGTTGAAGCTGTCGAAAATGTTGGAACGAATCTGATTATTGTAGATGATAAAAGAACCGAATTTTTTGATTTCTTATCATTTCTGAAATATCTCCTTTTGAAGATAAGTGTGCTTTCCGACATAAAAGACATCTTTGAGCCGTAGTAATTTTCTAGATAGCTGAAATCACGTGGAATGTCTCATACACGTATAGCTTTTGGATTCACCGGATCTGTGTTAAAATCTGGAGGCATGTGAAAGTTCAAGTATAGTATCTTTGGTGTTATTAATTTCTGCCCTTGCACATACCTATATATTGAATAAGATCGTTGATTTGATTAGTAACTTTTGCAGTGCTTCTATGCGTAATTCTCTTGATAGATATAAGACATAAATATTCATTGTCTCCCGAAGAACTTTGGAAAGTTCAGGACTAAATCTACTTTAGGTTTAACAATCTTCCGCGGTAACTTGCCCTCAAGTCTCGAACTTAGCAAAGTAGAATTATTTGTTACTAAGTGTTAAAAACCTATCTTGCCGGCAACATTAATCCGCAACCCCACATGGGGCTGGAATCAAATTCTAGCCCTGAAAGAATTTTTTGATCAAATTAACGCGCCAGGTGAAGAAAAAAGATGAATTTCTTGACGTCCCACAGTCTTCATTGACATTTCTCCGTCACTTTGATCTTAGACGAGCCAAAATGGTATCCGTAAAGGAAAATGAAGTTTGAATCAATTTTTTGAGAATAAACTATACAGGAGATCGAAGATTAACATCGTTGAATAAATATTGCTGGAATTAGACCATGAGTCCCGTAATACCAACTCTGGAAATTTTTCGCCAATTTTTTTTAAGCAATTTATTTTCACCAGAATGAATTCGATGGGATAAATTTCATTTACAAATGCAAATGTGGTTGAAATGAAATCGTAAACCTTAGGGAGTATTTCTGATTAAACAGAGAAGCGGACAGACGAAAAGTAAAGGCGAATAAATATTCTACCAATCTTTAACCGTACGTCAGAACGCCCGGGTGTTTCATTCAATGATTTGTAGACGTCTGTTTCGTTATTCAAACAGTATAACAGTAACGGTATTCCCACGCTCAGAGTAGCGATTCGATCATGGATGAAAATGACAAAGTTGAAAAAAATGAAAATCTCCAATAACCGTACGTCAGATTTAAATCAAAATCAGGTTCCGGTCCTGAGGGATATTCTGATTAAAATATGACATCGGGCAAAAAAAAAAAAAAAAAAAGGTGGAATAACATTCCGCCAGTCTCGTCGCGTCGAGCTTTTTGCGTGACTTCAATATATTCGGATTTCCCAAAGAGTATACGTTCGGATCTTTGATATGTAGGTTCATGAGTTTCCTCACCCGAGTAAAGGCCCTTTTTGGAATGAACTTTCTCTCACTTTTCCATAAACAAAATACATATCAATACATGAATCATATGTTGAAAGTATATTTCATAGTCTGACCAATAAGTTTGTTGAAAATGTAATTAGTTGAGAAATCTAACGAGTCAGCTATCTCACAACGTAGAAAGGAATTAACTGCGAGGAGAATCTCTCCCCGAATAGATTAGACGATGGATCATGTCAAAGTTGTAGTTAGGAAGCCCGGATTCCCTCCATTTGGTAACTAACCAGATATTATGACGACGCCCGATCGCTAGAGAGCTATTTTCCACTGCGATCATTACGTATCGGGGAGATTCAGGGATTATCAGGATTCTCCGGGGCATGTGAATCTGAAAGCTTATCCATCGATTTTTGGTTTTGTTCTTTTTTTCACGAAGCCTCATTTTTTGCGATTTTTTTTAAGCCGTCGTGAGCTGAAAAATTTGCCAAAATCTGACTTCGAGGGTATGTGATGTGAAACTGCGCGCATTTCGACTAAGCGAGTGATCACGTACCCGAAATCGAAAAAAGGATGAATCAAGAACAAGCTGAGAGTGCGGTATGGAATGAAAAAGGTACATTGTATGGCGCAAGAATCAACTTCTCGAAATCAATTTTTTGATCTCGTCCATACGATTTGGGCCTTTTTCCATTACGTTTGACCATCGAGCCATCCACGAAAAAGTGAATGTGACCTACCAATCGATAGATAGAAAATAATTATGTTCAATATTTCGAAGCATTTTGAAAATCTTCATTTTTTCTTGAGTGAGTCGGGTCGCTTAAATTCGTCGATGGATAGCTCGAAAGGCACATCCGTGGACGCATTCAGGCGCTTTGTTTCCATGATTCTCAAGAATCGATTTCTGTCAAAGTCCCGTATCATCGAAATTAAAACTCCAGCTACGACTTAGGCAAATTAAAGTTCCAATTATTTTTCGATAATGTTCGAAACCTGCAGATGAACTTGCAACGTTTTCGTCAACGACATGAAATACTGAAATAAGTGGATGAATGTGCTTGGGTTTTGTTACCGCATTTCAAAACACTGTGATTCAGTTTCTTCAGGACTCAACGCAGTTTCCTTTCTGGTAGTAAAAAAGGTAATTGTGAGGAAAGTTGATTAGCTACTTTCTGTGTTGATTCGATTCGACAACAACATCTAATTAGGATTTACAGGACCTTGCCAAAGTGTTCCCACGTCTATATCTTCTCGGAGGATACCGAGGGAATCCCGGGTAGTTGCAAACCTCCAGCTATTAACTTTTACCCTCGTTCCTAAAATCTTCAACGAAACAAAAGAAGAACGAGCTCTCTCCCGTGCCCTACGGGAATTTCCACATTTCCTTCTCTCCGAAAATTACGGCGAACATTTTTTTGTACACGATATATACACGCGCGCATTGCCGAGCAGAACTCAGCTATCGCATCATTTTTCGACAAAATTTTTTGCAATTAGGGAGTAATTCAATTCCACCAAAGATCAATGTTTCAACTGTCGAATTCAAATGCATTGTCAAGTCAGCGATTACAAATAAAAACAATTCGGGTTTTTTTTTGCATTTCATCGTCGTGATGATTTAAGAAAAGTTTTGGTTCGGTCGGCAAAGATTTTTGCCAATTTCAACGAATCTTTACGTTTTCGAGCCTTTGGCAGTCGAAAGACAGGTTTTTAGACAGATATATAGGAAACGTGTTCAAAATACATTTCACATTTGGTTAAAAATTTTCGGGATGTTTCTCCCGTCTCCTAAACAAACAACTCAATTTTTCAACCCTGATCTCGGTACAATTCGCTATCCGCACTCATCAGACATTTGCTTTTACATCTCGACCTATACAAACGTTTTCGCCTATTCCATTAACTTTGAAAGGGTTATTTGGGCAGTCATTCGACTGGGTCACCATCGCCCGCAGGATAAGTTTGAATAGGCGAATGTTGAAATAATGTATAGATTCGGGTTAGTTCTGTCAGCTTTACAGACGTCTTTCACCCCATTTTCAAGTATGGAACGAGTGCTGGAAGCTGAGCCACACAAGTTTCCTTAGACGAGAAAATAAATGTTGATTCGATTCGTAGTACCTATATCGGGGAATAAAAAGTTCGACTGAAGTTAGCGAGCGAACGAAGGAAATAAAAGGTCCTGCCAAATTTTTATTCCGTCAGAAAGAGACTCTTGCCAAAGCTCGTGATTCGTTCAACGACTCTCCATAGTTCGATATAAAATTTTCGGGTATCACGTTACTCGCGCAAATCTTCAGACTCGAAAAATGTCCATAAAGTGAAAATAATTAGCCATACGTCAATAACATACGCGGTTCTCTTTGCCCACGTAATAAAAAGCCCATTGATCAAAAGGAAATTGTGACGGACTTTTTTAAAGTGAAAAATTGATCATTTTTAACGCTTAGCACTTTGATGTCCTTTCAACCAAGTAAGGAAGGAAGGGCGCCGGTGGTGTGAAAGTAATGAAGGATCTAAAAAAAGCGATCCGTATCAATCAACAATTTTCTACACCACAATCAACCAACTTTACGTCTCAATTCACCTTTTTCGGCTCTGATTATGAACGGCGCTCTGTTATCTGGCAAAAGACACTTAATCCTATATTATTATAGGTATACGTGAAATGATATGATAATAAACTCTTCGTTATTTAATTTTACGTCCAATCTCACCTCCCGAGAGGATTTATTAAGGCCTTGATTGACTCCGTATCTTCTCGCCCCTAAATTTCATCAGAAAATATGGCGATTCGTTTTTAGAGTAGCAAGTATACCAATTTGTGATTTTATTGTTTATCAAGGGGTCCATGCCCTCGAAATTTCAAAAAGCAGGTCGATTTTCAATTTTTTTTTTTTTTGACTCAGGTATTAGGATGGTAAGGTCGAGCTTTGACATACAGTTAGTACATAGTCTTGACATTATACAGTTTTTTTTTCACTGCAAAATATACATAAACAACATAGTTATTGTTATTTAAATAATGCGCTGTAGCCGCCGCATTTGAAATCAAAAATACGAGAATCTATTTCTAATACAATGACAAAGCACAGAACCACCGGATACTTTCTTGAAATTTTGGAAATCGCGAAAATGACAACGTTTTGAAAAAACAGTTTGATTTTCGGCCAAAAAGAACAACTTCAAACGTTTGTAATTAACAAACGGAGATATATATATATATAAAAATCATCCGCTGGTTCTATTGAATATGTTATAAACCATGTCCATTCCAAATTTGAAGTAAATTGAACGAATAGATTTTGAGATATGACGTCCGCCAGATCGTGAAACGTAGTTTCGAGATAAACGCAAAAAAAGAAACCGCTAGAGCCGTAATGCACCGGGACGTTCTGACCTGCTCCACTAAAATCGTCATAACTCGTTCAATTTTTGGAATTTTCAGAAAATTTATATCGCAAATGAAAGTTAAGCTCCAGGCAATGAAATGATGAAATAAACCCAAAATCGATTTTTTGAAATTTCAAGGGTATGCATGCCCCTTGAATTCACGACTGATCGACAAACTTATCTCAATCTCGTTTTTCAATCGACAACCAATGATGAAGGGTTGGTAAATCCAGTAAATCAATTTACCCCTGCAGAAAAGGAACATTGCAGCTCTGTGATAAACCGATGCGAAGATCCTTTTTTCCTTTTGCTCACTCCGCAAATGATACAAAGAGTACGAATCTTCCGATAGAAATGTTTCGAAGGTCTTACGTTCTCCCGTAGCCATTGCTCTGTGAACTGTGTGTTTCCGTTGCTGATTTTAAAGACAAGTTTCCAGAGATATGGTATTTTCTTTGAACACAACAAACGAGATTTGTTGCATCAAAATTTCACATTTTCGACCATTTTTATTCAAAATTGAAGATATGAAAATCACGCGCTATGCTCTGGTATGTCGAAAATCTTTTACAAGACTTCTCATTCCTTTTGAACATTTTTTACTCTACTCATAGATGTGTATTACATAATTATGGTGTGTTTGTGGAAAGTGTGAGTTACGAGGGTGTATAAACCTTGGAGATAATTTTTTTCGAATATTTCAATAATTTTTACTTATGTCGCAAAATGTTTTTGTCTTTTTCTCTTTATGCGTTATTCCCACCATTATTCGAAACGCATTTTCCTTCAGCTATTATTACTTCGAGACAACCAGTTGGGCCGAAAAATGATATAAATGAACACACTTCTGGCCAAGTTATTCACCGGGAATCAGCTTCTGAAATAATTCTAACTGAAACTTTGGTATCATAATTTTTTTCTGAAAAAGGAAGAAAATAAACCCGAGGGAGTACCGAGTGAAAGAATAAGACTCACCTATCTCAATTACTTGTTAACCCAGAACTCGGATTAGTTTATACATTTTTTTTCCGTCTGAGTATTCCGGAGAGAGATTCTTAAAATAGACTGAAAATTAAAGAATTCCCAACGCCTGTTCCTCCCACTCTTTTTCGTACATTACCGGTGTCCATTGTTTGTCCGAATCGAAGATTGAAAGAAAATAATGTAAATATTCTCTCGACTTGAAACTCGCCAGACACATTCTGGCCGATGTTATAATTTTTGAGTTATAGTTATTAGCTTAGTTTGTTATTTGGCAGAAATTAATCAAATTGCACGACTTGAATAGACCTAGGTATATGTTAAATATCGTAGGCGTTGTATTCTATGTAAATAATATGTTTAGAACAGACCATAAATAATAATTGATATATAAATTTATCAATTAGAAAAGTAGATTTAAGATAGAGTCGAGTCGACAGACTAAATATATCATACACATAATTATCGAGCAATGATAGATGCTCAGAGATGAATTATCCTTCTGATGATACTATATATATATACCATAGAAAATTATTTTCATCTTAGCACGAAATGAGTAGCATTGCCACAGCAAAAGTAATCAGCTTCGTTTGAGCTATTTAATCCAAGAAAAAGAAAAAAAAAAAATGAAAGTAAGATACTATGGTAGATGAAAGTTTGGCAATAGTGGGTAATTAGCTCTAAGTAGCGCGGTAAGTTCTGCCAATTGTAAGAAATCGATGAGAGAATATTTCTCAATCGTTCAGTACATCATCAAGGCGCTCCACAATCTCTAAAGAGGTTTTCTATCTGATACCATGATCAAAATGATTAACAAAATCCCAATCATTAATCATTTATGAATGCTCCTAGAAGGGGACTACGGTCATTCGGTTACTTGATCAGTTTGGGACTAAGATATACCGCGATGTCAAAATTTGAAACAGGATTTGAATTTGAACCAAAAAATGCAATCGTGTTATTATTTTCTGATGAATCCTGCGCACGTATTTCATCAGAACAAGTGGAATTCCAATAGTCTGGGAGCAAATCTCTTTGGGATTAAAATAAAACGGAAAAAATTTGTGTCCTTGATCGTGTACGGTAGCGAGTTCCGAAATTTCCGGAAGTGTTTATGTCTAACGCAAGCCCTTGCCGTTTTGGCATGGGCAATTGACTTCTGTTCACAGCGGAAGCAGGAATGGCAGCTATTGCTGAACAGAAACAGCCGGAAGATCGGACCGAAGAAGAGAAGATGGCCCTGCTTGGACGGCCACGTTTGGGCGAGGTGTCACGTGCCCAGGTCCGAATCAAGGAATCCAAAGAATTCAAAAATACCGTTGACAAACTCGTGCAAAGAGCCAACGCGTCAATTTTACTTGGTAAGTACATTGCATTCCTTCTTAAATTTGACCTAAAGTGTTTAAAATACGGCTGCGTATCCCCACTCGACCTATGACGGCTTTTTCATGTTCGTCACGATGCCCGGGAAATGCCCCCAGCAAAAATAACGGTGAAGGAACAAAGTTCGTGTTGTTCGTTCTAAGAATCGAGAACATCCTTTCTCACCGAGGATCTCTTTGCCCAAAGTTACCAGGCTGTGAAACCGAGGCCAAACTTCGTCGCTTGCAAGATACCTACTTTTCCTTGATCATTATATCTACTCCCCTAACAGTTATAGGAAAGTTATTGCCCGGGGCAGCCTTAAGTTCTGCAAGTTTGTGGATGAGTCCACGCAAACATTTGAGGAATGGCTATTCGAAGACAACCATCGGGAGCTCGAATGTTTGTTGATAGAACACGATCTTGTTCTTGTTCAAACTTTTGAATATCCAAGCCGCTTTGTCAAAGGCTTCGGTTGCTGTAGTTTCAGGCTGCATCGATTATATATCTGGAATCTTCCATGCGAACTAAACTACCCAACTACTCCTACCGAACTAAGAACCCTGAAAAAAATTAGGATTCAAAGTAAACTTTCAAGTATACGGATATAAAGATGTCAGTCAGTCAGTTTCTCCCGGGTCTCTAGACAACTGGGAGTAGGCTCGGTAGCTCTCAAGGACTTTATGGAAATCGTTTTCGTGAATAAAACTGGAAACTACACTCAGGCAGAGTGTAAAAGTGATGGAGACGTCTGTCAGACCTGTACGGTCGAAGTACATGACCTAAGTCAGCCGTCATATTGATGACTCAATGAATTTTTCAGTAAAATTTCGAGTAATTTCAGAGGCAGGATTTGTATTCGTCACATGAAGCCCTGGCACGATTTGGCCACAAGGATCCCATCTGTTCAGTTTATTTTTTTTTAATTTTTTTTCTTTTACTTCGAAATGGATTATTGACCGTTATTTCTTGGGTGAAATTGATGTGCCGGAAGTAATTGCCAGGGAGCCGTGTAATTTCTCGACACCAATATAAGCCCGAGGGAATCTAATCTCGAATCCTTCGACCCTGACAAGATTATCCCGCGCTAATCTCTTTATTAATGGTGAGTTCCGGAAAACAATTTTCCAATTTCATTGGGAACTTAGTATTTCCCCCTTGTATTTCTCTACTTTCATTTTTCCCCACTGCGAAATTTCACGCTTTCGTTTCACTACACACTTCACGAAACCAGATCGTACGCAATCGTGCGATAGGTAATCCATTTAAGAGTCCAACTTTCGTCCGGCAGCAAAAGAACAGAAAAAGTTTGTCAGTTTGTCAGTTGGTCGAAAAATATTTTCACTGTTTCACCATCGATTCCCGATACTCGTCGGGGTAAACTTTTCCCGACTACACTCTGACACAACTGGTCGGTTTTCAATAAAATATCATCTCAAGCGGTCTCTATAACGGCTGTTTCAGAGTAGAATCGCAATATCGTATGAGATTCGATGCACGATAAATATTCTCGAGGGGATATCGTTTCCAATAATTACACCACTTACCACCAGTTATTACATTCGAACGCGTCGATACGTAGATCCTCACCCATTTAACACTGTTAGTGTTAGTCATGGAACATTGCCAGTTTTATACCTCGTATTACTATCAGTGATAAAACAGCGTGATAGGAAACCCAGCATATTGCGGTGTTTACTCTGAAACACCCGTTATGTGGATATATGTATATGTGGATATGGGAGTGGTCGTTTTATGGTTACAGATCATATAATTTCAAGATGAGCTCCACGTACTAGCTGCACCAATTTTTATACGTCTTCTTGCTATAGAGTGTAGACATTTCCGATTCTTATGGTAATACGTGTCTACCGGATATATAATGATACAATCCCTAAGCTGCAGTCATCCAGAGGAATTCAAATACTGAAAGAGTGTGTGGTTTCCTCAAATACCATTGTCCAATTCCGATTTCTCGAGATCTCGAATTCGTTACAGCAGATTCGTATTCTTTATTCATTTAAATTCACTTCGGTGAATTTTCTATTAATCATATCTTTGGTCCAATATGGATGCGTCTATTCATTTCAATTTGTGATTCGGCATTGAATACAAAGCGATTTTGCCTCTTCACACAAAATATACGTGATATGAATTCCGATGAATCCCTTCCTTAGAATAAATGATCCAGCATTCGCAGTCTGGAAATATTTTGGCTAGGGCCTAATGAAATCTGGCAGTACGAGTTCGTGCTTGATATACCCATATGTTTTATTGTGCAGAGATACGACCACGTGGCATGTTTGACATGAGCAGCCAGACTCGCGTGGTTGAACCAGAAAATATAGCAAAGTACGTATGTATGTATACATACATACCGAGTCCAACCCTCTGCACAATTTGCATACTAACATTCATCAAGTTATTGTAATCGCACATTTATCGTCAAAAAGATCTGAAAAATCTCACTGCAGCGTTGTAACCGTCAAAATCCTCGGACAATGTACGACAAAGCTCGGTGATCTAGTTGTATGCTATCATTTCCCACTAAACCCTCGAAAAAAGGGAAAAATTTCAGGGTTACAATGAGTTTGAGTTAGTAGTTCTGGCTAAGAACTAATGATGCAGATGTGCAAAATTGAATTTTTCGCCATTCCAGTCGGACGGAAAGTTTAAGCAGACGCTTTTGATGGAAGAGATGAAAAATATAGGAGGACGCTACGGTACACGTCTCCGTTCCGACGTATCAAATACCTTTCACCGTATCAGTATTTATTTACCATTGAATTTTTATGAACGCCATGGGTATAGCGCTGTTCGACACACATTACCCTGCACGGTGCAGATGTGGTGCAAGTCGTTTTCCTGCTCTAGGAAACGTCAGGCTATAAACGGACAGGTCATATGTGCCGACCTAGTTCGTCACCTACTTTACCTCCATGTATTCGTTTACATAGGTGATTGTATGTATATACATACATGACAAGATGCGGTACATGTTCGGTTTTACTTTTACAGGTACGAGTTCCTGGAAGGAACAGTTTACGGAAGCTTTGACCGTCAGCGGGGATGGGGCTGGTGAGGAACAGGACGGCGACGGAGCCCCGAGTCAGGGCGCTTCTCCGAGTACCATGGACTACTTCATGCACTCACTTACGATATTCTGGAAAATTCTATTCGCCTTCGTCCCACCTACAGGTTGGTTGATTTTCATTCAATAAATATCAACAGATTTTGGTCACAGTTTCTAGAAAGGGGATTTCCCCGAAAGTTTATATAGCCGATATCGAAGACTTTACAACGAAAAACATCGAAGGTTCAAAATTTCAGAATCCAAAGACCCGTATCTAGGGCCAAAACCATCCGAAAATTAAAATTCACGCATGGATTCATTCAGTATTTGGAAACTCGGGCTGTATTGGTCCAATCGAAACTAACAAATGGTCAAACTAATCGTCTTGAGATTTACTTTTAGAAAAAAAGTTTCAAAATTTCATCAATCATTTTTATGATATCGAAGTCATCGATCGAAGTAGATGAAATGGGTTTCCGTAAAGAGAGTCTCGATTGGAATGAACTATTTTTTGTCTTCACATCCTGAAAGATAAACCGAAATGTTCGGATTTTCGGGCCCTCGGGGATGTGGACTCTCGGAGTTTTGGGCTGTCTCCATACCATTTTTTCGGAATTGTAATGTTTTATATTTCTGAAAATTTGAAATTATCTCAAATTAATGCGGAACTTCAACCCACCCCCGCATGAAAAGTGGCTCAAAGTCATTTTCGCTGTTTGTATTCAATGAATGATGCGTTACACTTGATTATCAGCACACTATAAGACCTCAGGAAAATCTCAGGCCTGTTGAAAACCAAAAAGTACAGATTTCGTATATTTTATAGGTCAACCCAAAAACTTCCCGCTGAGATTTTTCAAGCTCAAAGAATAGTATTCTATGACTGAAACGTTTGATTAAAAGAAGAAGAAATCTATTACGAGTGAAAAGTTAATTCTACTTTCAGCAAAAAACCGCTTGATCAATCAATTCTTAAATTTCATCCAATTTGAGATGAAGCAAATCTTATCGATCGAGACTAAAATCATTGAAATCCGTTGATTAGTTCTCGAGGTATCATGGACTATTTTTTTTTCTCCAAAATTTTCTTTCTTGAATAACTCGAAAATTAATGGACCGATCAAAGAACCGAATCGATTTATACAAGGAAGATCAAATCTGTTCATCAGTTTTCAAAATATCGTCCGACAAGAAATTGATCACACACATGTCTACCTGAAAATGGTCAGAGGTGACTTTCTAGATCACAAGACGTGAAGATCTGGAAAAACTCAACTTTTCACTCTCGGGGTGATTATCCTAACTTCCCTACTTAGAACGGGAAGTTAAATAAAAGAACTGTTCGAAATCAGAATTGTCAGATCTGCCATTGCTCTATGCTTTCAAGGAAACAAGGATAGGTCGAGATCCACTGATTGTGGGCCGAAACTTTTGAGTATTATGTTTGCTCATTTTTACATCCGGGGTTAATTTGTGAACCCGAACCGAACTCACTGTAAATCATCCTTTTTATACCTGGAAGGCTTTTGCTAAAATTGAAAAAGCTTTAGCACAACTGCTGTGAGATCACTGGGTTAAAAAATTCTCATATCTTTTCATACTTATCGTAGAGTAACGATCTTTTCTCATTTTGCTCGGAAGGAATCAGACTTTCCTAAGAAAAACAAACATTTTGAAAAATCATTATATTTATAAGCTATTTCCGATCGAATATTTCATAATTTGAGTCACTGTTGCCAGAGGGGAGACTAAAACGTTTCTAGAAAATTTACCTGGATCCCGGAATTCTTCCCGCAGAAGATCCATACGAAGAAGTTCGTGGAGAATCTAACCCTAGTTGAGAAAAAAATTCCAACATACCGTCGTGCGTCGGGGTTCATACTCCCCGGACTTACGGGTTGTCTCATTTTCTCGGATTAGCAGTTTCCCAGTCTATCTAGAATAAAATAAATCTTCATCACGGTTTCTGGAAATCCGTGGTGAAAAAATCGTATGTATCACGTGCGATACGTCCAATTAAAAAGATGTAGAATTCAACGATAATTCCCATATCACATCGGAATATCTCGGGGTAGAATCAATTCCGTTTTAATGAGTTTGCTGGAAATCCGACTAATTACCGAATCGTCAAATGAGTAAAACATACGATACAAAATAGTGTATAAAAATCCTTCAATTGCGCAGAGTCTTTGAAAGGCGTATTCAAATATTCAAAGCCATAAAACTTTGGAAAATTGAAAATTTCAGATCTAAAAGTCGTCACCCTAATAAATAACTATCTTTTGAAGTATCGCTTTTGACCCGTAAAGTTTGGTTCCTGACGAACGGAACGAAAGAAAGAACGTTACAGTCTATGATCAGTTCTTTTGGAAACGTGCATTTTCGAACCGAGATATTCAAATGCAGTTTTGAAAAATTCAAACAGCCGTGACTCAATTATTTTTCACAATTAGCCTCGCAAATACATACTATATGTATATTGTACCATTTCTCTCTATGCTATTTCAGGTGGAATTGTTCGTATCGGATTTTCAAAATGTCGCAATTTGTATCGCTGTATGGAGATAACAACGTGACAAAGTTGGATCAAAATTTTCTTTTTTTTTCTTCCAACAGGTCCAATCGCGGGCTGGTAATTGGCCGAAACGAACGATATATCTATAGTTGCAAACATCGTGCTTCAGTGCATTCGTATTTGGAATTAATACTCCTGCGCTTTCAGCTTCGCACATTATAATCGTTGAGCTGCTGAAATTCAGAAAAACAATATATTCAGAGCGATGGAAAAGATGCTATGGAATTTTCACATTCTGCAAAAAGTGAGACCAAGAAATTTTCTCTGGTGAAATTTCATCCCCATGAAATTTCGAATCATTTTAAACTTTTTGCAACCGTAAGTTTCAGCCTTCTAGTGTTGTAGACGTTACGTCTTGTGTTGTGACGTACGTTAATAAAATCAGGTGTGACACCTCGCGTTATATACCTAGAGGTGGGGCCTTATGGGCCGAAACTTGAAATAACGGAACCATTTGATAAGTTAGCCAGCGCCTCTCCGATGAGTCAAGGTACTAAATTCCACCTCAAGGCGCTTGCGCGACCAAAGGCTTTGAATGCGCGAGTGTAAGTGGATGTGAAACGATGCACATACATTACACACACACTATTACACGTCGACGCTGCGCAAGCGCACTTAAACGAAATTCAGTACATTGCCACACCACGGTGGCGCTAATTGAGCCTTCAATTTGGTACAATATCGTAACACGGGATGCGCTATCCAGTTAGTATTCAGATCAGTGATCTAGAGGAAATCTTGAAACTATACAGTCACTAGCGATCCCGAGTTTTAGCTGTCAAATTTTGTATTTGGCAACGATGTGATTGATAAGAACTTTTGAGGTTAAGATCTCAATTAATTGCGGTAGTGATTCGGAAAGGTTTGGAAAGGTCTAATCGTAAATGATGGGTGCTTGGAAGAAACAAAGCAGCTAGGTGGGAACAGTTTATTCAATCGTGTTAATTTAATACAGTAGAAATTAAATTAAAATAAAAAACAACATAACCTCGATTGACTACTTTGTGCGCGAGAGTTTGACAGCTCTCGCTTCATTTCTTGCAAGTTGGCACCCGTGCCTCGTAGGTTAAAATATCATCGCAGGACGATCTTGCCGACCAATAAAATTGAATTATTTAGCGCATGCGCAGTCGACTGTATAGTTTCAAGATTTCCTCTCGGTATATTTCGAGGCGCTTACAATTCGGACAATATGGTATGAAGTAAAAATTAGAAACTTTATCTGCGTCCTTTATTGACTGGAGAAGAACGTCGTGGCAACATTTCCACGTTTCTTTGTTATACTGACGCCGTCCCATTTCTTTTTTTTCCTTTCCCGGTCTTTGGTGTCGTAACTTTATAGGACATCGTCGAACTCTTCAAGTTTTATTTCCGTCAGTCTCTTCCTCTTGTCTTGCTAACGCACGGATTTTCCGAATTTCGAAGATTCTTTTCGTATACTCGCAGATATATCGTTGAATAAATTGAAAGTTTCGAACCGCGTTATTCCCTCCGCGGGGTTCGCGAATGATGCTCGAGGTGTTTTCATGGGGAGAGAGCTCATTCCTCGAGAGAATTCTTACGGACAAATGGGGCCAGAGGGTGTCGATTCGGCGCAAGTAGCTTTGGAATAAACTGCCAATTTACAGAAATTCTTATCTTCGATTTCATCGCCGGATAAATCCGACGAGAAATGATATTATTTTTAAGAGGAATAATTCGGAACTTTGGGAAACGTGACTTTCTCAACACGACACGGAAAGGAGGCTTCTTTGAATCCAAAATGCAGAATCCTCACATCGAATCGCGAAAGCTCAGGACGCTATTGCTTCTGTTCCACTAGCCGCTTGAAATTCTGAATTAATCGGAAGCCTTAATCGTAGCTGGAGTAAGTTACGCTATACTTTCACCCTCGCTGTCCCTTATTGGCCACGAACCTTCCTCATACCTTCATAGACTATCGATCGACCTACTGCTTTGCGTAACAACTACACACTGTCAATCACATTCTCGGCCAATCCATCGGGCGGTAATAAATATTGTCCAAAATTACTTCTGGAAAGTAAAAATCCGAGCTGGTTGTGAGCCTGTGTGAACATGCACGAGTTATTTCACTCCTGGTAATTGCGCGTATACTTTTTTACTCCCAACAGAAAAACTACTCAATCGATCAATCCCGAAATTCAACCAAATTCAGGACAAAGCAAATTCTATCGATTGAGACTAAAATCATTGAAATCCGTTGATCAGTTCTCGAGATATCATCGATTACTATTTTTTTTTTTTCTCTCTTTTTTTTTCTTTTCGTGTTTCTTCTGAATAACTCAAGAACTAACGAGCCGATCGAATCGAAAGTTTGAAGAGTACAAAGTTAAGATGAACCGCATCGACTGATGTGAGGAAAAATGAAATCTGTTCATTCGTTCTCGAAATATCGTCGGACAGAAAATTGATCACACACAAACATCCAGACGTCCGTTTGAAAATGGTTGGAAGCGATTCTCTGGACCTAAAAACGTGGAGATCAAGAGAAGGCTGAGATATTGATTTTCAGGGTGATTATAATAACTTCCTTTTTTTTTTTTGTTAATGGAAAGTTAACAAAGGGAGCAATACAAATATTGTTTCGAAAGGTATTATCTATCAACTATACAGTACGTGCCACTAATTTTTAGAGTCAATTTTATGGAAGTATAAATTTAATCCCACATTCCCCTGGGATTAAAGTCCCTGAGTGATTTTTAGAGAGAAGAGTAAATAAAAGAATCTACTAGACTCGAGAGAGCTATTCCCCAAGAACCGTCATGAATATATATTACGTTACAAGATGAATACGTCTGTGGTCAGCCATTTAACCTTAATCCTGAATCGAAATAAGCCCGATGAATATATTTTCTCAACAAAACTGTAATAATTCTGTCTTTACTTTAATCTCTGAATTGCAATTTGTGATTCTTCTTCAATACGTTGAATGATGAATATATTTCCGATTCCCAAGCAACGGAATCATCGAAAGCAGATCTTCACCCGTAAAAAAAAGTTATTTACCTTACTATTTACCTTACTAGAATATAATGGCCAACTTTCGGCGCAGACACCCTATTTCTCTGTAAATTAACTAGACCCTAGTTATTAGAGCCATGTATCACGCACAGATACAAACCTCGCTCGTTGTACTATGAGCAACATTTATTACGATATACCTGTGTACATTTACTAGGAGTTTTCCAAAGGTTGTAATTGAAAAATATTACAGAGTGAAGGAACTTGGAGTCAGTTTAGAGTAAATGATTAATGGAACGTTAATAGAGAGTACGCTAAAAGTTCAACTCGTAAAGTCAGCTCGGAGCTGGAGAGCAAAAGTTTGGAAATGGATGAAAATAGGGTATAGTTTTAGAACGGAATGGAATTCATGCCGACCCCAATTATTTCCAATGAGTATATAATGGTACGATTTTCGGTCACGTTGGATGCTGATTTGAGAACTTATTAAACATCTTAAAATCCGAAGAAGCTAATTGGATCCTATAAAACACCTCGTCCGAATAAAGTCAGCCCAGGGAATAATGACCAGGCTACTTTTTGTCTCTGAAAGCAAATTGGACCGAACTCCTAGCACAGAACCGAGCCATTAGTTCAACGAAAAAACTTGCCAAAGTAATAAGGACCTCGACCGAAAAAGTACGACAGTAATCTTCAGTACAACACATACTGAAAAAAAGCTGAAAACAAGTTACACCAACGTCAGACAAGCGTAACACAGCTCAAATACCTTCCGTTCTCAAGAGACTTAAAGAGAGATAGAGAGAGAAAGAGAGTGAACCTATTTAGGTGGTAAAATTTGCGAGGAAATGAAGTCGAAGAGCATAAAAGCAGCCTGTTTTGCATGAGGCTTTAGCTTCTATATATAGGAAACGGGAGAGGCAATATTTCCGCAGAGGGAAGACAGATATAGTTATTAGATCGTAAGAAGTTGTATCATTTCGTTTAAACTCTTGGAATAATACTCCAGGATTTATTATGCATCGTGAGCGAAGGAGACGATGAAATTTGGGGAAGAAAAAGTTTCTTGCAACAAAGAAAGAAAGAAAATTTAAAAAAAAATTGAACTTAGAATATAAAATCGTTTGGGGTATTGGCTTTGAATTTTTTGAATGCTTATAGCCCCCTATTGACCAGCAGCATGCGCCAAACAGCCATCAATCTTGGCCCTTCATCCTTAGCAAAGGCTACGAATTTCTTTGACCTTTTCACGTTGTTGTTAAAAGCTTTTTAAATACCATTAAAAAATTCCTACCACATCAAACGCACTCTAAACCAAAATTTTCCGAATTTGCAACCCACTTTGTGAAATAATAGAACCTCATATTCGGTGTATGTAGATATTTTGTTAAAACAACAACCTTCGAATAATCCCATCGCAACACAAAACCGCAAGGAACAAACCATAGCGATAATGGTTGTCTGTTAAATTTTCTGCAACTGGGAAATTTCACAGTTGATGTCATGCTGGTTAAAGTTCATCGGTATCAAAACCCGATCATATGCACAGTTTTGGCCCTATACCAGTGATGAGAGTTAGCAAATAGCCCATAAGTTTAAGGGCTGCTGGTACAAGTGCTAGACATTATTCGTGGGTTCTGGTAAAGGGATGTGTTGTAAAGTCAGTGTCTAACCCCTCTACCCGCAGCCCGAGGGATCAATTTCCCCTAAGTTATTGCGTACATCGAATTTCAAGATTTCAGGGTTTCAAAAGATTTCAAAGATTTGACATGATTTCGAATGATTTCAAAGATTCTTGATGATTTTAAAAGACTTCAAATGATCCCTAGTGATTGAAAAGATTTCAAAGATTGCAAATGATTTCGAAGATTTCAAGGGATTTCAAAAATTTCAAATGATATTCAAGAGATCTCAAAAGATTTCCGAAGATTTTTAAGATTTCTGATGATTTCAAATAATTTCTAGGATTTTTTATGATTCTAAAAGACTCTAGATGATTTGTAGTGATTGCAAGGGTTTCGAAGATTGCAAATGACTTTGAGGATCCAAATAATTTCAAATGATTTCCAGTGATTGCGAAGATTTTCAAGATTGCAAAATATTTCACATAATTGTCAAAGATTTCAAAGATTTAATGAAATGGTTATATGCACAATATTTCAAGACTGGTTGGCCTTTCGTCGCAGCTATTATGCCACAATGGGCTGTTCTTTAACTTCGATCACTTCGTCAGAACCAAAACTGCGAAGAGGAGCGGGTTTTGATACTAGTCATATTTCTGAACAGTATGACTTTAACTACGAAATATCCCAGTGTAGTAAATTCCACCGTAAGTCATTTTCGGTATGATTTGTGCGAGGTCCTTCCGAGTCGTAAATTATTGGTGACAGAGTTTGAAAAATGTAGTGCGAATATACTAAAGTATCAGGTATGCAATCGTCAGCTTTAACAGAGCCGTCTCGCCTACAAAAAAATATAAAATTGGGAAAATGCACGTTCTTTTATACCAAGTTACGTCGCTCGATTATATACCTATATATGTAACATACATATAGGTACACCAGCGTAGGTACCTGACCACAGCCAATTCGGTGACCTGACTCTAATTTCAACCACATGACACGAGATCCGCCTCTGTGTTCAATGAATTATTCTTCACCCTCGGTATTTCCAACTACCTACACACACGTTTAAATTTCTGGGGTGAAAACCGCGCTATGGTATCGGAAGCTTAAAACTGAAAGAATCACCTCTGTAGAGTCTACAGACCCCAAACTATATTCACCCGAGTATAACATAAAAACAGTCAAGATTTTTTTTTAACAAGGGTGAAAATAATGGTACGCAATTCTCCTGGTCAGAAGAGCTTATCGTAACATTATGAAACAGAAGAATGCAGTAAAGATTATTCCAGGGTTGATAATGATGGGGCTGCAACGTATATTATGCAGATACTGCGAAATTCAGTTTTGTCACGAATCCAGGAGTACGAATGAAGATTTTGCCAACCCCCAGAGATATTTGTGCTCCTTACATCCTCCTCTATCGATTGAACCTTGAAAGTTCGAATTCGCAAGAGAATCAACAAAATGGCGTCAAAAAAACAAATAACTTGAAAAATTTTGAGTTATATGTTATTATGGAATTAAAACCAATAACTATTGGTGTCCATTTTCAGGTTCAATTAATGCGTTATGATGCTTTTCGACTCCAGTTTCGAATTCAAGTGGATATCTCTGACAGTTCTCAAAACATCGTGGCGGAACCATGGGAAAGTATAAATTGGATTGGTGTACTACCCACTAAATGCATGAATTCTGCGGTGAAAAGATTTATTTCATAGTTTATTAATTCTACCTCAGGTTTTCGTACCTGATCGATTTTCAGGTAAAGGCGATTGATGAGCCTAAACTGGGACATATGGTGGGCCAACTTGACTTATGGTCATACCTACCGCTAAGAGCGGGTCTGAGCCAACCCTAATTGAATATGCACATTGATTTACGAGGGTGACTAGAACCCACATTGCGTATATGCATACCATTTTGAAGAGGAAGACATAGTGGTGTATACTATATAATACGAGAGAACGTTTTAGCTGTAGCAGACGCACCCTCTCGAGCTGAAATTGCTTCAGGTTAGCCTGATGTAGGATGAGAAATGGATCAGTCAGTGGTTAGGTTCTCCTTATTCAGTGATTCCTGATGAAAAACTGATCAAATTTTGAGCGAGTATGTTTGATTAAAATTTTGTAGTAACCATAACATTTATTTTCGTGATACATTTTAATAAATTCATTATAACCATCTCAATTTATTTTTTCAGGCAGCAAAGTTTTATCACAATTTTAAGGTCAAGCAACCTGAATTCGTTCTGATCCAGTTCAGATCCATAAGATCTGATCCAATCCGGATTAAAAACTGCGTTACGTATCTTATCAGAATCTGGTCCATTTATTTGATCACTTCCTGATCCGTAGTCACATCTGTTTGATCCAAACCTGACTTCCATTCTATCTGATCGAAATTTCCACTCGGGCTACTCCAGCTCACTTCTTTATCGTTTTTTGTTTTTTGTTTTCCTATCAAATTTTTACATAGACATGGGAGAAATTCGAACGAAAACCAACCACCCTGAATTATTTACATGAACAGTGACTTACGAGAGTAAAGCAACTTTAAACACAAGCAGAAGAAGCGTAGAAAATTGGGTTCTTTATTCGAAATTTAGGGAATGTAATTCTGCAATAAAATCAAGTTTCGAACATGAGTTTCCGTTCTCTAGCATTTTATTTTTATTTTCCGTGTCGAGTTCTTTAGTTCGTCTGAGTCAAAATGGAGAACTTGTACTTCGAAAATTGGAGGAGCACGAATTTGGTTATCGTTTCCGATAGGGTGGAGTTGGACTAGACGTAAACTATTCGGTTTGGAGTTTCTCACTCACATGTTACATCACGTGGGAAAAGGATAAAGAAGCGTTGGAAAATCTGTGACCGGATGAAAATGGGCTGACATTACTTGCGCGTAATTTAACAAGAGATACGAGAGAACGTGGATTTATATGAGGACGAGCAACAAAGGAGTGAAGAATCTTTTCGCATATTTTGCCTCAGCGAAGAATTATAGGCACATAAAAGATATGAAATTTCCTTATCCAAGAGACAAAACTTTACATTATTACGATACGAAGATATTTATAAAGAGAGTGACGAACTTTTCATGCATAAGAGAAATTTTCGTATTATGACAAACAATTTTTTAATCAATCTACCCGGCCGGAAGTTGAAACATGAAATAGTTAATCTGACATTTGCAAAAATTACAAGCCTCCCCTTAATCGTGAAAGGTATTTTTAAGTTGCAAATGTAAATGAAGAAACAGGAACGGTGAGGTGAAATCGTTCATTTAAGCTTATCCAAAACTCGATTTTTTTTCTTTTATCTCAAAACGTTGAGAACTGGGAGTCATTGATTATTTCTGTGAGGAGAACAGGCAGACATTCGATGTGAGGTACGCTTTCATCAGTTAAAGTCGAACGGCAACCCCGAACACAGGTAGGCTTTTCTAGGCAGCCCTTTAAAAATGAAAGGGCGTTCGGTCAGGGGTTAGATACGGCGATAAAATACGACTTACAGATCGCAGAGTGCCGAAGCCAAGCGCATCATCAATCGATTCCTCCCTCGATCTGGTGAAACAATCTATGAACATCTTATCCATAAAAAGGCTCTCTGCGGTCGAAATAAAATAGAATTGAATTGAATTGGATATGGAACTAAAAATAATGGTGTGATACTCTCTTACAACATCCTGAAATTCCTGAAAAAGTAGATGATAACATTTTCTGCCGGATAAATGCATCTGGCGCATTGAATCTCGGTCACTCGTCGTTTTCTATAATAGAGTTTTCGAGGTTCAAATCCAATTGCAGAGGATTACATTTCCAAATCCTTTGAATATACTCGAACACGACTATTAGATTACTGACGAAATTGCGATGACTGGAAACTGCGTGCTCGCTGCAAATCTAAAAACATCCGCGAATTTCGAACGCGACTTCAAAGCGGACACAAATTAACGCCAAATCGAAATACATGCGGTGTGTAGGACACACCGTTAGCCAGCGACTAATTGTGGACCTAAAGGCGTGACAGGCGTTAACATAACACGAGGGGGATAGAATGCCCGGTAAATGTATGCTCAGACAGCAAGTACACAGCGCATAAATTATTTTCACTAAAACGTCAATTTACACTGAACAATCGAATTGAATAGTGGATTGCGAGATAATCGGCAGCTACAGGCTACAGGACACGGAAAACTCATCATATTCTCTCTTGCAACATTCTAAGGCAATAATTTTCCTCGAAAATAATCTTTTTCAAATCACTGGTACGCTTTGAAGAAAATTTCCATTGACTCAGTTCTTTCACAACTGATTACCAGTATTTTTAGACATAATTCAAAATTGCTAAGCATATTTTGGACTGTGCCTTACATAGAAAGAGTCGACCGAAGAAAAATGGTTATCGCAGGGTACTGGTCGCATCGATCATCAAAACTATTCGAAATTTGGAGGAAATATTATAAAATGATCTAATTCCGGGGCGAACCAATAATTTGTACACTTTTATTTCTCAACGTTTCCACGAAAATGGCTGAAGACGAAAAATGTCCATGTCTAAAAATGTAATTCATCGAATATCATTGGTTTCTGGAGTCGTGGTTCGTGGAGTCTGAAAAATACCAAAGCGCGAATCCGTTTATGAAGATCTGAACAGCGACCAAATTCAATGTTGAGATCAAGGCGATTCTTGAAACGAGAAGCGAAGCACCTCCGTCGCATTTTCTGCAAGTATTTTTCGCAAGAGATTTCTTTCGTCCGGGACGAGAGCGCGGATAGATATACCGGATTTTTAAACTAGCTAAAGCAGAAGTTCCTGATGGCAAAACATTCTCCGAACATCATCGAGAGATAAGTGGGTTTTATATATTTTGTCTACATGCCTACCTAACCAGTAATACTTACAACGTACCTAGATGTGGAACCACGACCGGGATTCACATCGTGTCTTGGGAACTCAATCTTTTGAAACGCGGCCCTATGCTGACCTAGAAATTACCCAACGCACGTGACACGTATCCTGATGCGAAGAATACTGCAGTGTTGCTGCTGTGCTCCGAAACCACCCTATCGATTTATCAAGGTTCAAGTCTAGGATCGTTCTCGTTCCTGACTGCTTTCTATTCATCTTAAAGTAGCGAACGATCTGTCGTTATGCGGTGATCCTGAATTATACAAAAAGCCAACGTTAAGTAGTCGAATGTGTCTTTCAACCAAGAGGGGAGGAGAAGACCGTTTCATTGCCTCGCTAACTCGAATCAATTTTGTGAAAGTCACATTCATTCCAGAGTAAGAAACCGTATTCTCCGTACATACCTACTATTGTTGGCTTTATTGGCCTGGTTGGCGCGAAACCATCTTGAGGATTTTGGATTGAGTTGTACAGTTGTCACCGTCCCTATGGTCTTCTAAATTTATTTAGGTCCATATGAGATCTTCCGGAAGTGGTGTCGGCGTGAAAAAGGAAGTGGACACTTCGCCCTGGGACAATATCGCCACTATAGCTATGACCCGAGAGTGAGAGCCACTCAAAGACCCGAGACTAAAATCCTTGATTCGTTCATCCAGCCCAAGACACCCGTCGAGTGAAACTCTACCGGCTCTTCGAGCCGAGGAAAGACGCAGATCTCATCGTCCCGAAACACAGAGCTTCATCCTCGACGATGCCACAGTTGTGCTGGTACCTATTCCACCTTTACAGATAACGAGGCCATTCCGCAGCTCTCCCGCTTGTTCCTGCTTCCCTTTGTTCGACTCCGTATCTCAGCATAGAATTGCAACCGTCGGGTCTTCAAGAGCTTGCAATTAATGTGCCAGAGAGGATCAATTAGTCACAGACGTTTTAATGGTCGAGAAATTCGAAATCAATTATCAGCTGCACTGATTATGAAGAATAATCAGCCGAAAGATTCAAAGGAACTATATAATAACGATAATTATTACTATTGCTTTCAATTCCAACGAAGCAAATCAGTTCAACGGAGATTGAAGTATCGCTGCGAAAGCTTGTCATCAGCCAGTGTCTATCAGAACCGTGGAAAAGTCCTTGATAGAAAACAGGTAATAGTGCAGTGACGAGGAAAGAAGGGCTTTAAATTTTCCACTGCGAGACCTTGAAAATAGAGTTTCCATCAAAGTAGCAAGGTGTTGAGATATCCGATACTGAAAGGCTCGAAAGTGCACTTTTCTAGGACTTTTAGCACGCACGAAGAGAGTGCGAGACACGAACATGAGCCGTATGATACGGGATGACGTGTTACATATCGCTTGCAGTACGCTTGATGATGAAGGGGAGATGGTATTTCTCAAAGTTCTGTGATCACAGGTATAATGAACCATCAGCTCGCTTCGGAAAACCTAAAGCAACTGCATGCGGATATCAACCATCTTCGAAACTTGAAAACAACTTTATTCTACAAAGATGAATGGATGAAATTTGAGGGGGTTGCCTATGGCTCGCTGAACGCGCCCGTGAAAACTCTCGTGACTTTTCTTCTCATTTTCTCATTTATCAAGATACTGAAGTTTTCAGAGAGTCATCTTACAGATAAATGATCTATCTCTGACACCTCTTTCACCGAATTTTGATTTCCACTTTCAGTCTCACGAAAAACAGTCTTGAAAGTCCGCCATCTTTGCAACGAGGCAGCTACATCCTTTATCCATAATCGAAGATCCAAGGCGATGTATCCTGATAATCATTTGAAAAATAATCAGTAAAGTAGATTCTACAGAATCATTGTAAAATATTTTCATTATACGAATTAATTGAAGTTCTCTGGGACTATTGGACAAAAATATCGAATTTAATGACCCGTCGATTCTCCCTTTCCATGAAACGAATTGCTGTTCAATTTTCGTAAGATTTGTCAAGCTAACGACTAATTCCTTCCAGCAAGAGTGATCCTAGATCAAGAATTCGTTCTCCAAAGTATTAAGTGCCGCTTTTTTGCCAAAGGTAAAGAACTGCAAGGCGGAAAAACTAGGCTCGAAGACGTCCTGCAGTTATCGAGATGAAGATTGAGGTAGCTTCATGGCAAGCCCATCAATCCCAACTTCTAGGTCTCCCTTAATCGTCAGAGACCATCGACTTCGTGATTCCCAATCTCATTAACGAGCAAACTAATTGGCATGTCTGCAAATAGGAGTTAATTCAATAGTCCCTTTCGACAAAGCGCTTCGATCACTAATGGCGGCATCACATAACGACTCCAACCGCCACTTATTCTAATAATTGTCATGGGTCACGGTAGATCGGAATTCCTCACATTTTCAAAATTAAGGCCTTCTCATTCACGGTCCGATCTTCCGCACTCTCGAGTCTCTAAACATACGCGCTAAACTTCTGTGAATCGCTGAATTTACCCCGTGAATGAGTTACAACGACCGGAAAACTTGAAACCTTGGTAAACAATCCCTGACACGTACATTTTTCGTGATTAATACATTCAATCCACGCGAGTTTGGCATCTAGGGCGAATTTTGAAGCAAAGACATTCACGTATGTAGATCATAAATTCATAAAGATTTATTATACAAGGGGATACTCTCGTAATTCTCTGGAATGTAAAGCGTGAGGAAATTGCTGGAAGTCTGTGAACAGCTATGTGTCTAGATATGTACTACCCTTTGAGTTAAGGTTGAATATACACCTTCGAAATAATTTTTTGCAGACAGAATTATTTTCAGAGCTGATTACGTAGATTTAAAAATATAATTCAAAATTATTTGAGATTTTATGGACTTCGTTTTACAATCGAAGTCGGAATATTCGGTACACCGCGAGGGAGATGAAAGGTGATGAAACTCTCAAGCTCGCAATATCGTTTCTCAGATCGAAGGGGAATCGCTTGCTAAAGACAAATACTCAACGTTCAGAGAATCAGCCAGTAGATGAGATTTCACGAACCTTTATAAGCCGCGCATCTCTTTTCCATCGACTAAGTAAACTAATTAGACTTCTCTTTATCTTTCGGATATAAAGTTATATAAATAATCACGCTGATAAGACACCTGTGCATTACGTGCCGACCATCTAGATACCGGAGAAAAAATTTTTGAGCAAATGATCTAGAGGGTACCATTATTCTGTGTATACGTAGTTCTCTGGTACGCCACGACGCGACGCGGCATCAATTCTAATTAGTTTTGGTGCTCGTTACGCCGACTAATTTCGAAGCTTTCGGATTACGCGGTTGATGGGGTGAGGAACAGAGCCCGGAGGCCCCAACCGCCCCGCGATCACTTTCGCTTCAGATTAGAGATAAGGTTATTAATTGCAGATTATCAATTCCAGTGTGGCGTACCATGTATAAACTTTCATTTCATCTTCGACGACCTTATTTTTAACTTCCTATTTAAAAAAAAAAAGGAATCTTTGACCCTTTTGGGCTTGAACCCTGTGTGCGTATGTGTGTGTGTGATCATTTTCAGTCCAACGATATCTCGAGAACGAGATAACGGATGTCATTCTTTCTTGCATCAATCGACGCGGTTCTTCCTAACTTAGAACTGATTAAATTTTGTAGTTTATTGGTCCGGTAGTTTTTGAGTTATTTAGAAAGCAAAATTTTGAAGAAAAAAAATGTCAATCGATAATATTTTGAAAACTGTTCAACGGATCTTGATGATCATGATCTCAATCGAGAGAATTTTTCCCAACTTGGATCTGGTCGAATTTCGGAATCGATCGATCCCGTAGTTTTTGTGCTGCGAAAACAAATTACTCATGGAATACTATTTTTTGAACTTGTTTAACTCATTTAATCACTCCTGCAGAAAATGGTCTTCGATAGACGTCGTCAACCACAAAATACATGTCTTATCAGACCAATTTTGAATTTCATATATTTCAAGGTGGTTCATCATCTTTCAGATATTGCTGGGGGATATCTATGCTTCCTTATCAGTATATTTGGCATCGGCGTAGTGACAGCTATCATCGGAGACATCGCATCCTACTTCGGCTGCACCTTGGGCATCAAGGATTCGGTCACAGCCGTTGTCTTCGTCGCTCTGGGCACCAGTATTCCAGGTGAATAAACATACATATTATGATATACCTTTCATTTACATGGCTATTACATGATAGGCATAAATCATCAATCCCTCAATCAATTCGCAAAGCAAAGCAATTCGAACGATTTTAAGTTTGAATCCAGAAGAGCAGACTTCAGATCCATTGTCGGTTTAATTGAGAGTGAAATTTTCACACCTCATTACTGAGGAAGAGCGATTATTTAATCGAGGCTAATTATTCCCTCTGACAATAAAGCCTTTGGCACCGTCCTAACAAACGACGCTTTCCTCATGACGACGGTGCTCGTCGATGAAAGCTGTTGAAAAACGTACCCTGATGATCCTGTATTTCATCGATGTCGTCGAAGCTATATCCTTGACGGAATTATGTAACAAGGTTTCGAAGGATCTACTTTAATTCCGAGGGATACCGTCGCCTGACCCGCGACTGACCAGAACACAATGTAAATTGCTTGTCGAAGTAAAAGTTCCCCGACCAAATCCCACCCATGCAGCTTTTCCGTTTTTACTGTCATATTTCGTCCGTTTACAATGGATCAAAGAGAAGCAACAGGCCAGAAGTAGATTGGACTTCGAAGGACTGAGAATTCCGCAAGAAGAATCGTATTTCAATGGAAGGTGGCAGGGTTTAAGTATTGATTCAAACTTCTGGACTTTAAAGGAGTCGAGGGAGACGAAGAAAGATTATCTGTGAACCAGTTGTTGACTTTGACTGTTGACGTTAACTTGTGAGACTGAGAGAAATTCGAAGTGGAAATTGGCTCTACTGAAACCCTGGAAGAGACTGCGCGCTCATCCTCTTAATTAGACTCTGCGTCGTTTGCCAAAAACAGGCAGGTGTCGTGAAAAAAAGAGCTTGACGAGGCTAGGAATGAATTTAAACCCACTTCCAGCTTTCAGCTTTGAGCAGTTCGCAGCGTTGATCAGAAAACGCTAGATCCCTGGTACATCCCGGTCAAATTCCGTGAATTCCACTCATGTCACCGGGAGAAGAAGGTTCAATATCCTCGCTCGCGATCAAAACTACGTCGTCTCCCGAAATTTTTTTGCCGCAAGTTTAACACGGGGGGTTAAAAATCTCTCGAAAAAGACGGATATTGCCAAAACGAATATACGCGCAACGGTATTTTTCGAAAAGAGATAAGCCCAAAGTGCCAATTCCAAGGGTGCCAAATGAACCAATGATGCTAATTTGCCTAAGTATTCAAGCCAACCTTCAACCATACCATATCGAGTGTAAATCAAATCGGAAACAGACTCAGAGAAAAATATTGAAACAAAGTAAGACAGGGATTTCACGTCCGATTGATTTTGTTCGCGATAGAAATGCACTTTGCTTGGAAATGAAAGTTGGAATTGAGTCGAAATTTTGTTCAAATGGCACTTGTGCACATTCAGGTCTGATAAATGAGTACGAAATTATAAGTGAGCACGTGATGGCAATTTTTGGCAATTTTAATTCACCTTTTGATTCGAAATTTAATTTTCTAGCTGTAAATTATAACGCGTATATTACCAGCAGGGATTTTAATATCACGGCTGTAACCTGCAGTGGACATGCTGAATCCTTGCCATTCTGGTAAAGTTGAGTGTACATGAAACACCAACTTTTATTTTATGTATCCCGCCACCCGTTGTGCCTTAATTACGCTTCGCTTGGACGCTATATAGTCGTAACTGAAAACTGTATCTAACTAGGTACGTACGTTTCTACAGAAGTAACAGAAGCTTGTGGAATACCAATTATTGGTTGCATAAATAGCTAGAGAACTGCGATTTTGCACCAAACCTGTCCGCAAAAACAGGCACTACGATTATCCTGAATATACAGCTGTCAAGGCATTGAGAGGTTTTTAAGGTGGGCTACATAGAGGACTGGACCAAAATTGCAAAATAATTTTCACTACGAGAATGGAGCTTCTGGATATAGAGAAGCTACTTAAATTTGTCCAAATTATGGAAAATGAACCGGAACTAGTGGAACAGTTTGGCGTTGATCAAGTGATGAAATAAACCCGTAAACAACTATTTTCTAAGGGCCTACACGTATTACGTGTTATCGATTTCCCATCAATTTCAGTAGCTCTCATTAATCTTCCCCTTTCTACGTAACGATGAAAAATAAAAACGCTCGTTTTCGACTGGAAAAATCCACATGGAAATAAAACAGGAAATTCCATGACGATTCTACTAAACTTGGCCGATCCTCATCGCATTTTCCCATTGCTTTCTGTGTACCAACGACATTGTCCCGTCATCTCATAAATATTTATCAAAATTCTCACCTACCCTTCTGCCCGATGTTTTGGTCCTCCTTTTGCTTCACTGCCCGCTATATTTACGACAAAATCGTGTCTGCAGCCTTCGCGCCTCGCGGACAGGATCAAATGCCTCTTTTTCGTCGAGCTCAAAATCCCGGGAATCCCCTAAGTATAAAGCTTGCGGGTTCTTCCGTGACTTTAGACAAAAATCCATCCTGCTATCGAGCTTCGAATATTATGGAACCGTTTTCAAGAAATGCGAATATTTTCTGCACTAGCTTCTTTCGTTTTCTTCTAATAAACGATATTCAAATTAGTATACACCATACAGCTGTCTACTTGTTCAATATCCTGCAAGGTGAGTGAAGGAATTTCATTTCTTAACGCCCCGTGAGTTTTTCATAATTCAGTTTATTCAAGTTGGTACTATACATTGCGAGAGCAACAAAACAACTGACTATGAAATATGAATATTATGAGTCTGTAGGGTGTCCTAACCTCGAAAGTTTGCGAGACGACATTTATTTCGCGCATATGAAATTCTTCGTATACACAAGCACACTGATTTTCAATTCCCCCCCCCCCCCCCCCCCCCCCCCAGCATCGAAAAGTTCTCGTGAAAATTTGAAAGCTCGTCGGAACAAGTCGTTAGAGCACTGCAGAAGCAAATTAAGACTGATGCTTTAAAATGTAATTCTATTCTGGCCAGAATAACATCACTGAACGACCACTTTAAAAACGTCGAATATTTTACATCAAATTTCAACTCACCGTATTGACAGGTGACACTTCCAAAAACGAAGTGGCATGGTGGCATCGAAATTTGAATATGAAATTAAATACCCCGCTCTATATTATTCGCGGGAAATAGACCGCATTATTCAGATCAGTAAATCTCGATAACTCGAAGATTATATGACTCGAGATATTCTTTTCACTCAATTTTTCACAGCTGATTACTAGTATTTCAATACGTAATTCAACATTATTTCATGATGAATTCTATCTTCAGATACGAAAGTTTTTTATTTCAGGCCATTTTTTTGTAAACTTTGAGATAAGAAAAGTCTCACGGTAATGAAAGACTGTTCTTATCTCTATGTATTATTATATATTATTGGTTTGCCTTGGAATACAATAATCCCTCAAAGTTACAAAGAAATTCCCTGGACACGGTGAGCTGCTGCATTTTGTTGGGATTTTTATTGAAACATTTCGCAAAGTGCAACCCTATTTTCTGTCTGTTATTCAAATAAAGAAAAAAGAGCTAGTTCTTTGCTGATAGAGTGAGGATTGTCTCCTTCGTCGAGCGTGTCACATCGTTTTATTCGTCGAGAGACGATCGATTGCGGTAGGCAGATGCTCAGAAGTCAGAGTATTCGGCACACCGCCAGGGAGATGAAAGATGATAAAAAAACTTGGAAGCCCACAATATCGTTTCTTGGATCGGAGGGGAATCAAAGATCAACAAATACTAAAATCATACATGAATTAGTAACGGACAAAAATTTCTCGACTATTGAAGCGCGAAAAAAGGGTAGGAGACCGCGAGCAAACTTCAACGTAACTGTAGAGTTATGGTATCGCATGTTTAATTGAACTTCTCATCATCATAGCCGTAGCTAACAGCATTTTCATAATATGCATGTATAATATATACCTATAATACGTTTCCAAGATTTCCTGCAGTTTTTATTTCATACAACTATGGTAACGACTTAAAAAAAGAGGAAAATTTTTGCCACGGAGTTACCTTGTCTAGCAACGCTGCAACACGACATTGATCCAAATACTAGGCAAATATCATTCGGAATGTAGGTAGAGCAGAAAGATTGCCGGGGTATTAAAATGCGGAGTAACCAATATGCCAGCAAAAATATATCTGCGAAAAAACTCGTGGGAATAAAATCCTCCCACAGCTGTGGAAAGAATAACATATTCGCTCGTATATATGTATACGAATGACAAAAGATCGTGTGTGGAAATAACTCCCGCATTCTCGTATACCGTTGTCTTTTTTCCAACTGAGAAATTGTTAACACCATATATCCATTGCAGTTCTTTTGTTGTTTCTATCGATGATGATGTTTGCAGTTCATTCGGGATAAGAAGCCTGTTATAAGCCCAGCATTGCACAGCATCGACCTAGATTTAAGACGAATAAAACGATCTCGAAAATATCGCAGGAAGATTGCTCAGGGATCGAGGTACCAGGGCTTTGCAAACTGTGGCACAAAAAAAAGGAGGAAAATGAAAAATATAAACCGTTGTAAAATTAAAAAGTCGCAGCTGGTTCAGTCGGAGGGTAGATCTCACCGCTCTGCACATAATATTCTTTTCTGTCTTTAATTTGCGGAGGAACATCAACGTAGCAGGCTTATTCCCCGCTTCAAAACGTCCTGAGCTTCATCCAATTTCACTTTACTAACCATCAAACTTCTCCCTTCTGCAGCCCTCGCTGCTCACTTTACCAGTAGTACTTTCAGGCGTGAAATTCCCTGAGGAGGAAAGATCAACGGTCGAAAAATGTTGCAAAAAATATCGAAGACATTATTTAGCGATAGGCACTTTCAGGTATCACACGATTCCAATATTCCTCTCATCCAATATTCGACGTCACCGTGAATCCTCTATTATTCATAACTCAAGACGATCACAATACGAAGTACAGGAAAGTTGATCATATATATAGGAGTATAAGCTCTCATAAAAAATGGCATTAAATTCCAAGGTGATCGCCGCAATCGCCGCCGTTCCTTCAGTGAATAGATTTTTCGCGACAAACTAACAATAATGTTCCTTAGCTAAAATGTCGATAGATCAGTACTTTTCGAGTTACGGATAATTCAAGTTGACCAATCAGAGCACAGACGCTGTTTGCAGCCAGGGCCGACGCATTAACTTGCTTTCATAATTTGCCCTAAATTTTCTGTTTTTATTATTATTATTATTATTTTTTTACGTTCGTATTTGCAATACGAACGTAAAACACGAAATATAATAAAAGGAATGAAACATGCTCGGCGAATTGTGATAGCGAGTTAAGGGGCTTTGATACACACTACGATCGGCTCGAAAACGCGATTAAGGGGCTTTGGTGGTCGCGTGGAAAGTCCAACGGGTCACTTTTACCGCGTGATTATGTTGCTACAAAGTGTCGCCTCTGTAAAACGTCGGTACTTCTTTTATACCACGCAAAATCGTAGTTTCTCAGTCATTTTTTTTTTTATCAAATCAGATGAGATTGCCACCGCCGAGTGGCCAAACATTTCAAAAGTGCAATAAAGCCAGTGCATCTATGAATAATTTCACGATTTCTCTGATGATAACTGAATCTGTGAAAAAAAATTCAAAATTTCTAGAAAACGAAATACTCAGCTACTTTATGCTAAGATGAAGCAATAATTCTCAAAATTTCATTCCGATCGGTTATGTGGTATGAGAGAAACCGCAAATCGCGTTTTCGAGGTGATTAGAGCGTTCAAAGCCTCTTAATGCCGGCCCTGGCTGCAGTCAGTGACTGTACTCTGAATGGTCAACTTAAATCGCCTGTAACTCGAAAAGTACTGATCCCCCGACATTTTATCTGAGAAACATTATTTTTCAGTCTTTCGTGAGAAATCTATCTATTAGAATTATAGAAACGGTGGCAACCGCGGATCAAATTCCCCCCGTATAGTATATTGGTATCTAATGGAACTTAAAGATTTGAATGGGCATTTCAAAATGTAAATGTCTTTCTTGTACCTAAAGCAATATTTTACTGAACTCTCTAACTGTTTATTAATTCCAGACACGTTCGCCAGCAAAGTGGCTGCATGCCAGGACAAATACGCAGATGCAAGTGTGGGCAACGTGACCGGTAGCAACGCGGTGAATGTCTTCCTGGGTATCGGTATCGCGTGGAGTATCGCGGCGATCTACCACGCCTGCCACGGAAGAAGTTTCAATGTCTCCCCCGGGAAGTGAGTAATTTCATCCGTCACTTTACTCCTCGTTTTTCTCCGGTTTACTCAATATCTTCGAACACTACTCACTGGCAAAGTCTCTGGCAGTCTAACTCAGCACGTACAAACCTTTTGTTCTCGGAATATAACTACTTTAGAGCTATTCAAGCTCGATTCGATCTTCAAAAGGATCAATTCCCCAACAGCCCGATGCCTCGTCTTGATTTGCAAATATGAAATTGAAGTTCCGCGAATAATCGCCGCATGTGTCTCTATAATACGACACGAGATGATTTCTCGCGGAAAGTGCAACGACCCGGGTCCAATTCTAAAATGCTGATCATTGAATCGGCCGAACTTCCCCATTGTACAATTCTATTTCCACGACAGCATCCTGCGAGGCATGCGAATCTCGCCGATGATACTATCTGCGGATAACCTTATGGGGCGCGCTACGGGGAGTGCGAAATAAAATGAGGGTAGATATCGATTCGAGGGTATTTACTCGCGTGCTTTACCCGAACGCGGATGTGGCCATGTTCTGCGTCGGCGAAGACCATAGAGTAGATGAAGAAGATGTACAGACAAATGGTGATCGGACGCCAGATGATTACCTCGGTCAATTTGTATTCCGTTCCGCAAGCACGACGGGAATTATATGTATATATGACATAATCTTGATCCTCGTTACGGTAATATTTAGGAAACTATATCGTTCTTAGGGATCTCTGCGGCAAATTTTCGAATTAGTTTTGAATGATACAGTGACGGAATAACTTCTGCATGTATGGTTGATATGATGATAGTTAAGGAACCGTGAGACATGACTAATCATTCGATCAGGGAACTAACAGATCAAGCTCAACTTTGATATTTTATCTTTCCAATTCAGTCTGGCTTTTTCTGTGACACTTTTCTGCACCGAAGCCTGCTTCGTTATCATTGTTCTGATGCTGAGGAGAAACAAGAGCATCGGCGGTGAATTGGGAGGACCTGCGATGCCGAAATACGTAACTTCGATATTCCTGTTCTCGTTGTGGATCTTCTATCTTGTCATGTCCACCCTCGAAGCCTATGAAGTAATCCGTATCTAAGCTGCCAAATGAGGCTTGCTTTGGCGTAAAATTGCCCTTTGCAACAGCGCCAAAAACCAACGCTCAACCAAACAAATCTAGGGTGAGTATTCCCGCGTCAAGTTTTTCACAGCTGATTCCTCGAATTTTTATACATAATCAAAAATTATTTCGGATTTTATGGACTTCACCTTCCATACGTGCACGTCTAATCATTCATCGAAACTTTTTGAAATCTGGAGAACGTATTGCAAAAATGGCTCGAAATGAAAAAATTTCGTATCCAAAAATTAGATTCATCGAATATCATCGGTTCACCCCGGTATTACATCATGTGGAACATTCCCTCAAAATTTGGCGAAATTCCGATGAACGTTGCGATCTGTATGCTAAGACAACCACTTTTTCTTCGGTGCAATCGATCTATCTAAAAGCGAAGTCCATTGAATGTCAAATAATTTTTAAATACGTCTCAAGATACCAGTAATCACCTGTGAAAACCCTAAATCAATGGAATATTTCTTGACAGCAAACCAGTGATTTAAGAAAAATTATTTCCGAGGTGTAATTGATTGTTTTACAATTTTTTGAATCAGAGAGTCATTGTATGTAATAACAGACATTTGCGAATCTCTTTTTGCGGCTGCAGGGTGGAAATTTTTTAAATACAAACATGAGTTCTTTAAATTTCCTACAACTAACATGAATTGTAAATGAACATATGGGGCATTCTGGTCAACTCGACTAGCCTCTGACCCTCACGTTCCTCAATTTGGGTTTCATATAGTGGCAGATGGTCCTCTGTCCGGCCAAAACAACATCCCCAATTTCTTACAGATTTCTACCATCTCCCCCACCGTTCAACTTTCTTATTGATGATATTCTCGGGGACGGCGGACATTCGACATTTGTGAAAATTATGGAGGAAATAACACAGCCTCTGTGTAGCCAAAATTAAGAATGAAAGTATTTGTCATTTTTTCTCATTTTTCGATCATTTTTGTTTTTTTTCAGGGCGAGACTAAAACCGACAAGAAAAAGAGTGAGAACTAATTGTCAGTGATGAAACAAAATTCCAGCCCATTGGATACACAACGAGTGAATGTGGTAATAAGAATCACAATATAATATAGGCGAATGGATATAACACGATGTGTGTGAAAAATAAGAAACAAGTGAAAGTGAAAAAAAAAAAAGAGTTATAGCGAAAGGATTTGCCTTATGAATTCTAGTCAAATCGCGAGTGTTTGCGATCAAATAAGAACATAATGTTACAAAATATTGTATTAATTTTATCAATTATAAGATATACGCAGGTTTATATGATATTTTATTACCGAACTGCAGCGTGATGATCATACGAAAATCTTATACTATACATGCAATGCAGTTCGTTTCGTCCGGAGTTATTACAGATCATTTTTTCATTCATTTCAACAGAACGGAATTCTCTTTATTCGATAGAGAATGTGTTCCGAAATGTACTGCGGTAACCGTGTTCCGAAAACACGCACCAATCTGCTGCGGCCAGTGTGAAGTTGACTGTGTAACATCACCCTCGCGGTACTGGCAGTATATTTCAAAACGCGCCCACAATACTAATATAGGATTTAAATTTAAAAAAATAAATGAATAACTAAAGAAATAAATAAATAAATCAATAAATCAACGTTTCCATTACGTTTTAAGAGATTTTATTCCTCAAAGTTTGTAAAAATTAAATTATCGGTTGTTAATATAATACACTATAAATATATTAATGCTCTGATATATAAATAAAGTTATATATCTATTATAAAAAGAGAGAATAAAAAATAAATGATTCTCAATTAAATCATAATAATAATAATAATAATCATAATCATAATCATAATTATAAGAATCATTCGTGAAACGATCAAAATTTAAGTCAGGTTCGTGTGAAAAAGCGAAAAACTCTTTATGGGATATAAAGTAATATATTTACATGCTAGACAAACTTTCTAAATCCACGAAATCCATCGTAACAATATAGTATAACAATATACGTTTTTTTTCTCCGTATTGGAGTGAAATAAAATTTTTTGTAGGTACTCACATATAACGCGGATCAGATATAAACTCACCGAGAACAAAATAAGTTCCAAACTCGTTCTGATTTATATAAAAATGAACGTAATAACTAAGAAAAGAAACTCCTCGGCTGTTCTGTCTCCAAGTTTACTTCGATGTTACCAAAATATTTCATCGTTTGTCTCATTTTTATAGTTGCTGTTGTTGTCGTTATTGTTGCTGTTGATGTTGTTATTGTTGTTCACGTTGTTGTTATTGTCGTTGCTGTTTATCTCAGTATCGTTATTGCTGCAGCTATTATAATACTCTGAAAATTTTCAGTTACCTTTTCCGGTATTCCAAAACTTCTTTCTCAAAAACTATTCAATCACACTATCATAGTTGTCTATATTAACATCGAGCAATTAGCTGTCTCCCTAAAAATCTTCACTTTCTTGCATGAGGCAAGATCGCACAATGACATGAACCAAAAGTGACCGAAATAATTAGTCAAGAGTTACGAACCACAAAATATATTTGTAGTTTGTCATGGAACCGAAGCCCGTTACTTAAGTCTTACTTACCAGAATTTTCTGATTCGTTCAGGTTCGGTTAAAAATTCTAATTGTATTTTGTAATCAATTTAAACTCATTGTCAATAAAAAAATGACAAATATAGTTTGTAAGCGATTTTGTCGAACTTACACATTGCAGTTGTAACTTTTATGAGAGAGTAATTGATTACGAATTGTAATTGACGATGCCCATTACTGCTCTGTAATGAAACGTTACTCCAATCAATCTAGAGATCAGCAGGAACTTTGATAATTATTTAATTTCCAGGTTTTAGTCACCTCTTTATCTTCTTAGATTCGAGCAAATGGCAATAGCGACTTAGAAGGGATCTCAAAAATATTTCAGAATTTCGGATATTCACTCAATGCGATAGGGAACAGGTCAGGAAATTGTAAATTGGATTTGAGTGGCCATCCTGAATCTTATTTGTCAAATAACCTGCAGCATGCAGCAATCACAATACTCGATGCAATGTAAGTACATCATTTCCTGGGTAAAAGAATAAAACAGACCCTGCAATACAACGGCAATACTTCGCCTCGTTAGACTTGCGCGTAAGAAGATAAAACACTCGAACTGAAGTACCTATGGTTGGAAATGTTTAGGAAATACGTTTAGCCAGTGAAAAGGACTAGTCTCACCCTTACCTAGATAAAGGGGAGCACGGAATGGTTTTGGCGATGGGGTATGAGATGCGAACACGATTCGATTGAACGGATATGAGATTCCTGGCCGTTACTCCGCTCGGAGGACTATATGCGGGAGATTATAGACAAGTATTCAGGACTTTAGGGAGACATCTGGTACTGATTGGGTGGCATTATGGTCATGACATTTTCGGCCATAAATCAGTCGGAAATATGTATCAGCAGAAAAACAAGTCGATGACGAGCCCCGAGATTTGCCATTCTGAGATCATTGCGCTTGAGATAAACAGAGAGCCCAAGATACTAGATTAGACTTTCGTAAGCTTTTCGTTTGCCTAGAATCATCGCTTTTGTTGCGTTTTGAACAATAATTCCGTCGCAGAAGTGACCTAAGGAAAATATCGCACCTAGTTCATCTCTTCTCAAAGAATATTCGAGATAGAAATAGAGCTTGTGCAAAATGGCCGAGGATTTTCGACTGTTTATTGGCAACAAGGTCTTGTACAGACATTCAAATGCCGATTGGTCAGCTTTTTTTGAAACTTTATAATTCTATGAAGTACATCGACAAAGGGAAATGAGATTATCACAATTTCAGGCTAAAACAAGTGGAATTGATATAATCAAAATGATTACTTATATTATTTAGAACTATCAGAAGTACGTACAGAAGTGTTCCAAAATCAATTACCGAGCTATAGTTTGAAGATATAAATATAATTGAAGCCAAGGATTAAAATATTTGAATAATCTGTAAGTGATTCAAAAAACTCTAATGATAAAACGAACGTGTATTTGAAAACAGAATAAAACCAATAATTTCATCATTTTTAATTAATACAAATATATAAAAGAAATTTGAACAATTCACTGGGAATGTCTACAAGGGAAAATTCCTCACATCAGCTAAACGATTGTCGAATTTAACGTTAAGGAATAGCATCGATGAAAGCTATTCAATGAAAGGATCATTTGGCAAGGTGTCACATTAGGACGTTTATCCAAGTAAACTGATAATGGAAATTATAAAATGTCAACGTGACAATATTTGTAGCAAGTCACTTCAATTATTATGAGAAATACTCTCCTCTATGTGAATGAAGAAAGAGCATCTAAAAAATGAACGACGATTTCGCAAAACGAATTCTTATATTCTGCTAAAAGTGAATTTTATGGTATTTGATCACGGATGAATAAATACTCAGATGTAGGATGAACGAAGTGAATATTGATGAAGTAAAATTTGATGAATCTCGGAGAGAATAAAAGTTTGCTGTTAACGAAAATTTTCAACATATTTCTAACCCGTAGATCTGTAAATTTGATCGTATTAGGTACACTATACGAAACCAGAATCTTGACAAATTATTGTGTGCTAATCAGCTGCCATGATCAAAAACGGGAGGAGGCGATTATATATTAGATAGATTTTAGAAACATTGTTTATGCGATTGGATTATGGTAGATTTTAACGTAGGTTAATATATTATATCGTAGATAGAAAGAAATGTAAGTAAATTCAATATGTAGATCTAAAATGATCTATTAATATACTCGAACCTTCCTAATACATCTTCTAAAACTCTCGCTTCATCTTCTGTGTTGTGAACCAAATAGATACACTAGATAAAAAGACACGTAGTTGATAGCCGTAGCATTACATTGTAGATTGAAAAGCCGTATAAAAATAGGGCAAAAAAATGTGTTATACAAAACCTAAATTCTATATCTAAAGCCTAAACGTATTTTACGTGGTCAGCTCTAAGTCTACTACTTATATTTACTTATATTGATATAAATAAACTTATTATACAAAATCGGTAGGGAAAAATAAATATCAGAAATGACTCGTTAAGAAAACTTTTTGTATACAAATTTTAGTTTAGTTTAGCTAATTAGTTTAGCTAATTATAGCTCGGAGGTTCGTCACTACATAAAATTTCATTCTATATGTATATATGATTTTTTTTTCCTAAAAACAATTCTTCAAATCTTATAATTTACTATCATTATTAATTTATACAAGTTTTATTGAAAATTTGAAACGAAATTACTAAAAATAGTATGAGAGTCACATCGAAAGATGAAAAATAATTATATCGACGATCATATGCGCTCGAGAATATGATCAACTTTATTATGCAGGTCGATAAAGATAACCATAGATTATTTTTGTCATGACTAAAAAACTTTTCAAAGCTGCATATCTTAAACAGGTGCCAACATCGTGGACGTCAATTTTTTTTCACCGAGGCCAAACGACACTTTGATGATTAATTTAAGCGCGCTGAATGAACGTTGAGAATCAAAATATACATGTACCAGCAAAAGTTTATAAATGGATTTATAATTTGTAGTCGTGTTCCAGACCAAAGTTCTAGTCGGACACATGCGCCAATGTATCATGATTCATAAAATCTACGACGTAAATGTTAAGGCGATGCAATAATCCTGCTTTACCGACCAAAGTTACCTCATTATCATTTTTCGTCTTTTTAATAATCTGATCAACGAAAAGGTCTAAAATTTCAAAGTTTGATTGCTTTAAGCACACCGGAGTGTTGGAAAGTCACTTATTTTCCTTAAATTAGGAAAAAAAATATTTGATTTTTCATCCAATTTTCATTCGCTCGTCTGGAATTTTCTGGGCGATTGTTGCCTCGCCTTAGGCATTCTCTTTCATCTACCTTAGCGTAATTAATTCACCAATTAATTAGGGCAGTCTTGATTGAAGAATAAATTACGAGGCAAATCGGCCTAATTACATAATGATTCGAAATACGTTAATCCGCTCGCTTATTTAAACGGTATTATTAATTAACCCAAAGTCCTTAGGAATTAGAGATGTTCGGAAATTGAGTAAAATCAGAAAATGACCAATCCTAGAGGAAATTGAAATTGGACCAAATTTTTTATGTATTACTGAATATTATTTAGTTTCGTTATATCGCTGATTTTGTGCGTGAAAAATGAAAATCTGGTCAAGTATATACGATCATAATCCGAAAGTTTTGAAATTTTCACGTTTACACAAACTTGACAAAATTTTTAGATACGTTATAACGTCTCGTAGCAGATATAGACTATATTTGAAACTTTCATTTTCCCTTCGAAAATCTTTCACGTACATAATTTGTTATTATACCTAGGTATATATAGCATACAGACGATTAAATTTCAACTTATTACGATTTACAACTCGTGTATAAGAGCTGACCACTTTTTTTTGTACATAAACTTTTACCGTTTCTATAATCACTCTATCAGATTGCTAGGTATACACTATATGTATATAATAATTATACACTATAAACTTACAATATACATCTATATCTATTCTTAAAACTCTTCTGTCTCTATTTACTATACACATATATAAATATATATGTATATATACATAAATACCTAAATAGTTATACGTTATATATACAGTCTATTACACATCTATACTAGATAGAGATACAAAATGACATGCGTTAAAACGAAAATACTAAACTACTTCACGTAACCATCCAATAAAATGATTTATAACAATTAAAGTTCTATATCTGAATCAATATATATTATATAATAATATAAATCAGTATATATACATAGTAGATAACTAAAAATGGTTGATCGTTGGGGGTCTATATGAAACGGCAAGTTATAAAAGACACAAGATAATAAATTTACGTGGCGTTAATATGCGTGACACCAATTAATAAATATAATTGAATCATGTAACCTAGACAGTGATATAAAAAGCACACTCAATCAACCTCAGTTTAATAACCGTATTACGTATATAGTCCAGACTCTTTATTCTCTATACACAATGCTGTACACGACGTCATCCAGTAAAGAATTGAAGATATTTTCCAATTTTCAGGGACAATTAATATTATGTAAATAAAACTAATTGCGTTTTGTAGAAAAAAAAAATTTTAAACCTGCCTTCGGTTGTCATTAGGACATTTTTTTTTTTTTTTTTTCTCTTATGTTTTTGATCAAACAAATATCGATTTCCCGACAAAATAACAGAATTTTCCACCAAATTTTAGTAGAAGGGGACCCCATTGATTTATACTGTAAAACATTCTGTTCACTTCGTACAACAACGAATAAAATTCAATATGTACCGAATTTTCCAAGCCGAATCAATAGACGAATAGTTTACTGATCTTTGCACTCAATTTATTTTCAAATTTCTCAACATCGCTCGCTTTAGGTATTTCCAAAAACTGTGCATAAAATTGGTAGGCTCACTGTCACATGGTGTCAAGTTCCACTTGAGTCGATTAATCACTATGAAATTCATATGAAGCCAAAAACTAGTAAATAAGTAGTCTCAACTAAAGTTAAGACACTCTGCTTACGGCATGCAAATACAGCTATTCACGACTTCAAGAAACCCGTGAATGATTCTATGTGATTCAAAGCACCAAAAACTGATTCAAGACGTGCTTCGTGATCGAATATTGAATCGTCACAAGCTAGTCGAGGTATCCCAATCTTATTGTTATGAAATATGGAGGCTTAAGGTGAGCACAGGCTAACTTCAATCAGCGAAATAATTTATTGGCTCTCTAAATGATATCGTGAAGAAATCAACTATATGATAGCCGTACTTAACAGGTTTATAGCGTCTTGACAAGAAATATAAAAAATCACGAGTAAAATGGCTTGAGAAATGTGCGGGTATACATCACCGAGAGGAAATATTGAAAGTACACGGTCGGCTGCGCTTGGGCGAATTTCGTCGTCTGCTGAAGCAGGCTGGCCATCCCTTCGATGATGGCAAAAATCGGTTACCGATTCGGTGAGGGTCGGGGCAAAACCGTATTCACTTTTGAGAACAATAAATTTGCTTGTACTTTAAGTCTCCAGGCTTTGAAAACGCTTGTAGTAATGATTAGAAAATAATTTTCTCAACCCTAATCACTTACACCTCTGGAAACTTCCACATTACTTAGACAGCGTCACTCTGACCCCAACCAACTTCGAAAAGTTGTCGGACTAATTCTATTGATAGTTTCATCATGAAAAAATTCCTGGGTATACCTTAGCATCTCAATAATGGCTCCTAATTAGTTATTCAAAAAAAAATCAAATTCGAACCTTGTGAAAAATTGTCAAACCGAAAAACCCAGAAAAATTCAGTTGTGTTACTGAAAAAATCATAACTTTTACAATTTTCAATATTTTTGGCTGAAATTTGAATTGAATATTCTAGAGATATTGTACTTAGATAAAAAGCACAACTTTGAATTTCGACTGCGCAATAGTCAGACTGACGCTTGATCACAATTCTACACATCCAACGTATGGTTCAAATTCATAACGGATGGCGCCTAAAGTTCGGATTCGAGTATCTTCTATTCGAAAATTTGAACGGAAGTCGGGGTTGGGGTCATATGAACCCCTAGTAAGTGACTAGGGTTAAAGTAGGTGATATCGCGACAGTGAAACTTTAATAGTCAACAGCTGATAAACACATAGCTGTGTCGCAGTATGTAAAATCAAATAATAATGACAATTGGTTGTAACTAAAATTGAAAGTGCAAACTATTCATACCTGTATACATAATTAATGTGTTATTAAATAAAACGTAACGATGTTTAACTGTATAGTAGGTAAAGGAATATCACTACTGCTTCCGATCGCTGCGATTCTTTGGTACCTGTGATTTTCTTCATAATTGTTATACTGATTATCGAACATTTTTTTAAGGCATTATAACTCCTTAGTTTCAACAATATGAGATGTAAGTATGATCGTGTGCAATTATACGTTGATTAATAATTAATCCACCTCGCATAAGGTTCCCAATATAATTGTCATTAAAGGTGACAGTTGTTTCCGTTTTCAGCAAGTTCAGGCGTAAACTAGAGTTTCGAAATCCTAGTTTGGACCGCTATGAATCTTAGAATTCATCGAGACTTCCTGATTCTGCATGGCTTCGATTCATAGCTCCTCAATCTTTGATGAAACGTTCTGTGAACTGATTGACGAATAAATTCTAAGTCGAAAATAAAATTGATCGTTGAGTTGATTATTGGCAGACTTTCGAGGTTCTAAGTAAAATTATAAAATTTAGTAGAATGTGGAAACGCTCATCAGAATTTCAAGTACAAGCGCTAGCTGTAATTCACATTTTTGAAACCTCACGTAAGACATAAATCTGCTGAAACAGAATGATATTTCTTTCGGCAAAGCTAAAAAACGAAGGATTTAAGGTTTCGGAGGATCAAACTAGGGTTTCTATTCCAACTCGGAATCTCAGTTGAAAAGGATACACTATTCGCAATACCATATCATTAAATATTTGTGATCCGGTCTCGCGGAGGCCTGAGATCAACCTTAAACTTTAATCAAAACCATCTGTATTCGGTGGAAGGGTAAAAAAAAATATATAAAACATAAATTTTCAATCAACGTTTCTAATTTTAAGAGCAATATACGTGCCCACTGGTTTCTCCAAATCAACATATAAATTCTGATCAATTTAGTATAATTTTTTACAGTATTCAGGTCTGTATGAATTGCTGTACGCAGCTTTTCCTATTCGTTGATATTTTATTTGTTGCTATTATTTACCCTAAAAAAAATCCCTGTCATCGTAGGAGAACTTATGTATTTTATGAAGCGGAATCTCATGTGACAACAAAACTATAAGAAAGGCTGAACGGAAGCAGCCGCATATTGTAAAATGTAATTTCACTGGTAAAACCATAATATATATATTTTGTATAAACTAATGTTGTAGGCTGGCATGGAAGGTGATATATTAAACTAGTAATTATATACCTGTATGTTTGAATTCACTGCTGCGTTTCGAGCTAGCGAATCTCACGAGACAGAGTTGTTCGTCTACCTACGGTACCTAATACCAAATCTTCTGCACTACGGATCTCTATGAATCCGCAACACGAAATATATAGATGGAATACGGATACAATGGGTAACAACTAATTCGCTAGGCTTAAATTTGCTAAAACCCATAAATGTGATCCTCCCGCTTTATCTGCTGGACTTTCGGGTGGCCTAATTAACAATTAGTATTTACCTCCTCTACGCATAAGAGATAAATTCATAATCGAGGTAGTAGAATGTCAATACAATGACAAAAAATGTCTCTTTGTTTCTTTTCAGAAAACAATCGCCACCACATATCGGTAAGAAAAAAGTGTAATTGACTTCACTATGTTGTTCTGTACATACGGTATGTCTAAAGATCAGTGGATACAATTCAATTTCTATTCTTATTTTTGCCAATCAATAGCTGTACAATTAGTATTAGATAACTGTTCAAATGCTCGTTTGAAAAACAATATTTAGTCAAATTAATAGAGACTTTTGTAATTAATTCGGTTTTGCTGTCCGTCACAGGCTTTTGAATTCTTCGAATTTTGTGGAACGAGATTTGGAAATGTTGGAAGATTTTTAGCGAAAGACCTATACAAAAAGAAAGTAAAATTTGGAAGATTAGGTCACCGTAACTCGACTCTGTCGAAAAAAAAATCTCCTATTCCCACAATTCTTTTCTCGAAAAGAATAGAAATAGAACGAGAAGAGTATAATTCGTAGAATTACAATTGAAACAAACTACACACCAAAATAAAAATGAAAGAAGAAAATAAAACTATTATTATCTTATCTGACAATGAAATAAAATGCCAACGTTCGCTAGAACCGCTTTGTCACAGCTATGTTATTGTTGACGCTGCTTTATTAAAATATATGGTTAGATATAGCATAATGTATTATCACAATATACCTATATACCGGGTATTTTCGATGAGACATAGCGATGAGTTTGATTTACTATCGCTCTGTTTTACCGACGCAGCGATCGGTAATGTGACACGCGAGACAGGGAATCTGGCATGCTACGAGTAGCATAAGGATTTATGTATTGAAAATCTGTTCGAATTTTAATTCATCACCTTAAAGAATTCCTCGATTTTGTATAGAACGAGGAAATCTTGGGTGAGCTATGATTAGGACTGTACATTATAAACGAAAGTAATAAAATGAAACGTAAAAATTCAAGTTGATCCTGCAATTATCGGTATATATTATGTTCGGGAAACATATTATCAAAGTTTTAATCTTCTATTGATTCAACTTATCTATATTAAGATAATAGATACCTATAAAATAAACAAATTCTGTCTGAATTTATGACCCTTAAATAAAATATAATTTACAAAAATATCTTTTGACTTACCTTGTATACTGCCGGCTATTAAATTCAGAAACTATATCGATAAAACAGATCGATGGCAACCCAACTTACCGGGATTTTCCTCGGGAATTGTCAATTGTGACAACTAGGGTGAATAATACACAGATATCCTGTTTTAGGCCTTTATTATCAAGTGAATTAAAAATTTTTTCTTTTTTTTTTGTGAATTTACGTTAAAAAATCTGAAAATGTACGAAAAAATGAATATTTTTCGACAATCCTAGTCCACGCTTCTATAACATCATTATTGATTACGCTTACGAAGCTGAATCTAGTTTGGACTAAAATTGACTTTAAAATCGAGTCAACAATTGACCTATGGCATTTTTGAAAAGCTCACTTCGATCTTCTCTGATCGTCACACGATGCAAGGTGCGAGGGCTTTCAACATCACGACTTGTAGGTGAAATTACGTAAAATAAAAATTTAGTTTTGGACCACCTGCTCGTCTCTGGTAAATTATCGTGACGTAAAGAAGTCTCGGCATGAGAGGTGGCAGCTCCAAATCGTATACAAGAATAAAACATCTCTCGTCTGTGAGACGAAGAGACCAGGAGAGTGAGCTTTTCAACCCACGATTAGCGACAGCTATAATATTGCACTACTTTTATAACTTGATATTCACAAGATATGTATGTATGTATGTACGTTATACGTACGTAAAACTGTGTACATCCGCCGGACAGAGCAGTTTAGGACGTCTGCCAGGACTTAGAAGCTGAAGGAATCTCCGGCTCTTGGCATACGATTTGAATCAGTGCAGTCGGTCGCCGGTGTCGCTATCGCTGAGGACAGCTTTTGCGAAAAGATTTTGCTCAGCTCAATTTAATACGGCTTGTGAACCGTGGATTAAATGATCACTTTATCGTGAGTTAATTGTTAGTGTCAAAGTTCTACGTGTGATTGTGAGTAAACATAATTTCATTCAGACGCGAAATATGTATACCTTATATGTATACTCGGCGAAATTATCATCAATTATTCGCACGGGTAATTGATTCTTATTTCAAATGATTAGAAACCAAATAGAATCAATAGCAGAGCCTCCCAGCCATTAGGATCTACAAAATTTGAATATATATTACGTTCGTCAATCTGTTCGGAGTTGGTCCCAATTAATCCAAAATTATTTCTACGGTCCTGTAGCTGTGGAGGATTTAGATTATTTTTTCTCGTTTGTCACTCAAACTATGAATAAATAATGTGCTGTTTATTTATTTTTTTCATTCGATAGCGCAACTCGTTTGGTATCGCAGTAATGACAGAAATAGCACGTTCGTTCCGTAGATTTATCAGCTACGAAATTGCTTCTAATCTTTACAATCAAGACCTTTTTTTATTCTTAACCGTATATTTGGTTACAGTGTTATGAATTTATTGAAATAATTCAGAAATAATACCGCGCACATGATTTCCTAGTCTTTTTCTTATACAGTTGAAAAATTATCTGGAAAGAGTAATTACGGTATAAGGTCGAACAAGAGCTGGAGAAAAAAAAAAACGAACTAGAATAGGAAAGAGTAACGAGTAGGATTAACAGTAAACCCAGCTGCTGGGGTGTTGAGCGATTGGATATAATCTGTGGGACGAAAAAGGCTTCGAATTAAGAGTGTTCAAAATTTTAACTACAGAAACAGGCCTTCACCTTATCATAATATTGCCGATAAGGCCGATGATATCGCTAGCGAGAGTCAATCTATAAATGGAAGTGGCAAGAATTATTCGTCTGTATAGTGCTAGTATGGCGAACGTGCAGAGTACATTGCCGTTCCTAAGCATCATCCTTGGGGTGATCTTACAATTAGCCCTCGTCGGGCAAACAGGAGCCCAAAATCTCACCCAGAAGGAATGGTGGGAGGACACGATCGTTTATCAAATTTGGCCAAGATCCTTTCAGGACAGCGACGGCGATGGATCAGGGGATCTTAAGGGTACGTATAAACAATACAGTGTCTAAGTTATGCAAATTTGACAAATATCAAACAGAATCTGCGAGAATCAGCTTCACAAATGTGCCTCTAAATTCCAGGTAGTATACAGAATAATTAATTATTGATTTGATATCGATATCCAAATGGTATTACGTGACGTTTTGGTTAATTACAATTTATCGTCGTAGACGTCAGAGGATTAATTAGTCTCGTCGTTAGTCATTATTCGAAACATTTACCCTGACGCGGTGAAATAATTAATGAAGATAGTATCAAAGGAGGAGCTCGAATTATGTCATCGTAGGGTTGCAGTACTTTGCTTACAGGGGTAAAGATGAATGCAATTTTTGACGCATACCTATCTCGAAAAAAGAATCGTGTCAACCATTAAGAACGCATATCTTATCGAGACTATCAATTCTGGGTTTCCAGAGCAGTGAAGTTTTCGAGATATCGATGGTCACCTAGTTGTTAACGAAAAATTTTTTCAAACAATTCACTGAAACGTTGAGTTCCTATACTGTAAAATTTTTCACTTTTTATTTCCCGTTGATCAATCTCGACCAAATTACATTCTAAGAAGAAGAAGATGAACTTCTTGCGAGATACTCTTCGTCGTATACCATATCTGTGCCAACGAAAGTACAAGTAAAAAGTAGAGGGTACAGTATAAATTAGGAGTTCAGACTTTATTTCTCTAATCGAACATATTCTATTGACTCAGTTGTTCCGCAGCTGATTACTAGGATTTTGAGACCTAATTCAAAATTATTTTAGACTTCACGGGTTTAGCTTTACATAGATTGATAGCGCCGAAGAAAAACCAGTCCTCGTAGGGTTCGTATCGCATCGTTCATCGAAACTTCTTCAAATTTTGAGTAAATATTTTACATTGATTTAGTTTCGGGGCGAACCAATGATATTCAATGCATTCAATTTTTAGGTACAAAAATCTTTGACTCGTTTTGCGACCGTAAACTACGACTTTGAAGGCACACAACGGTCCTCGGTAAAGTCTAAAATAATTTCGAATTATGTCTCGAAATGCTAGTAATCAGCTGGGAAAGAACCAAGTCGATATGACATTTCTTCAATGCGTAGCAGCGATTTAGAAAGAATTATTTCCAAGGTGTCTTTACACCCTTAACGCCATAGCAGATTTGTGGGTCCTGGAATTCCATTTGTGTGCATGGGTGTGTATAAGTGAACCAAATGACATTGAAGCAGATGCTTGAGCCGTTACGAAACGATCAAACCCACCGTACCCACGTGAATTAGGACCGCGGGAAATATTTTGGCGCCATACACTTGAGACAGACTAATTTTAGCCACTTCAAAACTGATTTCAATGTTGCAAAAAATTTTATGCTAACTCGAGGCCGCATATGCGAATAATATGCAACTTTTGAGCTCGAGAATTCTGCTTTGCAGTTAACACAGAAAAAATGATGAATCATCATCGTTACACCGTATACACTCTCGATTTAGTGTTCGAATAACTTTGAGTTGAATAACTTTTTAAAACGTCGGAAAGACCGAGGCGAGATCAATTGTAATTACGTTCGTTCCTCAGGTATCCCATATTTTGTCCCGATCGACTCTACACACGATCATCAGCCAGCCGGAATTAGCGATAGCAAATATAATCGGTTGATCCCGAAGCATCAGTATCTAAAACCCAGTATAGAGTGAATCTTCACGCATATTAGTGAATCTTCACGCAAAAAGTCAACGATTGAAATTAGTGAATCTGCTTTCAATGAATTTGAATTGATAATTCTGACTGTCAAAAAAAGCGATTTCCGAATGCCGCCTATTCGCTTTCAGAATTTTCAAATCGACTTTGTATATTTCGTTAGTTTGCCATCGGCGCAGCAATCAATCATAGGGCGAATAATGATAATACGGTAAGGATTACTAGATAAGTGATACGTAGCCTTTCGTCACATCAATCAGCGTTGAATTATAAGCTCCAACTATCTTACGGCAATGATCGTGACTAATTGCAACCAATACATTAATTTAAATGCGCGAGATGAAAACGCAAATTCGCTGCCCAGCCGATTACTGGATTCAAAGAAATACGGTTTTTATTTTCACGTCGAAAAAATTGTATAGTGCGATCCACCGATTTTTAATCAATCATTATTACCTCTGCATCCTTCCGATGACGTTTGATAAAGATCTAGAATAATTGTCAATAACGAAAATTAAAGCTGGCTGTTTCTACTGTAAAATGTTTTTTTGAACATGCTTCTACATTCGTTTTCCAGAAGACTGAAAACTTTTAAAAAGAAGCATATGTATATATCAAAAAAACATATAAATTCGAAAGCTTGTAGTAATCGATAAAAGTATCGTGGAACGATTTGAAAAGAAGCCCATTGAAGCTTGTTCCTTCTACTTTAAAATACGTTATTGATAAATTTCTCACGATATTTCCTCTCAGAGTTATCGAACTTTTTGTCCAGATCGGAAATTCGAAAGGTGACCTCCGATTTGTGAACGATTGTCCATATTTTTCGAATTAACAATCGCATATCGAAATACGTTGGATACCTAAAATAGGATAACAAGCCACAGTATGCTGATAATATGCTTGGCATAGCCTTTCTCATAGAAAAACGGTAACAGATAAGCAAAAATATCTGGGTTATAGGTGTACTATGTATCGTTGAACAGAACAGAATATGGTACAATAAATTATGAATGCGTATTTCGTCAAGATAAATTAAAACTCACGTCAGTAGGTGCCGCAGGTACCGCCAATTATCATTAATACGCAAATTAAATGTCGCTTAAAGTTTAAAAGTGAAATTGTTATTTTTATTTCTGAAACTGTAAGTGCTAAGTTTGATTCATAAATTTCACAATCTTCGGCCTGCCTTTTACTTATAAATCTAATAGTTAATATATTCAACTGGACAACAGAGTCAAGAATCGTTTGACCAACATTAATTAATAGCCTGTTTGGTCACCCGCAAGTTCCGGCTTCGTTACACTCGAATCGAACAGTTGTTCGTCCCAGATTATTATCAAATAAATTCGCCAATGGTCAAGGTATACAGTATAATCTACCGAATTCATCTCTCGGTTGTGCGGAATGAGTATTGATTTGCGTGAAGCTTGATCGCGAAGTCGAACCGCTTATCTGTTATACAACATTTACATCCGGCTGTCTAGGTGTGATTATTAACCGTGGAATGTTTCGTGGTCCGATATTTTATTAGATAACATTGAATTAACGATAGATTGACAAAATACACTCTCAATTAATCAGGGCCTATGATATTAATTTCAAAACGAGATTCATCAAAACTATATTACATATACATATATGTTTACCATTTCGAGATTTGGGAAGAAGTTTATTTTTAAATTCTAGCTGGTCAAGGTACTCAGAGTATTAAAATTAGCAGCAATTTTTTAACCGCTGAATCCATGTTCTTAAACAAATTTACGCAGTACTATTGTTGAAAATGCTTATATTCATAGCGAAATGTATCGTCGATGTGTCATTTAGTTGCAAGAATATGTTTACTTTAATAGTTAAACCTACTTTTCTGTCAAACTGCAGCGATGATACGGTGAGGGAGAATTAAAAAATACCCGAGCAGCTCAAATCACGAATGAATTCCATTGGAAAAAGTTTCCAAATTGACTCAAATTGAAAAGGATTCAAATTTACCTGTATTTCGATTAATTTTAATTCGTTTCAACGCCGAATCTTAAGAATACGATTTACCAATCCATTTCCTGAGGTGCTAGGTGACCAGGTCAGTTAATAGCATCAACGCTAACAATAGACCAGGTATAGAACATGTCGGCTGACATAATTGTAGAGCTTGGGAGTTGCCAAACGACGTCTTTTCGTAGGTTGGGGACATCGAAGGCACCTTGAATCACACAACTTGGCACGAGCCAGACGCAAGAAGGCTCGATCCAATTGGCTATTATTTGGTTTACTGAGCGACGCAACCCTTTATTTTTCTATTTCTATTTTCTGAATCCAGCCAAGATTTTTTTGCAAAAAGTCTGCACCCTGAAAATGAATTCCCATTATGAACTGAACTATCGTATGATAAAACGATTTCATGCGTGCTGAAATTTTTTCAAAAAAACATAAGCGGTGTGTCTTTGAGGAGCTTTGGTAATCGCGTGGGAACTTCGACGCAGGCCTGTTTTACCGTATGAGATTACGCTGGTTTTTTTTTTTTTTTTTTGTTTTTTTTTTCTTCAATGAAAACTCGCAGTTTCTCGGTCATTTCTTTATCAAATGACATAGGATGGTGCTCAGAATGTGTGGTTTGACACCACCGACTGGCTGAATATTTAAAAAGTTCAATAAATTAGGTGCATCTGTGAATAATTCTACGATTTCTCTGATGATAACTGAATCTGTAAAAAAAAAATCGAAATTTTGAAAAAATGAAATACTCTGCCACTTTTTGCTGAACTGAAGCAGTGATGCACAAAATTTCATTCCGATCAGTTGTGTGGTATGAGAGGAACTACGAATCGTGTTTTCGAGGTGGTCAACGCGTGTATCAAAGCCCCTCGAGTATCTTTACCGTACAATCAATACTTTTTTGAAAAGAACAGCTTCATTCATTGACTTAACTCAACCCCATGAAGGTCCTTGGATATTTCATGGTCAGTTTTTATTTCATGATTGATTCGACGTGTCGCCGACATCTTTCATCGTCACTCATACATACTCGCTAATCGTAAATGGTGATATCAATATCAATATGCATTAGTGTAAGCGTTGACGTGTTGAAATTATGATTAATGCGTTAATACGTTATTGCGTACAGTTACATCAACCGACTTTTAACTAACGAGACGTACCAGTCATTTTATATACCTACCAGGCCCATAAGACTTTTCGATGGGAAGACATTTCTCAAATCCAACGCCTTGTCAATAGAAATAGAGCCCATTGATCTTCACTAATCGATATCAAAGTTTCAGTCACACTGAGCAATAAACACAGCCGAATTTCGTCTCACCCTCAGGAATAATAAACGATTTGGATCACTTCGAGGAGTTGGGTGTAGAGACGATATGGTTGAATGCAATCTACCCCTCACCTCTAGCAGATTCTGGGTACGATGTATCAGATTATGTAAGCATCGACCCCACATACGGCGACCTCGACGATTTCGATGAGCTTATAACGGCGGCTCACGATCGCAGTAAGTCGGCATTGATTGCTTATTTTGTACAGCTGTTGGACGTTTCCGTTCCGAATTTCCTCGTTGGCTAAAGTTATGCTTTAGAGAAAAAATTTCGCAATATTAGGTCTCAAAGTCATCCTGGACTTCATTCCTAATCATTCGAGCATCCAACACCCCTGGTTCAATGCCTCGATTTATCGAATCGATCCCTACACCGACTACTATGTTTGGCATAACGGAACACTTAATGCAAGTGGAAGCAATGTGGCACCGAACAATTGGGTACGTGAAAATATACTTTCAATACAAGCCCTCCATGTTTTTGGGCAACTCATGATTAAAATCGATTCACTAATGACCGCGTGAACTCATGATATAAATTCAAGCGATCATTGAACCAACTAGGACCCATAACTGCAGTCACCAAATTAGGTATAAAGTGTTCGAACATTCGATGAAAATCATGACGTATTCTTTGTTCCATGTTCAGAAAAGCGTGCTGTCCGTCGATGGAGAAGAATCTGCTTGGGAATGGAATGAGATTCGTGAGGAGTGGTACCTACATCAGTTTTCCACAGATGAAGCCGATTTTGACTTGAGAAATGAAGATGTGATCCAAGAACTATTGGTAATCAAATTTGATAATATTATATGAAAGAGTGACGTATCGTTACAAGCTCCTCATAGAAGAGCGTTATTTTCTTAATAAGTTAATTATTAGCACCCAATTGGCCTCATCAAGTGGCAAGTAAAATTAGTGAAAACCGAAAACGTTGTCTCGCAGGACGTGCTTTATTTCTGGCTGGATAGAGGAGTGGACGGCTTCTATATCAACGGAGTCCCTTACTTCCTTGAAGACGAGGACTTCGTCGACAATCCTACAGACTCTTCGACCAGCACATTCGGTCTCGTCGACAATGTGGCGCTGCTTTACAGATTTCGAGAACACATAGATGCCTGGGTGTCACTTAACAGCAACGAAACAAAGTATGCTTTCTCCTATTCCCAAAAACCTCAAATAACGTTGTCCATGGATGTGTCTTTCGCAACATCCATCGAGAAATTCAAGCGACCCGATTTGTCCGAAAAATAATTTACTTTTTCAAAAATCATTGAAATTTTGGACATGATTATTGTTTATCTCTCGATTGATAGTTCAGATTAACGAGTCCCAAAACGGCTCGATACGCAAACATGATAAGAAAAATCCCTGCGAATTTCAAGATTGTAGGTCAAGTGATTCCGGAGATAGCCCAGGCAACAAAAGCCAAATTTCGTAAACCATTTGGTCTACATGCGCACCGCTTCACATAACATACTACTGAAGTCCCATTTTGCGAAATTTTGCAGCCCATGATGGCTTCCAATAATCGCAAGAGATAAGAGTTCGAGGAAAATAAATAAAACCAAGAATCAAAAATAAACAGACTGCCATAACCTCTCAAGGGTTTCTCTGATCACCTCAAAAACGCGATTCGTAGTTTCTTCCATACCACACAACCGATCAGAATGAAACTTTGGGGGCTACTGTTTGATTTCAGCAGAAAGTGGTTAAGTATTTCGTTTTTGCAAAATTTGGAAAAAATTTATACAGATTCAGTTATCATCAGAGAAATCGTGAAATCATTCACGGATGCACTCGACTTATTGCACTTTTGAAATAGTTAGCCACTAGCCGGTAGCAAGTCACGTATTTTGAGGACTATCTCATCTCATTTGATAAAGAAATGACCGAAAAACGACGATTTTTCGTAATATAAAAAAAAAAACGACATCTTATGGAGGCAGCATTTTGTAGCAACATAATCACGCGGCAATAGTGGCCCATGTCAGAGTTCCCACGCGACTACCAAAGCCCCTTAGCCATTCTTTCCGCCTATTTCACCAGATTCCTGGTAGCTGAAGGCTTCGAAGACGACGAAAACTTGATCGCTTACTACGGAAATGGCACCAGCGACGGTATAGCTCCTGTCAACACTAGATTCATCACGGACTTCACCAGCACCAGCAACGCTTCCTACATCAAAAGCACAATTGATGCGTGGATATCAGCACTTCCAGCAAACCAAACCACGAACTGGAAGGTAAAACGATCTACTTCTCCTTATAATATCCGATCACTGGACAATCCTTCATCTTTCGCTCTCGTCTTCTCCACAGCTTTCCAATCAGGACTATTCTCGTGTCGCGACCAGATTCGGCCTAAACCGTGCCGATGGCCTCAATATGTTTGTCCTGACGTTACCAGGACGAGTTTTCACTTACTACGGCGAAGAAATAGCGATGATGGACAATGAGGAGATCACGTACACCGAGACTGTGGATTCCCTGGCTTGCGCAGCTGGAGAAACTAGTTACTCAACCGTTTCTAGGGATCCTTATAGAACACCTATGCAGTGGGACACCACTGCCCAAGCAGGATTCACTAATGGATCTAGCTCCTATCTCCCGGTGAACACCAATTACATGACCAGAAATGTAGCGACTCAACTAGCCAGCGATCGCAGTAACATTCAAACGTATAAAGCAGTAGCTGCATTGAGATCGACACCTACATTTATGTATGGAGGCTACGAGATCCAAGCTCTGAATAACGATCGAGTACTGATACTCCGAAGGTGTGCGCGTTGATCCATAAATTTCATTCCAAAATATTAGTACGTAAATTTTATTCTAATTTCGGTTATCTCCCGTCGCAGATTCTTAGACGATTATCCCACATACATCTTGGCAGTCAATCTGGGCTTGTCAAGACTGACTGTCAACCTCACAGAGGTATTCTCAGATCTGCCAACGTCACTGAACATTTCCGTTCTCTCTGCCAACGCTGTTCTATCTGGGTACGCAGGCATATGGGGTTGAAAGATACCCTCCAAACTAGTCGGATTATTTTGGCTAAAAATCACATCGAAAATTCAAGATCAAACGTAATGAATTCTGTCGTTTTTCTACAGGACTACTGTCACAGTTGAAGGATTCACGCTCACGGCAAACGCCGCGGTAATTCTGACGGACGCCGATGTAGACGGTGAGTCTAGTAACGGAGGAAGAACTGCCCCGACTATGACGAGTGGTGTACTAATTTGTGCACTCGCTGTTTTCTGGCTTGATTAAAAAAAGCGTTGCCTGCATCAACTAACATGCATATCATTTTGTTATTTTATGTGTAGGTAGCTCGTGTATTTTGTCAATAAAATTACCGGACGGTAGTTTGTAGACAACATAACTCAGTAGTTGGTAGAAAGTAGAGCGTTGTATCTCGAATTAAAGTAGTGCTTACGTAATATAATGCTCAATTGGATTAAATTACAGCGCTGAATAAAATAACAGATCCTGATGATGAAAAAAAGGGGTGTTTAGGTGAACTATCACTCCAAAATCATGTCTTCAAAGTCTGTACGTCTCTCCACTCTGAATCAGAGAATTGTAGAATTTCGATATCAAATTTCAAACGTTCAATTGAACAATCAATGTCTGACGGTATAAAGGCATCGATTAAAACTATCAAAAGTATAATATGGACCATGACTTTTGAAGACTAATAAAAGTTGAACGTCTATTCAATACCATCACCTATCACTTCATACTTTAGGGATTTACTGCGTCGATGGAACAACAAATGATCATTCATCGAGTGAATAACCCATAACACAGATACATTACATTCGTAGAGTTCATGAACTAACCAATTAATTGCTTTGTAACTTCTTGATAATTGAGAGATCGTCCATTGTAAATTGTAATCAAGTTTTTTCAAAATCCGAGTTCTCACGAAGCGTACGACAACTCTCTTTGTTCTGTATTGTCCGCACCTTTCAATAGATGGGGAAGAAGAAGCCACAACGACAGAGGCTGGAGATCAAAGTACAACAGAGCATGCGGACGATGTGTCGACTACGATACTGACGACAGAAGCCGATCAAGAAAACGAAGTGACGACGAAAAGCGATGAAGAAGACGAGGTGACGACAACGGAGAACCCGGGCAGCGCCGGGTTCGCGACAGCCCCAACAGCAGTAGGACTTGTCCTAAGTTTATGCTTCTTGTTAATGTCGCTTAATTATAATTCCTAAATGTTTTGAAAGTCGTAGAAAATTAGAAGAATGAATGTTCATTTTATTATCTTAACTCAGTCTGTATATTATGTTGTAAGATAAAATAGTATGTATTTTGTAAGGAATTAGTTATAGTGGTAGTATACTGGCGGTAGTGGTAGTAGTTGTAGTTGTGGTTGAAATTCATTGAACTATTTACCATACCTTTACTGTGCAGGTAATGCTCAACTCACAAATGCTCAGCTTGTAGCTAATTGGCTATTAAACATCTCGCAGTTATCGGTGGTCTATTTTCTCATCGAAATTACACTGTACAGGAATTTCGAAAATATTTCTTTTCCTTTACCCATTTTTCTCTTCCTTGAATTACATGCTAATTCTCAATTTTTAATACAAGTTCAATTCGTTTAATCAAATGTCCATCAGTGAGCTACACGAAGCTCCACAGAAGCCTTATTCCTGTCTAATATACAAGAGACGTAATTTTACACGAAAGAATTCTTGAACGAATTATTCGTATCGAGTAGACTTAAAAATTTTCTTATTCCGATGTAAAAATCGTGATGAAAACGTTGCATGATAACATGTATACCAAATTCATAGCTCCCGCTCATGATGCAGGCCAAAGAACGGGTGAACTCGATTGGTGGGAGTCAGCAGCTATCTACCAAATTTATTCAAAATCTTTTCAGGTGAGAAATAAACTTAGTATGAATTATAAATAAGTATTAAAAATTCAATTACACTAAACCTAATTGAGGGGGCATGCAGTGTGAGGCAAACGAAATAAGCGTCAAGTACAAAGAGTGGGTCCAACTAGTTGATACTGTCGAAACATCTTAGAGTACTTCAAAAATAATTGAGACCTGAATGTTTATAAGTCGTTATTAGAGTCATTAGGCCGTGAGTGAAACTCTGCACTTCAACGGTACGGCAGTTCCACAGAAGACGATTAACCAAAACACCTAAATATTTTACATAAAAATTTATCATTTGGAGTGTCAGCAGCGAGAAAATGAAGGGAAAGTTTATATTTAGCATACGTAGTTCACATATTTGATATACTATGGAATCTTTCAAAATTAGTATGTATTTTGTTCGAAGAAATTAGGCTGGCGACAGAGCTCTACAGCAAAAGCTCTAGGCGTGAGGGAAAATCGGTTTTGTAATGTCCAAATTAATTGTCGATACAATTATTACAGGACAGTGACGGCGATGGAATCGGAGATCTGCAAGGGATCATCTCTCGATTGGACTTTCTCGAGGATACTGGATTCACGGGGTTTTCACTTACCCCCATCTACTCGTCACCACAAGTCGACGGAGGCTACGATATCTCTAATTTTACGGATATTGACCCGATTTTCGGTTCGCTTGAGGATTTTCAAGAACTCGTGAATACCGCTCATGAAAAAAGTGCGAATTATTAATGGTTGATAAATTTTAAAGCGAAACAGCTTATAGCTACAGGGCGCAGAACATGAATCAGCAAAGAAGTCTACGACCAGTTTTGAAGCCGATACAATAAGTTTCAGAAGGCACATTTTCAATTCAAACTTTTCACAAATCGAAAATTCCGATTTATCAGAAGCAATTGTTAATTGATAAAACTCATACCAATTAGTTTTCTGAACAATTCGTCACTTTTCTCCCGATTTCCAGATCTGAAGGTGATTTTGGACTTTGTTCCCAATCATTCCAGTGATCAACATATATGGTTCCAAAACTCTGTAGCGCGTGTCGAACCTTACACCGATTACTACGTATGGAGAGATGGCATCACCTCGGGTGGCATTACTCAGCCTCCTAATAACTGGCTTAGCGTATACGGTGATTCCGCATGGACGTGGAACCAGCAAAGGCAGCAGTACTACCTGCACCAGTTTCACACAAGCCAACCAGATCTCAACGTCCGCAACTCTGCTGTACTGACGGAAATTAACGACATCCTTAGATTCTGGCTCGATCAGGGGGTCGACGGGTTCCGCATTAGCTCAGTGGCGTATCTATTCGAAGATACAAACTTCCCAGATGAACCAATTAACGAGAATCCCGGTGCTAACGTTATAGAAACGGACCACGACTACCTCCAACACATTTACACGACGGATCTTGATGAAACCATTGAACTAGTTTATCAATGGCGAGCTATCGTCGATGAATACGTCACGCAATCGGATGGAGAGACTCGAATCTTGATTACTGACTCCGCAGCCAATCTGGATGTCGTATCCAGGTAACCACGAGGAAAAGGAGTTGATCAATCTCTGTGAATACATCATCACTCCGGTATCGGTGATCATTGAAAACCGTTTCATTCGCAGGTACTTTGGCAATGGAACTCACCCAGGAGCCCATATGCCACTTAACTTCGCCATAATTGCTAATATGACGCAGCAGTCTTCAGCGGCAATCTATATCGATGCACTCAACGAATGGTTTACGAGTTTGCCTGAGAACCGGACCTCTAACTTGATAATTGGAGACCACAACCACAGACGCGTAGCTTCGCGTTTGGGCTTAAACCGTGCTGATGGCCTGAACATGCTGCAATTACTGCCTGGAACGTCGTTTACGTATATGGGTGAGGAGCTAGCTCTCCTCGATACCCAGGTTCCTTTCGCCGAAACTCAAGATCCGCATGCGATAAACGCTGGACCAGATCGATTCAATCTCTTCACGCGTGATCCTGCGAGAACTCCTTATCAATGGAACGACACGATTTCAGCTGGATTCTCCAATAGCAGTTCAACGTGGCTTCCAATTAATATCAATTACTCCTTCAGAAATCTTGCCACCCAAATTGCTGCTGATCGAAGTAACTATAAAACTTACAAGGCGATACTCGAGCTGAAGAAGAGCGAGACTATCAAGCGGGGAACGACTCGATTTTTATCTCTCAACTCAGATGTGGTAAGTCGGCATTATTTGGCAATTTTATCTACTAGCGAAAGCTAGAAGTTATTCAAAATCATCAATTTCGAATGAGTCAACTCAAGACATATAACTTGGGTGGAGAAGTTTTCACATAGATATGGTATTCGAGTGAAAGGCTAATTTTGTATTCACTGCCATCCTTCTTGAAACGTTGAGATGTCAAAATAGTACATTACGCAACAACTTTGGAGAATTTTGCAAAGCTTAGAATAGTTCTTTCGTACAGATGCGATCATACTTTCAGGTCCTGGCCTTCACGCGAGAACTCGTTGGCAGTGAAAGCTACGCAATTGTGATCAACTTGGGTCTTGGGCAGATTACAGTAGATTTGTCTGCTTTCACGGACTTCCCAAGTGAAAATATTCACGTTTTGGTAGCTAGCGCAAATTCCATAGTCGAAGCTGGGTGAGGAATGTATATCTTGCATAATATGCGAATTTTTCTCAGGGCTCCATGTATTCACCTTCCAATACTTATCTATCGTTCTAGAGATCCCATAAACATAACCGCTGTTCCACTATCAGCTAATGCAGCGCTCGTTTTATACCAGCGAGAAATAGAAGACGATACGCAGGCTCCAACAACGCCTGGAATCACAACTATTTCAACAACATTTAGTACTGAAGCTTCAACAGACACACCGACAGTCACGCCTCCCACGCTCCCCACAACTCCAATTTACGGAAATGGTGAAATCCTTGGCGATTTAGATTGGTGGCAGGAAGCCAATATATACCAAATCTATCCGAAATCATTCCAAGATAGTGATGGTGACGGCGTTGGCGATCTCCAAGGCATCATCTCCCGACTGGACCACTTGAACGAAACTGGAGTCACGGCAATTTGGCTGAACTCAATATTCAAATCGCCGCAGGTCGATGGAGGTTTCGACATCTCCAACTTTACTGCCGTAGATCCAATTTTCGGAACCCTCGAAGATTTTGTAGAACTAATATCCCAAGCACACGCCAAGGGTAGGCCCAGTCAATTTCCTCGATAAGGACAAGTCCTCTATGCATTTCTATTATTTGCAGGAATAAAGGTAATTATCGACTTTGTTCCCAACCACTCCAGCGACGAACACGTTTGGTTCCAAAATTCCATTGCACGAATCGAACCCTACACGGACTACTACGTGTGGAGGGATGGGATCATTTCGGCCGGCATAATGCAGCCCCCCAACAACTGGCTTAGTATCTTCGGTGATTCCGCATGGACGTGGAATGTGAACCGACAGCAATATTACCTACACCAGTACCACACTAGCCAACCGGACCTGAATTTCCGCAACCCTGCGGTAGTAGCGGAAATGACTAGCGTCCTTACATACTGGTTGGACCAGGGGGTCGACGGTTTTCGCATTAGTTCAGTCGCTCACATCTTTGAACATGAAAGCTTTTCAGACGAGCCCCTCAACCAGAATCCCGGCCCCAATGTCTTGGAGACGGACTACGACTACCTCCAACACATTTACACAACAGATCTTGATGAAAGCATCGGAATCGTTTATCAATGGAGAACTATCTTAGATGAATTCACAGCACAATCTGATAATGAAACTCGAATCCTGATTACTGACTCCGCAGCTAATCAAGATATCGTGTCCAGGTAGCCATAAGAATTAAAAATATAATATATAATGGGAGTACTTCCAATAGCTAATCAATCTCCACGAATCCGCTAATACTGATCATGGAACACTGTTGTATTCGCAGATACTTTGGAAATGAAACTCATCGAGGAACCCATTTGCCGCTGAATTTTGCCATAGTCGCTAATTTGACACAGCAGTCATCAGCGTCGGACTATATCAATGCGCTTAACGAATGGTTCGTGACCTTGCCTGAAAACGCGACCTCGAATTGGATACTCGGAAATCACGACCATAGACGCATTGCTTCACGATTGGGTTTAAATCGAGCCGATAGCATGAACATGCTTCACCTTCTGCCCGGAACTGCGTTTACCTATATGGGAGAGGAACTGGCACTACTCGATGCGCAGATTGCATTCGCCGACACTCAGGATCCTCACGCGATCAACGCCGGACCGGACCGTTTCCATCTCTTTACTCGCGACCCTGCAAGAACTCCCTATCACTGGGATAATTCAACTTCCGGTGGTTTCACGAGAAACACATCAACGTGGTTACCAATCAACGCCAATTACTTGACCAGAAATCTTGCTATCCAAACTGCCGCTAATCGAAGTCACTTCAACACGTACAAAACTATCCTCAAGCTCAGGCAAAGCGAGACCATCAAGCGTGGCGCTACTCGCTTCTTAAACTTGAATGACGACAGTGTCTTGGCGTTTACTCGCGAACTAGAAGCCGAAGCTGTCTTCGTAGTTGTGATCAATTTAGGCCTTCCTACCGTTAGCGTCAATCTCTCCGGATTCTCCGGGCTTCCCTCCGAAGGGTTTCGAGTTTGCCTGGCCAGTGCCAACGCAATCATAACAACTGGGTACGCATGAGCTGCTCTTTCAACATCAGACGCAGCGTATATGCGGCATTTCGTCAATTCTGTTCGCACATTGTGACTGTGAACAATGAATTTCTACATTGATGTTGAAACTCAGGGTTTTACATAGCTCGATGGATACATTAAACCGTTCAAATGAGAACCAAATCCATTTTTCATCGTCCTAATGTGCGTACAGAGTTGGCAAAATTCTCATAACACACAAGCTACCTAATTATATTGTCTTTATCCCACTGTTCCAGAACCGTTGTCCATATGACTGCAGTATCATTATCAGCCAACGCAGCTGTTGTAGTTTGCAACACAGAAGTGACAGAAACTACAACGTCAACAACTACAAATCCGACTACTACTACTACCACCCCTAGTATGACTACGCAACCTTCAACGGAACCAACTACAGCATTACCCACTACGGAACCCGAACCGTCACCGGACACACCCACGTCTCCCAGTACTACTATTACTACAACAACGACCACAGAGACGACAACCACCGCAGAGACCACAACGATTGCACCAACTACAACGCACGCACCGACCACAACAACGGATGCACCAACTACAACGCACGCACCGACCACAACAACGGATGCACCAACTACAACGTACGCACCGACCACAACAGACGCACCAACCACGACAGACTCACCAATCACGACTCCTGAACCAGATCCTGAACCTGATAGCTCCGAGGAGGATATTATACAGACGACAACGGAAGATCCAGACGCAGGGGCAATAGCAACTCATGTTTCATTTTTGCTCTTAATTATATGTTCGTCGAGTATTTTGCTTTAAGTTTAGAGTTTTACCATGTAATTCTTACTCATGTGACATATCACTTTAGATCATTTTTCTACTCTCTGGTAATGAATAGGATTGGTTGGAGTGGCGTCAGATAAGATACACATACACGTTGCAGCGGCCACCAACACACATCGAAAATAAATATGATGTTGAAACACGAATTAATTTACAATTTATTCAAGTATAGTACGAGGTCATAGACAGGATGAGAGTAGGACCTTGCTAAGTCATAGGACTCGGAGTTCTTGAGGGCGAGGAACTCCACGAAATCGTTGTATACCATTCGATTTAGAAAACAACATAGTTCAACAGCAGTAATAAGAGATCAGTGACGTCATTGATGACGTTCGCGAGCGACTCGCGGCCTACCGAAATTCTATTTGGTAGAATAGGCGTTAACGGCGCTGCAAATGCTCTGCAGCGTTGGGAGCGTCAACTGGACCGTACCCGAAATGGTACCTTCCTACCGAACTCACACGTCTGCATATTCTATGCCAAAATTTAAATATAGGTTATGTTAGTTTTTTTCTTCTGTCTTTTTTTTTCATCTCCTAATATAATAAACCCTGTCGTGTGTAGTAGAAGCATCGTCCAACGCTAAAAACGTTTGGATAAAATCCGACCATATCGGGTCTCTTTACGCTGCTAAATTGATGTAATTAAAAAAACCGGGAAAAAAATACAAACATTTTCACGCACATAACCTCGAAATGAAAATGTCAGGACAATTTTCAGCCTTTCTATAAACCGAAATAATAATATTGAAGCCGTTTTCGCTATCTGCGCGTTACAAAGGTAAAAAATTTCTTTTTTTTTTCCATACAACTTTTAAATATACAAACATAACCTCGAAATATCAGATCGTGTTACTCAAATATCGCATTTAAAAGCAATTTTAACATTCGCAAGCTACATTTCACGTCACGAGTCAAAGTATCTTTCCGACCTGTTTAGGTTTGAAGAAGCGTCGAGACAACTGATTTTCGTTAACCTAACCTCGAAATATCGATAAAAACATCGTTAATATCGACAATAGAACAGTTTTCGGGATATATCAGCCGCATTCTGATGAAATATAACTATTTTCAGTCACTCCAGCTCTAAAAAATGAATGTCTACAAAAACAATCTAAAAACACTGACTTTCCTAACTCGACTACTGGCCAATCAAGAACTGCGCTTTGTCCTTCCGTTAATATTCGCCAACTATACATATCTGCGATTGAAACGTCTCCTCCAAATGCAACTTCGTTTAAAATCCATACCTGACGAGGCGCTGCAGTTAACTCTGAGCCTCGATTTCCCCAATAGTCAGTACTTCGATTCTTACTGCTGCGTTATAGCGAGCAAAAACCTAGTCAAAGATGGAACGCCGGCTTGGTATTACCTCTGCTGCACTTCTTCTCATAAAAAGTACAAAATCTTGATCACAACGAGTAATAAGGTCCCTGAAGACGAGCTTGTGATGTCCGAGACGATGTTGTTCAACGTTCAAAACCATCTGGAAGTTTACGCGAACTTAGCGCCGGTTCAGTACTTTATAAGTAAGAAATCTCTCGCCGGTTTAGCGCCCTTTAGCTTTCCTGCTGAAAAGTTGCGTTCCGTTTCCAGTCGCAGCGTCAGATCCTGATCAGGGAATAGCAGAGGAAGCAGTTCTCTCAATGATTGCGAATCCTGACGAATGCCCTGAAGATTTGGTCGACTGTTTATTGCGGAGTTATTTTTCCGAGGGTCGATATCTCAGGGAAAAAGATGTGTTGTCTATCGATATAAGGAGGTTTGCGCCTGGTCACAGGTTCCTGATATCGGGCGATAACTGCAAGGCGGTTTTCTTCGTAGTAAAGCATTTAAGAGTAGACAAACTATCGCAAAATCCTAAGAAAGGCTGCTTCGTTTTACAAGGTGTCACTACGCTCATTCAAAAAGCAAATACTCATAGCTACCTCCCTCACAGGGAGTTGCTATCGACTCACGGGTTGAAAGATGGCCTCGCGCAGGATCAATTCTTAAGTAATTGTCCCCCCTGCTTAGAAGAGCCTTTGAAATTGCTCGTGGCTTGTATTTCTCCGTTTACTCAGTCCGGTGAGTGGATATGAGCTGTTCCTTAGAAGTCTCTTGGCTACCTTCATCAGTTCTTTAATATTTCAGATAGTTTTGTCGACGTAAGACCGGTATTTCTTGTCCAGGGTGTAGAAGGGAGTGGTAAATCAAGCCTGGTTCATATCGCGGCTCAGAGAATGGGCCTCAATATTATCGGCGTTGATTTTTCGGAGATACAATCTCTGACCAGCGCTCAAACCGAGGCTAAGCTGCGCATTGTTTTACACAATGCCAAGAACTGCGTTCCCTGTATTCTGCTGCTCAGTAACATTCAGGTAAAGAGTAAGCTCCGAGCTAAGAAATTGCTCGCCGATTATTCAGCGCGATGTATTTTGCACAGATATTCGGGAAGGACGCCGAGGGCAAAGAAGACGAGAGAATTATAGCCTCGTTCGCTGCGGAGCTCAGGAACTTTTTCGCCAAAATAGACTCCCAGTTTCCTCTCATTGTCGTCGCTACTGTAGATGCGTCGGCGGTACCGGCCACATTGCAGCAAGTATTCATCGAGACTATTCCAATGGAGAAATTGAGCCACACTCAGAGATTTGAGTCTCTTAGATGGCTCCTGGATACTAAAGGGTTCAAAAGCAAAGCCGACTTATCCCTTGTAGCTGGAATTTGCACAGACTTTGTCCTTGCCGATCTTAATGCAGTTGTTCTTCACGCAGCCAAGATCAGAGCTGCATTATCTTCCCAGGAACCAAACGGATCGTTTACGCTGACGCAGGACGACTTCTCTAAGGCTCATGGTAAACTTTATTGCTGTTCAGAGACCCAGATTCTATGCAATTTTCCACTTAATTCTCTGGGAAAACTAGCAACGCAAAACTTAAAGCCCAACGCAGAGGCAAAAAACAATGAAGTCTGATGTTGAAAGAGCCTGACTAACGTTACGTTGAGTTATGGACTGTTTGATCCAATTTTTAATAGCAGGACAGTGAAAGAACTGTAGATATCTATCTTTGAGATGACTATCAGCCCAGAAGACTGTCTTCTTTGTACTTTTCCCACCCCTGAAGACTTATTACTTTCCTCAAACATTTCAAACTCATTAATTATTGTACAGAGTACATGCAGTCGAGATACTCTGACTGGATAGGAGCTCCTCGAGTGCCTAGGGTGTATTGGGAGGACATAGGAGGCTTGGGGGATTTGAAGAATGAGATAATGCGGAGAATTGAGCTGCCTTTGCTAACATCTGATGGCATAGGGCTGCGCAGAAGTGGACTTTTGCTATACGGTCCTCCAGGAACGGGGAAAACCCTACTGGCAAAGGCCGTCGCTACCGAGTGCCAGGTGCACTTCATTTCCGTTAAGGGACCGGAGCTATTGAATATGTATGTTGGACAGAGCGAGAAAAACGTTCGGCAAGGTATAAAAATGGATTGGGACTAGTGTTTCAGTTCTTAATCCCTTTCTTTCATATTTTGGAACACAAAATGGGCCCAATGAACTTGTATATATGTTAATTAGTAAGTCAGCCGGTGAAAATTGATTTCTGATAGAAGAGTATACGATGATATTAATTATTGTTGCAGTATTTGATATCGCGAGGTCGTCAGCGCCTTGTGTAATATTCTTTGATGAGCTAGATTCGCTGGCGCCTAATCGAGGAAAGAGTGGAGATAGCGGCGGGGTAATGGATCGTGTTGTTTCGCAATTACTGGCTGAAATAGACGGAGTAGAAAGTGAGGGTAGCGTGTTTATAATCGGAGCGACAAATAGGCCAGATTTAATTGACCCAGCTTTGCTGAGGCCTGGACGATTCGACAAATTACTTTACGTCGGTATCTCGTCAGACAGAAACACAAAGCTTAGTATCCTCAAGGCACAGACCAGGAAATTTGAATTCCTGGAAAACGGGGCTGAACTGGAAGACCTAGTTGAAGTATTACCCGATAATTTAACAGGCGCCGATATATATGCCATTTGTTCAAATGCCTGGCTTTTCGCTGTGAGGAGAAATCTGCAGGGAAAAAATGAAGAGATAATTGATGAGAAAGTCGTCGTTACTAGAGAAGACCTTGTAAAAGCTGCAAGAAATGTAACTCCTTCGGTTAGCAAAGAGGAATTGAAACGTTACGATATACTCAGATCGGAATTGAGCAATTGATATGATGAATTGTTTAATATCTTATTTTTTTGTACAGTAATATAAAACGGGACTCTTTATATATATTTTGTACTTTGTACATGGATGTAATTTTCATTATCATAATTAAATTAAATCTCTGAATATGATGTAAATTTTTGTTTTCTGCCACGGCAGAGATAATGGTTGATAAATTGTAGTTGGTCTCGTCCTTGATATATGATTAAAACGCTTTTTTAATAATTGAAAATGATCACTCTTTTCTTATCAAAAAGTCTTTGCCCTGTCCACTCGGACGTCTCATGACTTCAGATGAACGAAATTTCCGAACTACATGATAGAGATTAGCTCGTAGCCTAAGCATGTAGATCGTCTGTCAACGATGGTCAATGAGTCACTAGGCAAAGTCCTAAACTTATTATGAAGCAAGAGTTTGATGTGATTAAATCATGCGTGTAATTGAGCGCGTGATATTGACTGTTATATATATAAAAGTTAATCGCGACGCAGACAAATTGAATACGTGTATAGAGATATCACGTATCATAAACGCAACAATGTTGGGATAAATCAATGGTCGAACATGGTTCGCAATGGGGACAAAAGAGAAATATTGATTTTTTGTTATCGGTATAATTTGTCAGCCGTATTGTGCATCAGATTATTACTATTTTTTAATTGTCTGTTGTTTGCAGCATCTATTTATTCCGCGTTGTTGACTTATAAAAATCGATATTATTATCGTGACATTCCATAAATTGCTGACCTCCATTATTAAACTTATCTAATTATTATCATCTGCCTACTATCTTCTATTACATTTCTTATCGTGTTATCCGAGACAGAGTTCTTATATACTAACATATTTTTGGGTGTTTTAAAATAAGAGAATGAGAAAGAACAAGTATTATACCTATATATAGTATAACGGCACGAGGATAGGAGATGATAAAACACAATTACGCATTGAATTTCGTTTTCAAAAACTCATAATATATCATTTATTATCGATATACAGTAAAGATCTGTTATCATTATTATTATTATTTTGTTTTCTTAATAATAGGAACAATTTATCTGATAAAAGAATAATGAAAACACGTTCACAACTTTCCACCGCTAATACTGTGCGTAAAAGGTGTGCGGATTGAATCGAATAATCCATAAATTCAAATAGTTTGAATAAAACGTGGAATTTTTAACATTTTTTTGGAGTATGGCTCGAATTCTTCAATCTGAATTAACAATCAGTTATTCAAACCCCTGAATTAATAAAAATATCTGAGTTATCTGGCACATCGAATTATCCGCACACCCCTGATATACATATAATGTGCGTTAAAGAGTAATTAGTTAGGTAAGAAATAATAAATAATAAATGCGATCAATATATGAATAGTAAACTGTATGATTATACGTTATACACCCCCACAGCACGTGATATAGATGTATTATCATCTGTTTTTCCAAGAAAAGTCCAATTAGAGACGGAGAGCATTAATTGGAACGTGAGTACATATCGTAGACTCATTATATATTTAGAGTTACGATATATTATAGCTGGAGAGTTCAAGGAGCAATACGATCTCACACTTGTAATACTCCTACGCATTCCACCGTTGAGCAATTAACAAGCTCAAGATATTACTGCATGTTATAATATGCTATAGGTATATTTCAGATCATCAAGTGTATACCTACAGCGAGATAAGTGCAGGCAGGCGATTAGTATTGTCGAAAAAGTAATAAATAAATAATAAGCATATAATTTAATTAAATATTTACATAGAATCATTTCTCTTTGTACGCCTCGGCTCCTCCAACTCGTTATAACTAGCGGTAAGTGATACGGATAGATTTGAAAAAAAGATTAATGGGGATCGCGTTTAATCCGCAGACGAGTAAAGTCCAAGAATTAATTAACGCCCCGAGAATTGACCTGTATCTTTAATTCAAGTAAATGAAAATTTTCCAACAAGGAAACCAGGCGAGCTTGAGCTCTTATGTAAATCTCATGTTATCGCAACTCCCTTACATTTTAAAGGCTTAAGGGTGTGAGCCAAACTCCAAATACTCCACACACCACTCCCTGGCTGCCTCGTAGTTTGTGCAACACCAAGGATACACCACAGGGCTCTTCGTCTGCTTCGCACATCTCTGGCACAAGTTTTTTGTCTGGAATTTTGACAGCCTTTTTACATACAGACATAGATTTCTTCTTTGATCTCAGGGGTAGAGTTGAGCTCGAGGTCAAGGGAAAAAACCTCTCTTATACCTAAACTTCAAGGTTCTAAAAAAGCTTCTTTGAAACTAAAAATGATCAGTTTGGGACCAAAATTTGTCCCAAAGACTTCTTCAAGCGTAAAAACTACGAGTTTTAGACTAAGAATCCTTTTTAGAAGTGAGAGAAGAGGTATTCGAGACCTTCAACATAATATAAGAACGTACCTCTTCAGGGCAAGACGTGCTGCCAGATTCTGAAGCTGCAGGATGTGTTTGAGAGTTGAAGTTCTGAGCCCATGGTTTCCCGTTTGATTCCCGAACGAGTAACAATATCAGGATGGTCAGACAGGTCGTGGATCGAATAAACTGCGATTAGAGAACCAATTGAACGTATTGAATAACATGTGTCCAAAAAACGAAAAGAATAATGAAATGATAGACGCAGTAATGTATGCTGTTGACGAATAAACTCTTATTTAACTTTGTATCTACAAGTCCGTTGGCGATGTTATTTCACAAATAGTTTCGTGCTCTCCGCGTGCTACTGATAAACATTTGACACTCATTTTTTATAATTAACACTTGCATTTATGTTATTCAATTTTGATCTTGACCCAACAATTGCCGATTTCTTAGCCATACATAGTCCACAGTCCTTGAGCGATGACCTAATTTACACGGACAGATTTAAAGCTCCAAGATTCAAGAGCTTAACAACAGAGTTCGCGTCTGATAAACATTATTTTTGGACTCTGGATCCATAGACTTTGTTACTACAGTTTATTTTTTCTCCTCACAATCGTTAATGAACAGTTTTTAATAAATTTCTTTCTTTATACTCGGTCTCTTTGATTCCGCAATACTGAATATCTTAGATTTTGAAGTACGATAAAATTTGGAAAAGATTCTGGTCCATGAAGAGAGTAAAGACACCAGGATTCGGACTGAACATTCAGTTGGAAAATGTTTGAATAATGATACACGGATATTATTTGAAATAAGTGATATTTTGATTCTTAGATGAGAAGCGGATGTATTTTAGAGTGAAAAAACTCACCGTCGAGGTGTTGGAAAACATGTCGAAGTCGTTAATTTCTGTTATTGAATTTCACTAGCCGAGTATTTAGAGCTTTGGATCTCTTGACTGTAACGATTTGCGCTAATAATTACTTTGCGAATCCATATATTGGCATTCCCCCTACTCTTTAGGAGCGTCTTAATTTGAATAAATCTAATCTCGAACGGCAGCAGCAGCAGCAGCGGCAGTAGCAACAGCGGCTTACGCACACTGTTATATATACCTCTGAAATTACCAGTGATAATGAAAATTCTCGTATTATTCAGTGTCCCATTCGTCTGACGACTGTCTATACCCTCGACAAAACTCTTTAAGGAAATGAAGTATGTAATTCCCTCTTTCCCCCTGTTCGCAGTGATAAGAGAAGCGCATGCCACCAAATAAAGATACAATATTAGCCGGCACGCATATGAGAATAAACATCATGGCAAACTAAAAGTATAAACTGCATAGCGTTACGTTATTATGTTTTTTCTCTTCTTTTTCTTCTCCCGAATTGAAATTCTCGTATATTAGGTGGTATAGTACATTGTGTGCGTTGTTTATTGTGTTTATTATTACTTCGATGAATATAATACATAAAATAATAATAATTTATTATACAGCCAATTTAATAATCTTTATTTATAATTAAATTAAAACTTCTCATTGACTTTTACTATATTATAATAATTCAACGTATTGCACCACGAAAAGATTAGTTACTTTATTAGGTAATTCATCATTATTAGTATTATTAATTAATTTATTTATTCATTAGTATAGTATACGTAATAAAAAGATATTGATTCAACGAGGAGATCAAGAAAGAATTTTTATTCATTTTCTTCTTATTTCTTTATTTTTCTTCTAATACCTATAGGCAGGTAATCTGAATCTAATATACGACGTGTATTATTATTCTATGTATATAATCTTAGGCTTTAGACTGCAGTTATTAAGGGGAGATATTATTAAATGTAGAAAAATAGGGCAGATAGATAGATAGGTGGGTAGTGTAACAGTCGATCGTCGATTACATGTGTTCGATAAAGTGAGAAAAATCATAATGAAATTTACCCAGAATTATCCAGACCTGGGTATTCGGGTACTATCTACAGTTATTAATTAACTCCAATGCTTATCGAGTTATTGAAACCCAAAAAACTCAAACAAATTAGATTTTATTATCAATTTACTGTGCTTCAAACGTCTCAAGAAATATGCGATTCGACCCCGTTCGTCCTCTTCACCAACTGTGTGTATTTATGTATGTATGTACGTTTATTGTTTGTTTTTTTTTCAATTATTTAGTTATTTTATTATCAGTCTACGCAGGGTAATTAATTTATTATAAATAATGATGATAATAAAACCTCTAGGCGTATAGATACATTAAGATGCGACAGAACTCACGTCAAATTCTATGAAAGAAATATCTTCTCGCTAATTCTCATATCTTCAAATATATTGTATACGTAGGAAAGCTCAGTTCTGTTGCACCTCGATTATAATCATACTACTAATATTATAGTGTATTTATAATTTATACGTTATTATGTACTATTAGTCGTCTCTCAGTAATCTATTACAATATGTATGTATCTATTTATTTGTTTATCCATTATTCAACTATATAAATATGACAGAATGTACGTATTATTATTTATAAACATAAATATCACATTTGACGTTCAGAATATTTCTACTACATACAATAATAAATAAATATAATATAGTATAAACTTCATGCAATTTAATTATTACACTATGTAATTACGAGTTACCGTTCCTTTTTACTTTTCCGCTTCTTTTCCTTTCCTCTTTTCTTCGTTAATATTTTTCGCTCTCTATTAATCAATTCATGGATCCATCATTCATTATTCTAAATACACAATATAGGTACATACTTATATTGTTGCGAGGTGAAAAAAGACGAAAAGTAACAATATATTAGTCTTGTTATCATTTACAGGGATATGCAGTACGATTGAATCTGAAGTTCCAATCGTATTATCAAAAATTGCGGATTATCTGGTAATACTTCATGTATTTAACTCTAATGATCAAGGAAGTGTCGGCGGAAGGACAATAATATAGACAAAAAATCTGGTTCATTAATATTTGATAATCTTAATGTGGAAAAGTTAATGATCACTATCTAGAAAAGGATACTCTCGTGAGCTTGGAAAGTATGAAAGCTCATAATCCAGAGACGAAATCTTGAGAATAGAAAGAACCATAAACGTGATGAAGAAAGGTTTACAAGTACAAACTACGAGGCGGTTCTTCATTTTTTATCTGATTTCAAATTTTAATGGGTCCATTTACTCGGTTATAAAATCTCTACAAACCTACGGATGAAACCTTCTTTCAAAACGCTCTTATATGAGTCAAAAATGTAGTTGTTCACGACCTGTAAAAACCGAGTGCATTATTTGATTCACGGATACCTACTATGCCGTTTTTTACTTATACAAGAGTGGTTTTTGAAAAATTTTCGCCAGCGGGTTCGGAGAGATTCTATCACCCGATAAGTCGAGCCATGAAATTTCCAAATCAGATTAAAAATGAAGAATTTCTACTGCGTTGTAGTTTGTACTTGCAAACCTTTTTCCATCATTTTTCGCGATTGTTTGTAGTTTCAAGATTCCGTCACTAGATTATGAGTTCTCATATCGTTTCAGCTTTCGTGAGTATCCCTTCCTCGATGTTGCCCATTAATTTTTCATAGTAACATCATCGATTATTATTAAACCAGGATGTTCTCTGTATTATTGTTTTTACTTCGATTCTACCTCCCATATACCCTCAAAGATTTTCGAAACAAAGATCGATTAGTTGATGGTTAAAAAATCAAACAAAAAAGACACTGATATTAGAAAAAGTTACTGAATAAGATTGACCGTCAGTATAACAGATTATCGCAATAATTTTCTCATTTTAAAAGGTACCTAAATAATGTATATAATGTATACAAGGTTTTTAAACTGCTACAGAAGTTCGTTAGTGTAATTAATTCTATTTCCTAGTCAAGAAGACTTTGTTGAAAATTCGTGAAGAATATCGCAAGCCATTTCCAAATCGTTTCTGGTAATCCCAAGAGCTCTAACAACTGCGTCTTGTGAAAATCCCAAAGCAGTAAGTCTGGCGATATGTTCAACGTTGACATTTTCATAGGCAGCCGCTTCCGTCTTTCCTATTGGTCCTCCGGCTTCGTCTCTCCCTCTCATAAAGGCCGAAAGTCTTGCCCTGTTCATTTCCTGATTTATATTTTTAACAACATGCTGTCTAGTCCCAGGAATTATTATTGTATTTTCGTACTGGTGGTCCGACTGCTCACCGGAATCCTTCCCAGACTTTGGGGGACGTGGAGCCGACAATGGCGGGGGAACTGGAGGCACTGCTGAAGACGTATGCCGACTAGATTTTTCAGGCAATGCTGGCGGCGCTCGATAAGCCCGAGCGTGTGGCCTTATTATTGCTGGGGGGATGGGAGACGGAGAAGAAGCTCGATGTAGCATGTCGTATCTCGCTTCTGTATTTGCTGAGGAATAAATAAGATGATTGTGAATAAAAAACGAGGATATCTTACTCCACATTCATAAAGTTGAATGAATTGATTCGACTTCTTAAATAAATCTATCAAACTTCTAACGATTCTAGATTAGGGAACGAGATTACGGAAATAAATGAATTGATTGTGGATAAGAATGGACGATTTCTCGATTTGAAATCATTAGACTTTTTGAATTCAATCGATTTCTCAATTAAATCCATCAAACTTCTAAGGATTTCATCAAATGTACTGAAATTGAGGAAATAAACGAATGGATTGTGGATAAGAACCGAGAATTTCCTGATCTGAATTCATCAAGCTGATTGAATAAAATCATTTCTTAATTAAATTCCTCAAACTTCCGAGCATTTCATGAAATGTATTGAAATTGAGGCAAAGAATGAATTGATTGTGAATTAAACTTGAGGATTTCTTACTCTGAATTCATAAAATTGATAAAATTGATTCGATTTGTTACTTAAATCCATCGAACTTCTAAGGATTTAATCAAATCCATCAAAGATTATGAGAAATCTCATTCCTCAGCATCTGCAGACCTTTAATATCTAGATTTTAGACCTAATGAAGTATTTCCAGATGATTTCTGGCATTAACATGGCTTTTATTGAGTTCAATACCTTTGTTGTTCTGATGGCTCTCACTCAGCGTAAGAACCGTGACGAACGGTGGTGGCGGAGCGTTTTCTTTAGGGACTGTTAAGTGGCGGCTATTTCTAGTGTGATTGTTTGGAGTTGGTGACGGTGAAGGTCTTCTAGGTGGTAAAGGTGGGCTAGGGACAGCCCTTCTTGGCGGTAAAGGGGAGCCCATAGAACTGAAGTCATCGTCGTCGTCAGACTCGTCGTACATCATGCCGCAGTTACCGTTGCAAATCTCCATTATGTCCTAAAAATATTTAAACTAGATTAAAGCCGGAGAAATTAAAAGTGCCATTCGATAAGGTTCGGTAAGGGAAGAGTAATCGATCGTCAATTTCTAATAATCAAGAATGAAGCATCGACTGATGATTAATGATCTTTGTGTAAAAGAGTCATTTGTACCTCGAAAAGAATATTGTTTTTTAAAATTTAACGATCGATTTATAATGAGATGAGATGAACAGCGAGGCAAATGAACAAAATAAAAGAATTAAAAAAAACAGAATAAAAAACCATAATATTGAATAAAAAGCGAAATAGAAAAACAGGACATGTAAGCGCGAATGGATCTCTGCAGCCTCTGCAGTTAGATTGTTTCAAATTTTGTTGCTTTTTTTCTTCTTCTGTAAAGTGATCGACTAATACACACGTTACGCAGGGACAAACCATAAAGCTAAATGAAGTTGTTTTTTATTTTTATAATCAAAGGTTTTGACTAGGTAAGGGATTAACGCCTGATGATTTATCAACCAGACAACATTATCAAGGACAGAAGTCGAATGGAGGACATGTTTCAGTCAATAATAACCATTCGGAATTAATGTTTTTCATACAAAAAGACAATATTCGTGTTTTACGAGAAGATTTTGATTCCAGAAGCCAAACTTCTGATGAAACATGTGTGTAAGACAACTTTCAGACACATTTTGGACTAGAAAAACTATTACAAGAGATCTATTTTTCTTGAAGAGGGCAATATTATGTAGAAAGATGACTTTAAATGTATTTTGCACGAATTTATCGCAAAAACATCTATTTTAGTTGACACTTGAACCTAAGGCTGCCTTATAGTCATTCGGTTGTATTGTAAAATACAATAATCGGACGTGTTATGGATGGATATCGTTATTACACTGGAAATCCATCGCAAAAACATGTGTTTAAGACAACTTTCGGACATGTTTTCCATCAATGGACGACTTTGAGACATCTATTCTTGTCAGAAGACATTTGTTTGCGGAAATATTACTTTTACAGCTATTTTTAATGTATATTTCCATAACATGAGGTACTCTTTACCAAAAATATATCTCTCGGACATGTCTTGGAGTAGAAGATGACTTCTGGATCTCCGATTTTATAGACAAATTTGTAAGAAAAGTTAGTTTTGAAAGTATATTTATCCGGCTGAAGGCAATCATTGGCAGAGAGACACGTTTCAGACTACTTTTAGACATGTTTTTGTCAACAAACCGGCTTCTGAACTTATTTTTGACGATTATATTCATCGCACAAAGCAATCTTCCAGAGGCAAAAGCATTTCAGCCGACTTTTGTACATGTTTTGTAGTAGAAGACGATATTTTTCATAGAAAATGAATATTCTAAGCAACTTTCAGACTTGATAGGATCATCTAGTGGAGAAAAAGGTCTCCGAAACGACTTCAGTCTCATTATGTGTTGTCTGGGATATGTATATAAGTACATACATTGAAAGAAGCTACATAAGCTAGGTCCTTCATAATGCGATTGAGACCACTTACCTCAATTTCGTTAAAAATCTTGCAGACTTTTAAGTACGTACATTCCCAATTAGTTTCGTTCATGCAGCGGGCAGAGCATTTGCAGGGACCCAGCAGACAACACAGTAAATTAAATTAAAAGTCAAAAAAACTTCATGCGGGAATATACAATAGAAATAAACATCACTGCTCAAGGTAATATCGCAGTATTTCTCTCTTGCCAGGCTGGACTACGTCTAAAATACGCGTTTACAAGGCTTTAAAAATAAACAATAAAAAATAATATTATGTAATAGTAATAATTAAAAAAAAACAATTTATAAATGTATTCACCAACGGTGCGAGAGAAGAATCTTCCTCTCATTTTGGTTTTCTCGGTAGTTCGGCTCTTTGTTCTCAAGAAATAGAAATAAAAAGAATATTTTCACCTCCTAGATAACTGAAGTGGATCAGAATGGATTGAAAAGAGGTAAAATCGGATCATCTGATGATTCGTATCTTAAAAGAATCTGAGATTATGAAATTCGAAATATTCGGAGTAAGGAGCGGCTTTTTGTACTTTTGGAAAGTGTCTACTTGTTTAGTTCTTGTATCACACCGTTCGCAGATACGTATATCTACGTGAAGAGAAAAAAAAAGGCAGCGCAAAATATTATTGGGTGCGACAGTCAGGATTGTAAACTGAATGTGATATATATATATATATAATAAATATATATATAGAAAGATATAAATATATATATGTACGTGTTTATAGATATATATATATATGTAATAATTATATTATAATATAATTTTATTTAAAAAATTCATTTTAAGATACCTAATACTTTACAAACATAATTAATTATGTAGAGAGAAAGGAAAAGAGAGAGAGAGAGAAAAGATGAAAATAATGAGAAAAAAAAATTAAAAAAATAAAGTACACTGGAATAATCATCGATAATTTAAATCGATAAATATTTAAGCGGCGCACATTCATTGTACAAATAATTATCATATAAAACTTCTGGCAAAAGCACCTGATTATTAAAAAGCCTTATGTTTGATGTAATCTATTAGAAATATTATTCGCGCGAGCTGCGCAGCACATATATACAGGGGTCCCAGAATTAAGTACACGATATGATAGGGGTAATAGAGGGGGTCGAACTGAGTAAATTAACATGAAGAACATGTGGTCTCCGAAGTCGCGTCCGCGAGATACGACCGGTTGAAAAATCTCGCGAAGCACAGCGGGCAGCGGCTGGCAGTCTTGTTAATAAGTGCGCTTGACTGCTGATGCGGAACATAATGCTTCGAAATTTACAAATTTCGCACGAAAATACTATTTTGAAATTGAATTTCGAAACGTTATGTTCCGTATTAGCAGTCGAGCGAACTTATTAACAAGACTGCTAGCCGCTGCCCGCTGTGCTTCGCGAGATTTTTCAACCGGTCGTATCTCGCGAACGCGACTTCGGAGACCACATTTTCTTCATGTTAATTTACTCAGTTCGACCCCCTCTATTACCCGTATCATTTTGTGTACTTAGTTCTGGGACACCCTGTGTATATATATATATATATATATATATGCATATTATATATTTACATATACACTTGTACTGTAGAAAAATAGACAATTTTAAAAGTACGCGGAAGTGTGGGAGGTAGAGTAGAAGTCGAAAGCATAAGACAGGAGAAAAATCTGGTTTATTATTATTTTATGATGTTAGTGTGGAAAATGAACGGTCTAATATCGAGGAAAAGAAACTCTCGCAAGCTGAGAAGATATGGAAACTTATAATCTAGTAACGGAATTTTGAAAATACGAACAATCGTGAAAAATAATGGAAAAAATAAACTTTTCTTCATCATTTTTCATGATTCTTTCTACTCTCAAGATCCCGTTTCTAGATTATGAGCTTTCATATTTCTTGAATTTGCGAGAGTATTCTTTCCTTGATATTGACTATTAATTTTGAACATTGAGATCATCAAATATCAATAAAGTAGGTTCTTCCCCATCTTATTATTTTTACTTCGATTCTCGCGCCCATATTTCCTCTCAAGTTTGTTGAGCCTCTTTGAATGCAAAATGAAACGTTCTAAAGACATTTCTCACAAACTTTTACGAGCATATATAAAATATCGTTGGTTTCATAATTCTTACTCCTCTGTTATTTGTACAATAAATAAATAAGCGCATATGTTTTCTATGTTATCTAGACATAGATCTAAAACTGCGATAAAATATCGAGGAAATAGAAAGAAGAAGGGTATGTGCGTTATCATTATAATTCTACCGAGAATTAAGACTGGGCTTTAAAACAGGTATGTAGTGTAAAAGAACTGAATAAAAGATATGTATATTATTTTAAATTCGTCTGAGCCTAGGATAGTAGTAATACTTATTTGATATTTCATAAGTTATTAGAGTATATATAATATAATCGTCTATGTTATCGTATTGAGATAATTATTCCTCGTCTCTCGATTCGAGGGGAATATTGATAATATCATTAAGGGTGTATACGCGCCTTAGAGTCTAGAAACATCGATATATTTTCATGCCCTACCCTGTGACGATGATAAAGTCTAGACAAATTAAATTTATCCAGTCATCTTGTTGCATCTTTCGGGATTATTTCAAGACTAGTTTGGTTTGAATACTACTAAAAGAAAAATCTGAGAATTTTTAATTTTTTCCACATTTGTTTTTACAGAAAAACGATACATAAATCCATAATTTATGAATCTTTCCTGCATAAAAAGTCAGAAGAATGGAAAAAGTCACAAATCATTACATTTTTTCTAAACTAATTCATGGGCAGATGTATAAAGAAAATTCACACCCAGATATATAATTTTAAGTCGAGCCGTTCGACTGGGATCTTGCAACAAAGCGACTAGAAAAGCATTTCGCGGGGCAAATTCGAAATGAATTTTTCTCTGTGAATAAATGAGATAATCAAACCAAACTAGTCATGAAATAATCCCAAAAGATGCCACAAGACGGCTAAATAAATTGAACATGTCTAGACTTTTCCATTGTCGCAGGGTATGGTATAAAATTAAATCGAGCTCAAGGTGCGTGTATCCCCTTAATGGGGTAAAAATAGGTGATGGGAACTTGTCGGAGAATATATATAATATATCTTTGATTTACCTCTCTTTGCGCTCTATCTAATATTATATGGTGTGCGTATTTTCATCGTCTACTAATTCTACGACAAATCCCAACGTCGATTATCCATTTAAAGGGTAAACCTGTTAGTTAGTTCAGTCGCTAAACTTCGACGAACAGCAAATGAGTAGCTATTCATAGTAATGCTAAACCATGGAATCTTCTCCAATTATCAATCAAATAAAATACGCGAAAGTGAGATATGCGACGGCGCGCAGACAGCAAGCCAATGACAAACAGCTTTGGGATGCATCGGACGATTATCCACCCGGATTAACAGTTTTAGAATGCTTCAAAGCCTCCAGACTCAAATTGAGAAGACAAGAATGCAAAAAATTGGGTGAGAATGTTGAAAAATAGTATAACAAAGTCTTAATTTCTTATCTATTCTATAGATTAGAAACTATGAGTTGTTAATCTAGAGTGGATAAACGGCGTGTTAATGTGATGTAATAATAAAGAGCGAGACGAATACAAATGACAAATGTGGTATGATTAAATTAATCCTAAATTTGAATATCAAGGCCTCTTTTCTTTTCTTTTCTTTTCGTTTCTTTTCTTTTAATTTTTGTTTAGTTTATTTAGTTTTCATCATACGTCGAATAGCAACGCGTGATTAATAACTTGGGAGGTGCTACTCCTAGTCGGATACCTCGTTGTCTGGGTCGAGGTCCCGCGTAGGTGTAGAAGCGTTGCTAACCGAAGCGGAGTGCGCTCCTGGCCGATGGGTTCTGCGCGGATCAAATGGATCCACGACTATTTGTTCAGTACCTTTGATCTCCGCTCGACAAAACGGACATCCTTGACCCTCGGAATCCTGAAATAAAAAGTTTTCATTAATTCTGAAGTCCATTAATCATTTTTGTGCCGCTTCTCCTACTCAGTGGATAAAAAATCAACATTTTCTTTAAACTAGAACTAGAAATATGGATTTAGGCACTGCTACCTGCCATGCTGTTAGGCACGGAGTGCAAAGTAGATGTCCGCACGGTTCAATCCTGACGTCTTTGTCATGTTCCGCGCAAATCTTACAGAGTTGAAACGTGCTGCCCATCTCGCAGTACAGTTCATACTGCTCAGCAGTAACTTTGATGTGTTCTTCAGGAGTCGGTTGAACCGCCCACGTCAAGTCTGGATTAAGGTTTCGACCGTCTGGGTATAAATAACTGGAAAAATCAAAGTTACTCAAAAACCTTGAAGATAGTCGAACTAGGCCATAGTGGACATGGAAAGCGAGAAAAAAATTGAATTCTCTTCATCAAGTTGGGTGGAAAAGTGAAATGAGGATAGGAAAAGGAAAATTCATGGATTTCAGTGTCTTCTGGTCGTTGTGTAACGAATTTTTTTTCAAAATAGAGTAAAAAAAACCCGATTTTTCAATCTCTGAGTGTAAACTCACTCGAAAACACAGAGAGGCTCGAACCAGAATGTATAGTAAAAATTGAATTCTCTTCATCAAATCGGGTGAAAGGATGAAATAAGGATAGGGAAAAGGTATATCTATGGATTTCAGTGTCGCTCAATCGTTGTTTGACGAATTCTTATGAGACCAGAGTAGGAAATCTGCAATTTTTAAGTCGTTTCGAGTATATTACTCACAAGCCTTCCCGGTATCCGTCAAGAAGAGCTTGTATGAGGCTTTTGTTGTGAGGTATGGTCTGAAGGATGTCACCATCTGAAGTAACGTATCCAATAGCCCACTGCCCGAGCCTTGTACAGCTAAGTCGAAACACGTAACTCCCAGGCTTAGTTATACAGTATTTTTGGAGCCTGAATTTGACCTCGTCGTAGGTGAGAAATGCGACGTAACCAGGATGCGTAACTGCCAGTGTTTTCCAGTTTTGGAGCAGCGTTGACCAAGGCTGAAATAATCTGTGCGACGAAGAAACATGCTTTAATTTTCCAACTCTTCTTTCATGTGATTTGTTTGGGAAGTATCTACTACATACTGCATTACTCTTCAATAAAGCAAAGCACACCGATATAATCTCATCCCTTTATCTTCCCACTCACCTTGTGAATACATCGAATTCAAAATTCGAAATGTAGTCGTTACAGGTGAGATCTATCGTAGATTTTAGTGCCATTGCTTCTAGTCCAGAGCTGATAGAGTGAACCTGGTTCAACTCGTGCCTGAATACTTTCCAGGGTACGAGCGTGCTGCAAAGATAGATGAAGATTGATATCTTGGTGATATTCTGAGACTAATACATATAATTTCATAAACTTAATACTAAAGCTTCTTTTTCAATAGCTAAAACAGTATCATATCTGTGTACGGGAGGATGAGAGGCTTTCTATGCCCTTTTTTTGATCATTTCGACTATTTTTTCAGTTTTGTTATCTCTTTTTTAATCTTGATGCTCAAGAAGAACAGCTAATAGCCTTTTTTATTGGTATACCGAAGTGTAATCAGTGTTTTCTCATCCCAGTGTAAAAGAATATACACTCATCCCATGCCAATGGAAAATGCTACAAGAATTGTTCTTTGATTCTGGAAAAAGAAGAAGTGGAAAAACTGCAGCTAATTGGAAACAGGATGAAAGAATGTTTTTTCCAGTAGCTTATTTAAAAAAATTATTACACTTGTAATAATAACGAAAATAATAATTCACTCGGCGAACGAATTAACGGCCACCCACGCCTGAATATATCCTAAAGAACGTCTGTCTTTGAAACGTTATAACTCCGTGAAAAGTTATCGAAATTTTGTTTTTTTTTTAAGTGATTTGGCGTTCGAAATTTCAACTTCAAGATAGTATTTTTGAAATTTGTCTGCGATCATCTTTTACCGAGTTGTACAGGTTTGAACGAAGAGTTACAAGACGTATAAAAAATAGAATTTTTAAAATTCTCTGTGATTTGAAAAAAAATCGCAGAAAATTTCAGGGATCTTCAAGCTTGAAGTCTTCTTTTCAGAATGCTTATTTGTAAATTTTATCACGATTATTTTTCATCGAGTTATTTTTGATCTTCAGTAATGTTGTTCGTGTGTAGCACCAAACTCACGAATGACGTTAATGAAGATTGAATAACTAGATGAAAAAAAATCGTAGAAAAATTGAAAAGACATGTATTCCGAAGAGGAATCTTCAAGCTTCAAGATCACTGTCTTAAAAATTTTCTCTGACTTTTTTTCTATACCCTACAACAGTTTGAAAAATCGTCCTTTTCCGTTCATTTCGTAACTCTTCATTCGATATCTCCACAGCTGAGTCAAAAATGATTGTAGACGACTTCAAAAAGACCGATCTTGAAGTTGAATTACCAAACTTCAAAACACGTTTTTTGAAAAATTGTTCTACAGCATTATTAGGGTGGGACCGTTGATTCATTTCTGGATTGTATTTATGACCAGGTTGTTCGATACTAATCGCACGTATAGCTGATTAGATGAATATAGTAATCCCGCAGATAGCAGATGAATCATCAGCGTTATACAAGATGATGACTATCACAATCCATAAACCTAGGGTAAGATAATTTCCCATATAGAAGGAAATTATCTCTGCTACTAAAAATGGTAAGATTTGTCTACTGATCGAATCAGATTAAGAAAAAATACACCTAAAATAATAATCTAATAAAATTTCAAATCTTCTAACAGATTTTTCGAGATTTCTATCGAAATAACGAAAGATACTTTTTCGATCGGCGGGGGATCCCTCTGGCGTGCAGTATGCATCAAATTGTTTCCTCTACACGAGGGGATTCCCCGTGAATTCCGTGCATCCTACTCCTTCTCTCTCTAAGCGGCATAAATTATGCAACGAAACAGGTATTTGAATAATTGATGGTGATGCCCCCAGGATCGATATCAATCGCTGGTCGATATATACGAGGCAGGTCGCAACCATGCTATTACGATATGGTTACGTTTCTGCAGCTGGCCAATCGCGTGGCTAGACGAGTCCGTGATCGACGAATAGAACAGCGAGGTTGATTCGCATTTGCGCCTTGCCGCGGCGTCCGGTTAAACCGATAAGATATTAACGTGAGAAACGTGGGGCAGTTCCAGTTGTCACATGACATTGACAAAGCGCGGTCACAGCATCAACGGTGAAAGAAACTAAACTGCAGTAGAAGGTATGACTTGTAAGATAGAAAACTAGAGTTTGGAGAGTTGTGTTTCGTAAATTGGTAGAAAGGTTTAAATACACCAGAAAAATGTACCCAACGGTTTTTTCTTGAGTAATAAAATGCGTGAGTGTATAAATTCAAATTTAGAACGTAATACAAATACGCCGAGCATGAACTATGATCTTAAACAGATGTCGCATCACCGTGAGTCTGCTATTTATCTATCCCACAAACTCTACTGATCTCTTAGTAAACTAGCCGACTCATTCCACCAATTACGCAACAGTCCTGTCCTTGAGACCCGCTCCATGCTGGTTTGGAATTCGCGCGAAATTCGAATTCGAATTCGGACGAGAATCGACCAAAGATCCAATCCGAAAAGCCCGCGAAATTCAAATTTATTCAAATAAAGAGAAGAATGTTAGTTTCTCGAGTTTTGATGCCGTGTCGTCGTTCTTTATGGGCCGAATCTCCTTCTTTTTCAGAAAACCAAAGATGACTACGAATCCGGACTACAAGACGGCGAAGTCGGTGCACGACTTCACAGCGACGTCCATAAAGGGGGAAGAAGTTCCTCTGTCTAAGTAAACACCTGTTCATTTTACTGACTCATCGTCTTTCAGTAATGTTCGATCATTTAGGAGCATTAATGTCCTTCGAACTCTAATTACACGCATGAATTTACTTCAGGTACGCTGGCAGAGTTCTTTTGATAGTTAACGTGGCTTCTAAGTGCGGTTTGACAGCAACAAATTACAAGGAATTGAACGAGCTGTTCGACAAGTACAGCGAATCCAAGGGTAAATATCTTTTATAACCTGGGACGATCTGGACATGAGAGAATGTACATTTACTGCAATATATACATGGATAAAGTTTAAAAACGAATTCGATAATCTAAACAAACGATCTTATCACTTTCTTGATGCTCTACGTCACCTTTATCGCTGCATACTCACTCTAATATCTATCGATGAAACAGAGCCCACAAAACCATCAATTTTGCATTGCATGGCCTCTAATAGTTCAGAAAAGAATCAGATAGACGTGATTTCTGTGATACATCAATTTTTGTTTTATAAAATCGAAGATTCCAGATTCCAAAAATGTTCAGAAACGAAAATTGACTACTCGGGCCTTTTTCACAGCATGAAAAACTCGACTGTTTATTTTCTGAACAATTATGAACACGAAAGAATGATTTCTACTCCAAATTTAACGAGGTTTTACTACAAATTGAATATTTGTTTCGTTTTCTAAGGTCTGAGCATACTGGCTTTTCCCTGCAATCAATTCAACGGACAGGAGCCAGGCGGCAGCGATGAAATCTGCAGTTTTACAGACCGGCAAAAAGTACTGAACTTAAGTTGTGACAATCGCGACAAAAAATCTTCTCATTCTCTATTTCTGTTGTTTATAATTCACAGGTGAAGTTTGACCTCTTTGAAAAGATCGACGTTAACGGCGAGAACGCTCATCCGCTTTGGAAATATTTGAAGCACAAGCAGGGCGGACTTTTGGGTAGTTTTATAAAGTGGAATTTCACAAAATTCATCGTAGACAAGGAGGGAAAAGTCGTCGAGCGACATGGACCCAACGTAGATCCAAGCAAGCTGACCTCACACCTTGAAAAATACTTTTAAACAACCCGCAATGTGTTTATGTTAGTTATCAACGACGATCAAACTGTATATCAACTAAATACATATAAGTATGTACGTGATTCATTTACACACATTATATTAAATGTTACCGTTTTGTCTGCACCCTCCATTTTGAGGATGAAATAAATGAAGGAAAAATGACTTGGACATAATTTTCGAGCTTTTTGAATCAAAAAGCAAAGAGCTATAAGCCCAGGGCATGAACGAGTACGTGTATTTTATTCCCCAATTCGGGAGAGAGATAAGATATGAAATTCAGGACGTATATTGATAAGATTAATAACGATTGGTAGGAGGCAATTTGAGCAAGCTTTGCTCTCATAGGCGAGATATGCGAATTAAAACCACCCGTATCGGAATAATTCATACGAAATAGAGATAGGGAGAGGAAAGAAGGCGCTGTGGTGATTTTCGGAAGCAGTATACGTCATGTTCAGTTCTAAGACCCGAAATACATGCGCATATGTGTGAAATATGTTGCTGTAGATGATAATAATTAATGTTTTTTAATCGTCTAGACGCGATGATGTTTTGCCCTTGTTCAAGTATTGAACGATCTCCATGCCTCCTCCTCCTTCTCTTCTTCTTCTTCCACTTCTTCTCGTCCCAGTAACGGAAGTATTTTCCCACGTCAGCTGCACCGTCTCGACCAACCTCACCTCAACTGAGGGGCTCACCTCGATAGCAAACTCAATGACCTACTGATGCAGACTACTGCGGCAGCGATACTCGTAATGCTGAAATCTGAAGCCCGCGTTGTTGCTATGAACAAGGTGGGCTTGAATGAGAGGTACAGAGCGAGGTAGGATGGAGATACGATTGTATCGGAAGAGAGCATTGACTATTGGATTTGTATATTATTGTTATCCTCTTTGGTGTAAATTTAGAACGGGGAAATAGAGTTTAAAGAGATAGACGAAAGCCTGTTGCCGCGCGGGGTCGGAGACTGTGAACGAAGTCTGGTTTTTTGGGATTGTATCGGTAACCGTTAACTTTTTTGAAAAGTACTTGAAACAAAAGTTTTGGAACTCGACTAGCCGCGCCTTTTTGTCCTTACAAGTTTTTGATACAGACAACAGTTTGCATGGAAATCGAGAATTCGATCAAGGAATTAGAAGTTCACGCAACTGTTTCGTCATTGTCTTTGTAACCGTCAACTTTTTTGGAATTCGCTTTTAACAAAAGTTATAGAACTCAATTAGCCGCGACTTTTATGTCTGAATAAGTTTTCCATAAAACGAACAGTTTGGATAGAAATCGACGATGCATCAATCAGGTGATGGTTGGATGATTCGAGAAGCCTCTGTTTTTTCTCGTGATTATCTCTGAACCCATGAACTATTCGGAAAAATACTTCTGACAACTATTGCAGAGCTTGAATACCCGCGTCTTTTATGCCCCATGAGGTTTTCGATATAGGGAACGGTTTGGACAGAAATCGAGAATGTGTGAAAAAATTGTCGGCTGATGTGCCTTTTTCGTGATTATCGGTGCCACCGCGCTAACTTGTTGAAAAAGTGCTCAGAACAAAGTTCGTACAAATCGCAGAGCCGCGTCTTCTTCGTCTCCAAAAACTTTCCATACACCTAACAATTCCTCCAAAAATGTACGCTGCATTCAATTTCATGAAACTACGAGTGAGTTACTATCTCGCATAAGCCGTATTATCAATGGCTGTACGAAACTGAATCAATGAAATACTGCTTTGCCGTACAGCCAACACGCGTTATCTATATGTATGTAGCAGATACATGTACCTATACATACATAGGTATCATATAGATATCGATTAACCGCCGCGTCAGTATAATACATTCGCTGTCTGTTGCATTATAATCCTCGCGTCCTCTCCCTATCAGAATACAGGGTGATTCAGTTTGAGCGGACCATATTTAGAGGATGTTATGCCTTGTCGAATTTCAAGACGAAATTTCCTTCACCAAAAATTCGAGGGAGCGACAGTTTCCGAGCTATAGAAGATCTTAGTTAACCAATCACGGAGCTTATAGGTGGCGCTGAGTTGCGCAGTGCCCCGTCTACGCGACCTATACGCTCTGCAATTGGTCAACTAAGATCTTCCGTATCTCGGAAACTGCCGGTCCCTCGAATTTTCGGTAGAGGAAATTTAGTCTTAGATTCTCGCTGGGAATCCGCTCCCAAAATATGGTCCGGTCATCGTGAATAACCCTGTGTATTAGCAATAAACAATATAATACGTATCTTGCACACGAACCTATCATACCTGGAATCCGAAGATATTCGAATTTTGAATCTATATACCATCAACGAAGCTAAAAAAAAATGTATAGCGCATTGTATATAGAGTATATATATATACACGTATATACTATACTTAGTATATATTTTTTCGCAGGAAAAATAAAATACCTATAATATATGTGTACATTATATATGTCAAGTTTATATTCACCGTTGCATTGGATGGATACCTATATGTATGCAATGTACACGTATATATATATGTATGTGTATATTTGGCCCGGCCGGATTTCCCCCCTCCCCCCACGATACCCCGCACATACTATAGTTACTTATACTCGTCTTCTTTTAACACTGTATGTTTGTATGTATGCACGCACGTACATACGATACATATACCTACATACGCCCGACGTAAGAGATACTAGCGCTATAATTAGTCGTCCTTGCTTGTCGGCTGATCCGGTGCCGCCTCCATTCATAGAATTCATGCTTATTCCGCGTAAACTGCGCGCCTACAACTAGCCAGCAAGCCAGCAAGCAAGCAAGCGAGCATCGGGCGATCCCCGACACCAGGCAAGCATCACCCATATGCTTTTCAGTTTACGAGATATGAGGCGAAAAAATAAAAATAAAAATTTAAAACGTTCGATTCTTGTTCCTTTTTTTTTTTGTATTTTGTTTTTTTCATAAAAATTTGAAAACAAAAAAGAAAAGCCGGATGTTTACTATATCGAGAAATCGAATCCGCACACATATATATATATATATACATATGAGTGTGTGTGTGTGTGCGCGTGTGTTGAAATAACGCGTTCGAAATGGTGGCGCGATAACGATTCTCGCGCGTGACGAACACGAATGGATATCGAGCGCGCTCGGTTGAACGGCGCTTCTTCTTCAAAGCGGGTCCGCGGCGATCCGCGCGGTGCAGTGATAGATAGCGGAAAACTAAAAGTAGGAATAGGATGAGGAGCAGGAGGAGGAGGCGACTGACCGTGAATCATTTCCGGTCTAAAGCTCGCGTGAATCGCGGATATGCCGCAGATGTATAGAATCTCCCTATACTCCGTGATGTCTATGTGTATATAGTTTAAACTTGACCGTACACCAACCTACCTACCCCCCTGCCGTAGATATATATATAGAGAGTATTTATACACTACATGTAAACCAATACCAATTCGAGTTTTTGACTATTTTATATACATATACCGATACAGACGTACGTATATTCATATACACGCACGTTATAACATCCTGACCTCGCCTACGCATTTCATTTCTACTAATCGTCTATATGACGACTATATATCACATACTACAACTATGTATCACATACCTACATACATTATCCAGAATTTCTCTTATATATACATATATATTTATTTTAAATAGAAAAGGTTTTTATTATGATTTATTTATTTGGCGCCGATTTGGAGAGACGGCCCGATAAAAATTCGTTCGGATCCCAAGTAACGACGACCCAAATGTTTATTCTCAGTTTTTTATTTTTTCATTCTTTCTCACGAAGAAAAGTTGGATTGTCGAGAATTTTTTTTGAACCATCGACCAACGATGTCATACATCCAGCCTGGAGATACATTGAATATATGCACACACACACATATATATATATACACGGGCGATAGTCACGTGTTACTTGATTCGGTTTAATCATGACGTCATTTGCCTTCCTTCCGGTTACGGCTCGCATCCGGATGTGGGCTAAACGAGATTGGAAGGGAGAGAGAGAGAGCGGAGGAAAGAGCAGATAAACCTCGCCATGTCACCTCGACAAACATATATGTATATATGCTATACATACAGGGTGATTCAAGTCGTGCGGACCATATTTTGAGGGCGAATTCCCAGCGAGAATCTAAGACTAAATTTCCTTTACCGAAAATTTGAGGGACCGATAGTTTCCGAGCTACGGAAGGTCTTAGTTGACATCGCGGAGCGTATAGGTCGCATAGACGGGGCACTGCGCAACTCAGACTCATGGCCGGTCGTGTCTGCGCCACCTGTAAGTTCCGTGATTGGTCGATTAAGATTTTCCATAGCTCGGAAACTATCGGTCCCTCGAATTTTTGGTAAAGGAAATTTAGTTTTAGAATGTCACAAGGAATCTACTTTCAGAGTATGGCACGCTCAGCGTGAATCACCCTGTATAGATATAGTACGTATATAGTATGTAGAAAATTGACACTGTACAAGTGCAGTAGCCTGCAGCAGCAGCTGGCTCGAAAAAAAGCCCTACGTAGTACGTTCGTTCGTTTGTTCGTACGTACGTATACGGTTCCCTCACGATCAGAAAGGAAGATGAAGAGGTGGTAGTGAAAGAGGATGATGATGATGAAGAGGAGGATGAGGTTGTGGTGGAGGGGGGAGGGGGGAGGGGGGAGGACGCCATGATTAAAACATTAAAACGGAAGACAAATGCGGTCGCCGCGTGATGTCACTTAATACGCGGTTTATATTATAGGGTTGGGTGACGAGCTATATAGGCGACATACAACGACAAGTAGGTATGCACAGTACCTACACATAGTTAATATATGTATATGATGAAATGTATTGTACAAGTTGTTTTTTTCTTTTTCAATGTCCGTTTTTTTTCCATTCATTAATTAATTAATTAGTTAATTAATTCAGAGAAGAGAAGAAAAGTAAAGACAAATTATACATATAGGTTTACGTATATGATGATGGGACAGATTTATATTATACGCAGCGTTACAACGCAGGATCGTACATAGGTACCTATACGGTGACTCCGTCGCGCTACTATACGACGACGATTTTAAAATAGACCGGAAGTTGACAGGGATCGTTTAACGGAAGCTGCGGAGTCGCCGTCGGATACCAATAATCGTAATGGTCCATCATTGCAGCAGACTATACTTGTGAGTATAGAGGTATATGTATTTACTACATACCTATGTCCGATATACAGCGTAATTTGGATCAAGCGGGTCATATTTTGAGGGTAGATTCCCCGCAAGAATCTAAGACTAAATCTCCTTTATCGAAAATTCAAAGGACCGATAGTTTCCGAGCTACGTGAGATCTTAGCTGACCAATCGCGGAGCGTGTCGGTCGCACAGACGGGGCACTGTGCAACCCACACTCATGGCCGGCCGTGTCAACGCCACCTATAAGTTCCGCGATTGGTCAATCGAGATCATCCGTAGCTCGGAAACTATTGGGCCCTCGAATTTTTGGTGAAGGAAATTTAGTCTTAGAATTTCACAAGGAATCTGCCCTCGCAATATGGCCCGTTCAATCTTAATCATCTTTCACATATTATATGTGTATTTTTTTTTATGTACATGTATACATATGTGAATTAATTTAGAATGGTTTCCGTTGTGAGCAGGCGTTTCGTGGTTATAATTAAGCTCGCTATATAGCTGCAGTACACACAGCTTATTGTCAGCTTCAAACTAAACTCTACTCGTTCTTATTATTCCTTAGTTTCGTATCTATGGTTTCGTCTTGTTAATTAGTCTCATTCTCATTAAACTAATATATATATACACACACAAACACACACATTTCTCATGTATATCTACATCATTATTGTTGTTATTATCATCTTTTTACTCATAAATGCATGTGTATATATTATAGCGTATAATTATACGAAGATAGACCTACCCCACCCCACCCCACCGCTGCACACATCCGAATCAATTATATAGTTGACGCAATTTTTGTAGATACACATAGATATATACATATATATATAAAGCATATAGAAGAAAAATGAAAACATCAGAGTTGCTATACATACAGGGTGAGTCTCTTTAAAGATCTCAAACGGGCGGGACTTACTTGCTGGTACGAGTGATTGATGTGTTGTGATACACTGTCAAAATTCGTGATTAAGCATTGCTTCACTATTCCCACTCGGATAATTCTTTACCTGATTAGCTGAATAGACGTGCCTTCGTCGCAAGTAAGTCCCACCCATTTGAGACCTTTGAGAAGACTCACCCTGTATATACTCATTATACGTATATACCTACGAAATAATAGTTTATAGTTATACTAGAAGAAATATATCAGTGCGATACTGTGCTACTGTTCTTGTCATGTATTGTGTTATTTTATTTTTCACTCTATTTTCGTGTTTCGTGTACATATTTTTTTCTGCGTTTTTATTGTTTTTCTATTTTCATTCAAGTGTAATTGCGCATATGGTAGACTTCTATTCTTCGAAATTTGAGGAGAAAAAAAATATCATTTCATTCCTTATGCGCCTCGATGCTCTCGACGCTCTGACATCATATGAGCTCATTGTCAGCCTATATTGTGTTATAATAGCTATGTACACGCACACATACCCACACATACATATATGGGTAGCTGATTATTTTCCATTTACTTGATACATAGCTACTTGTGAACTATATCGCGCTGGATCGGCAGTCTCAAAATTTCGCGGGGAATCTACCCTCAAAATATGGCTCGTATAACCTGAATCACCCTGTATACTTATACATATAGTTTCTCACTTTCTTTCTTTTTTCTATGGGCAAGTTTTAGGCTGCGGTTGTATGATATAGTGTAACGAAATAAAGAATGATTTTCAAACCGGAAGTAGCATTCAACCACGGGACCGACCACACCGCGACTTGGTTTTAATTAATAATTATAAAATATTGTAAAATCTTTTTCGTTGAATTAACGACGATTTAATAAAATTTTAACATTATTGTTACCATAGTTCTTTCCTTTTTCCAGTCGCGATAAAACTATATAGGCAGCGAGTGTGTGTATTATACCGCTTGCGAAATAAGCTGTAAAATATACCATATTTATAAATGTATAGTACAGAATGTAGTACGTATTCCAGTAAAAAGATTTTCGTTTTTTAAATTCTACTTTCCTTTCTTTTCTTTTTTTTTTTATCATATCATATCCTCTTGCCCCTTCTTCCGTAGTAGGTATACGAAATATACGTACCTATAGTATTATAATATAGGATTACGATTCTATAAGCATTTCATTATAGAGTCTTTACATATCTAGCAGTATGCCCGATCATTTGATTAAAACTTTCGATAATAATTCAGCTTTCATATACCTATGTATACGACATATACAGGGTGATTCAGGCAGATTATTTCGTAGAACTTTTTTCAAAACCCCGGAAAAAACAAAAGACAAGAATTTCTGGTAACGATTTAAAATCTCATCATTTCCCGCCAATTTTTTCTTTCATTCTTTCTTTCTTTTTCCTAACATCAGATTGGCAGTTCTTTTTCTTATTATAAAGAAGTGAAAAAACTTTCGTTATTCTCGAGTCTAAAGTTTGAAGGAAAATTGAAAGAATAAAACGAGAAACGTCTTCATTATTCATATGTCGCAGAATGGGTGACTATCGGGATGAAGGAAAAAAGAATTTTTTTTCGTTATCGTTACGTTCTCTGCTCGGTCAAACCAAATCTGATTTCGCAATCTCTTTTTTCCTCCTTACTCTCTTTTCCTCATTCCAACTATTCCGAAATCAACGTATTTCTTTACATACAAGAACTATCTAATTTCTTACGGTTTATTTTTCCTCCTTGTTTTTCCTGTTATAATGAATTTTTAGAAGTTGAAAACTTGACTCAGTGTTTTTCTAATTCATCAATTCATATCAAAAAGAAAGGATGACTCTTCCGTTAAAAACATTCAAAAACAGAGAAGAAATAAAAAATATTCCGCGAAACTGCGGAGAAAAACGGACAAACAGTGATCGAAGATTTTGTGTTTTGTTCAATCTCGTAGCTAGTACAAAATTCTTCCGCCAGGCGGCGATCGAACGATACGTTGTACTTGTCACACTTAGGATTAATACTAAAAGAGAGTACAGCGTTTATGATGATGATGATGATGATGATATTTAATAATAATAGCGATATAAAAATGAATAATAAAATAATCGTACTTGTTGCCGAAACGATCCTTCCAAAATTCAGCAGCGTCTGATTTAGTGATACGGAATTGATCCCCGGCGAAAAGTCCGTTAGGAAAGATGGCCTTAAGTTCTGAAAGCATGTGGCTAAAGACGAGGCTAAGTTTGGTTAAATTTCTTCTGTAGTGAGAAGCTTCGTCGAACATCTTCTCCTTCCCCTCTTTGAATAGTTTAATAGCCTGTTTGCACTTCCTCATTAAATTGTTTATGAATACAGAGAAGTGTTCGTTGTTGTGCAGCGCCTGCATTTTCTCCTCGTATTTACCGTATATCAATCGTAAACGCTGATAAGTATCCGGTAGTATGTCTAGTATGAACGGCGGTGAATTCTTTAAATTCATTCTCTGATGTTGGCAGAGTTTAACCACCTTGTCCATCAGCTTCCACGTCTTATCTAACATTCGTTTGTCAGTCGATAACTTTGGCGGCGTCATCATCGCGTCTGTAAAACGACCCTGGATCTTTTGAAATATAGAACTTATGTGGACCGTTCGACTACGGCTACCCTGCCCAGCCGACATCTTGACGTAACCCGTTTCTTCTTTTTTTTTCCTCTTAGTCTTATTCCGTTCCTTCTATTATCGCCTTTACACACTATCTTCTCATTCCTTTCCTCTTCTTCTTCTTCTTCTTCTTCTTCTTCTTCTTCTTCTTGTTTTTGTTTTTGTTCGTCTCTTTTTCTTCTTCCTTTTCACACTCTTCTATCATTCGAATATCTCCTTACTTCGATCCGCCACCCAGCAGCCCCCCTTCTATATTATAAGCATATATATCTTATAATTATCTGTATAAACGTGCTACCGCGATTGTAGCACGCCTTACGTCACTGGACCACCGTAAATCGCGCACATTTTACAGTTTCAAACTAACTACATTCGTTATTTATATTATTTCACCTCATATCAACGATTTATTAAACACTTCACGAGCCCTCATACCAAGGCGTAGATATCCACGTATCTATATAAGCAATTTGTTGGATTTTTATATCGAAGATTAGTTTAGTTTAGACTTGTTCCTTCCTTTCATTCTTCACTTGTTTTTTTTCTTTCTTCATTCATTTGTTACACTGCACTGTTAACTAGTGAGAAAGAAAGAGAGAGAGAGACAGAGAAAGAGGGAGAGAGATAGAGATGGGGACTAACTCAACTCGACCGGACCGTAGCTATGTGTGTAGCTACCTACCGACGCGTAAGACCAACATTAATGTGTTCTAAATACCGAAAAGAATTGTTACGAATGTAGATAATGTTGTGGTCGACGAAAACTTCGCGGTAGAGACCGCGTTCTCTTGTTTAGACTTGGTCATTTCATACACCGTTACGATTATTACTGATTTACTTCACTGACTGATGAAGCTACGACCGCTTCGGCTCCGATTTTTAGGACCCGAGACTTCCCGAGATACTAACCGAGGAGCGGATACTCGAGAGAGGAAACATTGTGGTTCGCTATCGCTCGGTCAACGGACGGAGAACAACGACACCAAGCTTTGATCGGACGGCGTAAGAACCTCGAGGCGCTTCGAACGGACTTGCTCTGGCCTTTTTCTTTCCTTTATCTTTCGAATATTTATATGTATAATTATTTTACCTAGGAATGTGATTTAATTATGTTATCAAAATTACTGATAAAAGACTATTTCGTAGTTATTATTGTCGTAATACTATGGATTAGCAATGAATTATATTATACACAGGAAATTATTATTAATAATAAATTTGAGAAGAAGGAATACATCCTATGCATAACTAGTTGCGTTTAAAATACATGAATTGTTATGTAGTACAAAATTTTATGCGTTCAGTCGCCACTGCCGATAACAAATTCTGATTCCTGTCGGGATTATCGTTGATTGAGGTGTAGTATCTTGTTCGCGGTTGGTAAGACACATAGCTACAGAATCGCGCTTTGTTTTACCGACGACAGCCGGGGGTTGGTGATTTGAGCAGGTTAAAAGAGTTTGCCAGTTCAATCGGATGTTTTCATGTAAATTAATAGTGTGGGTTTGTTTGTCTGTTCTTCTTTCTTGATAGTCGATGCACTTATCTAGTAGATGTTGTGACGTCATAAATCCGAAATTCAAGATGGTGGATCCCGTAATCAAAAATATGCAGAAACTATTTGTTTCGTTAAATAAATGAATAAGTGAATGAATTTATTTATCATGTAGGTTAAAATCCTTCTCTAATTATCTAATTCTTATTACTTTATTTTATATTCTATAAAATATAAGATATTCCGTTGAATCTTTCCGTTAGAGATTGTCAAGATTATAACTGTCAATAAAATTTCGGTTATAAAATTCGTCTCGTCGTGGGATCGAATTTGTTGTGAAGCTGAGATAAAATCGTTTAGAATTCTGTGTGATACGATATGAAAAAATCCCATACTTTGGATAAATAAAAGTGTTTCGTTCGATCCGTGTCTATTGCTAATATCGTACAATGAATAATCGTACAATTCATATTCTGATATTACAGTATCATTTTTGGTGCGTTCCTAAATATTAACGATAGAGCTCGATTTATCGTCACGCCATTGGCCGAGGATTATGAAGATCCGATGGATCCGACCAATAGGCAGCGCCCTCGTTTGAATATTATCAAAATTTGCAACAGCGGAAAGATTACCCATCGTCCCCCCCGCGGACCCCGGTCAACCGTTACCTACTAGTAAGCGTCCGCGTTCCGGGTGAGGATTAAGCTCTCTTCTTACTCCTTCGTTATTTTTGATTTTAGTTATTGAAAAATGGTCATAAAGTCATTTAGAGTGAAGTGTTCGAAGCCGGTAAGCGAGTCGCGAGTGATTACGTACGTGAGTTACTAGATGTCGGTCGGAATTAAGATATAATCGGAGATGCAACAAGCCATTGTTTTTTTTCATCATAGTTATAAAAGATGGGGAAACAGGGTGACGCCGGCGTCCCTCTTCTCTAATCTTTTGATACGCGATGTTTGAACCTGTTATTTTCTATGAAGTCAGCGAGAAAAACTTAAAGAAAAGAAGGAGAAAAAAGTAAGTCAGTAAATTCAATAAGCAAAGAATTCCAAAAACCGTTGAGTTTGTTACGTGTGTCGCCCCCCCTTGTGTTTTCGCGTCATTAGGGTTACGGTGGAACTATATTGTTGCTCCCCGTAGAACCTTTAGTTATTTCTTTCTATTCGAGCCCGATTCAATTACTTTATCAATTATATTAACTACGAAAGAAAGATATATGAAGTAAATAGACGATTGGTACTTAACATATGTTTATCTGTTATACAGGCTCTGTATCGGTCAGTACATTGCTGCTTCGCTTGCATGTAATATGTAGATGAATTTCAATTTCTAAGAGCTCTCGTATATAATTTCAATGACACAGTTGCGCGTCACGAGCGTCAGAAAACCTAAATATTTTTTTTTTCCACTACTTGCAAAATGTTTAACGAGAAAGTTTACCCGTTGTTCGTTCGTTTGCTTTTGTCACTTTCATTAAATATAAATAAATGAATAAATAAATATCGCATTACTCTATTTCTTTTCGTTTTTCAAGCGTTTGTTTTAACTTCGTTTCTTTTTAATCGTCGTTCAATTCTCATTCTCTTTACTTACTGCGCTATGAATTCAGTGTTTTATAAATTCGACGACTAATACCCCGTGCCGTACCGTCGCGTCCCGTTCGTCGCACCCAGGAATACATATAATCTATATAATACAAAAGTGAGTGAATTGGTGTGATCGAAGTTTTCGAACTTCTATAAATCCTATAACCACGCATTATGCAGGAATACGCATACGCATCTATAATATCAAAGTGCTGTGTCAGTGAATTAGAAGATATGAAATTATCTTCTATAAATCCTACGATCACGGGATGCAGGAATAACGCATACCCTAAACATAATATCTCAGTGTTCTATCAGTGTCTTGTTTTGTCTCTTGGCGAATTATTATTTACGTCCAGTGTTCTCGATTTATTATTTCCATACTTCAATCATATGTGTTAACCGTCCGATGCCTGAATCCTCTTTGTGTTTTTCTTTTTTGTTTTTTATCATTTCATTTTGTGAACAAAAAGAGTTTTTCAAAATCCCCCCCCCCCCCCCCCCCCCCCCTTCGCAACTTTTGGACAAAGGATTACACACATCGTATCATCGTCATCGTAGCTCGTACAGTTAGAAATCGGCAGTTTGGAAAAAGGTGAGCGTCTAAACAATCATTAAATTGATATGTATGCTAAAAATAATTCGTAACAATGGGCTTCTGATAATTCACCTATTTTCATCCTCATATTAGGCAATTTGAGTTGCTCTTGTGTACATTTTTGTCATACTCTAATATAGTTTTTTTTTTTTATCGACAATAAACCGTCATGGTCAAGCAGACTGAAGGTAAAGCAGATATCTAGACCACTTACCGACCGATTCTAACGAGAATTTTTTCTTACCGACGATTATAATACTGGATTTATTTTTACCGACCCATTTGCTTCTCAGTTCAGTCATACCAATCGCCGGCAAGTCTGAATATTTTTTTACCGACTAATATGATTTTTAATACTACCTACCGACCGATAAAAACGGTGCTTCTCAATTATCCACACATCTCGAACGATTAAGCAAAGATATTCAATCTCAAAAGTTTTACTTCGCAGCGAATGGCATAGAGGGGGAATGATTGAAAACAAGATTAATCTCAAAGAAAATTTCTTATCATTGAAATTTATTTCAACAGTAATTATAGATTTTTTTGTTTCTCTTTTTTGTTTTGTAAACACGGAATTTTTCGTTCCTTTTTTCTCTTGGTTAATTTATTTTCTCGCTCTAAATCGCGAAATATTATTTTTGCTAAGACTCTTAGTGTTTTTTTTTTTTTTTTTTCTGCTTGTTTGTTTATAATTTAATTATTTATCGATCACCACTTACACAAAACTAAAATCCGCGATGATCGATCACGACAGAGTAGGCATAATTATTAAAATGTAATTAGCACTTCGCATCGTACATACATATAACTTCCGGCTTCTTTTCTCCGATTTTATTTAACTAAATCCTCGATATATTATTTAAATTATTTTCATACCTATATTAAATAATATAGAGGCTTATACTCCCGCCACCTAATTCTCCGACAGTTAATTATCTTCGCTCAACCGCCACTAAGCGGTGTAGCTTCACACGTGCAGATTCGGTGTCACCGATTACTCAAATAGTTACTTAATCGAAGAATAATGAAACTGGTCATCAGGTACCAACTCGCCGGTATTGACGCTAGCATCTTGTATCTCTCATCTAAAACAAACCGATTGAAAAATAATTACAGTTTTCAACTTTTACATTCAATGTTTTATTCATTTATTCCGTCTTATTTATCTAATGGCACAAAATAGGTAGAGGAAATTATTTGGAATCGAGAATATCGACGTTTTTCTTTCGCTCCAGATGTTAGAAAACCGACAAAAGCCGACCTGATCGAAAAATCAAATATGGCCACTCAAGATCGGTTGCCGGCTGCACCTCGCGACTTTAGGCAACGATTTCTACCTACCAGTGAATAATTTATTGAAAATTAAACCTGTAAGGAATTCCCTAGTCCTGGCACGATCGAGAAACGTCTATAGTCACAACTCTCAACCAGCCATAAGATCGTAAATCGAGTTTTTCTTGCCTCTGGCGTCATCAGTGGTATCAATTACGTCTTTATGTGTTAGAATCAACTGACTAGGGGCTTAATCGCGAATAATATTAGTATCACATGGTTCTGAGCACCGAAATACGGTATAAACGTAAATTAAATGTACTGTAATACAAAATTGGAATATTTATAATCGGGTAAATGTTTTTCAGACTTTCCATTATTATTATTATCATTATTATTATTATTAACTCGCGTCAATTTTCATCAGGTTTCCGCATTCCTAATTTAAAAATAAATATTCTACCTACTTGGACATAGGGGCGACAATGGTGGGACTGAGTTAATTTATTTATACACCTATATTAAGGATTTGGTATTGGATTTGGTATTGGATTTGGATTGAGACGATTGGTTCGTTGGACGGATATTTGTACTTATCGATCAATACGATCATAGGATTAAAACAATATGTATAAAATTGTAAAAAAATAACAACGACAGCCTAAATCCTATAAACAACTCGGTTTAAACAACCTAAACTAATTAAAAATACAATCGCAAAAACTTATTGCAATTACCCTGTGAGCGTTCTTCGCAAGTCTAGATTTATTTACAACAATTAAGTAGAAAAAAATGAGATCAAGGCCTCGGGCCTCAATCCTAAGCTGGAGACGGAGGGGGCTCTGGCATGCTTTGAAATTCAGTGACCGCGGGCTGTTCCAGATTCATTTCTTTCTGGGTTTTAACAACTTTACCTGTCATTTGGTCCGACATCTTTATAGTCGACCATCCCAGGCTTCTTTGGACAGCCATTTTCCACTTCGTGTACCTCGCATCTCGCTCTGTAAATAATAAAGACTATCAGTAATTAGGTCTTCTCGTGTTTCTGGTCACTCTTAAGCGAGGCTTTTGACCTCAGGCATATTTTTCTTTACCCTCTGGTGTTGTCGTGGGAAGAAACGTGTCGCTGGGGACAGTCTCTATCTCTTCACCCTCCAGTTCCCAGACTCCAATTCCTTCTGCGTGTCCCGCTGCCATCGCAACACCCAATGCAGTTATGTTCGGCATCGTTGATCTGACTGAAAATAAGTCAAATACATTCATCCGAGTTCCAAAATTAGTTTTCATTAATTTTTTTATGCGCTGGGTATAGACATTACTATATACTTACATACTGGGGTACCGCAGAGGTCGGCTTGCAACTGCATGAGCAAATTATTCGTTGTCATTTTACCGTCGGTGTTTAATTTCGTTAAGGGAAAGCCACAGTCCTTGTGCATCGCCTCGAGAATGTCCCTTGTTTGAAAACAAACCGCTTCTAAAGCTGCTCTGATGATATGCTGTTTTGTAGTGAAGGCAGTGAGGCCGCAGATTATACTAGAGAATACACGAAAAAATACGACCTTTTTTTTTATCATACGTTGTGAAATTACGAAGAGATCAATCTCGCGGATAGATAATAAATTGATTCGCACAGGATTTCTTTGACCCGGATCATCCGAGACGAACCCAACCATGCATAAGTATTGTAGATAGGTATGTCGATCGTGTGAACTATGGAAATCGCATTGCATTGAATCGAAGCATTTTTTTTTTCCAAGATTACTTCATGGTTAATAATTATCGCGTTTGATTATCTCGTTCTTGCATTATCGCGGAAGTTTCTTGGCCGATTTCAATATCCGTAGTTCACACTGTGCGGAAATGTGTATTCTAGACTCTGTAGGTGTTGTAGTTTTCATGTAATCGTGTACGAAGCTGATTGCTTGAAATTCTTTGTTTTTTACCCTCTGGCGTCTTTTCTCCAGTACGGAGCATAGAGTCCGGAAAATGCTGGCACAAAGTACACGTCCCCAGTGCTAAAAACGCTCTGAGCCAAGTCCTCGCTCTCCTTAACGTCATGGATAAGCTTTACGTTGTCTCTGAGCCACTTTATCGCGGCTCCAGCAACCGCCACGGAACCCTCCAAGGCATAAACAGCCGGACTATTAGGCCCGAATTGGTAAGCGACCGTTGTGACAAGTCCATGAGACGATTGCACTCTCTAAAACGAAGTTTTCGAACTTAGAAATCGAGTCCATATTCCAATCTTACCAAATAATGTCCAAAACGGTTTAAAAATTGTCCACAAACCGTAGTCCCGGTGTTACAAAGCAAAAAGCAGCCACTCCTGTAAGTATTCTTTGCTTGCCCTTGCCGCAGGCAGTTTTGACCGACTAAAGCCGATTGCTGGTTTCCTAGTATCTGAAAAGTTAGAAAAATGAAGCGAGGGGTAAAACCGGAGTGTCTTTAAATCGGGGTAAAAAAAACCGCTTCAACTCTGCGCTTCATAGTCACCCCGGATATGGTGATTCCTCTCAAAGGTCCGACTGCGACTTCCCCATATATTTCAGAGCTGCTTTTAATGTCCGGTAAAATTTTCATGGGGATATCGAAATATCTGCAAAGGGTCGGATCCCAGGTGAGGGTTTCTATGTTCATCAGCATTGTTCTGGAAGCGTTTGTGACGTCGGTTATGTAGAGGCCTCCTTCTTTTCCTCCGGTCAAATTCTTTCCGATTGGAAGAAAAGAAAAGAAAAAAAAAAACGAGTTTTTTAATTTTTCATTTCTTTTTTTTTCTTTCTTTTTTCTCTCAACGTTTGAGGGTTTCGTTCGGATTCAAGAGACTCACCCAAATCACCCAAGTGTCCATAGTACCCACTTTGCAACGCCTTTCACGCATCGCTTTCCAGACCGATGGTACGTTGTCTTTCAACCACCTGATTTTCAGGGCAGAGAAGTAAGGGCTGACCGGCAAACCGCAGAGCGGTTTTAAATGGTTTTTACTCTGGTCGGGGAACTTTGCTATCACCTGATCCACCGTTGTGTCAGTTCTTATGTCCGACCAGACTGGAAAATGGGAAAAACTAAACTCGAAACGTTTTTTTGTCATCATTTTTATTCACGCATTCAGTTGCGATTATTAAACGAGATTCGACGGATTTGGAAATTATAACGGAAGGGTTTAAGAAAAAGTGAAGGAGTTTTAATATTCCGATGAAAAATTAAGAGACTTCTCGAGTCACGATGAAAAAATTGAAGAAAAAGTCAGGAAAAAGTCAGGAAAAAGTCAGGAAAAGTCAGTAAAATACTGAATTGAAATTTAAAGACTTTGAGAAAAATTGAAAAATTTTCAAACCAAGATTAAAAAATTCAGGAAAAATTTCACGAAAAAGTTGGAAAAAAAATCGAGAAAATTTTGGAAAATTTTCAATTTATCGGGAAAACTTATTATTATTATTATTATCATTGATATAAGAACCTATAGCGTTGTAAAGAGGTTCCCCCGTGATGCTGTCCCAAGCCACGGTGGTTTCTCTCTGATTGGTAACTCCTACGGTGACGATGTCTGTTATGAACAATCCCAGACTCTCGAATTTTTTCAAAACTTCTTTAACGCAAGCTTTGACGGCGAATAAAATTTCCTTTGGATCCTGTTCGACCCATCCTTCCTGCGGACTCAATTGCTCGATGTCGATTTGATGGGACGCAACTTCCGCCACGTGCTTCGCATTGAATACCTAAAATGAGAGAAAATTAAATTAAAGCTTCAGGATTTTGTCATTTTTTTTTTTTTTTTGTATTCAAATAAAATTTTACCAACTCTCGAAAGAATTCGATGAGGTGTCAGTTAATTAAAATAAGAATATTAATTCTTTAAAATTTCATGAATTTTAAACAGATTTTTACGAATCAACGTTTTTGTTTTTTTTTCTGTGATAAATCTCTGAAATTAGATAAATTCACCGAAGAATATTTGACCAATTTCCAATTTGAAAAAGAAACATAGAGAAAAAAAAATAAAAAATTGATACATCGCATGGAATAATACTCGACGCCTTAAATCCACGTATCAACGTATTAGTGATAATAAAAAGTAGTAAAAAATAATAATTCGGCGCCGTTCGATCTAATTCTTAACAAGTGAATAACCCAAGTAATTATATACCTATAGGTATATTTGATATGATATTATAAAGCGATTAGATATTTATCTACATATCTACGTACATATATCATATAGCTATACATAAACAACGCTTATTGCATATCCCTGCAAATTTAATTAGAGATTTAATTAATTTTTCAATTCTCAATAATGTCCTCTTTTTTCTCTTATGTAAACATTTCAAAACGATTCTATCGAATCTTATTTCATTCAATATACGATTTGCGTACCTACCTATACACGTACATATAGCAGATGGAAATAACAAGTTTTTATGTTTATACGAAAATCGATATCAGTGAAGAATTATTTATCGTTATAAATCTTTTTCTTTTCTTGTTTTCTTTCGTTTCTTCTTCGCTATTTCGATACCCTTGTAAATGTCTGTTCTGTTATTAAATTATTTTTTTTTCTTTTTTTAAAGATTATTGTCACCAATTGTATAACAGGCTATATATGTATGTATGTATAATTTCTTGACGGTATTTATACATCGACTCGTAAATACCATATGATATAATCAGATTAGAGTCTTATTAGAGACTATATTATAATTATTGGATCAAATTTTTACACTCGTGACTGTAAAAGAGACTAATTAGAGTTGTTGAACAATCTACCATACACATATGCTATATCGTATATCTCTTACAATATTATAGACGTTATGTCGTCTACTGTATAGATAAATATCAGTATTTATCATATAGACATACGTGTATACTAACTAACATGGGATTTGCTGCTATGAAATCGAGTTTTGATTATTATTATTATTATTCCATATTTCGTTTCTCATGTTCACCATTTTTTGTTTCTTTCACTCTAAATAAATTACATTCCCAGAAAAAGAGAAAAAAAAAATTATGTATGTTATAAATAAAATAACAACGATAATAATAGATGATATTAATAAAAAACCGGGGTAATTAAGGGCTTGTCTAATTGGATTACAAAAAAAATCTACTTTTTTTCACGTATGTAAAAATTCAGATTTAAATATTATATATATATATTATAATCTTTGAATATATGGCTATGGATAATACAATTCAGTCAATTATACCGAGATATATATACGTACAATTTTTTTTTTTTTTTTTTTTCACGTAGCGCGGTTCTCTATTTATTCAGCTGGACAAATGTTATACACGTATAATACCTACATCATTATAATTTTATTTTATTTTCAATTTTATCCTCATTCTTGTTCCCTCATATAATATTTTCTCTATATAAGAACAAAAAAAAAAAAAAAAATTCAAAAAAATTGGAAAATCGATTATTAGAAAAGCTCTTAAATTTTTTTGGGTTATTTATTTATTCTTTTCTTTTTTTTTTTACCACAAATCTCACGGTCCTTGTCCCCACATCTATAACTCCGATCAGTGGTCCAGCCTTTTTCGTTGACGAGGGCATCGTTTCTGTAACAATAATTATATATTTATATTAATTGATTAATTAATATCGATATCTTCGTAGAAATATAAAAACTCAAATTCACGTTCAAATTGGAACGAACTTTTCCCTTTTATTTTCTGTTTTCAACGAAAACCGAAAATAAAAAATTGTCTGTGCTGTAAATAGAATGAATAAGTAAATCAACAAAAGAACAGTACTTCTATGTATATACCTTTTTTTTTGTATTTCGTGGATTTTTGAAACCGTAATCTTAACACTTTTGTGTTGTTTTTATTTTATTTTCTTTCTTTTTCTTTTTTCTATATAAAAGTAGAAAGAGAAACAATTCGTGGTATCGATATTTTCGATTAAATTAAATGAAATTCAATGAAATTTCAAAAAAATGCGGATATAAATATAGTTTGGTACTCGCGTATATAGTATAGACGGGTAAACCGTTGTGTTCGTCGATAGGGAATGTGAGCGAATGGTTTGTCGGTGGACTGGTGTCGGCTATTTCAAACCGGGTTCGAGATGGCGATGATGACGTATTCGAAAACCGACTTTCCGATTGGTTAGCGAAAGGGGCTCGTCACCGTCTCGTCTCTCGCCGTACTGCGTCGCTCCGCATCGCTACTCATATTGCATATAGAGGTACCGCTTGAAAAACCCGTGACATCGGTCGCGCGACCCACGTGTGGGGGGGCGCGCCACATTCTAGTCACGCTTGTCTGTTAGATCTGCGCATGCGCTCATCTGTACGTGTGTTATGTGCTGCTGTCGCTTGTTTATACGCCACTAATCACAAGCGCCTGCAGCAGCACGAGACCCAAAGTCACTTCTTGCTCAATATATTCGTGATATGTATGGATGTGTGTATGTGTATGTGTATGTGTATGTGTATGTATACGTATATGTATGTGTGCAGCAGCAGAATGAGGCGGGAAAAAGATAGCAGGTATAATCGCAACGTCGGAAAAGGGAAAAAGGAAAGAGGAGGAACGTAAAACGAGGGAAAAAAATATCTGCAGTCTTGTGTGATTACGTAATATGTAATTTAAGATCTTTCGTTTATCACACGTATATAGCAGCGTTGCAGTGCCACGTATGGTAGAATTGATAACTTGTGAATAATGAATGAAAGTCATTGAGGGGGAGAAGAAAAAAGAATAATCGCATGTTTGTGAAATGGGATGAAAAAATAATGGGACAACTTTCTTCCGCATGGATTAAGCCGGAAAATCAATGTACGAGATTTTCTTCCACCTCGCGGCTTTGGCGGTGATTTTAGGCACCGAAACGTGAGTTTGAGAGAAATTTGTAACCGTGATTGGTCGGATAAAAGGTGAACCAATTAATTATTCCGCTTCGATTTAGCCGTGAGAATTAAGCTGCGAGGTATGAAGAGCGATTTTTAGATAAGAGGCCTTCTTCTCCCACCTCGCGACTTTGCAGTCGTTTTTCTCATCACAAACGTGACTTTTCGAAAAAACTAAGGTCGTAAGGCTTCGTAAAAAAAGTGAACAAAATTATTTCTTCTCTACGATTTTTCACTCAGGCTATCATCGACGGAGATATACACGGAAGAGACGATGCCGATAACAACCACAACGACGGACGTGAATATAGACTCACATGTGTTTAGGCGTAGAGACAAGATATTATAATAAATAATTGGGCTGTATTAAGTTTGTTAAGATTCTACACTGCACTGAGTATTTATGATTTACTTACATATTTGTGAATGTATTAGATTGAACATCGCCCTGTGATATCTTTCACCAAAAAGTGAAAGGGAAACCGGTTATTGGTTCGTTTTGATTCCCGCACGTAACGCACGATATCATACATTCATATACATTTGAACATGATCGAGGCTCGCGGCGTGATCGCAGAACTGGTATTTCTACAAGTCGTTTAAATCTCTGCCTTCGTTTATTCAACATTTCGCGGAGTAACCATAATAACAAAATATCCATAACATCCATAATAAGCGTATCGATAACGCGACAACTGAATAACAAGACTAATTAATATCAACGCGTCATACGAAAATATACGAGGCCCGAACCAACATGTCGACCTTTGATATATTACTTCATCACACCTATACATCAAAGTGCAGAGCGCTAACGGTAAACACAATCGAGGTAACGTGGGTTATATTCTGCGTTTTAGATTTTCTCTCGATTTGTAATAAAAAAACAATGAAAGAAATTGAAAAAAATGAAGAAAAAAAAATGAGAAAAAAAGTCAGACCTACGTACTTGGCGTTGAATATAGATATCTGGGTAAGTAATATTGAGTTTAAACTGGCATATATATAAATACTATGTATGACGTAAATTCACGCGGTAGTTTATATATAATCGTGTAGAGCGTACTGCTGCATATCGTGAGTCTAAGGAAAGAACGTTGTACGTATACATAACAATAATAGGACTGCAGTGGCAGTAGAGGCAGCAGCGACAGCGGAAATACTACTAATCGTGAATAGCTATATAGCTGAAGAGTTTCTCTTTCGAAAGAGATCGAGTAAAAAAAAAGAAAAGAAAAAAAAAGAAAGAAGGAAAAATGAAAGGAAAGATATTTAAAAAATACGAGAGATAAAAAAAAGCAGAAAAAGAAGGGAAGGGGGATACAGAAGAAGGTCGTTCGCTTCCTCCTTTCCACTAATATATAATAATTTGTTTTTTTTTTTAGAAAAATCGTGAGAACGAAGAAAAAATGAAATAGAAAAAAAAATAAATAAATCAAAAGAAAGACGTTCTGATGTTTGAAAAAAATTGTTAATTTTCATAATTATTAGTCTTACCAGTTCCCGGATTGAATGAAAAATATTGCCAATTGCTTCCTTTTCGTTGCTGCACCGGCATTGTCGTATATTATTATACGTTCAGTATTTATTAATATTATTATCGTTGTTTTGGTCGCCCCTCCCCCGCCTTTTTTTGAACTATTTTCAAACTTTTCTTTTTGTTATACAATTTTTATAATTATTCTTCTCATCCGTATCAACGAAACCACAGACTCCGAAATACTCTATAAAGTATATCTATTGATTTTTCCCGTATATTGAATTTATGTAGGTACTAGTACTACGCATAGGTTTACAGTATGTATTTCGAGACGTTGCAGCACAGTTATTATAAAGACAAAAAAAGAAAAAAATATATGAAAGAGTTAAAAAATCACTCGATTTATTTATACGTTCGTATATACCGTACGGTAATTATTTTATCTATAGGGAATTATTCGAAGGTCTAATGTTCGAACTAATGAACTAACGAAATAACAAAATAACGAAACAACGAAACTTAAAGACGCTCGAACTGGTGGAAGGTTTTTTATAAACTGAACCCGCATCTCATTCGGATCTCCGACAAGAAGACAGATATTGCATATACATATGTATATATACACTTAGATACATAGTTAGCGGTCTATAATAAAGATTTGTGTATATAGTACCTATATATCTATACGTATAATATTATAAACTATATACATATGTCTAATCATTCTGGGATATATAGTATAATAGAATACCTATATATATTTACATTTGGATTTGACCTTACAGAAGATATATATATTTTTTTTTTTTTTTGGCACTAAGAACCTAATTTTCAATGCATTCGGCCAATAGTTGCATAATTATCCGTTTTGTTGTTTATATACATATATGTATATATAGATTATTATACAAGCGCATAATATGTAGTATAGTAAAAATATATATATATATATAATTATATATTTATAATTGTATATTTTATATACGGTATTTTAGTGAAAATTAATTTTAGTACGGTGAAGGGCGATAAAAGAAGAAACTTATTGGATCACCAATTTTTGTACTTTTTATATACAAATTTAACCTGATAGAGAGCAAAAAATTGAAAAAAAAACGAGTCGATTTAAAAAAAAAAAAAAAATTTTAATTTTTTTTTGGATTAAATATGTCCTGATATATACGCAGAGCTTATACCTAATTGTGTATATTCGGGGATAGATAGATCAAAATACAGCTTATTCTGTGTACAGACGGGAACATATGTACACACATACACCTGTCCAGTCGCAGGCTTAATATTTAATATTTATCAGTTTTGTGATAACAGCTGTTCGTTTTGCTACTATAACATTTACGAGACAGGCAGAGAGAGAGAGAGAGAAAAACAGAGAGGTCTGAAAATCGTAGATATAATTTTTTTTCAAGTTATTAGCTCTGTAAAAATTATTGAAAATGAAGCGATCGATGATACGAGAACGTATTTTGGCAGATACGACCTTGTCGCCTTGACGGACGCGATTTTTCAAAAAATCAAAGCCACAAGGTCGTATCATAAAATACCTAAAATTTTCACTCCCAAGTTTTCAATTTTTTAATTTCCGTTAATTTCCCTGTTTGCAATCGTTTCGGAGCGAATGAGAACCAGAAAAAATTGTACGACCTTCTGGCTCTAAAATCACATTTTCATTCGCTACGATCTTCTGGAGTTAGGCACGCGACTGACTGTCAGATTTATATCAACGGCGTGCCGGTATTATACTTACGATTAGTTGAAACGATCGCAGATCCACTGCTTCGATCAGATCAGTTTTACAAGATGGTATCGTGTCGTCAGATTTTTTCACACGTCTTTTTTTTAACTACCGTTTACTCTCAGGTAAATTTTAATCAATTATTCAGATCAAAGACGATGACGATGAGTCATGTACCCAATTTTTCCATCCGACTTTTCTTCTTTCCAAATACTTATAGCCACTGTTTCAATCTCGAGATACTATCACTGCAAAGTATATCGGAATCGATTTCGGAGGCCTCGGAACCTCCGCAGCCGAGAGGCACGCCCCTACATTTCGATAACCGATGATATTGAATTAATTGATAAGAGGGTACAACGTCGAACTATTTTTTTATCTAGTCCCTCCCTCTTTTTTTAATTCCTTTTATTAATCACTGAAAGTCCGAGAAGTATTTGTATGTGAATATAAAGCGGAGTTAAAGAATTTAAAAAAGAGAAAAAAAAACGATGTGCAAGCCAAATATATTATGTAGCTTTGTAGAAAATCATGTGTATTTTATTATTTCTTTAAAAATTAGTTCGAGAATGCAGTAATTATACTTTACCATGAAATTATTGACATTGGATCGGATTAGCGATGATAATTATCATTAATTTCATGCTATTTAAGCAGCGATGTTACGCAATATAAGTAACTTATCGCCTCGTTTTACCGCATCGTATACGTATATTATTATTATGTCGTAGTCGTTAATGATCGTTACATAGTACATTCTATGAAGTCACAAGATGACCTCTTCGTTGTTTTATTCATTCCACTATCGCGGGCGGTCTTGATACTAATTGCTATTATATCGATTAGTTTTAAATGACGCGTGAAGAGTCAGAAGAAAAAAGAAAAAAGAAAAAAATAGTTTCGTACTCTTGATGTCTTCCTATTCTATTTCCTTCTGGCTATACGCTGTAAAACGAGTCTGTTCTTGAACGTCCGACAGACAAACACCTCCGTAGTATCAGGTTCCTCGATGACGCCACATCCCCATTATTATTTTCCTCTAGTAATTTGAAATTCTGAATAGTTCGACACTTGGTATGTGGGAACAGAGGTAAAAATACTCGCTTTAAACGTCCTTGAATTTAACTAATGCTGACTACTCTATACAGAATTTAATGACGACTTATGTAGTCAGAAATACCGCGTAGATGTACCTAGTCGCGGGGCAGGAAAGTCTCAGTTATATGCAATAAGTAATTCCCATTAAATCGTGAATGAATGAACCGTTGTTAATTCCCAGAATTTTAAAGCAAACAAGGAAAATCGAATATTCAATAAAACCCATGTATATCGGCGGGTAAAAGTCGTGTGAAAATAACCAGCTCAAGATATTCGGATTCTCTGTAAAAAAACCGCGCCGATTTTGTACCAGCGAAAAATTCGTAAGTCTAATAGTTTCCGAATGAGAGCAAGTTCAAGTTGAACAACTGCGGCTCGTCGCTTTGAAAGATAACGGTCGCGGCGCGCGCCGCGGTTGGTCGATCTTAAACTCTCTTTCATTTGAAATCCACTGGACCCACGAATGTTTCGCTAATAAAGTTTCGCCCCGGTTTTTATCAAGGAATAATAATATCGGGGACGGAATTTTACTGGATTAAAAAAAAAAAAAAAAAAAAATGAGGAATATCGTTATCGATGTTTTATTAGTAGATCTATGTCACATCTGACTCTGTAATTAACTAGCGTCGATTATTTATTACGTACCAGTGATTCCGGACTTTGGAACATATCGACGGACCTCCTCCGCCTCCGACGAGATTATTGCGCACAAATACTACTTACGTATGAGTATTTGTACTTATTGTCTCATTGAAAAGAGACTAGATTACGTTCTGTACACATGTGTATGTAAAATTAAAGAATCTATGTCTGAAACAGAAATTTGTGGAAATTTCCGCGACTTTTTATTACAACTTATACCCACGATAAGCAATTCGTGTTCACGTTTACATTTCTGATTTCGAATCGCTGGTCGAATGTCTTTACGTGTGTTATTACGACCCATAGGTGGGCGAGAGTAAGGTTTTACGTAATCCAACGTTTAGCATGTCAGAATGTAAAAAGCAGCGTCTGCAGTAGCCTGCAGCAGCCAGTCATACGTATAGGTCGTTAATTAATAAGCTGTTAGTTCCTGCTGCAGAACGTTTATAATACCATATCCTATCTACGAGGTGGAATAGCTTTCAGGGTCAATAATTTACGCTCCTTCTACACAGCGGTAGGTTGTAAATTAGTCCGGAAAAGCCTCCAGCCGCTTTGTTTCACAGTCGATTTATGAACACCGGGATTGTCGAGGGGAAAAAAATCGGTAAAACTACGCAGGGTATGAATATTCGTGAATTACGTTGCGCAAGGAGTTCTAAAACGTTTGAAAAAAAAAAAAACGTGCAAAGGGAAAAAGAATGATAAACATTTGAATATTTCCCGCCAAATTTGTTACCCCGACAGATGGCACTGCGCGTATAAAGCACAAGCGAGAAACTAGAAAATCTGGTAGTTGTTATCGTCAATAAAATATCATTCATCATACCCGATGAAATCTACATCCAGAGTCTAGACAACGACTGAGATGTCCGATTAGTTGATAACAGCGAGGATAACTCGGTATTTTTACTTACCTAAGCAGCTGCTGCAGGCGCTGATGGTCTCGCTGTCGGTAGAAAAAGAAAAAGGCAAAAGAATGAAAAAAAAAAGGAAAGAAACTTGACTGCGATTTTAAGACACAGAAAGAACACTGTGTGAATTTTAATCGAAATAGAATGACCGTAGTGATATATTTTAATTTTTTATATCGGTTAGTTATTTTATTTAATAATTAATACGAAAGAAATTCCTGCTTCTTTCGTTTTTTATCGACAATTCAATATCAGAGAGCTCGATCGGCCGTAACATTCCATTTTAGTCGATTCGGTTATTTTATTTGATATTTTCAAGTTATCATTTAGTTTCTCCACCACGCGATGACCATTTCACCACATGCTTTTAAAGCGTGTCGTCTGCTACGAGCCATGTCTGAAACCCGGCTCATACAGTCGTGTGCGGTGGCTGCCCCTGCCACTGCCCACGGCCACTGACCAGGATTCTGATGCAACGAGAAATATTGGATAAGCAAAAAATCGATGCATCGAATCCGAACTACGACAGATAGAGCCACTGACCAATAGTCATCGCGAGGAGCGGGAAATTCAAACGTTACTAAACCCTGGACTATGAATTCGTCCCGGATTCCTACAATTTTCAGAAGAAATATCGTTCTCTTTATTTATTTTCTCATATTTCTATCATTTTAGACTCAATTGATGTTTTTGTCGACATTTCGGCCTCCAATCTTCGTTTTTCTTCTCTCCCGTCTAACTATATGCGTCTAACTTCAACCGTTCGGAAGTTAGCTGCGATTCGTTTGACCGTATCAAGGTTCAGGGCGTACATAGCATAACCTAGACGATAGTTTCGAGAGAAAAAGGGTGCAATTAAAGACAACGATTGATTCTTATGAGAACCGAGACACTCAGCTGTTATAAAATACCACATAACATACAGGTATTATGACCGATGATCAAGAAGATCCCGTTGATCTTATGCTTAAGAAAACCGGCTGCATCGAACTGCATTACAAGGTCCAGGTGCGTATTCAAATGAATGATGTAACTCAGGCATCTGCATACGTATGATCTTTTTACTGCACTTGTTGAACCGTGCGCGAAAGTGGCGCGAAATTCGAAAATAAATTTAAGAAATTCATTCTTCCACCTCAGGACTGCATCGCCGAAACTCAAGACTGGAGGAAATGCCAGGAGCCAGTGAAGCAGTTTAAAGACTGTATGGCCGCTTACCAAAAGAGTCGTTCTAAATGCACGTCTCAATAATGTCGACTGTTTTGAATAATTTGCGATCGATTTTTGCCCGTAAATTAATACCGGCAGACTTTAACGGATGTAAAATGGCAATCGTTGTGAGGACGGACATAAACATGGGGAAGGGAAAGATGGCTGCACAATGTGCTCATGCTGCGATAGAATGTTATCGTCAGGCTCTAGCCAGCAACAAATATAAAGCCTTGCTTAGAGTGTGGGAACTCTCTGGCCAGCCTAAGATAGTCCTTAAGGTATCCAGCCGCGAAGAACTCGACCAGTTGGCTAAGAGCGCTAAAAATACTGGCGTGATTACTGCGACTATCAGAGATGCTGGGAGAACTCAACTTGCCCCGGGTACTGTGTCTGTTTTGGGGATCGGACCGGCTTCCAAAAATCATATAGAATTACTCACTTCTAATCTCAAGCTACTTTGACAAGAAATAAAATTCCAGAGATTCATGGCTTTTCCATACGGATTTTATCACTTTATGGCATTGATGCGGATGCAGATGTGTAGGAGCATGGATCAATGCTTCTCATCTCTTTAAAGTAGATATTAGAGAGTTTGAGCATCTGGCCTTGGGAATTGAGAAAGTCTGTTCCGTTTTTATCAATACTTGAGCTTGTTTGCAGTGAAGGAGTTCGGTAGAATTCTAGAAAGTCGAATTTTGTACTCCTTTATTCAGAAAGTGGATATATTTTGAATTCTGAAGATCTGGAACACACTTAGAGACTCTGGACCCGAATTATCAGAGTTTGGAAGAGTTATTCACTCCATTCAAGGCTTTAGTCTACTATTGTAGGAATTTAGGTAGTTCTTGCTCTGTTTTCATCAGTACTTGAGCTTATTTGCAGTAGAGGAGTTCAGCATAAGTCTTGAAAGTCGAATTTTTCACTACTTGAACCACGTGAACACAGTTCGAATTCTGAAGATTTGGAAGCTGTTTAGAGACCCTGGATCGAAAGCTTACCCAAATTTTCAGGATTCGAAGGAGTAACAGACCCTTTCGAGGCTCTAGTCAGTCATAAAACTGTTTGAAAGTCAATCCATAGTTATAATAGCCGAGTATTTTTGTACGGGAGTTATAAATCATAGTCTCAATAGAAAGTATCGTTGTGTTATTTCGTTTTTTATTATTAATAATGTATTTCATTAGTAAAACATTGTTTGTTAATAATTTCCGCACTAGGATTAGAATGATTAAAATTCACAGTAAAACATTTGGATTTATGTATTCAGTGTGTAAAAAAAGAAAATCAATAAAGAAATAAAAAATCTATGTAATAAATGATGGATTTAATAAACAGTGCAGTGGAAAACAGTATTGACAATAAATCAAACTCCTTTTACATCAAACGCATAAACATCGTCGTCCCATTTGAACATCCTGCATACATGTATAAACTATCGATAGAAAACCAAGTCATAGACTATAATTTACATACATAGGTATAGTTTAGAATCAGTATTGACGTATACAAAATAATATGGCTAGATCTGTACGTTTCTTCTCTCTTTTCCCTCAACGAATATTACTCGTTACAAATTGCCTTCACTTTTCTATTTTCAATTTACAATCTAATAGAAATCTGGTTCAACAGTTTTAGAAGCGAAAAGTCTCGCCTTTGTTCATTTCTTCATTTTATGTTTTTGCAAAAAAATTGACTAAAGAAATTTACCTAGATACATGTACAGTAGTTTATAAAATTCCCTTATGATCCCTCTCGATTATAGTAAATTCCATATCAAGGAAATCTCACACAATTTACAATTTCCCTGAATATATAATATGTGTACATCGTATATGTATCTCTGTTGAATATTGTTTTCTATTGCTACTGAAGTAAAAATATAATCATCGATGTTCAGTCACATATTGAAGCAAAAAAAAAAAAAAATTGTTCATTAATCAATCGGTTATAATCATTCTTGAAGAACATAGATTCGTTAATATAGTATATATATATATATTGTATATATAGTATATACACATGTGTAAATACTATGTATTTAATCTATATAACGGACAGAAAATTTTCGGCGTGAAATTTTAACGCATCGACGTTTAAATTTGCATCAATTAAATTCTAAAAAGAAATGAACTAATGGAATTCATACTTTCTTGTTACTAAACGCTGCAATTAATCAGAATAGTGATTTTGGATAGGTATGAATGAAATATGATTTTTTTTTTACGTTTTGTTCTAATCCAACTTTTGATCGTTCCATTCTGATGTCAGTAACGTTGGGTTTTTTTTTTTTCTTTAATAAGTGAAGAAATGAAATCTGAGGGTCGTTGTAAAGACGAAAGCTTAAAAATATATTTAATTAAGAATAATTTTCTGTATTTCTACTCGGATCTGTCTAACTACTTAAATATATAGGTATACCTAATGGTTAAAAGTTTGAGCAAAGAACGACCCCGATTCAACTTACATTTTGTACAAATTATTATAAGAAAAAGTAGAGAGAAAATAAGAAACTAGATACTAGAACCTTTTGTTTATCCTTTCGAATCGGATCGGTAAAAATAATCATTTATCAATGAAATTAAAGTTCTCTATCTTATCCCCCTTTCCGCAATTGCTGCTGCTTTTGTGTGTGAAAAGAAAATTTGATAAGAAAGTTAGAAAGGTATAGGAAATAAAAATATCGTTGAATATTTCGAATTTTATACTGCTAACGGTTGAAAAATCTTGAAAAGTAATACTTTTCGACCCTATCTCGGTCCGGGTTTCCTCAAACTATTCATTTATCTTACGCATCAACTAGCTTACGGAATTTAATTATCAATTATCACTCGTGGGGCTAATCCATCCGGAAAAATTACTTTATTAGACTCGAAGGTGTGTATACCTCCTCGAAGACTCGAAAGATTTCATAAAATTTCGTAAGATTTTCACAGATCCTTCAGGACTCCAGACACTTAGAATTTGGAGAGTGATCGACCCCTCGCAATCATGAAAAAAAATCGAATGATATAGAGAATGATAACTGATGATAAAGTTGTAAAATAAAACAGTGCGCAGTTAGGTACTTCAGTCTCAAAAAGTGCATATTTAGAGTATTTCGCTATTAGATAATACATAATGATAATAATAATAATATATCAACCATTTTTCATAATCCAAAAACGGGTTTTGGCAAATGTTTCATCACATATGTGTACGCACGTTCATTATTAAAAATCTCTTAGATCAATAATATCAAACTTATCTCCCGTTTCCCTCGTCCATTTACTCATTCATTTACCCGTTCATTCATTCCTTTGTATTACTATACCGCAGTCAATTCACACCTAACAAACTCAATCACATCCCCCATATCTTCATCCACTAGGCCAATACTTTACTCAGCTCGGTTGGTTCGACGTAATTATTCAATACGTGCGGCGCTTCATTGAACTCGTCTAATTCATCCCCGTTGTCTGCGCCCTGGGCAAGCAGGAAGTACTGTTCGCTTCTGGTCGGCCACAGCAAGTGGGCCATTACGCAGTATGCAAAACAGTCCGCTGAGTAAGTGATACCTGGTTAATGAAAGAGACAAAATTAAGATCAAGAGTGTTCATTTCACTCAATAAACCATAACTGAGGTAGTATATCAATTCTGATTACCAAGCAGGAGCTTAAACCTCCACAAAGCACTGACTTGGAGAGCTATCAGAGCTATTATTGGTAGGTATATAAACCAGACCAATGACGAGGCTCCGAAATGAAGGAGGAAATTCAATTTCTGGGTATTGTGCTCATAGGTCATGGTGTTTCTTAACTCGTATAAAAACCAGACCATTATAGCGCTGCGGAAAAGGAGGATGAACCAGCCTGGCCAAGTCTGGTACTCGTCAACGTCTTCTATTATGTCTACTTCGGTCTGTGAAAAATAGGTATAGCAGATCAAGTTTGGGGGTAATATTAGTGGGAATTCAAGCAACACTGGTGCTGAGAAGGATAAAGCATCTTTACCATGTTCCAAACGTACAACAGTATGTGCACTATCCCATAACACAACCAGATAGCAAATACCAACGGCTTCCACGTCAGTTCCATCCTCGTCACTGCCCAGCCTTTTGCTAGGAGCAGCAGTAGCAGCATGAAAGACGTCTGGAAGAATCATAAAACCAACGATTTTTAATTTCTAGAGACTGCGATGGGGAGCTTAAAGCTCTGGGGAAAGAGAGACTGACTAAATAATTCGTTTCTGAAGTAACTCAAGACTTGGTATAAAGGAATTCATCAACCGGATGGACATTTGATTCGAAATGAAGCATTTTGAGGATAATTTTTACAAAATCGATCATCCTGATGATGATTTCAGCTAAAATGGATGATCTTCTGATGAGTATAATACGTAAGAGAGGAGTGATTCTCACCCTAGAAAGTATGTCGAAAATGTCTCCAGCTACCTCGAGTTGTTCGTACCCAACACCGTCGAGAGCAAATTTAAGAACGTGTATAAGAATGAGACAAATGGCGATGAACTCTAGTAGTAAACTAGCAGTGAATAGTCTGGTAACAGGATGTCTCTGCATCCTAGCAGCGTAAAGTTGAAAAGGAACGAGAATAACGTAGCAAACGAAGAAAAGTAAGTAAAGTTCGACGGTGTTTTGTCTGTCGTAAGAAAACTGATAAGACAAAGCGTTCACTCCGCTGCTATTTGGGTTTCCATTGACCAGCCAAATGTCGTAGTCAAGTTTGTCATCCGCCCTTTCATAGTGCTGCCATTTACAGGTCGTACTGTTCCTGTAACAGGCCACTAAACTCATGTACCAAAACCTGGGCCTGCTCAGGTCTCTTATTACATAAGTGAACTGATATCCCTTGACTACGTTCCATGCAGAGTCTTCGTCCGCGCATAGACCGCCCTTTGGACACGGTACTCTGCGCAAATAGTCCTGACCTTCCTCGTTACACAAAGGATCGTAAGAGCTCTGGTTCAGGGTATCGAACATCAGCGAACAGGCCAAGTCCTTGTTATGGACTGTCCGGTTGCCATAGTATTCCAGGAAATGGGCACGGTCTAAAACGGCCAGTGTTATTGGCTGGGTAAAGTTTCTGCGCGATGTAACGTTCCCAAATATGTAGCCAAACGAGTCCTTCTGTTTGTGACGATCTGTCTTTTGGAAACCGAACTTCATTAGGAAACTGAAGAAATCACCGGTCTTAAAAGTACCCGTTATTCTGGTAGACGATACTCTCGTCACACATTGAGATAGTATAAGCGATAAAAACGTTACGAAAATTATGTTTAGACAGTTCTTTAGTTTTCCCGACATTGTGTGTGCTGGTGTTGTGCTTAAGATTTCTTCTTTCGTTTATTTTCAACTTAGAAAATAGTTCCGATCGCGACGGTCGGTAAAACAGAACCTTTTCTATAAACCTTGCAGTGTTGTGATTCAATAACTTCTGTCGTTTGTTTATTACTAATAAGATAGTTCCGATCGCATTGGCCGGTAAAACAGAACTGTTATGTCTTCCGTTTGTTTATTACTATTAAGACGGTTCTGATCGCATCGGTTGATGAAACAGAACTGTTTTTATAAACGTTGCAGCGTTGTGTTGTGCTTCGATTTCTTCTTTCGTTTGTTTATTGCTGTTAAGACAGTTCCGATCGCATCAGTCGGTAAAACAGAACTTTTTTATAAACGTTGAACATTCCGCCCTCAGTTTTTTTCTCATATCTTTACATCTAGCCAGCTGTGCGTGAATTGACTGTTGACGTTAGTTTACTTTGTATAATTCTCTTCTTCTTCTAATTTATTTACGTTCGTTTATCGGTTCACATTTCTTCTATTCCGTTATACGGCACCAGGAGTTAAATTTTTACACTTTACATGTCGTTGATATACTATCGTGTTTGACGAAAGGCGATAACCGGACGTCAGCGTTCCATGCTTTTACAACACACACGACGCACCATACACGCATAGACAGTTTACCACCGTGAACGTAGCTTTCTTATTGATTTTCACTGCCGCGACAGATAAAGAACTACATACTAGGGTATGTCTGTACGAGTAATTTTTATCATCGATTGATCGACGTTCATAGATTAATGAAAATCGTTAGACACTTGTTTTTATAAATTTTTGTTACGTGACTGTATGCTAAATCGCTTTATTCGAAACCCACGTCTACTCTCTCGTCTCGGTCACGGTCTCGGTCTCTCACGTTGCTATGGAAACTTTCCTCCACGTTACTCGGAACTTCGTATACATATTACTACTCTTCCAACAATATTCTGAACGAATAATAACAATATTACTGAAAATTCCCCCTCCCTGTAAAGTATTTATACAGAATCCGGTCGACGTGCTGCTCCGTAGCGAGTCATTCTCCTACCCGAAAGCAAGATCGGTCGGTATTGTCATTCTCTTTTTTTTCACCACAGAGAGGAAAGACCGAAATTGTTCAGGAAACCGGTCGGTAATGTCAGGAGGGATTCTCTTCATCATCGAGAAATTAAACAGAGATTCTTCAACTCTGTCGGTAAAGTAGATCCCGCATCTGCGATCTTGGTTACCGGTATCGACGCAGCAGCGTTCATTGGTATACATATAGAATACCTTCCTTAAAAACTAACCGCACATTTTGGCGGGAAAAATAATCAAAAGGGAGAGAAAACATCTCATTTAGAATATAAAGTAAAAACTTTTGTTTTACAATTCGAGTGTTTTTTGATGGATAATTCCGATTTTTTTTTGTTTTTTAAATTTGAATAGAATTTCGAGAAAAGAAAGAGAAGTTCGAATTTGCTCGAATAGGTCATCTAACAAATTTCATATTAATAACAATATCTAAATTATTATATTTATTGATTTCGTTCCACAACGTTTTTGCCGTTTGTTTGTTCCTTGTTTTTCCTGTTTTTTTTTTACAAATTTTTATTGTTGTTTTTTGATGGGTCGTTTACTAATCGACCGGAAACAAGGCATGAAAGGGTGGGGGGAGGGGATCCCAAATGGAAAACCAAACAAACGAATAAACGAGTGCATGGTCAGATGTATAAAATAATTCCGTATCGGGAGTAATAGAAGAAAAAAAAAAATCTGATCCAGGATCAAAAACGGTAAAAATGATTTTTAGCTTTTCCGTTTTTATTTTTTATTTTTTGGCGCGAGACACACCGGGGGATTAGGCGCCAGCTTTTTCCATATCTCTGTCTCTCTCGCTCTTCGTTGACAATTCGTCAATTCATTTTTTGGCGAATCAGTGTTCGAACGGTTTACACCGAGTGTCGGAAATCGGGAAAAGCTAGCTTCATATAGTATGACCAGGGTGTTCCTGTGCGAAAGCGTCGGAAAACAAACAAAGAGAGAGAGTGGAGAGAAAATAAAAACTGAAAGACGAAAGGAAAATAAAGTCACTGACAAAAGAAAACACAAACGCAGTTAAAGTGTTTCCTCTCATCGATTGGAAGCAACAATTCATAAAATCGATCGGCTATGGGAATCTGGAAGAAATAATAAATGTAAAGAAAGAAGGAGAAGACCGTGCTACTTGGTCCCAAGTCCTAAGGATGCATACCGGGAGGAAAAAAAAAGAAAGAAAAAATCACAGAAATGTGTTGCGAAGTGATCGGTGAAATGTTGTTTTTTTTTCGCTTAGTTTTTAGCGGTTCTCTTATTGAATATACGACATACGTACTTATTCGTCGTTCCGTTGAATGGTTATATGTATATATCTTATTTCTTGGATAAGAGGAACGTTGAAATTATCACAAAAGAAGACAAAAAAACAGTAATTTTCGTACCCATCGTCGTTATAACACGTAAAATCTTGTAAATTTCCGTCTGAATTTGTTCGAAATCTGTTTTCCGGATACCACGGAGGGTCGAAAGCGTATGGATTCGTCAAAATTGTGAAAAAAGTAAGTAATTTTTTGACCGAAACGAAGAAAAGTATCGCCAAAAATGCTAATAATAATATTAATAATAATAATAATAATAATAATAATAATAATAATAATAATAATAATATCCTATGTGAAAGATACTAGACTGGTAAGAAAGTATTTGTTCTAGAATATAGGTATATACTATATACATATATGCAGAGCGTTTCCTTTCTGGTACTGCAGAATCCGTGAGTCGTGAAATTCTTGAAACTTGAATCGCAAGATCAGAGTTCCTTTGACACTGGGAAACCAGATTTCTCATTTTAAGCCGCGACTACTCGTTTCGCATTCCGCTCTCTCTTTCTTTTTCTCTCTCTCGGCTTCCGCGATTCCCTCGTATTAGCCTTCTTAGTTTTACTTTCTCCCCCCCCCCCCCCCCCCCCCCTTTTTTTATTATTTTTTTTCGATTTATCTTCTATTTTCAATTCTCGCCTTTTTCCGTGCAGCAGTCGATCTAGTTACGGAAACTTTGAGCGGGGAATTATTATCTCGAAAATTAACTACACCTACGTATCGAATGTACAGGGTGATTCAGGCTGAGCGGGCCGTATTTCAAGGGTGGGATTACTCGCGAAATTCTAAGACTAAATTTCCTTTACCAAAATTTCGAGGGACCGATAGTTTCTGAGGTACGCAAGATCTCAGTTGACCAATCACGGAACTCATAGGTGGCGCTGACGCGGCCAGCCATGAGTGTGAGTTGCGCAGTGGCCCCATCTATGCGACATGTACGCTCCGCGATTGGTCAACTAAGATCTCTCGTAGCTCGGAAACTATCGGTACCTCGAATTTTCGTTAAAGGAAATTTAGTCTTAGATTTTCGCGAGGAATGTACCCTCGAAATATCCATTTTCTATCTTCTGTTTTTACGTTATAAGGTAAAATCGTTGGAATCGTGAAATTCTAAGAAAAAAAAAAAAACCGTTACAGAAGTACACGTTTTTTTTTTTTTATATATATTTGGTCATATAGAGGAATGAGAAATCCTTTCAGACAATGAAAGAAGTGGCGACGTGTGTATATGCGAGGAAAGGGGACCATATAGTATAATAGTATCGCAATCGTTATAATAATGGAGCAAGGTGAAAAAGAAGAGATATTCACATCACATGATACACTGTTCGTTATAATATGTATACTATACGTATACCTGTAAGTATAATGGTTGTGTAATTAAGCATATCAGTTAACTAACTTTGCAAATCTTTGCGAAAAATCTGTTCCATATTATACCCTCACCTTATATTAGACTAGGTAAAGCTATAGCTCTACACCCACCTACTTTTATACTCGTTGGAATCTGATATTCTCACGTACTAAAAATAATAATAAAAAAAAAACAAATTCCACATCGTCATTGTAAATGTTAAGAAAAACGAAACTCCCGCACAAAATAATAAAGGGAGGGGGAATACCCTCGCAGCTTCTATATATACCGAACAAAAACTCCGCTTTGTATGTCATTCATTACTTAAATTAGCTGTAGAGAGAATTACCTACCTACCTACTGCTGCAGCAGTTTACCAATTTCTATATATGGTGTTTTTTTTTTTTTTTTTGTACGAGAAAATTTCGGAAAAAAAAGAAATAAATCAAAATTCGTTTTAACTAAATCAACATTTTCTCAATCAATCGTTGATGAATACCCGTACAGATAGTGAGGAACGTTGAAGAGAATTCAATTCAACCATGGCCAACTCTCGGACGAATCCTGACGTAATTTTCGTACGTAAGACCAAAAAAACTACTAGAAAATATAAAATAATCACGAGAAAAAAAAGATCGATTTTTTTTCTGATTTGTAATCGATTCGACATTGCTCGCCAAATATTTTGTCGACGAGCTTTAAAATAGGCGTTGTAAATTGTCGATAGAGATTATTCCAGGGTTTGGGGTCGAATTTATTCTTCCAGGTTTTCCTAGGTCTGTTAGGTCCGGGTATAACGTCGGCTTCTCTCCTCGTTGGTCCTTCTCACCCTATTCTGGTGCAGGAATCAATCGTTCCGGAACGCGATCTGCCGCCAAGGAATTTCAACCCGCACCCCTACGTGTCAGCTTTGGTGGCTGGAACGGCGACCGTTCTCTCTAATTTCGATCACCCTTACGCTGCTGTTGCGTCAAAGCGTTCGGGATACTTTAGAAACGTTTCGAATGTCGGGGTGCACCACCACCAACATCACCAGCTGGACAACGAACCGGGTAGCACCTCGATTAATAGTCTCGCCAATTTTGCTCGACGTTTTCTCAACCTGAAGATGAATGATGGGTACAATGGCAAGAAGCCCAGTGGGGTGGCCCGTACTAACGATGCGGTAATTACTGTTTACATTGTCATTATATCCGGATGACGGAAATCAAGACTTTTATATTCAAAATAATTCAAAGTCAATATGAAACGAATCGATCAAGCCAAAAAAGGAACTTTCGGTATCGTTTCAATTCCGATTTTCAACAGTTCGGGATTCGAAAACTATCCTTTCTTTTGATCAGATCATTGAAAACGACGACCTTGGATTGTATGAAAATGGTCGAAACATTTGGGGAAAATTTGCCAATGGCTACTACGAGCTTGAACCCAACGACGACGAGTATACGGATGTTAGGGATGGTGATGGAAACGTAGGGAGGATCGGGATGCTACTCCTCCCTTATTCGACGCTCAAGGACCAACGGCAGAAGCAAAAGCTTCACCTTGGAAAGACGCTTAATTTGGCCAGCGTACAACAATCTTCTCTTAACGAGGATGCCCTGAGCCTCAGGGATACAAACGACAACCTTAGCCGAGGGTAATTAATAAAGAGCGACGTTCGCCGAGACGAGACGAGATGCTTTAGCTACCCACGATTTATCGACGGTATTTACTTTCGGTTTCTATAGGACCCACTGTCAGACGGGTTACTGTGCTATACAAGCAGGCAAACGTTACACCGAAGGTCGCAGAAATATCTGCAGACATTCGAAGTTCGAATTTGGAAATTCTGCCCGGCTTTGTTTTATGGTTTTTGTCCCTTTACTCAGTTCGCAACGTTTCGGCGTAACTTTACTCTCCCAAGAGCTTACATACGTCTTAACAGGACAGTTCTAGACTTATGTTTGGTTTATGGATGATGAAAGCTTTAAATTAGGTTTTTCATTCATTATTATTCTATCAAATATCGTCTAGACGTGTTGCAATGATTCAACCATTACCTATAGTTAATTGATTCGTACAAGATTACTCTAGCACCGATCATCGAAAGGGAATCAAATTTCACACGAATATTCTAGACAAGTGTGTTCATCGTGTGAACTACGGAAATTTTGTTACATTCATGGAAAGCATATTTTTTTCGAAGATTGATTTCGTTTTTCGTAATTATCGCGTTCGCTAATCACATTTCGGAATTATCGGTAAAGTTTCTCGATCGATTTCGATATCCGTAGTTTACACCGTGTGGAAATGTGTACTCAATAAGGATGTCAAACCTGAATTCTGTAGATGCAATAGTTTTCGCGTCATCGTGTACGGAGTGCCAGAAACGAACATTAACAGAAAAGTTGTTGCAAAAATTTGACGAAAAATGAATTCCAAGGCGTATGTGAGCCCTTTTAATTTCTGATACCTTATGGATTGAAAAGGTGTACGAATTATCTTTCCAAGGTTATTTCCTCCTTCTTGCTTATTACTTCTAGATTATACTTCACGATTGATGAACACGAGCAACGGGTCTCCGATGTCTTCGGTTATTCAGGTCAAGACCAAGGCTGGGTGGTTGCTGGGGATTTCCTCCGTCGTGGAATCGAATCTTACAACAAACCGTCGTATTTTATTGCCTCAAATTCAAACTATCGTAACTCGTTTAACGACCAAATTTACCATGATACCAAACGCTATTCTTTATACTTATGATGAAAGGAAACGACTTTCATCGATTCTTGTTTAGATTTTTGATAGGAAAGAAACTGTTTTTAGAAGAAAAATTATTATACGGTTTCAACGAAACCACGTTTCGATTTTATTCCTTCCCAGTTCCTCAATCTACATATTGAACCACATAAAAACTCGGAGAATCATAATAAAAAATAAAATCAAGTTTTGCTGTAATATGCGAGTACATGCTTCGAGGTGGTAACCACGATTGCGGCCGACCAAGGATCATGAAAAATCTGATCAATGTGTTTTTGGGTCCATAGGATTGCGTCTATTGATTGATCTAGAATCATTTTTTCAACGATCAAACTCGTCGATCTACGAATTTTTTGTTTCTTGATGAAGCTTTTTCGATCTGTAGAAACAGTTCGGCTTCGTATGAAGGATCTTTTACGTCATTCGATAGCGAGTCAGTATGTATAACTACCGTATGAATTTCAAGTCGATATTCCCAGTGATTTTGGAGTGATCATGGTCACCGTTGAAAAAATGCGACTAGAAATAAAATAGAGTGATAAAAAGAAGCCGAAAAATTGGTTTTCGAAGGTGTTATAGTAATCCCTGGAATCGTAATCGATGGATACATTTAGATGCATAATATATGTACATGTAGGTATATCATTAATACCGACAAAGTTTCGAGGTGGGTTTCGGTACCGTCTGGTATCCAGTGTTCTATGGATATTATCTAGGTATGTATGTGATGATTATGAAATATTCATAAGGTTGCCCTGGGGTGCAGTAATGCGGCGGGTATGATCCGTTTAATTCATCGAGTAAACGTGCAGGCCTTCGGGCAGCGACTATCTTCTCTTATACTTAATAGGACGTTGGTATATACGTATATACATATATATACACGTATAGATATACCTGCTCAGTGCAATGTTGTAAAAGATAACGAGTACTATAAGCCATGAAATTAATGCGAGATAATTTTCGTAAGAAATTTGGCTAGACGGTATAGACATAGATTTAATATCAACTCGAGCTAAATGATCTTTGAGGAAAGTTCGAACCACTGAAATAAAAAAAAAAAAAAAAATGAAGTATTTTCTCCCCGGTTTCCAATTAAACCCTTGCGTACGTGATATTTCTAGGACGGTTGATACGATCGGTCCAAAATTTTTAGGAGTTGTTAAGGACTCTAGTAGCTATCGTGCGAACTAGGATCATCGTGCGGAAAAATTCGCGGTTGAAATGGCGGCCATATTAATAAAAGTATGAAGGAATTTTTACGCGTTCATCGTTTTTTAAGTAAATCTTTAGCCTCGAGGTGATTTGTCTCATTTTATCCTACGATTGGACAAAATTGTATAGTTATCAATGCTAATTTCATCCCATCCTTCATCCTTTGATCCCCAGGCGTGTAATAGGAGAGGAATTACAGGACTGCACTGACCGTACCGTCAGCTGCGTTAAGTCGAAGTTAGGTGGCTGTAGGCTTATGGTCAAGGGACACCACGTTGGCTGACTGAAATTGCAGCGATTTGCAGCTTTCATGTCGTATTGTGAGCTAATTAATCGAGATAACTAGAGAGAGAGTGTATATCGCAAACATTAGACTCCTGGAGCTTCGGTAATTCATATTAACTTTTTTGTGTACCGAACGAATTTTTCAATCTCGCATATCATGTCTTGAGGAAATTTCTTCAGCGGAAGTATACCGTTTGTTCCTTTTTTTAATTCCTTATAGCCCGGGGGAAATTGCATTGTATCGATATTGCCGTGTGCAGGGTATAAAAGAATTTGATTTTTAATTTATATCTCTCATACCAAGAAAAAGAACGCATGCACTGCGGTCGTACAAAATATCTACCCACGTAACGATACATGGTCCGCGATGGTGGTCGGCACTCGCTGTACTACAGATATCGGATACCGATAATTAAGTTCACGCTTTTAGTTCGGAAGTTAATTCCTGTCGTGATATCGCATATACCTATATGTACGAACTACCGAGCTTAGATCTTTCTCTTCTTCTTCTTCTTGTACAAGTTTCGAGATGTAAAAGGAGATCAGACAATCTGGAGAAAAAAAAAAAAAAAAACTGAGACCCTGCAGTAGCAGATAATGGTTCGAAATTTTTTAGATTGAAATTCAATCGACTATTCGGTGGGATATATATCGTTAACTATAATAAGAAATAAATAAATGAATTGAATAGTGGACGATTTAACCGAGTGAATTTTTGATTCACGGTTCGTCGAACATTTCCCGAGGACTCAGCTCTTATTCCTTCCTTATATAGGTATAGGTATAGGTATACTTTCTTGGTGCAAACCGCGCCGCGCACACCTAGTACCAGCATATTTCTACAACACTTTCCTAGTTCCCCTTCTGCAGTAGCAAGATGCGACATATGTGGCGTTTTCCGAGGAAGGGGGTGATATGACATACGTTATCCTCAGTTTCTCTACTTCTCTCCATCTAGATCGCGCATACAAGGTGATCCCCTTTTTTACTAGCACATAAGACGGGTAGTAGAAAATTGTAAGAAATGTGACAGGAGTTTACTGTCATGATCAGAGTTTAGACTTACGGTAAGACAGTTTTCTCTTACCTGGGTTGTACTCAGCACCGGAATTCCGAAGCGTTCGTTAAGTGTAATTGTCGTTATTTATAATACCATTCCTAAAGAATAAGCTCCAATCTTTCGGACAAGCATAGAGCATTTGAGCCAACTCCCCATCTATTCGTTTTCCAGAATTACAGAGATGTGAAGATCTGGATGTACTATTAAACAGTTTTTCAAACGGCTATATCTTGGAAACTAAAAAAGATGCAAGAATGGCTCTAGGCTTGTTCGAAAGATCGTATCTTTTTCCTCAAAATTGATCTCTTGTGTGATCGCGTTCAGACTCCATCAACGCTTCCAAATCGAGGGTTAACCGCTGAGCAGTAAATTTCTCGCACTCCTTCGCTGAAAGTCGAATTCCCATGCGCTAGAGAGGTCTGATCGAAGCGACACAGGGGACAATTTTATTATAAAAAAGTGTAATCTTTCGATTAAGCGCTGAACCAGCATCGCATCAACCATACTCGCAAAGTTACACCAGCTTAAAGATGGTGAAACTTATTCCCGTCCGGTCTGGCGGCGGTGAAGTATCAAAGGCAGTTTGAACGGACCGTTTGTTAGCGAGAGAGTTGCGTTTCCCCATAGTAGTACCCACCTCGTCTCGGAGTCCCGAGTTCAGTTAGCCCCCGGCTGTTCCCGGAGCACAGTAAGGCTAAAAAAGGGTAGTAGGGATGCTGCCGGGACACGGGGAGAAGTAAGTCTGGCAAAAGGTGGAAGAAGGGGAAGAGGCGCGCGCGCTGTCCAGTTCGATAATTTCCGTAGCGATTCGTGCAACTCCGTCGATCTCTGCGGGGGCAAAGCGAGAGGCCTCCTCCTCCTCCGGTATCCCCGGCATCCTCTGGCGGCTGAGGGCACCGGGTTACTCCTCTCCGAGAGGTCCGAGCGAACGCGTCCGCCGGTGAAACGAGAAACGACAAAAAAGGAAAAAACTGAACGTACATAGCCCACGTCAGTCGCGGTTCATCCCTTAAATATAAAAAGAGCGATAAAAAGGGCGAAAAACAGTCCTTAAGGATAATAAGGGACGTTTAAAAAAAATTCGAAATTCTTACCTCAAAAGGCACGTCCTACTTCCGCAAACAATCATCTTACGGATTACCACACTTAGGATCTAAGAAGTTCAATAGAAGGCATAAGGAAACTTTGCATGGAAATAAGGCGATCTAAAGTGTTAAGTGGAAACGTTACTGCCGGTGTTCCATTTCGCTGTATAAACTGACGTGACTTAAGTTTGATAATTGAATCCTGGATTTTTATAGTGGTTTGACAATCCTGAAGGATTCTATAAGGCTGGATTTGTCAGCGAGTTCGTTACTCGTTTGGCTAACAATAAGTTTAAAGTCTGCGGTATCAAGTGCTGAGGATCCGAGTGGCCGTAGTTTGCGATATGAATCAGTGTTATAAGTGATGTTGGATTATCGTATAGTGATAGAGATGATAATGACTGCGCTGGAGTATTAGGGATTTGTTTTGCGACGATGAATCGTAGATTTTTCTCCGTTTTAAAGGAATAGGAATAAGTGGCTATGTGTTACGTCTAAAGTCACATGTGTGAATGGAATAAGAGGCTCCGTTCGAACTGGCGATAGCGATAGTGTGCGTTCTGGGGTTTTGCACGTGGTTTAAATCGTAGATAGAGATGATCGAGGAGAGTGATTCTTCTTCTTCTTGTTCTTATTGTTGTTGTTGTTGTTGTTGCTGTTTTTCGGTATAGCTAGTGAAAGATGAGGAGAAAATAAATGAATAATAATTGATGATACATGCATAAAGTATCTGCCCAGTCATGCCTGTAGTTTTGACAACGATATTATGGGATAACGATGATATATGTAGTAAAAAATTATTGATTTACTCAATGAGCAACGTATGGTGCACCGACGAACGGAAGTGATTTAATTGAATGAATAAATAATAATAAAAAATAAATAAAATTAGGTACATGCATATGTGATGTGTGTATCGATTATAGTATATGTGTATATACATATATATACAGGTATATAGGTACATATATATATATATATATACTGTATAAACTATTTAATTAATTGATGATTAGCTGCGACAACGATAAGTGCCAATTATATAAATAAATAAATAAATAAATGATTAAGTAATTAATTAATTGATCGAAGAAATTTATATAACTGGGATATTTGGAAGCCTGAATTAAAAGAACAAAACGAAGAGAAAAAAAATAAAAATAAATTAAAAAAGGTAATTTGTCATTAAATTTTTTGCTCTTATTTTCTCACATTGTTTCCTCTAAACTGTTGCTTCTTTGAAACATCAAATCATTATTGATATTATTATTATTATTCCTATCGTTGTTATTATTATTATTACAGAAGCAACAGGAGTGTGTCGATTGATATTTTTAATAATCGATCTAAAATTCTTCTATGTTAGCAAAAAATAAAAAAATAAAATGAAAAAAAAATAATTCATACACGTGACATTGTATAAAGTATGAGGAGAACAGAGAACAGAAAGGAGCAAAGGAAAGGAAAAAAGAACGAAAATTCGTTTCTTTTCGGACAATAATAATAATAATAATAATAATAATAATAATAATATAATAAAGAACGTGAAGAGAGAAAGAGAGAGAGAGAGAGAAGGAAGAAGAAGAAGAAAAATAAAGAAATCAATCGACCGTGAATTGAATAATTTTGGATAAAAAACAAAAAAACAACAAAAACAAATTTATTTAACTAATTAAAATATTAAATTCGTGCATCGAATAATTGTATAATTATATATAATATATAAATTAATAAATACCGGAAAGTGAATTGTTATTATTGTTGTTGTCGCTGGTTGTAGTTGTCGGTTGTTCTATCTTGGTTTTTTTTTTCGTTTTTTCTTCTCTACAATTATTGTTTTTCTGATTTTTTTGATCTTTTTGTCAATTTCAATTTCTTTTTTTTCTTCTCTACGTGCGCCGCGTTCTCCGCGTGTAAAAATAAATCGAGAATCAAAAATAAAATTAACAAATAATCGTATAATCGTATAATAAGAAAAAGAGGAAGAAAAAGGAAAGAAAATAAAAATATGGATGTCTCGATGAAAATGAAGTTCTATATAGCGTTATTCGCAACTGTATACGCTTCTACCGTTGTAACAGGTGAGAATATAGTGTTATCCATTATTTATATAAACTTCAATATACATATATATATATATATATAGAGAGAATTCTTTTTTTCTCATTTATTTTATCGAAATAATGAATGAGCACATGAATAACAAAACCAGAAACAATTTATCAAAATACATATTTATTTTGATTTCCCAACGGATTTCTATATACATATACCTATATCCTTTCGCACAAATGATACTTACATGTAGTCGTATTTATATATTATATATATATATATATATATATATATATATATATCGAGATAGATGTATAGATGTATTTAGTTTATTCGTAAACACGTCGTTACATCGATCGATCGAACGTCGACGACGAGGAGGATGAGGACGAGGGTGAGAGGGAAGAAGAAGAAGAAAAGGAGAGACTATACGTCTGAATTTGTGCGGATGAGACGGTTGTTTGCTGTTGAATCTATATCTATAATATACAGTCTCTGAAAAGGCTTTTATCAATAATAGATTCTCCTCGTGTGGGAAGAAGGGGGATAAAATTTCTCTCTCAGTTTTTTTTTTCTTTTTTATCATCGAAATCCATCTATCCGTTTTGTCCTCGGCGTACTTTATATATTTATAGTCCCATATAGTATATCCATCCGTCCGTCATAAGAATAGGAAAATCTACACTTGGTTCAAAAGTTCCGAATTCGTTCGAGACGATTTCGAGTCCGGAATATCAAAATTCCGAAAGTCCAGACTCTTGAAGACCGAAGAATTCGAACATTTCGACCCGGCCTCAGGACCTGAAGACGAAAAATGTTTCATTCCGATCCCGAGAATCGTTTCATCCACTTCAATCGACGGATTCGAGGTCATAAACGATCGATAAGATTCCGAAAATCTTTTTTCCGAAAAATTTCACCCGAGACGATTAATTTGACCCCTCATTGGCCGCGATACGATCGATACAGCCCAAGATATCAAACGCTCAATGTACCACACGCGTGAATTTCAAATTCCGATGTTCCCAGTTTTAAAGTTTCTCAAATTCTGCTCATGACGTGAAATCCTGTACTCCGAAATCTCGTCAAAATAAATCGATACTAGTGATTTTTTTTTTTGCCTGAAACCGGAATCTCGCCTCTCGAGACATCGCGCTCTCTATCATCGTGCTGCAGCGTGGAAGTCCGTAGCTGTACACATCCGCACTGTACACCACGGTGTGCTATATGCGTTGGTCAGTCCGCTGAACGATCTTGTATCAAAGCCATGGCTATAACGGATATTGGTGAAACCTTATATGAACGGTTCTTCTCTCCGGTGCAGAGTTGGAGTTTCGAGTATGGAAGATCAGTTTCCCCATACACATCCGTATTGCGGTGCACTTCGGTCAGAACGCTGACGTTATAAACCGTATACTGATCAACCCATCGCTAATTTCATACATTAGACGATGCGAATTTACCATCTTCCAAAGATACACCAAAAAATGATTCGAAAGACCGATAAGATTTCTTTAAAAGCAATGCTTTCAACACCAATTCGCAAATATTCTGAACCCCGAGATCCGCGAATAAAACGATATATCCTGTTCTTGCTACGCTCAGAATCGTCCTTTTTTTTTTCTTTTCTTTTTTCATATAATTTGGTCCGAAACAACGAAATTTTGTGTGATAAAAAAAAAAGGAAAAAAAAAAGGAATGAGAAAAATCTATCCTCTTTTATATATTATATGTACGTATATTTTTCTTTTTCATTTCTCTTTCTTTTTTCTATCTCTCTATTTCTGTTCGTCACGTGGCAGGTTCTACCCGACTTTCATTGGACGAGGGGACAAAGTAATGTTTTTTTTTTTTTGTGTTACTCATAATAAATAAAATACAAGTGCACGTAGTTCCGGCTGCACCTTGTTCGACACAACGACACCCTCGCTACTATAGGTGTAATTGGTACATACATGAAATTCTTATACATTCACTATTCTACCATATATATATATACATATATATGTACATAGATATAAATATATAGGTATGTAGATTATTAATGAACTACGAGATAAAATACACGTGTACGTATATATGTATATGCATCTATAGGTATATGTATCCTGGTTGGTTACTTTCGACGGAATAAATTCTACGCTGCCCGCGGTCTGTATATAGCCGTTTATTACACCTGTTACAAAGAGAGACGCGTGTGGGGGGCTGTTTAGTTGACGTGGTAACGCGGATACGATCGCAATATCGCAATACGATGAAGGAAAAACAAGAAAGGTGAAGAAAATCTTGGAGGGAAAAAAAAAGAAAAAAATTATCCACCAAGTGCATGTTCTTTTTTTTTTTTTTTTTTGATATTTTTGGAATCGATTTGGATTTTTACTCATTTAGAAGAAAAATATTTAATTCTCAAATTAGGAGAAAAATATAGTCGCCTTCATTGATACGGATTTTAATCAGGCACACGTTCTAACGTACTCGTGATTTTTATTATTTTTTCTTACAGTTTGCGAAGAATTCGAATTCGTTTTCACTTTAAATACCGAAGAATTTCATTTTTCTCGCGCTTGCAGGCGTGCGTAACACCCTTCGGTTATAAAAATTCTGAATTCGTCACAGCAGCATTCCGTCTCAAAAATAAAAACAAAAAAAATCTAAAATAAATACCGAAAAGAATGCTACTTCAATTTTTTTTTCCTTTTCTCTCAATCGTAAATTAATTATTGAGAAAAATTTCAAGTATCGATCAGCCTCGCTTGTAAAGGACGTTCACAACCGTTATATATATATAACTACTCTGATTTAGGGTTGTTGAGAGCACTCAGAATCCGAAAAATAGAAGATTGAAAAAAATGAAAAAAAAAAAAAACATTTCCCTCTTTTCCGGCTTTTCCACTCGTCGTATTCTCGGCTGTAATTTTTTTTACCTCCGTATCAGTTCGTACCGTAACTACCGCAGTTTTCACCAGTACAATTACCTATTGAAAGGAATTTTTTCAATAATTTTTAACCGGTTTTAGAGTCGGGTATAGGAAAAAAAAAATTATTTTAATAGGTCAATTAATATTCATTGTCTCGCGACTTTCAGCGCAACGGGAAAACTTTTACCCAGTTTCTAATTAATTTTCAACAAATATGTGGTTCATTTTTCACACGATGTTACAATGAACTAACCAAGTTTTTCTCACTCTCTACGGTAATTCGAATACATCTATAAATTTTCTCCATTTTCCGTGAAGAAAAAAAATTTCACTCGTTTTTCCGTTATTTCTCAGTCAATCGACGATTTGTCCAAAAGTCTTTTTACCTTTCAATCTCCTGGAAAAATACACGAATTTTCCTAATTTCCCAAAAAAAATTTCACAGTCCCGGGATAGACCTTCACCAATTTTCCAAGTTTTCGGCAAAAATTTGACACTTTCCCTCGGATTTTTTAATCTTTGGATAAATTCTGACGTATTTTCCCCCTTTTCGCGGAAGATTTACTCAGTATTTCGCGATTATTCCAATCTGGTGTAAAATTTTCCGAAGATTCCGAACAGTTTTTCTCGATTTTTCTTTCTCTGGAAAGTTTTTGGTTTTCCCATCGGCTTTGAAATTTTCTCAAATTTTCTCGCAGTTTGTATTTTCCGGAGGTGTCGACGAGTCATCGGTTGCATCGCGGGGGATTTTTCTCGACGGAAAACTTAAGCGCCGGGGTTTATTTCGAGTTGACGTTTAGCTTCGGCGCGGGCGCCGGGATTTCGCCGGTTGGAAATATAATGCGCATTGATAGATCCAGGTATACGTGTACATATAAGGGTCAAGAGCCCGCGGTCAGCACATACACACATAGCCATACGTATTTATATACCTAAATATGAGTTATGCCTATCATAGCTGTGGCTAGAACCTATTATACACGAGCATTACGTATACATAGGCGTATCATCATACCGACTGATAACACTAATTTGAAATTAAGCTATTTGGCGGCCGCAAAGGACACTGCGGAGGTCAGAGGCCACCCTTAGGGCCACCAGACCCTTCTTTGTCTCCCTCGTTTACACCCTTACTCTATACCCAAATTTCATCTCGGGATTTAATCCCCCTGTGTTTTCCTAAAATCTGAGTATGTTTTTTTTATACTCTTCAAAAGCATAAAATATTTTTCTGTGACTATGGTTTTTTCCCTAACTCGAAACCCACTGCGGGGATATAACCGATCTTGTTTATCGCCTGCGAATGTAGTTGGCGATTTGAATATGAATAACGGATACTGGGGCGTTGATTTACCGGCGAATCTCGATATTAAGAGAGCCGAAGCGAGCGAACGGCTCCTGGTCTCGACACCGTCTTAGTAATTCGGTTTTCAACTCCCTGCAGCAGTAACTTGGCTGACTAGTAATTAATCCTTTTTATGTGTTGAATAATTTATTCGCAATTTCACGGTGTCGTGAAAATTTGGGGAAAAGTTTGTAGAGATGTATCTATACATGCGCTGGGCAGCGGTGAGGAGTTATTTTGCAATGATTCGCGCGGAAAGGAAAACGCTTTTCATTACTAATCCCAAGTCTATAAACGAGGCAATGAGATGATGTCGATTTATAGAGCTGTACGTGCCTACCTTGTCAAAGAGAGCTTTTTACACAAGTACTTAGGCAGCAACGTATACGAAACCAAGCTTTAATCAGCCTCAAAAGTATCTTCATTCCCGCACCCGGCTTTTCTCTCTCTTTCTTACTTCTGATCAACGTTTGCCAATTATTCTACCCGTTCCCCTCTTCACTCCACTTTTTTACCCTTCAAAGACTCGATGATAATGACAATTCTACAAGTTTCTGTTCTTGATAGCATGGAAAAGACTTTCTTTACTCGCTTTCTACACCTACTGATCAATAACTGTTTTCAAATATCTATTCAGCGATAAAACTCTGATTCAAAGTCGGAGTATACCCGGTCAGAGAATTTATCCGATTCCGAACCGTCTCTGGGATTACAGGGGGCGAAAATCGATACCGATTTTTGCCAATTTTTCACCGATATTTACCGATTTTTACAAAAATCGATTCCTCGTTCGATTATAGGTGTGTCTAGTGGATCGAATCGAGGATAAAGCCTCTGCCCACATGAGTTACCGTATAAAGAATCGTTCCACTCTCAGAGAAATTTGGAAATTTGTCATTCGGATCGTTAGACAATTTCTGGATTCTGGACTCACGGCGCGATGAGGTAACGAGTGGAATCGGATGTATACATGTGATTCGTGCGTAGGCGTGTTTCACGTCGAAAGTATCATACGCGTGATTATGTGCGTCTGTATGTGTGTGTGTATAACCGTGGTTAAATATATGCCTACCGTATGTACACTATACATAGATGAACTATTGTACATGTAGATACTTATCGCCTGGGCAACCAAACCGATCGAAGTTTCTGTCCCAGCCTAAACTTTCGGCGAACCCAGAACGTGAAACTGGTGAAATTCCAGGACCTCTCTCCATAGCCACAACGTGATCAACTATTCCCGTCATCCGATGGATGAGGATCATTGCCTTCAAAGAGACCTGGTGGCGGTTATTATCACCCTCTGATAGCCGCCTGCCTCCTAAACCTTCCAAAACTCCCTTTCTCTCTCTCTCTCTCTCTCTCTTCTTCTCTCTGTACCATCTCGGATATTTCAATATCCTTTGACTAATTATGAATTACTTGTAATTGATTAATTACTCGGAAGCAGCTAGAGGCGTGATTACATCTGGATCGAGAACGCGTATTAAATACAGCTTCTCTTTGTTCTCTCATTTTTCATTCTATATGATATATAGTTCCGCGCACATAGATGAAATACATGAAATAAAAATATAATATAAATAAAGGTGGGTGAGGTTATATGGTACAAGAGGAGAAGATCTGTCGGACTGATACGCGAAAGCTCTTTCTTTATATTTTTCTCCTTTGCTTTCTTTTCATCGTTTCTGGTACTGCTGCTGCTGCGACGCCGTCTCGTTCTCCTTCTTTTTCTTCTTCATCTTCTTCTTCGTCTGGTTAGATATCCATGCAGGCGGTGAAACGCGCGTCACACTGCTGCAGAATGTATAGTAGGAGCCTCGCAGCTCCCTCCAATTCCCCCCACCCCGATCCACCTACCATTTCCTACGCCGCGCCGTCGTGTGAGCCAAATGTCTTTGTTCCCGGGAGTAATACGCCCAGGCCAAGAGGACAGATTGCGAGGGAGATCCCCCCATTCCTTCCTTTCTCCGTTCCTCATCTCTTCAAAGTCCCGTTCCGCGTTCCTCTGTTCCGCAACACGTTCCATGCGACAAGAAGACGGTTCTTGAGACCTTGTACTGCATCTATATACGAATCCATTGTGAATGGTTTTCGTCTCATGCCTAATTCCCTCTTTCTCTCTTTTGCGCTTTCTCTCTTTTTCTTAACCCCCTTCCCCTTCTCCAAGCTCTTGGGAAACCGGGATTGATGTTAAACTTAGATAAAATATGGGCAAGGATTAGGACTTGTAAATGAGTTTCAACACTTTTGAAATATGGGCTTTATCATCGTCCCAAAAGAAGAATTAATTGATTCTTATGATATATTTCACTAATCAACGCGGCTTGTGGTATGCCGTACGTTCTACACCCTGAACGGTACAACCGAAAATAACAATTTTTATATAAAAATAATTGGTATTGCTCTGCCTTTCTCCCAAACTACGGAAAGGTTGATCTGATCTACCGATCGAAAGAAACCATGCGATACTATCAAAGATTGCATTTTTTAGACTGTTTCGAATGTACCCATACATTCAGGGTTTCAACGGTCATGTTGTCTCCTTAGTTCACTCGAAAGGCAGATCCATGCTGAGCATTTTGGACTACTTGTTTCATGTTTTAGAGTTATCGTTTCCGGTTAAGGATGTACGCCGTGTTGCACGTCTGCGTGAATTATTGGTCTAATCTCTGGTCCCAAACCGATTTCTGTTTCTCTTAAATCCTCGTTATTCAATCAACTACACAGGGTTTGTGTAAATTTCTGTTCATATACCTACTATACCTACGTCCCGCTACATGGGTGTGACGGGTGCCTCCAAGGCACGTCGGGACATCTTCAAGTATTCATAGAGTGGAAGTTTGCCTCCCGCAGGCAAAACCTACCTTGCGAATGGTGAGTTTCGGTTCTCTTGGGTCGATGTTTCGGTAACCCGCCGTACGGAAGTTCTAACATATGCAGCCGGTAACGCACAAGCACGTAGGTTTCTATTCGTTGTACAATATGCATATCCGCGCTTCTTACTCGCTGTTATTCTACCTTATTTTTTTTCTTCTCTTTAGAAGAGTTTCTACACCAGAGCAATAATCTCTGCATCTTACCTCCTACACACAGGTGTATATTATTAATGAAATACTTACGTGCAAGATTGCTCTGGCACCGATTATCCGAATCGAATCAAGTTTCGCATGTAAATTTTAGGCAAGTATTTTCACCGTCTGAACTACAAAAATTGCATTACATACATGTGAAGTATTGGTTTTTCAAATATAGAACTCGATTCGATAATTATTGCGTTTATCAATCTCATTTTTAAATTAGAGAAGAGTTTCCTGACTGATTTTAATATCCGTAGTTCAAACGGTGCGAGAATGCCTATTGATAGAGTATGTCGAGTCTCAACTCCGTAGGTGCAATAGTTTCTATGCAATCGTGTACAAAGTGCCATAAAAGTTGATGTTTGAAGTCGATCTTCGAGGAGAAATAATTCGTACAAGATTACTCCCTCACCTATCATCTAAATCGAACCAAGTTGCGTATGAGTATTCTACACAGGCATGCCTACCCATTTTTCACAATCACCTAATCTTCGGATTATCGCGAAAGTTTCCCGGCCGATTTTGTTATCTTTAGTTCACACTGGGCGAGGATCTATACCGAACCAGTATCTCGAATCTAAACCCGGTGGATTCAACGGTTTTCGTCTAATCGTGTACGAAGTAGCAGTAAAGTTGATTCCTGTAATAAAAAGCAATGCTCGTAGTATAATGTTGCGAAAATAAAGAATACAGGGAAAAGAGGAAAGCAAAAATGGGCCAGAAACGTCGGGAAAAAATTTCTTACCGAAAGATACATTTCCGCTATGATTACGTCGCTGGTGTGCTGCTGCTGTGGGCTGATTGTGAACGGTCTTGTTTACGCTCCCCACCCCAAAGCAAGCTGAGACGCCGGGCCACACCGCGCCGAGCCGTAGCTAGCATATTGTCCGTAACCTCTGCTGCACAGGATCAACTTACCTACATCGCGCGGGGGTATTGTTCACCAGGGACTTAGCCCTGGCACGTAATCTGCTTTTTTATTTCCCCATCTCTTTCTCTCTCACCCCCTTCTCCGGATCAGCAGCGAGTTTTAAATTGTCGAGTTTAGGATTAGGTTCAGTATTATACTTTCTCCCTTTCTTCTTTTATCCCTAGTCTCTCCTAGTCTCTTACTTTATTCACTCGTTCTCGTCTCTGTTTTGCATCATATATGTATGTATACATACGTGTATACATCGAGACGTGTCAATTTTACATTTTCAGACTGTATATCGCGACACATGCAGTCGTAAGTATATTCCTTATCTCTTTATCTAACCCCGAGCGAACGGGCGTCCCCTCTCATGCTTCGACGGTGTATTTCCGGTCCAGCGAACACCGCGCCGGCAGCAAGCACGTCAGTACCGTCGACGGCGACGGTAAGAAATAAGAGAAGCACTTTTTTCTTCCACTCCGGTTCGCGAAGATTTCCTTCGAACGCAATTTCGGGAGAAGATTTCCTCCCTCCCTCTTTCCTTTTCTCTTTCCAGTCTCCTCTTCTCACACCGCCAACCAAAACTCGGTTTCACCCTCTACCAGTCACGCGGTAAAACCGAAACCGAAAATACGCGCGGGAAAAGCAAAAATCATAAACGACGATGTAGTGGGAAACCAGGAAGAGAAATATCATCTTATCTTTATCCCTTATATTCCTTCTTCGAGCTCGAAGCACGGTATAAGGCAGATCGAGCTAACACGTTACGTTACACTATGCTGCTGCTGCTGGGACGAGTTCCTAATCCAGTTTATAATCATTCTGACCAATGGAAGAACATCCGTACCGTAAAACGTAGTAAAAAAAAAAAACGGCTCAAATTCGATGAAAAATGAAAAAACTGATAGGGAAATGTAAATTAAAAAAAAAATTCAATTTTCAAGACTACTCGAATTGCGATGGAATTCGAGTAATTAGTCTAAAAGTGACGCTAGCACGATATGGTGGTCTGCTGATTCTGTCGATGCAGTAGGTACGAGTAGTGGCTGCCAGAGTGCCGATAAATGAAGACTGCAAAGGTAAAAAAAAAAAAAAAATCATAGTAAAAAGTAGAAAAATTTGGGCGATTGCCGAGGACTTGGTTCTACAACTTTTATTTACATCCTTTTTCTCTCCCTTGCACCCCCTTCGCTATCTTTATCTCAATTTTCGCGACAGGTATACGTGTACCTATGTACTCGCAGAATTTCGACCCGCTCACTCACTCAGGCATCAACTATTCGCGTAGTTTTCTCCTGTATATAGTTATCTACGTATATATATATTATATATATATATATATGTATATAACTGCAGCGGTAGCAATGCTACGGAGGGTTTGAAGGCGGGGATGGATGCTGGAAGCCGCGCGGTAGAATTTGGAAGGAAGCCAAGGCGAATCTATTAGACTGCGCGGTGTGCATCCGAAACGCCTTATTAAGGGTGGAGAAATCCAGCTAGCTACCCCTTACCTAACCCAAACCTGAACCTAAACCTAAACGTAAACCCCCTGTTAGCTACTCCTCCACCCGCCGCTGCCTTCTCCCTTCATCCACCCCGAAAAGCATTTACTAATTGCTACTCGAATTAATTTATTTTCTTCATCCGTTCGTGTGCACGCCGACGTATGGAGCTTCCTTTTGCGAGTTACCTCCTTCCTTCCTTCCTTTCTTTCTTGGTTCGTTCCTTACTTCATTAAGTCACAAACAGACTGCTGCGATTTTGTATATTTAGATACACCTATATGGAGATTGTGAGTAGACTGAGAGACGGAGTAAGCGGTTTAGAACGAAGATGTTTGCTCGTAGTCAGTTGGAAGAAAGAGGAAAAACGCAGGACAAAAACCTGGTAGAAATTACTACTTCTAAAAATTTTTGAGAAACATTTGACAGGTTTTTAGTCAAAGTTATGGATTTTTTGCAATTTTTCATGAAAATATTGTAGATTTTTGTAGTTTTTCATTTAAAAAATTGTAGATTTTCGTAGTTCTGCCATGAATAATTGTAGAATACCGTAGTTTTTCGTACAAATATTGTAGATGTTCGTAATTTTTCATTCGAAAATTGTAGATTTCAGTAAATTTTCATCCAAAAATTGTAGATTTTTGTCGTTTCCCTTATCAGAAACTACGAACGGTTCGACTTTCCCTGACGAATCGTATAAGTTTGAATTATTTTCACCAGGGAATAGATTGTCAGTAAAAAACTGAAAGTACAATTTTCCTTTTTGTTCGGTCGAAGTCTACCGGTCGAATTCAACAAGATGTGGCAATTTTTCATGCTGATCAATCTGGACGTGGAATCCTGTTGATTTGAGATTTCTTTCATCAATCCGTCCTCGAGATAATTTGTAGAATTTTTTATTGGACAGATCGGGATCTCTAAAATCCTGTTTCGTGGAAACCTTCTATCGGGGCCCTAGAACGTGACGATATACGAATAATGAATCGAACGTAATTAAAAACGATTAGATTTCAACGGTTCTCAAATCACTTTCAATCGTTTCAATAGATCACAGAGTTTGCTGCCGATAGAATTCCAATCAGATTAAACGGAGATTCAATCCATCTATAATGGTTTTGAATACTAAATTCTCCATTGATCATATTCAATCAGTTCTAATATTGACCAATCGGTATCGAGTCCTGCAGAGATCGAAGATTCGAACAGAGAAACAGAGTTTGGTCTTTCCCCTGACAAAAACCGACGTTTTTGTGTTTCAACGGAATATTCACCGTCACAAACGAGTCGAAAAAGTGGTTCCCATTTTTTTTCGAAAAGTGCTCTCCGAGACGGATAATTTGATGTCCCTACTCTCAACGATTCAGTCAACAGGACCGAAGATGTTAATGCGATTCGGAAAAAATTTGTAGAAATATTTGAAAAATCATACCTCGAAATCTACGAGTGGTAAAAATTTGAAAAAAATCCTCAATACTCGTGATTCTTTGAAGAATATAGAAAAAAATCGACGACAGGATAGAAGCTCGAGTTCAGATGATGCTTCTTCGTTTGTTTAATTTTTTGTTTTTTTTATTTCTTTTGGTCTACTTCTCTGTAATGCTTCTTTTTATGTTAGTTCTTCTTCTTTCTCTTCTTTTTCTTCATCTTATTCTTGTATTCGAATCTTTGACGACCTCGTCGTAATCGTCATCGTTGCAAAAGAAGAAGAGCAGTATAGCAGCGAGACGAGGAGTTTGGTGGGATGTCTAGCTCCCCAAAAATGGCGACGTCAAACCGAGTGATTAATCGGCCCCGTGACAAAACCTTAGCGCGTATAGTGGAATACTTTCCTCACGTCCCATCTTCCACATATATATATATATAGGTATATATATAATTCAAGAGAAGAGACAGCGACAAAACGCTTTCGAGAGAGAGAGAGAGAGAGAGAGGGAGAGAGAGCGAGAAAGGGAAAGGGAAAGACAGATAGATAATATGGCAGAAGCTAAAAGCACCATGCATGAAAGCTTTGGTAAAGAACATTACATGATTTCACAAGTGACATAAAACGGCAATCAGTCTTTTTCTTTTTTCCTCTCTTTCTCTCTTTCCATAGATATACGACGCGTGTGTGCGTGCGTGCATCGAGTATCTGTCGAGTAGCGTAAATTGACAGCTATGCAGATAAAGAGTAATGAGGCGTTACCGCTGTATACATATACGTATATGTGTATGTAACAGTTTTAAGTTCAGAAACCGTAGATCGGAACGAAGAAACGCGATTTTTTAACTGTTTTTTCTTTCTCACGCAATGGTCTCTTTCCTTTTATAAAACCGCCGAAGCTATTCGTGCGAAAAAACTGAATTCGGAGATTTTTGTATGCGAATTTGTGGATGAAACCGCACGCGCGTATAGATGACCAGTTTCGTGAGAGACAAGACGGCGGAGTGATCAGTCGATCTACTTTATATGTGATTTCTTTGTTCACGTGAACGAGTGTCCATACATGAACGAGTGGCACGCACGTTGATCTTCTCTCTCTTCATCTTCAATGAGCACGCCTTAAGGGTGGAGATTTCTAAAATAGATACATACATACGCGAGGGTAAGATGAGACGAAAGCGAAACGAGACGAGGGGGTTTGGGAAATGAACAAATAAAGAGATATTAACCCCATGGAAAACACGAAGGACGAAGGGTGGAGGAGACGAAAAAAAATGAAGGAAAAACCGAAAAAAGATGAAAAAAAAAAGAGACAAGGGAACACGAGAAAGGCACGTTGCGTGTTAAACAGCCCAGGGTTTATTTTTCGCCAGTTCACTCGATAAAGTGCGGTATCGGTCCGCAACGGTGAGCGGAAAATCACCGGAAAGAAATTTAGTACGGAATGGCCAGAGGCGGCGGTGTACGTGCACAAGGCACAACGCGATTTTCCTGTTATTTTCTGCGCAGCGGAGAAGACCAGCCACGTTCAAAAATACTACCACTTTGTTATATTCACCGTTATGATGGTACTTGATATACTGATACGGGTACCTCCCTACTCTAAATAACAAAAAATGTAGGATGAAAATATATGCATTGAAATTCATGGGTGTGAGGATGAGAAAGTGAACTGATTTTGCCAAAATACTCTTGCCTAATGTGCGGCGTACGTTTTACACGCTAAACGACAGGTCAGAAAAATAAAACACATGGGTATGAAAATGTTCGGTAAAGAAAGGTCTTTCTATTGAACTAAGGAATCATTGACCCGAACTACCAAACGGAAGAAAAAACTGATATACTGTAAAAAAATGACAGATATCGTCAAGAGTCATACCGGTTTTTCTTTAGTTCACACGAAAGTCACATCTATTCCGTTAACTCAGATAGTTTTCTTTCATTTTTTGGTCATACGGAGTAAAGCACTTGGACTGAACTGTTTCAGAAATCATCAGAATTTTCAAGGTTTTCACAGTCATGCCGATTCTTCCTTAGTTCAGACGAAAGTCACATTTATTCCCATCATTTATACATCCTTCTCTTATTTCCCGGCCATTTAGTTTCTGACCTAGAGCGTACACGACCCATGAATGTGTATATTTTATTCAAATTCGAGATCCCCTGCGTGAGGGTGAGTTGGATAAACAATTGGGTCTTTTATTATCGTCTGTGTGAACGGTATGGCAGTGTCCTAAGTTTGTTCGGTGGGTTATGCGTTTCCTGACATAGTTCGAGGGCCAGCCAAGCCAGGGGTGGTTGAGTGTGGTCAGTCGCAGGCCAGCGAATTACCATTTCATTCGGTTAGCGAGCTGAATTATTTCCGCCCCTTCTTCTCTCTTATGTATATATATATATATATATAAATATATAGGGTATAGGTATATCTTTGTATGTATGTACACCTACGTTGGAATCGAGCCATCGCGTGCGAGGGCGGTAGCCTAACCTAATCCATACTCATCCACAATTGATGATGATGTTCCAGATTATCTGCTCCGGACCCCTTCCGCCCTTTCATTTATTCCGACGAAAAATTATCCAAAGGGGTTAGAGCGAGTCCGTGAAGAGTGTTTAACCATTTATTCGAATCCGCGCGATGTAGAAAGAGTGAAAACCCGATCAGGCTAATCCCTGAAATTATTTTCCACTTATTCCGACAGGAAAATTTCGACGAATTGTAAGAATAAGGAGAATCGTATTCACTTTTGACCCGGATTTAACTTGATCATCTCGATGTTGACGATGAACAGACTAAGAAGCGAACCCACGTGGCTGTAACTGTGAAGTAGAATTGGAACCGCGTTTAATCTCCTCTTAAGATGATTTCTAAATGCGAAAGCTCTCAAACGTATCATCGAGTCGAATACGAAGAAGAAGAAGTAGTAGGGGAGGAGGAAAGGATCACTTAACAACGACTGAGTAGAGAGCGAACAGGCACGAGCCATTAGGAATGAGATATGGGATTGAGAGTCGACGATGGTCATATGAGGTCATGTCAACGTCGCCAAGTTCTGTTATATGATAATAACTTCTCATCTCTCTCATCATTCAATAAATTCATCATATAATTTATTCTTTCTTTTTGTTATACTAAATTTTTTTCATATTCTTTCATGATAATGTGTTCATCGTCAGGGTTATCATAGAAAGTTCCGGTTGAACCAAACCTACTCAACGACCGGAGGTAGGTTTGTCGCAACAAACTTTGAACGAATGCCTCCTGCCCGCCATACCCTCTCTCTTTCTCTATCTGGAACCGGGGCTGAAACGTAAATGGGAAAGTTTAATGAGGCTGTAAAAAACTTTTCTGAATAGATATGTTTTTATTGTCTCAGAACAGAAGCTTCGCCCCTAGCTGAGCCCATCCCATTCCACCCCGTCTCATTTCATGGTCTCTTTCCACTAGCCAAAGTCTGAGATTTCGTTAGAGTCAAGAACGGAATGGCACATCATGATCAATCATTAGATCGATACACCGACCTTCTTCGTCCCTCGATATCTCGCCTCTCTGTGAAGATGCGATCGACTTTTTCCCACCGACTGAAAGGTCGATTCTTTCGGTTCGAAAGGATACCATAACGAGCCCTCTACCACCACTTGATAAAAAGTTACACGGTTTTAAATGAGTCGTACTGTCATTAGAGCTGCCATTCCCGTAGTCAATGATACCAATTTTTGTCTCTAGAACAAAAACGGCGAGAGAGAAAGAGAGAGATCAAGATTTTACACATACATGTCTATATGGGTATTCCTGCCCTCTGGATAAGGGAACGGTTAGGGGATGAGAGAGGGTAGAAGAGTGGGGGTATGGTCTCGAAAACATAGCCACCGCGTTTGCTACTGCTACTATAACGGGGTTATAGTACTTTGCTCTCCCTCCCTCAATTCCTGCCTCTCTTCGTCTCCATGTACTCTCTCTCTCTCTCACACTCTTTCTCTCTCACAACCAACACCACCACCACCACCACCACCACCACCACCACCACCACCACCACCATTGCCATCCCCTTGGCAAACCCGTCGCGGGTCGAGCGAACCCAGGCCGGCGAAGTACGGGAGAGGCTCCGTGACGTCATGGGCGCGGGGGATCGATCCGTGGACCGCGACGACGAGGGTGTGCGGTCTGGATGCTGGATACCCCTAGGAGGGGATCTGCCACTACGTACTGCTCCCGCCTTGATGTCCTCTTCTTCTTCTTCTCCTTTTTTCACCAGTCTCAGGCTTTCCTGGACCGTCTTCTTCTTTTTCTTCATGTTGTTTCATACTTTTCTCCTTCAATCATCATCCCCTACGATTCTCACCATTCCCTTCTTCGTGCCTTTCGTGATTTTTCTCATCTTATTCTTCTGCATCTTCATTTTTTTCATCACTTTATCAATTTCTTTCCTCTAATTCTCAATTCACCTCATTTTCTCCTCAATTTTCCTCGCATGCTTCATCTCCCCAATTCTTTTGCCCACCTCTTTAATTTTTCCACATCATTTTCCTCACTTTCCTGAACTTGTTTTATCATCTTCTTAATCTTCTTTACATTTCCTTCTTTTCTCCCGCACTCTCTCAGTTCTTTGCATATATAATTCCCGCGATCTTTTTCCTATAAACGTTCCTTTATTCTCTTCGTCACGATTCTCGGAGCAGTTAAAAGAAAGAGAGACTGAAACAAAAAAACGAACTCTGGGCACACCACATCGCATCATCCCGCATATTAGTCTTCGGCTAATCTATCACCAGCACCTACCTCGGTCCGCTCTACCGTAAAGATTTTTAATAAAGTATTCTCAGATGCTTGGAATGGAGGGAAGCAGAGGAGATGAGATGAGAGGAAAGGAGAAAAGGGTCCTGTGTGTTTCCCAAAATCTTCATTTTTCTTCTCCCCCTCTCCCTGCTACCAGAGACGAGGGATCATTCTTTTTTCTCCCCACTGACCCACAGAGCAGAAGCCTGATCTTGAAGTAGGAAAGGCAAGAGTCCGACCCTTCATAGTATGGCATAGGTATCATGTAAGGGTACAGATACTAGGGTCGAACGATCCAATTCTTCGGGGATAAACCACCGCAGCTCCTCTCATATTCCCCTATTACTTAATAGGAGGGCAAATCGCCAAACGACATTTATCCACGTAGTTCTGTGAGCAAACACAGAAATACACTAGGTGACCCTTCTTCTTCGACATGTGATTAAAACAAAACCAGAAACCGAAGAGGTGCATCAGATACGAAGAAGAAGAAGAGGGAGAAGAAGAAGAAGAAGAAGCGGAAGACCAGTTCTGCATTAAGCTTAATTGACGCTAGTTGGATCGAGGGTGATATGGGTGGTAATCATCATCATGACGACTGGGGTTTTTCCTAAATTAATGCGCAAAAAATCTGAACTCGAGTGGAAATGGAAATGGAAGTGGAAGTGGAAGTGCGTCGAGGTGCAGTCAGACTTCCAATTAGAGAGCTGCCCGACGAGTATAAGGAGTGGAAGTAGTAGCAGGAGGTGGTCTACCTACCATGACGAAATTAATAGAGAGAGACGGTGGAGGCCAGGAGGCTCCGAAGCAGCAGCTGAAACTTGGTTGAAACTGTAGACACTTCAGAAATCGGTTCGTGTCTAGTTTTCTTCTGGTTTCTGGTGTTTGCACTTGTACATATACGTACGTAGGGGTACATATAGGTGGGTTATACCGGTGGTTGTTTCTCCGCTTGCGGGTTGTTCCACCCCTTCCTCACCACAGAGTTTATATTATATTCGCACGGCTTTGGCCAAGCTTTGGAGCAACTAAAACAGGGTAACGGAAGCGTTAAAATATGGGGTCGACGTGGTTCCTATCATCATCATCATCATCATCATCGTCAGAGTTCTTTGGTTATAATGTCAGTCAATTATTACTGCAGAGGAGTAATTCCAGAATTTTTTCACCTCCCTCTAATTAAGCAAACTATGTGGGCATTCTATGCCCCCAAAGCTATTGACACCGTTAAGGATTTTCGCCGCTTTTCACCGGCATTTCTCAGCTAGCTTAGGAGAGAGTTTATTCACGCAAGTCGTATACTGTAATTAAATCGGTAACATGGAACGTGAGGCGAGCGAGCGAGCGAGCGAGCGAGCGAGCTGACTAAAATGGGGTGCGGGATGGATGTACTTTATTTTATAATGTGGATGCTGCCGGCTCCTATCCAACTACTACCCCTAATACTAAACCTGGAGATTCTACGAGCCCCGAGCAGTAGAACGTTAACAATAAATTCTTAACGTGAACTCGAAGCCACCGACTAGCCTCGGTCAACAAACTATAAATCTTTCCAGTTATTTATCGCTTCGAAATTTATTTATCAGAAGAAGTACACCGAAAGATCTGACGGTTGGAAGAAGGAAGGAGGAAGAAACTATATCGTATTGCTATTCCGATCTGTTCGTCAAATCACTAATTTTATCCAACGTTGATGTCATCAGTCAATTATTGATGTCAATAGTAAACTATTGGACAATGTTGTCAATTATTGTTTATAATGGATAAGACGATAGCTTACGAACACCGATGTGAACAGTGAAGTGTCCTCTGTTCACCAATGGTGAAATAACAGTTAATTTGGAAGTTCGGAGACGTTGTTTCGTTCCGGCAAAACCTGGCTTCTCTAACTTCCATCAATCTGAACTTTGACCTTCGATTGTATGCACATCTCTCTTGTCTTGGCTGTTGGCCTAGGTTAGAGAGTAATGCTACCGTGGACTACCGAGGGAATGGCAATTCATCATCCGATTTCTGCCCCTCCTTGTCTATCGCCTTTCTAATAATGTTATTGTAATACCGCTTAAAGGGGGTTCGAAATCGTGCGGTTTACCTAACCAGGACGTCGACTATAATAGGCAGGAATCGAGAGGGTGAGTGAAGAGAAAGACGGAAATAGAAAGAGAGGGCAACGGTTTGTGGGAGTGCTTAGTATGCGGCCTAAGTTCATTATTGAGCGACTAATATCTGCGCGCGTCGGGTTAAACCTTCGCCCCTTTTGCTGCCGGCTGCTGACCATCCAAGGGATGACCTTTCCTCTCTCTACACTACCCATTCCACTCTCTCTCTCTCTCTCTCTCTCCCTTTGCGAGTTCTGCAGAGCTGAGCTTAGCTCTGCTTAGCTCGTCTTACAAGTGACCCACTATGCCGTGGGGTCAAGTGCGCAGTGTCTATGCAGCCAGGGGTAGTTTAGACAATCACGTTTCCGGTTCACAATAACCGCCACTCACAGCTCAGCTTCCGCTTCTTACATCTTTGTCTGAGAATATCGTGTCGTTATGTCGTAGGGTTTACTACGACACGTCGTTCTTGTTCTCAGAGAAGCGGCGTTGGGTACTATCGCACCCTTGCGTACACTATATCTCCGAAAGGGTTGGCATGATTGATTTGAAAATCTCAGGGGTCCTTCAGGACATCAGTAACTATCGCGTGGACTAGGATCATTAGGTAAAAAAATTTACTACTAAAATGGCGGCCATTTTAGTTCAAATAAATAAGATAGGTATAGTATTCGAAGAATGTAATGGTACATCGTTGCGAGTTTGAATTTTTTTCTTATACCTTGGGTATGGGGGTTGGAAAGGACGTAGGATTTGAGGTAGAATAGTCGGAGTCGGGGGTGAGCTGATTTTGGATGAAGATGAGCGCGTGGAAGCGGAAGGATGCAGGGGAACGATTTTCCGAGGATGCGATAATACAGCGAACGTGGCTCGCAGTCGTAGTCGTCGTCGTCGTCTCTTCGATTGGTTCCGAGGAGGATAAAGAACGAAACGAAACGGAACGGAACGGAACCGAATGGAATAGGACCGGCGACTCCGGGGCGCGCGTAATCGAAGAATTATTTCCTATCGTTGGAAGCGGTTTACCAATATCAACTTGTACCTACCCCGGGTATATCTACGAAATCCTTCTCGACACCGCATAAATTTTCATTTCAAGAACCCCTTTTTTGTACCCATCATGCATTTATTTCAGATATTTATACTTTTTTTTTTTTTATCATCTGGATTTAACGAACGATATATGGAAGAGGGCTGAAAAAAAAACAAATCGTTCGAAAAGTAATACTTCCGAAATTTTAAAGTAACATTTTTCTTCATCAGAGGATGAGGGTAACCATTTTATGATCAGAGATGATCATGGGGGTGGGTGGAAGTTCCGAATTTCAACATTCTCCTGGTTCAAAATTCCGAAAGCTAAAGATCCGGAAGACCTAACTTCAGAAATTTGAAATACACGCATGTATTCATTCAGTGTTCAATAACTCGGGCTGTATTAATTGTATCGAAACCAATAAGTGGTCAAATTAATCGTCGTGAGATGCACTTTTCGGAAAAAAATGTTTCAAAATCCTATCGATTATCTATGACATAGATTTTGTCGCTTGAAGTAGATAAAATGGGTTTCCGTAGAGAGGGTCTTGATTGGAATGGGATATTTTTTGTTTTTACATTTGAACTTAGACCCGGCCCCACGATCATGAATGAAAATTGGTGCAACACGAACTTGACATCAAATTATCAGACCACTGATCATTGGATGATGATGGATGCGATCAATTTGACTTTGGAATAGGATTTTCATTTAATATTTGTCTATCTGATGCCATTTCGACATTTTTGACGAGTCAACTAGTCGGAGTTTTCTCATACTTAATTAATTCGTACGAGATTACTCCGGCCAAATCTCGCACAAATATTCAACACAGGTATACCTGTCGTGTGAACTACAGAAATCGCATTAGATCAATGGGAAATATGTTTTTTTAAAAGATCTACTTAGTTTTGTATGATCACAAAAGTACTTTCTCCGATTTGAATATCCGTAGTTCACACTGTGCGCAAATGCTTACTGGACAATTTCGTCGGACATAAATCCTACGGGATGCGATAGTTTTCACGTAATCGTGTACACAGTTGATCAGAAGAAGTTATAGCTTCCTCCAAAATGCAGCTAGTTTCGTTGGAAAAAAAAAGAAACAGACCTTTAAAACGTCAGCCATTTTGTTTACGGTTCTTGTTTCCCGCCAAAATACCTCATCCATCAATTCTACTCCTTCCCTTCTTTTTATTGTAACCAAAAATTACCATTTCATGAATATTGAGGATTCGGCGACAGGAATTGGGGCGAGTCGTCGACCCCGCAGACGCTCGATCGTTTCAAAAAGTGTCTCACACTTCTTCTCTCTCTTATTTTTTCTACTTTTTCCTTTCCTCCAGTTTTTTTTTTATTCATTCTTTATCAGCTTTTTGACAAAAAAACGATAAAACTTCCGAACGAGCGCGCGCAGACAAATGTAGGCGAGGGGATCAATACGTTCGTGTTTATACTCGTATTTATACGATGGTAGGTTCCCTCTCCTCCCCCTCTTCATCTCTTGCACTCTTTTTTTACTCTTTTATTATTTTTATTCGCTCTTGTATCTTTGTCCTCTTCTTCTTTTTTTTCTTTTACTCTTTTTCCTCTTTTCTTTAATTCATTTATTTTTTCTTGTTGGAAAAGGTCGAGGACAATTTCCTTAGTCATAATTTAACTCGCATTAAACGATCCTCCGCGGCATATTTCGCGCGGACCATACCAATTTGTAAATCAGGAGCAAAGACGTTGAGCCCTGGCTCTGGCCCTACGTCGCATTCTCCTTGTCCTCCTTCTCTTCCTCCTTCTCTTCGGGACGAAATCCTCCACCCCTTTTCGAGCCCCGGGCTTTGAGAGATAGGCGAAGGACGACGACGAACGTGCGAGCCTCCCACTGGAATCTAGATTCCGCGAGATGCAGGGCTCGATTATTTATGGTCCTGGATCCTTCCGCTTCAGAGGGCAAACAGACTATTTTGGATTTTCCTCAAAACCACGTATTACTTTATGGTTTAATTTCGCAGAACACTTTCCCGGGTCTCATTCCGCGGGTGAAAACTTCATCCCCGAAATGGCGCGTTAGAAATATTTTCATAACCGTTCAATCGATGGAAATATTTGAGTTTCCTAATATCGTCGACTTCTCCGGAAGATATCTAAGCTTCCGGTAGAGCTGGGAACGATTTTAAGAAGTCAATCGGAAGATGAATTCCTTCGCTTTGAAACTAGACCACGCCGAGCTCTCCATCATTACTTGATAAAAAGTTATTCAAGTTTGAAAAAGTACCTGTGTTCTTTTGCTGTGGGGCAAACAGATCGTTTCTAATTATTTTCAGATCAGCTGGGTGTAACTTTTTCCCTAAATTACATACAACGCTTCGCAAGGTCTCATTCAAAGCGTGAAAATTCAATCTCGGAAACGTGTAAATCGAAAAAAGTTTATAACTGTTTAATGGCCGGATATTTCGACTTTATTAGCATCATTGACTTCCATTTAGGCGGAGACTTTGTCATTCGATATCTAGGCTTTCGGTTGGACTGGGATAAATTTTGAAGGATCAATCGAAAGATAAATCCGTTATCTTGAAAACTAGTCTTTATCAAACCGTCCATCGCCACTCTATCAAAAGTTATTTACGTTTAAAGAACTAAGAGTCTCCTTTCCGCTCGGTCCCACTAGACTAACTCGACTCTAGGGGTAGATTTTCATCTAGATAAACCTGGAGGTGATCTAGACAATGCCCAAAAGACGTTGTCCGATCCGCCCCGGAGGTCCAGCTAATAGTTTTCCAAATTGTTGCGAGAATTTGTTGACTCCAGGTTATACCGTTCCCACTATCATGGTCCGGCAATGCCCCGCGGTGAATTACAGAATGCCCATGCGTCTCGGAAATTGCTAAGAAATTTTACTAGCCAGGGGGTTGAAACCCGACGACACGGCGCCCCTCGGAATCACCAAAAATCTACTAGAAGTCCTGAGCGCGACGTGCACCTTGGAAGACAGCTGCTCGAATCAAGTTTTCCGCTAATATCTCGATAGCCGTTTATGATATCAAGTTGAAGGTGGCTATAAAAAATGGAGGTCATTAAATTCTCTATGAAAAAGTCTTAGTACATTTTTCCCGTATCTTCATCGATTCAGCTGTATTCTGATTCTGAATATTGAATCATTCGCGTTTATTGTAGAGCCCAAAATGGATCTAATTGCTTGCACATTCGATGTCGAAAAACAACCAAACCAATAGAGATACAAGAAGAATATATTTCACGATTTCCATAGAGAATTTGACGAACTTCATTTCTGATCTGAACCTTAAACTCGATATCACTGAAGCCTACCGAGATATCGGTTAAAAGCTGATTTCGATCAACTTCCGATAAAATACTGTCTCCTGCACTTCGAGTCAAGGGTTTTCAGCCCGGATCAAAATGGATAAATCAAATGTGTCGTATGCAGGTTCCAATAGTTTTTTTCACATTAGTATAAAATAAGTCGTTAATAATCGGTTAACGTTTGGATTTTGAAGGGTGGAAAGCCACCCTTATATCTACATGTATAACAATAAAAAGAAACACACATACATTCAACGGTAAAAAATGTTGACGAGAAAAATTAATACTAATCTATCTTTCCCTCCGGTTTTGTTTTTTCTCTTTTCCTTGACCTACGCAACCCCGGGCAACGATTTATGTTTAATATGAATTTCTGTATATCATATACTATATTATATTTCATAAACGTATATACATATACGAAGGGTATCAAAACGCAGACGTATACCCATACGTGCATATAGATATACACCCCACATCGGAAGGGTTCTGTAATTGATAGCTATGGGGTTAAACGGGTTAATATTTCCTCGAATATAAAATATTCTCTGAGGTTAATGGCGGTCGGTGGTCGACAGACACGACCATCCCTTAACCGATGCGAAATGATTGACCACCGCTTTGCGGACAAGGGAGGATACGGGGGTGAACCCGTCGAGGAAAGGGGTGCTGGAATAAAAAAGGGTTGACACGAAAAAACAATTAAAAAAAAATAAAAATAATGTATCCACGCAATTTCCCAAACCGGAATGCTTAAAATTGTTTTTCAAGGGTGAGAAAATTTTCTTGACACGCAAAATCTGACCGGTGGAATAGTACTTCGAGTTGCTCATACTATTTTCTGAAAAAGTGCGAGAAATTTGCCTTTCCTTACGTTTTGCGTGCGCAAGGTGCCCGTTTCTCGCACTAGTGTGAAAAGTAGTAACTACTTTCACATTAGTGCGAGGAACGGGCACTTTGCGCACGCAAAACAGGAAAACAGGAAAAGTCGAATTTTTGCGCACCGCGTTTTAAAAACTATCTTGTTTATTAAGTTCTTCAAAGAGGGTAGAAAAATGGAATGAAAAAAAAAAAAAAGAAAAAAAGAGGATGAATAAAAAGAGAAAAAGAAGCGTGAGAAATAGAGGAGTAAAATAAAGTCTCGTGGTATTTTTTGTACACGAGGACTAGAAATCTCTTGTTTAAACACAAGCACTTTGTCTCTTTTTTCAGGAGAGCGTTTTGGGCTGTTGAATAAATTCGAGTCTCTCCTGGATATTTTAATCCTGGAATGGCTGTGATTTATACCGTTCGCAACTTCCATAACCCCCTCATCCCCACTCTGGCCTCCTGTAAAACTGAGCCTTTCTACCCCTCGGTTGTCAACCCCCGCGTCTGAGTCCACCTTTTTTTTCGACTCTTTCTCCCTCTTCCCACATTTCGATCTGTCGATCAAATACCCAGACGTTCCTTTATACGTATTGAGGTGAATAGCTAGGCAACGTTTCGCACGATGTATCGAATTTTTTTTATACGATGAAACCGATTTTTTTATAAAATGAAACAGGTTTTTTTTTATACAAATAAAGTCGAGCGGAATATTGTGGGATTGAATAGGGGATGACGGGGAAAATAATCGGTGAAAAGCTGTTTGTCATGGCCCACTTATGAAGATACTAAGCATCCTGAAATCGAAGTGCAGTGTTTCGACTCTCGGTAATTTTTCGCTGATATCTCGGTCACCGTCGATGATATCGAGTTGAAAGTAGTTATAAAAAATGAAGGTAATTGAATTGTCTCTGAAAAAGGTAGGATACACTTTTTTCCGTATCTTCGTTGGTTTAGTTGTTTTGAGATTGAATATTGAGTCTAAAAGTGAAACTTCGAGAGGATCAGTTGCACATTTCATGGTGAAATACAGTCGAATCAATGAAGATATGGGAAAAATGTATTGTACCTTTTTTCTAGAAAATTTAATAAAATTTATTTTCGATAACCACCTCGAAGTCGATATCATCAATGGATACCGAGATATCAGCGCAAAAACTGACGAGGACTCCAGCATTGCATTTTGATTTCAGGATTTTCATTACGTGTAAGGGTTGTTTTGTTGTAAAAAATAATATTTCCAACCGCAGATCAGTGTGACTAATTTCTCTCTTCCATTTTCTATTGTTTCAGGTAAGGGTGCACTACTGCAGTACTCAAAGAAACTAATACCGTACCTACCCTTCGGCTAGCCGAATAAGGTATTCATTCTGGTTAATATCTATGCGATGAGGGGGTGGCTTCTTCCGTGAGTACCAACCGTATAAGATCTAATCAATATTTTATTCTTATCGAAAAGTTTCTTCTTCTTAGAGGCGTTTGTGTGTGAGAGTTTAAAGTCGAGGGTTGAGGGTTCAGGGTTGAGGGTTGAGGGTTTAGGGTGGGAGATAAAGGTTGTCGTAATTGTCGCGCTTTGCCTTCGGTTCGCCTCCCCCATTATAATATGATTCAAGCAGAACGTTTATTTTAATGTCAGAATTAAAATTCATCTCCCAAGGGTGGGGTTTCAGGGTGTAGGGGGTGAAGGATGGAGGATAGAGGATGGAGAGAAGCACGGCATGGCGTGCCATGGTATCGTCGTGGTTGTAAGATTCTTTTGGGGTAAAACGAGAGGGGTTGGCTGGCTGGCAGTCTTATTCCACCCCCCCCAAAAAAAAAAAAAAAAAGAACCCCCGATAAAACTGTGAACGCCGCAAGAAAGTCACGAAGCGAAAAAAAAAAAAAGAAGAAGAGCAGATAGAAGAGAAGAAGAAAAGAAGAGAAGAGAGTTGAACAGCTGTTTCTTTCTTTTCCTTTTACTTTTTTTCTGCTTCTCTTCTTGCTCTCCCTTCCTCTTTTCCTCCTCGATTTCTCCGATAATGGAATATATATATATACATGTATATATACACACCCTATCCGCGATATTCGAATGCTTCAGGGAAGAAAATAATGTATATATATATATATATATATATATATATATATATATATATCTCTGATATTTATGTAGATATATAGATATATATGTGTAGATGTATATATTTATATATATATGTACATGTATATATACGTCTCTGCCTCTCGCAATGAAATGTCGAAAATTGAAAAATATATTATCTCGTTCATGGAATTTTATTCGGCCGGAGAAAAGAGAAGAAAGCGAACGAACGAAAAGAGAAAAAAGAAAAAATCGATTCTTCGTTAAACGAGGGTGAAATTTTTGTTTTTTTTTTCAGCTTTTTTCAATTCCGGCCATTTCATATCTCTTCTCGGCCACAGTTGTGTGTATATAGTATATATGTATATATACCCCGTGTCGATATTAAACACCACAATTACTCTTTTTTGCGATTTTATACCTATACGTACGTAGAAATATACGAATTCGGATTTACAATTTTCACGCAAAAAAACAGAGGAACAACAAAACGATTTCGAATTTTTCAGAACCCTTTTTCTCTCTCTCTCTTTCAGTTCATTTCACGATTTGACAAAAAAAAAAAAAAAAAAAACATTAAAAAACGAGAAAGAAAAGAAAACAAACGCGAATGAAAAATGTCTGTTTTAATATTTTTCGATTTTCATTCTTCTTCATTCTATATTCATATTAATTTGAAAATGATAGAATCAACATTCGCAACGCGTCGTATCGATCATACGAATTCTCTCGTATTTTCATCTAAAAATGAAAGTGTGATAATTAAAAAACGGAAAATAATTCCCTTCCTTCCTTTTTTTTTCCGTTATTTTTCGTAATAAAAACCGACGTAAAATTTTGGGCAAACAATGTGGTCCTGGTGTGTAGGTTTGAAATGAAGGCGGTTATCAAAAAATATGTTCGAAATTCCAAGTTGAAGGTAATATTTACCGTTTATTGTTCACTCTTGTCCCTCGTCGAAGTCGTCGTATCGTTTTTGCTCGTATACCTACCTACAGTTTCGTATTTACTGCCAATTATTCATAACCGTAATCATCAATATCGCGTAGGTACACGTTAACCCAAAAGTATATATCGCAGCCCTCGACTGCCTTGCCTTGCTTTGCCTTGTCTCGTTCCGAAACCGTTTCATAGAAGAGTGTTTGAATGTCTGTTTGCACGCAATGTAAAAAGTGATTCCTATTTAGAGGATAGATTCCCCGCGAAGATCCAAGACTAAATTTCCTTTACCGAAAATTCGAGGAACCGATGGTTTCCGAGCTATGGAAGATTTTAATTGACCAATCGCAGAGCGTATGAGTCGCGTAGACAGGGCCACTGCGCAACTCACGCTCATGGCCGGCCGTGTCAGCGCCACCTATGAGTTCCGCGATTGGTCAACTAGGATCTTCCGTAACTCGGAAACTATCGGTCGCACGAATTTTTGGTGAAGAAAATTTAGTCTTAGAATTTCACAAGGAATCCCATCCTTGAAATATGACTCGATAACCACGAATAACCCTGTATATTCACATGTGTATATATATATATCTATACTGAAATGAAAAGGCAGCAATGAAGCAAGAAAAGGCTGACGATGAGGAGGAGAACCATGAAGGTATACATAGAGGTATAGAGAATTGGCAATTTCAGAGCTCCTGAAAGGAGAGTAAAGGAAAGGCTGGCTATAGGAGAGTTTGATTTTGAACGACTCAAATATCTCGCTCAGTACCAGTACCAGTACTTCAATCTAAACCCTTTATAGGATCTAACTCCTTGTTCATTTCCATTCATCCATTCTTCCATCCATCCTTCCTTTACCCTGCTATCTATGTACAGATGCTATCTCCATACAAATTTCTCTCCTTTATAGAAGTTGTACGTACACGAGTTATTCCCCAAGTGAAATCACCCATTCGCAAATCTCTGTACTCCCGAAATTATTATTTTTTTTTGTCCAATATTCACCGAGTCCCGATGAGCATCGAGAATTTTTTCCCAAATTTTTTGATCTGTCGTATATATCGAGATATGAAGTTGGAGAAAATTTGAAGAAAGAAAAAAACGTTTCTCTTTCTTTGAACAGAAAATAAAAATTCATATCTCGAGATCTGTGAGTCGTAAAAATTTGAAAAAAATTCACGATACCCATCCCGACTCGATGGACATAGGAAAAAATAAAAATCGCGACGATATCGAAATTTCGAGTGGATTAGTTCACATATACTGTACACACACGTATGCTGGTATACTATATCGACACATAAACGTTACTTTCGAACGGTTCTCAATTTCGTTATAGGTATATAGATATATGTAGCCACCGATATCCCTCTTCCATCCCCTCAGAGTCGTATGTAGGTGAAAAGGTGGAAAGGTACCTACCCCGAGCTAGGTATGGATAAGGAGGCAGGTAATCTGCATATTGATCTAGCCAGGGTGAGTGGCATCTTGGAAACTCAAGTGGTAGAGGAGAAAGACAGAGAGAGAGAGAGAAAGGAATAGTTACAAGGGAAGAATGAGAAAAGGAAAATAGAGGTTTGCCGGCTGGCAGGGTGCCTCCAGCATCCAGCCTCCCCAAGCCCCACGCTCCTCGTCGTCTCTTTACGTCTCTCCTATACGGGATAAAACCGAAACTCATCGTTGTCTCCCAGGGCGCGAGGTCACAGACCGGAGTCGCCCAAAGTGTTGCCAATTTATTTATTTATATGTTCTATTTTTATTGTTATTTATTTATTTTTCCGTCCTCAATTGTGTAATTCCGTCAATTTTTATTTTTCGGATTTATAATTTTTTGTCTTTTTTTTCTTTCACGCTTGTTTTGTTCTTTCTATTTTATTTCGAAGACAGAATTCAATATACGTTTGAATATGTGTGTATAATTATATTTCTAACGAATCGTGTAATAGGCGCTGTATATAACTATAGAGCAACGTATTGTGAAGATTGTCATTGAGTGGGGTGTCGATAGTATATACACGTATGTATATATATATTATATATATATATGTATATTACATACCTATATACATCTATATATATATATGTGTATATAATATTTCCCAAAGCGCAGATACAATATGCCTGGGACTTGGGGTTGGGGGTTGGGGGTTGAAGGGCTGGGTATGATAACCTAAAGCATAAACATGGGGTTGGAGTTGGGTGAAGGAAGAGGGTAGATTTTTCTGACGAGCCACTTGCTGAATATTTCTGATCGTTCGAGGTATCAGTATATTTTAAAGTATATACATATACATATGGGGAATCCCATGTGAACTCGACCAATGATTTTCCCTCACCATTTTCGATTTGCTTCACGATTTTTTATACGGTTCTACGATCTCAAAAAAATACTGCTGAATTTTTTCAGCTTTTTCCCTCCAACCGTTAATTTCCAATGATTATTCAAACCCATCTGAAAATTGGCATTTTTTAAAAATCTCGAAAAATTCTCAAAAATTTGATCTTTCATTCCATTATTATTTCTTTATTTGTAGTCTATTTATCAATTAATTCACAGACTACAAAGATCCACACGATTTGATTGAATCATAGTTGTTTTAAGTGTATAAAAGCTTAGAAGGGGGTCGTCCGTCATCGTGGGTCTCACGCGAAAACATTCAGAATTGAACGCAGAATTTTTGGAAATTTTTTGAGAATTTTTGAAACGTTGGAACATGGTGTTTCGTTTGCTCAAAATGTGTGTTTTTTCGAGATCGTAGAATCATATAAAAAGTCGTGAAGCGAATCGAAAATAGTGAGGGAAAATCATTGGTCGAGTTCATGTGGAATTCCCGATATACATATATCAAATCGTATATTGGTTCAATTTTATATATTCTTTATATTCATTTATATCTATATACTTATATACTGGGTCTGGGTGGAGAGGAGAGGAGAGGAGAGGGGTTTGTATCCAATAACGTTGTGGATGACGGAGTGATTTGGCTAGAGGGGGTTATGGGGGTGCGGTAAATAAACGTCGACGACAATATCGAATATCGTTTAATTAAATTTAATTTATAACCGTGACGTGAGCCGGTGGTAGACTCGTCAAGGGGGACGAGGAGAGTTTGGATTTGATTTCGAACCTTTCTAACTTTCAGATTTCAATCATATCTATATATATATATATAGATTATATACGGTGAATTTAGGTTCAGCGTGCCACATTGTTGAGGGTAGATTCCTTGTGAAATTCTAAGACTAAATTTCCTTTACCAAAAATCCGTGCGACCGATATTTTCCGAGATACGGAAGAACTCAGTTGCACCGATCACGGAACTTATAGATGGCGCTAACGCGGGCGGCCATGAGTGCGAGTAGTGGCCCGCGATTGGTCAACTAAGATCGTTCGTAGCTCGGAAACTATCGGTCCCACGAATTTTTGGTAAAGGAAATTTAGTCTTGTATTTTCGCGGGGAATCTATCCTCAAAATATGGCACGCTAAACCTGAATTATCTTGTATATGCGTGTATATGTCATTTGGAATAAAAAAATAGGGAAAGTTTGTCGAGTTTTGTATGTTTATATACATATACGTGTTCGTATATTAATTTCTGGAGAAAGAGAGAGCAAGTAGGTAGGCACTGGCGCTGGTTGAAGGATGTTAAATGAAACAACATGTTTTTGCGAGCTTGAGAGAGAAAAAAGAGTGAGTGAGAGAGAGAGAGAGAGAGATGGTGTAGACGCGAAGTGACGTAGTTACAAATAAACTCTCTGAGTAGGTATACCTACCATAACGGGGGGACTGACTCCCCGATATGCTTGCCAGCAGCTTGCTGCTGCTTTTTGTCCCTGTAGCTCAAAGTGTAGGTATACATATGTATATGTCTATGTACTTATGTATACAGCAGTTCGCTCCGCCACTCGAAGTCTGGTTTTCTATATAATGTAAAAAAAAAAACTAGACACTTGTTTCTCCTTTAGAAGGGTTGAGATGGAATGCGCGTGAACTTGAATCTGAACAAGAATTAGTAAAAATCATCAAGAAAAACAAAAATCGCATCCATGTTCTCCATTTTTTTTCATCGTTGAATTTAGATTTTCAGTCATTTTTCACTTTAGAAAAAAAAAAAAACGACGATTCGTAAAAAATCTGCGATTTACATGATTTTACAATCAGATTTATGATGACAATGAACGAAATTTGCCATTCCTCGTTTAGAAGCTAAATACGTAAGATTCGCGATTTTTGAATTTGATGTAATGATTTTTTTCTTTAAGTAACGCGTATTTCATTGGTCAGCTACCCAGTCTTTGAATATTGGTGCAGTGCCACGTTTTAACCGCAGTTTTCGAAACGAGAAGCGAGTTTCGTTAGTTACTCTCTTCGGTTATATCATATGTCAAGCACGTGTGGGTCAAGGGAGCTCAGTGGGGGATGAAGAAGGAAGGAGGGTCCAGGGTTTTGTCGTTCGCGTGATATTCCTCGACGTTTTAACCGTTGGGATTAACTTATAGCGACTTACGAGTCGTTCTATGCTGTATATATATAGATACACGTGTATATATATGCATATGTATCGTGTATATCTTACTTACGCATGTGGTCTCAAGAAGAAACTTTTCACGACCCTGCCGCTGCCTCTGCTACTGCTGCTGCCGCTGCCGCTGCTGCGGGGTATCTTGAAAAACGTGAGAGATCCGATGTCGTATTAAACTAAAGCTCTTTATACTTATATTATACGATATATGTAGCATAAACTCCCCTTTAGGCCCTTTTTCTGTCTTTTTCTGACCCGTTTATGCATTTACTCGCTCTTGAGGTGCGCGTGCTGATGCGCGCGCAGCTATCACCATCGCGCATGCGCGGAGGCTATCGTATTTGAGAATTTCAGGTTATAAACGGCGTAGAAGATAGTGAAAATCGCGGATTAGGTGATAATTTCCGAGAATGGAAGGGCGTGAGGCAATGGCGGGTACTTTTCGTCGAAAAAACTGAAGGAATTAATTGGAATGTTGAATAATCACGAAGGTTCTATTCAAAAATGGAAAAACAAAGATCGAGAAACGGTTTTTACTCGAAAATCGAATATTGACGGTTTTTTTTTATAGGAATAGAAGAACTTGGGTGAGTTTGAAATCGAAAAAGGGAACCAAAACGCGTTTTGAGTTGATAAAAAACTGAATAATCGTACGTTTCGAATTTGAAAAAAGGAGCAAAAAAGGTCATATCGGGATTTGCAAATGGAAAAAAAGGAACTGGGATGAGTTTGAAATTGAAAATTGTTCACAAAATCGTGTTCTAAATTGAGAAAGAAAAGAAAAAACGACCAGACAAAATCCTTTGCCTCACTTCATGCAGTCTTTTTTGAGTAAAAACCATCCGCCCTAAATTTCCTGATGTATGCATAGATGATATAGCATATGCGTATCTATAGTAGCGTGACAAAAGCGGGCTCATACGATGGTAAAAAAAGCAGAGAGCGGACTAAGGAACGACCGTACTACGGTGATCGATATGAAATTATTGGCAGACGGTGATTCTGCGTTTTTGGAAAGAATATAAAAAATAAAAAATAAAAGAAAAGGAAGAAAAAAATAGATGGAAAAAAACTACAACATGGCGCTCTTAGACGTCGAACATTATAACTGCGTCACAAGTTGAACGTCGAGTCGCGTCGCGTTGCGTCGTCAAGAAGTCCTACGGCTTTTTGTTATATACTAGTAAAACCGTCGTCGACGTCGACGTTCCATAACGATATTTCGAAAGATGAAACTTAGTTTGCTAGCGACTTAGAAAGTTAACCCTCTTTACCACGAATATACTATATATATATATAGGAATAGAGGAAAGCTTGCGCGTTTTATATCGTTCAAATTACTTTCTTGTTTGCCTGGATGATCATTGTCGGGATGAAACTTTTCCAAACTATTCCTATAGCCAACATACTTACCACCAAATACGATATGATATATATATATATATATATATACTAGGTGTCTGACTTTTCCGACATTTGGAATGAAATCTAGGACAGGAACAGAAGAAGGGAAAATAAAAATTTTCGCAGCCTCCGTTTCCTCAATAAACTAAAAATTGATGTTTTTACCTATTTTTCGTCTTATACGAACTTCGATACGGTATCGTGAAAATCGGTATGTATATTTATTTTTTTCAGTCTACTTTCCAATTTTCCTGTTCCTCTGTCTGTATTTCGCGAGAAAATTCTCAAACGCTTCGAAACATTCGAGAAAAGTTTTTGAAAAACAATCGAATCATCGTCTCATCCGGTGCTCCAAAAAATCGGCGATCGTTTTCATCTCAAACTGCGTCTGAAGACCGTCAAATATCTTCCGATACAATTTCACGTAGAAAAACCGATTCAAAAAAAAAAAAAAAACTGATACCGATTTAAATTCCGAAAACAAAGAAATCGTTAACCACTACCGATCTCTCGGCTACGAGATAGAAGCTCAATTCCGAGATTCTGAAACGGTGCTCATCTTTTTTTTTTCAGCTGTTCGAAAATTGAGAACCGATTATGTTCCTGAAAAAAAAAAAATTGAAAAAAATGGAAAAACAAAAATCGAAGACAATTTCGAGAATCTTTTTTGTTCCCCGGCTATAAGTTTATCTCTGAATTAGGAAGCGATCTTGTAACATCATCCTCGATCCTTGGTCAGCTCGTTTAGGTTTAGGTTCGGCTAGGCGCCTACCCACCTATTCTCCATCTGTCTTCCAAACCGCGTTGCACCTTTCGTTCAAAGGCACGGGCCAAATTAACGCAGATCTTGAAAAGCTGACAGCTTGCAGGCACGCAGGTGAATCTAGTCACCTGCCCCGCACCTGGCTTGGCCTATACTAAAATAAGGGACGCTGAATGATCGCGGGCATGTGCCAAGGCAAGAAGGGAATTAAGATCAACATATCTCTACCTGACGTGCGATAGAATTAATTAATTAGTGTAATTGATGAAAATTCTTCGTTCATGTTTTTCTTTTTCCTTTTCTGAAAAAAAAAAAAAAAAAAAAAGTTAGTCAGAGATGCTAAAAAATTTACCTTTTTTTTTGTCTTCAAGGAAATACTACGAAGTCTACAATTTCTCGGCAAAAAAAACTGCGAAATTCTACAATTATACGAAAATCTATAGAAATTTTAATCAAAGACGACAATATCTCACGAAAAACTAAAAAAAATCTACAATCTTCTTTACGAAAACTATATAAGAGCTAGTCTACAATTTTTAAATGAAAAACTAAGAAGACTATAACGAATGTCGATGAAAAACTACAAAAGCTACAAAAGTCGATGAAAAATAAACGATCCGTTTTCTGAAAAAAAAAAACTACGAAAATCTACAATTATTTATTTGTTCTAGTTTTTTCTAACTACGAAAATTCACAATTTTTCCTTTGTCTCTCACTAAAATAAAAAAAAAATAAAAAAAAACCGCAAAATATTTGAAATCCCGTGGAAAAATTCGTAACAATTGATATGGGAGTAGAAATTCCTACCATCGCGATCGTTGTTCTGTTCCCCTAATTTACCATTCGTTGAAAATTCAGATATACGTATATATGTTCATATATACACACATATGTAGTATTATATATACATATAACATTGAAGACCTACATCTACCTGTGGATATATGTATATATCTATCTATCTATCTAGTGGTTGGATCACCATATGCATACCCATACCCATATATCTATACAATACAGTATCATATACCTATATATATATATATATATATATATATATATATATATATGCATATATATATATATACATATATGTACCCATATGTAGATCAATTTATAGTTTATCGGATGAACGATTTTTATTCTTCATTCACATACATCCACACATGTATATATATATACCTACTGTATTTACGGCTGAAAAGTTACCGCAGCTTCTTCCCTGTCTTAAAACACTTCCTCTCTCTCTCTTTCTCTTTTTTTTTTCATTTTTTTTCATTTTTCTCTCTCTCTCTCTCTCTCTCTCTCTCTCTCTCTGCACGTGGTTAGGAATTCTTTAATGAATTGCGCTTGTAACCCTGTTGTGCTCCACAGCAGGAGCAGGTACTTGGATGCATGTTGTTCTCGAGTAGCCTAGTACCACTTGTCGTCTCTAGAGAGATAGAGATGGGAAGAGAAAACGAGAGAGATACTATAGAGTCCGCGCTGAAAGAGAGAGTTAACGACCCTATATACGGCCATATTATATGTATCTCTATGTGCCGATACCTATCTGCCAATGAAAATAATGAATACATACATACATGTACATATATATTGGGTGTCTAATGGTACGAGGTTGTAATTGCAATGTGATACGGACGTTTGGCATTTTTTTGAATCGAGAGTAAAAACGTGTTCAAAAAAATTGTTGAAATTGAAAATCGGTCAGGTAAAAGTATAATACGATCATACGGATCTAAACCGTAGGGGAAATAATTGCATCAACTAATACGATAAGGTCTCAATGGTACATTGTGCAACTAGTATAGCGCAAAGATGGTGATTCTGGCATGAGCCTGAAGTCTCATACTATTTTTCGATACATCACTTTCCACACTAGTGTGAGAAACGGATACTTTGCGCACCGCGTTTTAAAAAAAAAAGTATTCTCGATCCTTACCACTTTAAGCCATTGGACAAACGATATATGTATATATATATATATATATATGCAATACACATATATATACATATGTAGTTGCGCGTGTAAACTGGATTTCACTGATTTTCGCGATAAAAGCCTTGACCTGCAGTATGCCGTAGAATACAACAGCGTACTGTATAGCTATACTATATACCGCGTATACTCGTACTTCGTGTCCCGCGCGAACCCAATTATCGCGTTTAGCCGATTACGAATAACCCTATTATTCTTCCGCGATTGTATTCCTACGCTCGTTATTACCATCATTACTCTCAATTTTCCGATCGGTGTACACGTACCTTTTTTTATATATATAAAGTATAAAGTATTATACATACGTATATATATATATATATAAGAAATGAGAAAGAGAAAAAAAACATAGAAAAAATATAGGCGTCAAGTAACCTAGGGCATTGTACCTAGATAATAAATTTACAAACCCATATAATACGTACATGGTATATTATATAACAGATAGACGATATTTTCAACGAAATACTTGAGGCGATAACAGGAACGCCCGTGGTACGCCCCCTGCTGGAGGCTAATGTGTCATATCTACTGTCATCACCGCACTATATACATATATAAATATATAAATACATAAAGTACTTTCTTCTCTATTTAATCATAATTTTGTATTTTTTTTTCTCATTTTTCCAAAATTGTAGTATCTTCAATTTCAATCTTATACGCGATTGCAGTCCTACGTTTTCACCTACAATACCGAAAAAATGATTTACTATACGAGAATTCAAAGAATCGCATAACTTTTTCTTCTCTTTTGTTCTCTGTTGAAAAAATCGCTATCCTAACACTCGACGATCTTAAATCATCCATTATTCTTTCACATCTCTTCGCGACTTTACTTCAAACTCTAATATACACATGCGCACATATACATAAGCATAACGTAACATGATCATGGTAATTTACAGGGTAATTAATAACGTCAGTTAATTGCTCGCATGTTATATATTATTCATTAGGTTTATAACCATTTTACACGCACCGTGTGCAGGATGATATGCTCACGGGGTTGTTGGGTTTCAAATTAACATTAATTCTTCAATTTTTAAACCTCCACCTTATCATTCCACCATATATTCATTTATTTATTCTTTCATATTTCTCTCACAATTTATACAAAAGCGTATAGAAAGGGGCATTCGATGATAATATACACCAAACGACACTGAACCCTTGTGTATCAAGATCGAGACTCTTTTGGTGGAAGTGGAAAGGGCGATTTAGTTGGTAAACTAAATGGATGCAGTAAACGACGACTTCTCCTTCTCCTTTCTCCTTATTCGTTATTCCTTATTCCTTATTTCTCCACTCTTGTCTATCTTATATTAAGATAAGTTTGTAGGATAGTACAATCGCCAGGGCCATCGGGAGGAAGCGAATCGTGTGAACTTCCGCCGCGCCTTAGGTCAGAAACCACAATCAACTTTGCTAGCTGGTATACCTCTACTCTCCGCCTTTTGTACACCACCTTAGTTTTATTTATTCCACGGGAATACGAAACGCCATCGTATTACCATTTCCATTCTCATTCGACAACACCTGAAAGTCAAAGTGATGCCTCCTTCGCAAGTCATATTCATATACCTACATATCCCCCAGTAAGCCATATAGCGCGCGAGTTTCTTATGAGAAAGAAACCCATTAGACGTACGTGTGCGATGTGTGAAGACTTGCTTGGCCGGAACTAGGCTTTTATTTTTTATTTACTTTACTTCACGACTTCAGTGGGAACTGGAAATTACAGGAAATTAGTAGGCGTCCATCCATACGCTTCGAAACTGTTTTATACATCGAGTAGCCGGAGTGGATTTACTAATTCCTTCCTAACAGCCACGCCGATTTTTTTTATCGAAAATATGATGAGACAAAAAAGACGCAGATTTTTGAGTGCTACAATTTTTGTCGAGAGTATTTTTTTGGTAAACGAAAGAGAACGAAGATAATCAAGATAAACTGTCGCTTCAATTCAGATCATTTCCTGAAAGCAGTAGCTAACTTGCGATTTTTAGAATCTGTCTATCAGTCGCCCGGTTTTCCTAATCGAAAAATTGTTCAGACAAAAAAGACGCGTATATTTCAATGCTACAACTTTTGTCTGAAGTATTCTTCAGGGAAACCAAAAAGAGCGGAAATAATGAAGAAAAACTGTTTGTTTCCGCCTCGCTCAGGATTAAAGTCCTGAGTCACAGATGTCCTGTATCGTTACAGGAAGTCTCGGATGTCGCGGATCCTTTTTGGGCAATGAAGGTGACCGCGATTTCCTCTAATTTTATGGAATACCCTGGGCCATAGGGTCCTCCGAGTGCCCGACGGAAGTTGGCTTCTTCTCTCTTATGCCTTATTCTTCCACCTCCTCTTATTTATTTTCATCGCGCGTCACCCGACCAGTAGAGAACTGCTCTAAAAAGACAGGTGGTGCAGGATGGATTCCCCCTGCTGGTGCTGCTACCTTGCCGTACCTTGGAGGTATACCTTGGCCAGTCATCCGAATAACCTGTTCCCTGGCTGCTGGAGCTCGTTACTAAACCTGCTCAACGTTCTCGGTGGAGATCTGCACCCGTCTAGGCCGAGGGAAGAGTGACCAGGTCGGATTATACTGGAGTAGAATGTCACTCGATAATTCCTCTACGTATATGTATGTAACAGAAACCGATGATGATATGTTGCGCTGTCCTCCTGGACTACATAAGTTCTCTGAAAACACTTACGTTGTCGCTCACATAACTGATTCCTGCACCGATCGATCGAAACTAGTCTCACAGTTGTTGTCGTTCCGATTTGTCATCCAACAAAATATGAGACTAACGACGTCTTCATTTTTCGAATACTTCTATCAGTCACGTCCTACTCACAATCGAGAAATTCTTCCAACAAAGAAGACGCGAGGTTTCCAGTGCTACAACTTTTGTCTGGAGTATTATTCAGGGAAACCAAAAACTGCGAAGATAATCGAGATAAACTGTCTCTGCGACACAGATCATGTCCTGGAAGCAGTACCTAACTTGCGGGTTCAAAAATTGTGGTATCGGTTTCACGGTTTTCCTAATCGAGAAATTGTTCAGACAAAAAAGACGTGGGGTTTCCAGTGCTACAACTTTTGTTTGAAGTAATTTTTAATAAAACCAAAAACAGCGGAGATAATAAAGAAAAACTGTTTTTTTCTTACTTTCATAAAATCTGGAAGACCCTTCCAGGCCAGCGTGGAGTTCGGGGGACTATTTATATCTAATTGTCCTACTTCTTGGGACAATCGAGGAATTAAGCTGTCCTCGGTAAATCAGTGCACAGGGAGTGACTGAGACTGAGAGTAGAGTACGTAGTGAGACTTCCTCTTAAATGGGAGTTGGCACTCGGCGGAACTCTGCGCGATCTGAAGCTTGACATTGTGCGCGGTCGTATGCGGCAAGGACTTGTATTATACAGTTAGAATTAGTTAGCTAGAACCTCCTGACAGTTCTATGCTTGGTTCGTGATCTCGTTAAAGCCTTACACAACCCTCTGTATACACGCGATGTGGAGGTGAGTATTTGTCATATGTGTGTAATTCATCCGCAAGTCGAGTTTGTGTGGAACAGTTCAACGGGGTATAATCTGAGATCGCAAATATCTCGCGAAATGTTTGATGTGCGAGAAAATGTCTAATATGCTAATTTGTAGAGGAGATTGAGCCCGATTCAACCGTACCTAATAAACCTCGTGTTCATTGCCTCTTTCGGAAGTCATAGCGTTCTGAATTTCGGTACTGAGGAACGTTGGAGGAATAACTGATCGTTAGCTTGGAAACCGTTTATCATATCGAAAAGTTGTTCAAACAAAAAAGATGCGAATCGAAACAGGCTACAATCTTTATCTGAAACATTTTTCCAAATGCTCACTACCTGATGAGATATCTACGATATAACAGATCGCAATTCTTAGCGTACACATCAACCCCGTTTTCGGAAACGGTCGATCCTATCGAAAAGTTTTTGAAACAAAAAAGATGCAGTTTAGAACAGGCTACAAGGTTTGTTTGGAACGTTTTTCCAAAAACTCAACATCTGCGGAGATATCCGCGATACTAGTGATCGCGAGCTACATATACATGGCGTTTACATCAGTAGCCGGTATCTCGTAGACCGTTGCTCGTAGAAAAACGTTGTTCAAGTAAAAAAGAACCGGCTGAATGAGTAGTAAAATATTTATTCAGAATGTTTTTCCGAAAACCGAACACCTGCTGATATATACAGCTATATATATATATTTATTAATGAAAAGAGAAAAAGTAGCGCTTGTATTCATCGTGTGTATAGTAGCCGTGGCCTCGACTCTCAACGAACTTTTTTCAATCCAGATATTGACCGGCAAACTCAGCCTGCCTTTACATAGCGCAAGAAATAAATGATCCGAACACGGTGCGTGTAGCCTAAAGCACGTCCTTCCACGCCCCGACATTCGAGCTAGTAAAGTAGGAAATTCCTCTTCGTTTACTGATAGTTTCGTAATTCGTGGTGAATAATTACTGGACCGTGAACCAATTTATTTCCTCCAGCAAAAGGCCTGGTCTTGGTATTAGAGTTGTCGAGGTTAGCCAGTCCTGAATAAAGTAGAAGCCAGCATATATACATCTAGCGCTACATCCATATGCACATACGTATGGCCGTAGTACAATGTGCCATAAAGATTTACGTCCAGATGAGGTAAGATACCGAAGTCTCTCTGTGTTAGATATCATCTGATGAAAGTGAAGATCGATTGACTGAGTGGCGAAATTCATCGGAAGTCGTTGAGCCGTGTTCCTCGTGGAGATACTCATTTAGAAAAATTCGTAGGACGCCCAGGGGTCGAGTGTAGGCGACAGAGAGAACATATAATTAAGTATTGATCAGGGCGGTGGCTCCGCGTTGCGTTATACTCTCTTCCACCTGTTGCCTTCGAATCCCCTCTGCGCGATACAGGAGGAATATACCTGTACGTCGTTACATGTGTGTGTGTACGTATATGTGTATGTATGTTTCTGTGCATACGTTTGGGATCTAGGATACGATTCAGTCTACAAATCATGAGAGGGAACGAGAGACTGTGGATGGAAGTAATCGCGATGTTCACAATCCTCAATTATTCGCGAGGCGAATAATCGTCTGGGATCTGAATGATGAACATTTATTTTTACGCTCATCAAGTTCGTTCAAATTCAACTCATGTGGTTTGGAACGTTCGCGCTTGTTCATCCTCGATTATCTTCTTAGTCGTTCACTTTATTCGATAATAGTTCAGACAACGATTAAAGATCGGAAAAGCACGCTCCTTTTTTCTCTGATCAACTTTTCGATACGATCATTCGGTTCCGAGATATACGAATAATGAGAAATTCAACCGCCGAGTACGCAGCTCACACTTTTCAGTAGATAACTTTATTCATCTTCGATTATATTCGTAGCCGCTGACTTTTCGAAGAAATAGTTGCAACAAAAATTGAAGATCGCTTCAAGCTGCTCCTCTCATTTTCCAACAACTTTTTGATCGGATCAACCAGTTCAAAGATATACAAGATACAAGAAATGCAAATGCTAAGTATGCCGCTCGCACTTCGGAGTAGATGAGTTCATTCATCTTCGGTTATCTCCGTAGCTGTTGACTTTTTCGAAAAATAGTTCAAACAAAAATCGAAGATCGCTTCGAGTTGCTTCTTTTTTGACTGAACAACTTTTCGATAGTATAAACCAGTCGCGATATATCCGAGCTCTCAAACACGATTTCCTCTTTCCCGTAATCCCGATTCTAAAATACGACGATTATCGTTGAGAAAATTGATGGGGGGGTACAACCAGGCTGGGGAGATGGGACAAGCAACAAACCCAAACGAAGTAGTAAAAGTCGAAAAGGCCTCGCGCTCCATCGAGAAGGACTACGGAGCAGTGACTCGTCTGACTGGTTTGTCCGGTTTAGAACGGAAGAGCGACTAGACGGAGATGAAGAACGGTGTGGTTTGAGAAGCATGGCCAGGCGAACGCCGGACACGAGCCTTGAGCCAATCAGAGTAAAGCATTGGCCAGCCACGCGCCTTGTCCGAGTGAAGGCAGAAAGAGAGAGAGAAACCAAAGAGAAGGGACCGGACCGGCCACCGTCTTCTTTGTGCCGAAGAGACCCTGCCTCGATTCTCGACTCCCGTTCGACTCCCGTTCGATAAGAAAGCCGAGATGAAACCAGCAGCCGTACCAAAAGGAGGCGGGGGTCGCCGGACTCTGAACAAGACGAAACGGGGTTAATTTTTCGGTTTTTTTTTTTATATGAACATGGGGGATATTCATGGATCGTAAATTGTACACAAATTACAATACGACGTTGTAAAACCCTCCGTGTTACTCCTCTTCCTTAATTCCATTCAAGGATGAAAAAGGACGTGTTTAGAAAGGCCGAGGACCATTAGGAACAATGATAGGGATTGGGGAAAGAAGCTGAACGATCATTGTGGTGAAATTAGGTAAGATAACGGAGAGTCTCCGACAAACAGAAACAATGGGACGATTAGAGGGCCAGAAACAACTGTCCGAAAGTTCAAGAATTAAAAGGGACGAGTAGAAATTGTCTGGAATCGTTTGGTTAGATAAGGATGATGAAATCATCGGTAAGGAACCTGCAGTCGTTGAGATTAGAAACTATTAAGAAGTGATGAAAGCAAAGAAGCAAAAAAAAGAAGAAAAAGGAGATCGAGGAGAATCTACAGCTCTGGGAACGTCGCGACGCTGTGACACGGTCCCAGCAGGCGCTGGCGCAAAACCAACCGACACGCCTTTCAACCGCCGCGGTCAGAACTTAATTAATTACATTCTGGGTCCCGAGGATTCGGTAAGCGGGAGGACTTTTCGCATTTGTACCACGCCGGTCTGCAGATGTTCCCTTATGCTTATTTAATTTTAATTAGCTGCGGGAGCACTCGTAATGCATGTATTCCGCGGCAGCAATTATACATATCCCATGGTCTCGACCTGGATTTGATATTTGTTCACCAGGTCTGCGCGGATCCCACTTGTCACCGAGGAAAAAATCCACGGGTTCAGTCGTACTATCCGCCTGCGGAATTCACCAGGATAAAGAGGGCTCCTTGGGAATGTCAATAGTGGGTATACGACTCGAAATGAAAATGTCACGCGGACGAAATGTCCCCCGGAAACGGGCTGCGCCCTGAGATAAGACGCCGTGCCTCGCTTTAGCGCCGGGCTGGAATTCTTCTTTACGAAGGTTTAATTAGAAAATTACATTTTCGTTCTTGGCCTTTTATTTTTATCCCACCACCGGCACCAACGCCGATAACTTTATATCAAAACGCGATTCGCGCTGACGCCGACAGATTGGATATCCGTTTTACTTAGGACTGGTGAGACTTACGGAAAAGTTTTCGATACGAAAAAATTCCGCTTTTTCAAACGCTACAACTTTTGTCTGGAACATTTTTGCCGAAATTCAACCCTTCGTTAGTTAAGCACCCGAAGGATAGGTATCTCATTGCAGTTTAAACGCATTTTTTGTTGCTCTTGCTGCCACATCAGTTTCCTCGGGATTCGTTGATTCTAGAGGATAGTTTGCTTCACAAAAAACTTGTGGTTTTTCAAATACTACAACTTTTGTCTGGGACATTGTTGCAAAAATTCAAACGCTCGTTAGTTAATTAACCGAAGAAAAGCTTATGGCAGTGCATACGCATTTTTTGTTGTTTCTTACTACCTTATCAGATTTCTCAGCACTGGTTGATTGTAGAGAAAAGTTTGTTGAACAAAAAAGCTGGAAACTTTCAAGTACTGAAACTTTTGTCTGAAAAATGTTTGCGAAAATATAAACGTTCGTTAATTAATTAATCGTAGAAGATCTCATTGCAGCTTGAACGATTCTTTTTTTGTTCTTTCCGTTGCCCTATCAGTTTTCTCAGGACTGGTAGATCATAGGGGAAAGTTTGTTTGATAAAAAAGCTGGAAACTTTTAAGTACTGAAACTTTGATCTGAAAGATTTTCTGAAAAATCTAACCGTTGATGAAATAATCGGAGATATTCCGTGAAGTCTATTTCCGTTTTAAACTCTTGTGTAAACTGGTCTCCATTCCGAGACGCGCAATCATTTTCCTCCTAACTAGTTGACTCTAGAAAGAAGTTTTTCAAACAAAAAGTCACTGACTTTATACCTACTACAACTTTGATCCCAGACAGTTTGTCGAGAAGATAACCGCGTCTGAAATAATTATATATAAATCCAAAGTAACCGGTAAAGTCTCTAAACGTAAATATCCCTACATCGTTTCGCCTTTTTTCCGCCGAACTGGTTTGATTTAGAAAAAAGTTTGCTGGCCAAAAAAGTTGTAACTTTTCAAGCGCTAAAACTTACCTCAAGTAAACTTTTACGAGAAGTCAACCCCCGTTGAGATAATCAAAGAAACACATCAAGATCTTCTCCAAACCTTTCCTACTCAGATACCTAAGTCTGCGAATGAGAGGACTCTGTCTAAGCCTAATCGATAAACTCGTCTCTCATAAGTATCTCAAGATTCTCTGGACTTCTTCACACCTCTTATCGCTGTTTTCTTTGCTGAAAGATTTGCATTATCCGCTACTCCTTTTCTACTTCAAATATTATTCCCACCTTCACCTGTACATAGGTGGGTACTTAGTCCATAGACTTTCTTCTCGGTAACTTTTCTCTCTTCCATACCGCTTCGAATTTGTTTCCGATTTCCCATTTCCCATTTTTCTGCGGATTTTTAAACGCACGTGTTCGTCCAACGACGTGTCGTATACGCGTAATGATGTAATAGAAGACGTGATATGGGCTAGTAGGCGTGTGACCGTTAAATTTTTTCCATATTGCTAGAAAGATATTTTCGTCTACTGCCCACGCGTTTTCTGCCCACACGTGACTCGACTCGTCGTTGTCCTCTTCGTCTTCTTCTTCTTCTTCTTCTTCTTGGTCTTGTAGTTCATCCCGGACTCCCGCAGAGAAACATCTGTGACCAAGGTTACGTTTATTGTATGGAAGCTGGGCCTCGTCGCAGCAATATACGAACGTGATGGAGGAAAGATTATGTTATATAGAGGCTGCGACGTAAGAGCTTGAAGAAAGCGAATTTTGGGTATAATCAACGTTTTTCGAGTCGCGTAAAACTGCGCTGTTTTTTATTATCTGAATCCCGGAAACAAAGGATGGGAGAAAATCTGCGACTACTAACTGGAGATTTATGCAGCGCTCTAAAACGACTCGTAAATCTCAGCGATCAAGCGAAGACAATGCCTGAGGCAGTAAATACAACGAACGGTAACAATAACAGGAAACAAGACACTGTAGATTACAGTAATAACGATTTTCTCAATCCCCAATTATTTGAGAGCCAAGTAATTGTCTGTAATCTGAATAATGACCATTTCTTTTCACCCTCGACAATGTTCGTTCAAATTCGACTCACGCTTTGGAACGGTCGCGCTCATTCATCCTCGATCATCTTCTCATTCGTTCACTTTTTTCGATAATAGTTCAAACAACGATTAAAGATCGGAAAAGCACGCTTCTCTTTTCTCTGATCAACTTTTCGATACGATCATTCAGTTTCGAGATATACGAGTAATGAGAAATGCAACCGCCGAGTACGCCGCTCATACTTATCAGTAGATAACTTTATTTATCTTCGATTATCTTCGTAGCCGCTGACTTTTCGTAGAAATAGTTGCAACAAAAATTGAAGACCGCTTCAAGCTGCACCTCTCCTTTTTCAACAACTTTTTGATAGGATCAACCAGTTCCAAGATAGACAAGAAACAAGAAATGCAAACGCCGTGTCTGCCGCTCGCACTTCGGAGTAGATGAGTTCATTCAGCTTCGGTTATCTTCGTAGTCGTTAAATTTTTCGAAAAATAGTTTCGACGAAAATTAAAGATCACTATAAGCCGCTTCTTTCTTTCCTGAACAACTTTTTGATAGGATCAACCCATCGGAAGATAGCGAGACAGAAGTATGCAGCTTGTACACTTTGGAGGAGACAAGTTCGTTTATCTTCGATTATCTCCGTAGGCGTTAGCTTTATCGAAAAATAGTCCGAACAAAAATTGAAGTTCAGAGCGATCCGCTTCTCTTATGTACCAAGAACTTTCCGATAGGATCAACCAGTTCCAAGATATACGAGCTCGAAGACGTGTATCCAATAATTGCAATGATGAAAAAAGTTTGGAGAAAATCCAACATCTGGCATCTGATCGTCTCCAGTATTCCGCCTCGGTCGTTCGCCTCGTAATTTCATTCCACGCGGTACATAATGTCATATTATGTTCATTTGTATATTAAAGTATGAGCGCCAGCGCGATTTAACGCGATTAAATGAAATTCGATTAGCGTTCCTGTCGCAGACGACGAGACTGGCTGGTTGGCTCGTTGCGTTAATAATGTCCTGACAAATTGAGACCGACCCTTGAAGTGAATCAATTCTAGGCGGCATGACATTTACCACTCGACAGGGCTGCACCAGTTCCAATTGACACAGCGAGTTAACCTTGCCGTTTGTGTTAGTTACCGTTTGACCTGGCTCGCCACTTCGCTGCCATCTCTCTTCTCTGGGTTTGCTTCATGATAATATGCCGCCGAGTCGTGAAGAAGACCCCTTAAATTCTGTCTTTGTGATAAAGAATTTTTTTTCCTTCACGCCGTTCGTCAAAGGGACTCCATCCCTCCATTCCATTCCTTTCGTTTCCTTTTCTTTCCTTTCCTTTCGCCCAATTATTCTTGACGAAAAAGTTGCGAGAAGAAAGTGAGAAGCCTTTTCCAGTTTAGTTGAATTATAATTCTTCTCTTCCGTTCCAATTCCTCCTGATTTTACCTCAGCGCAAATTTTCGACTCGGTTTAAGTGCCGGACATTGCAAGCTTCTTGTGTGGTTCTCTCATTCATTCCCTATATTCGGCTACTCCCGAGGGACTATTTCCCAGACCGCGCAACAAATGCCCACTTCTATTTCTCTCTTTCTATCTCGCCACCATCCACCATCCCCCATCCCCCATCCGCCGTCCTCCATCCTCCATCCTCCATCCTCCATCCTCCATCCTCTAGTCGACCTTTGACATCGTAGGGCGGCTTGGCCTCCAGCCACAACGTGATGGTGTGCTTATAACGATGGTGGCAATAAAAGTACGACAACATCAACGATCTTGATTGCCCGTTACTCTTCTTTAATTTGTCTCTAATTCCGAGCTCTACTAGTGTCTCTCGGCATTCGGATGACCCTTGAAATTACATTCTAAACAGAGCTCTGTGTATGTAGGTAAAGTAATGTAGGGTAAAGTATAAGAATTAACGTTTTTCAATGATACCTCCGTAACCGTCGACAATGTCTAGTTGAAGGTGATTATTGAAAATGAAGCTTATCAAATTCTCTATAAAAAAGGTGAAACGAATTTGTACCGTATCTTTGTTGGTTTCGTTGTATTTCGAGGCTGTATATTCAGCCGAAATTTCAGAAGGGCCTGTGATGATTAGTTACACATTCTGCGTTGGAATACAGCAAAACTAATAAAGATACGGGAAAAATGTGTTTCACTTTTTTTTATAGAGAATTTAATGAACTTTATTTTTGATAATCAGCTTTAACTCGATATCATCAACGATTACTGAGATATCAACGAAAACCCGTTTTCGATCACCGTTTTCCGGGATTTTTAGTACATTCAAAGCTTTGAATACTTTGACCATTGTGAGAAATCGAATCGTAAAACACGGCCCCTTTTTTATATTTCGAAGGTAGCGAAGCCTCCTTAAATCGCGGCTTAATTTCGGTGGAATTTTGGCAGTTTGGACAGCTTTTAATTATCGGATAAACTGCTAAGCCCGTAATCGGGTACGGCGTAACTTTGCTTTCTGTATGCGGTGGTGCAGTGTACCGAGATTTACACCGTTGCTGCACTTGCACACACATCGGTATTACATAGAGATATACCTTGACATTACGTAGATTTATATATCGACTTATGCCACGGATTAGAAGGCGCTTATGTGCACTTAAGTATATATGCATGAATGTGTATGTAGATATAGATTATATATACATATGTATGTATATGTGAGAATAGATCTATATAAGTACGTAGCTCTCTTCGAACTTTTTCGATAGTTTTGAAACTAGAACTGCGCAAACAAGTCGTCGGGAATATCTTCGGCGAACTTTCGTGAATAGGACAATCTTGGCAAATTGACTACAGAAGAGAGGCCCCGACCGAGGAGACGAAGCGACGCGACGCTGCTAAAGCTATGAGCTGACGTGAGTTCGGTTCAGTTTCTTCGGGGTGCCAAGTCACGTTCCAGTTTCGTGGGCACTTGCGAATTTCTTGGCTGCTAAAACCGCGCGTAAGAAACACCCCCTGCTGCTGCGTTCTTGCAATCTAAACTTACTTATTTGTACTAGACACGTTTTGCCTAGTTCTAATCTAGAACCGAGTAGTGAATGTATCCACCTAGCTTACAATGTGTATAAGGTGATTTATATGATAAGGGTAGATTCCTTGTCAAATTCTGAGACTAAATTTCCTTTACCAAAAATTCGAGGGACCGATAGTTTCTGAGATACGGAAGATCTCGGTCGAGCAATCACGGAACTCATAGATGGCGCTGCAGTTCCGGCCATGAGTGTGAGTTGCGCAGTGCCCCGTCTATGCGACTTATACGCTTCGCGATTGGTCAATCAAGATCTTTCATAGCTCGGAAACTATCGGTCCTACGATTTTTCGGTAAAGGAAATTTGGTTTCAGATTTTTGCCGGGAATCCACCCTCAAAATATGGCTGGCTAAACTTCAATCACCCTGTATATCTGCACCCGTTTTTCACCCGTAACGTCGTTCGGAATTTAGTTTGCATCCACTTGCGTATCAATCGGACATTGTTCGGTATTGATTCGACCACGAGATATGATATTTCGCTTCTAAATTTGTACAATTGTGTAGAACTCTATTGGTCTTCTGATTTAACGCTTTTCGGATGGAAATCTGTGTTTGTTCATTTCTTCATTATTCCAAAACAACCTAGTGTCTCGATTTCGCGAGGAATAATAAAAATAGTGGGAACGGCAGACCTTATATTTCAGCTTTATATCCACGCTTTCTGAAGCATGTATTTCCTTTTTTCCTGTTCTCATCCTGCCGCGAAATCACCAGGGCGAGCCAGCCAGCCAGCCAGCAATATTTTCTCTTCTTTATCTTTCGCGAAATTGCCATTTTTACACGCGGTCAAGCACACCGTCAGCACCACCGTCTTGGCCGAACGAATCGATACACTCAATCACGTCATGTGTAATAATTATAATCCATCATCGAGGACCCACCGATTCCGGATTTCAACTCGAATCTTGATTCTTCACGGCCAGAAGCAATAAGAGACCACGAACCAGAACCGATAAAATAAATCACATATCACGAATAGTAACATCGTGAATGAAAATCGCACGATTTTTATTCATCCAGGCAAACCAGTACTTAGTTAGGTGATTAAATTGACGCTTCATCCTCATGGCGCCAAGGGGGAGCGCAGTTAATAGGTGCATGGAAATCTTATCGAAGTGTTATGTGGTCTGACGAGTTGTAGGACCGTGAGTATCTCTCACGGTGAATGGAGGCGAACGGCGAATCGCAGAACGTAGCCGAGGTCTCGGTTTCACTATGGGAAAAGATCAAGTCCGAAAGTTGTTCCTTGACGAAAACCCGATCCCGGTATGTGACATTGATACACCATCGTGCTCTTATCTCCTGCAGTTCGCACCGTGAGTTCGTAACGTCGTGCGGTAAGGTGCATCGTTCATATAGCACATCAGAGCGGTGTGGCTTTCTGAATACGATCTGACCCTCCGTTAGAGGACTGATACTATAATTGATCGCTGTGAGAAGCACCGTTCCTTTCATTCTCACTCTTGTGGATGGAGTACCTTTGGTATGGGTGAAACCAAAGCTTGGAGCTTCGTGCTTGAACAGAAGTTGCAATCGAATTCTCTTCATGATTCGGAGTTTATATGTTCGTTCATATCAAATCATCTCATGAGTCGGTGATTATTTTTGATTATAGAAATAGTTCGACAAAGGTCGAAGATCACGAAAGGCGCTTTTTTTTTGTCTAGGTAACTTTTCGATAGCATTATTCGATTCCAAGATATCAGAGAAACAAAAAGTACAACCGCTTAAGTATGCTGCTCATACGCTTTGGAGTGAAGACCTTCTTTTATCTTCGATTATCGTCGTAGCCATACACTTTTTCGGAAAATAGTCGAAACAAAAATGGAAGATTGGTGGAAGCTGCTCACTTTCTGCCTTAACAACTTCTCGATAGGATCAACCAGTTCCAAGATATACGAGAAACAAGTAATATAACCGCCAGGTACATGCGACTGAGACACTTTTGATTAGATAACTTCATTCAACTTCGATTATCTTCGCAGCCGGTAACTTATTTGAAAAATAGTTCAAAAAAAATATTGAAGATTAGAACAGTCCGCTTCTTTCATGTAACGACAACTTTTCGATAGGATCAATTAGTTCCAAGATTTACTAGAAACAAGAAATATAACAGCCTGAGTAAGCGGCTCATACACTTTGGAGTAAAGATGTCTTTCGTCTTAGATTATCGGCGTAGCCGTTAACTTTCTCAAAAAATAGTTGAAATGAAAATTGAAGATCGTTACAAGCTGCTTCTTTTCTGTCCAAACAACTTTTCGATAGGATCAACCAGTTCTAAGATATCCGGAATTATTTGCGACCAAAGAAGTGACAAACGACACATCGTGTTACTTATTACTGTACCGAACTGCTCTACATTCTTCGTCCTCATGGGACACTGTTCCCAGAACATTGAACAATCCTTCTCGACATCTATTCATCCATCTCTCTCCACCTAGGCGTACGTACCTTCCACATTCGTACTACAATGTCTAAATTTCGGTTGAGATGTTGAGGTTAATATCGACATTGTTGAGGATGTAGATCAGACTTCGCCGGGTCTCGGTGTGGTGGTCACAGCAGCAGCAGCAGCAGCAGCAGCAGTTCGCTCCGCTGAGGACGCGGTTCACCGGGTACACGGTGAGCACCGGCTGACTGCTACTCGGCCAAACCGGTTCCGTGTAGTCCACACTCTCTTTCCGATGTATCAGCATCCCAGTTCCTCTCTAGGAACCGTGATGCTGTCTGTCGTCGTCACACCGCGCCACGCGACGCCAAGCACCTCGACGCCACGACAGCCACCAGTGCACCTGCAGTCCGGACTCGTCCTTCCCTCCGTCCCTTCTTCCTCTACTTTTACCTGATCCTTCTTCGTGCCCGTTCAGAGAGTAAAGTCCATTAAGGAGATGGGTGAGCTGTGCAGCAAAGAAGAAGAACAAGAAGAAGAAGAAGAAGAAGAGGAGTAAGAGGCGAGGTCGAGTTGTTGGGAACGCCGCAGGCCATCATTCACAGAAGCCAATCTTACACCGTAAAATAATTCCATGATCTTATGGATGAAGAATATGGGGGATATCTCGTGCACTCTTTTGTGATCCTGTATGACCTCTTTACTCGGTACTACCTCCGTCCGTTGGTGTGTACATCGCTCGCGGTTTCCCATGTGAACTGAACATACTAGGACACATCAGGATTGTGCGCCATGAACACGGACAACAAAGCACGGGATGTGCCGAGTTTAAATTGAACGTGTCTTGGGACGAGGTGAAGAGTTCCTATATGTATATGCTGTCCCTTGGCATTATCCTCCATACCATGAGCCAGTACGTATTCATTTCGGATAATGAAACACCGTCAAATTATTGTTTGACCTAGCTAATTATACGGACAACGAAAGACCCTTCATTGTGCTACCAGAAACCTGGAGTATTACTTGCATTACGTTTTTTTCGTTCACTGAAAGAAAGAAATTGGGATTCAGGTACGAGGAGATCGGAGCAACGTTAGTTCTCCTTTTTCCTAACGTCTGTGTGTTTGTTCACAACGATCCCAGGTGCTCATGGGATTTTTATCGACATTTCGTCACCGAAACGGATTCAGTTTTCGAACGTTGACTCTTCACGCGGTCCAACATTGGCTCCGGGAATTTTTAGTTTGCCGCAGTATTTCTGCACAGCATCGAGTGGACATTCGCCACACCTAGTTTTATCCAGGATTATTATCGTCCGGGTTCAACTATGGAGTGGTAAAATTTTAGCGGGCTTGTGACACACGGGTAAACGGTTCGATATCGAAAGCGCGACTCCGACGTAGGTTCATATGGAGTAGATAAAAATTCGCCGTACGCAAATATCGCCTCTGGACGAGCGCGTAGGTATATGTAGTATTGCAAAAACTCGTTCAGGGATTATATATCGGACCATTTAAAACACTGGACGAGATAATATAAAAACGTTATATTTTTGCAACGGCAAGAGATGGTGGCGGCCCCATCTGCTCCACTCCTTTTATTTTCACTTTTTACATTTCTTTCCCCGTTTCCTTCATTTCTTTCTTACTTCCTTCCACAAGGATACAGAATCATCGATTTAAAACAAGGTAATAATGTGTAGGAACCTCGGCCACGTATACCTCGCACAGTTTTACTCGGACTTTTTCTTCGACGGAGCTTCGTACCTATTCAAGAATTTCAAATCCAGTTCTTACCGATGTGGAAGGAATAGTCGAGCACAGACTGAGAAGAAGGGACGAGAAAAAACCAGTAGTTACATTTCACGATACTTTGTAACTACTCATAAATATTCTTTACTAATTAGTTTGGCTCATAGTCATCCCGGACATCCTGAAGTCAATATCTCGGTCACCGTTCATGATATCGAGTTGAAGGTGGAGATCAGAAATAAAGTTCATTGAATTCTCTATGAAAATGATAGAATACATTTCACTTGTATCTTTGTGGGTTCTGCTGTTTTTTGAGGCTGAATGTGTAACTGAGTTTCCGGACCATCGTATTGGGAAAAACGTGCTCGAAACAAGTTTTTCGCTGATATCTCAGTAACCGTCGACGATATCAAGTTGAAGGTGAATACCAGGAATAAAGTTTATCAAATTCTCCATCAAAATGGTGGTATACATTTTCCTCGCATCTTCATTGGTTTAGATGTATTTTCACGCGGAATGTGTCACGTTCATTGAGGGTCATCCTGAAATTTCAGTTTTTGGGTGAATATTCATTCTCAAAATACAGCGAAACTAATGGAGATAGAGCATGAATGTACTCTACCTTTCTGATAGAAAATTTAACGATATTCATTTTTGGTATCCACCTTAAACTCTATATCACTCACGGTTACTGAGATATCGTTGAAAAGCTGGCTACGAGCACCTTTCTTGTAAAGTCCAATTCCAGTATTCTTGGAATGTTAAAAAATACGCCATAATGCTTTTTACCTGTTATTTTCTCGATTCTTTCCTATTCCACTAGCCTATCGCTGACATTGTGAAACTACTCTGAATACTCGAACGATGACTATTCCTCTGCCGCCAACTGTTCCAGAAAGAGTTACTCATGCATGAAAATGTGCTCTTTTATATACTCACGGTTTCCTTTCGTTCACGCAGTTCTCGCTGTTGGGAATTGTGATCAAAGGCTTGTTAAGTTGGCTCCAGATAGTAAAAATTGGAAAAACCCTCACCTCCATCTCCCGCGGGACTTTGAAAGTGATACCTGCATTGGCTTATCCAAAATTAGTAGCGGTGAGAATATCAAGTCTATCACGGCCGGTTCCCCCGGATTACATTGATTAAATGATTACCATCAAAAGCATTCGAATAAAGGCTCGAAAGGTAGTGGTAGTCGGTGCTGCCATGATCATGGGAAATGTTGAAAGCGACCCAACGACTGCCACGCTGCAGAGGGACAATCATTTGCATCTTATCTCATTATTCGGATCTGTTTGATACTTTTTTCTTTTTTCTTCTCTCTTCAAAGAAGATACTCTTTTAGTCACCAAAATCACATGTAGAATGTATTAAAACCCGATGCTGTGGTTGGTAAAAAAATATTTTTTTTCTTCCAATGTAGATCGAAGAATTTCGTGTCCTTTTTCTTATTTCTGTTTTTGTAACACATAACACAGTTTTTGTGCATTTTGTTTCTGGTTTTATGACCATATGATCAATCGTACCCAAGCCACGCGAACGAGTGTATGAATGAAAGAGAAAAATAGACGGCGCTATCAATGTTTCCCAATTAGTTAGTTCCCCTCTTTATAATTACACAACCTGTCCTGCACATCGGCACCGTGAAGTCCACCTTCCTTCTATAAACCTGTATCCAGATATTTCCCACAGTTCTAACCGCAGTGGCGTAGCGAGAGACGCCAATCTTGATTAAGATTAAGAATAAAAAGGAAACGACGGTATACTAATGTACGTGTATACGTATGGTAGCCAGTTTGCACTTTGAGGTAATATAATGAATAATTCAGTGGATTTATACCTCTATCTACAGGGCGATTCAGGTTGGCCGAGCCACATTTCGAGGGTGGGATTCCTTGTCAAATTCTAAGATTAAATTTCCTTTACCAAAAATTCGTGGGACCGATAGTTTCCGAGCTACGGCAGATCTTCGTTGACTAATCACGGAAGTTATAGGTGGCGCTGACAGCGGCAGCCATGAGTATTAGTTGTGCAGTGCCCCGTCTATATGACCTGAACGCTCTGCAATTGGTCAACCAAGATCTTCTGTAGCTCGGAAACTATCGGTCCCACGAATTTTTGGGAAAGAAAATTTAGTCTTAGATTTTCGCGGGGAATCTACCATCGAAATATGGGACCTGAATCGCCCTGTGTGTTCGAAGAAATTTGTTCTTTCATTTATTGATGTGGTCTAGTTTGATCAATCTTTTATTTCGACATCCATAAATTTACGATTTTTAGTAACACGGTTCGAAATGTTTATCTGTTACGCTAGCGAACGAAATGTATAGATATTTATCACGGCGTAGTCTGGATTTTCTATAAAATATGTGGACTTTTTATTTTATTTTTTTTTTATTCGATAAACCCGACTTCATAACTATAACTAACCGTTAACCTAGAATCGGGAAATGGGAAGCGAAATTAAAAAAGTTATCGAAATCGGGTGACAAAATTGATCTCGTCGATTTTTACGGTCCCTCGTAACGTAGATATTGTCCAAAAACTGTTTTATGGCAGCGTTCAGGATCTCTCATTCCGAACCTAACCTCAAACCACTAAAATCCAAAATAGCGGAGTCAATATGGCTGCCGTTTTCACTATCCATATCAAGTATCATCCATATTTCGATCTAAAACTGCGCTTACTACTTTTCGGCGTCACTTTCCCCGAATCTAACCTCAAAATGACGAAATTTAAAATGGCGGAGCCAACATGGCGGCTCGTTTGCCACAAAATCATCCATATTTTCCGAAAAAAAACTGTTTTTCGAGGTTTTCGGGGTCGCTGATTCCAAATCCGACCACAAAAATGTGTAATTAAAAATGGCGGAGCCTTTTTCGACGGAGAATCGTTTAAACTCAGTCGAAAAATCGGATATCTATACTTCTTCGAGCTAAAATTAATTTCTTTGCGGGCGATTCTCGAATAGCGTCTACAACGAACTTAGATCGGTATAAATACACGATCGTCACCGTTTGTCCTCCGCTGGGTGATCATCTTTAAATCAGCTACACACACGCGCGCATGTACACGCACGCATACCAACTGGCTATAACCATATCTGGTATCTTCGTAGCCAGTTTCACACTGCCCTGAAGGAATAGACGGGAGCCTGATCCGTAGCTCGACCGGACGTTGTAAATCGAACCTGTTTTCATCCTCATCCTCCTCGACGTCGAACCATATCGGTAAATCGGCTGCGAAGCTAATCTCGTATAGACCTTATGAATGAGTAGGTATATAGGAAAGGCTTTTTTTTTCTTTCCAGCTGAGAAAAACAGAATTTTATTTTCGCTCATTTTTTTTTCATTTTTTTTCTTTTTTCTCATTTCCGAATACCCACCGAGTTTCCAACACCAATTTTTCAGTTTCTTGGTTTCGTTTTCTTTTCTTTTCTTTTCTTTTCACTTCTTTTCCATCTCCCTTTGTATATATATATCAGTCAACTTGATTGTCTTCTTTCTTTTTCATCCCCCCTCATCCCTCTAGTTCTCACTCTCTCTTTCTCTCTCTCTAACACGTACGGGTAGACATTTAAGTCATTTAAGTCGTTGTTGTTACCAATTTTTCAAACGTTTATATTACTCGTGGGTAAAGTTAACGTTATAAATAATATATCCCTGGCGAATAGAAGAAAAAAAATGAAAAAGAAAAAAAACGCAAGCCCGAGAAGGAGGGGGGGGGGGGGGGGGGGGGGTAGGACCACTCAAAACATTACATAAACCTTTGAGGCGGAAGGTATGAGGTTTGTGTACGGTATATAGGTAAAAAATTTACATAATTTTTGGATACTCTTTCCCAAAACCCCCGAATCCCCCCACCCTCCCCGAGTCACTCCTCGTACCCTTATTTGACAATTCCGACGCTTAATATCTGCCGAAAGGTGCGGTGATATCGTTTTCCGAGAAAGGAATAAATTTTCTTACAGTATGAGTTTCTTTCTTTTCTCTCTGCCTCTCTCTCTCTCTTTTATTTTCTGACGATAAGTAAGAAAAAAAAAAAAAAAAAAAAGAGAAAATAACCAACTTCGAGGGTAGCAAAAGAAATGAAATAAAACAGAATAAGAAAATAAAGAGTAGAAGAAACACAACGGAACAATAATATTCCGGCAGGGATAATTGTGCCGAGTGGAAAAGGAGAGTGGCGTGTACCCCGAAGGTCGGCGGGACGGTACGGTACGAAGGGTGTGAGGAGGGATCAAGGGAAAATGGTGGGGAACAAAACGCACCCTTTTCACATCCCGCGACGGTTAAGTGAGGATGACACCCAAACCATCAAACAGACATCCCTTAGCTTCTGCAAAAAGCTAATTCTCGTGTAGTAGCTAAGGGGTAGGTGGGTCCGTTTCGTTGGTTGGTAGGTAGGTAGCCACCACAACGTGACGATTTGATTAGAGAAAAACAAAAAAAAAAAAAACGTCTGTTTCACGTCACGCGAAGAATTTTTTTTTTTTTAATATTTGATTTTTTTTTTCTTTCCGTGTTTTTTTTTTTCGATGACAGAACGGAGGTGAAAAAAAAAAACAAGAAAATGAAGCAAAGAAGAGAAAAAAAAATTAAAATAAAATAAATTAAAAAATTAGGGAAGAGATAAAGTATGGTCGAGTATAAAGAAAACGGGCGTTGCTCGGGGATGAAGCAAAAGAAGAATAAGAATAAGAAGCAGTTGTCGTGACCGTGCGAGAGGGAATGAGAAGGAAACAGAATTCATAGAAAAAAAAAGAAGAAAATTAGGAAAAGAAAAGCAAAAAAAAACCTTTGGAATACGAAAAGAAGACTAATGTAAGAGAAAACTCGGAAACTATGTACAAAGACGCGCGAATGGACACACACTATATGTATAGTATGTTTATATATAAGGGTAAAAATTAGACCGAAAAACAAAAAAAAAAAAACAAATACGTATGTATATGTAGGTATACAGCCGTGCGACGACGCAATCTCTCACAGACGCGAAACACTTGTTAAGTGGGCATCAGACGACGCCAGTCGTCTCGACCAAAAATGCCACTTGAAACTGCGACTAGCGGGCCTGGATGTATGACACGTGTATCATCGAGTCCGTATATGAGATATGGTCGGGGGAAAAAGATTCCGTGTATATTTTAGGTTCTTTATCTCTTATTTAGTCTTCGGTTCAGTTTCTGATTTTCGAAACCGAAAAAAAAAACAACAGAAAATAGAGAAAAAGAGAGACAATTTTTGTTTGTTTGTTTGCCTTTTTTTGTACTTTACTTCCGTTTTTCTCTTCCTCCGAGGAGAAATTCGGGAGTCATGTATCATTTGTTTTGTTTCGTTTTTTCTAAAGTTGAAATTTTTCTCAATTTTTCTTAATTTTTTAAATTTTTATTTTTTCTTCTCTTTTTTTCTTTCATCGATTCTTTCCTCTTATTCATACGTGTATATAGGAGTATCAGTATTAGGTACACACCTATAGAGGCATATATATATATATATACACATGTATATGCAAAAGGACCCAAGGCAACGTTCTCTAAGCTTCCCTGACAAATCCGATCCTCGAAAAGAGCAAGAGGGTGGGTGGGTCGTCGTGTATATGAGTCGGGTAACCAGCTCACAACGGACTTATACCTTACACCCAACATCGTTTTCTCAATTTCATACAGATATGTTGAATAGATATAGTATATGGTATACATGTATGTAAGAATTTCCTTTTTGTCAGGTTTTAAACTCTGACCCTCGTATAAAAGCACTTTTTTCCTTCTTTTCCGTTTTTTTTTTTTTTTTTTCATTTGTTCATGTTATACATGTATTCAAGAGTGTAAAACACAATTGATTGAATCACAAAGTCATAATGTATGTTATATACGTACTACATATACGTAAATGTGATAGTAAAATGAGAAAAACAAAAAAAATTAAAAAACTAACGATATTTTATCATTTTTTAATTTTTTTTTTTTGTTACTTCCCCCTTCGATAGAGTATAACATGGGCTCCGGATATGAGTTTTAAAGATAGAGAAAAAGAGAGAATGAGAGAGAGAGAGAGAGAGAGAGAGAGAGATGGGGAGGATTTTGGTCGATGAGAGGAGAAAAGGTTGAAGGGAGAAGAGCGGAAAGGTGGATGAAGAGTAGGCCGTAGGTCGAGTGTGTTGGAGGTTAAGGCGGTGGTAGGATAAAGTAGGTAGAAGGGAATAAAAGGAAATAGGGATGAGAGGGGATGTTTGCAGTGCAGGAGGCAGTGGGAGTCTCCGAACCACGCAATCTACATCTTAAACAGGTTGGGTCGACCGAAAGCAGGCGGTGTTTTGTCCCTGGCTTCTTTGGGCTCCTCTCAAATTAAACGTTGAATTGTTTAACGATGAGAAAATTGGGGGTGACGTTATACTATATGTGTACGTATACGTATCGCGGAAACAACCAACCGGCTCAATTACCGATTTAAAAATCGAGTGGGTCGGAACGGTGCTGAGAACCCATATCCCATTACTGTTTTCGAACGAATTGCACATCTTCGGGTGGCGAATTCGGATCCAATTTAGATCTGTCCAAAAAAGTAGCAGAGTGAAAAAGTAAAAGAGCGGAAAGCAAAATAGTGAAACAGCAGATCAGCAAGACAGCAGAACAGCAAGATAGCAAAATAGTAGAACATCAAGACAGCAAGACAGCAGAACAGTAAGACAGCACAACAGCAAAACAGTAGAACATTAAAATAACAAGACAGTAAGACTGCAAAACAGCAAGACAGCAGAACAGTAAGACAGCAGAACAGCAAAACAGCAAAACGTCAAAACGGCAGGACAGTAAGAGAGTAAGACAGCAGAACAGCAGAATAGCAAGGGAGCAATGAAGCGAAAGAGTAAAAAAGTGAAGTAGAACAAGAAGAGTGAAACAGTAAGAAAGTAAATGAGGAGTAAAGAGAAGAGAAAAGGGTCAACGTAGCAAAAACAGCGGAAAAGCAAAAAAATAGTAAAATAGAAAAATAGCAAAATAGCAAAATAGCTGAAGAGTAAAAATCCGATTGGCAAACAGCGGAATAGAAAAAACATGAACAGAGTGAAGAGAGTAGGAGAGAAAAGAAAAGAAAGAGAAAGTAAGAAAAAAAAAAAAAAAGAAAGCAGCAAACGAGCGAGAGTCTGAAAAGGCTGAAGAATCGAATCTTCGAAAAGGTACTAGCGAGCGAGGCGAGTCGAGGGAGGAAAGGTCAGAGATGGTCTGGTTCGGGGGTCTTCGATAGAGGAGGTAATCGAATGAGGAGACTTCGGAACTACGTGAAGCAGCGCAGGAAGCAGAAAAGATCTGGAGGACTGGTTGAGGGCGTTCTGACGCCTTGGACCAAGTCTTTAGTCTCGGTCTAAGACCCCGATAGAATCTATATGGCAAACAATATTTTACCAAGCGAAGACGCTGATTGCTACCCAATCAAGACTACTCTCCTGTAACTAATACCTATATATACAGAGAGAGAAAGGGAGAAAGAGAAAGAGAGAAAAGATAAAGTTCTTTCCCTCTGCAGACTGACGTGCTACAATCCATGTGTAGCTACTTGAAAAAGGCACGGTGATGGAATATGAATGTCGAGATGAACGGACGTCAGCTAATCTGTTTTCCACCATACTGAGGAAAGATGAGATCCAGACACTATTGTGCATCGTTGATGAGGAAAGAAACTGTTATGACATGCTCTGGAGGTGCTTTTTCAGAAACCCTTCATCAGGGTGACTGAATGCAACGACGGACCAAAAAAATTTCGGCTTTTCTTTCGGGGCTCACATACACCTCGGCGTCGAATTTTTAGACCCACATTTGTGAGTGGATTATGGAATGGTTAAGGCTTGGGTGAATCTGGCTACGAATTATGTTTTTCATTCACTATTCGTCCATCAAATGCCGCTTTGACATGATGAAATAATTCAACTAGTGCGCTTTTACGGCTGTCACGAACAAACCCATGATTAATTAATTCGTACGATATTTCTCTGGCACCGATTCCCCGAAACCGACCAAATTTGATGTGGATATTTAAGACATGTATGTCTATCGTGTGAACTATGAACATTCCATTATATTCATGAAAAGTATCTTTTCCAAAGACTTACTTCATTCGTCACAATCATCGTGTTCACCGATTCCATTCTTACATGAACACAAAAGTGTCTCAAGCGATTTGATCATCTTTAGTTCACACTATGAAGAGATGTATACTGAATCAGTACCTTGAATCTGAATTTCGTAGATCATCCAGTTTCGATCTAATCGTGTACGAAGTTCCAGAAAAAAGATTCAATATTTGTTGTCAGATTTTCAGAAAATATTACGGTAACCGAAAAGCAATGAAAAAAACAGAATGACTGGGAGATAAATTTGGAGGTGAATATATATATATATATGTGTGTGTGTGTGTGTGTGTTTAAGAGAGTGTTTTCGATGGCGAATAAGATTTCTAAACGGGGGTAGACGAGTTTTAAAACTCGTAGCTACATTACGGACGGGGTTGGACAAGAAGTCTGCAGTTTTCTTTCCTCTGTTTTTTTCTTTTATTTCTCCGGTTTAGTTCGGGTAACACTCAATAAACCCTCGTCTCATCAAATCGTTTTCTTATCCACGTTCCACCCCTGTTTGCCCTCGCTTCTCAATTCTCATTCGCTTCACCGCCAAGACTGTTGGCCTGTCGCAAACGTCTGTCTGCCCTTCGTTTCACGCTATTCTAGAAAACAGATAGAGAGAGAGAGAGACAGAGAGAGGGAGAGAGATACTGCTGAGGATGCTGCGAACGGCCCAAGATTTCTCAGCCGAACCCTAACTCACTCCTATTCTATCCTATCCGAACCGAACGTAATTCCATATGGATATAAAAGTCGGGGCTAAAAACTGTGCTCACATATTACCAGTCCTTCATTTTTGGAACGCCTCTTTCCATTCGTTAGTCAATTATTCGAGAAATTCGGAGCCTGGAAATGCGAGAGAATAAACCGTTTCCATAAAACCTTCGTACGTTTCATGAGTCAAGATTTGTATCTGGCTGGCAGGCTACGTTGTCAGAAAATATGACAAACTTTTCTCGTTCCGAAAATTCCGGACGTAACTTAGTCTATACGGTTGACAAACTGGCCCCAAAGAGCGGTAAGGCACGAAACGTTGAACGTTTTGTATACAGTGTGACATAAAGTGTGCATATATTAACAGGCACGAGGAAAACAGGAGTCAAACAGACCGAACAGACTCACAGTAAAGTACAGGTATGTGTAGGCGCATGCATGCGCCGCGGCGTAGTAGGTAAAAGGCAGGTAGAGATGAACGCATCGAAGGCGCATACACATGAAGTGAAATCCGCGCATGCGCGAAGACACCGCTCCACGCTACGAGTCTGAGAACTAGCTGGCGCAAACTTTGTTAAGGAAGGAGAACGATACGGCTGTTTTGTCCCAATGATTTGCAGCATCTGCGCGTAGCACCTACACCACGCTCGTAGTTTCTCCCGCAGTCAGAATCCCTCGTAGTTTAGACTCGGCCCATTTTCTCCCATATCTCATTGCATAATCTGAATTATTCAGAATCTTACGGCTAGATAAGAGGAGATGAGCCGAGATTTGACTACTGTCGTTTAATTGACAGCGGTATCACGATTCGAGCAAGGAATTATCACATTCGCTGTACAGCGAATGATAATAAAAATAGATTTACGACCCAAAGTTTCTCCATTCGTACGAATATCGCATAGTCAAAGAATGGCAAAGAGACCCTCGAGCTTTTCTACCGGCATGATTTTAGCGTAAAAGCTCTGACCCGGTTAGTCAGTGTTTCAAACCTGCAGTGGATATTTTATCTTGAAAGTTGACTCGTTACGCATAACGTTGTGTATGGGGTATGGTATCAGATCCATGAAAGGTGGTACATTTCTTTAAATTTGCCAGAGAAAAGGAACTATATCATTTCCGGTCCTTTCATTCCCATACGCGATAGGAATTGAGTGACGCACGAGTCCTGTCAGTCCTGTCCTTTTTGATCTGGGTCGTGAAATTTCACGCCTGGTTGATCCGACTGGCCGCAGCAGGAGCCCATCCCTTCGTTCGAAACCGTTAGCGATTTGGGCAGAAATCGAATGGATATAGAAATCTTTATAGCTATATACGGAGTGGATATAACTCCTTTTTTTGATAAAAGTTTTAAACCTGACCGAAACCGTTCAAACCTCGTTCGATATCGGATTGGTAATATAAGTTTTATTACTATGAAAAAGAAGAGGAATTCATGATGATGTGGTATAAAGTCGAGATCTGAAACTGGAGCGGAGCGTAACGTGATTTACATTTCTGCAATTGAAACTTTGAGCGAGGATAGTAAAAAAAAAAGGGACAGTAAAAACGAATTCAATAATAAAATGATAAAAGAGGAAAATAAGATTTCGTTTGAAAAATGACTTTTGCCCTCGTTTCAACGAATCGCTTTACGTTTTCAGTACTTCAAGCCTTCGAAAAACAGAACTCCAGAAAGACCAAGGTCTACCGTCGAAAATGGTTGTGAAAACCGTATGAAATCGTTCTGGAAATTGCAAATACGACGGATGATGTGTGAGCCACATGTGAATTGGGATTATCGGTGTTAAAATTAGTGTAATGAATTCGTTGATTAATCAGAGATGAAAACAAGTCTTGATTGTTAATTGGTGTGGATTGATAATGGAGGATTAGTTCGATTGATACACGAAGCAGCGACGCACCGTTTTGGGGTGGCAAAGGACTCTTTGAACGGCTACAGCTCCAGATGAATCCGTTGAAGCTGTACCAGTGGGGAGGAGAGGGAAGAGGAACGCGACACGTACGGAGGAAACAACCAACTGTATTGGCAGCTCTTCCATTTTCGAAACCCCTCTGATCTAGACACTCGTGATCAGCACCTTTCGAACGTCCGCAAGAAAGGAAAAAAATAAAAACTAATGTTTTTGACTTCGTACAGATCATCTACTGTCACAAACAAGTCGAAAAATTTCTATTGATTTTTTTCGAAAAAGTACATTCCAAGACGGGTTATTCGACGGTCTTACTTCTCATGGTTTAGTCCACGAAGTCTGAGGAATTAACAATTGTATCGGATGTGTTGAAAATATTTGAAAATTCATATCGTCGAATTTTTGAGGGATAAAAATTGGAAAAAAAATACTCAATGCTGATGATCACCGAATGAATGTATAAAAAAATTGGCGACCGAATCGGTCGAGTTGACATGAAATGGCTCATAAACGTGTATGTAAACACATGTGTTTGTTGAGTATATGCAAATATGAGCCACGGGGACTCGGAATAGCATTTTTCGTGTCGGACAAATCGCTGATGACGTAGGTTGGCGTCCCTTGATCCGTCGATTCCGATCGTCGGTCAGAGTCCTTTTAATTATTTGTCGTAGTGTTGGTGTGTAGAGCGTCAATTGGACGTGCTGATAATGGTGGGTGACAGGTTTTTCGGGGTTCGAGGGACATTGGGCGCGTTCGACGTTGACCAAATGACGATATAACGGGGTACACTGGTACATTGGTACAGTGGGACGCGTTAAACGTCCAGACCATGACAGAGACGCCATGAAACGTCGTTCTGCAAGAGCAAGGGAGGAAACACTGCGAGCCCCACCCGCCTTCCTTCCTTCCAACGCGATCAATACACTCTCACAGACCAGCTCTTCTACAACCACTACCACCAGTTACCACAGACCAAAACCTACCCCAGTGCCAGTGCCGGTGCCAGTGCCAGTGCCAGTGCCAGTGCCGCCGCCCCCAGGATCTCTATATATCTACACGGTTAACACCAGCGGAGGAACTTTACAGGAAGCGAGGAAAAGAGGCAAAGAGATGGGGCGACGGGGGGGGAAATGGAGAAAATTCGTCTTTATAGTTCCAGGCCAGCTGAACTGTGCTGCAGATGCAATGGTAACCAGTGCACAGCACTGCAGTCTGAGAACTCTTTGGCCGCTCTGTCAGACAGACATTTTGCGAATTTCACAATGCTATCTGGGCATCTATCCTCGTTCAGGAAAAGGGGGAATCCCTCTTTCCGCTCGTTCCTACCGTTCCTCGTCTCTGTTTCCTACTCCAGCGAATCTCGCTTCCGCATCTACATAGCCGGTGAATAGGCCATCGAGTACAAAGCCGACGAAGGAATGACCAATTGGATAGAATCCACCGACTACTAGGTACCAACTGAATTTCAATATGGCTAGTTGACCACTGCACCGTCGATGAGTTGGTTAGTTTAATTCTGCTTCACGATTGGTGGGCTGGGCTCTTCTTATGGCCCATTAATCTGCCTTTGATGGCCTGTTTCGCTCGTATTTGGGCACTGAAATTCTTATTAGGATGTTCGAAATTTTAGCTGGTGTTGGAGCGAGGTGAATCACAGGGGAAACAAGACGTAAAAACGACTCTTTTCTCAACCTCTAGTGATTACTTGTGATATCAAAATTAGAGCGAGTATCTCTGAAGTGAAGGAGAAGTCAAATTACACATCTTGGATCAATTGATGATCGTGTTTAGAGAAAATTGTATCTCTTGAACATGGGGAAAGTCGCTTTTGAAGAAGATTGTGTCGTTAAAGTTGGCAAATAATATGTTTAGAGAAAATTGTTTTTCCTCGAGGCAAGGTAAAACAAATTTTGTAGTAAAGCGCGTTCGAGGGGAAATTCGTTTTTGGAAAGAACAAAAAAGGATCTAGATGATATTCAGTCTGGGAAAACCATTTTTAGAATATCGTGCGTCTATCGAGTCAAAGAAAAATGGTCTCGGATGATTAATAAAGACTCATTTGAATAAAGGAAAAATCGTTTATAGGGAAAAAAATATTTCTTGAGTCAAAGAAAAGTCGCTCTAAGAGAAATTGCGTCTCTGGAGTCAAGGAAAAATTATTTCTAGACCAAAGAGTGTCCTTTGACTCGAAGAAAATCGATTTTCACAAAACCTGGCCTCCTTCAAGTCAAAGAAAAATCGTTTGCAAAGAAAAGCGTATATCTTGAATCAAGGAAAAAGTATTTATTGATTGATTTGGGTCTCTTGACTGAAAAAAAATTCATATCAAGAAAATTCAGCGCTATTCCAGTCAAATAAAAATCTTTTTCTCAGAAAAGTGTGACTTTTAAGTCAAAGAAAGTGTCTGGAGTCAAGAAAAGATTGTTTCCAGACCGAAGCGTGTCCCTCGAGTTGAGAAAAATTGATTTTCACAAAACCTTGCGTCTTTCAGGTCGAAGAAAAATCGTTTTCATAGAAAAGCGTGACTTTTGAGTCAAGGAAAAATGATGTATACAGAAAAATGTGTCTTCGGAGTCAAGGAAATATTGTTTCCAGACCAAAGCATGTCCCTCGAGTCAAAGAAAATTAATTTTCACAAAAGGTCGCGTCGCTCAAGTCAAAGGAAAATTGCTTTCATAGAAAAGCATGACTTGTGAGTCAGGGAAAAATCATTCATAGATTAAATTGTGTCTTTCAAGTAAAAAAAAGATAATCTCAAAATACGTGAGTTCGGCTTTGGTGGTACTACTGACTCGTGTACAGAGATTCGAGTCAGTCACGTGCCACCTGGACAAGACTGAATAGAAAATAATTAATGAATAATTAATACGATGTAATAGATTGGATTTCGTCGAGATGAGAAGAGGATCCTGCGAAGCTAGGAGTCGGAGGCGTTTTCTTTGTTTGTTCTCAACGGGACGTGATTCCAATAAGTTTATTAGGTGCTGAGAAGGCGGCGTGCTTCCTAATGCCACTAGCTAAGAGCGGAGCGAAGATTGCCAACGAAAGATACGGGCCGTCTAATTTTATTGGAATTTTTTTTCGAAACAATCGTTTTAAAGAATCTCTTCTTTTTTTCTTCTTCTTGTTTCTTTTACATCTCTGTTCGTTTCTTCCGCGACCAGAGGAGATAAAATAATTGAAAAAAAAAATCAATGTAAGATTAAAAAACAAACAGGAGGAATCAGATTTGGCTTCCGAGATTCCAATTTATTTAATTGCGAACTCGAAGACCCTGCCATAGGATTTAGTACACAGATATATAAGGCGATATTATTTTTCACTCCAAATGTGAAATGTGGAGGTGGATTTTTCGGGAAAACTGGAAAAGGGATGAGTTCGAGTGAGACGAGTGCGCGGATTCTCTGATCCTGATACGTCCGAAGACTCGGGAATTCGGGAGGATAAAAGTGAGAAGTGAAACGAAGAGAAGTGAAGTGAAGTGTAGAGAAGAGAAGAGAAGAGAACGTAGATTGTTACGGATTGAATTGTCCCGTGAGACCTTTGTTTGTCTCTTTTGTTTTCGTCGAGATCTTTGTACCGTCTCGAGCTCTAGCGAAGCGGTAATCTCCATAAATTAAGGCACACGGTATATAACCGTCACCCGTAGTCCGTACGACCGGCTATTAGAAAATTAACAATTTAAAAGTAACGAGGGAGGAAGGTGACTGACGGACGATAAAATAAACATGAATAATCCGCATATTATACACGGTGATTGAAGGAGAAGGAAAATATGGTTAAAAAATTGTCATTATTTGTAGAAAAGTGCGTGTATTCCGAAGTCGTGAAATAAACGCGGAGCTATTTGGAAATTTCAAGGGTTTCGGTGATCGCGAGGAATTTTTCGAAATTTTAACTCGAGTCGCGGTATTTTTTTTTTTTATGAATTAGGTAATTTTATGGAATCTTATTAACCTGAAGGTGTTTGAAGATTTTTTCGAGAAATTTGGAAATTCGAATTTCGAGAAATTTTATTTTCATGGTTTTAGGAGCCTCGGAATTGAGGGGAATAGAATTTCAGGGAATTTTAATATTTCAGAGAATTTATAGATTCTTGGGAGTTTCTGTATTTTACGGAATTATGGAATCTCGAGGCATTGGGAGATTATAGGGAATCCAGATATTCCCAAATCAATACAAAATCAATCGAAACCCTTTCAACCCCACTAAGAGCGAGAAAGAAAAAATGGAGAAGAATTAATTGGCCGTTGGTTCAATTCGTACCTATACCTGTCATGTAGTCTTATCGAATCGAAAGTTCCGACCTGTATGATGATTGATAAAAAGTTTGTCATGCCGGGGCTTATGAGGATAAGTATAAGTCGTATAAGTAGCGAAGGGAGAAAGGCGAGCAAAAAAAAGTGGTTGGGCGTTTTCCCGCCCTTCTTAAGGTCAGGGTGGTATGAGAAGGATATTTTTTTCGCGGTCGAAGACCAAGCGATGAGTCGATATAGCGTTTGTTTTATCCGTGACGTCGTGGACGCCGGGCGTCGTTTATCAACGTCCAATCAGCGTCGTGCGCCTCGCCGGGGGTGAGGGGCGCGTCGGGGAGGGTGAGGAATAGGCGAAGAAGAAGAAGAAAAAAAGAAAAGAAAACAGAAAGCAAAAGGGAGAAAAAAAAGCATAAAGAAAAAACGGAAGAAGACGCGCGCTCCAACCTTTTTCCAGAGTTGCTGCTTTAAAGGATACGTTTTTGCACGTGGTGCCCCCAATTTGTCTTGGGGCGATAGCGCAGCCACAGGGGCGGAATGCTAATGTCTCGATGACGCGCTCCTCCTACGCCATTCACCTAACCAGAATTTTCAACCTAATACAACGTGTATTTTCTTTTTCCTTCACCTTTCCGTTTTTCCATTTTTTTTTTTTTTTTTTTTATCTCCGATCCTCGCGGCTCTCACGGAATATCAAAAGTTTATTTCAAATATAAAATCCGTGGTAAAATATTACGCTGGATTAGGAAACCCCTGGTAGTCCTGTCGAATAGAGACAGATACAATTAGAAAACGGTTAGAAGCCTGCACTAGACCAAGAAAGGTACTCGAAATCAATTTTTCGATGATATCTCGCTAAGCGTTAGTGATTTCGAGTTATAGGTAATACCAGAAGTGAAGTCCGTTGAATTCTCCATGAAACAGCTTCAATACATTTTTTCTGTATCTTCAATGGTTTCGCTGTATTTTAAGATTGAATATTCAAACATTTGTGTACCCGTGCTCGAAAGCAGTTTTTCACTGATAACTCGGTAATAATCAATGATATCCAATTCGAGGTGTTCATTAAAAATGAAGTTCGTTATATCCTCTACGAAAAAGATAGAACAACTTTTTTCTGTATCTGTACTAGTTTCGCTGTATTTCGAGGCTGATTATTCTAACCTTTGCAGTCATTGTACAATCTCAAAATACAGCAGAACCAATGAAGATACAGAAAAAATAGATTCTACCTTTTTCATGGGGAATTTAATAAGCTTCATTTTTGGTATTCACCTTCGACTTGATATCATCAACGTTTACCAAGATATGAGCGAAAAACTGGTCTCGAACACCCTCGTCACCAAGATGACTTGGCCGGCTTCAGCGTACTCGTGCTTTTCGATGATGATTCACAAAACGTAAAATTGTTGGATATTCAATATAGCAGGGGATGAAGTATCTCTGGATCCTGGCCATAACTCGATTCTCTGAACTCCCGTTCGTCAAGGTCTGCATAACTTCAGGGTCGATTTCTGTAACATACACAAAGGAGTGGATTTCCGAACTTTCGAGTCACGTAGGCGCCATTTTGTTCACTGGCCAGTTTGATATTGGATCTCCGAAAGAGAGGCTTTTTCTCTTCTTTCCATCCCTCCTATAATGTCTCCTCGAGTAAGAGAGTACGAGGTAGAAGAGATGCTTTGGGATGGGGCGATATAAGGTCTGAAAAGAGGAAGGAGACCCTTATCAGCCATACATGTACCTCCTTCTCATGGAACACACTTTCCCATGAAACTCTTGTGAAGTAACTGCAGGCCTTTCTTAATCCTTAGCTGTATAATCTTCGAAAATTTCTATACTCGTTCAGAAATTCACGTACCATGGGTACCTTGGAGTAGGTATGATGGTAATGTAAGGTATATCAGAAACTAACGCGATTTTCCTTTTATGTTCCAGGTAAGTGTCCTCCGATACTCTTTGCTCTTCGTATCTTCGTCTTCTTCTTCTCTACTTGAGAAGAGCTGAGAGGGAAGGAGAGAGGTAAGATGAGGACTAGGTCCTTGCAAAAGACCTTTGCGTCGTCCTTGGACCTTTGAACCCTCCCTGGTCCTGGCATGGCATGGCACAGCAGCCTATAGACGTGATGTTCCGGATCGATCAGGGGAACGATATGTTCCATCTGAGCCGAGGCGAGAGATTCTCTGGCTTTCAAATTCACCAATCTCAGGAAGGTTGAGTGGCTAGGTTATTGTCGACGGATCTCCAAATAGCGGTCTGTGTCCTACTACCGTTATCTCATTCTCACCTACGTCCGACCCAAATTTCATTCCGTTTCATCTCGAGGAGTCAGAGGATGTATGTATCTTTATTTCGACACTCGAAACATCAAATAAAAAACTCTATGTACCGAAGAATCAGGCTTTCAGAAGGTGAAGGTCCGTGCTTCAAAGTCGTCGAATTATCTCAGGAATGCCGAGATGGAAAAATCTCAAATTCACAGGATTTCACCTCCCGATGATGGGCATCAAGGATTTCCATGTCTCGTTCGATTCGTACCTCCGCTTCAACGGAGAAGAAATAGGACCTAATTTTTCACTGAGGATTGTTATGCTCCACATACTTGATATTTCGATCACAAAATGGCGAACCATTAATGTTGAGTTCGGGTCAAGATTTTAGGGATTCCAATCGTTTCATTGAACGTGAAAAAATTTGAGAACGGTTTTCACCGGATTCTAAAAACGATTGATAGATCCGATGCACGGTTCCGTGGGATTTTATAGAGGTCCAAAGAGATTCGACGAGGATTTGTAATCGTTAGACTTCGCAAAGGTCGGAGCGAAGAATGTCACATGAATTTCATAAGAATTTCTTACGAGTTCTATAAAATCTTTGGAATCCCATGATACTGTGTTCAAAATCGTCCAATGTTATCAAAAAATCGGTAACGTGGGAATGAAATCATACTAAAAATCGTTCATCCCCCTCATTGAAACATCCGAAATCTATGGAATGCTGATTAATCCCGCATCAATGGTTGAAAAAAATCTGTGGAATTCCATTGAAATTCTCGTTAAATCCATTGTATACAATTTCCAAACGCGCTATGTTCCCCACTGTTCCTTGTAGCATCAACGACCCTTAAAAAGGCCTTGTTCAGTCTCATTGTGCGAGTGACCCAATTTGCGGTTTCACGAGTACGTTTCGGGTTGAAATTTATAGAAAGTGAAGAAAAGGAAGAGAGACACTGAGGATTTTATCGAATTCATCTCCTGTGATTTTTTTTTTCGTGATTTGACATTGCATCGAGTTATAATAATTTATCATTCGTCGTGAAGTCCATGTGCGTATTCAATCGCATGTGTAGTGGATCATTCTTATCCCACCGCTGGCACCGCATACCTTTTCAAATTGTTCAGTCGTTGCTGCTGTTATGTTGCGATTATTCACACATATGGACCTGCAGCCTCCACTGTCGTAACAATTGCCTCAATTGTTCTACCGCCTATAGGTATATGCGCGACACACACATGTATACATGTGCAGGAACGGTTTTTACCCCTGGTTTGATAAAACCACTTCGGGAAACCACTTGGACTACAATATACCGAAGGTAGTGGGGGATGAAAATAAGCCACGGTGGGGTGCCCACTCTCTGTTTTGATCGTGCGAACAGTACCAAGTGACATCATCGAACTGAAGTAGATAATATAGCGAAAATAAATCGTTCGAAGATCTTCAACCGATTTTACGCTCGATTATACGATTTTTCAATTTTTTTCATTTTCCTCCTCTCGTTCAGACGTAATATTCTGTAAATTTCAGACCTCTTTATCTCGCAGTTTCGGAGATAATCCCGGGCCTTGATCTTCCGAAAATCTGTACCTCGGATTCCGGAGGACCCGAAAGTATGAACTTTGATGTTTATCAGGAAAAATTACGGACGAAAATTTCGCAGGATCTTTTTCTTTGACTAAAATCACATGGATTAGGACTCGAGATCTTGCGATTTCTGCTTTTTTTTCGTCTGATTATCCGTTTCGCCTCTTTTTTTTTTTCGTAAAATGGTTATTAAAATACAGAAAAAACACCGAAAGAGAAGGAGAGATTTTTATTTCAAGGATCTCTTTCGTCACTCCCGGGGTAGGCTCTACTCTCCACGAGACTCTTAATTATCTTGGCTGATTATACTTCGGTAAAGATTTACCTTAGATGTTGACGTTGACTCGAGAAAAAAATAATAAGAATTCTTTATTTCTTTACATTCGGATTAGACTTATCCTGTACATCGATCTAACCTAACGATTGTTGAAAAATTAGGATAAAAATCGACTGTCGTCAGTTCATTAGTGCCTCTTTCTACTAAACGAGACACAATCCACAAAAAATCGAATGAATAGTGGAAATCGAACGACCGTACTCGATAATCATTTAATTTTAGAAAATGGAGTCATTTCTTTCTCACGATTCTAGTTCGCGCGATAGCAAGTAGTGACGAAAGTATCCTGCAAAAATTTCAAATCAATTAGACCCTGCGTTCTTGAGTTATGATGTACACCGACTTCGCCTTACACAGATCGAGTCTACCCATGTATGTACATACCTTTCCAGTGTACATTAAGGGTCTGATAGCCAATCGCCTACCTATCGTCCAAGTTTGTTGAAAAATATTATAAACTTGAAGAGTAAGAATGTTAGTGTGTTTGTGGAGGATCTAAAAAGGCTGTGTTTGTATTAGTAGGCGAGGGCGGAAGGAGAACCGCCGTTGCGAGCTGATATTTTAATATAATGTAACGGACACCGCCTGCCAGGGATCTTAAATAAGTAATGGGGCTTCAGGGTTTTTTCCAGGGGGTTCGTCAGTATTTGTTCCATGATATTGCCCTGCAGGCTTTAGGTCCGCAAACCAGAGCCGCCTCTTCTTCTTCTTCATCTCCTTAGCTCGCCAGGCAGTTCTTCCTTCCTTACCATCTACCGATAAAACTAGGGCCGTCCGTTACTTCTGACAACTGCTAAATCGCCCTGTACGAGGCTATTCTCCAGAGCCATTTTTCAAACACGCGGGTGAATTTTTTTTTTCATCTCATGCGAAATTCTCGAGAACGTCTCTTCATTTCTTTTCCTATTCATTCATTTCGTTCCATTTGACATCGTCCTGTCTTTATTTTTACAAAGCATAACCTAAAAGGTAACGTAACCGTACCAGCTACTGCGCATCTCTCCACCTCGAATTTTAAAAACGCCGAATCTAGCGAGAAACGAGATGAAATGAAGTGAAATTAAGCGAAATTAAACGCCGACGACGGCACAGACTCTTCGCGCTTAATACCAGCCGCTAATTCGCTTAGGGAAAGGAAATAATCCCTTAAATACTTGCAGGCAGCGATGCTCAAACTGTTTTTTTGTTAGGTCATGTCCAGATTTTTACAGTGCTTTTTGAAGCGACCTACTATACGTATTATTTGATATCGTGGATCAGTATATTCTTTTAAGCCGCTACTGTTCCAGGTCGGAAAATTTTTCCATAACGAAATTTAATCTTCCTGCAATCCCGGTTTAACGACGATGCTAATGGAATTAGGTCCGAATTGTGGATACAATAACAGAGCAAATATCAAACCGAGAGTTTCTACCTGTCTGAGCACACAGAAATGACAATCACTGTAATTCACATTATTATACGTACAGTTTCACCTCAAAATTCTAAAATTGGAAAAAAAAATTGAAAATTAGGAAACAAATGAAATATATTTTCAGTCATTTATTTGGTTTTTCCTTTTTTTTTTTTGAAACAAAAAATCTTCCAGATGCACCCTCGCGATTATTCTCTTGAATACACCTACACGTATTATTCTTCTCCACGAAATTGGGAAAAAAAAAAATTAATAGCGAGTGTTTCAGCGGTCGATTCAAAGCACATATAGGTTTACTATGAACGAATGTGAAAAATGTCATCCCGGTCCAATCGGTTGAACATTTCTTTCCTAACCATCCGCGTAAAGTAGATGAACGAATCTAAGCAAAATGCAAATAATGAAAATTAAAAAAATAAATAAAACAGAAAGGAAATTGTGAAAAAGGAGTTCAAAGTTATCACAATTTAATTTTATTATACATGTTTCACTTAAATTTATCAGTGTCTGGAAAAAAAGTATAAAAAATAAAAATAAAAGTCGAAATCCGAAAAACTGAAAAAACAAAAAACGATTTTTCACAGTTTCCCTACACCGTCGGATCATTCAACCATCTCATATCCTGAAGTGATTAAACTCAACTTTTCTTCTTCCTTTTACTTCTCCTCCACTTCTTGTTGTACTACTTTCCAGGAAATTCCCTTGAGAAAATGAAATCTCAAGGGGTTTTCTGGAGCAAAAAGGGTCAGAAAGGGGGTAAAACTCCCTGTAATTTTACTCCCTCTCTTTTATTCCCTTTTTTCTCTACCTCTTCTACCATTTTTTTTCTTTCTTCTTCTTTGTCTCAAAGAGTCACAATCCACATTACCTATACAATATACGTATACATACATATAGTATAGGCAGATAAAAAATACATACATAGATGATATGTCGAGAGCAAGAGGTAGCCATAAGGACGAGGATGAAAAGGAGTCTCTTCTTGGTCCTCCCTTTCCCTTCGTTTCCTAATTCTTTTTTTCCCTCTTCGTTTTCCTCGTCATACTGGATCCTCATACATGGTGCATTCCCGTATGGATATCTATGTATGTATTCGGCACTAGAAAGCCTCTCGAGTCTCGCACTCAACTCTACCCGAAAAGATATAGTTAGACAGACGTACGTACGTACGTACAGACAGATATATAGACAGGGGAAAGAGTGAAAAAGATATAAAGAAATAGAGAAAGAGAGGTGGCTTTGCCTGGCATAAGCCAGAATACTTGATACACGTCTTCTTCTTCTTCTTCTCCTCATTCTTCATGGATGTGACTGCTGGTTCCATCGCAGTTTCCTTTTGTATATCGTATCTCTCGCTCTCGAAGAAGAAGTATAACGCCATAGGAAGCGATTTTTCTTCTCTTCTTTTCTTACGAAATAAGAAAACTTTTCAGCCGAAAGAAAAATCTATCTAGTTATCAAAAAACGACTCTGTCGAATGGGAGCCAGTTTTTCGACGATAACTCGGTAACCGTTCACGATATCAATATGAAGGTTATACCAAAAATGAAGTTTATTCAATTCCCTATCAAAAAGGTGGAATACATTTTTTCTGTATCTTCATTGGTTTCGCTGTTTATCGAGGGTAAATTTCTGATGAAACAATACTCGAAATCAGTTTTTCGCTGTTATCTCAGCAACCGTTGACGATATCAAGTTAAAGCCGATTAGCGAAAATGAAGTTCGTTGAATTCTCTATGGAGAAGATACAATGAATTTTCTTGTCTTTTTATTGGATACGCTATATTTCAACATTTATCACGCTCATTCCAGGTTCTCCTGAAATTCAGCCTCAAAATATAGTCGAACCAATAAAGATACTGGAAAAATGTATTCTACCTTTTTCGTAGAGAATTTAACGAACTTCATTTTTGATTTTCACCTTCGACTTGATACCATCGACGGTTACCGAGATATCAGTAAAAAAAAATTTTCAATCACTAATTAGGGAATGAAACTTTGGAGCCTGATAATTTTCTGATGAAATTAACAGCGAATGGTTTGATCCCAAGATCAATGGGTTTATAATGGTATGGATATAGCGTGATATGGAAAGTTTGGACTATCGTGGATGTGGTGGGCTCCTGTAGGGTTCTTGTTGTTCTTGTTATTATCCGTTGACCCAATAATTCGTTGAGTAAAATTAGGCACATGGCACACCCCATGCCTTGCCTTTCCTCTAACTTATCATAGTTTGACACAAAACCGAGCCGAGCTTAAAGCCGAGTCGAGGCTGTTCCGCTCGATTCTATTGTTCACTGAGACTGACCTTTCCCCCATTTCCTTCCATTCCGGGTTCCCGCGCTTTCATTCAAATCCCGTATCTACAGAACTTATAGTTTCCGCTGGCTATGTGTATAATGGGGTTCGCTACACAATTTACCTAAATATAACTTTTCATCGCACACGATTAACCCTGGAAAGTTTATCCGCGAAATTTTTGTTTTACTTTTTTTCTTCGATGTTCAATTGCACGGAAAATTAACGACGAGCTCGTCGGTTCGGCAAAGGAAACAGTTTTTCGCTGATATCTTGGTGAAAGTCGATGAAATTAGCTTATAGGTGAATATCAAAAATGAAGGTTATTAAATTTTCGGTCGAAAATGTAGGATACATTTTTCCGCTATCCTCATTGGTTTAGCTCTATTTTCATGCGGAATGTGTATAACTATTTCACCGAGGCGTCATCTTGGAAAAAATCACTCGAGAACAGTTTTTTGCTGATATCTTCGTAAACGTCGATAATATCGAGTTTAACATGGATACCAAAAATCAAGCTTATTAAATTTTCTATACGTAAAGTGGTATATATTTTTTCTGTATCTTCACTGGTTTAGCTGTAATTTGAGGTTGAATATTCAATGAAAATCTGAAATTTCAAAAAACGGGGATAATTAGTTACACGTTCCGGGTTAAAATACAGCAGAACCTAGAAAGATACATGAAAATTGTACTCCACCTTTTTAATAAAAAATTGATTCAACTTCATTTTTTATATTCACCTTCAACTTGATATCGTGAACGTTTATCGAGATATCGGGAAAAAATGTGGGCAAAGGATTGACGAATAACGCACGATTTGGTTTCAAGTTTTGTCAGTCTTTACTTTATCAGAAAATAAATGTTGAAAGATGAGTATATTTTTGGATTTCGACGTGTGAAATCGGCCCCCCAATATTCAACGGAGAGAAAAATGTGTAGAAAAAAAAAACGGTAGCAACTTCATAAATCAAAATCAAAATTTATGGGGTTTGATATCGATAAAAATGTAGTGGAACGAAGATCCCATACAATAAAAAAAAAAAGAAAAAAGAAAAAAATTGGTAAAGTATAGGATACTCGAAAAGGGCTTATCCCGGTAGATGCCTGATGGCAGTTTTGCACGACTGAGTTGGAAAGACAGAATTCACAATCAGGAACGGTTCCGTTCCAGAGGAAGGAGAGAAACGGAGGAAGCAAAAATAGAGGGAGAGTCTTCCTCCTCGAACTTCCAAGCTGCAAATATGGAGAGATTTTACAGGTTGGGTTTGAACGAGGCTTCGGCCTCGGCTTCACCCTCTACTTTAACATCACCTCCTCCTTTTCTCCCCCTATCGGGTGCTCATTGAGATGCGAACGAATCCGCTTGCAAATGAATTTTCAGTGCTTCGAAGTGGAACATTTCATTTGCATCACCTCCCCAACGTCATAGGAAATATTTTAAGGCAGTGAGACAGTCGCTGAACAGATATTGTACTGTTTCTCGGACATTGTCGTGTATTCCAACGTTCATCCCTTATAGTTCACTCGAAATAGTAACGATTTCGTCGAATAGAAACCAGTTTTTCGACGATAACTCCGTAACCGTTCATGGTATCAACATGAAGGTAAATACCAAAAATGAAGTTCATTAAATTTCCTATAAAAAAAGTCGCAATACATTTTCTCGTATCTTTATTGGTTTCGCTGTTTATCGAGGGTAAATTTCTGATGAAACACAGTGCTCGAAATCAGCTTTTCGCTGTTATCTCAACAAGCGTTGATGATATCAAGTTAGAGTTGATTATCAAAAATGAAGTTCGTTAAATTCTCTATGGAAAAGGTATAATGAATTTTCTTGCGATTGGATTCGCTGTATTTCAACATTTATCACCTTTATTCCGGGTTCCCTGAAATTTCAGTTTCCGACTAAATATTTAACCCCGAAATACAGTCGAACCGATAAAGATACTGGAAAAATGTATCATGTCTTTTTCGTAGAGAATTCATGGAACTTCATTTTTTATATTCACCTTCAACTCAATACCATCGACGGTTATCGAAATATCGGTAAAAAACTGTTCCCAATCACCTTTTCGATAGGAGTACGATCGATGTAGCAATAATTAGTACAGACATAAATCGAGGTATATAAGGTTGATCGTTAAATGGTAAAAGGGATACGTATATGTATAGCTATTTATTGATTTGGCGCATTGTATGTATACGAGAATCCTTTATTTCATGGTGATTTAGAATGCTGACGATAGCCGGAATTCTGGATTCTGAAATCTCCTTCTTCTTCTTCCTCCGGCTGTATAAGGGTTATCGCTATATATGTATGTATGTAGTATATGCCAGACGTTGAGATCTCTGTCGGGTTTCTCTTTCTCTTTAGTATCTATATATACATATATGTGCATGTATCTCGATCTCTTTCGTTGTGAGAGATCTTCCTCTGACTGCCCTAATCCACAAAGTGCCTTCTCTCCTAATTGCTTGAACTTTAGCAGAGGAAAACCCTAGAGAAGTAAGTTCGGGTGCAGGGGTAAGTTTGGGAAAACTAGTATATAGGTACGTTGGTTGGATGGTTGGTTGGTTGGTACTTGATATCTTAATCTCTTTAATTACTTGCTAGCTTTCAAACAGAAGAAGTTATAGACACTGGACTGCAGACTAGGAGATATGAATTAGAGACCACCGCTATCAGTTTGATAAATATATTTTTACACTAATATCACAGAGTGGGTACCAATAATTAATAAATAATAGTTAATGAAAAAAAAAAAAAAATATGTGATCTTTCAACGAAATTTTGTATTTGAAATTCTGTTTAGACTTTCCAGTAGCTTGTGCAGCGATAAAGTCGTCTGAAAATTGACATGTTGTGTTCAAGACGACTGGTATGTCTTCTTCAACGAAACGAACATGTACATTTAAAACAAACATATGTTGTATCTAAGACACGTTTCAGATGACTGAAATGTTTTTCGAACAAGAATAACATCGTTTCACAACGAAATGTTGTATTTCCTACTATCTTTGGTCGCTCTAGCATCTCGTGCAGTAGAAAAGTAGTCTAAAAATCGACCTGTTGTGCTAGAAAAAAACAAAAAAAAAAAAAGGAATCAAAAAAACTTCTCTACAAAGAAGTCGAGTGGTTTTAATTTGGCTCATGAAATTTTCTCGGTGTGAAACAATTTTCGTTCTATTTTTACTATTAACGTTATTTCCCGCTTTAGGTATATCTCCACAATGCTAGCATGTCTATAGAAAAAGTCGCTTTAATTCGCCTCGAACGCGAATGAACAACCGACCAACGGTGAACGAGTTCATCTCTGTCTTTGTCTATCTTTTGTTCGTTTTTTGAACTCTTATTCCAATCTATGTATGTATGCATGCATGTATGCATGTGTATTCTTTGAGTGCAGTGTGCCAGTAGCCACTGACTTGACTGCATAGCGTGGCGATGCCAGATACACTTTCGAGAAGCGAGGTGAGTGAGTGAAGTAAAGTAAAGTAAAGTGAGGTGAAGTGAAGTGAAGTGAAGTGAAGTGAAGCGAAGTGAAGTGAAGTAGGTATAAGGTACATGTATGTATTTATGTATGTATGTACGTAGTACCTAGTCGATCAACCGAAACCAATTTCCCTCTTTTCCTTCGCTAAAAGGAACGAAAAAGGTCGGACAGTCGGGGGTCTGGGTTTGGGTCTCTGGTTTTGCTGCAGGCTGACGTCGGACGCCGCGACGCCGACGTCTCGTTCAGAGACCGTTCACCGCAAACGAAATTCGAAACAACTTCACTTGCGCTACTGCCGTTCTAACACCACTACCACGAATGCGGAGGGAATACACTAAATACCATCCATGCATTCGATACAGTAGACCAAAACCAACTGCAATCACTGCTCCATCGCTATATCACAACGGTTTTGCATTTCTGCTCTGCAGGACCAAAAAAAGAAGCCGCTACGAACGAATAGAAGCACAACTTTCAGATTAACGCCCGAAGTTTTCAGGATGATAAAAAAGACTGATTTCTTGAAATCACAAATTTAAATTCTGTCTAACGATATCGAAGACCGGTGGATGGAAGATGAGGAGATCTGAAATTTTCTGGATTTGGGATAAAAAATACGATGATTTCTTGTTTTATTGTGTCTGCACAAGCCGGAAGTACGAAAGTGGAGGATGTCTAATTTCGTAGGACTTCGGAAATGAGGGATTTCCACAAGGGCAAACTACGGGTCTGATATACCCGATAAACTTGATCATGTGCACACAGAATGTGTCAGTGTGCAGTTCAGTCGATTTGCAATATAAAATTGAATCAACGTATCTGATCGTAGTTCACGTGTATAGATTTATATAGACGTACACAATTGCACCCTGCTGCTACTGCTACTGCTACTGCTTGCAGGCCACATATGCAACCTGCACCCTGCACAAGCCCAGACTAACCCGCCAGCTTTTCAGCAATCGTATGGGTATATATTTGTGCAAGTGCAGGTATCTACGTTTCAGAGCTTATCCCCGAAGATTCGCCGCACATACATATGAGACCATAATTCCCATGTGCAATAAATATATGGAATATCTTTTTTTTTTGCACACCGTTTCAACACCAATTAATTTTTTCAACCAGTTGTCCCGGTCCTTTCTGATCGACAACTCCCTTATTTTGGCACCATGTGACCGTTGTGTAAAGTAACATAAGGCGGTCTTGAGTGTTGGGCAGGAAATTTCTAGTGGCAATGAGAAGAGAAGACTTTTTTTGGTACAAGAGTAAGAGCTGATGGTGTTGGTGGTGGTTAGTTACTAATTACACCGATCTAAACCCGATGTGATTATAGGGAAGTGGGGGACGGGGTAAGGGGTGAGGGAGCTTAGCCAAATCGTTGTTTAATAATCCTTTCATTTAACTTTCAAGAGGAAGCCATTAAAATTGCGGGAGAGAGCCTTACTTGCAACGCGCAGTGAGCCATCTGCTAGCACTACCAAACAAGAAAGCTTAAGAGGTTTCGCCTTCCCCATATAGCCACTATGTACGCGGTGCATGCGTTAATAATTTATAATGAACGCGCCCAGTTATAGGCCGCGTTTTACCCGGCTAGGGTATAACCCAACCCTGAACCAAACTGTAACAAACCAAACCCTAAACCATGAGTATCGCTTCATGTCAGATACAAGAACGAAGCAACGACAAAAAGAGACGGAAACACAAACGGTTTGGAACTATTAGAGATGATTGTGTCGAAAGGGAGCGAATCCCATTTGGGCATATGCGACATATGTTTGGGCACAAGAGTAATTCGAATGGATTTTTTAGACACAAACTTTATCGGACACAAGAAATTTAATCGTTTTAAAAAGGTCGAATTAGACACCGTTTGATTCGACACAAGAAATTTTTCATACGAAAGGAATTCGAAAGGATTTTTCAATCACAAGAAATTGAACAATTTTAAGGAGGTCTTTTTGGATACTATTTGGTTGGACACAAGAGGAATTGAATAATCTTATGATAGTCCGATAGGACACAACAAGTGATACTATATTTTATAAAGGATTGAACGAGAGATTTTTCAGACACCGCTCATGTCTCATTTTAACACAAGCGAACGATAAACAATAATAATTACCTTATCGTGGACCTAGCTGGACAGACACAAGATTTCCCTGTAAGAAGTATAGAACTAACGCAAGAAAGATGAGATATTGGATGAATAATGTATTCGAATACCTGCCTATTGTACGTTTCTCGTTTCTCTCCTTGTTCAGGCTTTTATTTTAATTGCAAAAATTTTTCATTCTCAAGTAGACTCTTTGGACGTCATGTTGTTACATTTAAGGCGTCTTTTAGACGACTTTTGAACTATACTTATCCGAGGCTACCTATTCAGAAAACTTTCTTACAACGGTTGGACATCCTTTAGACTAATTTTATACAACTGTTGCACAAATTTTTCGACTTCTTTCGCAACACTTCAAGAGCTCTTCCGCTACACGATTTTTATAAAACTATCGGACGTCTTTGGGACGACTTTTAGACGCCTTTTCGACGACTTGGATGTATGAGGTAAAAACTATGACGGAAGTTGGTGTTCCTTGATTTATCGTTATCGATAAAAAAAGGAGAAAATAAAAAAAAAAAAAAAAAAGCCTCCGCATGACACGACCCTAATTTGACGCATGACCAATTGGTTTAGGAACGAGACGTCACACTGTATACATATTGTTTGTGATCGACTTCTTTATCGCGGATTCACGGTTCATCGGTACGACAACGACGACGACTAGCTCTGACTATAACGACAATGAAAATATTGCCACTAGTTTCGTCAAGAGAAAGCAAAAAAAAGGAAAAACTGAATAGAATATGAGGAAGACTTGGAGAAGCCGTTTCATAATTCAAGACTCATAATTAGTCGGAAATTATCCATGTATTAAAAGTTTTTCCGGACTTCTTGTGTCTTCCTCGTAATTCGTTCGCATCTGGGATATAAGATGGCGAAGAATCCTGTCTTCAAAAATAGTCAGACAATCTTATATGGTAAAAGAGCTAGATGAACATCTTGTTAAAGTCTTAAGTGTTAAGGCCTCTGCTGCCTTAACACAATACATATAACTTATAAGGTATAAGTTAGCATAGTAGGGTAAAGTAAAGAGTTTGGTTTGGTGAGGTATAAAGAGGCTCGTCATTTCCGCGAGAGAACAATCGTTTCTTATCCCACGACGATGGCTGGCTTACCGGCAACGGCAAAGTTCGTCATAAGTGGATATGGGTGTATATGTGCACCGTTCATTCATGTATAAGGATATGCCTGTGCCTCTACGTACGTTTAACTTAAACACGAGGACGTAGAGATGCATCGCCAGCTCACATCCTGCGATTCAACGAGTTTGTCTGTTTTCTTTATTTTTTTTTTTTGTATACTTTTTTCTTCATTTTTACCATCATCACCCTCTCTCTACCGGTTTAATTGCTTTCATGGATGATGGGAAGAAGGAAAACGCCTGCATCACTCACTGTCATTGTCAATACAGAAATAACGACTTAGAAACAGTCTCCATAGCAATAATCGAATACCAAACGCAAACTGATATTCATGAGTTCATTTATCCGACATTTTCTTCGGAATGGATCATGAAATTGCCTTGAATTAGGTTTTCCAACGTTTATTTTCACAGTCAGCCTTCACAGCTTTCGTAAGCGAACCCGTGAGTAATCGATTCGTACAGGATTACTCTGACACCGTTCATCCGAAAATAACTAAAATTTACGTGAATATTATAGACAGGTGTTTCTATCGCGTGAACTATGGGAATTGCATTACATTCATGAAAAGTAGCGTTTTTCAAATGATTAACGTTATTTTTCTCAATTACCGCGTTTGTCGATCTCATTTTCGCAGCTATCCTTGAAGTTTCTTGACTGATTTCGATATCTGTAGTTTATACCGTGCAAAAACATGCATTGAATAAGTATGTCTAATTTGAGCCCTGTACATGCCATAGTTTTCATACAATGGCGTGCACAGTACCAGAAAAGTAGATCCTCGACAAAATTCTATGTCCCTTGCCAAATGGTTCGTACAGGATTACTTTGGCACCGATCTTTCGAAATGGACTAAATTCCACCTGAATATTTTGAACTAGTATGTTTACCGTCTGAACTAAGGAAATTGCATCAGTGTCACGGGAAAGTACCGTTTTTCTAACGATTTTCTTTACTTTTCGTAATGATCGCATTTACCCATCACATTTTTGCGTATATCACAAAATTTTCGCGAGCGATTTCAATATCCGTAGTTCACACTGTGCGAAAATGTTCACTGAATGAGTATGTCGAACGTAAACTCTGCAAACGCAATAGTTTCGATGTAATCGTGTCTGCAGTAGCCGGAAAGTAATTACCGAAAAAACATGACACTGATCTGAAGACGTGGATTAGGATCATGGATTGAAGTCTCGAATCAAGTACTGTGGCAGATGGGGTGTGAAGTTCCTGTAGTTTGAAAAGAAATGACAACGACAACGACGAGGGGGTTGTTGAAATAAAAATAATTAGAGTTATAAGAGTGCGAGAGAAGTTGTCAAATGAGTCTGACTGCGTCCTGGTTTAGAGTCGATTCCGAGTTCCGAGTCTCTCTCATACAGAAAAAACGGGAAGTAAAAACGAGGGAAAGAACTGTGTAGGAAATAGGGTCCCTGGGGTTCTTCTTCGCACCCACCATTCTGACGTTAGTAGGTCTTGTCGACACGTCGAGCGAAAGGAACAGAACGCAAAAAGCAAACAGCAAAAAACAGCATAAAGGCAAGAGGAAGATGGGGTGGAAGTGGATGTGGATGTGGAAATGGAGGATGAGCAATGAGAGGTTCTCTCGGGTCGCGTATATCTATCTGTCTGTCTGTTATTTTCCATTATTTTCTGATCCAAACTACGAAATCTTCATACTTGTCAAACACGTCCTCTTCCCTCCTCTTCGCTATCCATGCGAAGGAAAAAACCAACTTGGGAAAAAGATGACTTTCGTATTTTGACACGCGATTTCCATACTGTGAAAATCTACTTCATCGTGTTGTGATCTCACACTGGCATTCAGAGTTCACTTCTTCGGTTTCATGAACAAGTAGCTTCACCCGTGGTGAAAATGTCCATTAAAGCAATTCCTAAATATGCAAATATCTAGAAGGTTGAAACAAATGTAAATCCTTTATCTCCTTCTTCTTTTCCTTCTTCTTGTTCTTCTAAGATCTGTGCAAATTCTTTGGAGTTTATATTTTTCGGCGGGAAATATCTCTTAAAAATCACTCGAAACGAACGGAACGAGCCCAGCCACCCCGTCGTCGTTCTCTGACGGTGTTATTAATCTAATCCTACGAGCTGTTGGTTCTTTAACGGGAATCTCTGCAGTATATCTTTGCAAATTTAATTCGAGGATCCTTCACTCCACCCTTCAGTATTGCTGGGTGCCTGCCTACCTACCAGCCTTCATTTATACCCCAGCCTCCTCTTATTCGAGCTCGCTGTGGAAAAGAAATCTTTAATTACGAACTTCGCGAATTGTTTAACCAAAATCCACGACCCTCTCTCGTTCGCCATGCCAGAAATCTGTGCCCGGAATATTTGATTCCCTACATTTCACAACCAAGTCACTTGTTTCGGATTAACATTTCGAGCTTCGTTTAAAGTAGGTATACTTATATTTCTCAACTCATGGATTTTCGATTCACCGAATTTTATACCTCAAAAACTTTCCCCCTCCTTTCTTCTTCTTCTTATTTTTATTCAAGTGGCTGTTATGGAATAATATACATAAAAGTATACGAGAAAGAAGAAAAAAGGCGTTACACAAATTATAAATTATACATGGGATTCGTTCATTCAAGTTTTTCCGAACCGATTCGAGGAATATTTATTTCCCGGGCTTGAAACTTGGCGATGTATGTATATTGTATAAATAATAATAAAGAAGCACCTAGAAGCTTTTGATAAATATGGGGTTCGGGGTATAAATTGCACGGTCCTGTTTGTCGTCGTCGCTGTGGCGTTGAAAGATTAGAGAGTGAGAGGAAAAATTTGAAAATACTTTTACCATGTATCTGCCCACCAGTGGGACGGTTTAATCTTCTTCTGGTGAGAGGAGGAGGAGGTTTTCGCGAGGGAAGAAACTTGGCGAGTTTCCAAACGCACTGAACGAATGAGAATAAGAATAGTAAGAAGAAGTGAAAATTAAGAACCGCTTTTCCCCTGGATATAGAAAATTGAGAGTTACGTATTTCGCTTTTTAAATTTCCCGCTAAAAAATTTCGTGTTTAATTACCTAAAACTCAATTCGCTTTAGTACCTACCAACGGCGATAATTGGTTTAGGAAAAGATTTTATCGAGTTTACTTTTCTGCCGCCTAAAAGTTGCTCTCTTCTCCCACAGCGCCAAGGCGGCAGTCGCTATAGTCGCCAGTCGCCCCGGCCTCCCTCACTTTATTTTTTCGTCACGGTACTGACCGGGGAATCCCAGGAGATAACTAAGTTCCTCGCGTTTCTTTTCTCCAGACCAGTTTCCGGAGCGCTGCTTTAAGGTTTCTATAGGTATATCTATCTACTGTACCTACCTACCTCGCCTCGCCCAGGACTGAAATTTCAATGAGTTTCTGTTTCGTTTCGTTGCGTTGACAATAGCCGCGAGCAACCACCTCAGGACGAATGAAAGAATTCTTATTCTAGACGTGTGTTGACCCAGGAATAAAAAGCTTGACATGTACTTCAAAAGCACTGATTATTTATTTATTCGTTTATTCTACTCAATTACATTCGAACAATCGCTGGAAAAGTGAGAATCTCTTACTCCTACGAAGCCTCGTTATCCCTGTCGCCAGAGGACGAAAAGCGAGGCCCTTTCTCGCGGTAGAAGTAACTCGGGTAGTTGTTAGACTCCGAAGATAAGCGAAAGGTTGATACCAACTGATATACCCAAATTGGAAAAATAGGTCATATCTCGGTAACGGTTGATGATATCGAGTTCAAGGTGAATATCAAAAACGAAGCTTGTTAGATTTCCTCTCAAAAAGGTAGAATACATTTTTGCTCTATCTTTATTGGTTTTGCTGTGTTTTAACGTTTAATGTGAAACTATTTATCACGAAATTTCAGTTTCTGGCTGTACAATCACTGCAAATGTTCAGCCTTGAAATACAGCGGAACCACTACCGATAGAGGAAAAATATATTCTACCTTTTGCATGTAGAATTTTATAAACATTATTTTTGATATTCACATCGAACTTGATATAATGGACGGTTACCGAGATATCAGTGAAAAACTGGTGCCAAGCACTTTTTTTCCAAAACGACGGCTCGGAAACTTAGTCACACATTCAATCTCAAAATATAGGGAAACCGAAGACGATATGAGAAAAATGTAATTCATCTTTTTCACAGAGAATTTAACAAGCTTGATTTTTGATCTTCACCATTGACTCGATATCATTGATGTTTACCGAGGTATCATCGGAAGACTGGTTCAGATCACCTTTGACGAATTTGATTAAATTGAATGTAATTAGGGTACCGTCCCTAATGAATTCTAATTCTAATAACAACGACTATCGCGCCTATTGCAGAAGAGCTAATTTCGTTTCTGATGAAATTTTCGAGTTTAAGATAGCCGGGAAATTGTGAATATGGAGGTCGGCCCGCGAGAGGGTAGAGTAGGTATGAAAATTGTTAAATGGGCCGCCATAGAGAAATTGAAAGGCTAAGTACATCCGTGCAGGTGCTAATTAGCCGGGCCAGTGCTTCACCCTCAGTTTGTCTTTGGGTGAGTTGAGCTGTCTTCGTCCTGGTCCTCGTCGTCCTCGTCTTAATACGTTCTATTCACAGCCTGGCTGAGTAGTTGGTAGGCGTGGTAGGTGAGAGGTTTGAACTGAACTTGGTATTGCGGATAACAAAGGCCATTAGCGTTTGTCCCGTCAAAGGAGAAATAATTATTGATTCAAATCCTTCCAAAATTGGCATCCCTGCTTCCTTTGCTTCCTTCCTTTGTCCCGCCTATGGGATTGTCCTCGAAAATCACCTCCAACATACTTCTACCATATACCTATAACTGTATTAATATCAACATTGAAAAAGTACGAAAAATAGAACGAAAAAAAAAAAAAAAAAAAAGGAACGAGACGGAAGAAAGAGCAAAAAAGTATTTTGTCACCGCTTTTCATTCCAACCTGACCTAACTTCACGTTTATCTCTTCTAATTGGCAAGGCATGACCTACATGAATAAAAGGCTTGTACGGGTAATTCCCTGCCAATAGATTTCTATTCCCCGTTTTTATTATGGATACGGGATCCATCGTATGAAGAAGAAAGCAAAAAATTATATGGGTCATTTCCTGCCAATTCGAAACCCATTTCGTTTCACAATTGGTACTCAATGCAGAGTATGGAAAAAAGTTTATATAGGTGTTTCGGTGTCAATGACACCGCGATTTGTTTCAAATCAGAATCGAGTTTCCTACAAGTATGAAAACGTTGTATGGGTGATTTCTCGTCAATTTTAACCCCCGGTTAGAGTTTTTCTCTCTCTTTTAACCATAATTCGCACGGGACGTCCCCGTCCGGAATAGTCCGTAGCTAATTACGCGCAGTGGCAGTAAAAATTAACGTCTAATAAGACCGCGCAGCCAGAGGCCGGGGCCGACAGGTACTTGATGAACGCGAAGATATCGTGCCTCTATTACACGCACGTACGTATGAATAAGGCATACACCGATGTCTTGCCATGCCTTGTCTTAAGTCTTGGGATACAATACTATAAAGGTACACTGCAGCAGGTTCCCCACCCGTAAACGGAGTTTGTGTAAGAGAGGGAGTCCCGTGGGAATATCCCACACTGGGCAGGTACCGGAACACCCTACCATTTCACCCATTCGCCCCACGCCTTTCCCCCTGTCTCTCCTTCTTCCCACCTCAGAAAACTTAAAAGACAGCTACGGGGCCACCGGAAGTATATTACAGGTGTAACTACTTTCGGGTCTAGGTCCGGGTCTACTAACTCGTAGACAGACCTCTTTTTAACCACCGAAAATTCACTCCTAACGTACCCTTTTTCTTTCTCTTTTTTTTTTCATTATTATCGTCGTCATCTTGCGTTACTAATGCCACGAGGTCGTATAATCTTCTTTCAACTTTTCGGTTTTCTTGAGAACTGGTGAAAATATGAAAACTAAGGGAAATTAAGGAAAATTAACAAAAATGAACGAAACTGAAAAGAAATTAACGAAAATTAACGGGAATGAACTTAAATGAACGAAAATTAACAAAAATTCCAAAAATTGAAGAACGTCTTATATGTATATTGCCAGATACGACTCTGTGCCTGGAGTTGATCTTTTACCTTTTTCGGCACGAATATAAGGAAAAATGATTTTCCACATCAAAAAATGACGTCAAATCGTTGTAGCATTTTTTTTTTTCGTAGAAATTTCTCTCTTTCGAGAAATGTGGCGTACCGGGTTTCCCTCTAATCACAGGAAGGCAGATATATATCGGTCCGGATATATCTCTCGTATATAGGAGGATGTAATTAGTACCGAGTATAGTTGCAGCTCTGATCTGAACCGTTTCCGTACAATTTGCGATGGTACAGGCAGCAGAAACAATGATTATATACTATGACACGTATACGTCGATATACATATATACACGTAAGAAGACTAGGATTTCGCGCGGTTTGTAATTATCCCACAAATTGCGACGATGCTTTCTGCAGATGCTATTATATGCGTATTCGATCGGGCTAACTCCTGACTCGGCATCGATCCTTCCTTCCAACAAATTTGTCTATAGAATGATGTGAATACACGGGTTTAATCCTCTTTTTTCATTTCATGTCGAATTATAAATTTTTGGTAAAAAATTCGGATATATGGGGCAGAAAAAATTGTTACGTTTTTTAGCCCTGGGAGGAGAAAAATTGAAATGTTTATTTTTTACTGAGAACCTATGTATATAGGCATGTATATTCTTTACGTTATATACAAGTTGATACGATTTCCGGTAATTATATGAATTTTTCGAAGGGAAGAAAATTACAGTGAAAAATACTGATTTTAGGTATGAATTTCTGTCGGATGAAATGCTTACGGAATTTATTCCAGAATTCGATTGAAACAGGACTTGAAATGCATGAAATTTGTAGACAGTTTGTGAAATATTCGAATTCGCATTTGTCGAATTCTCGATTATGGTATATTTGTGAATTTCAAATGTGACGTCGAATCGGAGCTGGGTCGAAGTCCGGAACGGTGGAAATTCCGAATTTTCAGAAACGTCGAAGTTTGGAAGATCCGAAGTCCGGAAAACCGGAAAGTCGGAAATTTCGGTCTACATAATTTAATCAATAACTTCGACGTCGTAAACAATCGATAGAATTTTGAAAGCTTTTTTTCCCAGAAAGAAAATCTCGAGACGATTAATTTGATCACTCATCGGTCTCGATACGATCGATACAGCCCGATTTATCGAACACTGAGTAAATACATGCGAGAAATTTGAGTTTTGGAGGTTAGGCCTCTCGGTTCTTTAGCCTTTGGAATTTCGAACCTCATCAGGTGTTCTTCATACGAAAGTTTTTCGAATCTGCTACGTGGACTTACCGTTTTAAATATCCAGAAACCCTTTTAATATATCCAAAGAAATTGAAACCGCGAAATTCTAAGCCGATTCTTACGATCGAAAAGAAATCGGTGAACATTTCAAGAAAATCGATTACCTCGACGTCTTATAATTCGCATTTTCTACCTTCATTCTATCTACTTTTACCAGATTGAATATAAAATAAATGAATTATCACAGATTATTAATTCATGAATAATTAATAAATTTCATTCAATAATTCCCACACCGCTTTACCTATATATATATATATATATACCACAGCTACGACAACGATCGGGTTAAAATTAATTTTTATTACCCCCCACTAATTGGAGTTCGCTTTAGTACCTTACACGTCTAACCTCGTACAGCTTTTTCTACTTCACTGCACCGACTGACGCTTTAGTTTCCGATCTTCCGGATGTCTGAACCTTTTATTTTATTTTTTTGAAATTTTCTGAATTTATTTCCAACTTCCCCAATTTCCTGAAATTGTATCGAAATGATTATTTCGTCACTCAAAAAAAAAAAAAAAAAACATTGTAAGAAGAAAATTCGAAAAATCGATTTTTTGAACATTTTATTTCTCATTCTTTCAGATGCCAAATTTCTGTCTTTACATTGAAACGAAACAATAGAGGAAAAAGATCGTATTAAGAAAGACGAGGGAAAATTTTCTTTCGCTTTCTTAATCTTGTTTTTTCTTTTTTCAATTTTTTTACTCTCCCGCTACGAAAAGTTCGTTCTAATTGTATAGAATCTAAATGAAAGAGCGGCTAGTGTTTATTAGAGACTTCTGGGTCAACTTAAGCCAAAGTTAGTCCCTGCGGAAGTGGGAGAGCTTGCGCCATCCGCTTTTCTTACTCTACCATACCCTAAACCGTGAGCTTCGAGCTCGGCAGGAATTGAGAAGTTAATCTTGCTCTGTTACCCCTGGAAAACTTGATCCTGGACGCTGCGCTAGCTAGAGCTTCAGAACTGAACCGCCCTGGTTTCATTTACAGTTTGAAAAGTTTTACCGGTTAACCGGCACCCCAAACCCCGACATCTAACGCTGCTCCTTTTTCCGCCATCCATTCCTAGAAAGAGATAGCACCCGGTGGAAAGTGAAAAGTGCGGAAAAACATCCATCGGCGAGTTTCTCGATTGGCCGATAAATCGCCCGATAAAAAAAAGGAACAGATTCAAAAATCGACAGTCTTCTTCCCAAAGTTCTTCCATTCCGGTCAAATTAGAATCAAATCTTGTCTAACTTGGCAGAGAGAGCTCGAAGTGCAGCGCTCGAACCACCAAACTGGAAAAAGTCAGTTTTCCTATGATATCTCGGTAAGCGTTGGTGATATCGAGTTGAAGGTGGGAATCAAAAATGAAGCCAGTTGAATTTCCGGCGAAGTAGGTGAAATGAGTTATTCTTGTGTCTGTACTGGTTTCACTGTAATTCGAGGATGAAGATTTAAAAGTTTTCACTAATTCTCGAAACTAGTTTTTCACTGATATTTCGGTAAGCATTCATGATACCGAGTTGAAGATGCAGATCAAAAATTAAGTTGATTAAATTCTCTATGAGAAAGGTAGAATACATTTTTCCTATATCTTCATTGGTTTGGCTGTAATTTAATGTTGAATGTGTAGCTAATTATCGCGCTTATTTCAGTTTTTGGCTAAATATTCAGCCTCAAAATACAGCGAAGCCAATGAAGATACGGAAAAAGTGGATCCTACCTTTTTCGCAGAGAATTTAATGAACTTCTTTTTTGATATCCACCTTCACTCGATGTCATCGTCGGTTGCCGAGATATCATTAAAAAACTGTCTCCACGCAAGTCTTACACGTCATCCGTCCAAAGATTTGAAAAATATGTATCTGTTTCCCGGGCCGATATCTCCCTCGGAAAAAAATGTCAGAGTATAGATCTACAAATAAAAAAGCAAGAGGACTTCTTCAGCTCCAGAACGGGTTCCCATTTTTTCAATTTGGACACCGAAGAACGGGTCCTTTCGTGGATTTAAAAAATCAGTGTCTTCTTTTTCGGTTATTTATTCTCCTATTTATTCAGAGAAAAATTTCTTCGAGAAGGAAAAAACGAACCTCATATTATATAAATCCTGTTTCCTCCTATGTCTATTTACTCGTTCAGTTTCCCTCCTCCTTTGCGACTCACATATACAAATCTAGAACAAATTTTTTCCCTCTCTTCCTACTTTCGATGTTTCGTTTCGTTTCATTCTTTTTTTGGTCCTTTTTTCTTCTATCCCATATTTACATACATCAATTTTGCAATCGATGAATTAATACCCGTGGGATTTTCTCCGTTCACGATCGCTTTATATATATATATATATATATAAGTCCTATATTATAGTCACATACGTAATTCTCTCATTAATAAATGTTTCGATGTGTACGAATACACCTGTTCAGATTAGGTCTACTATTTTTTATTTTTATTTTTTTTCTCACATCTTACATCTACCTACTCAACTAGACTAGACTAGACCTGATCAGTCGAGCTTATTAATCCGAGATAACTGACAGCATCCTTCAGATACGAACTGGTATACGTATGTGCCTACAGATATAATTGTATATTTCGTAGCCTTCAAAAGATCTATTTTTAATCTGTATCGGAATAAATTGGAGAGAATAAAGGAACGCGACGATGTAAGAATCATTTAGAATTTTGAAGACTTTTACATACGAGAGGAAAAAAAAAGAAAAAGTGGGCTTAAAATTCAATAAAGATCTGGAAAACAAACCGATCTGACTGAACTTGAGATTTGAGTGTGGTTTTTTCTTTTTTTTCCCTTTTTTTTTTAACCGAAAGCAAAGAAAAAAGAAAATTTAATAAATAGAAAGAGAACTCGAATCGCTAAACTTCTGTGACTTGTATAATATATAAATTCTGAATTCTGTAGATATATATATATATATATATATATATATATATGTATATCTACCTATAATTAATAAACTTCTTCTTCGTGGCACTGTTCCCTTTCTTCGGTCTTAGTACATAAGAAACTTGTTTCTAATAACGTTTTTGCATCAACCAGTACCTTTTTGTACACAGTTATATATACTTTATGGTATACTAAGATCGAAGAATTTTTTTTCTCTCTTCTTTCCTTTTCGTTTTAGTTTTCGTTTTTTTTTTTGTGCTAATTTCAAATTATTATGCAAATTATATCTGTGTGTGTATGTGTGTGCGTGTGGCTTGTTTAAAGTCTCAAAGTTGACTTCGTATATGTATAGGTATATATATATATACGTACCTACAGCTGAGGAGGAGAGAGCGAACGAGAACCGTGTACCTGTCGTTCACAGCAAATAATCAGACGAGGGTCGAATTTAGAGGACGTAGGAAAGGAAAAGTTTTGTGAAAACTTCGAGCCAAAAAGAAAAAAGAGAGATAGAGAGAGAGAAAAAATTAAAAAATAAAAAAAAAATTGAAGGAAAAATAAAAGAGGGAGAAAAAAAAAGATGAAAAACATTTATTTAATCGAAATTCAACATCCATGCCCCCCCCCCCAAAAAAACCTAAAACTAGCCCATATGTCACCCGATGTGACAGGACAACGCGATATATCCTGTATAAATAACCGGGAATTAGAATTTTCGAGAAAGATTTTGCCTTTTTTATTTTTGTTTCAAAGATTTTCTTGTAGAAAAATTGAAAAAAAAAGAGGAACATGAAAAAAAATAGGAGTAATTCCTATCAATAAGTGGTCAAATTGATCGTCTCGAGATCAAATTTTTGGAAAAAAAAGTTTCAAAATCCTATCGATCATTCATCACATCGAAGTCAGCGATTGAAGTAGATGAAACAATTTTTCGCATCCTGATGAAGTAGACCGAAATTTTCCGATTTTTTTTTATTTCGGGGATCTTGACTTCCGGAATTTTAATCCTCCGAACTTCAACGCTTTATGAAAATTCGGAATCGCCTCAATCGATTTCGGTGAAATCATCGAAAATTTTGTCATTTTTAACCCCAGGGGTTTTCGATTTTTTTTGTCTTTTTCTCGTCTACATTTTTTCATACCGTAGTCGTACGAGTAGATAGGTCCACGCGCGTGGCTAACTTTTTACTTCGAATGGTATAAGTGCTGTAATTGCGCGTAGCGTGTCTAACGATAGGTATCGCAGTGTGACGTCGATTTCATGGTACTTGGCTGCCCACTGACCACGACATGGCATAGCATATTCAAAACCGCAATCTCGACACAATCGCAGTTGTACCTATGCTCGTTACATGACTCGGAAAAGCTGTTACACGATTTTCGAAATCTACGTACAGCCATTACTCACAACGTTTCAACTCTGCGAAAGACTTACGAAATTCTATCCCAAAGATCCTGTTTCGAAGTTTTACGTCTCAACTTTGAGACGGTCACTCCGAAACTTGTCTGAGATCATTTTTCGAAGGTTTCGCGAAAGAGTTGCGATCCGTATTCAATAAACGATTTTTCAAACCTCTCTACGCAGTCGGAAAAAACCTGCGCTCGCCTTTTCCCTCTACGTTACTCAAGATTGAATAACTCGGTGATAAAAAATCGTAAACAAATTTCGAAAACAGGTTTTCAAAGAGGATTCTCTAAGCTTCGAACTCCGCATCACCAAAATTCGTAGCGATTTTTTTTCCGCACCACAGAAAAGTTCGAAAAATTACCGTCCCCCGTTCATTTTCCTCCAACTCCCACAGCTGAGTCAAAAATGACGATGGAGAAATTTTTTAAAAAGGATCTCGAAGCTAAGATTTCAAACTTGAATACGTCGACTATACATATATATTATATATACATATATATATTATACACAGTTGATATATTAACGTAGGAAAATTTTCTTCAAACACCGAGCTAATCCGTCTCAAGCAGCTCAGAAGTTTCGTTAACGTTTATTATACCCCCGCCCAAAACCGCAACGACGTCTAATTCATGGGGTAGTTAAACCGGGCTGGTTAAATGCCTGGCTGCGACAGCCATAAGCGAGAACTTGATCCTCGAAGCAGAGGCTTAAATACAATATGGACATATATCTATATATATATACGTGTATAAATGGTTGGGAGGCGTTTATAAGTGCGAGTTGGTTATAATACGTATACAACACCGGTCGCCGCCATCCATCCACCTAGATTCGTCAAACTTTCGTCACAGACGTGGTTTTCGTCGTTCGAGTTGGAGCTAGAAACTTCTCGGCTACCCTCTGCCACTGTAAGTTCCCCTCTCTCTCTCCTTCTGGAAAATAACTACACTAATGACTGAATTCAGTCTCACCACAGTCCACACGGGTCGGTTATACGCGTATATACATAGATACGTACGCAGAAGCGTACACATTATGGTAACTTTGAGCTGTTCGAGGCACGACGCGACGTATTGTGCTTGTGGTTCGGTGCTTGCGTGGCCCACCTTCGAAATGCTAATTAGTCACTGGCTCACATACACCCTGAAATTTTTGCCGTGGTCATTCCCCTCTTTATGACTTTTCTACCAGCCTGGTACTTCTCGACGTTTTACGCCAAACGTTGAATTCACTTTTTGGTATTCCGTACACGATTACGTGTGAACTATTGCATTTACAGGGTTCTAATTCGACAAGTTTATTTGATACACATTTCTCTACGGTGTGAACTACGGATATTGAAATCTATCGAGTAACTTCAGTGGTAATGCCGAAATTATGTTGGTAAACGCGATTATGATAAAAAATGGATTAAGAGATACTCCCCAGAGATGTAATGCAATTTCTCTAGTTCACACGATGAACAAACCTGATTTGAATATTCATGTTTTTGAATCGCTTCGGATGATCGGTGCTGGAATAATCTTGTACGGATTATTCCTAAACAAGCATCGAATTTCTTACGAATCAACTTCTATGGCACGTCGTACGCGATTCCATAAAAAACTATTACACTTATGCGGTTTAGGTTTGACGTGCTCATTGAGTGCATATTTTCGCTTCGTGTGAACTACGGATATTAAAATAAGTGGATCAACTTTACTGTCAATGCTAAAATGAGATTGGCGAATGCAATGATCATAAAAAATGAAGTAAATCTTTGAAATAACGATGCTTCCCGTAAATATAGTGCGATTTATGTAGTTCACACTATGGACATACCTGTCTGAAATGTTCATGTCGAATTCGGTTCGTTTCGGATGATCGACGCTAGAGTAATCCTGTACGAATCAATTGGATATGAGTTTGTCTGTGAAAGCCTGCAAACGTGGCCAGTTAAATTACTTGAACGCGTCAAAACGGCATGTGATAGACAAGTAATGAATGAAAAACATTGGAAACCCAAGTTGATCCCAGACTTTATCATTTCACGCTCAATTCCGAAACGTCGAAAAATTTTATGTCAAGGTGTATGTAAGCCGTTAAAAACCTGGCGAAGTATCGCTTATAGCTAAGCCGTTAGAGTCATGGATGATGGATTACCGTCCACCGGACTGTAGGTAGAAGTAGGGTATATATCTTTCAGGGGTTGAGGCATAATTGAATCCCACGAAAAACATCCAAAGATGTAAAAAAAGCCGCCAAGTACTCACACGAAAATCACAATTGCTTTATAAGCAAAACGGTTCGCCAGTCTCTGTCGTGAAATCAAGAAAAAAGCCAAGCACCGAACGTACAACTGCGATCTGTCAGCAATTTGTTAAAAAAAAATAAAAAAACTCAAACTCGAACTCAAGCCTACGTCGTGAAGTCGGAGTTTCGTGTTACGATATTGAAGCATCATTCCAAGAGCTACGTACTTGGCGGGCACATTCGGTTCCTTAGAGCTATACGGACAACCGGCTTCGTTTTACGCGAAAATTGAGTTTTTAATGCGACAGCAATTAAATACAATAAAAAACTAGTTATTCAAACCAATAATCGTTTCAGACAATACTTCTACGTGTCTTTAACTATGTGTATGACTTGACAGACATAAATACTTGTATAATCAATAAAAATCTTGGTCGTTCCCACTGTCATTGAATTATCAAATCAGACTCGGAACTCTGGAATCACATACCTCACTAGGTAGTATTAATTATGGAAGAATAAACTTATTCACTTGCAAAACGATCGAATCAAGAAAACTCTACTCTGCAATTGCGGCATGCAACCTAAAACATACAGCTACGGATATACGTATATGCTATAAGTAGCATAGAGTATGACAGTTTGATATAATGATAAATATAAAATTCAGTTGATGATTGCTTAATTAGTGTACCTATACTATGTCATACAATCTTGCTGACGATGCATGCGTATATGCAAGTGCACGAGCGTATACAGGTAGTGGGGAGGATCAATTTCAATACCTGAAACCCATCTTCGTAACAGTTCGGCCTCACTTGAGTGCAAAAATATTTTTTACCCGACTACGATAAAATTACTATACTCCATCCCTGCAACGCGGGCGGAAAGTAATCAATTTCTGATCAGAGGGAAAAAGAAGTGAATTTTGCGGTCGAAAAAGTAAATTTGAAGGGCAGAAAAAAACTCTAAATTTGACCGATTCTAAGTTTGATTGATTGAATTGCTGTGTTTGACTAGTGGATGCAATATGAACATTGTGCTCGTGCTGAACCTCGCACTCAACAAGAATCACGCACTTTCCTCCCTAGTAGCATAATGTAGCATTGTTGCTCATTCGCTTGTGGAGAATAATCATTCGCAACTACACAATCGTGGCAGTGGAAAGATTAGCGCTTGCGAGTTTATGGGAGTGCACACTCTCGTAAACTCGCAAGCGCTAATCTTCCAACTGCCACGGCATAGTCGTCCGACAAGATCGAAAGATGATGGATTTTAAATAAGTGTGTATGGAACCAATGTTATCTGCGAATCTAACATTCGTCAGTCGATGCAAAGTTCATGACGTGTTTATAACCAGCGACCGAAAACATAGTACTTTGAGACTGGTTCGCAAAATACGATGAGGTCATATCAATTCAACGTGAGAACAAACACAAAGAAAAAAAAACCGAATGTGCCCGCCAAGTACGTAGCTCTTGGAATGATGCTTCAATATCGTAACACGAAACTCCGACTTCACGACGTAGGCTTGAGTTCGAGTTTGAGTTTTTTTATTTTTTTTTAACAAATTGCTGACAGATCGCAGTTGTACGTTCGGTGCTTGGCTTTTTTCTTGATTTCACGACAGAGACTGGCGAACCGTTTTGCTTATAAAGCAATTGTGATTTTCGTGTGAGTACTTGGCGGCTTTTTTTACATCTTTGGATGTTTTTCGTGGGATTTCACTTCTTTTTGCAAGTACCAGAACTGAGAAAGATTGCTCATTTCATTCCAGCAGGGTTATACGTTATTATAGTTTGATCACCATAAGAAATACATTCGGAATTTGGACAAGGGAAGAAACATTCAGCGAAAGACAAACGCATTTACTTCAATTGTCAACTGTGACAAACATAAATAATTTATTAGGCGGAACTTAATTTTGTCTTATACAGTATCAGGTTGAAGTTCGTAACGTTACTTCAACAAAATATTCGCCAAAAAATTCTCAAATTCAAGGCTCGAATTTCAAATGGATCAAGAAAGATGTATAATTCCTCAAATCGTGTGAAACACGTTTATCTAGCATATTTTGTAATTCTAACAATATTAGGATCACGAAATATTGCATTTCTGCAACGAATATTCTGTTATTACGTTAACGTTACGAACTTCCACCCTAATATACAGTTTTAACTTAAATTTAGTATTCAATCAGTAATTTTTCCACACGATCATCTAAAGGTCAATGAATTACCAAAGATTTTATACATTCAGTTTGACACTTATTAGACGGGTTGTTGATTTTGCTGCCAGAAGTAAGAGCCAAGGCTTGAAATTGGGCAGTTATCAAAGAATCAGCCCTCTTCCATGTATTGGAAATGAATCTCAACAAGCATCGTTCAGGGAAAATCTGAAGAATTTCTTCTTGATAATAGAAGCTACCAAGGAAAAACGAAAGCACTTGGCTACACCATTTTTCGAAACCATTAAAACTTTGCGCAACACACCTTGGATGTTTTACGCACGCTCCGCGTGTGTGAGAATTTCATACGTCATAAAGTAAAATTTTGTATAATACTCGACGGAAAAACTTTTCCTGACCTTGTGTGATTGCAACACTCGCCTTCGGCTCGTGCTGCAATTTCACACTCGTCAGAAAAAGTTTCATTACTCTCATATCATACTGTACTATTTCCAACTCAGTGTGTGATACTTGATTTCTTATGCCTGTTGATAGTGTGTAAAGTGTCCGATTCACATACTTCCATATGTAAAACTAATCAATTTCTCTCCGTTTGAAACTAATAATTTCTAAAATATTTTTCTTCCATCCAACTTTCTCAATTTTGTGTCAAATTGTGTTGAGACATACATATTTACTGCTTAAATAATAGTGTTACCAATATATCAAATTAACATTACATGTTATCTATAAATAAAATAAAATTCATGTGAAACTTAATATGATTCTATCAAAATCAAATGAGCCTTACTTTTCTGATCAAGATAACTTGTATCTCGAATTTGCGTTTCTATCGATAGACCACGAAAAGGGATATATAGAAGTGGAAGAAAAACAGTTGTTTTTGTCTTTGATTTCCTCATTTCTTTAGTTTCGAAGACTAATAAAAATTGATGCTATTGAAAATCATATTTGGAAGTATTTTGTTTTTAATGGGGGGGCTTTCCAGCCCCCCAGCGGGGGCTTCGCCCCTTGCTTCCCCGGCGGGGGCTTTGCCCCCTGCACCCTGACCGGGCGCTCTGCCTTTGGACCTTGTTCCCACCCGGCCGCTCTCACTAATATTCCAATATATACTATACTTCCCTATTTTTTAGAGTTTTTACAGGTAAAGAATTTCGCACACTGAGTTAAACAAAATAGTATATGGCACGTGTATGCTACCTGTATCATGCTGTACTATTATAACACTTTGAATGATCAGTAATTTCAAATGTATTAGTCTGTTTGATAACTAGTTTGTGGTGCTGATGTACAGGTAGGTGAAGTAAGTGGTTGGTAGGCTGGTCGAAGTTGGTTCATTTGAAGAAGATACGTAAACTGTTATAACTTTGGAGCAGCTGTGAACTACTTCTGTTACGGGACATCGTCTTGCCGAAATGTTACGCTCTTCTGTTCCGATGAATTAATAATAGGATAGCAATGGTCCAGATGACTGTAAAAGATATAAAATAACAAAGTATTGAAGGAAAGATTTTAGTATATTAGTATTAATTTTCCTAGCATTGTTATCATTTCGGAACCATGAACTGTGGGCTACCTTTGTCTTGGGACGCTGTTTTGCCGAAGTGTTATGTTCGTCTATCTCAACGGATTGATAATCGGAACCTTCGTTTGGGACGTCGTTTTGTCAAAGCATTATCTCCGACTATTCCAATGGATCGATGATAGGATAGGAAAAGGCCAAGTGACTGTGAAACATAGAAAATGAAAAAGGATTGAATGAGAGATTTGGTATTACTACTAATTTTCCTAACATTGTTATTACGTTGGAGCTATGAGTTGTAGGCTACCTTCGTTCTGGGAGGATGTTTCGCCGACATGTCATCTTCGTCTATTTCAACTGATTGGTAATCGCAACCTTTTTTTTGGGACGTCGTTTTGTCAAAGCATCATATTCAACCATTCCAATGGATCGATGATAGGATAGAAAAAGTCCAGGTGACTGTGAAACATAGAAAATGACAAAGGATTAAATGAGAGGTTTCGTATCGCTACTAATTTTCCTAACATTGTTATTACATTGGAGCTATGAGCTGTCGGCTACCTTTGTTTTGGGACGATGTTTCGCCGAAATGTTATCTTCGTCTATTCCAACGGATTGGTAATTGCAGCCTTTGTTTTTGGGACGTCGTTTTGTCGGAGTGTTATATTCGTCTATTCCAATGGATTGATAATCGGATAGGAATGGTCCAGATGACTGTGGAAATTTAGTGGAAACAAAGAAGTTGAGGTTGGTCTATTCATCTAGTATTATTATATGTAAAATCTAGTGAAAATCAATGTCCGTACATACCGTTTAATGTAAGTCATTCGTAACCTTATTTTCACTTGTTCCGCATCGAAGTGAAATAATATTTTGCCAGGATCGTTGATTTATTCTTTATCTAAATATTTGAACCCAACTTAGAGGATCTGTTCCGTGCACTTACAACAGGCCATCATGCAGATTTATTAAATAATAACGGTCATCGGCGTGAAACCACGGTCGGCGCACTTTTCACTGTGATCATTGTTTACTGATTCACTGTTTCACTGATTTACTGAAATAAAACCATTAGCTTGACCGATAACATCTTATATAATATGAATATATAACTATATAATATGATTATATATAAATTATGAATATTTTAACTGTCAATACCGCGATCCGTCAGCCATCCGACAGCCATTTTGATTTCGTCGTCCCTCTGTGGCTCACTTAGTAACTTCATTATCACATATCGACCGAATGCGGATTCAGATTCATGCCAAAATCAATAGGGGGCGAGATTTCGATGGCTTGTACCCACGTTTCAAAGATCAAGTCGATCCGTTTCACCGTTCGTTCAGAAACGTGAGGACAAGCAAGCGTCTAGCGAAAATTTGATGACCAGGAAGAAGAAGAAGAAGAAGAAGAAGAAGATGCTTTTTCATCAACTTTCGTGACCGATATATCAGAAACCAGTGTACCGATTCCGATCAAATTTGTACAGTGAAGTCGTGTGGTGGGGGAATATCTGTTCTGTGAATTTGATCGAAAAATATTCACGCGTTCCGAAGTTATGACCTCCTGCTTACAGGTATAAAGAGTTCCCCCGAGAAAATAGAGTCCCGGCTAGCGCTCGCCTGCCTACGGGTACTTGGCGGCGATTCGCTGCCGCGAATCTTGATTACAATTTCGAAGAGAAAGGAAGTGGGCACTTCCTCCTCACGAACTCTGAAGATCCGAAGCACATGCTACACGACGACGACCGTAAAAATGTTTACAGACCCAAACGCGAGAGAGAAAATAATATTTTTTGGATCAGTATCAACCGTACAAATATATTCCATTGAATAAAAACCTATACGGTATATCATGATGTTTTATTCACAATAAAAGTTATAATAATAAAAACTGCGCATTAATTACACTATATATTTACAGCAAGAATGATTATACACGATATTTTATTTCGTCAATGAATCACGCGATCAAACCGAGACGACGTTTACGTTTATAGTATGTATGTGATAAAACGTAATATACCTAACAATAGGTGCGGGCATAGGTATACAGGATAATTTGAATTAAGCGGGCCATATTCCGAAGATAGATTCCCCGCGAAAATCCAAGACTAAATTTTCTTCGCCAAAAATTCGAGGGACCGATAGTTTCGGAGCTACGGAAGATCTTAGTCGATCAATCGCGGAGCGTATAGGTCGCATAGATTCATGGCCGGCGGCGCCAGCGCCACCTATAAGTTCCATGATTGGTCAACTGAGATTTTCCGTAACTCGAAAACTATCGGTCGCACGAATTTTTTCTAAAAGTAGTTTAGTCTTAGAATTTCACAAGGAATCCTACCCCAAAAAATATGGCTCGCTAGACCTGAATCACCCGGTATAACATCTGGTTTATTCAACGTCGACCGATGCGCGTAAGGCGGGTATGAATGGAGAGTTAAACCAGTTGTACAACTTCCAATCGATCACTACTACATCCATGTTACACATAGATACATCATAGACTAGCGCACACATATGACTGTATAGGTTTAACCGCTAGTAATGAAAGGAAGAAGACAGCTGGAGGGGCGCCACTACTGGTACAAGTCGTAGTACTAAAATCTACGCTTAATCATACATCAATATCTTCTCTCTCGCGTTTTATACTACGCGTTTACCCGGTCTACATGCGACTATATATAGGTATAGTTAGTCTTAGATTAGTTAGTTAGCCTCCCGTATTAAACACACATGTATATAAGTATAATATAACGCCTCGGGCTGTAATCAATTTTATTATATATTTACGATTTCAGATTATAAATCGTTATAGCAGTTGTACAGTAGTGTGTAATGGGTAATCGATATAGAGGAACAAATAAAAAAATAAAAAAAGAGGAAATAGATGAGAACAAATCGAAAGAAAATTAATAGTTATCGGATGGATATTGCGGAACGAGTTTTATCGATCATCCGATTATAATTAGGTTTTTTTTTTCAATATTTTTATTTTTGGTTACATAAGGTCCTATGATTTTTTGCTTATGCCGTAATTCGCTTTGAAAATGACGAAAACGTGTAAATAATTCGGAATTGCGAATATGGATACGACCTTCTACTTTGTTTTTAACAGATTTTTAGGTTTTTCGCGCAAATTCACATAGGAACAAAAATCACACGGTTTTTGAATGTTAAAAATGGGAAACAGCGCTACGATGCCATCAGACACGCGAATTATGTTCAATGAATAGAAATTCCCGTTTCATACGTGTAATCGAAAATTCAAATTGACTATTTTTATCCTTTTTGTCTATTTTTTTTCCCCATTTTTGATACTCGATCGTGGGAATGATCGCTTTTCCTGGATGATATGAATAAACGAACAAAGAATGATTCGTTAATTAAATTTATGCCCAATTCAGCGCAATTACTAGACGATATGGCCTCGCAGTAATTACCATTCGCTCTGAATTTGATGAAAATATAATTTTTCAACAGACTGGTAGAAAAACTACACGAATGGTTATCCGAAACCGCAAAATTTCAAAAACTATGCAGGGATGAACAATAAATTTATGAAATTAAATCTACCTCTTCGACTATTTCGTTTTTGCTATGTAATCGACGATACATTTACCGTTGATAATTTTAGAGTAATTGATCGATCGATTAACAGAGTTTATCTGTAAATATCGTAAATAATTTCGTCGATTTTAAATGTCAAAAATTACACGGTTTAATTTTTGGGTAAGAAAAAAATATGGGAAGAAACGATAGGATCAAAGAAGAAACTGTAATGTATGTAGAGAGTGTAAGAAGGGTTTCGGAAAAGGGATCGAAAAATCGGACAAATTTTCGGGTCCAGATGGATATAAGGTCGGAAAAAAAAAAATTTCTGGATCGATGTTCTAACGCCGACGTCTTCATCAATCCTCAGGATTGACGGACTGACTGATTCTCTGTTTTCCCTGTCGGCAAGGAGAATATAGATGGGTATATATATATTGAAGCTGCCAAAGTAAACTGCGATATTCTATAATATTCGAACGCTTTATTTTACTCCTATATACATTGTGCTGCTCGCTCTCTCGAGACTTCGATATAACTTGGGAATATGCATATAAGAAAGATATATATATATATATTATATATATATATATATATATATATATATATATAAGATATATATATATAATGGTTATTCTTTATTTTGCGATACGAAACACAGAAAATTTGATATGCAAGTTTTTTCGAATCACTGTTACTGGGAAAATCGAGTGATCACTGTATCACGATTCTAGTTAGCGCGATAGCGAACAGTCACGAAAGTATCCTGTCAAAATTTCAAGTCAATCGGAGACTTCGTTCTCGAGTTATGACGTACGCCGTGTGAACGACGTCGTCTTTCACAGCCTGAGTTCGCCGGCGAGAAAGTGGTCGCATCGTTGATCGAAACTTTTTGAAATTTGGAGGGAATATTCTAGAACTATGTCACTTCGGGACGAACCAATGATATATGGATACCTAACGCCCTTTTCGTTCTCAAAGTTTGCAAAAAAGTGTCTCAAAATCCAGAATTTTATTATCCAAAAACGAATTTCATCGACGTAGAATATTCCATCGCGAAGTTTAGTGAGTTTCGATTAACGGTGCGACCTGTACCCTGCGAAGGCTACTTTTCCTTCGTTGCAATAAATCCGTGCATTGAATCGGAGCTCCGTAAAACCAGAAATAATTTGGAATCTCGTCCAAAAATTCTGGCAATTGGGTGTAGAAAATAAAAATGATTCTTCGAGATTTGTGAGAAAAAAATGATAAATAATAATAAATTTCCATAGGTGTATGATTTTAACCTGCCTAACGATATTAATTCTGTTTTAATTGAAAAGTGAGTAATTACGGAAACCAAGTATTAGAGACGAATAATTACACAGTTATTGAGCTCCTCGATGTTTTTCAAGTGTACTTTACATATAGGTATGCGTGTATTACGTACAAACACACGGTGGGATTATTTTCGCATTTAAATTCAATAATAATTATCATTATTCCGGCATAATTCTGCGTGTTGATGTTATTCTCTTATACGATACTGTTATTACGTACATGTATATCCACCCAAAAAGCTACAGTACTCGTAATTACCTGATGTGAACGGTACATGGCATAGTCATATCTGATACAATGATATTCATATTTATACAAATGAATTTCCTTTTTTTTTTAGTTTTTTTTCTCTTTTTTTTACGGCATATTTTTACGGAATATTTTTTCCGTTTCGGATACAAGATCGAAATTATACAATCTAAAACAAATTTCGTAACGTTTATACGTCGGTTTTAAAAAAATCAAAAAACTCAAACAAATGTCCAAAATTGACGCTAAAAAAATTTCCAATTCTCGTTCGAACAACGAAATGAATTTTCATCCATTTAATTTACAATCCAAAATAAATTTTGCGACCCCAGATGTCGGTTTTGAAATGATAAAAAAAATAAAAACAAGAAATAGATAAACGATTAATTTTTTTTCTTCCTCTCTCTATCGTTCCATTTATTCGGTTTTATTTTTTCGTTCTCTGTTCTTTCTTGTTCGTAATAGTGTAATTTTCTCCCACCTAAGTTAATGAAAAGACCGAATAGTATTTGTACGAAAGTATAAGACAGATAGCTTCCTATGTGTATATATCTATTGTATAGAGGTAATAGGTATATAGGATATATGTATATATATATACCTATATCCTGTAACTTAAGTTTCATTGCAATTTATTATCAGCGGGAGCTGGGGCGCGGTGAAGCGTTCACCGGGTCCAGGCGTTTATACGGTGATAAATTTTAAGCTTTTTTTAATTTTTTTTTTTTTTTTTTTTTGAACCGTCAAGGCTTTAAACGATCCCCTCTCTTCCCTTCACCGGAGGTCTGAAACGCTCCCTATATTATCAAATTCTATTGTTCTCGCACGTAAAGAGCGACAGTGTAATGTATTCTGCTAGCCATGCACAGATTTTAACCACACGGAACAGGGAAAAAAATGAAATATAAAGGAAAAGTTGAAAATCGCAAACGAGAATGGAGAAGAAGAAAAAAAAGAAAAAATACAAAAATTCGGTGGACGTAATTAAATTTTTTTATTTTATTTTCTCACCATCCGGACATTCGAAATTACAAAATTACACTTATATGTATATTATATGCGTACAGGGTGGTTCAGGTTGAGCTGAACTATATTTTGAGGATGGATTCCCAGCGATAATCTAAGAATAAACTTCGTTTACCAAAAATTCGAGGGACCGATAGTTTCCGAGCAACGGAAGATCTTAGGCGACGAATCGCGAAGCGTATAGGTCGCGTAGACGGGGCCACTGCGCAACTCACACTCATGCCGGGCCCTGTCAGCGCCACCTACAGGTTCCGCGATTGGTCAACTGGGATCTTTCGTAGCTCGGAAACTAACGGTCCCACGAATTTTCGGTAAAAGAAATTTAGTCTTGTAATTTCACGAGGAATATACCCTCGACGATGTGGCCCGCTATACCTGAACAATCCTGTACATATACCAATATTTCGATGTATATATCGCATAGTATTTATAGTGTGAAGAAAAATTGCGGTAAAATCGTTCGAAAAATGTTTTCATCGTCTGCAGCAGCAGCAACCAGTCAGCCAGTAAGCTTCCTCACCAATTCAACTGTGGAATGGGTAAACTTTATACCTACTTCCTCCATCCCTAAAATCCCAATGGGGCGAGGTGAACTGCAAGTCTGTCGAGGCTGCCAATTCCAGCTATATTCCCTCATCTCTCCTTCTTTTATTATACACATATACCCATATACCTATTCTATATCTACTCGTTTCAAACTCCTCCTCCCCACCTCCCGGCCCTCTCTGACACATGATATAAAAGGTTTGCCATTCGCAATATAGTATATATATATATACACGTCTATAACTTCGTTTATTCAACGAAAAATAACATGTTTTCACAATTTTTTGGGTTCCCTTTTTTTTTTCTCTCTGTAAATTGTATTGAGAAACGAAAAACCAAAGGATCAGAGAGGTTAATTTCTTGTATTTTTCATTTATGTTACAGGGGAAGCTCAGCAGTATTTCCGTGTCACTCCGAGAAACAGCTCTGTCCTTGAGGGTGGCGAGGTTGTTATACCCTGCGAGGTTGGAAACAGAGTCGGAACTGTTCAATGGGTGAAAGATGGCTTCGCCTACGTCATTTTACCAAGTTAGTAGTCGATCGTTAGTTTATGAACTTCCGGTTTTCTCAATTTCGCGATTTTTAGATCAGATTTGCGATCAGCAAACCCGCAAACCTTCGCAAACCGATTTTCGTGAGAATCGAATGTTTTGAGCAAAATTTTGTCTGCCATTTTGAATTCCACAATTCGGAGGTGAAATTCGGGATCTGCGATACGGAAAATCCTTGCAAATCAATTTTCATAAGAATCGGATTATTTTTTGGATTTTCGTCCGCCACCTTAGTTCCGCGATTTTGCATTCTCCAATTTTTGTTCCAAATTTATGATCAGTGACCCAAAGAACACGTGAAAATCAATTTTCGTGATGATCGAACGATTTTGAAATTCGCTTAGTCTGTTCGTTCGCCATATTGAATCCACCATTTTGAACTTCACTGTTCTAGCCTCAAATTCTGAAAAAGCAACGTCAGGAACTCTCGACGACGAAAATTCGTACAAATAAATCAAATAGTTTCCGAAATAATAAGGGGTCGCGCCATATGGCGTCGTCTATCTGCAAAGGGTTCATGACAAATGGGCGGGTATTATAATTCAATTCAAATTCCGTATAGTCCATTGATTTTTTTGTTATCGAGTTTATGGCTTATTAAATAATTATTCCCAACTACTCGGAGGAACAGTTACAATTCAATTAGTTGTCTAAGTAAAAATGAACGTATTTTTTAGATGGAGAAATCGTTGGACATCCGAGGTTTCGGATGGTCGGCGACCAGAACGCGGGTGTTTATAACCTCAGAATCACCGACGCCTCCCTTACCGACGACGGTGAATATCAGTGCCAAGTTGGCCCGTACTTGCGAACTCATAAAGCGATCCGAGCCAACGCCCACCTCGACGTTATATGTGAGTTTTCATCAACACTATATACTTGTATCTATACTACATTCGACACAGAAGGAAGAGAGAAGAGGTTAGACATCGAAAAACTGTTCATTTAAATAAGAACTTCTAAAAATCTATAACGTAATGTTAGGTCGTTGTAAATCAATTCGAAAATTCGATTCATAGGCGATGAATCGTTCACCTAGCGACTTTAAGTAGCTCGTTCTATGAGCCTGGATCAAAATTATCGAAAATTTAGGTTTTATTCGAATTCCTAGCGTCTGCATGATCGGGAGTCGTTGATACTGTTGATTTTAGAGACTAACAAGACCGTGAAACTCGATTCGTAGACTAATCGCCGGCGTTTCCTAGTCCGCGCCGTCTACCTCGCGACTTTAGGCACTTGAATCTACGAGCTACGATAAAAATTCTGTGAAATTCGTGTTTTGTTCTAATCCCTGCGGCCTGCACGACAGAAAAAAGTTTACATCTCTCATTTCAGGCGACCAAAACGACCGCGAATCGGGCGAAGGTAATATCCCTATTCTCAGTAGACGCCGCCATGTTTGTTGGAGTATAAACCTTCTCATAACCGTCCCTAATTCTTGAATAAAACAATAGATCCTCGAGTAAATAGTTCTCTGTCTATAATATCGAAAAATAAAGGCGTCCCAAAAGCCCATTTCGAGTTGTACAACAACGACGAGGAGGGTACACGTCCGCATACATCGGTGAGTTCGTTCGCTCGGTTGCTCGGCTGGTTCGTCGTCGCGGTCGTGTTTAATATTTCAAGGAAAATGTCCGGCGCTATGTATGTGTCCCATGGGCACAATATCACCTCACGGTATACGACGTCGTACGTATCCGTCTCTCGCGTATGCGGAACCGTCTAGTTCCAGCCAAAACTTGCGGTCATCTCTAGATGTCTCCCTATTATTATTCCAACGTGACCTGTGTTCCACACACACATATATAGGTATATAGTCCCGTACCACACTTATCAACTATACCAACTCGCACATACTTTTCGCCTACCTTTATACCCGCAGTTTTTACGATCCGGAAATTTTACGAGCTCCTTTTTACCGACTGAACGTTTTATCCCCGTCTTCTTCTTCTTTTTTCTTTTTTGATCAAGGTATTACCGGGCAAATAAAAATGTTTCATAATTTTTTTTTTCTTTTTTTATATCGTTCCAATTAAAATTGAAAGTTCCCGTAAGATTTGAAGGGGATTTCGTATTGTAGCGGAAATTCGTATCGGAAACGGGGTGGTTCGAGAGCGGGATCAGATAAGCCTAAACAATTTTCAATCCACGCCCAACGACCCACACGAAAGTGGGTGTATATATGTCCGTTTGTATATTTGGCCCGTCGTTTTGCTCACGCGATCAATTAGTACGAGGATTCGAAAAGTCTGCTTGGTGGGTATACGCGGGTATATAGTATCGACGCCTGGAGGCACGTCGGCGAGATTAAAAGCACTTCGTTATACGGCCCGTTTGAGAATTAATTAAAGTATATCACACCACGGAGAAAATCGATTTCAGAAAATCTCTTTTCACAGAGGCTGGTTGATACTTTTTCCTCGATTATACGTCGAACCGTTCATTTTCACGAAAATTTTGTCCTACGAAAGTTGTAGAGATTTATCAAACGCAGATTTTTTCTCAATAGAAATTTTCGATCGGATCAAGGGGTAACGCTGCACACCGAGATATACATATGTACTGCAGGATCAACTGCGGCGAGTGAAACTATGTTTTGTTGAATATTTTCGAAAGTATCGATTTCTAGAAAAATTATACTCAACAAAAATCCTGGCGATTGATAGGACGCATCTTTTTTGCTGGAACAATTTTTTGATCAAACCAACCACCGAGATTTGAAAACTGTTATTCCGTGATTATCTTCAAAACGCTTCGACTTATCAGAGGAATATGTTGAATATTTCTGAAACTAGCGATCTCTCGAAAAAGTATGTTGAACAAAGATTCTAGAGGTTGAATAAGGTGCATCTATTTTGTTTGAACAATATTTCTATAGAACGATCCGCAAGGATTTCACGTATATAAAACTGTCATAAAACCGAAGCAGCCGTAAAAACGGTAAATACACTCGGTTATCTCCGGAACCATTGATTTCTCGAAAAAGTATATTGAACAAAAATGGTGATTCTCGAACAACCGCATCTTTTTCGTTCGAACAATTTTTTGCTAGTATGAACCGGCAAGATCAAAAATAAAGATGTATCAAAATTAATCGGATTTCGAGTGATTAACAATTTTTTAAATTACATACGAATTACGAAAAGGGGTTGTGAGCTTCGTTCCATAAGTAGTACGAGTACCGAGCGTTGCATAAAGCCGATAGGTATGAAAAAAGAAATATAAAAAAATAAACAAAAATAGTCATTATAACAATTTTACCTTGTATGCGCATCATAGCAGTATAATACATCGCGTAGAGACTCGTTAACTAAAAACGACAAGCTACCGGATCAGGCGATAATTTGTACCGGAAAGAGGGGAGTTGGCCCGAGCTATCAGACAAGCTGAACCACTACGGCGCGTTTTCACCCTCCGCTTTGCTTCTCGTTCGGAATAGGCATATATTTATATACTAGGTAGAGCGGTACCAGCACCAAGAGTAGATGGGTACGCACACTAACAATCGTAATTGTTAGGCACACGCGATCAATTAGCCTCGTTGTTAGACTCGATACTCAACGTCTGATTGCCGCATGTCCCAGCTACTGCAATTCTCCCCCTTCATATTTACTTTCAGATTATATGGTATACCTGTGTGCGTGTGTGTACCTAACGATTTAGAAAAAAATTGATCAAATATGTATATTTTTTTATTTCACACAATTCTCCCCGATTTTATCCATTTTCACGAATCAGTTCCGAGATTTCGTTTTCTTTTTTTTTTTTAACTTTCTGTATTTTTTTTTTAACTTTCTGGATTTTATCGAAATTTTACGCGCCCCTTCGGATATAGACGAGTTTATTTCGAATTTCCTGTAGTTTCTTCTTTTTTCTTTTCGATTCGTCTTTTGTATAGAAATGTCAAAGATCAAAGTCTCTCGTCACAGAGGAATGAAATGATAACTACAGAAAAATTTTCGCGTATTTGAGATTCGAGACGAACGGACCGAACCATGTCTTCAAGAGTGACTGACCCCTAGGTCGTTCTCCTTCGTTCAAAAAAAAAGAAAAAAAAAAAGGGAAAAAAGGAGAGAAAAAAAATAATAATTTTCCCTTCTGAAAGTGAAAATAAGGAATCGAGGAACCTTTTATCGGTCAGAATTTCCCGGACTAAGGTACTGCGCAACTTTGTGCCGCTGCACACTCCGGGAGGTCGACAACATCCACCCTTATACCTACCAGCTCTACCCAACAAGATTTTTACAAAAGAGGCCAGATCGCTGCGTGGATATACCTTATACCTATACAATATATCATATATTGTTGGTGCTGACCCCTCGTGATCCAAATCCACCCCCATCCCCCTCACGGTCTGACACCCTGTCAGAAAACAGCCATAGATTTTTTTTCTAATTTTCTTCGACAAAAATTTATCGCCTCTATTCTTCTACTTATACATATATATATATATTTTTTTTTTGATTAGAAAATCTTTTGTCTTATAGAAAAAAGACAGAACCTTGCAGATTTTTCTTTCCCACATTTATTTATTTATTTATTTATTTATTTATTTGGGGTGGAAGTTTTTTAGATTTTTTTTGCGTATCTCGTTCGAGAATCGTGAATTGGTTAATACGTCACGCTGTTCTCTTTCCCTATTTTTCTCTTCTTTCGGACCGAGTGTCATTCTCCCTCCTCCCTCCCTCCCTCCCTCCCTTTTTCCCAACCTTACGAAATCCTTCCAATTCCGCAAGAAACTCCCTCGGAATCCTTGTTGTTTTATTATTCTCAATTTCTACGCGAGGCGGCGAAGCCAACCAGACTAGGCCGGGCCAGGGCGAACCAGAGACAGGCAGACAGATAGATAGACGTGAGATGGACGTGGACAGACGTATGGCTACGGACTATTCCCGTTTATCAATATACCTATATATTCTCTATACTGTACAGTGATAGGATTGACGGACGGGTCAGAGGTCGCAACCGGGTCAAAGGTCACATTGGTACGGCAGAAGAAAGGGTGCTGGTTCATTCTAAATTCTCATCATCACCACCACTTTCGAAACGGATGTAAATTTGTGATATAAATTTATACGAATTTTTGTCGCGTCGCTTATCAGTGTTTTACTACTTTTTTAATTGCGCGCAATTTTGGAAACGAAATTTACTGCTGCGAACGCCGGTTCGTCGCGGACGCGATTCCGGTCCCAAAAGCTAACCGAAGAAAAAGCACTTAAACTAAAAAATCAAGGCAGATTTTTGAAGTACAAGCATACTACCACCGTGTGAACTATTTTAGCCAAGATTCGAATTGAAATAAAGCGGAGACGATAAAAAACGGATGATATTAACAACGAAAGTGATATTATTTGTTTTCTTTTCTCGGTTTTTATACAACAGGAGTTTTTCTTCATCCAATTATCTTAGTTCACGAGATAGTTCACGAGTCTTATGACTTAGTAGGAAAAGTTCAAACTTAATATGAACAGCGGTTATTTAGATATCACGTTCACCACGTAGAAAAACGTAATTTATGCAAAATTAGTTGCAGAGCACATCATAGCGAAGATTCCTTCTTTTCTTCTCTTTGTTTTTGCAAACTTTTCCCCAGGGAAAACTTGTATAGGAAAAAAAGACTAACGTCATTTTAAAAACACGCTACGGGAGGTGTACGAAATCGCTTCCCTTTTTTTTTTTTTGCTTTTTTTTTCCTTCGTTTTTCACCTAGCAGCTAAATTTCAAACTCACGTTTCACATCGCGGAAAGTTTACCTCTTCGGAAAAAGTTTTCAAAAACTATTTTCAAGCATTATTCTAATGCACTTGGAGGAATTTTCATTTCTGCTGTTGAAAAATTGTGAAAATATGGTTTTTGGCTGAACTTTATCCACACATTTAGCCTCTTTCTTTTCTCTTCCTTCCTTTTCTTTCCTTCTTTCTTCCAATGAGAATTCACGCAGTTTCTGCCAGACAAAAGTTGTACTTCCGTCAGTATTCTGATATTCTAGTTATATGAGAGAAATGGTATTATCAAACTATACACTATAAGCATCGCATTACGTACAGCGAACTTTAATTTAGTTTCGTGTAAAGGATTTGTCCGTACCTCTAAGCTTGACGGTTGAACAGTTCCATTCCCTACAACAGCCTGCCAGCTCTTCGCGTCTTGAGATACCCGAGGAGATAAGTCGGAGCTTGACAATGAGATTTAGCTGCCACCAACTTGAAATTACGACCCTAGGATATGTCTAGCATAAGTTTTTAATTCCTCAAAATAGATGATCAAAATATTATCAGAGTTCAGACAAATCGGGAAAAAAGCAGCTTTATAAACTCGGAGTCAGCTTTTCGCTGATATCTCAATAACCGCCAATGATATCGAGTTATAAGTGAATATCAAAAATGAAGCTTATCAAATTGTATATGAAAAAGGTGGAATACATTTTTTCTGTATCTCGACTGGTTTCGCTGTATTTTGATGTTGAATATTCATCTAAAAAACTGAAGTTTTAGGAAATAGTGATAATCAATTGCACGTTCCACATTGAAATGCAGTCAAACCGAAGAAGGTACAGAAAAAAAGTATTGGACCTTTCTCGTAGATAATTTGATAATCTTCATTTTTGATCTCCACCTTCGACTCGATATCATCATCGTTTGGCGAGATATAATCGAAAAACTGATTCCGAGCACCGTATTCCGACTTCAGGATTTTCATTGCATCCAAAACTAAGTCTCGACGGTAAAAACTGTTCCTCATTCGACCGGACTGTTGTACAAAATAGTCATTCACTATTCCCACGTTGTTAATCAGCTTTATCAACAAAAATTCGTTTCTTCGCTAACTTTGATAGAACTTGGGGTAAAATTCTATCATATTTCTTGCGTACATACTTTGCCTAGTTAGTAGGCAGGTATATGCATATAGTTACTATCATAAAATGAAATTATATTCTCCATAGACACAGCCGCACGGAGGGTTGGGTGGGAAATTAATTACCTTTACTCTTCCACGCGTTTTAATACCCACGTTTTTCAATATAGTTATAGTTGCCGCGTAAACTTTGTTTCTCCCGAAGAAAGAACGGAGCAATGTACATCTCCGGGTTATAACTACTCAGTGGAATGTTTCCTCCAGCGAATTTCTTCTCCTTTTAATTATCTCTAGTTTCCGTACAGTTAATATTTGCAGAACAACTCTTCAAGTTATCGCTCGCATCTAAAAATTATATATTATCCGTTAATTAATTTGTTTAATTACTCATTCATTAATTCTCCTATTTATTCGTTTGCGTATTTGTCTTAAGCGAACTTTTTCCACTTTCATTTAACATTCACTTTGTTATTCTAACTCTAATTTGTTCCCGCTGACGGCTGAAACCCCTCCAGCTTTCCTATCTTCGCCATATTACGCGCTGCACTGAACCCCGTTGCACAGTATATAGCATATAGCACATAGCACAGAGCACAGACGTTGACATCCTTGAACATGTACCGAGCTACCTAAGGGTCGAAAAATTTGTAGCACGTCATTTTCAGTATTTATAAAATGTCCAAAGGCGTAGCTTGATCAGGGTGGTTATATATATACTGATCAAACGAACTCTTTGACCATCACTTTTTACCTTCCCTGGGGTGGCTTTTACCTAGTTGCTGCAATAGCTGCAGTTACATAGTTAGGCAAGCATACCGTACCGTGCCTGTAACGTTATTGGAAAAAATTACAAACTTTTTATTCACACATATAGACGTCGGTATGTGCGGTAAATACATGTACTTATATACTCGGGGGGCTAATTAACTGACATCTACAATCAGGTGCCGACAACTCTCTCGCCAGAAACTTTTCGTCGACTCGACTTTACTCGTTTCGCATCGCTTCGCCTCGAGTCGAGTTTAAATTTTGTTAGAAAAAACCAGTGCCAGGTTTGAGTATGAAAACAGTTCTGAAAAACTGCTTCGTTTCTATTTTTCTTTTTTTCTAACTTCTTTGTTTTTCACCCTTCTACTTTAATAACTTTCGAAAATCATATGGGAATCAAATTGGGAGACGCGGGTTATCCAACTGAAGTTCACTCGACATTTTCAACAGACGCACTTTCCATTGCTAGAGTAAATTCGAATTTTTTTCAACTACTTTTCACCATATCTCGAATTTTTGGTAAAGGAAATTTAGTTTCAGAATTTCATAAGGAATCTACCAACTATTCCTACTGTTACAACTATTATATCATTTCACTCTTCTTTTGCCTTTTTTTTTTTAACTATTTCGGTTTTTCTTCTCACTATTTCTTCTAGTTTTACTTTCATTTCAACTATTATACTAATATTCCACTCTCCTCCCTACGAATTTCACATTTTCACTATTCATACTATTTCCACTAATTTTTTTTCCACTTTTCTTTCAACTGTTCCCAATCTTTTTTCAATTTATACTACTTTGAACAATCATTCCTACTGCGATCTCTCCTCATTTTTCTCTACTCCTCGAAATAATTAGAGTGTAAACTCTCTCCGAATCAAGTTCCTGTACGGATGTATAAGAATCAATAATTGACCGCTGCTTTATACCGTTGAGCGTTGATCGCAAACCGTCGGTACCAAATGCATGTATGCATTGAGAGTGTACTCGTACAGCTGTTTGTTAACGTCAAACCTTGTCGTCAAAGGGTACGTTAAATTCAACCTTTAAATAATAATTAGTTGAAACGTCATGCTTGCCTCTGTTCAAACGAAACCACAAATAGGCACTCGAAACGGGGTCGGCTTTGCCCGGTGTAGTCATAAACGCGTCGTCCTGTACACACCTACCTACCTACCTAGCTACATAATAAAAATAAAAAGTACCGAAGGAATACGACCTCTGCCAAAAAGGCGTAGGGTAGACACCCTACGACATCCCGTTGCGTTTGGCACGCGCCTACCGTTATTTAGACACCTACATTCTCGCCGGATCATCAACCCCCAAGAATTATTAAAGATACGTGACGGGGGTGGACCGGGGGATGGCATGAAAGTGAAGGGAATGAAAGGGGTGGAGAAGAAAATAGTAGGGAGAATTTATTCCACGGGGCAAAAAAGTTTCCCGCTTTCGTTTCGCCAACCTATTTCGCACACCTGCTGCTATCTACTTTTTCCTGTTACTGCTGGTGCTGCTTCTACTGCTTCTCGTTTACGTACGATTTTGGTTTTCAAAGCCTGTTCAGTAGAGGAAATGCTAATATCCCGAGGGTAGAAAAAATAATATGTACTTTAATTCAGAGAACGCTTTTAGCGCTTAGTTTTTTTAGTTCCTTGTTTCGGAATGGATTATAGAATGGGTAAAACTGGAATCAATTTCGCCATGAATTAGGTTTTTCATTCATTATTATTCTTTACAAAATTTCGTTTCGATATTCTGAAATTATGCAACTTGCAGGTAGCTCTTACACTTTTCGTAGGTAATCCGATAAGCAATCGATTCGTACTTGATTACTCTGGCACCGATTATCCGAAACTGACCAAGTTTCAGATGAGTATTTTATACAGGTATGCGCATCGTCTGAACTAAGGAAATTGCATTAAATCCACGGGAAGTATCTTTGTTTCATTTTCCGTTTCACAATCGCACTTTTGTTGTATCACAAAAGTTTCTCGGCCGATTACAATATCCGGAGTTCACACGGTGCGAAAATATGCGCTGAATCTTGACCCTGTGGTTGAGTTGATTCCCTGAAAAATTCCGTTTTCCATGCCACATGATTCGTACGTGATTACTCAGCCAAATTAAATTTTGCTTCGATATCCTAGACAGATCTCTCGTGTGAACTACGCAATGCATGAGAGGTATCGTTTTTTCAAAGATTGATTTCATTTTTCATAATTATCTCGCTCACCAATCTCTTTTTCTGCATTATCAAAAAATTTTCTCGGCTGATTACAATATCTGCAGTTGTTCACACCGTGCGTACTGCGTAAGTGTGTGTTGAATAAGTATGCTCTATTTCAATATCGTAGGTGCCATGGTGATCATGTAATCGAGTACAGAAGTTGGTTCGGCGAACAGCGAATGGAAAAAAGTAACCGATAAATGAATTTCAAGGTGTGCGTATAAGCCCCTGAATCGTTCTAAACAGAATCTGAATACTAGCGCATGGGCATTTGGTTAGCTTTAACTCGATCGTACCAAATAGATTCGCCAAACGACCTGAATGTCTATATACCCGTCTATACTCGGTTTGAAGAGTCTTTTCTTCATCGAAGAAGAAGGGGGATCAGGGTCGCGTTATCCATCAAGTTCGAGAGGGCCTATACTAGGAGAGGCTGTACTACCACCACCAGCAGTCCCGTAGTAGGGGCCAAGCCGAACCAGCCACGTTTCGCCTTCCCATGATGTATGAAAATTCGATAAAGCCATTATGCTCGGGGACCCGAAATTCTATACGGCTTAAGTGTTACTCAGCCGGTTGTATACCGTCATTGATACCACCTACAGCCCCCTTTAACCCCCTCTTTCATCCCTTCTCTTCCGTCGTATAAATAGGCGGTGGGTGATCGACGCCAAATGTCCACGAAGTACCGACTACAGACTTGACTGTCGGATAACAGCCTCCCATGTATACATATGGCCACCTAATATGATAAACAATGAAAGGCACTTCGGTATTTCGGTCGAATTGATAAAGCGATATCATTATTCGACAGGATAATAGAGCTATCGTGTATTTTTCCATCGAAATAGTCGAGAGTTTGATGTATTTGGGGCTTTAGTTCCTTAGAAATCCGTTTTAACCTCTTAAACGCTTGGAATCCCGCCAAAAGTTCGCGGTTAACGGTCGGCGCGCATGCGCCCAGGCGATCATGAAGGATTGTGATGACACAGTGTTTCTATAGAGTGTGGAGAAAGTTTCCCAGAGCGAAATTGATCACGGGTTTGAGTCGAATCGATACGAGGAAAGATTGTTCACATTAGAAAATTGTAGGGTTCGAAAATTTCCAATCGTCTTAGAAAATCCATTGGCGAATCTTCTCGATAAAACGACCCTCTTTAAGCCTAAACTGATACAGTTTAGAGCATGGAATTCGATGGTCTACACGCTGGTCTTTCAATTACTTAAATTCCCGTTTTCCGGGGTCTTGGGGCTTGGGGCGATGTAGCCCTCGGGATACCGATCCCATTTTCCCCCCATATAGAAACTGCCTATGTATATATCCGTGTACACGAATACACAGATAATACTGGACCCCGCAGTACCAGGAACTGGGGAAAAAAAGATCCTTGTTATTTCCCAAACGCCGAAAAGATAAACAAATACCCATAAAAGTATCTCCAATCCTTCGAGAAGAACAGAACCGAAACAAAACAACAACTTCACTATTACTACTAATAATCCATATACCCATATAGTATACCTATAGTTAGAATTGTTTGGTAACAAAAGAAGACCAGTTCGGCCTATTACCTACAACTATTCCACTCGATATTAACTATTCGTTATAATTTTTAGTCGTTTTCTATATTTTTTTCTAACTATTTAGTGTCTCTTTGTATTTTGTCTATCTATATGACTATTTATATCTTATCGACTAACTAGTTAAGGACTTCTTTCTTCATTATCTAACTATTTTAGTGCTTCTATCTTTTCTGACTAATTATTTTCAGTATTTCCAACTTTTTCATCCGACTACGCGAGTGTTTATATCTTGTTTGTCTAACTATTTTAGTTCTCCGACTCTTTTTATCTAATTATGCTAGTATTCCTATCCTTTCTGTCTAACTATTTGGCCTATTCTATCTTTTATTCTAACTATTTCTATCAATTCTTCAGATTTTTGTTCAACCGTATACTCATCCTTGTGTCTTTACGTCTAATTATTTGACTAATAATCGTTCACCACATACCTAGATGATAAAAATGAGGTCATTCGTTCGTGCTTTGTATCTATGTATAGTATATCTGTATATAGTGTATTTTCGCGCAATTCGTAAGCCGGATTACGACCCGTACACTACCGTCCGTCGACAGAGGGATAATCGAAAACGGACAATTATCTTACGCCGTTCACGAACGGATTCGGATCTCCAGGATTTCGGCACTAACACGCTACACATACACGTACACACATGCGAATCGCTCGCGCGGTTTTAGATACTATCGCGTCACAGATTTTAGCCGTGTTGTTTTCACGCACGCCCGAATAAATTCGAAGGGAACGAGAATTGAGAACGAAATTCAAAATTCAAAAAAAAAAAAAGAAAAAAAAAAATTCCCCTTCGATGACCCTTTTCTTCTCTTTCCTCTTCTCCTCGGTTTAACGGTTTATATCATTCGCCCAGCTTTTGGGAACGGAAAATTGGTCGTAGGACAGTTTCGTATACTATTATAACATCGCATTATATTTCGCACAAAATTTAATCAAACTATATTAGAAGACCGTGTCTTCTTCCGATTCTTCGTCTTCGTCGTCGTCTTTCACGGGTTCGGGGGTCTTCATTCAGGATTTTAATCTAAAATCGTTTAGGGTGGGTATAGTAGGTGTAGGTAGGTAGTTACCAGGGTTACTTGTTCGAAGAGACAAAGCGCGAGGTTTCGCTCGTCTTCGCGTCTCTAAACCGAAAATTTAAACGCGATAATACACGCGCATGTATAGGTACATGCATACACCTATATAGATATATACTCCTCCCCTCGCGTCGGAACGCGAACGACTATTAGCGAGGTCGTTAACTGCTCCCCGGTATTAACTTCCGGAATTTTCGATAACCACGCCCTTGATTGATCTACCGTGGATGATATAATATCCCCCATACCAAAATCTAGCCCCCGCACCTCCGACGCCAAACCCCTATATACCTACAGGTACAAGGCGTCTTTTATGTGTGGGGATGCCTCGTTTCGTGCCTTAGCAAATTCCCAGCTTCTCATACCTCCTCCTACTCCTCCTCCTCCTCTTATTTCGCATCCAAATCGTCGACGCTAACCAGACGCGTGTGGAGAGGATCGATATGGTGCATATAAGGAGTTATTACACCCCTCAGGAGAAAAAAAAAGCATTAAAAAAAGAAAAAAAGAAATAATAAGGAAAAAAGACTGGAAGAAAATTGAAAAATATTAAAGTGGAAAAATTCGTGCAGTATCGACATCTTCGGGATATTACGCTCGTGGTCGTGATAGGTAGCTAGGTATACCCATGTCGATAAATGGAAACGGTTTTTATAAAGTTAATCGGTAATTGCACTGCAGACAGCTCTTCGTTCCTATCTACTTTTCGCAGGGTATGATCTTTAATATAGTATAAGCATACATGTGCCAGCGTATTAGGGTCATTTTGAGAAGGTGTTAACCGAGGAAGAGAAGGAGAAGGAGAAGGAGAAGGAGAAGGGGAAGGATTAGGATGAGACCGAGATCCCTTAATCAGAATTTATGCATATATATATATATATATGTACACCTCGTATATGTACCAGGTGATTCCGGTTTGAGCGAGCCATATTTTGAGGGTAGATTCCCAGGTAGAATCTAAGACTAAATTTCCTTCGCTGAAAATTCGAGCGACCGATGGTTTCCCAGCTACGGGAGATCTTAGTTGACCAATCGCGAAGCGCATAGGTTGCATATACGGGGCACTGCGCAACTCGTACAGATGACCGGCCGTGTCAGCAGCGCCATCTGCAAGTTCCGTGATTGGTCAGCTAAGATCCTTCGTAGCTCGGAAACTATTGGGTTCTAGAATTTATGGTGAAGAAAATTTAGTCTTAGAATTTCACAAAGAATCTACCCTTAAAATATGAATCACCTTGTGTAGTTTTGAGTTGAATTCCGCTGCCATTTTGCTCAGCTGTAACCCAGCTACTACCCTTTCAGTATTTCGTATATCTACGTGTGGATTCGCGTTCGAAATTGACCCCGGTATAAGTACGGCAAGGGGGGTGAAAAATGGGGCAACACCTCCTAGGAACAAGCGGAATTGTACCTAAGTAAGTTGTCAAGCTAACCGACGGGGCCGAGGAGGAAACGGTTCGTGTTACCATGCGAATCGCGTACCATGCCCGACGTGACCCTAGCCACCTTCCCTCGCCTTCATAAAGGACAAGCCAAAGTCGCTTTTCTCCCTCTTTCTCTCAATCCTCCCCTAGCACACACATACACATGTATATGTTGTGTATGGGTGTAAAAATTGGGGATTTGAAAAGGCGGAAGTCATCCGTAATAAGCGGGAAAAAAATGCGTTTACTCGAACGATTGAAACGGATTTTGAACCATTTTTACCCATGCCCAACCCTCCCTGGATCTTTGGACTCACAACGTCTGCTCTTCGAAGAGAAATGGAGATCTATTTCGCGTGCGTTAGGTTTATTCGAAACCGTCGTCCATATAGAAAGAGAAGTAAGGATCCATCCCGACGATCCTTCTGAGCTACAACAAGGAACAACACACATAGCCACCACGCACACTGAGGCTGGCTCCACCCCTGCTATATGGTTGTACACCCAAGAATGGATGGCCAAAGTGTACCATAGATAGTGTCGATAAACTCGCGAGAACTACCTACCGAATACACGTCTGCAACCGAGTTCCTCTATTTGTTTGCTTGCCCGCGTCCGCTTGTTTGTTTTACCTCATTCCCTCATTCCCTCATCCCCATCCTATTCTGAACCCGCACTCTTTTAGCTGGCCCACACTCACCCCAGTATTTCTTTCTCTTATCTTTTCTTTCTTTCCTTCTTTTCACTCCTTTTGTGTTTGCCCTTCGACCCCAGGCGCTCTTTAACGAAGAGGGAAATGTAGCAGAGCAGCCTACGGTCCGCTTTCATCGGATCGTCGATATCATCTAGTAGTGTAGACTTCGGCCATTGATCGTGTAATACTAATCAGCGTGATCTAATAGTCGAGTCGAATAGGGAAACTCGGAAAAATAACCGATCGAGAGCTGTAACTTGACCCAAATTTACATCACATCATCCTGAAATCAGTGGTCGATAACTCTGAACCAGTTTTTCGCTGATATCTCGGTAGGCGTTGATGAAATCGAGGTGAAAGTTGTAATCAAAAAGAAAGTTTATTTAATTCTCTATGAAAAAGGTGAAATACACTTTTTCTGTATCTTCATTGATGTTGCTGTATTTTGAAGCTGAATGTGTAACTAATTTTTCGAACCGTTATTTTGGCCAAAACGTGCTGGAATCTAGTTTCTCGCTAATATCTCGATAACCGATGATGATATCGAGTTGAAATACAGCGTAACGAATCCAGATACGTAAAAAACGTATTTCACCTTTTTCGAACGAAATTTGATAAACTTCATTTTAGATATACACCTTCGATTCGATATCATCAAAGTTGACCGAGATATCAGCAAAAAACTGATTCCAAGATCTCCAATATTAGTCTGAACGAATGGATGATGAATCGATTAGGCAGCACACTCTTTCGAAAAATAATATTACGAGAGCGAGAGGGATAGAGAAAGGATATATATCGCGGCTGTTAATCCTACTCACCATTGTTGATGAAGATGCTTATTAAACGAGCTACAGCCGCCCCTGAGCAACAAAGCAAAGTTATATCTCCTGGTGGCTCCTCTCGTTCTCTCTCCTCGTATTCTCATCCCGATCTGACGCACTTGAAATACCAACGAAGGGCAGGTCAGAGGGTATGAAAAGGGAGCTTGGATGGAAGATGGGTTTCGCGAGCTGCGGCGAGGGGCGAAGAGATCCAGCATTTCGCGGACGCTAACCTTGCGGAATTGCCGACTGAAGAGAAGAGAAGAGAAGGGAAGCAAAGGAAAGGGAGGGAAAGGCAAGGGTGTGTTTCGTATGTACATAAGACACTGCCCCACCCAAGCCAACCCATCCACCCACGGCATCATGGGTTGGGTTTCAAACGCGGTCTGCTTCAGAGACTATTTACCCTTCGCGAAGGGGGATGTTCGTTCCTGGGGTAAAGGATACCAACGTTTCTACTTACAGTGGTGCGCAGGGTAAAGGTAGAGACATGAAGGTCAGGAAGCACAAACAGGCCCTAGACGTTCCTTCGCATCTATATAGTATTGGCTGCTTCGAAGAAGAGAGGAAGAGAGTTGAGAGGATAGTATCCAATGCTTATACTGTACCTTCTCTTACGGGGCTGAAGGGTAATTGAGAAATTTGCTTTGCCCAATCTTCCAAAACCGAAACGAAAAGCTTTTGATTGAGCAGTACTGTCGCTTCAATAAGTTGTTATCCCAGTTTCCACTCCGTGTATCCATATTCCACCATCAGTCCTATATTATTCAACGTTATAAACTCCCGTCAACCGTCTAGTCACGACGAATCATCGCTTCTGTTTTCATATGAGTAGACAGCCTCACATGTATGCTTAGTATACGTGTACATGACTTCGAAGGTGAGTCAGTACCGTATTACACACTTCAGTTGGTAATTATACCTTCGAGTTTATGGTTCAGGTGCATCAAACAGCCGAAGATATCGAACAGCAATCATAATGAAGTAGTCTAGTCGTATAGGGAAAAATTGTCGTCGGTACTTGCTCTTCAACGTGCTGAAGTTCACGCGGAATCAAAGTGGAAAAAAGGTGCTCGAAACCAGTGTTGCGATCACATCTCGGTAAACGACGATGATATCGAGTTGGAGGTGAATACAAAAGTTGAAGTTTATTAAATTTCCTATGAGAAAGGTGTCGTACATTTTTCTCGTATCTTCATTGGTTTCACTGTATTTTAACGCGGAATGTCTAACTGATTTTCCGAGCTGTTACCTCTGACAAAAGATGCTTGATACCAGTTTTTCGCTGATATCTCGGTAACCGTCTATGATACAAAGTCAAAGGTGAATAGAAAAGATGAAGTTTATGAAATTCCCCATAAAGAACGTGCAATACATTTTCCCTGTATCTTCACTGGCTTCGCTATATTTCGAGGCTGAACCGTGCCAGTCATTGTACAACTAAAAACCGAAAGTTCACGAAAAAAGTTACGCGTTCTGCGTTGAATAACAGCGAAACTAATGAAAATACAGGAAAAATGTATTTTACCTTTTCCATAGAGAATTTAATGATCTTTATCTTCGGTACCTACCTTCAACCCGATATCATTAACCGTTACTGAGATATCGATGAAAAACTGTGACCAAGGGTGTCTCACCAGCCAGAATCTGCACCGCTCATAGATTTGCCTTTGATCCAACGTCACTCTTTGTATCCTGCGAAGAGTGGCCGAATAGAAATCCGTTTTATGGTTGAGAGAATCCACGGATTGACCCCGTCAATGAATTTCGTTTCCATTTTCTTGTTTCAATTGAAAGAAAAACAACGAAAAATCAAATGAACATAAAAATCTAGCGGTTTTTGTAGGTAAAATATAGGCACAGGCTATTGTGCGAAGGAAAAGCTCGAGTTGTGAAAGGCCAGTGCGTTACTCTTCAATTGTGTCACTCGATGCCATCGGTGGTATGGTACCTAGATTTTTGGTACGTTAACCATAGTCGAGCACATACCTGTGTGTAGTTTCGTTTGCATGTGCCAGAGACCAACTTTCCTGCAATTGTTGGTGAAAAATTCAATCCGGAGTTGCTGCGATCCAATGTACATTGTATGATTCTACAATGGTAGTTCGTACGTACAAACGTATAGTAGATCTACATATACGTATACCTAGTGCAGTTCTCAGTACTAACGTAGGTATACCACATGGGATATCGCCTTTTCAATAGACTGTTTTGAAACTGGATACCAGAGGGCTGTTTGACGCGGATTTTTGTGCCATTCAACTGTAAATAATTTTCCCATCGGTGCGGTTTCTTCTTTTCTTTTTATACGAAGTCTAGATTATCGAGTGAAGATCATAGATTATGAGCAATCACACTAAATCAGTATACTTGTGTCAGCCACACGTACATCAGCGATCAGGTCATTTTGGTTCTATCTGACGTCATTTTTAACTCACGGTTACCTTTACTCGGAACGTTCATATCAAAGACCAAAATTTCATTAGCAGATTGTAGAATCTGAAATTTTGGTAGAGTATAAAATATAGAAATCAGAAGTAGAATCTGGAAAATGCAGGGTAGGATCTATCTAGAGTTCAATCTGGAGTCTGTAGTCTAGAATGGATGATCTAGAATCAAGTCTACAATCTACGATCTCGAATTCGGAATTTAAAATTGAGAATACGAAGTCGTGAATCTGAAACCTCAAATCTGAATTTGAGATCTAGAATCTAGAATTTAGAATGTACAACCAGATCTGGGATTTAGAATCTTCCATCAAGTCAAGATTCTAGAATCTAGAATCCAGCAATCACAATTCACAATAACAAATTCATAATTCCGAATCTGGATTTGAGTTCTACGATCTACAATCGAATATAGAATGTAAAATTCAAACCGCGGTGTATGATTGATGATCCAGAATTTATAGAATATAAAACACCCAATCTAGAATCTAGAATCTATTAGCATCTAAAATAAAATGTAGAATGCAAAATCTCCAATCAAGACAATCGGATGAAATTAGACGACCAAATAAGTCTATATGAATATATTATGAATATATTTGAAATTCTTACATTTTTTCCCCACTCGACTACGCGAGTTTAAGCTTCTTGCTTACTGAGGACTGAGCGGAGTTTTCATAAGTATAACCATTATAATTCACACAGCTTATTCTACTTTTTCTTTTTCTTCGATATCCATCTTTTTTATTTTATTCATTTCACAATTTTCCTTCAATTTTTATTCATTTTTTTCTCTTTTCTTTCCTTTTCCATCTCATCCAATATGATTGGTACAAAAAGCAAACCTAACAACATTATCGACTACCTCATAATCAAAGAAACATAAAGAAACAAATAACAAACACAAAAAGAAAGAAATAATGAATTTGAATAAAATATATATATGATAAAACGCAAATATATTCTATACAAACAACTATTTTACCTCCCTCAACATATTTCCATTACGTAATAACTGCTGGAAAGGGATGAAATAAAATCACTGTTTTCAATTTAACTCATAAGCTATACCTACCTACCTTAGCCTGGCTGATTGGTTCAGTGGGTATACAAGTTGGCCAGAATGTACTTCGTTAGTTGCCAATCTCCGCACCAGCTCGCTCGCTCGCTAGCAATTCTCACGAGAGAAGAGGAACGCCCTAAAGCTTTATCCAGAACTGACTCAACAACAATAAACTCACATGTGTATCGATAATCAGAAATTATTTCCGATTTTTATGTAGAATACTCACTGATCAATTAATTTTGGGAAATCGAGTCGTTCCTCTTTCACGATTCTAGTTTGCGCGATGACGAATAGCGACGTAACTATTCTGTAAAAATTTCAAATCAATCGGAGCCTTCGCTCTCAAATTATGATGTACACCGTGTGGAAAACTGCAACTTATTTTTAATTTTGTCTCAAAATGCTGGTAATCAGTTGCGAAGGAACCTCGTCGATAGAATGATCAGCAATGATTTGAAAAAAAAAATTCAACTCCTATAGTTTTCGTTGTATAAGCATTGCGAATTACATCCCTTGCAGGTACGTGTCGAGTGGGTATAGTATTTTCTCTAGGGTGGATAAGCTAAGACCGAGTTGAGAGAGAAATATAGACAGAGGTAGAAACCTCTTGTTAACAACGCCGTATATATATTTTGTCGTTGCTTATTTCTATCCATCCTCCGAAACAAGGCGTGTCAAATAGACAGACAACGCGAGGTAGGAGTAGTGGCTGGAATTTGTGCAAAATGTGTGCGAATATCTATGTATACTGCGTGGGAAGTAAAGTTTTGTGTGAAAATGATTGAAATCGAAAAGAAAATTGATACTGCGACGCTTGAGATAGTATTCGAAACCGTTCATTCGTTAGTAGCACATTGCGCAGATTCGAAATCGATATATTACACAAAAGTAGACAGCAAAAAAAAGATAAAAAAAAGACTCTTGAGGATCAGTCATTATCCCGCAGACATTCATATTTCATCAATGGTTTCAAAAAGTGTCTAAAAGTCTTGATAAATGAAGCTACATGTTCTATTTGTAGCTAAAACGAGCCATTCGATATCATTTGATAACATTTCATGTCTATTGATGTAATTTGATTGAAATTCGATGCAATTTCATGTTATTTAAGGTAATTCGATGTTATTCTATGTCATTTGTCGTCAGTATTGCCGTCATCTGACGTTATTTCGTGTGAATTAATGTAATTCGACGAAAATCTGATGTTATTTGACTTCATCTGTTGTTATTTCATCTCAATTGATGTAACTTGATGTCAATTAATATCATTATCGATGTAATTTCCTGCCAATGATATTAATTCGTCTAATTTGAAATAAATTGATGTTATTTCATGTCAATTGGGATGCCTCTTGGTGATTTGGTCTGCCTTCTGAAGCAAGGTTCTAATGTACAACATCCAAAATCGAACAACGTCAATATTGACGTTCTCTGACGTTATGCCATGTCATTAGATGTAATCATCGATGTTATTCCCTGTCAAATACAATAAGATCAAAAATCTGCCAATGATACAAAAATAACAAAATAAAAAAGAATCGAAGAAATATTTCTGAAAAACCAACCGTATCATGCAACTCAACCCATCCTCTGTCAACTTGAAAAATATACTACCCAGTGCAAGTTTATATTTCGGTATATACGGTTCCGTACTCCGTTTCCTCTTACTTTAGCAATTTTCCCTAATGAAATAATTCTAGACTGAACTTTTTCTTCTCGTTTCGCCAGCTCTGTCCTCCTGCAGTTATTATGTATATATATCCTATGCGACGACGTTCTAAAGCTGTTTAGTAATTCGCATAGGGTGGTTTCTCATGGCCAGCAAAGCAAACCGTCGTAGTTTCGGATGGGCTTGTTGAAAAAAGAAAACAGTAAAAAAAAAAAAAACAGAAAAAAGGAAAATGAAAATATTTATCTCACTTCTTGTCCAAACTTTCTCAACGCGGTCTGGTGTATATACACTCGAGTATATACTTTACCTTTGCGGCAGCACCGACAGCGGCAAAACGGTCTCTGCAGGGAAACAGAAAAAAGTGAACCAAAAAAGAAAGAAGAAAGAAAAAAAAAATGCAAAACTGAAAAACGAAAATGCAAGGTTGAAAAACGGACGAGGCTGCGCCTCCAGCTGTTTTCTACCTACATACAGAATAAGAAAAAGAGGAAGTCTTTTCTCTTTGTCTCCGCTTGTGACTTACTAGCGAGATGATGAGACTTTGTACACGACCGCGCGGTTTTCGTTCTAATTGTAAGAAAGTCTTCTTTTCAAATGTATATTTAAAACATTCTCGACCGTTCGTTGTGAAAAGCTTGAAAATAAAAAAATTAAATAAAACAAACAAAAACAACAACAAGAAACGGAAAGAAGATGTTTGTTATTTTTGTTATCTATATACAAAGTAAACCCCTAATGGGTATACAGGCGAATTCCAAATGCAGATGCGCAGACTCCCGAGCGCAGGTGGTTTTCCAGAACGGCCAACCGTCGGAAGTACGAAATTCATACACAACAGATCGCCGCGATGTATATAACCCCAAATATTTTGACATTTCGTGTGATTGGCAATTTTTCAAGATATATCACGCCGCATCAGAGACTTTATTCGTATTTATTTAACAACGACGAATAATAAACGATCGAGTCGAGCCGAAATGTCATAATATTTGGGATTAGATACATCGCGGCGATCTGTCGTGTACGAATTTCATATTTCCGATGGTTGGCCATCCTGAAAAACCACTTGCGCTCGAGAGTCTGCGCATCCGTGCTTGGAATTCGCCCATCTACACCTGTCTACCCATCAGAAATTCACTTTGTATATATTTATAATATATATGTATACACAGTACACACATATTGTTTCTGTGACTGCAGTAACATGCATTCACGTTGCTTCGTGAAGAGATACTCCCTTATCTCTTATCTAAACTTGTACAGCGAACTGAAGCTCAGCTTTTTCTTGCACAGGAAATCCTTCACCTCATTTTGTAGATTTATAAATTGTTATTATATGCATTTATAACCCCATATAGACAAATATATATATATATATATGTATATACAGCGTGTATTATCATACTCGAGACAGAATAGATGGTAGTAGTAGTAGTAGTACTGGTAGTAAAACGTTAATAATGAACCACGCGCTCCGACTGTATAGACTGCAGTGAAAATTCATGTCTAGATATGAAATATAATACTGCTCGCGGATATCTCGTCGGGAGTGGAAACAATAATTGAATTCTTTATTTTCAAGACTGGGATTACGGTTTGAAACAACAATGTTTTTATTCGTTGAATAGAAATTTGAATCAAATAATTAATTATCCAATTAATGTAGTGTAGGTATACATGCATGCATAAAAATAGCCATTTTAATATAGTACTATATGCAAAATAGAAATAAACAAATGTCAGATAGATTACATTTTATTAATTTAAGATATCTAGAGGGCCCTGTCCGAGTCACGTATAAGCTCTGTAATTGGTTATCCTAGATTCTCCGTAGCTCGGGAACTGGAGGTCTATCGAATTTTTGGTAAAGGACTTTTAGTCTTAGAATTTTCTAAGGAATCCGCCCATCTAAAATGACCCGGTAGCAGTGAATCACCCTGTATCAACGGGTCGAAAATGAATCCACGTAGAATGAGGAAAGCTAGATAACGGGTGAAGGCGGATGAGGAGGAAGAGGAAAGAGGTACAGTGAGCGGAGATACCGCAATCCCAGCATTCCGTAGTACGAGTCTCTTCTTTATACATACCATAACACATTTTATTTATATATATATATATATATATATATATATTCTATATATATGTATATACAAAGAAGGAGAAAAAAAGAGAGAGAGAGAGAGAGAGAAAGATAGGGAGAAAAATGGGGGTAGCTGAGGTAATTGTCGTCGTAGAACTCGTCTCGCTTCGTTGCCTCGTCGGATCGTCGACAGAAGGTTTATACCTTGAATAGGGCTCGGGTTGGATTGTGGGTGGTAAGGTGGTAGGATAAATCCAAGGATCGTGGGGTAGAAGTTACGCGAAATAAAGAAATTTACATTTTCATAGCAAAGTTCGAAAAAATAGGAAAACAAAAAAAAAAAAGAACGGGACGGAACGGAACAGAAAAAAGTAGAAAAAACCGGGAAAAGAAAAAAAATATATATATATGTATAAATATATAAGAACGCAACAAAACCACCTAAATATAACCCCGACGGCTTTCATCGAGCAAATTTTACCTACCCGTTGGCCCGGCCTCTGGGAATCGCAATATCACGTTCTTGGCTATACACACACATATAAATACCGTCAAGGAGTCGCGATATTCTTGAAATTTTTTTTTTTTTTTCCTACTCTTTTTTTTTTCTACTCTCCTCTACTCGAAGAGTATTACACGCATGTAAATTGCGTATACGTAAATCCGTCCCAAATCAAGATTTTCGTTTTTTTACTCATCTTCCAGCGGAACCTTCCCTCTGAAACCTTAGCATATAATATGTATATGTATATGTACATCCCATTCCCTTCGACATTTTCTTCTCTAGCCCGATGTATGAAAAATCTGGAAGGATAGTTCGTTTTTTTTTTTTCTCTCCAGGGAAAGCGGAAGAGAAAAAAATAAATTGAATTCAAACAGTGCAACGTCAAACGTATTTTTAGTTATTTATCTCTTTATTTTTGTCTTCTTTTTTTTCTCTTCTTATTCTTCATTCGACATTGAAAATTTGAATCCAGAAATTCTCTAAATGATTCGGTAAACAGGATTGAGATGTAAAGCTCAAGGGCTTCTTTGAAAATTAAGTATAATAAAAGATAGCTAATGACAATGATGATGATATGTAATTTCATTAATAATGTCATTTAACCTAATTTGATGTAATTCAACATCGTTTGATGTGCTCTAATGTCATTTATCGTCAGTACTGATGTCAGTCAACTTCATTTGATGCGATTTAATGAGATTCGATGTCATTCGTCGTCGGTATTATTGTCAGTCAATATCATTTGACGTAATTCAATATCGTCTGATGTGCTTTAATGTCATCTGGTGTCAGTCAACGTCATTCGATGTAACCTAATGTCATTCGATTTCAATATTGATGTCATGCGATGTCATCAGTGTTCATTTCACATTCTTTAACAGAGAAATCCTCTAATATTTTCAATCTTCAGTCAATTGTATACAAAAAAAAGAATCCATGACCCAAAAATTGTCGATAAATTATTACTATTAATTGTACGATTAACATTTTTTAATTAGTTGACACAATTAAGTAACCTCACTGTCTAGTCAGTTGTATAATACTACATATATACCGTGTATATATTAGTGTTATCTTCAAACAACTATGATACACACGGATGTATAGAGATCTGGAATAACATCTACGATATGCCCATACATGTTATACATGTGTAGGGTTTGTCTTAACTTTTAGCTAGTCACGTGACCCGTAAATGACCCAGGGACGACCCTCTCGTCGCCGTCTAATTATCACCCTTGGAACCCGACGACGAGAACGTGAGTCCCGATAGAATCGAGGCGTTAACCATCTCCAAAATGTTGTTTAACCCTTTACCCCATATACTCTGCCATATCCGGTGCGATATGGTATATAGTATATAGTAAACAGTAAACTTTATCTTCTGTCTCACGATCAGAATCTATGCATTACCATTCGCCATTTCTAATCGTTCATAAAATCGTAAAAAATGATCATCATCGTCGTCGTCGTCGTATCAACCCAATTGCAGTGAATAATAATTCAAAGTTCAAAGGAAGAGAGAGAATCATACTGCAAATAAATCTAGAGGGTAGAAAAAAGAAGGGGATGAAAATTTTCTTTGACTGAATTCGAGTTCGAGGGCCGGTTGATAAATCCTCGAAAATCCTTGTGTCTGTTTACATAGGATTCAACGATTCGAGAGGAAAAATTTTATACAGTGAAAATACCCTTAGTCTACCTTATGTATATAACCAAGATCCTATATAGACTAGGCGGGCGGATTCTTGTGAGATATTTTCGGTACCATTAAATGGTTTATTTATTTTTATTATTTTTCTCCGTTTTTTTTTTTTTCAAAGACGGTACCGTAGAACTGGGGTGCTTCGTTGATTTCTCCGCCCCAATACTCGCCGCCATTTTGTTTCCCCATGCAACCCGGGTTTCCGGTGAAAGAAGGATAAAGGGGTTTGGGGTGGGGAATCGGGCGTCGGGGATGCGGTAGAATCGTGGAAACCGGGGAAAATATCAAAAGAGACCTTCTTCTCAGCGACGACGCACAGTTTTATCTTAACTAATTCGACGAAAAGCGCACGCCCCACTGCTACAAAATTTAAGCCTTTTAGACTGAAAGGTTCGCCTTCGCCTCCAGCCTCGAGCATCGAGGTCGGTGCCCATCAGGGTCTGCTCCAGGGTACGGGACACCGCTGAGATATTTATCGTAAGGGTGAGTGCGTTCCTCGCGAGGTCGGTGGGCCGTGAATATTGCCAAGGAAGTTACCTACCCTAACTCAAAAAGAGAGAGAAATAAGGGAGGGGGGGAAAACATTCCACGCTTTTCCGAATTGGTGAAAATTTTTATAAAAAACTAATGCCGTCGAGAACTGATTCCGTCGAGATGCGTAGAAAATTGTAGAATTTATGAATTTTTTCAGAGTTTAGATAGCCGCCATTTTGTTACTGGAAGTGCTGAAGGACCGGACTAATTTTTTTTAACATCCGCAAAGGGTGATTGATTTTATGTGCAAATTTCATCCAAATCGGTTCACCCGTTTAGCCAAAATTTGTGATCGAAGATCAGCTAATTTCTTACTCCTACGTAGATATACGTAGACATGACATTGTGGAAAGTAGATTACATCTTTGGAACGTATCCACGTACTTACGTCCGCAGATCTTACGTTCGGTATTCTGGCCGAACTACTCGACTGATTTGGATAAAATTTGGAGGAAAAATTGTTCGACCTATTAGGATATAATTAAAAAAAATTCAAGCGCTTGCCATTTTCGGTTCCAAAACGGCCGCCATCTAAAGTTTTAATAAATTCATAACTCCTGAAGTTTTTGATGATGAAATTGAATAAAATTTGGGCTGTGATCTTTTGTCGTGGTTCTAGACACGTTAGACTTGATTTTTTATTTTCCTCACAATCTTAGATTCAAAATTGCGTAATATCGGTTCTTTGGATTTTTTATGTTTCGCGATGGCAGTAATTTTTATCGTCTATGGAAAAAAATTCTACGATTTGCCAGATGGGTGTGTGTTGCGATTTTATTATTCTACTCGATTTTTATTTTTCATTCATTTCAAGCCCCTTTAGCTTTTGAATTTCATTTCCGTTCATTCGTTCGTTCGTTCGTCGGATTCCCTCGCATGACCTCTTGTTTGTTGTGCTATTTTTATTCTCTTTGGTCTGATGCGGTCTGGGCACGGAGTAAAATGGACGGAAAGCTTTCCACCTGTACTAGTGCCAGTACGCCGCCGAACTCCATCCCTGAGCCCCTTCTATCAACCCTCGTACATCTCGCGGCGTCGGTATTGCAAAATGAATACAAAAAAGATGGAAAAAAAAAAAAAAATTGAGGAAAAAAGGAAAAAGAAAAATAAGTAAATAAAAAATAAAAATAAAAACGCCAGACCACCAGACGTCAGGGTTTTCGCTGACTCGTTGAAAAATTCCCCTCTCTTCTCTTCTCTCCTCTTCTCTTCTCTTCTCTTCTCTTCTCTTCTCTTCTCTTCTCTTCTCTTCTCGACTCGACTCAGTATAACCCGCGGTGATGTTGGGAATTTTTAAATTAATCCCCAAACCTCGCAAGCATCGAGTCACTGCGCATCCATCCCTAGTAGGTAGGAAGGTAGGTATAGCTCCTCAACCCTCCGCATAAAATCGCTTTTGGACTGGATAAAAATCGCTACTGCATTTCATTCCAAAGGTAGATAGGCACAACGTAGAATAATGGCACAATTTTCATCATAGAAAAGCTCAGCATAAGCTTTTTTCGATTGAGAATGATTCATTTGCGTCTCTGAAAAAATGTTCCATTGGCTAAGTCTTTTCACACCTGATTACCAGCATTTTTAGTCACGATTGAAAACTATTTGAGCATTATTAAGCTTCGCCTTGCATCGGAATATCTCCAAATTTCAAAAACTCTGTATAATATCGACTAACTACTAATTAGGTATATATGTTTGAGAAAAATTTTATATCCAAGGTGTATAACACCCGTTAATTAAACCCGAGGAAAATTGTTCACGGAGGATATATTGACGCGTTATATTGTGTCTTTGCGAACCTGTGCATTTGCGCTTGTGGGCGTGTGACGATTTTCCGTAAAGCTCAGTTCCAAAATAATTCATATCATTATAACGGTTGAAGAGGTGCTTCTCCTCTGATTCTGAGCCTCCCCATTCTAAAAACGAGAGCGTTAACTAGCTGCGGTATCCATTGGGTGCAGGCAGACACAAGGGCGAAGTCAGTACCACCGGGGTTTGCTATATGGTATATGGAAGGTATGGGGTGGTTACAGAATTCAGAAGGGTTTAAATCAAGAGAATAATTACACAAGGCGAAATGCGGGATGAAGCTGCAAAACCACCTAGCTCACGTTCTTCCCCCTAGTTCCAACAGCTCGAAAAGCTTATTCATGGCCATGTACACCGTAACTTTTTCGGTTGTTTTGCGGTATACTGAACGTGTCGCAAAACATAAGTTACTGTGGGTGCTTTGCACCTTGTAAATTTCGAGGAACCCTTTATCCGAAATCTTTGAGTTCGACCATTTTCTATCCTCCTGATACGGACTTGAGAGAACAATTTGGAAATTTTGTTCCAAATTGGATGATTGATGAGAAAAAGAAAGCCGAAAATCTGTTGTAGAAAAAACCATGTATACAATATATATCTTTACTTTGCACCTAGTATATATTATATATATAATGAAATGTTGATCGACGAAGCTTTTTTTCTCGTCTTCTTATTCTTCTCCCTCAATATTTTTCATCTTCTTTTTATTTCATTTATTTTTTATTTTTTTTTCCAAATTTCTTTTTCGCTCACGATAAGGAACGATGGAAAATATTTCGGATAAGTAGGTTACAAGGGGGATGGGTGACAGCCAGGGGGCGAAAAGCTCTGAAAAGCTGTACGGAGCTGAGTTTCAGATATAAGATTACGAGTTGTAAGCCTACTAAGGGATGGCGTAGGGTGGAGTTTTCGTTTGGGGCATTCTTTCGCGACGTCTTAAGGTGGCAGCGGTGGGATGGTGAAGGATTGGGGTGTAGCCTGCTGGGCCAGATGTTGGCGGGTTGATTAATTAAGGAATTTTCTCGATGGTGAAAATTAGTAGGAAAGTGTCGTTAAGAGTTTAAAACTTTTCATGAATAGCTAGTCTAGACGTCAGAAACACGACGAACGAACAACTAACAAGCCTCGCTCACGCCATCCTCGAGCGGTATAAACCCGAAATCTTCATACCCTCTTAATTGTTGAACTGGTCCTCGATAATAATTTATTACTGGTAGACCGGAAAGGGAGGTTTATTGCTGTAGTCGGAAATCAACGCCTCAAACATACAGAAAAATAAAATCAAAAAGAAGAGGTAATCAAAAAAGTCGTCTAAAATTAACGACGTATCACATAAATATTTGTTGTGCCATGAAAATATTTTCGAGAGATTGAAATTAGTCTGAAAAAGCGTTGAACATGACTTTTTTTTTGGTCGCATGATGCATTATTTAAACGACTTTCGCATGGATCTCAAGACATTTTTTAAACACGTTTTGTTCATAATCCGTTCTGTTCCACCGCGTAAGAACTCTTATCGACGTTTTTAGGACGGCTTCTAGACGCTTAACAGTTTAAAGACGGTTTTTGAACATGTTTTGTTAGGAATCCGATTTGATTCACTGCATCAGAATTCTTGTCGACATATTTTGGACGACTTTCAGACATCTGAAGATCCTCAAACGGTTTTTGAACATGTCTAGTTCATAATGTAATTTTATTTGCTGCATAAGACTGCTTCAGGATGATTTTTAGACGTAGAACACTTCTAAAACGTCTTCTGGACATGTTTTGTTCACAATCCGATTCGTTTAACTCCACAACAATTCTAGTCTACGTATCTAGGAGAACTTTTAGATGCATTAGACGCATGGAAGACGTCTTTCACACGCTCAGTCACAGATTATTATAAAAAATAGATATTCCAGACATGGTCTTAATACAGTCTCGTCACCAGACTGTGTTGAGCCAATTTCCATTCCCTGCTGAATTCTACACGATGAGTATAAAAAAAAATATGTATATAAAAAATAAAAAACCACCATAAGAACGGAATTTAAAAGAACCTTACGGCCCGCAATAACAATATATAATTCACTCGCGCACCTATACCGGTGTCTATGTATTTCAGCTGCAGTAGCACCGCTATGCGAAGATTGAATGCAATTTCACTGCGCAAACGATCTCCACCACACGCGTTGCAACTGCACCAAACGAAAACATCATTATTCTACTAGCACGTAGATATACCTGCCTAGCTACCGCTGTTACAGTTTCTATAGTCACTTTGCGTCCACGTATACACAAACAGCACACACCTACACACAAGAGCATTTATAAGCTCTCCAATAGTTGCTAAAGCATGTCCCCATCAAATATCAACAACTCCAATTGCCTTGCAAATTGTTTCCAATATACGTAACTCACAATCAGTTATTGTTCCAGTCCAGTCAAATCAGAACTAATTCTGTCGAATGGACATAATAACAGGCACAAAGCTGTTACCGGGCGAAGATAATCGTTGCTTTTGAACATGCTAAAAATATGCTAGACTCGACAAAACTCCGAGCCAGTGTTTTGCCGATATCTCGGTAAACGTTGATGAAACCAAGTTTAAGGTGAATATCGAAAATGAAGTTTATTGAATCCTTTATGAAAAAGGTAGAATACATTTTTCCTGTATCTTCATTAGTTTCGCTGTAATTTGACCTGGAATTTGTAAACTAATTATCACGCTTATTACAGTTTTTAGCTGAATATTCAGCCTTAAAATACAACGACACCGGTGAAGGTACGGGAAACATGTATCATATCTTTCTTATGGGAAATTTGATAAGCTTTATTTTTGAAATCCACCTTCAATGTGATATCGTTGACGGGTACCGAGGTATTAGCGAAAATTGGTTCCGAGAGCACCTTTTTCCGAGATTATGGCTCGAAGCATTTTGCGTTAAAATACAGCGAAACCAATGAAAATATGGAAAAAATGTATTCTACCTTTTCCATGGGAAATTTAATGAACTTTATTTTCGATATTCACCTTGAACTCGATATCGTCACGGGTACCGAGATATCAGTGAAAAACTATTTCTTCATCCATAACGAACATCTCGGTTATAGTATCGACTCCAAACTCGATCTCAAGCTAAAAATCTCTCTTTTTCACTGTTTCAGCACCGCCAGTCAAAGTGGAGATCAGCAATCATCCAAACCAGGCAAAAATCGAGGCTAAAGTTGGCCAGTCTCACGTGCTCCACTGTTCAGTAAGATTCGCTAAACCTGCTGCTACCATAGTCTGGTACAGAGGGAACGTTCAAATCAAGGGTGGAGACACGGAGGTCGAGTCGATATCCACCATCGAGGATGGTGAGCTTTTACCATACCCCCTTTCGCCTTTCGCCTTTAACTTTTTCACCTTTCAACTTGACTCTGCAACGAACCGCGTTGGCTATATCAATAATTAAAATTACTCCCTTCTTAGTCAGAGCGAGTGGAGAGAAAGAGTAGCTATACTTCCAGAGTAAACATCACGGACTCGCTGTTCAAAGTGAATTTCGTGGGCTCGACATTTTTTTTCACAAAATTCGTTTCACTTTTATCCCGTCATTTTTCCAACTTCGAATTATACTTGCCCATGTAATATGTCATAGTCGTAAATGATTAAGTACGGTCGTGCGATAGTGTCGTCGAGCATTTTTTTCAGTTGATTTCTTTGGGATTCACGTTTCCAAGTCTTCTACTAAATTAAATGTTGAGCCGGTCGAAGTCGGAGTAATAACATTGATTCTTCATTAGCATATATGATGTATCTAGTATGTGTGCATTGTATGCTCTACTCAGTCAGGGGAATACTTACTCAACCCCCCATTCAGAGTATAAGCCGGATATTACAACTGTACATATATACTATATACACGTACGTCGAATTATAGAGGGGTGTAATTATCTAGTGGGGCGTAGTCCTCTTCAATCTAATTGATAAATGAGGAAAATTACGTTCCGAGAGGCACTCATATAGCGAAGAACCTTGTTACCATAAGTAACATGTTCACAGCTGGATTCTATGAACATTGTACCTACGTCAAATCCAGGATCCTTGTGTAATTAGCAGAAGAATTAACGGTCCACTTGAGTCTCTCCAAAAGATGCCATTTTCAGAACATTTTCACCCGCTGCAAGTTTGTCGAAAAATATGAACTAGAAAAGGGTTTTGGAGTTTGGAACTCCGACTTTGATCGAAAAGTTGCGAACTGTGTGAAAAAAAAACAGTTACACCGAATTTTTCGGGGTGTAGAAAAAATAGGATGAAATTTTGAGAACGGTGGTTCTGAAGCTTGGAGTTTCCTCTCGAAAATGATATTTTTTTTATTTTTCTACGATTTTTTTTCACCCAGTTATTCGAGCTTTAGTAACCGCAGACGTAGACTTGACGAAAGGTTCTATAGGTATGTAACTGTACAGTCACTCGTCTTTCGCCTCTACGTTACTAAAAATTGATTATCTCGATGGGAAAAAATCGTAGAATAATTTCGAAAACAGGCTTTTGAAGGTGAAGCTTCACCCTTTAAAATCCTTTTTGCCAAAATTGACTACGATTTTTTTTCTACCCCCTGGAAAAGTTTGAAAAATAGTTTCTTCCGCATAGTACGTGGCTCTTCATTCAAACCTCCGTAGCTCAGTGAAAAATGACCGGAGACGAATTTTGAAAGAAGTATCTAAAAGTCGACCTTTCAAGCTCCAAAATTCTTTTTGGAAACATTTTTTCGGATCACTTTTCACCGAGTTATCACGTTTTGAATAAAAAGCAATTTTCGGAAGTGCAGGCTTAACGCCCGGACAGTGACACATGTCCAACGAAAAACTGTTCGGGTTTGATAATTGGCTGAGAAGAAGCAGAGGATGATACGTGTGTATTTTCAGACAAAGAAATGACAAAGCCTAAAGAATCGAGAAAAGAACTTCTGAAATACGACACTCACGGGTCAATTACGATCGTGCCGACTGCCGACGACGACGAAACCGACTACACCTGTGAGGCCAGACACCCAGCCATCCCAGTCGACATGCCCATGCGAGCTACAATAAAGCTGTCTGTTCTTTGTAAGTATTTTCTGCTTTCATTTCACCTTTTGTATACCAGGGAGTCAAGGTTAATAGGAAACACATTGTGTCAAGCCCATTATCCCACACATACCCGTTGTAAAAAGCCCCATACGCCATACCGAACTCTGAAAGAAACTAACAATGCCGATCGAACAGAAAACGACCCCAAAGAGTATAGAACACCTCGATTTTCGAACCTCCATTAGAAATTCTATGTACAATGAGCTTTTTCTCTCACAAAGACATAATCCCAACGACACCTGTAAGGAAGATTGATAGTTTTAACTTTAACTCAAAGTTTAAGCACAGTTTAAAGGCACTGTGTATTGGATTTTCGCCATGAAAGACTTTAATCTCAAGCTTCATGAATTCGAATTGGTAATTTTGAAGTTTAGCCCAAAGTTTAGACACGGTTTAAAGTCAATCCATTACGTGTTCCTTTTCGAAAAGGCATAACATCAGCTCTTCGTATTCAAAAAATGAAACTCACAGTTTAGTAGACATCATTTTCAAGTCTTATTCCGATTAATCAAGAGCTTTTCTCACCACAGAGTCATAAATCAAGCAAACATCAGTGAGACATGAAGTTTGAAGTTCATTCCCAAGTTGAGACATGACTTAAAATTTGCTGTTCAAAGAGGCATAACTTGAGCTTTTTGTATTTGAAATATAAGTCCTACGTTTGGTAGGACCGAATTTTCGAGTCTTATTCCAATTTACTCGAGAGCTTTTTTCGTCGCCAACTCATAACTCAAGCTGAACTTTAAATAAGGCATGCAGTTCAAAGTCATTGTATTTAGTTTTGGTTTTGAAAAAGGCATAAGAGTATAAAAGGCACAACTACGAATAATGAACGTATTCAAAACTCCAAAAACGAACCAAAAATTCAGAGTAAAAACCAAAAAAGTAAAAAATCTGACACAAAAATTGGAAAAACATTCAAAAAAATTCTGATTTTTTGGGATTCAAGACCCCCCAGGGCTTCCATACATCGAGGGTTACACGGAGGGTGAGACAGTGCGCCGTGGACAGCAGGTAGATTTGACCTGCAGATCACGGGGTGGCAATCCTCCGGCCCAAATTGTCTGGTTCAAAAACAACGAGCAAATACCAAACGTTTATCGAACGGAGGCATCATTTTCCGAAAACGTTCTATCATTCGAGGCAAAAGCTACGGACGACAAGGCCAGGTTCAGATGCGAAGTATCGAACATCATGAGCGTGGCTCCTTTGAAAGCTCACGTCGATTTGGCTGTTCTTTGTGAGTATTGAATTTTGGAATGATATTTCGATTCAAAAAATAAATGAGAAAATTTAAAACTCGTTTTTATTCATCATTTCAAGTTACGATTTCACTCCAAAACTCATTTTTGTATTCGTTTTTGTCAGTTGCTCCAACTGGGGCGACGATCACTGGTCCAACCGAGGCAAAAGCTGGTGAAAAAGTACGGATCACTTGTACAACTGAGAACTCAAATCCAGCAGCCGATATAAAATGGGTTGTTGCCGGAAGAAATTTCCGTAACGGCACGGTGCGGACGAATCTTGCTCTTCAAGGCGGGTGGATAACTACATCAAATATTACCGTTCATATAAACCCAGAAGTAAGAAGTATCGTCGTACTCTGCCACGCTCTGAACAACAAATTGGCCGAGAATGTCGTCGGCACACACACCATCAACGTTATTTGTAAGGAAGCGTTCAGCTCTATTAATAGCTTTTTCCGTACATTATCCAACAATTCTCTAGCATTGTGTACACGATTCGATGGAAACGGTTATACCTACAGATCTTGGACTTAACATGCTCATTTGGTAAACATTTTTTCACAGTGTGAACTAAGGATATTGAAATTGTTCAAGAAACTTCGGCGATAATGTGAAAATAAGATTGGTAAACGCGATAATGAAACAAAATGAAGTATATCTTCGTCAAAAATGATACTTCTCATGAATATAATACAATTTACTTAGTTCACACGATAGACATACCTGTCTAAAATATTATTGTAAAAATTGGTTCATTTTGGATGATCGGTGCTAGAGCAATCATGTGCGAATTAATTGAAACATAATTTAACAAGATACCCGCCTTAATCATTTGATAATCTATTCCCAAAACAGATCCTCCCTCCGATCTCGTGATCACGGGGTACGAAGAAGGCACTAATATAGACGCTGGTTCGGTTTTAAAACTGTCGTGTGCTGCTACAGCAGGCAATCCTTTGGCGACTTTGACGTGGTACAAGAACGACCGGAAGGTAATTAAGAAGATCTCCTTTTTCGGCCTTTTTTCACATCGAATTTCTCAATTATTTATCAGTTTATTAAGTACCGTCATGTAAACGATAGCAACCAATTTTTCTTCCGCAATTTTAAGGTAAATGGCAACGTGAGAACGAGAGATCACATCGTTACCAGCGAACTTGCAATCTTGGTAAACGCGTCTGATAATAACGCGAGGATCAGATGCGAGGCTACTAATTCAGCCATTGATATACCACTCATTCAACCCCTGCAACTGAAAGTGAACTGTGAGTATAATCGAGAGAGTTTTATATCCATGAAGAAATGCGTGATGTTTTCGTTTGCATTCGATCAATTTGTATTATTCCCTTCTCTTCGTTCCCCAGTTCCTCCGGATCAGGTAAAAATAACACGAGAGCCGAAGGAATTTAGATCCGGTGAGATAGGTCGCATAATATGTGAATCAAGCAGCAGTAATCCCCCGGCCGAAATGTCCTGGTGGAAGCAGGGAATCCCTGTCCCGGAATATCGGAATACAACGAAGACTGGACTCCACGGTGGCTACGTATCGTCGGTGGAAATTTCTCTCGAATTAAACGAGAGGATGAACGGGGATGTGTATACTTGCCAGGCCAGAAATGCCGCCCTCGAAAGAGCCATTCACGACGCCACTACCCTCACGATACTTTGTAAGTTCGATATTTTTGCTATTCGAAAGTATAAAGAAAAAGGCAGCAAAAAATGGAACGCCGTTTTTTGATCATTTGTGGAAAATTCTATCGACAGACAAGCCCATTTTTTCGCCACTCGATCCGACCGAGCTTGTCGGAATGGAGGGAGAACCTTTTGTCATATCTGTGTCAGCGGCGGCTCATCCAACTGCGATAACTTACACCTGGACTAGATATGGCCTCCCATTGAGCACGGGGAATAAAAGAGTTTCTGCCAGAGAAGCGACACTTAATATTACTAAACTGGACCGTCACGATGCCGGGACCTATATATGCGAGGCCACCAACACTGAGGGAACTTCTTTCTATCAGTTGAATCTGACCGTGCAATGTGAGTAAAGAAGATGTCTCATGGCTTTTCGGAACGGTTTAACTCTGGGAAGAATTGTCGTACATTTGTTTTTGCGGGAGCATTTTGTAGCTTGAGATTTCGACTCAAATATGCCCGTTTCAGAATTTGTCTACGACTATTTTTCACGTAGCTGTGCCGGTTTGAATGAAAAGTGGCAAAGTGTTAGAATAATAGAGTTTTTTTTATTTTTTTATGGTACGGAAAAATCGGAGACGATTTTGAGAATAGTGATTTTGAAGCTTGAAGTTTCCGCTTTGAAATGCTTCTGTTTAATCTTATCTACCATTTTTTTTCACCTAGTTATTCAGTTTTTAGTAATGTTACTCGTATGCGTGCCAAAACGGTCTACACTCACTCGTCGGGATTCGAGATTGAATAACTCGGTGAAAAAAAATTGTAGAAAGATTTCGAAGACCGGTTTTTGAAGAGGAAGCTTCAGCCTTCAAAATCACTGGTGTGAAAATTTTTTACAATTTTTTTTCGGCTTTCGAAAGGAGTGTGGAAAATATTGCATTCCCTCAATTTCGCAACTCTTTACTCAAACTTGCGTAGCCAAAAAACGATTGCAGGAAAATTTTGAAGATGGTATTTCAAAATCCTCCTCAAAAATCGTTTTTTTGATAACTTTTCGCCGAGTTATGACGTTTTGAAAAATTTCCGACGAAAAAAGCCTCCGATCTCATTATGACCGTATCTTTTCAGTCCCGGCGAAAATTGAGCGAACTTCTAAGTCCGGTGTTGTCCACTCGTCGGACGGTGATGCGAAACTATGGTGCGAAGTAGACGGGAGCCCAATAGGCGACAGTTACGTAACGTGGCACAAAGTTGGCTCCAATTCCGAGCTGGGAAGACGGTTCCAAACTTCGTTTATAAACAAAACTTCGTTTCTTCAAATTTCGAATCCGAGTCGTGAGGACGTTGGGGAATATCAATGCACAGTGAACAATCTGATCAGCAATGTGACCTCGAAGCCGATCCTCTTCGTCACTAATTGTGAGTCGAAATATTCAATTTCCAGCTTATTTTCCCTTTGGGCAATGTTCGCAACGGTTTTATTGACTAATCATAATAATCTTCAGTCAAACCAGAGATGAACAACTCGGCATTGACCAGAAAAGCTGCAGCCAATAAAGGAGCCAACGTCAGACTGTCCTGCAGGGCTCAAGGATCGCCGATTCCTAAGTTTACCTGGTTTTTTAAAGACAGACAACTCTTGCCCAACAGAACTGACCACAAATACGAAATCATTCAGACCGAGGTATGTCTAGAAATATTCAAAGTTCATCGATGATCGAAAAAATCGAGAAGAATGTTCTTTAACGGATATCTCGGTACACGTTCGTTATATCGACTTAGAGGTGAATATAAAAAATGAAGCTGGTTGAATTCTCTACGAAAAAGGTGGTACGGATTTTCCCTGTAACTTCATCGGTTTAGCTGTATTTTGACGTTTAATTTGTGGATTTCAGTTTTTTACTGTACAATGATTGCAAATGTTTACCTTGAAAATACAGCGAAACCAGTGAAGATACAGGAAAATCGTGTTCTATCTTTTTCATAGAAAATTTAATGAACTTCATTTTTAATATTCACTTTCAACTTTATATCATCGACGGTTGTCGAGATATCAGCAAAAAACGGGCTTCGAGCGTTCGACTTCGATCTCAGTATTTTCAGTACGTTAAAATTCAGACAATAATGAAGATCTTGAACCTACTCGGCCGGACTATAAAATTCTGTCCGAATTCTATCTGGAATCGGTAAATTCCATATAAATTCTACCGAATACCGAAAGCATTCTATAAAAGTCGAGAAGAAAGGCGAAAGAGAGAAAAAATAAAGTAGGGAATCCCTGAGACCGTGATAAAAACGTTAGTGTCAGTTGGCTGATCCCTTTAACAACGAAGTTCATCTGGTTTCCTTTTTATTTCAGCTGACAGAATTGTCGTCCGAGTCGGTGATGACGATATATCGAGTGTCGTCCGACGATTATGGGAAATATGAATGCCGGGGTAGAAACAAGGTCGGGACATCGACCGACGAGGTCTTTCTCAACGTAACATCTCCCCCGGATCAGCCCTCGGATCTGAAAGTGTACAACGTCACCCATGACAGTGTAGTTTTAGTTTGGAAGAGGGGCTTTGACGGCGGTCTGCCAACGTCACATCAAATACGATGGCGACCTGCTTTGGATTACGAGGACAGATATCAATACATAGACGCCAATCCGGGACAGAACAACGTCGTTATATCCGGACTTACGTTGGGCACATACTACGTCTTTAGCATAAAGGCGATAAACGCTAAGGGGCAGAGCCCCTTCCTTCCAGACCTCGTAAAAGTCCAGACACTGCGTGAGTAGAGACTTCTTTTTTTTCTCGTAATTTTTTAACCGCAAATTTTGGGTATATCATCATTGATCGATAGTACACAGTGTAGTGTAGACTGACCCGTATATCAATTTACTCCATATCACACGTATCTCATTTCTATCCGTTCAGGCCAGTCAATGTAGGACCTTCGTATACGATGGTTGGAACTGAGCTGAACATTTTTCAAGATATCTCAGAAACGGTTGCTCTTACGACAAAAAGTGTATCAATCAAAGATGTAGAGAACTGAATTCTCCACAAAAATGGTTTCCTGCATTTTTTTCGTAGGGATGATGGTTTTTGTCTGATCGCGGTAAAAACCTGGAGTTTCGAGAACGTCGCTCTGCTAGGAGCTCTGCCGACTTCTCGTTCAAATTAGACAAAAACCATCATCTCTACGGAAAAATGGTATGATACCTTTTCTGTGGAGAATTTATCCCTCTATATTTTTTATATCAGTATTTTTTGACGTGGTAGCCACCGTTCCTGAGATATACTCAAAAACTGATTTTTCGCAGCTCGGATCTGATTATCTTGTCCAAACTGACTGGCTACTAGTCGTTATCCCCCTAAACCGCTTACGACGAGATCATACCTTTCATAAAAGCATGTTTCATGTCGGGAGTTATAAGTGAAATGCGAAAAATCGTGATTTCAGTTCAGAAAACGTAACGATTTTGACATAGTAAAGTAAAATTCAGACCCTCATGCTTTGAAAATGTTGTCGTAACTAACATAAACTAAAAACTGGTAGGGTTTATCGCTAAGCCTATGCATGTGTAACATATGGGTGACGGGGGATGGGTTGGGTTCCAGGGGAAGCACCACCGACCGAGTTGACGGCGAGTGAGACTAACTCTTCCTACATCATCGTCATTATCATCGCTGTATCCGCCTGTGCTTGTCTCCTCATTGTCACGCCAATAGTCTATGCCACGTTAGCATCAAAAAAGAAGTCTAACCGATCTGGTAAATATCATCAATTTTTTCTATTTCTTTGTTTCCTTAGGACCAAATAGCACCCAGGAATACTCGATCGACGTTATTGTTGGGAAACGGGAATTCCCGATGAATTATATCTATGCGGTCGCCGCCACTTCGATCGTCTTTTTTATTGTTAATCTATTCATCATGTTGTGGTACATTGTACGAAAGCGAAACAAGGCCCGTAAGTTAAAATGACAAGAACAATATTTAAAGTATCTTGGAATCAAGGAGTGCAGAATTTCTCCATTTATCGATCTGAAAAACAAGAAAAAAAAAAAAAAAAATGGAAAGATTCGGTCATTTCGTGCCTCACAGTAACAGTGTAATTTTCTCCTTTGGTGGGTGGATTCGTCGCAAAAAACTGCGTCGATTTTGTATCAGCCATAAAATCGAGGCTCTTATAGTTTTCAAATTAGAGCAAGTCGAAGTTCCGACCAACCCCGGCTCAGCCTGCTCGTAACGGTCGTCGCCTAGGTGGCTCAGTGATTGGTCAATTTCTAGTCTCTCCCATTTGAAAACCGTTAGAGCCACGAGATTTTCGCTGATAGAAAATCGTCCCAGTTTTCAACGAGGTATCTTCACGACCATAGAGATATGGGTGATTCTAAAAAAAGTATCAAAATTGGTTAAAAAAATTCGAATAAAAATTCACCTATTCTGTTTTCTGCTTCTCCCATCTCTAGGTATAAACAAATCTCAAACTGCCGATATGTACGCGCCGTCCACTGTAAACGGGGACACGATGACAGGCGAGTTAAGTTCTGTATCGGACGAGAAGAGCGACGTTAACTTCGACGCAAACGATTACGTGGTCAGTGCGATCAGTCAGTATGTTCTTAGTAACAAGTAATTGCAGAGGGTAGGTTTGAGTTCTTTTAACACTTTTTCTTTCCTTTTTTTTTTTTTTTTTGCTTTTTCTTCTCATTCTTTCCTTCGATTTTATAATAGTTTAACAGAACTTGGCAGCTTTTATCTATTATAATTTCAGCTTTTACTTATACTTTGAATAATTTTAATTGATTTGTCATTCTCCATTCTTTCATATCGTATCTACTTTCTTTGCATTTTCCTTTTTTGTTTTTTCTTAGTAAAATAGAATTTCAATTCAATTCGATATTAAATGCACTTCAATATATTTATGAACTTTTATGAATTTTTATGAAAATCTTTATTCTTTCTCGCGCTTTATTAAACTATGCTTATTCAAATATCGACGTAGACCGTAGTATAAATAGTCACGTGTATTCTGACGTCACTATATTTGTCATATATATTCAAAATTTTACGAATTTCTTCTTTCAAAATTTATCGCTAATTACTTCGAAATTTTCGTCAATCTTTTTTTTTTCTCCTGAAATTCTCAACAATTTTTCCCTGAAATATTTTTAAAAATTGCAAAACAATATAATTATTTTGGAACTTCAGTAATTATTTCTTAGAATTTCAACACTAGCCCCTCGTAAAATATACTCATATCAAATTCGTATACCAAAGATATCATCATCAATACGTTCATTTTGAATCTCTTTACTTCAAGAGCAAAAAGAAAAAAAAAAAACGAAGATAAAAAAAAAAAATCTTCCATAATCGATTTTTTCTTTTTCTTTTTTTTTTCTATTTTACTACAATGAATTTCGTAAGTTTTTCTCATACTCACAAAAATTCAAAGCCCTCTCGCAATATGCTTCATAGAAAAGAGTAGATAACATGAAAAGAAAATGAATAAATAAATTCAAAAAATTTTTACCAAATTTTGTTCACTAAAATTTTGATATTTTGCAAAAAAAAAAAAAAAAAAAATACAGGACGAGGGAAGGAAGACAGCGGCTAGTACGTACCTAATAGATCAAAGTATACAAGATTTTGGAAAGAACAGCCTAGAGATGCAAGTACATCATCATCAAGGTACCCTGGGAAGACGTAGCAATCACAGCCACGGTATCATGGACATGGATTCGCCGCCGCAACGGACAACGGCCAGTGGGACACTCTCGGGTGCGTCATCTTCAACAGCTACTCGCATCGAGGCTCTCGATAGGTGCCGATACCTCTGAAGTTTGTCGCTCTTGGTGTCTTCTCGTATTACTGGCCAGACTCGAAATATTATTATTTTTTTTCTGCCCGATGAATCCAAAGTCTAGAAATCAAAAAAAAAGCCACCTTTTCTTTTTTTCTTCTCGTTTTTCTTCAAATTCTCGTCAAAATTTTCAGAAAAAAAAACGGAAATTCGCTATTCTTGTTATGCTTGCTTTTTTTTCGCTCTTTTTTTTGTCGCTTTTTTACGATTTTCATGAAATTTTAAAGCAAAAAAAAAAATAACCAAAAACAAGAATGTGATTTTATTTCTACCTTTTTTTTTTCTCATGAATTCCGTCAAATTTTCCGGAGAAGCTTTTGCGTTACGAATAAACCAACGTGAAGTGGCTTCGCTATAGTATACATATGACAATAATTGGTGTTCCATTTTCTCAGAGTTTGGGAGATTATCTGTTAATTTATTAATCGATGAATCAATTCAATTTTTTTCTTTCTTTCTTCTTTTCGTAAATACTGGCGTTGATATACAGCTATGATATACGACAGAAAAACAAAAAAAAAACTGAAAAAAAACCTACATCTGTGATAAACATACAATGATATATATTATACATCATTAGTACATCGAACGAGACGCATGTTTGTTTCAGATAATATTACATGATATGAAATAAATTTCATTTCTTTTTTTTTTGTTTTTAATACAATACATAATATTATATATATATATATATATATATATAACATATATCTATATATATATATAAATATGCATGATATATGATCATTACGTCGTTGCAAAGTTACGCTTTGAAATATTTATTTGAATAATATAATTATTCACACAAGTATAATATTTATCTAATATACATGTATATTGGAAACTGCAGCAGGTCTGGCCAGTTTATTTGCGCCGTTCGGTTTTCACCCCTTCTCCCGAATGCGATATTTTATTTTTCTTTATTTTTTTTTTTATTCTCGATTAAATGTTTCACCAATTATTTGTTATATAATATATTATTTACTATATCCGTATATTCATATACGATACGTGTATTTATTTTTTATTTTTTTTCTTGCACAATATAGTATATCATATCAGGACAAATGATTCGTTTATTGATTTATTATCATTTTTTTTTTTGTTATCGCAATTTTTTTTTCTTTTCTTCTCTCTCTTTACAATTATTCTTCTATGCCTGTGATATTTCTAAAGATTTTCTTCACTATCAATGCCACACTATATTATATATCCAGTCATATTTCATATATATATAGGTATATATATATTATTTATTTTTTTCTCTCTCTTGTCTGATATTATATTGCGACACGCGTAGGCTTTACACATTAATTAATTAATTAATTTATTTATTATAGTATTATTGATTAATAGATGTTTATAATTGATAACGAGATGGCAGTGAGGAGGCACGCGAGCTCATGCTTGTGAGGATTGTGCATGTTTTGTGTAATATGATCGTTTTTCAGCAATTTTATTACGCAATTTGCATTTTTGAATTAAATAAAAAGTAAAAAAATAACAAAGTACAAGAAAAACGATACAGTAAAATTCCGAAACAGTATAAAATTGAATTAGAAATATATATTTGTGTATATCATTCTAGACTTGAAAGCTGGAAGATAAAATCAATAAAAAAAAGAACAGAATTTATTCAAAACTTTCAAGGCGGTACCATCAAGTCTCGAATTTTTTTTATATCCTCTCAGTATAATTTTGGAAATACTGGGAAAGAAATTCGTCTTTTATTTTTACCAAAAAGTCCGAGGGTTTTTCATTCTTTTTTTTTCTTTGGTAATTCTGGAAATTTGCGCGAATATAATGAAATCGAGAGTTTTTGAAATATTACGGAATTTTTTGGGGGATTGGGAAAATTGGAGGAAAAATCGTGAAGGAATTCGTTCGACGTCGTAGTAAGTTTCCAAGATACTAAATAATCTCGAAGAAATTTACGAAATTGTATAAAATTCTGAGGAATTCTGAGAAATTTCGGTAAAATCTGGTAATCTCAGTCGAATTTTCGAAAGAGATCTGTAAACTCATTGGAGATATTATGAATTTCTTTTCCATCCGTATTCGTTTGAAAATCTGTTCAAACGGTCGAAAATCTAAGGGTATGAAATAAAAACGAAGAAATAAAAAAATAAAAAAAAATTTCCGAGACTTTTTCGACCCCTCGACGATAAAAGATATGATTGATTTATTAATTATGGAATCGATGGGCGTGTGTGTTTCAGTCTCAAAATCGAGTTACATCGGGAATCCGAGTCCAGCCCCACCGGCCGATGTGAGCTTTTACAGTGTGGAGATGGACAATGGCCGGTATTTGGGGTATGAAGGGAATCCCAGCCCGGCCCCAGTCACCGGGGACCCGGGTCTGGGCAGCTATTATCCGTCGATGGGTACGATCGGGCATCATGCCCCCCATGTGATGGGGGGAGGGGGTACTCTGACCCGAAACAGGACGCTCCCTCGCCCAGTCCCCCCCCCAGACGTCACTGTTATGACTGCAGGCGCAAAGTCCCCAATACCCCCCTCGGTACCCCCCCCGCCAGCTACGTTTGCACGTGCGGCCCCAGGCCCCGCACATTCCCACGGGCACCCACTGTCTACTTTCACCTCAACCCCAGCCTATTCAGACATTGACGGACACCTTGTCTGAGATTTACCAAAATTTGTTAATTGTAAAGAAAAAAAAAAAAGGACTATTATTAATACGTCGGATTTAGACGATAATTACGACTCGGAGGAAAGCACTCGCCTATAAGTATAGTAATACTTGAAATCGAAGAAATTAACGAGTTTAAACTGTCGCTGCGATCGTAGCGCCACTTAAACATGGCACCGTCTCTCTTACGAAACGGAGAAACGAGTTATTTCCACATCCTGAACGCAGGATTGTTCGGGGATTGAATATTACGGTATTTTCGTATCGTGCCAAAGATTTGGGATCCGTTGCTGTTTCGGGGTTCGGTAAATTCATTTCTGGGAAATCGTATCATCGATCTAATGTCCGGAGGTGGACTTTCCGAATCTCATAATGCGAGAGCCTAATGGAAAACAGGATTTCTCCATTTTTTACGATGAGACTCTGACAAAAGGCCTAAAATAAATAATCTCGTCGATCGCTCGACTGCCATACTCGGAATTAATGATAATATAATAATAAAATGAAAAGTGAAAAATAGACAAAATACAAAAAGGCATTCGAGAGTGCGAGCTTCTTCGGGGCTGCAGTGATATACACAAAAACGTATTGCTAAAAGGACAATATAGTAAATAAGTTTAGTTAAAATATTATAATTTAAAATGAAAAATAATAATAATAATGATAATAATAATAATAATGTATCATTTTTTCTAGTATCTTTGTTTTTTTTTCCTTTCGAATTTCTAACAATAATAATTGATCGACTCTGTGTTTATATCTATACATCTGAGTTAGGTGCTATACATACCTATATAGTTATTCTACGAGATTAGAAAAAAAAATACAGATGATAGCCTAAAACTCTGAGGTATAGAATAATAATAATAATGATAATGATAATGATAATGATAATTAATGATAATTAATGATAATTGTTTTTACGTGTACTATAAATATTTTCCTTGAATTTTACTCGATAAATATAATTATTATATTATTACAACTATATATGGTACATATATATATATACATACATATATATATATACGTACATATATATATATACGTACATATATATATATATATATATATATATATATATATATATATATATATATATATATATATATATATATATATATATATATATATATATATATATATATATATATATATATAGGTATATATATATATATATGTATATAGGTATATAGGGCTACGTATTCAGTATTGTAAATATTATTATTAACTATTGTTATAATTATAATAATTAATTAATTATACTCAATAATATAGATAAATCTCAAATGTTTCTCATACACATATATATGCACGCATACACACACACACACACACACACACAACACAACACATACACACACGCTCGACGGATAATTCAAATGGATTATATGAGGGTCTTATCTTACTATACCTAGTATATATGTATTTTGTATGTAAATATGTATGTAGTATATACATATATATGTATGTATATATATATATACATGTATATAAAATACATACGTACCTAACTATAAATACGACTAGGTATATATATATATATATATATTTGAAAGAAAAAAAAATTAATTAATCGTGTTATTTGATGATTATTACGATGATTATGATAATGGTAATGATAATGATGATTATTGATGATGATAAGACGCGTTTACGTTTGTCAAAGCCTAAGTAGTTGATATTATATATATTTTTGAAAAAAGAAGTGAAAAAAAAAATTAAATAAATAAGAAACAAAAAAAAGACGAACAAGATCGGAATTCGTAAATAATCAATTAATCTATTTAAATTAATTAGCCTATTATATCATCTGAATAATAATAATAATTTATTAAAAGCGTGTGAAACATACAGAAGATCTCTCTCAATAAGATCATTTTTTATTTCTTGTTCTCTTCTCGTTTCTTTATTAACATCCTTCGCAGGCACTAATGGAATTAATTCGATTCGCGGTAAGACAAGGTTCGAAATTCAAATCACAGTCGTAATGGCCGCCGTAGTTCGTTCGACGGTTACCACCTCGCGATTTTAACAACTGTTTTCTAATCGCCGGCTTTGAATTAGTGAAACATTGACGAACCGATCATTTTCCTGACGTCTGCACGATCGACAAATCTGAAAAATTGTTCAATTTGACCCAAAGACACGAGCGTGAGTTGCAAATGAATTTTTTAACCGAAACTATACTATACTGCCCTCTGACGAATCATTTTTCTAATTAAATTAAATCTATTGAGATTTGATTGCGTCTTGTGTCTCACAGGCTACCAATTATTATCTATATTGATTGAATAATCGAAAGTTTGGAAAAATAAATTCTTCATCATGGATAAATCATAATGTGTATTGATTAGCGTAAACCGCAATTGTTGTTTATCACGAAATATTATTGTGACGCGATCGAATGAGTGGATTGATCAATTAATTAAATTAATTGAATTAAATTAATTAATTAATTACACATGTTAGATTATCTATACAGGCTTAAATAATAATCTCGTGTTATTGATCGAAGTTGAATTTGAAAAATTGACGAAAAAAATTGTGGAAAAAGAAAGAAAAAAGAATACAGAACAACTATCTTGATGAATGGAGATTAAAACTTAAGAATTAAAAATTAAAATTTTAAAAATTAAAAATTAAAATTTTAAAAATTAAAAATTAAAAATTAAAATTATAATAAAAATAAAAATAAAACTAATACATGCAAGTGTATAAACGACAGAGGTCAACTTAGACTGATGATAAAATTCACGTATGCTCAATTAGAGGAAAAACCCGTTCACGCATAATTAATAATAAGAGTTCTATTTACATATATATACATGTTTTATATTTGTAATTATAAAATGAAGAGAAAAGGAAAAAAATAAATAGCAAAAAAAACCACGACACACACATGCATACACACACGCGCGCGCGGGCGCACACATACGTACACAAAACTAATTACGCGAATGATTGATGCTCGTATAATACGATGATACACGAGAAAAAAATAAGAAAAAAAAAACAAATCATCAATATACTTAAATGATACGAACACTTGTGAAGGAAAAGTGAGGGGGAAAAAAAACAAAAATGAAAACACTATAATTAAATTTACCAATATAATTATATAAATATGCATAAATCATAATAATAATACAAAAAAATATATATATGTATATACATATATGTATGTAATCTCCAAAGTATTTGCTCACATCCAAGTGCTAGATAAGTAATTCAAAAAAATAAAAATAAATAATAATAATAATAATAATAATAGGAATAATACGGACCGATATTCGTCCAAAATGGTACCTTGGAGATGGATATAAAAAAAAGCCCGTCTGACGTATTAATTACCGCGCGATATTTCATATTTTACATATATAATTAATAATTATTATCCATATTAATTAATTAATTGATTGATTGGTTGGTTGATTGATTAATTGATTGATTGATTAATTAATTATTACGTTGATCATTGTAAGGAGATAGTCAATCCTAATTATACAATCACTAATCGTAACAATGCATATATACACATATAGGTATATAAATTAATTAATTTTTTTAATGTAAATAATGTAAATATCATTTAGGTAGATATATATATATATATATATATATATATATATATATATATATATATTAAAATCGACAACAAAATGAAAAGATGAAAAAATTAAATAAATAAACAATGAAATATACAAAATCGGAGCTATATTATACACATACATATATACAGGTATATATAATAAATAATATATATATATATGTATATATATATATATGAACATAATAACAAGATCGAGAGTTTGTATCATTATTATTATCGTTGTCATTAATTATTTTGCGTGAAGTGATTACAATTATTCAATATCTTTATTCCTTTGAATTTTTTTTTTTTTTCTTTCCATCACTTATGTTTCCTACTTTTTATTTTCACAACTTCGGTACAACTTATGCAACTATACCAGCTAATGTACATACAACCATATGACGATTCGCGCCTCGGCCGGAGGACGAAGAGAAGAGAGAAAGAGAAAGAGAGAGAAAGAAAAAAAAAAAACCAAACAAGCAGAATGCGAAGAGAAAAGTAAAGCGAAGAACATAACGAGATACAAAAACCAAAAAAAAAAATATCCAGCGTCGACTGTATCCCTTCGTTAATTGATCTTCAGCGTCGACAAGAGAAAAAAATCAAATCGAATCGAAAGAAATAAATAGAAGAAAAAAAAAAAAAATACAAAAACCCAGAACAACTGCTTCCAATTCTGTGCCAACAATGATACATAGGTAATATATTTACCTACCTACCTGTATCGTGAATAATTTTTTACTCGATTCGCTGAATAATTTGGAAAAAAAGGCGCAGAAATAAAAAACAAAAGCAAAAAAGACTCGAAAATAACAAAAAATATTCGACTTTCGCGTGATTTAAAAATATATATACATATACTATATGTATACTATATTACCCCTTGTATACAAACAAAATTCACGTACCCTGCGGAAAAATAAAAGAGGGAGAAGAAGAAAAGAAACAAACTTTTTACTCTATTGTTATTTTTAATTTTATTTTTTTATTTCATCTCTTTCTCGATTCTATTTTTTTTTCTTGTTCTACGTTCTTTTTCTATCAGTGTTGACTCTTCCTTTCTTTCGTTCCGAGAGCTCTTCGATTAATGAGAAAAAAAATGAAAAAAAAAAAAAACAGCAACAACAACAACAACAAGAACTGCATTATGTGTTATTATATTGTATAACTATTCATTCTATGTATATAGATATATATCCATAATTAATTATTATAGTAATTATTATACTGTAAATATATATAGTATTTTTACATTCTTTATCTAAATTATATTTCCAACTCTGAATGGTACATCACGATGTTCGCTTACCCCCCGTCACTGTCGCTCATATATATATATATACATTAGGGTGTTAAAAAAAAAAAAAAAATTTATTTCTCTACAGAAAATTCTCTACAGAAAAGTCCTGAATGATTATACCCGTAACTTTAACAGGAAACAAGTTACAGCTTTTATGAGCCATTTATTTTTCTTGTTTTTCTTATTAAATTGATAAAAAACTGTTTGCCTGTTAAAGTTACGGGTATAATCATTCATGATTTTTTTGTAGAGAATCTAATTTCCTATAAGGACATGCCGATCAAAAGTCAAAAACAAATTTTTTTCATCGATTTTCCGACGAAAAATCGAAAAAAGAAATTTTTACATGCATTTCAATTAGGAAAATTTAACCCTCAGGCGCCAGTTCAAATTTTTGAGATATCGGGCTGATTTTTTAGGACAATTTCTCTGAAGTCTCAAAGTAACTTTAGAGACTATGAGACTTTTAAAAAAACAAGATTTTTTTTTTTTTGAACCACCCTAATATACATATATATATATATATATATATATATATATATATATATATATATATACACACACAAACGAAATCTCATCAAATTATACCGCAATTGAATGATCGATTGATTAAATATATGTATATATAATACACCTGTCCGCATTTTTCGTTCATCTTTTTTCTTTTTTTCGTAACTTTTATTGCCTTGTCCCCCCCCCCCCCCCCCTGCGAAAAAAAGAAAAACCAAAAAAAAAAACGCGTGTATAATAGTTGATTTGAATTTGAATTTATTTTTTTCTTATACCCCGACATCAAACTGTCGTATTACAGTTATATTACAATGAATTGTAATTGATGAGTAGGAAATAATGGATATCGATGGAAAGGGAGAGAGAGAGAGAGAGAGAGAGAGAGAGAGAGATGGGAATCAAACAAAAATTCTATTTAAATAATTAATTGAAAGAAATAAAATAAAATTTCCAGCTATTTCTTGAAAAAAAAGAAGACAAATAAAATTAAGAACAAAAAACAAAAGACTATCCGTTATTGTATAAATTGATATAGTGAACTTTAAATTAATAATAATAATGATAATAGTAATAATAATTCATTGAATCATTGATATATACATATATATATTAGACTGTGTTGAAAAGAAACTGTTTTTCTTTCTTCTCTGGGCTACACCAAAAATCGGTAGAACATGTCAAAAAAAAGATTCTGTTAAGAAATGGTCTCTTAAATTCAAGTTTTGGAGGTAGCTCATCGCATTTTTCGATTTTCTGTTTGAATAACATGGGAAAAATTTGTTTTGCTTCTTTTGAATTTTTTTACTCGTTAACGGCAAAACATACGGCACTGACCAAGATATATTTCTGTAGAGAATTTCATGCTCTACAAAAAACATTCGTTTACTTTTTTTCAAATAATTACTCCCCTACAAGTTATTCGAGGTCAAAATCAAAATCACTGTAAATATAACGGTTTTTGGACTTTTTTGGTCAATGAAAATTTCCCATGTTATTTAAACGGGAAATCGGAAAATGCGATGAGCTACCTCTAAAACTTGAAGTTAAAAGCCCATCTTTTAACAGAATTTTTGTTTTGACATACCCTACCGATTTCTGGTGTAGCCCAGAATAAAAAAAAAAACAGTTTTTGTTCCGACACAGTCTAATATACATATGTGTATACACAGGTATACTATTGCATGGCGACAGGGAAAAGTTGGACGTACTGCTAGTCCGAAATTAAAGAGAACGAAGAAAAATTAAAAAAAAAAAAACGAAATAATCATGCCTGTATAGCCCTATTATATTATATATATATATAGGTCTGAATGATATAAGAATATCAATTGCGGATTGCGCGGACTATGATAAATGAGAGAATAAATGAATGAATAAATGAGTAAACAAAGAAAGTGGGAGTCTGAGAGAAAAAAATTGATAAAATAAATAAATAAATAAATAAACAAACAATGTAGAGAAGGGAGGAAGGAAGAAAAAAAAACAACACTCGATTAGATGTGATTAGCACTGAATAAAACGAATTGAATTGGAGGGGACAAAAAAGAAGAAATTGAATAAACGAATATATAAGAAAAAATAAATAAATGAATAATGCTGCTGTACTCCAATCAGCTGTGAAGTAATAATATTATCGTTTTATTCAGATTTAATATTATTATTATTATTATTATTATTATTGTTATTGTTATTATTACGATCATTCAATAATAATTGTAGTATATATTGAAACAACTGAATATTATACTGCGGTTATATATATATATATATAAATATACATATACACATACAGTATATAGGTATACACCCTATATGCCTATATTATATACATTTGAAGTATCTCAATTATTAAAGATTGTGCTTATACCTATAAGAGACGAAAAACAAAAAAAAAAAAAACGAAAGAACAAAAACAAAAAACATATTGATCTTGATCACACTTTTAATTATAATTGCCCAGCAATTCACAACATCACGACTGATATACTTATACAGAGAGGTTCACTGGAAACTTGCCACGCCCTATGATAGGCAGCTTGTGTTTTAGATCGAATGACATCGCCGTGGAACGACTATACCTACAGACAATGTAGCAGCAGCTGTCATTCTGTGGCTGTTCTATGGATGTCCTACGACACAGTTGTCATTTTCGCAAAAACACGAGTTGCGTACGACAGGGCGTGGCAAGTTTCCAGTGAACCGCTCTGTATTATGTATACATATGTATGTATTTATATATGTATATGGTGTGTAAATTTTTTTCCGGGGATATATACCTATATACCTATGTACCTATATATATATATATTTATATATATATATATAGAGTCGATTGGCATAATATACATATACCTATGTATATTATTATTATATACAAAAGAATGAAGAAAAACCAAACGAATAAGGAAAGAAGAGAAAAGAAGAGAAAAGAAAAAAAAAAACGAAAAAGAAAAAAAAATCACACCCTCTGTAAATTGTTTTTCTATAATAATTATATTAAAAATTGATTACATAAAACATTGAATTTTTAAACCCCATCCCTCTCCGACGATTGACTTACATATTTTTTGTGTATTATGCCAGGTTTTTATTTTCTTCATTTTTTATTTTTTCAAATATATAGTATAGGGGACGGAGATATAGCCGAGGGGATATCGACCTGTCGCTAGAACTGCTGATGTAGGTGGTATACAAATCATTGTCCACAGGTGACGAAGTTTGAGCGGGCTGGATTTTTACAGCGGATGATAGATTTCGTTTGAAATTCAGAGACTAAATTCCCTTTAGCAAGTTCGAGGACACAACAGATCTTAGTTGACTAATCACGATTCACGGAACTCATAGGTGACGCAGACACGGCCGCTCATGAGTGCGAGTTGCGCGGTGGCCCCGTTTATGCGACCTGTACGCTCTGCGATTGGTCAATTAAGATCTTCCGTAGCTCGTAAGATATCGGTCCCTCGAATTTTCGGTTCAGGAAATTCATTCGATCTACCGGATCTCAATCCCGAACGACCTGTATCCATATTAAATACACATGTTATTCAATTTGCAAAATTATTTATTTTTATTTCGTAATATATCTATCAATATTATTAATATACAATCAAAATATCGGTAGTTTATCGATAACAATATTTTTATTTCATTATCAAAAAGCAATAATACCACAATGTGAAAATGCAACGGCAATGAGTAAAAGAAAAAATTGAAAAAATCACAGATATTGTTGAAAATTGAAATAATATAAACGAATTTTTGATTCATTTTTATTATGCGGTATACAATGCAAGAAGTAGAATTTTCATTCAACATTTTTAATCAATATATATAATAAAAATGATAGTGATATTAATATTAATAATAATAATAATAATAATAATAATATTTTCATTTCTCATAATTATACATAATACATTAATTAATTAATTGATTTATATATTTCTTTATTAATTTCTTTATTCCATTTATTCATTCGTTAATTTATTTCTTTAAATATAATAATAATAATAAAGATAATAATACAATACGCTATATGTATAGTATTGATAGGTAATATAATAGGCACGATGATGCATATACATGCATGTAGTACATACATACATAATATATAATATGAATTCTTCCTATGTTTTTCTCCTTTTTGTTTTTCTACTTTTTCCATTGTTTTTTTTTCAATCTTGTGTTCGATTTGTTTTAAAGTAACGTAACGTTGCTATATTAACATGTATATAAGTATATTTCATTAAAATAGTAGTAGTAGTAGTAAAAATAATAATAATAATAGTATCGATTTTATTTAGTTTTTTTTTTTTTTTTGCTTTGAAATAGTTTCGTTTTATCATATCACATGCACCCCTAATTTGCCTTATTCTTTTTATTTTTCTTCTTTCTTTTATATTGTTTTAGGTAAATACTAATCTATTACTATCATTATTAATCAACACTATTATATTGATCATTTAGTCGCGCGAGCTGCAGTCGGTATTATTTTAATTTTTTAATCTTTATTTTAACTAATTATTATTATATATTATATATATATATATATAATAATTATATTGATCGATATATCGTTCGTTAACTTTTAATATTCTATGTATAGCATATACTTGTATCGTACATCGATCCCGTGATAATAAATTGATTTCTACTTTTTTTTTTTGTTTTTCTTCCTTCTTTCAACAATATTTATCTATACATAGTACACATATACCCGTATACCTCTTATATATGTACATTCATACATATGGGATTCATTCCACGATACGGCAGTTTTTATTGCGTTTATAGATATAAATTTAACATATCATAGGTATATGTATACGATTTTGAAATCCTATAAATAAAAAAAAGAATAGAAAAAGAAATACAATAAAGACAGTATATAAAATTTTACGTTTTTTGTTTTTTTTTTTGTATTTTGTATTTTTTCTTCTCTATTTTTATTCTCTCAGCAGAATAATAATTTTCATCTGATATTTTTCTTACAAACAATAATAAATTAATTCCGTTTCGTGTATTGATATAATTAAGTGTTTTGAAATTTGAAGAAAAAAAAATCAATATATCATACATATACAGGGTGAATCTTTTCAAAGGTCTCAAATGGGTGGGGCTTACTTGCGGCGAAGGCATGCAAAGATGTATTGTGATATGTCAAATTTGTAATTAAGCATTGCTTCACTATCCCCACCCGGATAATTGTTTACCTGATTGGCTAAATAAGCGTGTATTCGCCGCAAGTCGTCCCACCCATTTGAGACCTTTGAAAAGATTCACCCTGTATATATGGATATCGTGCGGAGTCATAACATTTTTATTTTAATCTTAGTAAAAAATATAACGTTAATAAACTATATATTATTATTATTATTATTATTATTATTATTATTATTATTATGCAGTTTCGTTATTAGAATGCAATGTTTCTTCGTCCTCCAGCTATACTTAGTGTAGTGCGTGTATAATATTTATTAAATAAGATATTTTGCAGGGAGAGAAAGTAAAAGAAAATAAAATGGAAAAAAAGCAGCCTGCTCGGATCAGTATATAGGGATTTGGGATTATCTTTATTTCTCCTTTGCTTTTTTTTTCTTTTCTTCTAAGTATAACTATATTACATGTATAGAGGTGTGAAAATCAGGAGAGAAGAAGAGAAGAGAAGAAAAGAGAATTGGAGAGGAGAAAATTTTTTTTTTTTAAATAAAACTGTATCATGTGTATAATTCTTTTTTTGTTGTTAATAAATTAGTAAATTTGTTGAAATATTTGAATATGTAAGCAAAAAGAAATTCAATAGAATCCATAGATGATCGTAGTCGAATAGTTGTAGTCTTCGTCATCAGCGTTAATTAAGGTAGATGACTATTATTATTATTTTATTGGTAACAGAAATGCATAAATAAGTTTTTTTGTGTTTTTTTTTCTTTCTTTTTTTAGTTTTGCGTGTAAATAAACTAAATTAATTAATCAATCGATTAATAATATATTCATAATATATAATATACTAACACCGAACCTGAACCTGAACCAAAAATTGCACCACGTGTATATTAATATATATATGTACCTATATAACTAGTAAAATGCATACAGATTCTATTAAACTACAATACCATGTATGTATGTATACACATACATATATATATATATGTAAATATATGTAAATATATGTATGTATATAGAGAGAGAGAGAAAGAGAGAGAGATGAAAAAAATAATAGTAGGTAATACTCAATTGGTCTATGCATATAGATCATGTATATCAATTGTATATAGTGACGAAAGACTTTTATCTAGTATTCTATCTAGTATATATGGGTATTTGAAATAGCGAGTTTTCTTGTTTTCTTTTTATCTATAACGCAGAAGATATAATATAATTAGTACTTGATAAAATATAATAATAATAATAATAATAATAATAATAATAATAACAACAATAATTAATTGATTAATAATATTGTACAAATTCAACTAAAATTTTATTAGAGATTTTTTTCTTTTTTCTTTGTTGTTTATATTGACTTGTTATATACGTAATACCATTTAACAATAGAAGAAAAAAAGAAAGAAAAAAGAAAAAAAATTAATAGAATAGAAGTAGCTCATATTTTATCGTCAGAGGAACATTGACGGTTCCTGGTCTAAAAATTATTATAAACTATAAACATGTATTTCATTTATTTATAAACATTTATGTAATAATTCGACTAATAATGTGTCCATGTAATATTAATCACTTTATCAGACTATAGATCCAGGCTGATTTTTACTTATTTTATTTTTATTTCTATTTTTTCTAAATAATTAACTAACTAATAAACCGCAATTCTATTTATACACTAAATCTAAACGAAATTTTTACAGTTTTTATTACTGCTTTTCTTTTTTTTTTTCTTGCTCCGGTTATATTCTATTAGTGGAGATAAAAATCTAACGGTTCTTTGGAACCTCTGGGTAGATAGTCTTCTAGTATGTGGATAATATTACGAGGCAACATTTCTAAATTGATTGTTGACAAATCGTTAACCTTAATTAATCGCATTTCGAATTGGGTTTCGTTTGTACACGGGAATGGGGTAAATATTCATAGCTTTTGGTCGTCATTTTGAATGGGGATTAAGAGCCTGGGATTCGTCGCCGGATACAATTATCGTAGAATTATTTATATTGCCGATGAGGCAGTGGAGCCGATTTCAGCTCATAGACAATATGGCGCCGTTGTCTCGAAAGCTGGGAAACTTATTTCTCGATTAATCGCGGCCGTAATACTGCCTCGAGATAGAACATTCATACATTTTTCGGCCATGCAGGCACCGCGATATACCTTGAACTTTGAATTTCCCATAATCTTACACCTGGCTGATAATCTCAGTGGGTTAAAGTCGCGAGGTGGAACGCGCATCGTACAATGACGGCCGTATAGCCCGACACCTGGTAGTGAAACTGATAAATGCTTCGATAACATGGCGTTAAAATCGATAATTAAGAACAAAGAATACAGGAACCAATGGAAGCAAATTAAACTTCGATTTTCTAATGCCTGAGGAATGGGGATAGAGAAAAGTCTGCTTCTTTATACATTTTGAAGGAATATCGACTCCATAGCCTCCGTAATATACTTGGCGAGTTAGGATGGGTAAAATTAAATAGAAAGACGGGGAAATAAAGTATCGGCGACTATCCCTGATATAACATACGAATGATAATTGCGGTTTATACTTTAAGGGCGGCTTTAGGGGACCAGTGATGGAATCTGGCTGGACCAGCAGGATAGGATGAAGGATGGGCCCATTTATTGCCCCGATGACCCATGAAGGGCGGGGGCGATGGGCCCCCCATAAATGGGGGTGGCATCGCGTTGTACCACGGCTGGTTCATTGCAGGATGGGGACCGTAACCCATGCTGAAGGAGTGGTTGAACCATGAACGATTTCTATTCACGTGAGGCCTTGGGCTATGCAAATTACGTCTCCTACCTGATGCACCATTGATTGTGTGCTGCTGGTTTTGATTCGCTGGGCTCAGAGGCTTTAGCTTGTTGTGGTGATCGCCGACTGAAGGAGCCACCCGAGACTTCTAAATTAAAAATACCAACGTGAAGAGCTTTTGGAAAGTTGGGGAAAGCGCTTAGTCTGAACTCTACAGCATCAAAATTAAGAGGATGGATAATGGCATCGAGGATTTAGTACTCCAAGAGCTGTTTTACCATGATAATGTCAATTGGGACGGTTTTAGAGTGTAAAGTCCTGTTCAATGCAATTGATATGGATGAAATATAATGCTGATCTGGGTTTTTGTACTTCAGAGAGAACTCTACATTATCAAAATGGAGAAAGTGGATACTAACATCAAGTATTCAGTACTCCAAGGGCTTTATCGTTATGAAAATATCGACTTTTACCATTCTGGAGTGTGGAGTTCTCTCCGATGCAGTTAATCAAACATAAATATGATGATGACCTGTGTTTTTGCAGACTCTTCGACCTGCCTAGCTTCCTTCTCCATGTTTTCACCGCCAATTTGCATATTAGGCCCAGCGTTTTCCTTGTCATCGAATGAGGCAAGGGTGCAATAAGAGCCTTTGCTTTCCCCGAATCGACAGCATACTTCGTTAGGGTCAACCCAAAGTGTGAGTTCAACAGGGAGTGAAAGATCCTCGTATCTCACACCTGCGGCTCTAGCAGCACTTTCAAGGGTTTTGTCTCTGCGGCTGTGGCCGTTGACTCTAATGCAACGATAGCCTTGCCCTTTGAAGGGCTTGTCAGGGAACCAGTGGTTCTTAAATCGTTCCATTAAAAGTTCGACCAGACGTCTTTGGAAGCATTTCAATTGGTCGGGACTAAATTTTTCGCTTTTTTCTATCAGCTGTACTAAGAACAGCACTGCCGCTGTGATCTCGTTGTGCATATCGTAGGGTGTTTACGTATCTGATTGATATTTGACTCGACAGTGACAAACCACTCCTTGAATATACAGTGAAAATATCCTCGAATATTGACTTTTCGTTACACGATGATGATTTGGCGCACATAGAGCTCTTCTCCACCACCAACTCTAATAACTTTTAGCACGATTATTGGGTATCTAGTTAAACCGCTACCCTCTGATTGTCGGAGATTGGTACTATTCTTTACTTCGATCGTCTGGTAGTTAGTTTTCGGAATTTCTAGTCTGAAACATTATAAATCTAGTCGTTATACAACTATCTGAGATCCAGATTACTATTCAATTGCGGATTTGTTCCTCAATTGTATCAGAATGGAACAAAAAGGGCAGAAATTTGAAAACTTATACTACTAGTGCTACCGTTTCGCTCCTAGGACCAAGAAAAACTATCTCTCAGGAGCAAGAGCAGCAGCAAGAGTGTAGAACCTTTGACAAAAGTCATGTATGAGTCTTGCTTAGTCTATAGAAAAGGGGATTTTAGGATTTTTTGTGATATTTTATGTGTGAGATTTCTCAACGAGGTTTTCAGCAGATATCATCGATGCAAAGCATCATCTTTGGCTGCTACTAATTTATGAGATATCAAGTATTGTCCAAAAATGGGGAGAGTCCAACCTACGCAGTAACAAATCTCAGTTACAGCGTAACTTGGAAACTGAAAATTTACTGATTCTGATGAAGTAAAGACCGGAATTCACTGGTTTTAGTATCCTGAGAGAAAACTAAACGACAGATCTACTCTATTTTTTCCAGATTAGCTAAATTTCTGAAAGAAATTCTTAATAATTCCATGATTTCTAAGGATATTTTATAGACTTTCTACAGTTCTCAAGATATTCTCAATACTTTCACAATATCCCACAAAGTCTTCGACATTTTCTCTACATTTTCCAAGAAACATTTCAAAATTCTTTCAATATCTCTGGATTTTCTCAACATATTCTTAAATTTCTCTGAATGTCTCAGCTCCAACTGAAATTTCCTAAAGTTTGATCAAACTTCTATAGACCCGGCATGGCCCAATAACCATTGCAATGGTCTCTAAGATACTAGATAAAGTACATTACTACTGATTGCTGTTTGAAATCAGTATCTCAGAGTCAACAGGTGTACGATTTCACCCATACGACAGTTACTCGAAATCCACGGATCGATTTTCATGGGAAAAAAAAACCTCTCGACAAGTTCTGACCAATGCAGAAAGAGAAAACTATTTGGGGCATATTTCAAACGAATAGAGACCCGCAGATCCCAAGACTCTGATTTTTTTCCCCTGATTGACGAGATATTGAGACAAAATCCGATTTTTAACGCTGTATAACTATTGCCATCGAGTATGGATTGGATATAGCAGTAATATAACGATAACCAGTAACTTTGGAGTAATATTTGATGAGAATGTTGCTCTTAGAATTATAATAGTTGATAAATTAGAGGCAAAATTGGGCAAATAATGATTCCTAGGTATAAATAAGGCTGGATGTTGCCCAAGGATAAAAAACCGATCATCAATATGCTGTCTCGGTATAATTGCGTTATGAAATGAGGTGCATTTGATAGGTTAGGTAATCCGGAGTAACGAAATCGTTACTTTCGATCCAGATGGACGGTTAACCGCAATTCGAAATAACGGTATGAGAAAGAGCGAACCGTTTGGAGATGAGTTTTTGAAGTTTGAAAAATAAAAACTAACGGCCAGGATAAAGACGAGAAAAAAAATTTGCCAGCTCATTCAGCTGTCCATATCGGTACGTGTAGGTATGTATGTACCAGGATGTGCCTTGCGCGGAATTGTAAAAACAAACCTACCTACCTACACACATATAGAGAGTTATGGATACTTTAGCATAATAGTGTATTTGAAATGTGTAAGCTGATATAGAATTACGTGAGAATTTGCGTGTTACGATGTAAAAAAAAAGGAAATGATGTTAACAGTATTATTTTATCGCAGTTTGAGTTTATCGTTTTGATTCGTTTTTTTTTAGTAACTATTTGATAAGCTATAATCGTTCGATTATTATTTGTTCAATATTTATTCTTACGATAAACTGACGCAGACGTCTACCCCTCCGGTTTCTTATTCACCTGAAATTAGTACGTCTCTTCTCTCTCTACTACTGTCTTTAAATAAACGTATGTATGTAGTACTCTGGCTCGACCTAACACGTGTTACGTCGATCATAAGCCATGGATTATATCGCTGTATCCAATCTCGCGAAGGAACTAGAGATCGAAACCTACGTTCGAAGTTCGAGCGCACGGTGGCGCTAGTTATCATTCGGGGAATTTCCTGAGACGGATCAGAAACGGAATTTTTTTTCAAAATGGTATAACTCCGTGAAAAGTTATCCGAAAAGTTTTGCAAAGGTAGCATTGTAAAGTTCGAAATTTCAGCTTCAAGATCGTCTCTTAAAAATTCGCCTGCGACGATTTACCGTCTAGCTATGCAGGTTTAAATACAGAGTTGTAAACTGGGTGGACGAAAAACAAATTTCAGAACTGCTCTGTGGTCTGACCTAAAAAACGTGCATAATTTTCAAAGAGGTGGTTTTTAAGCTTGAAGTTTCCTCTTTGAGGTACCTTTTCCAAAAATTCTCTACGTTTTTTTTTTCATCAAGTTATTCAGTCTTTACTTAAGTCACTCGCTCATTTCCGGAGGTTGCAGTCAGCAAGTAAATGCGGATAGGATTAGTTGAATCGACCAACAATACGACATTGTGTCAATTTTCAAAAGCTCTGGGGAATAAAACACATAACACTTAGAGAATAATTATTATATTGTCACTTATCTGCATTGTGTGGCGAGAAATGAAGATGAAGAACCACGAGAGTCGTCCCAGTGTCCAGCTACAAGACTAATTAGACGCAAGGGAATTAGTATCACAGATGTAACGTAGATGGCGTTTAGTTAGTCAGAGTTAGTGCCTTAAATTGGTGTTTTAGTCTGTGTACGAACCGTGTTAACCATGTTGTTCACTATCTGTGCAGACGACAGATCCAACACTTGACGTTTCGGTCAGAATAGAATATTAGTACCTACCTACGAACCGTACATACATACTGTCTGACTATTATTTAATAAGATATTTTTAATATTGTGCATCGAAAGCGCAAATAATAGTCAAGATAAAGAATTTTCTCTGTATTAAAATGGCCTGACTGATATAAGTGTGACGGATTTTTAACCTGGAATTATATATCGTAATTCTCGTTTATTAAAGCGAGTTAAGTGCGTGTAGTATATAGGGGTTATGAGGTGTCAATACGAAGGTCTTAAGATCTCATTAAACAGCTTTAGTTCTGATATTAATTTAATATCGCGAGATGATGGCAGAGAAATGTAAGGTACGTACGTCACGGCATGGCTACATGGTATTGAGACATCCGGGTTCAAGGATGTATACACCTAGATATATATCTCTGGGTGAATGTGTGTGTGGGGAGAAAAATTCTCAAATATTGAAAGACTGAAAGGCTTATCTGACACGAGATCACTGCCACATACTCGTTTCATATGCTACTGCTGCTGCTAGTGGTGGTAGTGATGGCAATACGCTTATGCAGTGACGTGTGACGTGTGACGGGTTTTTTTTACCAGTAGTAGGATAATAGAGGCCAGTTCGGTATTCCCGGACCAATACGCATGCATATATGCATGTATGTACAGCTATGCGATCATGTACGATGTCGTCAGACACGTGTTTCATTAATGTATAATATATAGGCTTCGTTAACGTGACTCCGGTCTTCTTTTGATAAAAAGTGAATGTCGTACGTATTACCTACACGATTTAATAACAAAGGTGAATCCCAGACGATCAGACGAAGGCCAGATGTCGTTTGAAAGTCACGTTTTGTTTTTTGCTTATGATCACACAGATACGGAGTGTTTGATTAAAGGCGTCTTACAAAGTCGATATGACAAGCTTCCTTTTGTTTCATTAACAGAAATACCGTTTTTATTTTGGACCGATATAGCAGACGTCTTTTAAACTACTTCGTAGTAGTCTTCGAACTGAAAAGTCGTCTTATAAACTAGAGGACGACGTTTTAGATTTTGGATTCGTCAAACTCTTTCGAAACACGTTCTTCTGTTTTTTACTAATCTAAGACGACTACTTTTACTTCTGGATTAAAGACGTCTTTTAGACGACTCGTTTTTTTCTGAACTAAAAGACGTCTTAGACGACTGTTTTTACTTCGGAATATCAAAGACGTATTTTTAGACAAGTATCTTTCGATTTATACCGAAAAACGCATTTGATACGATTTTTCTTCGTTCACAACACAAAGAAGTCTTCAAGACAACTTTTTCAACAAAATACGTCTAAATACGACTTCGTCTGTTTTAGAGCTGAAAGACGTCGGCTTTTAGATGATTATTTGCCTTTGATTCAGACCGAAAGACGTCTTTGTTGCAAATTTTACCAAATACTTTAAGTCGCTTAATACGATTCCGTTTGGGATTTTCTCGACGTCTTATAGCGTCGTGGAATGAATTTTATCCCGCAGAAATCAACGTGTAACATATAAAACAAACGCAATTAATATTTTACAGGAATGCGGTTGCATGTGCGGCCAATGCGGTAGTAAAAACGACGCCGAAAATCATGCCGAAATGCATTTGCACGTAGAGATCGAACACTTGCGTCAGAGGTTACTAGAGCGGGACAGTCACATCGTGACAATGGAAACTCAATTTCTCAACGAGGCCGACAAATTTCCAAACGGCGAGCTGGCCTCTATGAAAGACGAGATGCTTACGTGGCAAGAAAAATACTCGAGGTTGTACGAGGCCCACAAAAGAGTGCAGAAAGTCAACCAAAATCTAGAGGACAAACTCCTCAGGATCGTTGATAAATGCGAGACCGAAAAAAGCGCATTCACGAAGGACATAGCTACCCTATCTCACAGATTAGCCGATGCCAATTACACGATACACAGATTAACACAGGATAATGTTAGTTCGAATAAAAACAATCGATTATCATATTATTTCGCTTTAATATCATCGTTATCGTTGATAGTTTCATTGTTTTTTTTTTTTTTTGTTTTTTACAGGAAAAATACAGAAACGATGTCAATCTCGCCATTCAATTGCTACAGTGCAAACCTTCGAATTTCGTCAGCCAGAGATACGATTCCGTAAGATTTACGCATTTTATATCCATATAAGGCGGTCGTCGGCCAAAATTTAAAAAGAAGCGAAATTTTGACCAGAAATTGAATTTCCGGCATTTTTATTCAATATCTTCGCTTGCCGTTTGAATTTCGAATTTTTTAGATCGGATTAGTTATCAGTGGTCAGAAATACTCACGCAAACCGATTTTTACTAAAATCGTAGTATTTTTTCAATTTTTAATCGCCATTGTGAATTTTGCATTTTTGAGGCCAGAACCGCGATCAGCGATCTCAAAAACCTCCGGGAACTGATTTTCATCAAGATCGTACTATTTTTCTTAATTTTTATCCGCCATTCTGATTTTTGTAATTTTTAGGTCGGATTCGTGATCGGTGACCCGAAAACCCTTTTCAAATCGATTATTATTAAATTCGTAGCAATTTTGGGAACAGGGACCCAGAAATCATCTGGGAATGAATTTTCGTGAGAATCTAACGACTTTTTGCTTTTTGGTCCGTCCGTTCCTCCGCCATTTTGAATTTGGGGATTTTTATTCGAAATTGAAAAAAGAAAACAACACTTATCCAAAAACCGCTGAGACTAGATCCAATAGAAATCGATGATACAAAAATGATAAAAAAAAATTTCCTCTCTAGCTACCATCCGAAGTCCAGGCCAAAGTGAGGACTTACGTAGCCCAAAAACGGGTAGTGCCAAGCAGCGGTAGCAGCGACGGAGCTGCGGCGGCTCCAGACGTGAAGAGTATAACAGTACCGATCTCGACATTCCCGCCGACAGCGATGGTCTACAATATAACAAAGCCAAACAACCTAGTAGATAAGGACAGCGACGACGAGAGCGACGACTCCAAGCCACCGGTTGACATAGTGTCAGCAGCTATAATGGCGAAAGTATTAGAAGAACGTGAGAGGGAAAGAGTGTTCGCCAAACACTGCGACACTTGTACCTGCCACAGAAGCATACTGACAAACGACGTCGAGACCCAGACTGATGATTATTTAAGCAATTATGATAGCGATAAGTTCACCGACGAGACTAGCTCTAGTAATAAGGCCGGATCGGGCGGTCAAACCTTGTCGAAAAATCCCAAAGACGAGTGGTCTGATTCGAACGTGAACAAAGGGACGAGCTTTCAGTACGTGAACGAGAAACCGTTCGCCGCTGGTAATCCGAGGATCAAGGACTTCTCAACGAGCTCGAAAACCGGCATAGAGAATAACAAGAACGGAAATCATCCGATTGAACAGCACAGAGAAGCGTCGAAGAAAACGATTAACCAAAGCCCCATGAAACAGGCCACATTCAACCATGGAAATTCGGTGGATAAGGGCACATCGAGACAGCAAACCGGCGCCAGAAATCAGAAGAAGTCGGAGCCACAGAGCGTCTATAGATTGTCGAAGATTACTGGCCAGTCTGCTAAGTACAAACCTCTACCTTCCACCGATGTAGATTTTATAGACTTGAAACATATGCAGAGAGAAACAGACGTGACGAATGATAGAGTGTGGAAGAACGACTGGTCGATATCGAGCCAGAAGTCGGAAACCACAACTGCGGATCAAACCATCGACGTGATAAACGAGAGGGCATGGAAAACCGGGGATAGTAACACTGCGGCTAAGCCACGGCTGACTTTGATCGAAGTTAAGCCGCTCGTGGTCGACTCTTCGAGTTCTAACTTGCAGCAGAGTGACTCTAGGCTTCATCAATCCGAGGACACTGCCAGCCCGAGCTTCAGCAGCGATAGTTTAGTCATTTCTAGCTCGGATCCGCCCAGTACTTCGAGCGACGCGATTAGCCAGCTTGGAAACAACAAGATGACTGTTAACAACATAAATAACAACATAAATAACAGCCTGATGTCCAATTGGCAGGATAGAACCACCGGGCCGCGGGGATGTTCGATGAGGATAACGCCAGGGTCTAAAAACATACTTTTGGACAATGCTGGTAATTATCAGACAGTTTTGTACACCAGCACTGCTGGCGGGAGACCAAATACTGCCTTGGTCCATACCGCCAAGTCCAACAAGTCCCAAGGCTCGACTTCGACCAGTAGTACCGAGGACAATTCACCGGCGGTTTTACTAAGCGATAATACCCAGTTCCAGAGAGTCGCGGAGTGGATCAAGGCCTCTGGTCCCGTGGAGAGACAAGCTAGCAACAAATCCAACGACGATATGTCGATAAAGACCCTCAACAACGCGTTGAGCAAGATAAAAGACGGGAAATTGGCGATCGGGGAGAAGAAAACTAACGCTAATGTATCGAAACTTGGGAGTTCTTTGAACGGTAAACCGCCACAGTCCTTGACGATAAAAAGTGGCCAGAAAATCGAAAGGTTCGGAAGAGATATAAGGCCGAATTCACGCATCAGCGTCAAAGATGACAACGAAGATCTCATCAGCTTCGATTCTCCCGTCGACGACGATCATCTCGGGATTCCTCGGAGCGGGAAGAAGATTATAGACGTCAAAGTAACCAGGGAAATGGAAGAGACTTATCTGAAACTTGCCGCTAGCTTGGATCCTGATAATCTAGAATTTTCGAGCTCTGAAAGCGCCGATATTACCATAGAAAAGTATAGGAGAGAGTACAAGAGAACTCATGCTGTCAAAAGCCAAGATAATAAGACCTCGTAATAGTACGCTTTGATAGGCGTTAGTCGTTAATTTAAGGACTTTTAAAATCAACGATTTATGCTGCAACAATCGTTACCAGTTATTAAAATCGCCGGTTTTTAGCCGATTTTTAAGATTTAAAAACGATTTTCGGCACCTTTCACGGTTCTATTACATTCTGCGTACCAGTTTATGCAATTTAAACATCTGTTTGAAATTTCGTTCCAAAACTCCACGAACTTCTTTTCCACAGATTTCTTCAAAACTGGAATTAAATTTTGCCAATTTTGTATTTGGACAATCTTTCCTTTATTTTCGGGATCAATCCCAAGCTTATCTAAGATCTCCCAGTTTCATTTCAATATTTTGAACTATTTCATATGATTTAAATAATTTCATCAATTTCTTCAACATATCGTGAATTTCGATCGCTAATCATCAAATGGTTCTCAAATTCTTGTATCCGCATTCAACGAATTGTGCTGCAAGAAGTTCTCTAGTTTTTTTTTCTTCTGATAATAATTGAACGAATAAAATCGGATAGAAAATAACAAAGAATTAGAATTTCGGTTATAAATAGTTACCAATTTTATGAATCACCGCCAATGTCTTATTATAACTCTCATAATCCTAAGCTTGAATTATCAATAGCGTCGTAAAGTCTATCTGGAAATCTCTAAGAATAGATAAGATATAATCACGAGTCACATGGGAATTGGAAGAGAAAGGTAAAGATAACAAAAAATAGAAGAAAAAATAGGAAGAAAAAAATAAATAAATAAAATAGAAATAAAATGAGATAAAAATCACCCGGAAATTAGATCGAATTATGCAATTTAGCTGATCATCAGGCTTTGAATCGCACTTAGAATTACTTACGAACGAAAAAAATAAACGAACTCCTGTTTTAACCGAAGATAAATAATAAGGACGATGAAAAAAGCGGAAAAAGAAAACAAAAAATTATATTTGTACACGATTCGCTGGCAGCTTTTATTATAGGTAGAAAAAAAAAAAATTATCAACGATATCCTGTTCTTCGTAAATAGAAAATCCAAAAAAATCAAAAAAATCTAGAATTTTATTTCCTGAATTTTCCGTCTTTTTGTTTTGTTGTTGTTTTTGGTCTTCTTCCTCTTCGGCGTGAATTCGAAATTTGTTTCTTTTACAATTTTTCACGTGTGCATACGATATCGACACGTGGGATAGTAATATGTAATTATTATTATGAAAACTAAAGACAATACGAAATTCTGAAGTCGACTTATGTACTATAAATAAATATACATACATATATAGCTTCTTAAATACTCATGAGAACTCCCCCCCTCCCCCACCCCAAAAAAAGAGAGAAACAGAAAAAGGAACGGAAAGAAAAGTAGGGAAAAAAGAAAAAAAAAGACCAAATTATATGAAATAACTTGTAAATGTATATGTTATAAGTCGTGGCGACGTTAAATTGATGATAAACTAAGAACTAATATAATAATAGAAAAAGAGAAGGAAAAGAGAGAAGAAGAAAAAAAAATAATAATAATAGAAATAATAATTACCATTTCTATGAGCAATGTTGAAAATAAATAAATAAATGAAGAAAAAATGTTTTCAAGCATGTATATCACGGTGCTAATGTCACAATTAATTCGATTCTAATTCTATACTATAATTTAATATACTATGTACGCATATACATATACTGCAGATGTGGTAGTCTGATGGGGAGTCGAAATATCTCGGTATATAAAATATAATTATATAGCAATTAATAATTAATCAATTAATCAATTGAATACTAGCCAGTATTAGTTAGTCGAATGCTAAAGCGCTACCAAAACGTATGTATATATATTATATATATATTATATATATACGTATATATGGGGGATTTCAGCTCAAATCACGGGGTCAACGGCCAGGACTTTTTCGATTTCGACCATGAATTTTTTTTGGGTCCTTTCAGGACCAAAATGGAACCTTAATTTCTTCAAAATTTTTCCTTCATTTATTCGCGGTCTGGTACGCACCCTCTGATATCGCTTTATCGAGCGAACACAGGCAAAAAAGCGCTTTTTAAATCGATGAAATTTAGCACTGAGAAGAAGTATTTTCATCACACTTAAAGAATTGGCCGAGACCAACTAGTGTTTTTTTTTTTTTTTTTTTTATAATTGTTTTCCGAATTTTAATTCATTTCTTTCAAACCGTAACACCGTTATTCGAACTGGAATGCCCCATATACATATAAATTATACAGATATATATGAATATGTGTGTATGAGAAGTTGATGTATCATATGTGTACGCGTTGTGTAGTATGTACAGGGATTTTCCACGTGCAGTTTTCTACTTGAAAAAAGGAAGAGAAAAATAATAGAAATAAAAAAGGAAACAGGAAAAATTATGACAATTATTATGAAACTCGTTTGATAATTAGTTGTTTGAGGCGAAAAATTGTCGAATGGAATGATTTTCTGGAACAAAAAAAAATCATTAAAGAACTTATTTTTACTCTGTGGACGTCTAAAAACGTCTAAAAGTCGTCTAGAAGACGTATTTCTCGAGAATACTGTCCAATGCAATTATTAGAATTATTTTGAGTGCGTCTCTGGGTCCAAAAGAAGTATTCTAGATGACTTTCGTTCATTTTTTTTGTTGGCAGCCCGATTAATTATTGACTGTGGAATTATTATAGATGGGTATAAATTGAATTAAATATACAGCATGAAATTTCGTTTATACTGCAACGTTCTGGAAAAAAACTGATTACATATACGTATACGTATACCTATACATAGATAGGAAAGAAAAGAATGAAAGAAAATGGAATGATATTAAATAAAATAAAATAAAATAAAAAATGAAACCAAAAACTGAACTTTTGAGCAGTATATTTTATTACTCTACTGCATGGCGCTTACATATGTTAAATAATGTATATCAAATACACTTGCCTCTCTCTCTATACATACCAATACATTATAGTGTATAGATTTTTTATTTTTATTTCTTCAAATCGCCGATACGCCGTGAAAAACTTGTTCCATCGACTAAGATTTTCTTTCCACGCCGTTGCGGGACGCAATGGAAATTTTTTTATTTATTTATTTTTCTCAATTTTCACGGAACTTTGCGTTGCACAGATTTATTGCACCGAGACAAAAGTGGTCGTCTTCGGCTACAGCTGGTCGCATCGTTAATCGAAATTTCTTCAAATTTTCGAGGGACTGTTTTACGTCTATGTATTTTCGGGGTGACGGTGAACCGATGATATCCGGTGAATTTCATTAGTTGCGGAAAAGAAAATTTGCTGATTTTGAACCATTTTATTTATGTTTATTTTGTATCTTTTTTTTTGGCAAACGTTGAGAAAAGAAAAAATGAAGACTCTACAACATTGTTGTTGGTTTTTTTTTTTTTTCCCCCCGAAATGACACAGTCTTAGAATATTTACTCCAAATTTCAAAAAGTTTCGATAAACTATACGCGACCTAACTGTGTATATCCTACGAAAACCACTTTTCCTTCGCCAGATTTGATCTACCTGAGACGAAGTCCGTGCAAAATTTTCGATATGTAATTTCAAAACGTAGCGGTGATTTGATAAAAAAAAAAAGAAACGAAAAAATATGAGGGCATAGAACAGTGATCGATCGATGAATAATTTATGAATGGATGATTATAATTATGTTTAGGTTTAATTGATTTTGCGTAGGTACCCGGCTGGACCAAAAAAGGAAAAAAAAAAAACTATACTACTAGTAGTTACGTATACTCTGTATAATTTTGTAAATGTATAATTATGTGATGCTGTATACGTGATACTTGATAATTGATATATTTGCAACTATTATTATGATGATAATAATAATAATAATAATTATAATAATGATAATAATAAATAGCCAAGCCAATTTTCAAAATTAAGTATCTACACATCGAATAGTGTAGTTTAATTGAATTATTTTCACAACGTTTAAATACGTTTAATAAACAGATGTTATGTTCAATTAATATATATGGGGTATTCCAGGAATTTTTGAACGGTCCCAAACTCACACCCCCTCCGATTTCAAAATGAATTTTTTTACTCTTAGCCCTAGATCTTTGAAGGGTTCATGAATTTTTTCAGATTTTTGAATCAATGAATTTCAGAATCCCGTCATATTGTATGTAAATAACTTTTTTGTACGATTCTTTGTTTTTGAATTAAAATTGACTGAAAAAAAACAAAAGTATCGAAATGAGCGATTTTGTAAAATTTGCAACTAGCGAACGGATGTTCGCAAAAATCTGAAAAAATTCATGAACCCTTTAAAGATCAAGCTAGGGCTAGGACTAAAAAAAGAACATTTTGAAATCGGAGGGGATGTGGGTTCGGGACCGTTCGAAAATTCCTGGAATACGCCATATATACACGCCCTGTATTCCTATATACACGCAATACATATATGTATAGGTATTTGAAGAAAGAAAAAAAAAAAGTACCTAATCAATGACCTTGTACCATATAATAATAATAATAATAATGATAATGATATAATATTACAATGATTATGTAACGTGACGTTAATTGTGAAAAATGTATATACGATTCATAATAATAATAATATTAATGATAATACTATAAATAAAATATATTTAAACGGGCTTAACTGAACTTATATAGTCATCATATCATACATATTGATCCTTACCAATTTTCCGATCGATCAGAATATATCTGACACCATGAAAAAGAATACTTGTGCAATATACTCATGATTGTAAAAAAAAACTATGTTTTTTAGATTCGGGTGCGGATGTAATTCAGAATTCGTAAATAATCTAGGAGATATTCACCCTTGGAGCAGACACAAACCAAAAGTTGTTCGATAGTACAGAATTCTCGAATTTTGAATACTTGGAAACACATCTTTTTCCATCTACGAAATCATCGACATTTTTTGTCATGCTGGCTGTTTCTGATCGATAATAAAATTACTATATTCACGTATTTTCAGCCCAAAAGTTTCGACACACGATATTGTGATCAGAGATTGCTGATTTTTTGAGATCGGATCGAACGATGGTAGATTTTTATCGCAGGATTAGTAAAGTCACCGATTTTTTGTGAAAAAATCATTCCTAAAAATTTATATCGGCGGTCTTACCCGATTTTGGAGAATTATAAAGGACTTCAGCGAGCTTTCACGGTTTTATCACATTGCGCACATCAGTTTCTGCGATTGACCGATTTATTTGAGATTTTTCTCAGATTTTACCCGATTTTAAAAAAATTACTTTCCAAAACTCGACTTATTGATTATATGACTTCAATTATTGATAGACTTCTTCACACTATCGATCCAAAATTTGAACAATTCGTTACCGATTTCCCAGATATTTGAAAATTTCACAGATTTCTTTGAAATTCTGCCCAGATTTTAATAAGTCAATGAATTTTTTCAAAATCGCAATCAAATTTCACTCACTATTCCTCCAACATTTCGTATCCGAATGAATTGCATAAAATTTTTTTTTTCCCCTCAAAATAAAAATTAAATCGGTCAATTCAAGCAGGGCACAAATGTATACCCCCACACAAATCCGCCGATCATCGCGCAATGCAGCTTCCACATCAGGAGAGTTTCTTGCCTGATGATCTCAGCTTAGCTAGTTTCATTCAAGACTGTTCCTGCGGTCCGTCTATTGGTGATTTCATGCCAAGTATGAAAGGAATTGGGTCATAGTTCGCGGTGGTCAAGCACTTGGCATGATGAATGGCCCAGTGCATGTTCACCTGGTAACCGGTGATAGTAAGCAGCCTGAAATCTGCACACCATATGTATGCACATATGGTATGGTGCAATACGCCAATTGGCGACGTGTGTGTCCACACGGGTATTGGAAAAGCGAACCTTGCACACATGTAGACCGTACAGTGGCATGGTGAATGCGGGTGTTGTCGCGTGTGCCGTTCTGCCTAGCTACGTGGGTGGTGAAATGAATCGATACTCGGGCGTCAGGACGGACGGCGTCAAAGGTTGGTATACGTGAGGTTCCGGGTACAGGGGGGGATCCTGCGGGGCCAAGGAAGGGGTCTTCGGGTCTGCGGTCCCCCTTCCTCCATGGTTCTCTTCGCAGACACATACCCAGTGTTCAGAAGGCCAGCACCAGCACCACCAGACGCGCGGAGTCTCGCGCGCAGCCGAAGCGGCTTAGCTACAATCACCAATCTGCTGAACGAACGGACAGTCGAGACTCAGACCTCAGACCGCGTGTTGTGGCAGCCGGTCTTCTCCTCACGTCATCGCGATTACACTTTCATCAATTAAACACAACAGTCGCTGATTAATCGTCGAAATCAAAGAGGGAGAGACTCTTCACCGAGTTGAACACCGGTTGTAAACCAGTTACCAAAAAGTCCTGAAATTGTGACGTTCCACTGACGTGTGGCACGCGATAATCGTCAGTAAACAAAGTTCAGTGCTGAACGATCATTGTCGTAAACTTTGCTTAGCTGTTCCGTATCAGCGGTATTAACACTGTCAGCTGAAAGTCGAGCGTGGCTGCTTATCGTTGAGTCCATAAAGGTGTTGGTTTCTTCGTCACACTCGGTTCTAAAGTCTGCACAGGACTTGAAGGATCTTTCGAATATGTCCTGCAGTGGTAATTACCGAGTAGAATCATCGTCCAGCTATTCGAACCCACATGCATCATGTAGATCCGTCGTGCACAGGTGCGCAAGGAGTTTATCTGCAGTGCAGTAACCGGGAAGAATCCCTGATCTATGACCTCAGAAAGAACAACATGGAGTCAAATCACTCGTGGGAATAGCATGTCGAAGTGGAACTACATTCTGCTGCAGTAAAATTGAACAGACTTTTGTCAGTTGGACAGTGAAAGTCTCAAAGAACATCCGGAGTCTTGAGATTAAGGACAAATCCTCTCCCTCGGATCTTGAACTCCACGTGACACGTTGCCTTGATGTGAGTTCGGAGTCCCAGACAAGAAGAAGTCGTTCAATTTGGGAGACGTTAAATGATTGACACAGAAACGATCAGAAGAGTTTTTTGAATCGCGATGCACTAGGAAGTTGAACCCAGGTTCCAGCCATCGGACCTTTTGGTTTCCATCATCATTAGCGAAGATCTCTTTCTTGTGCCTTTGTTAAGGGTTTAAGGCCTTGAGTGATCGGAGCTAAGTGAAGTAACGAAGCCAATTAACCCCGCGGAGGGAGAGTGCATGAAAAGTGACAGCTGCCACGTGGTCTGAGATCAACTCACGTGCTTGGGACTCGACAATCTCTTAGTTAGTTTAGCTCGTAGGAAGAGAGCCGTCCGTCCGGCATCAGCAGCATCAGCCAGGGTGCGGGCGAGGGTATAAATAGTCGAGGAGTAGTTTGGGCTTTTGGGGTGGGGGCAACGGGAGAGGGTCGGCTCGTCGTTGAAAATAGAAAAGAATGTTTTTGGAATCCAATTGGACTTGGTTGGCAGAACGATGGGGCAATATGGCCGACTTGGCCGAGCGGGTGGACGATCTAATATGCAGTTTTGACTCGGCCGGTGACACGACGATGGATACACTATCGATGTTGATATTCGGTTGGATGCTATTCGGGCTGATAGTCCTCTGCGTTGGAAAATACGTTTACAACAGATTCGCGCTCCACGGTATCGCTTCGGCGACAACCGGGTCCGTTAAAGACGGTCATGGATTCGGTGCCCACGTTGGTGCAGACGGTGTTGTGATCCCCGGTGCTGGTGCTGGTGCAAGTGTACCTGGTGCTAAAGGAGTCGTTCAAACTGGCCGGACACCGTCCTCCCCGGTCTCTGTTTCATCGAAATCATCATCCACCGGAGTTTTGGGTGGAACTCCACCCGGTCCTGGTGGTGGTGGAGGAGTTGGTTCAGGATATGTTCCTCCGACACCCCCAGTCCGTAAACGACTGACCAGAAAGACTTCCGGTCCGTTGATAAGCCCGGCGAGGAGTTCGAGGGCTCTTCATCTTCCAACTGCTACAGGAGCAGACGCCGAGGCTGTCCGCTGGGTGAACGAGCTGATAATATGGCTTCACTCAGACCTAGTTATTCTCAACGAGATTCTTGCCACCTGGGTCGTATCACTGAACGATTTTACCACCAGCTCCGTAGAGGAGGTGAGTCTGAAACAGAAATTACCTACTCTTTTTAGGGAGGTAATCGCATAGAGAGAAGGAACTGTACACGGGTTTAGAGCCAGTCACACTGCACTGGTTAAAGATCACTACGCCAAACGTGACTGGAATAAGAATACTAAGATGTACAATCGTGATCTTTGACCCGCACGTATAAAAGCTCGTGAAAGAAAAAAAGAAAAAAAAATGTATACATATATTGTTCATGGTTACTTTATTCGTGCATGAATTATTCAGGGATATTCTCAATGTGTTATCGATCGAGTTCTCAGGCAGAAATAAGCACTTGTTGTTTTATAGTGTAGCCAGTAGATATATGGCCACTTCGCAATCCGATTGGCACACGGTTTTTTACTGTTTTTCGAAAAACTTATCTTCAAGGCGTATTTTAAGACCGTTCAGTCTCTCCTTTCAGTAGACACTTGTTCGGGGGATTTGTGACGACTGAAGTAAATGATGTACAGATATCCCGTTTTTTGCTCGTGATTCTACGTAATCTCATCTATAAATTTTGATGATAAAAAACTTCGCATCTTACATCATCTGGCCACTAGCAAAGGTTCGATTGAGCTCTGTAAAAATGACGTAGGTTCACTGCTGACTTGATTTTCAAGTCAATTTTAGTTAAAAAAAGTCCCGATTTGGTGAGATTATTCAATACTAATGTGATTCTAGCGTGAACTACGATCGTCAGAAAATATCTTATTTTTGATACGTTTTCAAATCCACAAAGTCCGTTTACTAAAAAGTACAAGAATTTAAATTTTCTCAAATTTTTTTACATCCGAATAAACGAATATTTTAAAAAAATTCTAGTTCACGTCAGAACTACATATAAGGACTGCACGTACAAGAAATTGGAAATTGATCGTACTAATGATCAGCTAGTTATCGAGTCCACAATTGACCTATGTCATTTTTACAGAGCTCACTTAAATTTATGCTAGCGGCCACATGATGTGAGATACGAGAATTTTCAACATCAAGATCTGTAGGTGACATTACGTAGAATAAAGCCCTGAAACAGGATATCTGTGAATTATTTACCTCCGTCGTCACAGTCCCCGAAAACCTGCCAATTTTCCTTACCCCCTCAAGAGATCAAAGAAGTTGAGATTCGACTGTAACCATAGAAGAAAAGGGGGAATTGCCATTCTCGACGATACCTTGCGGTGTCAGAATCGATCCTCTCTGACGAGTAAGGCATTGTGAGGTTTTTCCCAGTGTTTGAATAGGTGGGTTTGTTAGGTAAATACATGCTCACAGCACCAGGTTCCAAATTTGATATTGTTAGAAGAGCTCTGCCAGCTATTAAAGTGCGGCTTAGAACGGCTTGGCTTATGTGAGTTAACTTAGTTAGGGCTTGGCCCACTTACACACAAGTATAGATATCGCGTATACTGGCGGGCTTATCGAATCCAAGCACAAAGACCAGCTTTGTTGGAACTGGAATTCCGCCGGTACAGAACATACGGACAACCAGGCCGACGAACCTTTCGTCAAACCCGTAATTCACACTTTTCGAAAGATCAAGGACGTTCTTCAGACGCTTGATAGCATTTTCGGAGGACCTTGATTCGCGTCTTGGATTTTGTGCACTGGCCAGTTTCTCCACAAACGGTTTTTAATTCCGAATCAAGAGGAACCAAAATCTGTAGTCGGTGCGAACCGTTGTTATTGCTTGGGCATATCTGAAACGTTACCAGCTCGAGTGACTGAGTCAGCATCAAGCTATAAAAAGCTGGGTCGATCTGATCCTGCAGGCTTTTCCCGTGCCACCGAAATCGGTTCGACGCTATGGAAGAGAAATTATCTGATATGCAATGACGATAAAATGATTTTCCTAAATGGCGAATTTGAATCTAAAAGAAAACGACTCTGTCTCACTTCGTTTTCGATAGAAACATAGGATTATTATCGCCGGAAGTATATAATCGGTTGACTGAATGTAAGTGAGAATTCACCAACCTTGCAGCTTATCGTGACTTACTGAATATACAAAATGGCTACAGGAATTATCTGAGCTAGTTTAAATATTGCTTAATGTTGTTGCAGCGTGACATAATTCGGGGTATAATTGTGTAATAGATACGTGTGGATAGAAGATTGGTTTTATTTGTTGAGACACGTGTATTCGGGAAACGACTCTGGTTATATAGACACTTTTGATTAATTTAGAAGCACTGACCGCACATCAGGTGCCAAGATGCTAAACACACTAATGGCGTATTCGCAGATGACTAGTTGATCGTGCACGTGTACTGAAATAAGTAGAAATTATTCTAATCCTCGTCATGAGACGTGTTTAGAAATTATTTCAGATTTTATGGAGCTTTGACGTATACATAGATTCAATCCACCGAAGAAAAAGGTCTTCGATACTCACTAATCATTTAATTTTAGAAAATCGAGTTGTTCTCTTTTCGTGATTCTAGTTTGCGCGACAGCGAATAGTGACGAAGGTATCCTGTAAAATTTTCAGATCAATCAGAGCCTTCGTCTACACCGTACCAAGAACTAAAAGTGGTTATTGCAGGCTGCAGGTCGCATCGTTGGTCGAATCTTCTTGAAATTTGGAGAGAATATTCTGAAACGATGTCACTCTGGGGCAAACCAATAATATATAGAGATGAGGCAAGTCTTCTATCGTTGTGACGCACCTTTTTCTCGACGATGACAAAACAGTGGCCCAAAATAAAAAAATTTCGTATCTAAAAGTGAAATTCATCGTATATCATCGGTTTGCACTGGAATTAGGTACATCGATGCGAAATATTCCCTCGCAAATTTGAGTAATTTTCGATTAACAATGCTTTTGCTTCAGTGCAATCAATCCGTGCAATTCAAAGCTTCATATAAAGTCTCAGATTGTTTTTAACCATGTCCATTTTGTCGGAGAAGTATAAGTGTCGTGTTCTTGATACTCCGAATTAACAATGAGCTAATGACCAATTGATAAACTCTTGAAAGGAGATGGCGAAACACGGTGAGATCATCGCGATACATAAGATCCTTTTTTTCCTCTCTTTTTACTGTGTAATAAAATGAGATTGTGACATATTATCTATTCGTAGGAGATTGTGCAGAAACTCTTTACCTATGCTATACAAGTATAGAGCCTATGAATTATCCTTCTCTTTTTTTTTTTTATTTCTTGCTGCAATTATTGATTCGAAGTTGTTATAGTGTTGTGAACCACATCTTGTCATCGTCGGCTAATCGGGTCAAAATTATTTGAGTCGTTATGATGTCTAAACGTAGAACTAACAGTCGTCAGAAATTCCAAACTTGTTTTTCAGAATTTAGATTTCATATTATAGACTCAGATTCTAGATTTCAAATTCCTGATTCGAGATTACAGATCGTATAGAATCTCACTCTCTGTATTCTTTTGTTTTTTCAGATACTTTTACTCGATTGTAGATTCTAGATTCAAGATTCAGGATTTGAAATTCTACATTGCAGAAATGAGATTCTAGATTCTAGCTCCATGATTTTACGTGTTATTTGGTAGGTTCTGGGATATTATGGGTTGTTGGCTCGATTCTAAATTCTAGATTTGTGATTCTGGATTATATATTCTATTTCATTGATCCTAAATTCTAGTTTTCAGATTTAAAATTCAAGACATTGAATTCTAGGTTCTAGATACTATATTCTATTTGTGTTGCTATATTCTAGATTCAAAGTACAGGAAACTGTAGAATCTAGAATTCAGAGATTCTATATTCTACATTTTCACGTTCTAGATTCTAGCTGATTCTACATTATACTTTTCCTGATTATAGATCTTCGCTGATTCTGCATTCTAGATTCTATCTGATTACAGATTCTTGATTATGGATTCTAGATGCTCAATTCGGATTTCGAATTTCTACTTGTATGTATGTACCTGATTCTAGATTCCAGATGCTATATTCTGTCTGCTAGATCTTACAAACTAGACTCTACATTCTAGATTCCGTATTCCGATTCTAGATTAAGAATTATACACTCTTCATGCTGAATTCGATATTCCTAACATACACTTGCCTCTAACTTCTAGCTTATAAATTCTTAATTCTACATTTTAGTTTCGAATAATCCGTTCAACGTGAATCAAGAACCGCCACGACCTTCTCACATCGAAATTAAATTCACCACAAGGCGTTGGTGAATGAGATTCAATTAGCAGCAACACACGTGTGACGGTTACAAATGCGATTCCATCCACATAGCTATAAAATCGCAACACGTATCTATATGCATATGTGCCTATCTAACGATAATGTTACGTATGTATGTAGCTCGAACTCCGCAACGTGGAATGTCAAACCCGAAGGTTTAGAATTTGGTTACCGTGTGACGTCACGGCGCACCGCGTCGCGACGCGCCGTATGTTTGCCGCGGTGGAACAATCGATAAACGCCGCAGTGGTGACGTCACTATATGGGTACAGTATATACCAAACTATGTATATATGCCATTCTAAATTTACATCATCGTTTCATAACCGCCTTTAAACCTTTTTCATTTCGTTTCTTTTTCTCTTCTTCTTCGTTTTTCTTTTTTTTTTTCTACTCTAACGAAAACGGTTACGGTTACCAGCTCCCAGATGTCAAACTGTCAAATATTACCCTGACACTACGCAGAGCGGTAATTAATTGTCGGATAATCCTTACAGCTACCAAACTCCACATACTTCGTGATCCTGAAGTCCCCTAAGTCGCTCCAAGCAATTCAAACGATTAAATCATCCCAAATAAACTTCCCGATAGGTCGTTAAGCTCGAATGAATTTTGGCTGAAAATGAGCGAAGAAAAACTTGAAACAACCGTTAATATCTCGCGCGAAAACGTGACGTTTGAAAATTCGTTGGTGACTTATTTAGCGCATTTTTAAACCGAGCAACTTTTGTAGGAAACATTTTTTCGCACGGTCAAAATTGCGAGCGAAATTTCAATTTTGGTGGCTTTAGGTAGATCAAGTCCGCGCTGACCACCCGGTATGTTTTATATTGCATCTGCAGACACGTACTCGGTGAGAGTTGAGACTGATCATCCCCAGAGCACAGAATTTGAAATTCGGGGCTTCGAGGCTCTGAAATAACCCGATATGCCATAATTTTTCAACTTCATTATACACAGATGTATACCGTGCGCGCGCAGATGCACGATTTTAACACATATGCGGTTATTTTTGACGAGTGACGTCAGCGACGACCAATCCGCGAGGCCACTGACAGTCCGTGACGAAACCTTTACTTCGACTTTATCGTGTCTATGATGTAATCGAAAATAAAATACACACACACAGGCATGCAAAGCAGACTACCATGCATTGGCGTATGGCCTATGGCGAGCGGGTATTGGCCCATCAGATTGTAAAGAGTAAGATTGATCTATGGCCGGAGAGGCCAAGTGGCTGTCTATTAAATAGAAATCCGAGACCACTGGCTGATGAAATTAGTCAGAATTTATTAAATGTTCGATGAAAGTCGCACTGCATCTTAGTTTTCCACTTTTAGAACTCACAGAGTCACGAATATATCTCGTATTCTGATGTCTGGTGCTCGAACGAGCGATTCACCGCTGGGCGGCGCACGCGGCGATGCTCTCTCGTTGACGAGGTAATACGAGGCCCGAATATAACTCTGCGCCGTCTTTGATGGATATTTATCGATTTTGGATCAAATTTTGAGTATTTAGGAGTAAGATTGTAGTTGGTTGATCATGAGGATGTTTAAATTATAGAATTTAAGGATTTATATCTTTTCTGATTCATTGCTTCCGATGCTTTATTGTGTATAGAAAGTCTCTGCACGATAGAACTGAATTATGATATCAATTATTCAAGTCACTTGTTGGAATTGATGCGATTCACGATTACGATAGCGACATGCACTACATATATATTCCTCATGTGTAGGTACTTAGCGATTGTTGTCAGCCAACCTAGTTAAGGCAGCTGTATCTTAGGTCCGGTTGTATACTTTCGCAACTTTTACTCTCTCGAAAAGGGAACGGATCCTCTCCATGAGTAGAATTTAGTTTTAGTTGATTTGTAGACCAAACGAGTTTCACGAACGTAATCATTATTATCATCATATATTCCCTGACTCATACCTGTATGTCTATGTCTGTATTCTTTCAGTACGGAAAACGTAGACCGGAAAAACAGTGCGACTTCAATTCTAAATTCGAAAAAAAAAAAAAAAAAAATTGGTTTGATTAAGAAAAGAATTTTCTTCGGTTCATTTCCTGCCAGTAAAAAAATAAACGAAATTCTCCCTTTAACGTTGTGTAACGAGTCTGGACGGTGTAGACAACCTTTCCATTCGAGGTACACCTAAGTATCGACCATCGACGGGACGTGCCCTAATATTTCGTTGTTCGTATCCCCTAGCTACTGTATAAGCGAGGGTGTATGACTAACGGTTGTTAAAAGCTTCAAAAGCGATCGATTCTGGGGTGTTTGACGTTTTTTTTCTCTTCCCTACTGCTGAGCATACCCTATGTCGACAGCCTCGCGCTCTTTATAGATTAGCTCACTCGTTCGTGGCTGCTAAATAGACAGGGGTGAAGAAAAAAGAAGAAGAAAGAAAAAAATAAAATAAAAATGATATTTAGAAAAGAGGGAAATCGAATTTTCGGTTTCTCGTCGGTTTTTTATTCGTTTTTCTATCTTTCGTCAGAATTTTAATTCCAATTGACGACGCGAAGTCCATCTAACGAGCGAACGAAGGTATATAGGTACAGAAATTTGGAGATGAAAGGGTCTGTCGAACAAATTTGTTTTTTACGTCAATCAGGGAATTTCACATTTCAAACTCGTTAAAAAAAAAAATTCGGAGGAAAAAAAAGCATCGAATGTGTATCGATTTGTGGATGAAAATTCGCGGTAATAATGATAAGTGCTAATGAAGTATGCGATAATTTCACTTTCAGAGGTTCAAACTTGTGAGATAATTATTAGTCACGCATACGTTTATCTAGCAGTGACAGTGAATGTCCAATTTTTGCACGCAACCCGAGCTTCGGTCATCCTCTATAAATTGCCTGAAGAAGGAGTGGCTCTTCACAATGACCAACTAACCATTTCTGGGTTAACTTACATCAGTCAGAGAAATGTATATGTATATATGTATACATATATATTGGTATATTTAATAAAATTGCAACACCCATAGGTGTCTGTTCACATAGTTAAATTGATCAAATTTTACGAGAGAAGATTAGACTCGAAAAGAAAAAAATAGTAATGAATTAATTGACACTTCTGGAACTGATAGCTGCGATATCTCGGTATACGTTCAAGATATCAAGTTTGAGGTGAATATCAAAGATAAAGCTAATTGAATTCTCTATAAAAAAGGTGGGATACGTTTTTTCTTTATCTTCAGTGATTTCGCCGTATTTCAACGCGGAATTTGTAACTGATTATAAAAATTTCAGTTTTTGGCTGGAAGATGACTGAAAATGGACTCAAGATACAGCGAAACCGATAGAGATATAGAAAAAATGTATTCTACCTATTTCATAGAGAATTTAATAAACTTCGATTTTGGTATTCTACCTTCAACTTGATATCATTTACGGTTAACGAGATATCGGCGAAAAACTGGTTCCGAGCACCTTCTTACCTTTTATTCGTTCAATCGTTTCTCATTTGACTGTAGAAATGGTTTGAATTTATTCCTGCCATAATAAAGTTTATCTCGAATTTATATACATATATATAAATCGACCAAATCAAAAGGGGTCGGGTACAAAAGTGGTCGATTTGGCGTGGAATGCCCCATATGTATGTTAAATATATGCGAAATCATGTGTGCGATTACGTGAGTATTCATTTTATGAACTTACCGGAAGCCGCAGATTGCGGTTGTAACGAAAGATGTATAATTGTGTAATTATCCAACGTCTTCCGCGAGGTTTGATTCAATTAAAGAAATTTCATCGACGGATGTTCGCGAATTGTTTTCCAAGAAAAAACGATTTTTATCTTTTTATTTTTTGCTTTGGTCAACTTATACATTTTAAAACGTGTAGTAGTAGGTCTCAACGTATCTGAAAGCGTGAGAAGGAAATCGCGTGAATAATCGACGGCAGAGAGTAGAACCCGTTTTGTTTCTTCTTTTATATACATATACTGATTCGAATCCACGCCACGCTCGAATCGGCCCAAGGTCCTATCACAAGAAACTATTTACCACTACTACATAAACGTAAGAAGAATTTACGAATATAATCACGAATGTAAATTATGTAAAAAAAAAAAGAAACCAGAGAAAAAGAGAGAAATATAAAAAACTACACGCATATCAGATGGGAATTCGAATAGCTGATTGTATATTCTGTGCCAACTCAGTCATCGCGGTTTCCATTCTGCCACCGATTTTTCTTTACATTCATTCAGTTGTAATGAGTACTGAGTATTTAAACAAAATTTTTATCTCTCGTAGATCTCGAGGTATGAATTTTCAAAGATTTCGTATGATTTTTCATATACAGCGGTTTTTAATATCTCCGTAACGTCATTGAATGAACTGCAATGTTGGGATCTGGAAAATCGGCGAAGATATTGGAAAATTCATATCTCGAGATCTACTAGAGATAAAAATTTGGAAAAAATACTCAATACTCATTTTGACTCAACGAATTTAGAAAAAAATTGGCAACGGAATCGGAATGGCAAGTATTGCTGAATCAGTGCGTGACATCGAATGTCTATTATACCGAGAGAAAAACTTGAAACTTTTTTTGAAAGTTTCAAGATTTCCTCTCGGTGTAAGTGTATGTATCTAATTGTAAAATATTATATTGCGTCAGAAGCAAATTACATACATATACCAGATACCTATACTTATATGCCTATGCTATGTAGCTGCGTGGAATTATGTGGCTTTAGTGCAGCTGTGCGTAAAGAGGAACGGAAACCGTTGATCCGTTAGAAAAACGCGGTTAAATAGGTAAAGAGAGAAGAAATTATTGAGAAAATAGTAGAACCACGAATACGAACGAATTTTCGGGGAATTTAGAACATTTCGTACTTCTCGAAAAGAAAAAAAAAATTGTGGACTTTTGTAGTTTTTCATGAAAATTTGTAGATTTCCGTAGTTTTTCAGAAGAATTCGTTATTTTTTTGTCGATCGAACTATAAAATCTATTACGATTTTTCAGACAAATGGAAAACTACACCAAACGTTTCAATTTCCCTAATAATTTGTAAAAAATTCGTAGAATAATTTGCACCTATAGATAATAATTAGTTTTTTTTTCTTTCTTCCAATTTTTCTCGTTCTACAGTCGACAAAATAATTAATTAAACACAGTATTGTTGGCTAAAATTTATGAATTTTATTCTCGTCATTATATACTTGTATATCTCGTTAGGTATATAAAATTACTATTGATGTATATTTTGGTAGGTATAAACGAAGTTTGGATAAGAGGTCAAGTCATTTCGTAAATAAATGAATTATTATAACATTAATAAGAGCTAAAAATAGACTCTTACTGTTTTATCGTTAGTCGGCCTCATTAAATTTTCAATATATAAGTATATCCATCGAGCTGTAACATATATGAGGTATACCTTGTACTGTTGCTGATTATATGTTTCTTTACTGCATATTCTTTGTGCATTTTTATTGTATACGTTATTATTACAATAATTTAATTATTCGTTTGTGATTCAATTTTTGTGAATAATTATATATTATTGTATATTATTATAATAGGATTCGATTTATTTATTGTGAAAATTACGAAAAATAATCTAGTAATGTAGAACTTTCTACTCGTAACAATTTTTCACGAATTTTCATGGATATTGGGACATTTTATAGTTTTCCATCTAAAAAATTGCCGATTTTTGTTGTTTTCCGTATAAGTACTGTAAATTTTCGTAGTTTTTTTGTTTTCAAAAAATTGGTTGGTTTCTTTAATGAAACTATAAAAAAAAAACTACAATCCCTTGTGAAAAACTACGAAAAATTTCAATTTCCATGATAAATCGTAAATGAATTTTTCGAGATTTGTTTCAGAGGTGCTATACTATCACCAGAAGAAGTTTTAATCAAATTAAAAATTGATAAGGCTTAACACTCGTCGAATTCGCATGAAATGGCCCATACACACATACGCATAGATATATAGGTACATGTGTATGTTTTCAATTAGACGGTCGCGTGCAGGCATATAGATATATGTACATAGTTGGTAAATAATAATAAAAAATTCATCCATGGCCATGTATATCGTGTACTATAGTAGAGATATAATAGATATATACTTTATATACCTGTACAAATGGAATCAGTTTCATATGATGAATCGCGGTATATAGATAAAAATCGATCCATCATTGTCTCTTCCATTTTCGTCGACTTTTTTTTTCACTTTTTTTACTTTTTCTTTCTTCTGTATTTTTTTTCCTCGTTTACACTTTTTTGTTTTCTTCTTTGTGTTCCTTTTTTTTTTCTCTCGAATTTCGTAATCGAAATTCCGTTTTGTTGAGGTATATTTATATGTATTATATATTTTTCTCACGATATTTTCTCACCTACCTATATCAGAATCAACTGCGTAAAAACAATTGTGAATGGTTCAAAAGTAAATTGTTTTTCTTATGAGTTTTGTACAAACAAAAAAAAAAAATCACAAAAAGTAGAGTGATATATTTTTTCGATATCCAATTTCGTCCAAAATTCGCAAAGGGTACAATAATTTATTTTATCTGTATCGAATTTTGTCTCAAATTCAGAAACAAATACAAAGATTCAGTTTTCTGATGTTCAATTTTGAACAAACAATTTTGAAAAAACTGTTTTTTTTTTATTTTTTGGTAAATTTTTTTTTTTGTAAAAAATTTACTCACTCCAATTTTTATATATTATGGTATATGCATTTACATAGTAGTTATAATTGGTTTAATACCGACATTCTAATTATTCCATCTCTAATTGCAGCATGGAGTTGGCGTCGAGTTCGTTCGGGTACTTCCGGAAACTCATTCACCCGTTCTCTCCAACATATTCTGCGAGTGCGACTCAAAAGACGACGTTGTAAGTATCTGTTTACATATATACATATATGTATACATACAATTAATGTATACAGAGTGATTCAGGTTAAACGAACCATATTTCGAGGGTAGATTCCCCGCGAGAATCTAAGACTGAATTTCCTTTACTGAAAATTCGAGGGACCGATAGTTTCTGAGCTACGAAAGATCTTAGTCGACCAACCGCAGAGCGCATAGGTCGCATAGACGGGGCACTGCGCAACTCACGCTCATGGCTGGCCATGTCAGCGCCACCTATAAGTCCCGTGATTGGTCAACTAAGATCTTCCGTAGCTCGGAAACTATCGGTTCCTCGAATTTTTGGTAAAGGAATATTAGTCTTAGAATTTCACAAGGAATCTACCCTCAAATTTATGAATTCTTAGACTCGACAGGAATATCAATTATCTGAACAAATTTCCGCAATATTTTGAACATTTTTTCAAAACCTGTTATTCGAGAGACTAAAAGCAATGTATAATATGTTTTTTCAAATGATTTCGAGTCTAAATAATTTTTTCTTCCGTCCTAAGTTTCATTTTTCGTGGATATAAAAATTGTTTCTTGGCTTTAGAAATGAAGAGAAAGCCTTTGAACGGATTTTCATGAAATATAGAAAAGTAATCCTGATATACATCTAGTTTTTCATTTTTATTCGTTATTTTTTATTTTGATAATTTCCATTTTTTTCTTCATTCAGACAATAACCTGCGACTGTGAAGCGACGCCGGCTCTTCAATTGAAGGCTTTCAGACAACGTGGTGAAAAGGTTGAAACGAGTCACTACCGGGTCAACGTAAATCGTTTCCGTGCCCGTCTACACCTCGTCTGCATAACGGAAAAGCTTCTGTTGGATCTGAAATGCGATGGATGGCCAGAGGTTTGAATCCGCTTCAATAATTTCAAATTTTGAATTTGCATTTAAAATTACTAATTTGGTTTTTTCAAATTCGACCAAAAATATTTCTCGATCGAAATATCCCTGCACGAAGTTATTTTTTAGTACAGCTACAAATATACGAAAAAAAAAATTATCTTGAACTCTATAAAATTGAAGAACGTTTCGAAATTTTGATTCCAATTTTTTTTCCATCCACTGTCTTTTCATATTTTTTCTAAATTCATACAAAATCGAAACTTAATCCGTCGTCCTCAGATTAAGGTATCCTTGGCTCCGGTCGGGACCATTAAAAAGGACCTGGACGAGAGCCAGCTCCAAGAAGTTGTGACCGAAATCGTCGTAGGTGCTCTTCGTGGCACGAATCTCCACCTCAATTTAGCACAGTACCCCACGTGCCCTAGGCTATGGAGAGAGCCACCACCACAGCCAGGATTCTCTCTACCACTTCACTACGACAGCATGGTGAAATTAAAAAAAAATATGTTATCTTGGCTTTTCATGTTGCAAGCTTTTATTAATTTTTTTTCTGAATTGCAATGATTTGATCTTTTTTTTTAACTATTTTTTGTGAATTTAAAATTTTTCATTCTCTTTCCTTTTTTTCTTCCTCACGGATTGTAATTTTTTTTCTTAATTTTTTTCTTTTTGAATTGAAATTGTTTCCTTTTTTGTTGTTGTACGAATCGAAATCACTTTTGTCTGATTTATTTGTAGATTGAAATTCTTTTTTTATATTCTTTACTATTTTTCTCTGAATTGAAACAATTTATTCTTTTTTATGAATTGATACGTTTTCGTTTTCCACATTTTCAATTGAAATGAATGTATCATTTTATTTTTTTTTTGGTTTGGTTTGTGAATTGAAATGATTTTTTTTCTTCAACTTCCGGTCCACTATCTGCTCAACGCTTTTTGGGGCGCTTGGCTTTACTTGTAGAATTATTCGAATACAATGACAGACCAGCAACATTCCCAGATGCACCAGTCTCATTCACCTGCATCGATGCAATATGCTCGTGGGGAGCGAAGACTCCTTGTCAAAATTGTCAAAGCTACTGAACTAGGAGGTGCCGAAGGGTGCAAGGAACCATACTGCGTGGTTGAACTCGACGAACCACCCCAGAAAAATCAAACTTCAATAAAAAAGGATACTTCCAATAATCCATTATGGGATGAAGCCTTTTTGTTGTAAGTTTGAAAAAAATTTCTACCTTTTTAAGATTCCATATGAAATTTGTAAAGTTTACTGAAATCCCGCGAATTCCCGCGAACAAATGATTTGAGAAAGTGTTTAGCCGCGAATTTCCAAAAAAAAGTACAAAAATGAAGAGTGTTAAAATTTACAGTGACGTGAGTCAGAACACTTCCGAAGTTCTCCTGGAGGTATACGACCACGTAAACAAGGGTCAGCGTTTTTTGGGTCTGGGAATCGTTGGGGTTGAAGAACTCCTGATGAATCCCAGCCAGAGGCAGATCATACCTCTCCAAGCTCGGCCTTACGAACAGGACGAAGTAACAGGGACGTTGACCGTCGAGGTAAGAGAAAATGACGAAAAACAGACCAAAGTAGATGCAAAGAATCAGCTCTTCGACAATATCTAGAAAACGGTTGCTTCTACGACGAAAAATGTAATTATTGAAAATACAAAAGACTAAATTTCCTACGAAAAAGATTCGACACTTTTTTTTGTAGGGGTAATGGTTTTCATCTTATTTCGGCGGGAAGTTGGATCTTCAAGAGCGCCACTCTGCTAGGGGCTCTTTTAACTTCTCGCGGAAATAGGAAAGAAACTATCATCTCTACGAAGAAAAGTGTAGGATCTTTTTTGTAGAAAATTCAGTTTTCTATATTTTTGATAGAATGATTCTTTGTCGTGGGAGCAACCGTTTTTGAGATATTTACAAAAAACTGATTTCTTATACCTGTAATCATTCGTCTTGATCATCGGCTGTGTTTGTTTCAGTTCCTCTTCATCGAAGGTGCTGAAGTGCCGCAGATTGGGACCAAGCCTTATAAAGTAAAAGAGACGATCAAGCCAGTGTCACCAACGCGTAGCTACACTCCTACAAACCATCTGACCAACAGTAGCTTAAATTACAACAACGGTAACAGCACCTTTATCTTATACGATTCTGGCAGTCAGTCTCCAGGGGGTGGTAATTATATACAGTCCATTATTCCGTGTGGACCCTCCTAGTGGATCGTAGTTAAACGACAGTTGTTCTTTATTTCACAAATTATTCCCTATTTTTTTCATTTTTACTATTCCTCCAGCATCCGGTGTGACCCGCGTAGTTCATCCAAATTTTCATGGTCGATTATCATTCGTGAGTTGCGTTTAGTTCAGCCACGAAATGGCTGATGAAAATCGAACAAATTTCCTGCGAATTTCTCTAGGATTTCATAAAATTCCGATTCCCATAGATTTTCACGGAATACTTTTAGATCTGAATGAAATATCACCAAAAATTTCATCAGGATTTCAAGGAAAACTTCACTCAAATCTATGAAATTTTCGAAGAACTTCGACACAGTAATAAATTCTGCGACACTTTTACTTCTGAATTCCTTAAAAACTACAAGAACTTCAAGATTTCCATTCAGATTTAATCCCATCCATAAAATTCTCAAAAGTCACACACGAATGTGAAATGCTATGAATGACGAGAAGCACATGACCGTATCATCCAACTCGTCGTTACCACCAAAATTAGCATCTAACTCTCCAGTAAATAAGATCGACCCTCTGCCTCAACCAGTTGAAAATTTCGACCAAAAATCAGCATGGGTGAAATTTTGGTCCATTGGTCCCAGTTTTATTTATGTTTTTTTTTTTCTGTTTTTCTCTAGCTTCTAGATCGTTTGGGGAAATTATTTATTCAGAATTTTTCCATTGATGGAGAGATTGATTTTATTGCGTTAATTTCGAAAGTTTAAAGAAAAAATAAAATCAAAAATTCAAAGGAATACCAAAATGCATTAAAAAACGAACGAATATTCCGTTCCAGATAATTATATGTCGAATGGAAACGGCGTCGACTCTCCCTACAGAACGGGACAATTCAACGGGAACAAAGGGACTTTGATAGTCCACAGTCAGCAGAGGGTAAGGCGAATTTTGTTGAAATTGCTTTTGAAAAAAACAAAAAACGGAGTTCGATTTTATCACAGTTACTAACGGATATATAGTATATACATATACCTATAGAGTGACAGTTGAAATTCCTCAGTTTAATAAAATTCCTTGATTGGTTTTTTCCCTTTTCTCTTTTTCAGCAACCGGAGCGACAGGTCGTCAAGGTACGATTCATCCCCAATCCCCATATGTTATGTGACAAATTTTACTATACTTCTTATATACTCATATTGCATCCTATATTTTATATCGTAGTTATGCCTGCAGACATAAGTATATTTACTGCGTGATTTTTTCTTCAATTTTTGGAATCCATTTTCACTTCTCTAACCCTTGTAGGACCGCAGAAAGCTAGTCAAGTAATTTCGAGTCTTTTTCGCAATTTCGAGATTTTAAGGTCAAGGTTTTGAATCACCGACTTCAAAAGCCTCTGGGAACCGATTTTCACAAAAATTGGCTGATTTTTCGAAAATTTTATTGGCCATGTTGGCCTCACCGTTTAGAATTTTGCAATTTCGTACTCGAATTCGAGATCAGCGACTCAAATGACATTCGAAAATAAATTTTCGTCTATATTCGAGGAATTTATTGATTTATTCACCGATTTCGATTCCAAATTCGGAAAAATCGTGACAAAAGATTCACAAATCGATCAAATAGTTCCCATAATTCAAAAGTTTTGCTCTCAGTACTCGAGGAAAGAGAGAGAGAGAGAAAGAGACGGGTTTTGGTCAATATCTCACGGAACGGAGAACCGATTTTCCACCGATTTCAAAGCCTAATAAATAATAACGATTGCTGAGTGCCGTGTGTTTACTAATCCAACAGGTAGCTCTGACGGAAGCTGGAAACTGGCAGGAAGTCTCACCCGAGGTAATTAGTTAGCCGACTTTTTTTTTTTCTTCTTTACATATTTGCTATTTTTGTGTGTCTTTTTCTGTGTTCCTTCGATAATTAATATTTTCGACTATATCTATCGGTGATCGTTATCTATTTTCCAGCCCTAATATAGCTTGCGTATACTCTATCTTATTCTTCTCCGGCTTCGTAATAGTAACAATTATTTCAGAATTAAACCCAAAAAAAAAAAGAAAATTTCTTGATCTCAATTTTTTTTTTTTATTGATTTGGCAAAAAAATTTCATTTCTTCTCTCTACCTTTCAGCACGGAACTAAAGACAATAGTACTACATCAGGTCCTGAAAGTACTCCGAATTCGTCCAACTCTGAAGGCCTCAGAGGTATGAGAGGAAAAAGATTAACTTTATTCAAATTTCCAATTTGATTTATCGATTTTTTTTTATTTTTTTATTTTTTTTACTGAATCTCTCGTCGTTTTGCCCATACAGAGAGAGGAAGAACAAGGAGAAAACGCCGGGACTTTTTTGGAACGATTAAAAAACGCTTGGGAAGATCGAAGAATAGAAGTCGATCTGTCGGACCCGAAGGAGATGCACCATACGAGGAAGCTCACTCGAGGTCGATATCCGCAGATAGAGCACGGGATCCTGGCTCAGGTGAGAATTCAATAATTATTATATAAACATGTACGACATAATTTTTTTGTTAATTAATTATATTGATGTCGTTCTTCTTCTGTACACTTGCCAATTACATATATGTATAATGTATATGTACGTATATGTATAACGATACCTCTTCTTTTTATATAATATAAAGGAAAAAAAAAAAAAATTTATTTGATAGACATTTTTATTCATTTATTTATTCATTTTTATTTTTCTCATTTATTGCATCAAAGTTTATATTATATTACGTGCAATGCATAGAAATGCATGTAGTTCGATTATCTGTCTATGTTACATTAGGTAATGTGTTATATGTACATACTTTTTAAACAGATTTCGATTTTGATTTTGATTTTTCATTTAATTCAAAATGGAAGCATACTTGTTCGAGATTCTTGCAATATAGTGAAGATTAATCAATTAGTCATCGTTTTAAGGAATAGAATCGTAAAATTGGTTTAATCGTAATAAGAAAACAAAAAACAGAAACAAAAAAAAAAACTAAAATTGATGAAAAATGAGGTGAGGGAAAAAAAAATTTAGATCACATAGTATGGAGTCAGTTGCAGTGCTTCTTTCTATGTTTATGTAACACTGCTTTCGGATTCCCGATCTGGAGAGAAAAAGTTCGATATCTTAGTGAGAAAAAAAAAGGAATTTTTTTCAAAATACGATTTCAAATTAGAAAGAACGAGTTCTAATGTCCCTGTATTCAAATTGTTCTATATTTTTTCTGACAGTCGTTAGAAGCTTCCGAATTTCATTGTTCTTATTCCTCGAAATTTGCATACCGATTTTTTTGTTCAAACGATCGTACTCTAGTGACAAATCAACTTAAAGGCATGTTTGAAAAAGCATTTTGAAGTAAAAAGTACAAGCTTTGATTTTCAATTTTGACAATCTTTCTGCGATTTTTTTTCGCTCAGCTATCGAACTTTTTATCGAGATCCGAAACTTGTGAAGTGATCGGTAGCGTGCATATAGACGTGTACATCGTATCGAAATTATTTATGATTTTTTTGTAAATGAGTAAAATTTTGAGTAGCCAATTATATTTTATTTATTTATCGTCTGTTCGGTACACTCACTGTATACACTCTCTGTTTTATTTACATATAATAACCAAAACGGCACCTTCTATAAATCGGTAAGTTTATTATTCACATTACCCAATAATTTACTCGTAATATGTGTATCGTAGGTAAACTAACGATTTTCTTCCGACTTCTCCTAGTTCTCTGATTCTTTGATTTATATGAATAATTTCGGAATCCAAAATTCGAAAAGCTCGTATATAAAATTGACAATAAATCAAAAATGAGTGAAAAAAAAAATCGGTTTCTTAGTATGAATTTTGAAAAATAAAAAAAAGCATAGAAAATAAAATGAATCAAGATTTGGGGACTTGTACTAAAGATCTATTTTCTATCACGATATAGGATTGCTCTCGGTACCAGGAAGAGAAGAACAATCGAGGAGGTCCAGTTTGAGCGAGGCTTCGGCTGTCAGTGGTACTTCGACGCGAACTTACCTAAACGAAGCGTCAACCCTTGTTCTGGAGACCCTGGAGAACGGGATTAAAAAGTGAGTCCCAAAAAATGAGAAATTTCAAATTAAATCTTGCTTCAAATTAAGGGGAAAGGGATCGGAAAAATTTGCAAAATTTTGAATCCGCCTAAAAAAGGGAGAATAAAATTTTTAATTAAAATCGATACGAAATTTTTAAATTGAGAAAGAAAATTGTAAAAATTAAAGGAATGTGAAAAAAACTAGAAGAACTATTGCGTTCGTTTGTTGAATCATGGTTGAAAAATATTTCAGACACTACCTCGTGCCGCTGTCTTTGGCGCAGAAAAGCAAGTGGAGAAAAAAGGGCACCAAATTACACATTTTCAACGACCATACATTCATTGCAAAACACATGCCGGGGTGAGTCTGATGATCAAAAAAAAAAAAAATTATAAAAAATGAAATAAAAATAAAAATAAAAATTTATACAAGACGAAAGAGTCGCGTATAAACAAATTTTAAACACACCCATACCTATATGTACATAAATATATGTGTGTGCGAATTTTCCAGAGGCACAACCTGCCAGGTTTGCAAGAGGACTTTGGCTCGAAGACTGGGTAAACAGGGATACGAGTGCAGAGACTGTCAACTAAAGTGTCACAAGCACTGTCACGTCAAAGTCGAATCCACCTGTCCAACCTCTACCATACAGAGTATCGAATTGTGAGTAAAAAAGAAAAAAAATGATTATTTTTTATCCTGTTTTTTTAAATCTTTTTTTTCATCGCATAGGTAATCTAAAATTCAACGTAAGATGAATGGAAAGAATGATCTTCTTCCCTCTTCTTTTCTTTTTTTGGTCTCTTTTTTTTTATTTCATTTTACTTTTTTACATTTCATTCATCCATCGCCGTATTCGATCAACAATTTTTACACTATTCGTCTTCTTGTTATTCGTTTCGGTAAAGGAAAATTGACGTTTCCTAATTAGAAAAAAAAAAAAGAAAAAGAATATTTTTTCCAAAGTCACCGCGGACGATTTCGGAAACTATGCTGTATTTCGGAAAAAAAATAAAAATCTGATATTCACTGGATTTTAGATCCAGATATGATGGGCATGTGTGAAGAAAAAATTTTCCTGTCTCGTTAAATTCTCGAACTTTTATAACTTCTGCGAAATTTTCATTTCTTCTTTTTTATAAATTTTCAATTTTCGTTCGACAATCTGAACTCTTCGCTGAATTTCTCTTCAGAGGTGATCAGAAGTACTGTAAAAAATAACAATTTTTTTGGTTTTTGTTCTCATTAGCAGAGAAAAAAAAAACAGAAAAAAAAACAGGGGGGAAACAAATTAATTACCCGCGATGGTTTGGATGTAATAAATGATTTGATTGGAATTACTACATATATATATCACCGTGAGAATCAGGTGAAACCGAATGGTCCATCCGCCCAGACAGTGAATATTTGTTATTTTTTATATTCTCGTGTATTAATTAACTTTGGATTTTGAATTTTTGAAAATTATTAAACTAATCCAAACATACAATATTATACGCGTCTTATATTATATTTTATTTATTTATTTAATTAATTAATTGATTAATTAATAATCTTATCATATAGTATACGTATTATTAAGCTTGGTAAGCTTTTTTTCATGCGGAAATAATAATTAAACATAATTGACTAATTGTATTATCATTTATTATTATTATTATTATTATTATTATATTATAATAATTATTTATTTTAGTTTTTTCTTCTTCATCTTCTTTTTCCTTATTCTTCTTCTTCTTCTTTTTAACTCGATTTTCATCTATACATTATAATAGTATATTATATATTGTATATATATAATAACATCTTCTTTTAATTAATAATAATATAAATAATAATAATAATTCATATCATCTATTGAAAGAAAAAAAAAAAAAACTATCAATTACAGAAAATTTCAATTTATTATTTATATTATTTAAATACTACCTACATATCCTAATGCAATTTTATTTTGGCCTTTCAAAAGGTCCCTACTGCCAGTACTGAGCGAATAGGATAGGTAAGCTGAAGATATAAGAAATAATAATTCTATATGCTACCGTATGATATATATACTATATATATATATATAATTATATATACTATACGACTGTATATATAATAATACGCATGACTATATATTATATATACGCTGCTTATTATCGTTATAATATATACATGCATTGCATCTTTGAACTAACCGCAACTAGAGTACATGTGAGTTCCTCTATTTGCGGAACGACCCGTGCTCCTGGGGCAGGCAACCGGGATTACACCGCATGTTTACGTTGAGCGCCGTTTATCCCGCTCCCATCCCCAACCTCAAAGATGATTTGTCTAAATAACCAGAATATTAGGAAATTTTTGAAATGATGAGAGATTGAATTTTGACAGTTTGGAATTCGGTAATAATGAGGCAATGGAGAGTAGTACTGTCATCGAATAATCTTCGAGGTTGGGAATGATCGTGGTGGGATACGGTGCGCAGCCTGAACATGGGGTGTAACTCCGGTTGCCTGCTTTAGGCGCACGGCTCGTTTCGCCGATAGAGAAACGCACACGTACAAATATATGGTTTTTATATGCTAACATTAATTACATTTCACATATAATGGGTAATGAACCTTATTCATACTTATTATATATTTAATAATTATATATGTATTTATTTCACCTCGTAATTTAGCTACATATACATATATGTATTATGTATATAGAAACTATACTACAATATGTACGAAAAATGCAATTGAACAGTTCAATCAGCAGCGCTTAGTTAGCATGATGACAGATTAATGAATTTTTTAATGATATGTTATACCTCGAACTCAAGGATCCCATTTGCTTTCTATTCGTTTTTTTCACGTAGAACATTATTGTGATTAGTTTTTCGAGAATTTTTAGTGAATTCCAATTAGCGAATATACGATAAAAATTAATGAAAATTTCTCCAATCAGTGCAAGCACGGATGTTTATAGATTTTCAAAATTTTACCATTTTTTTCTACGTTCCGTACGAATTCCTACAAAGAAATTGTGAATTTTTTTTTTTTTTTTCTTGAGATTGTTTCAGAATTTTATTCCTCTCAAAATTTCAATAATTCCACCGTGATTAGACAAAGATTTCACGAATTTCATCAACTAAGGCTCGAAGGATTTATCAGCCACTAAAAAAAAAACGCAGATCTGAAATACACATTTATATTGAAAAAAAAACAAAATCTCAAATCTCAAAGATAAATAATAGTTTACACGTACGATGACGATATCCTTTTTCTATACCCCATATAACAATTATTTTTTTTATATACCCAGTCACAATCCTTGAATTATTATTATAATTTTTTCCGAATTTAAATAATAACAATATTTATTACCATTATTGTTGACGTTGTTAAATTTTATTCATTAACGATGAAATCCTCGAGTGCAATATTTCTCATTATAGTCATAGTTTTCTCACAGCAATGCTTAATTGGATATTTACCAATACTATGGTAAAACCTTTCAGCAATTACGAAACTCGAGAAAAAAAAATACAAAAATACAAAAAAAAAAAAAAACTGTGCCTATAACTTACATATATACTACATAGGTATATACTTAGATAGGCTGAATTGTGGATTTTGCGTAATAATAATTATTATTGTGCATGTTACATGTATAATATTAGATAGGCACTTTTCTTCCTTTTCTTTTCATTTATTCTCCTTACAAATCACTGGTACCCTGTGAAAAAATATTCCATTGACTAAGTTTTTTCCCTAAATATTTTATTCAGTTTAATTTCATTTCTCTGATATAGTTATACCTATATAAAGTAATACCGAATTGCTTCCCTCATATTGTATACATATATGCTTGTATACTACTGTAAATGATAATACTAATTGAAAAATGATTGAGTAATAACTAATAGTTATTAAAAATTTGTTTATTGAATTATGATTTCAGAACGTACATAAGGAACACCCAATTCGAACGAAAACCATCGACTCGATTATGCTAGTGATAAAGTATAAAAAAAAAACTATGCGATAATAATAATAAATAATAAATAATAAATAATAAATAATGAAGAATGAATAATGAATAAAGAATAATAATTATTGCAAGAATAACCGCACGAATATAAGATCAGTAACAGAGAATAATATATATTATGAACATATATGTAACAAGAAATATACATAAAATAATAATAATAATGATGGAAAACATGAAAATATAGTTATAAACAAAAAATGAAAGAAAGAAAAAAAAATGGAAATAAAAATTTAATATATTACATAATATATTATACATAATTATACACAAATATAGCATATATATATGCTAAAATATTCATAATTGTGACGATCGTGCGATATGATTGATTAATGATTGAAATACCTATATTTACATAATATAAATAAACAGTTATATTACCTTTGATAATTATTATTGTCAGTGATATAATTAACGCAGTGTACGTTATTAATTCTAAACATATATAATATATAATATATTTATAGGGAATATATAATATATAATTTACACGTATTTGACATACGTCAAGGAGGGTAGAAGAAAAATTAGAGAGAGGAGGAACAGAAAAAAAAAAGAAATTATAGTTATAGAAAACAAAAAAAAATATACGAATATTTAATCAGCCATATGTATAATGTATGTATAGCCTGCATATATACCAATGGCTTACAACTCTTATACGGCTTTCGATGCACACAATAATTATAATAATAAAAATAAAAATAATAATAATAATTATGTATACAGAAATTTCTACATAAACACCCAACATACACACACACACATTTATATATCGTAATATGAATATGAATAAACCAGAAAAAGCTCTCTCTGTCTATTCTATGTTATGTTCTGTTCAATTTCTTTTCATTGAGTATACGCACACGTAGGTACGCGCAGAGATACGACGCATTGACACAGTGGCTATCGCAGGATCGAGTAATATCAGAAAGAAACAGACCAATTCTGTACAAATAACAAATCTCACGGCGTACCACGCCTCAGGAGTCGACATAGGGTAGGTTAGGTCGTATATCTTTCTCGTTCGACGGCGCGGAGGCGACTGACGCTCGCGCTCCCCCCACTCAACGATTTCGGCGCGCGCAATACGATTTAGAACAACATCTTCTACCCGCGCTGTTTGAGAATAGGAAAAAGATGGCCAGATCAGCTGTGTTTTACGTATTATCGTTATAAAGTCTTGTAATTAAATTCCTATTCGACTTGAATTACACTGCGGGATATTAACACACAAATTTATACAATACGTATTTCTCTATGCGTGCGTAAGTATAGCTATTACTGGTACATGATATATACCTCGATTCATAATCATTTCTGTGCATAGCGAGTACATTATATACAGTTTTTGCAATTTGGATACGAACAAAAATCTGGTGCGAATGAAAAAGTCACAATTTTCGGTAGCTGCATCGGTGTGTTATAGAAATCACGGTGTTTTTGTTACTTATTTATGCATGAATAATTATACTATACATATATGCGCAAAGGTGAAATTATTAATGTGCAGTTGAAATCTTTATACTTAATTAATTTCATGATATGAATATGCAGTTTTTCAATTTTCTATATATTACATACCATCTATACATAAAGCTCGTATATCGATAGTAGGTACCTATATATTTGAGATCGTAATTATTACATATGAAATATAAATACACACATACTATACACAGAGATACAATAATTGTAAATCGTTGTTATTTTATTTATTTATTAATTTTCTCTCTGGTATTTCATTCTTCCTCTTCTTTTCCTTTCTCTTCTTTTATTGATGTTTTTTTTTTTGTTTTTTTTTTTGTAAATACTAAAATGAGGAATCGATATACATAATATATTATTTATACATACCTATATACACAGGATCAAAGGGGCATACATATACTTTGGAAATAATTTTTTTTTTCAAATCAGAACTAGGCTTTGAAAAAATATTCTGTCGACGAAGTTTTTTCACAAACAATTAGTCGCATTTTCAGATGTGATTAGAAATTATTTAAAATTCTACGAGCTATCGAAAATTTTTGAAATTTGGTGCGAATATTCTTAATCGGTAAGATATTTCTTCAAAGCGTGACAGTGATTTGAAAAAAAATTATTCCGATATTGTTCTCAATTTTTCTTCTTCTTTACATATAATATACATCTACCCGGTTAGATTTTGGTCGTTTTTTTTTTTATTTTAACAAATTTTATTATTTCTTATTCATTTCTGCTCACAAGTGAGCAGGGTGGTGATTGTGGAATAATGATTCCAATTGTAGGCTTCATAACGCACAACTTCCGTACCTAGATTATCAGATTATTAAAAAACGAGATAAAAAATTTTATTTCCCTGTGATATCTCCGCAACGGTTAACCTATCGACGATATAGGATTAGACAAAGTTTTAGCTATCGAAAAGGCACACATTTTATTCCGATAACATTTTTTCGTCAGATCAATAGTTTGGAAGATATTTACCGTTTCTTTATGAAATTATTTCCGATATAACTGCACCCTATACACGTGGATATAGTACATTCATATTTTTAAGTAAAACTTTTATTTATACACAAACCTATGTACTGTATGGAGTAAAATAAATTGAAAATGCACAGTTTAATAAAATAAAATGAAATATTAATTTCAATAATTATGTAATACCGTATATAATTTCGTTCGTGGTTTCTCATATAATTATAATAATTCGCCTTTTTGGATTATAAGAATAATATTAAAATGTTATACCTACCGTTTGGTGTTCTAATATTTACAGTTAAATGACAAAATATGTATAGTTGAATATTTACAGTTAAATTGCAAAATATTAGATGTATAAAAATTATAATATACTATATGAAAAAAATCACAAGTTTTAGAAATATTGCAATTTAGCTTATTAGAAAGACAAAATCAAATAAATAAAAATAAATTTATAACATAATACGATCTAGTGCCTAAATAGATTTTCTCAATGAAATATTAATTACGTATAGGTATATTATTATAATTACACTTAATAGATATAATAGTACTTTTTGCAACTCATGCATAAGAAGTACTATTTCTCGTGCCTGCAGAGAGTGGCGTAAGTGGCGCTCTACAGCTAGAGATCCAATAAAAATGCTGCGCATGCGCAAATCGCCCTGATTCTACTTCTCGCACGCACTTCTCGCACGCTCCACTCGCGCGCACCTCCCGCGCGCACCTCTCGCACGCACTCGAGCGCCTTTCTCATGCATTTGTTACAAAAAGTAGTACGTGATACTCGTGCGAGAGAGCGACTACCATACGAAGCTGTAAAGTCGGTAGCTTTCTCGCGCTTGTATGACAAACTACTAATGAATAACACATACGCAGCATTGAACGCATTGATGTTCACAATTATTATTAAATATTTGGTTTATAATTATCGACGATACTTTCCCTCCTAATTATCAATGAAAACAACTTTCCGTATTGTATAGTATCGAATTATTTCCTAGCAAGTTACTCGCGATAGGATTAATGCCCAAATTCTCAAAAATCCAGATCACATGTAACACGTCAAATTTGTTGTTCGAGAAAATTTATACATAGAATATGAACGAATAAATAAAAGAATCGCACACCAAACTGTCTCGTCGCCTTGCTTCCTCTGATCATTTCCCATAAATCTCGATTTTAAAAAATGAAGAAATTGATTGATTAATTCGAACCAACCGCAGATGAAGGATCTTCGTTGTTATTCAGAGAAACTGGATGGTATAATCCGCTATCAAAGTTCTGAAACGAGGTAAAACAAAAAACGTATAAAAAAAAAGACGAAACCTGGACGAACGACGGTTTTATTTCTCATGTATTGACACCTGTCAAGCATTAGATTAATGTCAATTAGAAATAATGTCTCAGGCTGTAACAGTGACTTATTTTGCCTCAGATTTTTATTGAAATACATTTTTTTGACAAAGGTGTGAAAATAACATCAGAACAGCTGTTTGTGTTAATATTTTATAAACTTAATGGCGAACATAAACGAGATTGCCAATATAATTCCTGCGGAAAAAATCGCGTCCGATGAAGAGTTCCGAAAAACAAGAAACAGCCATCACCCTGCTGAAAAAGAAAGGCCTCTTCGAACCGTGGTAATGCTACATGCTGAACCAGTGTGGATGGCTGTTATACTTTCCACTGTAGTCATTCAGTTCCAAATCACTTTATACAATATATCGTTCAGAGGACGGCTTCTCAGCTTCACAGACGAACCCAAAGATTTCGACGCGGTGAGTATTTTGAACGGAAGTACATTTATTTTTTTTTACAAATATTCTGTCGAGTAGATTCCAAATATTTGATCGGAATGTGAATTTCCGGTTTATTCTACTCCTTGCAATACATAGGTTTGGGTATAAATAAACGTTTTACTTAAAAATATGAATATACTATATCTACGTGTACAGGGTGCAGTTATATTAGAACGAATTTTATAACGAAACGGTAAATATCTTCCAAACTATCGATCTGACGAACAAATATTATGGGAATAAAATGACCGTTATAATGATCATTCTTTCATCAAGCAACCCTATCTGATGATAATGGACGCGTTGTACTGTGCGGATTTCTTGCTGGCCTGGTCATACAGAAATTGGAAATCCATATCAACGATGGTCGATATCCCGCCTCGAAAAACCATCTGGTTGATAGTCGATTTCGCATCCCTTATACCCGTCGATTCCATGCTTTGGTACGGTTCGAATTTGGCGATGACAAGCCCCAGGGTCTTTCACTTGTGGTCCGTGAATCATCTGCTGAGAATATACAGACCTTACGAATTTTTCCGTGCGTATTATCTTCGGAAATAATAATCCGAGAAGCGTTTTTCCCCGAGAAAAAAGACCCAAAATTTTAACGACTGACAGGCTTGGCGAGGAACACTTTTACCTTTGCATCCGTCCTCATCCACCTCCTCGAAGTCCTTACGGTTTTAATCGTCCTTTCAATGATTGCCACGGTCCTAATGTTCGAGTGGAAAGTCGACATTGAAAACGGAGATTACGGATGGCTGGAGCTAGTAGTCTCGAGATTAGAGCCGGAAAATTACAGAGTTAAAGACTGGTTCTGGATTGCATTCTACATCATCATCGGCCATGTTTCTTCCCACGGGCAAGTATCGTCGCAGATTCAGAAAATCGGACGATTATTATGCATTCTTACACATTTTTGTCATTTTTTTTCTCCAAATTCAGGACGGTGGAGCTTCCTCGCGAAGCTAGCCACCTTGCTTTCACGATATTCGCCATGGTCGGTGCTCTCACATTACGGTCTCTCCTCCTTGCTTATATGGTCGATATAATCCGCAGAAGGGATTACGCCAAGAGTATATTCAGTCTGAAGAGAATGATCCTTGGGAAATTGTTGACGGTATTCTTCTGCATTATTAGGTGCATTCCGGAAATGAAGAAAAAAAGGGAAAGAGTGCAGTGGGTAAAGTTTGAGGTGATCTGAGCGCGCTGTATCGTTTCTTCGGGACGAAATTGGTTCGAAAAATCAGTTTTTGCCGAATATCTCAAAAACGGTAGCTCCGACGACGAAAAACGTAGTTATCGAAAAAATCGAAGACTAAATTTTCTACAAATAAGATTCCATAGTTTTTTCCGTAGGGATGATAGTTTCGGTCTAATTTCGCCAGTAAATCAAACGGAGATCGGTTCTGGACGTCTAACTTTCGGTTGCAATTAGATGAAAACTATCATCCCTACGAAAAGACACTTTGAATTTTAATTTGTGAAAAATTTGATTCTCTATATTTTCGATAACTACGTTTTTAATCGTAGGAGCTATTGTTTGTGAGATTTTTGCCGAAAACTGATCTCTTGCACCTTCGCGAAGATCGCTCTTGAAGGTCTGACTTCCGATTGCAATTAGACAAAAACTATCATTCCTACAAAAAAAAGCTTCAAAACTTTATTTGTGAAGAATTTAATCTTCTATATTTTTGGTAACTACATTTTTCATCATGGGAGCTATCGTTTATGAGATATTTCCAAAAAACTGATCTCTTGTACCTATTTTGTTATAAATAAATGATACACTGCGATCTATCTGCTCAAACTTTACTAAGTACTCTATATATTGAGAACGATGATCTTAAGGATTGTATCAAACTACAGCGTGCAAATCATTCTTTACTAATATAAATATTTCGAGTATTGAAGGTAGCGCCTGGCATCAGGCGACCAATCAAGCGCCGACGTAGTGTAAAAAGTGTACAAAGGCGTAATGTGAGTGACTTTTTAGTCCGCAGTAACGAAACAGACGAAAGAACAGATATACAAGTACTATTCAGCTTTCTGGGAAACCCAGGGCGGTGAGAACTTCAAGATGAAGGAATTTTCTTTATACCCTTTAATATTCAGAGCTGAATGCAACCTCGAGTTGTCTTGGGACACTTTTAAGCATGTGAGAACATCGTTTTTTCGAGAAAAAAAAATTATAAAAAAATTCTTTAGTGTTTGCTAAAAGTTCCTTTATATGGGAACGAACAGTCCAAACTATTTCGTCACATGTCGGTGCCTTTCCTGAGGAACTTGGCTTCATTATGCGAGAGAAAGTTCGTCCTGCCGGGCGACTTCATCATCAAAAAATTCGATCTAAAGGACAGCATGATCTACATTGTGAGCGGAAGTGTTCACGTTCTTTCAGAGGAGGATAACGAGACTCCGATCCTCTCTTTATCCGGTGGGACAATTTTAGGTGCGATTCGCTCCAAGATCCTCGCGAAATTCCGTTTTCTTACGGTTTTCGCTTATCATTTTTTTTCTCCTTTTATCCTCCAGGTGAGATCTCGCTTCTTGCAAGTTACCGAAGTGGCGTAAGCGTCGTGGCCTTCACTCCCTGCGAGCTGAACATTTTGGAACGGAGCAAATTCATCCGAACCATCGTTCCCAGGTATCCGGAAATATACGAAAAGATCATCGCAGCGGTTGACATCCGTCTGAACGGCGCGAGGTTCATGCAACAGATTGGTATTCATCTCCAGAAGAACCAGAACATCTTGTCAGTATGCCATATCCGCAATTCGGATCTTCTTCTTCATTTCGAAATCGATTCCAATTATCTTTTTCGCGCTTTTCCACAGCGAGAATAACCGCAATACCGATGTTGCTTGGCTCAAAACAGCCCTCAGTGCTCTTCAGGGTGCTCAGCGGGTCGATGGCCGAGCCGAAGAGATGACGGAGCGCGCAAATATCATGGAAAAAGTCTATTCCGCCACGGATATTCGGTACACCTTCATGTACCTCGACACTATGGTCATGTCCGATGTAAGATTTACCCAAAGTTCATTTTACGCTGAAGTTGATGAGGCTTGACCCTTTCGAATTTCATAAAACACCAAGACTTGATTTCCTGTACGTATAAAACGTTCCAATTCCAATTCCACCCATTTTTGAATCCCTCAGACCATAGCTCTCACTTCGGACGCGGTATTCCTGCAGTCTTCGAAGTGCCCTTGGATCTTGAAGCCCGACTCACCAGTCCTCGTCTTATGGGACACGATTGTACTGATCTGTACTCTCGTTCTGTACTACATAAGTAAGTGTACAGTACGCAGCGAATGGTTTAATGTCAGAGTAACAAGATGTGGAATTGACATCTGTACTGAGAGGATGAACACCAGACCTGTTCCACTGATCAGGAAAAGTCAATCCCACATCACTCTCGGACTCCTGCATACACGAGCTTAGTTATACTGAAAAGACCACATATCGTTGCACAGAGCTGGTCAGTATTACCTTCAAAGACTTTGAGACTAACACCATTCGGGCTTGGTCGAATTTTCTCGGTCTCATACTGTTAGCCGATCTCTGGGTCAGCCTATCAACGGCCATACACAAGAACGATCGAAGTACGTACGTCTCCCTGTTTTAATTCTAAAAATAAGCACGTGAGGATCTTCGCAGGGTGACACTGAATAACAATGCTCGCATGGTTGACAGTGACGATAATCAAGGTGTCTCAAATCTTCAAAATTCGTCTCCACGACTGGAGGTTCTGGTTAGATGTCCTTGCCGCAATACCTTGGATGATTTTTATCGGTCATTTCGCCGCCACCTACAGTTTTCTCCGTTTCTTGAGACTCAGTCGATTGGTAAAGCTGTACAAGGTAGGAATGACCCGCCATGTCTCGTCGGATGACTAGCCATTCGATACTGACTTTCAGCTAGAGCTCATGTTCACAAGAATCGAGAACACTTATAAGATATCGCTGGTCGCTCTTCGCACGATAAAATACAGCCTGTACATTGTGCTGGTCACTTTCTTCGCGACCGCTATGACTCTGACCGCAACTTGCTCCGTGGTGATGGGAGCCAATTTCTGCCCTCCGACGTCATGGATATCGACTGCACTTGCCGGTGAGTTAAAGCCACGAAGAAGTCCCAAGCCGGAAAAATGTTTTGCTCCCATTTTCGGCAGGCCGTGAAAAACTGAAGGGTAGAACACTGAGCTACTCAATGCTGGCCGTGATCCAAGTGATACTTGGCATTGGAACTCCTCTAGCGCGACCAGGATCTCCAATGGAATGTGCTAACTGGGTGATTCTGATTGTATCTGGATCCCTGCTATGGATTTTCTACATCGGATCGTTGACGTCTGTCCGTGTGCTGAGTACGCTTTAGATTGAAAAAAATACCCTGACATTTGGTCAGACGATGAAGTTCCTGACGTGAATTTTTACAGGCCAGGTGATCTACGCGCGGCATTTTCACCTCAGCAAAGCGATTCGATACCACTTGAACAGAACCGCGGTTCCCGAGGTCCTGAAGAAGCGGGTGGATGCTTATCTGGAGACAGAATTGTACTACGACAAGGGACTACGAGTCGTAACCAGCGAGGATGTCTTCAGCACACTGTCCCCGGAAGTATCTGCTAATTGGAAATATGAGAGATTCGGACATTTGATAAGCACCACTCCACTTTGCATGGAAGCAAACATAGGTTCGATGATGGACGTGTGATTTTCCAGTCCACAAAGAGTCACTCACTTCATGTTCTTGTCGCAGGATTTATCAGAGACATTTGCTGCATTGCAACAGTCAGCGTTCTTCCACCGAAAGAACTCCTGTCATACGGTGGACGCCATTGCACAGAAATGTACATAATCGAGAAGGGATACTGCGAGATGATTCACATGGAGGAATCGATTCCACACCGGAAAGCCGGCCCTGGTACTTCCATATACGCTGTTGAAATGTGCCTACAGCTCCCAGTCGTTCACACAGTCGTGACATCAACCTACGTTTCATTCATCACCATAAACAGAAGCGATTTCTTTCGAGCATACAGCAACTACCCTGAAGAGAAGTTCGAGTTTGATCAACTGATGGCAGAGTTTCAACGGATGGACGTGAGTAAATATGGGGTTAGCTTCTTCATCAGTAACTTCAGTTTTGTTGCCATGCAGCGGGTCCTGGAACTGCGAGAAGTGATCAAGGAGCATCCGGAGTTCATTGAAGCTCTCCATGCAGTGCGTCCACCGGTTCCATCCTTCACCTTCTTCGTCTATACTCTGAACAGAGAAGATCCAGAATACTACGTGATCAATGAACCCTTCGAGCAGCTGAAGAACTTTAAAATCATTAAGTATGATAGCGAGAATCGGTCGTTCCCCAAGTCTGACTTAATCTTGTGGGGATTTTTGAAACCAGGTGGCTTCTTCTTCGCTTGACCGTTCGACCGGACGGAATGTTCATAAAGTTCTACGAGCTCCAGAGGTGTATTTGCGCTTTAACAACTGTAGTTCTTTACACCATGCGAATTCTGATCGAAGCTGATGCATCGGGGACATTTGTTACAAAGGTCATTACCATTCTGAATATCAGTGCTATACTAGATATCTACGTCAGGATGCACGTCGGGTACTTTAACGGAAAAGGACTCCTAGTGATGCACCCACTGGCCACTGCGACTCACTACATCAAGACTTCCATGATCGTCGACATTCTCGGAGTGGTCCCGTTCGAGCAGATCATCTTGCGGAAATCGATGTTAGTTTTAGAAGTAAAATCTCGCCTTGCTAGTAGCTATTGACCGAAATACCCATCAGCACATCGATGAACCTCTTCTACTTCTACCTAACGAGAGTACTTCAGATTCACCGCGTGGTGGGAGCCATAAAATACCTCCAGGAGTCTGACTCATGGACGAAGGTCATAAAGTATGGGAAATTCATTCCCATACTCATCCTCATGGTGCACGTCTTCGCTTGTATTGTGCTCTACACCAGCTGTGAGTTCAATGTCAAATTTGAAGAGAGTGACGAGTTTATGAAAGGGCTCCGCTGTCCCCAATGGAAGAGTTTTATCAAAACAGGTAAACTAAATTTTGACACAAGAAAAAGTCCTTCCTAAGAAGCCGACGTCAAATGTCATGCCATTTTTTTCTTCTTTATGGCGAAAAAAGATAACACCTATAAACTGACAGACTGGCTCGTCTATCAGAGGTCACTGTACATAGCTACCAGCACACTTCTTCGGTATGGTATCAATGAACTGCAGATAAAGACGCCGTTGACGATGAACATCTACTACATAATGTCGTCAGTCGCTTTCATAGTTATGCTATTTCTGTTGTGCCATATAATGGCCGATTCAGCAATTCGAGATGGGGAACTGACCGCTTATCAAGACCGGATGAGAACGATGGTCGAATTCCTGAACAACAAAAGGATCAGTCCTGAACTCCACGAGTAAGTCTGACTTTTTTCTTCGACAATATATCGATAGATCCGGCTTATCAAATCTCGCCACGATTCTTCAGCGAAGTTGTCTACTACTTCGAGCTCGCTTGGAAGCACAAACGAGGCCAGAGCGTCGATCACCTACTCAAAGCCTTCCATTCCGCTCTCAGAGAAGACGTACTCTGCGCTCTGTACAGCGAGTCATTATCCCAGGTACGTTTATCGTCGGAATTGACAACTTTAATGATAAAGACATGGTCTTCGACTCCAGTGTCCAGGGTTTGTCAACGCTGGTGAAACCTTCTATCGATACCTCCTCATGCACATGAGAGGCGTATGGTTTTATCCAAACGGTTCAGTCGTTACACACTACAACGACGTCTTGACATTTGTCGTCATGATCCACACCGGCAGTGCTGAAGTCGTTGCTCCGGACGGATCCTTCATCACAACACTAGGACCAGGAAGGTAACGACATCACGCTGGTTCCAAACTTTGCTGAACCACACCCTCTTCCTCTTCTTCCAGTATTTTTGGAAACCTTGCCGGTTCGACCAGCGTCCGAATTCCCATAAGTATCGTGATCACTGCCCATTCGGAAGTGCTAGTGTTCAACGCCAGTGCCTTCTTCCGTGCTTTGAGTATCCACCGGAAAGCTAGACGGGTCTTTCTTGACGCTATGAAACTGAACACCGACTACATCCGCGGAATAGTCGACGACCAGGACGAGAATCGTGTTTTAAGCAACGATTCATCGCCCGAAGAACAATCTTCCAAGGTTGCTCTTCACCGTCGAAGAGCTCGCGATATAAGCGAAGGAATAATGTCCCGATGTTCTTTCAGAGCGTGACGATGTTCGTCAGGCTTCTTCAGCTACTGAGCATGAGAGTAGTGGATCCGAACTGGCTACCCATAGTTCTGTGGGATCGTAACTCACTCTTCTTTTCCTGTTACTGCAGCCCGTGTGCGATCATCTATCAAATTGCTTACGGTGATCTTCACATCTACTGGATCTGCTTCCAGTACCTAACAGATTTCCTCTTTCTCGCCACAATGTACCTCAAGGTTCACTGCGCGTTCGAAGACACCCACGGCAACATTGTACGCGACAAAAAACGCATTTGGATCAGGTGAGCCGGGGTGAATACAATGAATTATCACGATGGACACTATGTGATACATAATTTATTTCCGTCAAGGTTCATCAAATCGCCAATAGGTTTCTACGCGCAACTGGCTTCCATTGTTCCCTTCGAAGTGATCTCGTTCTTATTCGAAGGTACGACTAGACAGAAGACATTTGCATGGCTACGAGTTAACCGGATGATAAGACTAGTGAGATTTTTGTATTTCGAAACAGTCGAAGAGTACGAAGTACCTGAAAGCCGCAGATAAAAATTGATCATAACGTTCTAATTCAGCCCGTAATTGTCGATTTCTTCAAAGTCCAGTGCAAACGGTTGAACATAAACATATTCAAAATGCGGTTAGCCTATCTGATGATGATACTATTCTTCCTAATCCATCTGGCATCTTGCCTCATCGTCGCCATAGACACCGACACGGACATTTATGGCCTCGACGAAACAAACCGAAGAGCAGCCTACTTCAGAAACTTGTTTCGAATTGCTGCTCTCTATGGAGGATCGATGACTCGCCGGTAGGGATTCGGTCAGGACTTTTTGGTCTTTTTACTGGTCAATTTACTGAGACAAAAATCAATGCATCGAAATGTTCTATGCGCATCTCATGGACGTTTATCTCCCGGATCATTGGAGACCAAAAAGTCCAAGATGCATGCATCGGTCGCCCTGAATTCTCACGAATACTTGACGTTTCTTCAGACTGCCAGTGGTCAATCCATGGTACCTTTCGATCTACGTAATGATACTACAGATCATGATGTACATGATCTACGCTCTGATCGTTGGAGACATGTGTGCGATGGTGGACGTCAGTCATTACGTGATGAATACATACGAGCGTGTGATAAGGCGGTATAAATCCTACATGGAAACTTGCGACCTGACTTACGTCCTGCGTAAAAACCTATGGACCTATGGCTGCAGTTTGTGGAAACATAATCGAGGAAGGCAGATACCTCATCTGGTATTTATGACAACGACAACGGCATGAATTCGTACAGCTGACGATCTTTTACGTTCCTATAGGTTTTGGAAGCACCGAATTATCTCAGAGGATCGATAAAGAACGCTCTGTTCATTCACCACTTGGAAAATCATAAGATATTCTCAGGATGTCACGAGGACTTCTTGCGACAGGTTGCCGATCATTTTATACTGATAAACTTCTTCGCCGATGACCTGATCGTTAATATCGGGGATATCAATGGCGACATGTATTTCATAGACGCGGGTAAAGCCATGGGCATACATTACGATCCAAACGACAAAGTGACGGGTGAGAGAAGGGTGATTCACGAGGCAGGAAAATCGTTCGGAATCTTATCCGGTAACGCGAAAACACCACGTTTTTTGTTATTCATTCAAGGCGGTTGATGCGGCGAATCGTTCCCTGTTCGAAAACTATTCTTCATGTCGTTCCGCAGGTCTCTTCACGAACTATCCTCACAGGGCGACCTACCGGGCTTTTGGAAAGTGTAAAATCCTGATACTGAACAGAAGGAAGTGGTCCTACCTGTTAGAACATTTCCCTGCATCGAAAGAACACATTTACTCAATCGCCAATGTTCTCAAGGTTCGGAAGGGACCCATTGCACTTTGAGAGGTCAGATTTTGGAACCAAATAAAATCCGATTCCCATAAGCAATTCTTGAGAATTTTTTCTTTGGCAGAAACCAGATCGTGAAAACTAATTTTGGTATTCACTCGATTTTGGTATCGTCGGAGTTGCAAATACGAAGATCGGTACCGAAACCTGAAGTGATCGGGTATCGCGTGGCTCTCTCTTTAGGCTTCTCTTATTTTCGCCTCTTATTTTCTTTTCTTCGTTCGGTAATCACCCGCAGCGTCTAATAATAAACCGAGAAACTCGTCGAAGCCGACAGACAGACAGACCGACGAATGAACGAACGAACGAGCGAAGGTACGAACGGACAATGCCCATCAGCGAGCCATTATGTATGGAAAGGCAAGCGGCGTGCGGCGCACGGTGAACCGTCAAATTAGTGGATTGATCGATACCACGTCGGCGTGTCTGCTCTCTGTGTACAAGAAAAAGGTAAAAAATAAAATGGAGGAATCCGACGCCCCTGATTCAGCCCCTGGGTAGTTCTCGGAAACAGCACCTCCTCCAGACCAGGGCCGTTCCAAAATCGATTTCCCCCGGATTCCCATTCAGGATTCCGAAGTTTAGCAGTCTGCCTTTCATCCTGAAGGAGAATATCCGTTGAAATCAATGAGCCACCACGATCGTATCGTTCTTCTTTTTGAAATTTTTTTTTTTTTTAAATTAAAAAATCGGTTCCCTCTTAACGATTTCTTCATTATTCCGGTCCTTCTGATGGGGGAAATGGGAACCCCGTTTGAACACATACCTGGTTAAAGGCGTGGTGAAGGGAAAGGCGTACGAAGGTCGTATTTCCGTACCAGCGCGCGATGCGAGTTCATATTTCCGCCCCCCATACGACCTGGGGGCGTACCCGGTCGTGGGGCACCTAGACAGTCGCAGTCTTAACCTGGCCTCAACTTAGCCCGCGTGTCAACGGCTCGAAGTACGGAGTGCGGAGTTAAACCAGAGCCGAAATCTCTATTAATATATTTGCGGGGCACGCGACCCCCCAAAGACCTCGAGTCAAAAACCCCCCGAGAAATAGATACCGATTTCTCGAAGGAATCATTCCGCGATGTCGTTCCACAGACGTTTTAAGACATCTGTGTGTGACCGCAGTGAGATTTTCACCTGTGATGAAGCAGAGCCGAATTTTTGACAAGCCGGACTGAAAAATCGTCGAAATCGTATCTCCGGGTGTGATTCTGTCGATTTCAACCGATTTCCCGTGGACTGTTGCATCCGTAAGTTTGATATCAAGTGGTAAAAGTTCCTAGGGGTCGGACGAATAGCCGCGATTGTCAACCGTACGTGGGTTGCATGTCAAACGGCAATTTCGTATTCGTTTGAGTTGAATAGTTGAGAAAATCGTTAACGGTGTTATTATATTATACCATCAAGTGCGACGGTCTGCGGAATAATAAGTCGGCTGGAGTCGTGGTGCGGGTTAAATGACGGGTGGTACTGGTGTCAGGTTTTGTTCTGATACCGAGGACGGGAAATACCCGAAGAACGATAAACTCCTGATCGAGACACTACCGGTTTACGAGATGTGAATTTTTTACAGTGATTTATCAGTCCAGTGGAGTTTCCGATTACTTCGCTAAAGTACAGGTCGTCCTGCAGACCTCGGCGTGCAGGAACCCCCTAAAGAACATGTCCGGAGATCAGCGAAGCAGCAACTGATCGCTAGCCGATTTCATAACGGTTATTAAAATGCCAAGACCATCGCGAGAGTCTTATGGCGAACAGAAGCCTCCCTATTCTTACATCTCGTTAACGGCAATGGCGATATGGTCGTCGAGAGACAAGATGCTGCCGCTTGCCGAGATCTACAGATTCATTGCTGACCGGTTTCCGTATTACCGACGGGACACTAGACGCTGGCAAAATTCACTGAGGCACAATTTATCCTTCAATGATTGCTTCATCAAGGTTTGTCATCGACCATGTTCTTCTATTCATTGGATACTTTAGCACGGTCATGTCTCAATATCGGTGATAAATCGGTGAGATATGGTTTATAAACGATCGAGAATCGCCACTCCTTTTTTTTTTTTTTTCAAAACCCGGGATAAAACACACCTGTAGAAAACTAAAGGCGTACACAAACGATGTGGCCATGCATGTGCACATATGGACAATTACAATACAAACATGTATCGTATAAAGATTAGCCTAACTTGAATAGGGCCCGGTGTAAAGGCGGCTTCGAGGCCTGTCATTATTGCAACCTGTGCGCCACCTGTAGCAGATCATCCTGGGGCATTTAGGCAGAGTAGGTATACCTCTGTTTGTCGTCATACTGGCCATCCAGCTAGACCTCAGACCCATCTACAACCTACGTTATTATACAGACCAGGGTTTGTTCTTTTACTTTTCTTTTTTTTTTCTTTTCTTTTCTTTTCGATATAGACGCGGTGCTTATAAACCGTGTGAAAGTGTCAAATGAGGGCAGCTGCCACTACCGATACGCCTCTTTCGAAAAATTTAAACGCTCTATGTATCCATGTGGAAAAAACCCTGTCTATTAACACCTAGGACAGAGAACTGGCTCAGGATTACTGAGGGAGATTAAAGCGTGTTATTTTTACACCAATTTCAACTCCAAGCTGTATATTGGGGAGTGAAATTCGGTTTCGTGTAATTTTCAGTGCTGGTCAGTGGCCCAGAAGGAACCGGTGCAATTTAAAACGTGGATAAAATCCGATCGCGTTTATCGATCTTCGAGATGTTTTTTTTCCTAAAAACTAGAAACACGATTCTTTTATTTTCCGTTATAAATTCGAAAAAATGTTGATTCGTTACGGAGGTATCCACACTACAATAGCGAATTTGCAAAAAGTTGCTGCGGGCTTGAATAAAAATTATATTCGCGAATGATCGACTTCGTTTGCGTGTTTACTTGTTATTCCAAGACTTGTTCGTTTAGTTTCAATATTTAATCGCTGAATATTCGGGATTTCCATAGCTTGTATCCTCGTAGTACAAAATGTAGCAAAATGTAGCGCAACGACTTTTGGAAACCTGTTTCTCAAGCGCATGTATCTCCGCAACGGATGAAGATTTTTCCAATTTGCAAACGCGAAATGAAAATTTCGTTCTTCTAGTATCCAGAAAAAAAAATCTCCAGAAAATCCATAAATGCGTTCAGATTTTATCCAGGTTTTAAATCGGGGCGTTGTGTTTCAGGCCACCTCGTGAATTGCTTTTCTAGTTTCACTATTCTCGTCTATCGTTCCAATCACGGTGTCAAAAAGTCGTCCCGGGACCACACTCTGATCGTAACCCATTCCCGATGTTATCGTCGAAACAAATTCTGATTTTCAATCAGATTTTAGAACCAATTTAAATTTTCGCTGAGTTTTTGGTTCCCTGAAGCAAAGATTAGAAGCGCATCGAAGTGTCTTCGGCTGATCTGACGACAGTACGTGGCTGATTCCTGAATTTTACCTGGTCATACTTTTAACGGCTAGTAAACGTGCTCAAAGTAGTCTAAAAAATTTAATATTCGAAGTGAGCATCCAGCCACTATAAGTAGGTGATGGTTTAATCACAACCTGTCTAATGTCTGATGTAACGAATTTAATGTGACAAAAAAAAAAAAATCACTAATTGATTATCAAGTGCCTCAAAATATTGGGGGAGCTTGCATAGACATGTGGGAATAGATGTTTTATACTTATACTGTGTCTGTAACAAGATCGTGTAACTACTTCTCAGATATGTGTATGTATATAATCCGAGTTTGCTCGAGCCACAATACGATTGTGCTATTGAATTTCATAGTAAATACCGACAACGCAGTCATCTGAAACGCTTCACACCCAGTCCAATAAAAGCTTGAATGTGATCGTGCTGAATGCCTCGGAGGATCGGGTTGCCACTTGCCAGTCTCTTTGTAACGAATACACACATGTGTCATGATAAACTCGTGTAGAATTCGATCAAGTTCTCTCAAAGTTATCAGAGTTTATCTATCGATCAGAGGAAATTGGGATAAATTGTGTTTAGGTAGTTCTCTTTTGATTAATCGATAAAATTTCTGTCAGAGTACGAACATTTTTTACAATTGGGAAGTGAGTGAGCGTAAACGTACGACAAACCGCATTCTGAGATCGCGTTTGATCGAGATTGACAAAAAGGAGGCAGGCACAGATGGTTCTAAGAATCTTACGTTTTTCCGACCGGATCTTTTTCTGACTTTACCATCTCTATCCGCGAGAAGTCAAGCAAAAACAAAAGCTAGACTCGGTTCGATGTACGATCCGATATTTAAGAAAAAAAGAAACCGTTCCTTTCACAGAAAAATGAAAAAAACTTCCATACGAAAACGAGCAACGTAATCCTAGTATTTTTTCCCAAAAACTAGAACATTTTGCGCAGAGATTGAGTGTTCGGAATTTGTCTTACGATCGATGAGTCGAAAGTTATGAATTTTTTCGTAAAACGAATTCTCGATCGTGAAGAAATGTGCTACATTTACTTTGAAGTTTGTACCGTGTCCGAATTCTTGTTTTTCTTCGTAAAGAAAATATGATGATAAATATAAGCGCACGGTGCGTCCATTACTGAGAAGGAGGAATCAATATCAATATTTGAGATCGTAAAGGCGCCTTCAACAAAGGATTAAATTCTTGAATAGGTATAAGTTCTCAATTTTTCATGGGTTATTTTGCCGTCAAAAGACGTTCTCGTCCTTAGCTCGGTTTGCGCGCGCACGCACCTAACGTATTGGTGATGGGGCCAACGGCGTAACACAATGGGTTGCCTCTGTTAACAATGTGTATAGCCCTGGTGCAATCGTACAAAAGGACATGGCAGTCAAATAACTAAATAGCTGTAGATCAAAGAATCCCGTCCCTCTTTCCTCCTTCCCTCGTTGTACTCCTTTGCATCGCCAATAGGCATGATTTCGGCTGCCAGTCTGAGGCCTCCGGTTCGAGAATAGCGTTTGCTTTGATGTGAGCGCGATGGTGCTCGTCCAACTCGCCCCAGGCTTTATTCTCTGATTGCGAATCGATTAAACTTCCGAGGCTCCAAGGCGGCTTCGAGAAGCCAGTTTAGAAATTCCGGAGAATCACAAGCACACCTGAGCAACCCGGCTGACGCCCGGTTTGTACAGGTAATAATATCGATCGAGAAGCAACTTCACAGCGGTGAACAATCATCACGCTACCTAGTACCCGTCAAACTTTTCTTTCCGTATATAATACCGGTACCCGCGGTGCCTACTTACATCACATAAATGCTCATTCGCGTTTAATGCCAGTACGAATTACTAGCCATTTTGAAAGTCCGATCATGGCCCACTTGAAAACAGTATTATTGATTTGTAATGAAAAAAAATCCACTGCCTAGAGGTATATAGATAAGGGCATACGGTGAAATTTGATCAAATCAATTCGAGGCACTTGATGGCATGACCGAATTAATCAATGAAAGAAAAGTTCACGAGAGGCTCGCTGATAGGCTTCCAATAACCGAGTGAAACTTTGACTTGAAGTCATGTGTAACTTTAGGAATGAAAACTTGAACTCACAATGCCTAGATTTAGGTAGTTATGACATTAAATCATAAGCAACTTGACTGGCGAGGGAGGGGCATGAAGGACTCGCTGAAATCCGAACAAAGACTTAGCTGAATTATGACTTGAGGTCATACTTGGTAACTTGATGGTTGAAAAAAGGGTCCGGGGACTTGCTGAAATATGAACAGATATTCGGCTGAATTATGACTCGAAGTCATAAGTCACTTGAGGCTTGACTCACGATGTTCAATCTTGAGTATGACACGAAGTCATAGTAACTTGACGTTAGAAAAGGAGGCTCGCTGAAATATGAACAAATACTTAGTTCTCAATAACCGTATCCAATTATGATTTGAAGTCATAAGTAATTCGCGGCTTGAGAAATCTTATATAATACTAACAGATACTTAAACTTGCAACGCCTGGAGAGTCATAATAGTTGACTAATGAAAAAAAGGCTTGAGCTACTCACTGCAATATGAACAGACACTTGGACTTATGCAATAACTGCAGTATTCAATTATGACGACTCGAAGTCATAAGTACTTGAACTCAGAATGCCTGGATGAAAATAAGTGTAACTTGTAGTCATGAATAACTTAACCAGATGACCACAAAATGAGCATTAAGAGACATTCTCGAGTATAAAGGGATACTTAAATTTACATTGTTTAAACTCGAATAGGTATGACCTGAAGTCATGAATAATTTAAATATTCAAGGAGAAGCTTGCTGAGGATAAAGCGATACTTGATTTCCAATTACGGAATTCCAGGATAACTTGGAGTCATAAGTAACTTGACAAATTACAGGAAGTCTCAATCATGTGTTTATATTTCACCAAATCTCTTCGGTTCTCTGTTTTTCATTGATTAAGTTACTAACCATGACCTCAAGTGACATTCTGATCACTTGGATTCAAGTATGACCGAACATGACTGACCAATACATTCTTTGTAAATCTGCGAACTAATTTAAGTAAACCACACGAGTGATCAAATGACTGTTATATTATTCAGTCGATTTCTTTTCCAGGTGCCTAGAGGCCCTCATACCCCAGGCAAGGGTGCATACTGGGCGCTGCATCCAGCTGCTCTATCGATGTTCGAAAACGGCTCGTTTCTGCGTCGTCGGAAGCGTTTCAAGCTCCCGAAAGCTGCAAAAGCCGAGAGTCAGGCGCTCGCTGAAACGGCGGCTCGGTTGGCAGCGACGAATAACTGCAGCGGAGGTGCTGAGAGCTTTGCGGCTCCGGTATCGGAGAGCAATTCCACTTCCTTTCACCACCATCATCAGGGAATTGGTCTGACGCAAAGACAACTCGACTTTCTTCAGGCGACATCGAGTCTTGCAGGTCTCCACACCCTTTACCCCGTCGTCAGGGACCATCGTGCCCTCACACTGCCACCAGAGTACCATCCCCCGTCGAGGAACGAGTTCCCAACTGGTTTCAATGTCAAAGAGTTCAACACACCCTCTCAAACAGTCACAACGATACTCCCAAACGATACAGATGCCAGGATTCTACCAAAAAGACCAAAGCCACTCAATCCAGCACACAAATCATTCAGCATTGAGAGCATTATCGAGTCTTCAACGGACTCGACTGGAAGTCGGAACTCCAGGTAAGAAATGGCGGGTTTCTGTTTCCGTTGCAGTTGCATCAAAACTTAGAGAACAGATTCCGGTTTCATGAACAATTTTGGCTTCATTTTGGTTTTTTGCAAAGTAGCCAGCTTCGGTTCATGACCCCTGCCCCTGTCCAGAACCCACACAATGCCATGTTTCTTGATCTTTTACTGACGTTCTCGATGGTTTTTTGCAGAACCGCTGGCCTAGCGAGTCTCAATCCACTACTATCGACGTCGACGTCCATTGGTCTCCTTCCGCCATGGTGTAGTCCTGGTATATACACTTCGGGGATGACGACATCACCTGGTGCCATATACCCTCTGCATCTTCACCAAGCAGCGGCAGTTTACGCTACAGCACTGGCCACTGCGAACTTCTTTGGTTCACATCCCGGGCTTCAGGGGCCTGGAAAGAACTCCACAACCTCAGCGGTCACCCCAGCGTCTACCGCTTCTCTCTACAGTCTCTACGCCGCTGGATTTCCCGCCATGCTGGGACTCAACCCAAACACACACCTCACGGATAACACCCTTGGACTTTCCGTTCCACAACCCATCAGCCTTCCACCCACGCCGACGACATCCCCAACGATTTTAGCCCTCCCACAACCAGTCCCTGGAACGGACGCTTCAACATCTTCGAGTTTCAGTCCAGGATCTTCATGCAGAGATTTGGCCTCCACGTAGTAACAGGATCTAAGTCCGTTGTAGAATATTCATCGTTAGGAATCAGTGGGAAAGGGACATTATGTCGACTTTGAAGAAGGAGGATGTGTTTGTTTTACTTTTGATCGCCTTTGTGATAAAGGAAGGGTTGGCTTCCGGCGAAAGACTGACCTTTGCCGATTTCAATTAATCTTTACGTTTTTGGGCTTCTGTAGTAATCGGAAAACAGGATTTTAGAAAGATGGAGGAAAACCTCAAGGCTGGACTTTCAAAACCGAACATTTCTGATGAGAGTTTCTCATCCCCTGATCTCATTCCGCATTTCCTGTTCCCCGAATTCCTAAATTTGTAATTCGTAACGGCTTTGTAATGTTAACCGCCTGCAGCTATTACGGAGTACGATGATCCGGGGTGGGTTCAGGGTGCATATGGAGTTTTACGACTATAAACTAACGCGTTTAAAATCGGCGTAGCAAATTGCCGGATAGTGTAGACGAGTGTAATCTCCGCTACGCTGGCAGCGCGATATCTATTATCGTTACTTAGCAGTAAAGCGCGGCAGCCGATGCTATGCTATGCGATGCAGTAAGGTTATGTGCGATGCGCAGTATCGGTGCGCGAGCGTTTCAAGGAGGAAAAATAAAGCCGAAAGAACTGTGCGTGAGTAAAGGAGGAGGCAGATGAGTGAAAGAATAAGAAAAAAGGAGAGGAAACCGCCCTTTATAGTAATGCGCTTTCTATACATATACCCTCAGGGGTCGCGACCGCCGCGCCGCGCCGCATTGCACTACGCCGATCTTTTTCGAGCGTGCGAATCGGCCGACTGCAGTCAACAGTCGGTTCTTTCTGCTTTACGATACTAGCGACCCGCGCGGCGTTGGCCAATGAAACGACGCAGTAAAACCGGCGCAGCCAATAACAAAACTGACTGGACGCATCGGTTTAGTGGCCAATCATGGCCGGCATCGTTCACTGCAGCATTGTATAGGTGCGCACAAGCTGCGTTACGCTGCGTTGAGTTCGGTTAAGGCATCTATGATACCTGCTATACACGTTTAGGTGCAACGATAGGGAGAGACCCGTGCTCTTTGTACTATTGATGCTGGCACGCTGCTGTTATAACGTAAAACGTTATTATAATATCTATACGTCTAGGTATAGAGGCGTGCGCGAAAATTACTTTTCCATTTCATTGTGTCTTTTGTTTTTGTTTGTTTATCTTCGAAATCGAGAAACGCTTCGTCAGACAATTCCTTTTTCACTTCACAGACAAAAATTACAAACTCGTCGAAAATTCGTCCGATATTCATTCAAGAGAAGAAATTCCTTGACGAAATTTTTATGAAATCCACTCAAATATTGCAAAATAAGTCCTATTGACGAAACTCTCAAGAAATCCTGTGCAGAATATACCCAAAGTGATAAAATCTACTCGGTTGAAATCGTATGCAATTTCACGAAACGTAATTATTATTTACCAACGAGATATACAAGCATATATATATATTTTTTCTTTTATCGTCATTTGAATTTGGAAGTTTGACTATCCGAAATAAAATTCGGCGACATGCACACACCTCGGTATAGGTATAAATATCGTATATTAAAAATATGGGGAGTGAAAACGTACGTGATTAAACTTTGTAAAAGCTTCATTTAATAATCGGTTATGTAATTAAATATTACCTATAAATATTGCTTTACGTTATTATCGCCTCCAGCTCTGATTTGCACCGATTTTTAGTCAAATTACGTTATAAATAAAAACGCAGATTCGTATTTAAGCCTAAATATATAATAACTAGTATCTTAATTCTGGCTGTTGCAACTATATACGTCTATACGATATTAATTATCACATATACCTATATATACATAAATATATATACTTGTACAAATAATAAATATTAAGGCCTAATTATTATTATTATTATTATTATTATTATTATTATTATTATTATTATTATTATTTCTTTGTACATATAAACATAAATAAATATATACACATATATATACATATATATAGGTATATATATATTAAATTGTTTCATTAAACTACGTTATAATAATTAAACGAAATGCGCAGACACGATAATTAAGATGTTCGTTTTATTCATCCTGGCTAGTGTATAAAAGACCCGAACCATTCCCTATTATCCGAAGAAAATGAAAAAAATGAAAAAAATTATTTTCTACTATTATAACAGGTGTATAACGTATATCTAAGTGAATTAATTTTATTTTCCTTTCGTAGCATTTATAATTGCAGATTAATTATACCTACATACAGATTTTTTTTTAATCACGTTGCAACTCGCGGTATAACCGGTTAGATTTCACATAGAACTGTTTGGAATATGAATTCATTATAGTTACGCATATGCACGGTCTACTTCCGTTTTGTACATATAAGTATGCAGTAGCTGCCGATATATGTAGATCCTACTCCTATCTTAATTTCGGTTTAGGTTCTACTCTGTTAACGATAATTAAAATGTAATTAAGAAGACTGGCTATCACGATCTTTGAGATGCAGTATACGTACACCCTATACCTATATCCATGGCACTGAACATGCAACGAAATGATGCGACTAAGAATAATCAGAATACAGAGAGTTATACCGTCGTCGAATAGATTCTAGTTACCTCAGCTCATTGGTTAACACTTTTAGTCGGTTTTAGCAATTTTTTAGGTCATTTTAACTCCTGGTTTTACTGTTTCAATCAGTCTTGAGGCGATTCCAATCCGTTTGCTAATTTTTCAAGTCGCTTTGAACTCATTTTCAGGACATTTTAACCCCGATTCTAGTCTTTTCGGACGGTGTTTCGAGTGTTTCAGACCGTTTAACCACCCGGTTAGGAAGTATTAGCCGATTTTTATGGTGTTCATGAGTGTTTCAGACCGTTTAAGTGAATTTTTAGAACGTATTTAGACATCTTGAACTAATTTAAAACTGCGATTCAGTGTTTCAGCTCAGTTTACTGCGCTCATAGGTGGTTTAAACCAGTGTTTCGAGTGTTTCAATACATTTTTGTTCATTTCTGTGTCATTTTAACTTGTGCTTCCGATGTTTCAGTCTGTTGAAACATATGCTCAGATGTCTTTAGGTCGTTTGAACTCATATCCAAAGTGTTTCAATCCGTTAAAGTGAATTTTCAGATGGTGTTTCAGTCCGTTTTAACGCGCATTCAGAAACTTTTGTCTGATTTCAGCCCATCTTATCTGATCCATATAGCTTATCGTCGGATTTCAGACTTTTCAACTTCAAATATACAGCTAAAACTGAAACAGAGAACTCGAAAAAAAAACACCGCCAACATGTCCGCAATATTCTACAATACATCCCCAATTCTCCTACTTGCAGAACTATACACATTCATATTCTGTACGGAAATAAAAATAGATAAAATAGTTCAATGGGGGCGAAAAGGAGAATAATAAGAAGTAAAGGGAAAGGAAAAGGGTGAGGGAAAGGGATAGGGAGGAGCTGTAGCCAGAAGAGTGAAAGGGGACGAGAGACATACATATAATATTAAATTATTCACAGGCAGTTACCGGCTCGTCAGAGAACTCCGCCTACCCCTGTTTTTGCTTGGCATCACCATCCGCTCGCTCGCGCCATACACATATATATCCACAGCACTCCTTCACCCTAATAAATATCTCCCGTCTTTTTTTTATTCTGTTTTTTTTTTTTCTCTAGTTTTTCACTCCTCACTTTGTATTTTTCTTCTACACAGCCTTAATCGTCTTATTATCATTTTATTATCAATCATCTGTTTCTTTTGTTTTTTGTTCTTAAATTTTTGATCGAATATCTTAAATGTAAGAAAAAAAAAAAAAATCTACAAATTTCTAGTCTTTTTTTTTCTGTCTCTTTTTCAAAACTTCGAAGTCGCGGTGCAGAAGGCAAGTTGGTTCGTTTCATCAGCACAGGCTGCAGACAAGATCGTATACACGTATATATAGGTATATACATAACCTACAAAGTGGGGGTCCACCGCAGCGTCACTAATCCAGTTTACATGCCGCACGAAGCATAACGATTATACACCTGCAAACAAGACCACCTACCCCCTTGCCTGGATGAGGGGGCAGAATGTTGTACCTACATCGAGGTTTTCTTTCAATATCAACTATATATAGTATACGCGCATGTATGATGGATTATATAGATACAGAATACTCGATATTTATTTTAAACTGTGCGTATATAATATGAGGAGAATAATTTTAGTATATATTTCATATAGGGGTATTATTACATTTATTAAACGTATATGCAGTATGCAATGTGTTATTAATATGGCGAATTCAAGATGGCGTATATACCTGTACCGCCGCTGGCGGAGGAATCGTATAGTAGCTGGTGTAGTCCAGTCGGATGGGAAAGAATGGGAAAAATAAACGACGAGAAAAGGTGCTTGAAAAAAGTTATTCAACGATATCTCTGTAACTGTCCATCATATCGAATTAAAGGTGAATACTGAAAATGAAGTTTATTAAATTCCCTATGAAAAAAGTTCTATGCATTTTTCCTGTATCTTTATTGATTTCGGTGTATTTTTGGCTCGAATGTGTAACGCATCTCCCGAAACGTCATCTTGCCAAAAAGTGCTCCAAACCAGTTTTCAGCTGATATCTCTATAATCGTTGATCGCATCAAGTTAAAGATGAATATTGAAAATGAAGCTCATTAAATTTTCTATGAAAAAGGTAGAATACATTTTTCCTGTATCTTGATTGGTTCAGCTGTATTTCGAGGGTGAACATTCAGTCAAAAATTGAAATTTCAAAAAAGCCTGTAACGTGATAATTAGTTACACATTACACGTTGAAATACAGAAAAACGAACGAAGATACAAAAAAATGTATCCTATCTTTTTTGTAGAAAATTTAATGAGCTTAATTTTTTATATCCACCTTCAACTCGATATCATCAACGTTTACCGAGATATCGGTGAAAAACTGGTTTATAACGGTTATTATTTTCACTCGACAAAATTGGTTCTAATTTAACTGAATTATACAGTACATTGCAGGAGTAATAGGTACACATCGACCTCATCGACCAGTGTATGTAACGTTAGTTGATTTCTGCGGAAGAAACTTGTTCATCATCTATAGAGGCATATATATATAGATGTCTGCACATATGTACTGCGGATTCACTTGTCGACGACTAGACGCATCAGTCATATCCTAAGTTAGTTGATGAACTCGACCGTATAAGTAAACGTCTATATTCGTGTGTATATACCTACATATACAAACCCTCTCTCTAAATGCTGATACAAACTGATATCTACATGTTAAACACGTATGTATTAGGTACAACTGATGTACGTATGTACTACATACGTAGTGCAATATATAATGCAAAGAATTTCTATATAATAGATATATGTACACCAGTGATATACATAGCCTAAGTATATATATACATATACCTGGAAAACATGCGATCACCGCATATTGCAAACTTCGCAAAACTCGTGTAGGCATATAATAGCCATAGCCCATTGCAATAATAGCAGGTTGACAGAGGTATACATTAATTGTTTTTTCCTTCGTTATTTTTTTTTTTCAAGATATGCCCATTCATTTTTTACCCATTTATTTATTCACTTATTTATTTATTTATTTACATTTTTCTCAACCGCCCCGAGTCGATCTAACGATAAGCGCTGTGCCGTAGAACGCCTGATTCAATGCAACCCGATAGGGGCTTTTGTACAACTGTACATATATTCATACTTGAGCCAACAAAGGTAACCTCATAACTGTGACTATGAAATGATAGATGTTATTATCTGCAAGTATGTTGTGTGTGCTTGTCCACCGATTTATGTCAATGGACTGTACATATTTGGACAAGCGAAAAAAATCGATAAGGTATAGTGAGCGGTACCTAAATCGATTTATAGACGCACGCAGTATTCGCCTGTATATACAGGATGGTTCAGATCGAGCGGGTCACATCTTGAGGGTAGATTCCCCGTGAAATTCTGAGACGGAATTTCCTTTACAGAAAATTCGAGCGACCAATGGTTTCTGAGATACGGTGGAGATCTTGGTTGACTAATCAGGGAGATCGACGATTAGAAAGAAAATCGCTATGAATCGAAAATCTTCTTATACAAAAATCGAATACATCGAATATAGTGATCGGTAGTACCTATGTATAGATTGTCTTCAGTGATGCATAATAGTTCGTTGAAATACGAACTATATGGGTAAAAGTAAACCCGTGTCTAAATGTCTACCGAGAAAATAGCCGATTTTGTGAAGCAAAAATTTATGTGTATACTGTTCTTTGCTCTTTGACTCTTTCTTGTGTGGTACAGAGTGTAGTATATTGTCAACGGGACTCGCCCGAACGATCCCAAGGCATAACTAACACGGTTAAATGACTTTTTGCTCAAGAATCAAGATCCAACCAATCGATACCGATTTATACTGTAAAACTAGTACTAAAACATTCACTGACAGCCAAACTTTTTTCAAATTATCTGATCGTCGTGGGACTCGGACATCACGACGCGCCGAGTCACTCTCGGCAGGACAACCACCGATCCATACCATACCAATCTACCGATCATTATACTCGTGACCATATCGTATTCAAACCCAAACCTAATTCGACCCTATGTTTCGCTCAAACCTTTACGAATTTTTACGACACTCAACCAATTTGCCGATTTTCTTGCCGATTTTTTTTTCTTCCAACCCTGAAAAAACAACATTTTTGTATGAAGGTGCACAAGACTCTTTTCGACAGAGAAATCTGCATTTTTCTTTTTTTTTTTTCTTTGCACAAACGATTTTGTCCGACCCTACAGTTTCCGTGGTTGAAAAATTCTGGGCTTTGCATGTTTCGATGAACGGAATCGGATGGCGAATTAATTTTTAGCGAATTCGATTTAGATTTAATTTAAAACAGAAATCGAGCAACGGTTTTTAGGCTCATCATCGGGTCTGCTGCTCCACCGATCGGGCTGCAATTACCGAGGGGAACAATCAATTATGCACAGTTGAGCCTGCAGCCTGGGATGAATTCTGAAGATCGAGAAGTGCTCGTAGAAGAGGAGTGCCAAGACTCGATAGCACGAGCTCAGACTGGACCTGATCCTTAGGTATTTTATAACAGAATTACGGAAGCGTCGCGTCGCTCGATTGATTGCCTTGCACGTATACGTACCACGAACCAAGAAGAGATCGGTCGAGGCATATACGGTCTGTAGACCCTCTGATCGGTATAAAATAACCAAACCTAAATTCTGTCTGCATCAGTCTTGGATGGTGGCACGGACCTCCGGACACGAGCGTATCCGTGACTAACCAGATGGAGGGAGCCGTGGGACACGGTCACTCGCTTGTGATACACAAGAAAAACCGATTTACCGCGATCGGCGAGAGGCTATATCATCCTCTCGAGTGAGAAATCCTGACTATTTGAGACGCGATTCAAAAATATTTCAGATCTTCGTTGTCGTATGATACAGGTCGCATCGTTAATCCAAACTTCATCAAATTCATCAAATTTGGAGTGAATATTCTACATGGATGGAACTTCGGACCAAACCGATTTCTTTTTCTTTCGTACCGATAATTCGTTGATATTGAATGTCAAAGAGTTGTTTTTCGGATACGAAAGTCTCGAAGACGTAAATATTTGGTAAAATGAACGAAAGTCATCTTCTCTTATCGGGAAGGTGACGAGAGCTGATAAGTCCGAATTAATGGACCGTGTGGCAGCGAACTTTATGACCTATCGTTTCGTCCTTTGACATTATATGTAGATAACGGATTGTGTTGTCTTTGTGTGAATTATCGCTACATTGCAGCGAGGCATGAATAAATAAATCCAACATATGATCGGCAAAGGGTTCGAGACATGATGAATAGGGAATTAAACGTATCTAGGCTTGTGTATTCGATACTAGAGTCTAGATACTAGCGTGATGATACTCTGGCACAACAAGCTCGGATACTTACATCATATAGTTACAAAGCTTGAGAATTATTGATGCCTGTTCATTTTTGTTCGATAATGAGCTTAAGGCGGTCAAAGGGAACAGCTCAGGCACTATACGTTAATAGTATCAGATAACTATTCAAAGAAGCATATACCTATACAGACTTCAGTCTTACGTACACAAGTATCGAGAATTTTGCCACGCGGACTCTATTATCGATTTTTTTACGGAATATCGTAGATTGTTGATGAAAAAAAAAAAAACAAAAAAAAACAAATTGTAGCCAGTGTTTCATACTAAAATATCTTAGATTTTCGGAGTGTGTCATGAAAATTGGTTGTCTTGATCGATTCGACCGGAAAGAGAGCCACAATTTTTTTCTTAAATAACTATGAAAAGTTTCGATTTCCCTGAAAAGTCGTAATAAAATTTGTACAATTATTTTCCACCAGGAATTTCAGGCGGTTCGATGTATAAATCGGTAACAGATTACACATAGCTACATGTATTTCTTTACATGTAGAATTTATACTATATTGTATATACACATAATGGGCCGCGTGTATCGTATACCTATAACAGCCACAGCCACAGCCACAGCCACATCTAAAGCCAAAGCTAAAGCTACGATGACCAAGCGCAAGCGGGTAATTTAATGGTACTAAACATGCAGACAATTTGCATAATTACACACTGCGATAAATACTTATATTTCTTATACTTTTTTGATATGCCCGACGACCAGCAACCATGCGCCGCTTAAAGAATATACTTCCAAAGAAAGGAAATACCAAAATGGCGTCTCTATACCTACAGCACACCTTAACCTCTCGATTACTCACCCATACATCGCTACATCTATGTACTAAGTGTATATGTATGTACAGCGAATATTTATCTATCAACGCCTCGCATCTACCCACAAGAAATAATCAACGATCCTTCGTTCTACATGTAGATCTACCATATCAGTGCGAAAATGATCATCGCGGAAGACATCCTTCAGGGCTTGTCGAAAGAACTGCATCAGATTTTTCTCAAAATCGTTTTTACAGACGTGATCGAAGGTTGTTTCAGATTTTGTGAACGCGGATTGATCGAGATTAAGAAAAATCGAATTTTGGTGTCAAAGGAACGATGTTCTTTGATCTTGAGCCTCTTTTTGTAAACGGTGACCTTATTTCTGTCTACTGGCTTGCCGATCTTTGCATACATCTCATACATCTGGGTGGCTCGTGTAATTTGAACAGAGATTTAATTCGACTGATAAGAGCGAACTTTAATATTTGAGGAACTGCGAAGGTCTAGGTACCATAAAACTGTGATGAAAACAATAAAATTACTTTTGAGCATGAAGTGGCATGTGATGCACGACTGGGTTCGATCTGAATTGAAAAATATCGTCTGATGCGAGACACGGTGTCTGGTGATATATTTTATCACTCTTTTGTATCCAAAAATCTGAACGAGAATAATAATCGCGAGTTTGGTTAGAGGTTGTACCCAGTAGCGGGTAATTTATACCTCAAAATCCCCATGACACGATATCATGTGAGTTGGGCAGCTGCATCCGACATCCCCAATAATTTAGCCCACGGTAAAATTATGCATAGCGTGCAAGGCGTCGATGAAGAAGACCACGGGGATCAAGGATGCAGAGAAATCGTTCCTCGATTCCGCATGATCCCTATTAACCAACCGCTGCTGAACCCGTACCCCTAAAAGAAGTGGAGAGCTGCCTAAGGATTTCTTGATCTCCGTCACGATGTGTGCAATGCTCTTCATTCTCTTTATTATGCGAGAAGAATTAGTTCCGTTTCGAAGTCTGCGAGGGGAAGAGAATCTGTTTTTACGTAATGAGCAATAGGAGGAGGTCCAGGAAGTGGTCGGAGACCTCTGTGTACCATTGATTTCCGGTACTCTGTCCATTCCAGGAATGAGAAGAGGCACAAATTGATTGTGAGACCGAGAGAAAAGCCCACTTCGCCACAAACTCGACGTACGAGGATGTGGTCGTCTGTACGCATCCTGATCACGCAGTGTGGGCCATTCTTTCACATCCTGGTGGTCCATGGGCCAAAAAGTCTTGAAAGGATTGAGTATCAGCTGGTTATGATGGTGAGGCCAAGTGATAGGTGCGAATAGTTAGTTTTTCGTAAATATCTCAAAAACGGTGGGGCTTGTGACAAAAAATGCTCATATAAAAAATGTAGTAGACTAAATTGCATACAAAAAAGATCCAATACTTTTTTTTCGTAAGTATGATAGTTTGTGTCTAATCTCGGCGAGAAGTTGGGCCTTCAAGAGTGCTACTCCGCTAAAGGTTCTGCGACTTCTCGCTCAAATTAAACGATAACTATCATCGCTACAGGAAAAAATCTTTAACCTGTCTTGTAGAAAATATAGTTTTTCAAATTTTTGATTTCTATACTTTTCATCGTGGGAATCACCGTTTCAAAGATATGAGCCCAAATCCGATTTTCTGCAGCTGTTGTCAAGAACAGTATCCCGATAGGTTCTGATTATTCGATGTGAGAATCCTAAGGTGAGTTGCCTATCCGTTGTTTGCGTACTTTAACGAGATGTTGAAGCGATGTTTTGCAGTACGAGCTGTCACAAACGATGACAGGCAGATGTCAGTCAATGACAAACGTATGTCGCGTGCAGAATGACGAGTCGCAAAGACACGATATGAAGATCGGTAGACTATGGGGACTGATTACATGGTCGCCAGACGCTGCAATATCTCACGTGTAGAGGTACGTAGTACATACATATGTGTTGTTCCACAAGAGAATGTGGAAAGGTTTTGCAGCAGTGAATATGGCCAAGTACGCCTCTTCCTCTCGCAATACCAAGATCCCCTTAGTACAGCCTTTGGTTCAGTTACTCTGGTGCATACATACATCAGGATATGATATTCCCTCCTCGCCAATTCGTCGTGTGTTACACATGGAATTACCCGCGTCTTTTCATTCCTTGTTCTTCGGTAGCCAGACGGGCAGAACCCTCAATGCAGATTGCAGGTACTTCGTCGTTGCAGAGGAGTATAACTACGTGTAATCATTAACTTCGCTCAACGACATTCATTTCCTCCATATACATGGATATAGAGTATATAAATATATACATATACATAAATTACACCGCGAAATGGAAACTCAACGGCAATGAAATTCAGCACATCCCACGAGCATGTGGGTACATATACACGAGCGAGAACATACCTATTATCAAAATAATTAATACAGTATGGTAATTGCGGATCGGAATACTCTATTCTACGGAGAGCCCGAGTTTCTCATCAGCTACTGTATGAAAAGAGGCTAAAAAGTTTCAGAACTGCACACTCCGAAATCGTCAAAATCGCTTTTATTTTGGACTTGGAATGGTCGCGGGAAACAGATTTTTCTGGATATGGGATACTTTCGTGGAAATGGTCCAAAAATGATAATGATAAGTACTTCTGAGTTCTTGGACTGTTTTGGTTGCCTATCTTCTCTTGATAGGTTTCGAGTACTTTCTCATCAGTTATACTTTGTGAAAATGATGAGATAAGTTTGAAACACATTTCAGAGCCGTCGACATCACTATTCGAGGTTTTCAAACCCCGAAGACATTTTCTGAGTCGGAAATCGAGCCGATCAGATACTCAAAAAAATCAAGCGTTGTTTCAATTAACCCGTTGATAAATTGGGAGGACTGCTCGACGGCATGTAATCTTTTACAGTAATCTTTTAATCCGCTTCAAATAATTGGCACAACCAGTCACACAGCAGCTGGTAACTCGAATGGCATTATCGATCAATTAAAGCGCGAAAAGATTTCAGTTCAAATATTGGTCTCGGTCGGAGGATGGCTTCAATTTCCACTCCCGACAAAAAAAAGAATGAAAAAAAAAGAAAAAGGTATTCAAAAATCTTCGATTCTCAAACAATAGCTCCAGTCGATCGGGAAAATATTTTCGTGCTTCGTTTCAGAGAGTCCTGGTAGAGTCACGTGGAGACTGGACCTCCGGATATGATGTTGAGGATCGAGAAGCCTTCAGAGAAGACTCAAATCCAAGAAAGGTTGATTTGAGTGCTGGAGTTTATCGAGATAAAAACGGGGAGCCATGGGTGCTGCCGAGTGTTCGTCTGGTGATCATTAAGACATCTCAGACACTTTCGTAACCGGTTGTTTTAATTTCTCTTATCATTTCTTTACTCTCTTTCTAATCGCTCTTTCTTATCTGACTAGCACTAGTTCCGTGTATCGCTAAAGACCATATTTGTTAGCCACTTATCTCACAGCGCGGGGATTTTTTAGGCGGAAAAAATACTCGCTGCCAAGAATCTCAACAAGGAATATTTGCCTATCTCCGGCTGCGCTGACTTCTGTTTCAATAGCGTCAAGCTCGCGCTTGGCGAAGACTCTGAGCTATTGGCCCAAGGGAACGTAAGCAAAGTGATGAAATCTCTCTTCTTACATTCGAAAATTTCATATGAAATTATAGAAGACGAGGAAAATCTGTGAGAAAGAGGAAGAGATTGAAATCCTGTTTCAAACCCTTCTTCTGTCATTTTGTTTCTTCTCCACGATTTTTGTGCCAGTTTTCTCCTGAAATTCACAATTTTTGTATCGATGACTCAGGTCGCGATGGTCCAGTGTGTATCCGGCATCGGTGCTCTCCGTGCGTGGTTCGAATTCGCGGATAGATTCTATCTGGGTAGAAAAGAGATATGGATAAGCGATCCCAGCTACGGTCACCACGAGCCCCTCTTCGAACACCTTGGATACACCGTGAAAAAGCACCGATACTATAATCGCGATACGAAGAGCCTCGACTACGAAGGACTTCTGGAAGATATATCGGTAAAATCGATCGATAAATTAATTAATGAAGCATAAAACGGTTGATTAATTAGTTTATAGAGGTAGGATATAATGCGGGTATCAATAACGGTAATTTCTAATTTTTCATTTTTATTTTTTCACCCTTCCCCGTTGACTCGTATAGAATATACCCGAAGGATCGATAATCCTGGTTCATCCCTGCGCACACAACCCCAGCGGGGTCGATCCGACCGAAGAACAATGGGCGGGAATTTCAAAGGCGATAAAAATGGGGAAAATATTTCCCTTAATCGACATGGCCTACCGAGGCATGACCAGCGGTATCAAATATAGTGGAAGATATACTCAGAATCAATTTTTTGAGATTATTATTGAAAATTAGAATATAAATTCAAAAATCTATTCATTTTCACAGGCGACCTGAATTACGATGCTTTTCCCGTCAGGCAATTAGTTCGCGACGGCCACCAGTTCGCTCTCGCATAAAGCTACTCCAAGAATATGGGCCTTTATGGTGAGAAATCGAGAGCAGAACGGACTAGAACCATTTTTTTGGATGCGTTAAAAAATCTCAAATTGTTCTTCGATCCTTCGAAACGCTTGATGAACTCATTTTTGGTTCTTCACACCAGGAGAACGGGCCGGATGTCTCTCCCTGATCACAGCCAGTGCCGAAGAAGCAGCGCTAGTGACTTCCCAGCTGAAGATCATACTTCGCCATACAAATTCCAACCCGCCGATAAACGGGGTGCGAATAGCAAAGGAGATCTTGAACGACCCTGAGTTGAAGGATCAGTGGATCAAGGACATGAGGAGAATGAAAAACCGGATGATCACAGCTCGGAAAGCGCTGAGAAAAGAGCTGCACAGAACGGGATCGGTACTCGACTGGGATCACGTCACTAATCAAATTGGGATGTTCTGTTTCACTGGATTAACTCCGGACCAGGTAAATTGCAGACATATTCCGAAAATCTTTGCGGATTATGAAAATCGAATCTTCGGCAGACAAACAAAGATCTTCTTGGTCTTCTATTCATATTCTGAACACTGCCATTAACTTTCTAAGCTATGATCATCGAGATTTTATAATACCACGTCCAGAGTTGGCGATTTCTGATCATCGGTTACTGACTTCTTCGCGGTATATTTTTCACTTGGAGACAAAAAATTCCGAAATCTGTGCTTCCGTCTCATTCTCTTCATTAATTTCCCTCGTATTCAGCTGAGGAATGTTCCCTTCGATTTCGCCCCCGATCTTAGGGGCTGAACAAACGGATCTTTTACGGTCTAGAAATGTTTAGCCACCGAATAGGTATAAAAAAAATAAAAATCAACTGAAAATCACATTCTTTTCAATGGATAATAAACTTATTGCGTCGGATAGCTGGAATTTTGAGAATACTGAGGTTCTATTATGTGAAAACTGTAGGTCAAATGATAGTTCTTCATCCGAATTTTTTTTTTTTTAGTGGTTTTTGAATTTGTCTCTATTTCTTGAGTCACTTGGCGATATCAGAACGGAGAGATTAGCGTTTACTCTGACATTGCATCCAGGTCCATAAATTTCTTCCTCAGCCAGCGATAAGGCTCGAGTTTAATCTAGCGAAGAAAAAATCACGTTTTTGAGCTCATTTAGTGACGTAATTAAACATGATTATGCCCGCCAGCAGTCGCAGACGGTCCAATTTTGACTTCAGAGACTATCAGTCACTCGTTGGGTATCGGTGCGACGTTTCGACAAACTTGAAACTTATTATGGCCATCCAAACAAGGTGAGAGAAATTTTGTTCAAAAATGTTTTCACCCTTAAGAAAGTGATCTAGAATCTTTATCCCAGCAATTAGAGAGAAGAACAATCGTTCTAAATACGAGTCAATAATTATTATCGATAGATACACTTCGGAATTAATTAAAAAAAAAAAAAAAAATGGTTATTTCTGTTTATTGAGGGAATCCGATCATAGCTTTTTTTTTGTTTTTCTAGTTTCCCGTTTTTAAATTTTTAGAAAAAAAATTCAACTGACGATATCTAGTCAAGTAATAAACGGATGTTGATCATTTCGATCTTAATCAATAGAATTTCTTGCCAACTCAAATTTTGGAATCAGTCGATAGCGTAGTTTTCGCGTAGCGACAAAAAAGAAAACGTGACGAATGTCTTTTTCTTTCGATTCAATTTCTTGCTCATGGAATACTATTCTTCGAACTAGAAAAATCATGGCGGAAAGTTCCAGAGCCTTAGTTGGATTTTGGTTTTTTTATTTTTTTGACGTAAAATTTCGAGCAAATAAGAACGTCATTGCCGCAATGAAATCAAGCGTTGTTTTAATTAACCTGTTGATAAATTGGGAGGACTGCTCGACGGCATGTAATCTTTTACAGTAACATTTTAATTCGCTTCGATTAATTAGTACAACCGGCCACACAGCAGTTCGTGGCTTCGATATACAATCAATCAATACCGCGAAAAAATTTCGGTGCGAATATTCGGATCGAATCATCGGAAGTCAACAGATCGAATTTATCATCATCGAAATTGATGTCCAGCTAAATCGACGATTGATACATCGATAAGAATAGTATTGGTCCCGATCAGGGATGGCTTTAATTTCCATTTCCGACAAAAACAGAAAAAATTAAAAAAATAAAAGGAGAAGGAATTCAAAAATTTTCGATTCTTAAACAATAGCTCCAGTCGATAATAATTATTTATAATAGGATAATATTTTCGTTCTTCGTTTCAGAAAGTCCTGGTGGAGTCACGTGGAGGCTGGGCCTCCGGACGTGATGTTGAGGATCGGCGATGCCTTCAGAAGAGACCCAAATCCAAAAAAGGTTGATTTGAGTGCTGGAGTTTATCGAGATGAAAACGGGGAGCCATGGGTGCTGCCGAGTGTTCGTCAGGTGATCATTAAGACATCTCAGACACTTTCGTAACCGGTTGTTTTAATTTCTCTTATCATTTCTTCACTCTCTTTCTAATCGCTCTTTCTTATCTGACTAGCACTAGTTCCGTGTATCGCTAAAGACCATATTTGATAGCCACTTATCTCACAGTGCGTGGATTTTTTAGGCGGAAAAAATACTCGCTGCCAGGAATCTCAACAAGGAATATTTGCCTATCTCCGGCTGCGCTGACTTCTGTTTCAATAGCGTCAAGCTCGCGCTTGGCGAAGACTCTGAGCTATTGGCTCAAGGGAACGTAAGCGAAGTGATGAAATCTCTCTTCATACATTCGAAAATTTTATATGAAATTATAGAAGACGAGGAAAATCTGTGAGAAAGAGGAAGAGATTGAAATCCTGTCTCAAACCCTTCTTCTGTCATTTTGTTTCTTCTCCACGATTTTTTTGCCAGTTTTCTCCTGAAATTCACAATTTTTGTATCGATGACTCAGGTCGCGATGGTCCAGTGTGTATCCGGCATCGGTGCTCTCCGTGCGTGGTTCGAATTCGCGGATAGATTCTATCTGGGTAGAAAAGAGATATGGATAAGCGATCCCAGCTACGGTCACCACGAGCCCCTCTTCGAGCACCTTGGATACACCGTGAAAAAGCACCGATACTATAATCGCGATACGAAGAGCCTCGACTACGAAGGACTTCTGGAAGATATATCGGTAAAATCGATCGATAAATTAATTAATGAAGCAAAAAACGGTTGATTAATTAGTTTATAGAGGTAGGATATAATGCGGGTATCAATAACGGTAATTTCTAATTTTTCATTTTTATTTTTCCACCCTTCCCCGTTGACTCGTATAGAATATACCCGAAGGATCGATAATCCTGGTTCATCCCTGCGCACACAACCCCAGCGGGGTCGATCCGACCGAAGAACAATGGGCGGGAATTTCAAAGGCGATAAAAATGGGGAAAATATTTCCCCTAATCGACATGGCCTACCAAGGCATGACGAGCGGTAATAAACATAGTGGAAGATTTACTGAGAATCAATTCTTCTGATTTGTTGTTGAAAATGAAGAAAAAAATAACGAAAATCTATTCATTTTCACAGGCGATTTAGACTACGACGCTTTTTCCGTCAGGCAATTCGCTCGCGACGGACACCAATTCGCTCTTGCGCAAACCTACTCCAAGAACATGGGCCTCTATGGTGAGAAATCGAGAGAAGAACGGACTAGAACCATTTTTTTGGATGCGTTAAAAAATCTCAAATTGTTCTTCGATCCTTCGAAACGCTTGATGAACTCATTTTTGGTTCTTCACACCAGGGGAACGGGCCGGATGTCTCTCCCTGATCACAGCCAGTGTCGAAGAAGCAGCGCGAGTGACTTCCCAGCTGAAGATCATACTTCGCCATACAAATTCCAACCCGCCGATAAACGGGGTGCGAATAGCAAAGGAGATCTTGAACGACCCTGAGTTGAAGGATCAGTGGATCAAGGACATGAGGAGAATGAAAAACCGGATGATCACAGCTCGGAAAGCGCTGAGAAAAGAGCTGCACAGAACGGGATCGGTACTCGACTGGGATCACGTCACTAATCAAATTGGGATGTTCTGTTACACTGGATTGACTCCGGACCAGGTAAATTGCAGACATATTCCGAAAGTCTTTGCGGATTATGAAAATCGAATCTTCGGCAGACAAACAAAGATCTTCTTGGTCTTCTATTCATATTCTGAACACTGTCATTAACTTTCTAAGGTATGATCATCGACATTTTATAATATCACGTCCAGATTTGCCGATTTCTGATCATCGGTTACCGAATTCTTCGTAGCATATTTTTCACTTTGAGACAAAAAATTCTGAAATCCATGATCGCAGCTTCACAGTTTTGCACATCGATTTTTCATTTTCTGATCTACTGATTTCAGGTGAAAAAAATGCGGGAAAAGCACAGCGTTTACGCATCGACTGATGGCCGGATATCGATCTCTGGTGTAACGTCCGAGAACGTTGAACACGTCGCGAGAGCACTGCACGATGTTACAAAGGTTTACCAAAACGGATTCAACGGTACCTTATGAGGATATGATTTCTGTGAATTTTGAATCACTGAGAAAATTGATTTGTGAAAAAAAATAATCTGAACACAGCCTGTGCTTCCGTCTCATTCTCTTCATTAATATCCCTCGTATTCAGCTGAGGAATGTTCCCTCCGATTTTGCCCCCGATCTTAGGGGCTGAACAAACGGATCTTTTACGGTCTAGAAATGTTTAGCCACCGAATAGGGAGGGCGAGATAAAAATCTGGGATTTTGGGGTGAAGAACCTCGTTCATGAATTGGTTTCACAGATTTCGGTACTATATCGGTACCTGGTTCGTGATTGTCGATTGAATCAATTATTTGTACGATAAGTAATTGTTCAAAACTTGATTTCAGTCACCGATCTTTTTTTCTATTTTTATTTTCGATACATTTAGAGGGGTGGGTTATAGGTAGGTACAACGGCTAAGAGGCGTCAAATACTTTATCGGTCATTAAATTAATTAGATTACCCGCACTGCAGCCGCCGATGATAAATTAAAATACTGACGTTAACGGCCTCCTTTGTATCTTCGACGAAAAGAAGCCTAGGCCTCCTGGTCCGGCTGGAGATACCGATGTAGTATACCTATACCTACGCCGATCGCCTATTTCTCTCTTCATCTCTGTGTATAGTAATCCTAAAATAGTGTAAAATACTGTTCTTAGCTGCTTAGACACGCTTCATTTTTTATCACAATTTTTCTGATCCCTTTTTTTCACTCGCCTTAGGGAGCTAACTCGATAATTAAACCGATTTTTCAAGAATTTTACCCAGGAACTGGTAGAGGCAATGCCTAATTTACATAGCTCGTTAATTTGAATCCACTGGCTTCAATACTCATGCCGATTTTTACGTCATGAAAAATTTTTAATGACAGGTGACCGATCTCCGATTTTTTCCCCATTTTTTCTTCTCAAATATCAGATAACCAGATTCTCGTTAAATGATGACCCAAGTTGTCGATTTGTTATTACCGATCGTCAGATTCTGACGCAATTACGTCTAGAATTGCCGATTTACTCATGTTCTCATTCCATGATATTCATACATCAATAATAATCCTCTGCATGGTGATCATATTAGATTATCGTAGAATCACGCCCATTTCCGGTCACCGATTGCCGATTTTTCTATGCTGCTTTCCCTTTTATTTATATTCTGAACACTGACATCAACTTTCGAGGATGTAATCATCGATATTTTATTATACCACGTCTAGAGTTGCCGATTTCTGATCATCGGTTACCGATTTCTTCGCAGCATATTCCTCATATTTATATTTCGTTCTATTTCTACGCTGATAATGATTCTCTGAAACGATCAGACCATAGATTGCGAGAATCTACCAGCTAGAGTTGCCGATTTTTCGACTATGTATATACTTTAACTTTTTTTTCCTACATTATTGATTAGTTAATGAATATTTCACTACACTGTGATCATCAATTGCTAATTAATTAGGCTCTAAAATTACCGATTTTTGGCATTGATTATAATATCTCTCCCTATAGAAGATTCTCTGAAACTCTAGCTGTGACCAGATTCTAAAAAAATCCACGCTCCAAGTATTAGATAGCCGATTTTCCGTCGGTGTTTTCCTTTGCCGTTGGAGGTCCTTTCGGGCGGATAGGATCGTGTATAAAGGATACTCAGAGGTGTGAAAGGTGTGAAAGGTCCGGCCCCCCAGGTGGCGGAGACCTAATCGCGGGCAGGCGGAAAACAAGTGTGATGAGTTGCCAGTTTTTAGGGTACAAGGAGGTACCGGTCAGAGATCGGTATGGCAAAGAAAGGCGCCCGCCTTCTGAAAACTTTCTTGTACGCCCGTAGTTTTTTATTTTATTTTATTTTGTTTTTTTTTATTTTATTTTATTATTTTTCCAACAACAATCCGTCGTCCGCTCGGGGTTCTGATAATTATACGCAAAAATAAATAAATAAATAAATAAATAAAATATTAGAAGAAGAAAAAAATAATATTTAGGATATGAGAACATTTCCGGTCGAAATTTTTACAGCAATATACATGTGTAGTATATTAGGTAAATTAATTGTTATTTGAAGCAAAATGTAAAACAGGCAGCAGCCCCAGCTTTCTATATACACATACTTGGATGTAAAAATTATTTATCAAAATTTTATTATAATTTTATTCGTTAGAAACGTTCTGCTGCTAATTACACACATTTTTCGTATTACCTTCTTCATCCTGTATACACATATAACACATGTAAACTTGCGGTGCTCTAATTACTTCAATAAATCAACACGCTTTGAGGTTGCGGGTATATTATTGCATTAATACATAAGTGAAAAGGGGAATAAAATAACCTCCACCATTTAATTGGCCACGGCATCAATCTAAAGTAAGAATTTTCAGTAATTGAACTACTTTTTTTTTCAATTTAGGATAAAAAACTATTTTTTCTCTTCATTTTTTATAATTTTTTGATCCATTTTAGACTAGTTTACTCTTCTTTTTCGACGAGGAGAGTACACCAGCTACGTGTGAATAAATATCAAGAATATATATATATAAATAGGTATGTTAGTGTGAAGAAGTGGTTGAATTTAATTTGAATAAAATATCGAGGAATGTCTTACCGAATGAAATAAAAAATACATTTTATTATGTATCGTGCTGTTTTAAATAAATGAGACAGATGAAGCCCGAAACTAAGAAATAGCGAAATGATCCTTAGAAATTAATGTAAATTACACACCAGCAAGCTACTGGTTATGCAGATCAGTCCGGGGCTCCTGATCTGTCGACTGGAGACTCTACAGTGTCTTTAGTGGATAAAGGTGCGCCCCCACAATTTAAACACTAAATTTCGAAGGATATTCCGGGAAGATATCCTCGAAAAGTCGAAAAACTATCTATTCTTTTTTTTCTTCGTTTAATTCCAGAAAAAAAAAAATTACAATCGTAATTTTTATGGTTTTTAATGGACAAGTTGACCAAAGATCGGTAGTGAGTTCTCAAAGTCGATTTCCCTGCTTCTGTTTTCAGAGGAAATCGGTTCGAGCAATTGTCTATTTCTCGCGAATCAGACGATCGTCAATTCCAACAAAATTCATCTCTCAGAGCCACTGCCGATTTATAACGATCAATGCAAACGGAGATCGCGGCTAATTTTTTTTATTGCTAAGAAACTCGGTTCGTGTGAGGAAAGCTTTACGCAGAGTGAGAGAAGACGAGAGCGATAAAGAAAGGAAGAAAGAAATAGTGAGAGAAGAGGAAAGATAGAGTTGGGGAAGCGAAGATCGGTCTAAGAAACGACTCGCGAGAGCCACCGCACTAAACAGACGCACCACGTATAATTTATGAATTATTATTTTGTAGTATAATGTCTGCCGAGCTCTGAGCTCTGAGCTCGCTCGTTCGACTCTCCCCGTACACATCTTTGCCGCGGCAAAGAGCCGGCGAGAGAGATAAAAGGAGATGGAGAGAGACACCTATGGACCGGCAGTGGCGTACTTCTTTCTTCCCAGATAGAAAAAAAGTACGCAATTTAAGTATCCGATTTTTAGCAGATAGCGTACCTTCGTTTGAAAGAAATTTAACCGACAAAAAAAAAATCGGTAAATTCTTCAAAATTGCAAAATCGGTTCGCAAACGATTTCTCGGATAAGGCGACGGTTGGAGATTGTCATTCGCAAACATGCCGATTACCCTGAATCAAGATTTCCTGTATTTTGTTAGAAATTAAGACTGTTTTTATTAAAGTTCCTCGTTTTCTCCATCATATCGAAATCGGCACAATAAGTATAAGACTGCCGATTTATGTACTGAAAATGAAGTATCAGTGTACAAACGATTTACTATGACGTGCAGAATTGGCTGCAATGCATTCTGAATCGAGTTTCTTCTGCTTTAGTCGAAGATCGAACCGATTTTTGTTTTGAAAAAAATTATGGTTGTGTTAAATATTCGCGACAAAGTCAAGAATCGATTGTAGGGAATTTTCCGAACATGGTGCTTCCTGTATTTGACAAACCTTCAAAGGATTTTTGTTCAACTTTTCACGCTTCCGTCTGAGAATCGAAAATAAGTGGGAACAAATGTTGATTTTTGGATCTAAATTACAAGATCGTTATCTGAAAGATTAACGAATAAATCGAGGACCGATTACAAAAAATTCCAAACCCGATTTTCCCTGTTGCAAACAGGAATCGTACCTGTTTCTTCGAAATGTTGTATCCTGCTGCCGTGCTAGCAGAGAAACGATTTAAAAATACCGATTTTGGTGGTGGAAAAGAGTATCGCTGCTTGAAAAATTCATCATGGAGTCTAGAATTCATCGCTAAGACCTTCTGAACCACGTTGCTTCCGGCTTCATCATAAATCGAACCGATTTTCCGGAGATTTCCGCAATAAATCGGATGAACCGTTTAAAAAAATGCCGTTTTTTACAGTTAGAAAAAAGTAACAGATTTGCAACGAAATCAAGGACCGATTAAGACCAACTTCGAACCTGGTTCGCGTGTTCTTGTTCAAAATCGAACCGATTTTCTCATTCAGCGTTTCTCTTGGTCAATATCAGTATTTTTCAATCAGTATCAGAGTTTTTACAAAACGGCGTTTTTCGCAGATGAAAAAAGTGCTATGAACGCTGCGGAATGAAAGATCGGCAACAAACGCGGGTATCGATGAAAGAATTGCTCAGAGCTGGGTTCCCTTGAATATCACGCCGCTGCGGGAGCCTCGGCAACGAGGCATGGACCGGGCCGGGGTATCCTATAATCACGAGTAACTCAGCCACATTTGCGTTGATCCGACACCTTAAAGATAGCATTTAGCGGCCCCTTTCATCTCCGCGGCAAACAAACCAATTTATACCACAGGCCGCTTTGTGCTCAGGGAGGGCGTGCCCGAAGCCCGAACTACGAGCCTCTTCTTCGTCGACCGGGGGAGGATCTTCCTCCTTTTACTCGCCCGTCGCTCGGTCGTCGTTTCCTAGCTACGTACGCACATTTTGAGAAATACGAAAAAAAAATCGGCCGATTTTTGGACCAAACATGTGTGGTAAAAAAAAATTTTTATACTTTTTTTATACTTTTTTGTAAAGTTTTCGATTCAACGAAGAACAGTTCGAATCGACGAATCAAAAAACCATATTTCGAAACACTTTTTTTTACGATATTTTACGCGAGCGGTAGTTTCGTGGAAGAAGGACGAAAAGTTTGTCACGGATTTATATTTTGACTCCGTTTATAGAATAAGTCGAAAAGGTTTTAAAGAAGGAGTTACGAGGCTCCAGTGTCGGGCTAATCACCGGTACGAACCTGAATCCTTACGAATTTAGGTCTCGCGGTCGTTTCCAAGGATTAGCATTCTGCTATAGGCACCGTGACGCATCAGGAGGTTCGATTATCTTACGTACCCTGTACCGTAATCCGTAAACGGGATTTGATTAAATAAATATCCGCCTTTTTCTTGGTGTATGTAGTACCTATATCCCTGGTTCTTTACTCGATGGAGGACGAAGAAGGGAGATGATACCGCGCTGGAGCATCAAGACTCGTGAGCGGATACTGCACAGACTCTGATGAACCATGGTGAAGTTTGGAAAGGAGAGGGCATCGAATTTGGTTGAAAATTTACAAGACTTTTGTCAAATTCGACTCAAATTCATTAAGATCTGGAAATATTCTAAAGGAATCACAATGAATCCTGACACAAAAGGTAAATAAAATCTTTTAGGATCATCAGATTTTTTAAACACGAAACAAAAACTCGAAGAGTTCTATGGAAAACGGGAAAAACCTTGAAGGAATATGTAAAATACTGGGTTTCCTATAATAAAATTCCAAAGAGATCCTCGAAGATCCGAAGAAATTTGAACGAAGTCCGTGAAATTGTAGTGAAATCTGAAAGAACGTTGAAGGTAATTTGTTGAATCCTTGATATCCTGTTCGGAATTCTTGAAGGAAATTCCGAAAAAATTATCGAAAATCTGCCGAAGACTCGATTGAAATTTTTTGAGAAATTGGGAGTCTGGTGAATCTTGAGATCTTAAAACCCGGTGCGGAGAACTCGAGGAAATGTCCTACTAGGGAATTTCCTAGTAGGAAATTCTTGAAGGAATCATTGAAGTTCCATAAAAATCAATGGAATTCCGAAGAATTGATGGAAATCTGTTAAAGAATCGTTGAAATTCTTTGAGAACTTTAGAGTCCGATAAGTCTTGAGATCTTGAATCCCGGTGAAGAGAATTTGAGGAAGTGGTTAACCCCTGGTTACCGAAACCTGTTTTGTACCGATTTGAGGTAAACTCTGAACAGAAGTGAGAATATAACAGCTCTCCATTGGTCTGAACAATAACTTTTCGTCCACCTTGTACGTATTCACACATATGGCCTCATATAGATTTGGTCGTTCCACCAACTCCACAACAAATTGGGAGTGGCGGCCCTCCGAGGCACGGCCACGCAACCACTTTAAGGCCGTATAAGCCCTTTCTTGTTTCCCGACGCTACCATATACATATACCACAGTATCTCGAAGGCGAAGAGTGAGGTTTACGAGGCGTTCGGAATTGTTGAAATATCTCCACGAGCCTGTGGCCGATGCCGATGCCGAAGAGGCGAAGAGGCGAAGGGGAAGAGCGCGAAGAAGGGCCTTCTAACCTCGCTCGGAACGGTGCAGAGGATGATCGTTTAATGCTCGGTAAGTGCTGTACAAGCCGGTCCTCTTGCTCATATAGCTTTCCTGCAAGATCCTGACTCTCCGCTCATGCTCATCCGGACACCAGCAGACACCACCTCCGCTTTGCAGGACGCTAAACTGCGAAGCGTCGATCGATCACCGATCTAACTGACCAGCGTTGCGAATTATCTTCGCGGAATCGCTTCTGACAATAAGCCGAAGAAGAAGAAGAAGAAGAAGAAGGAGAAGGAGAAGGAGAAAATTTACTCGATTCGTCTGTAATATCGTACAACGTGGGACTACAAGCTGCTGAAAACTGTGGAACAAATACAGAAATTTTTGAGATCGAGTTGTTTAACGCACTACCGATCGACCGGAATACTCTTGGTGCAGTATACGTGTGGATGTACCATCAACAGTAATTACACCGTAGGTAGACGTCATGCCTCGACACGAAGAGTTCTCATTTCACCTGCCATGAAATCACTTTCGCGCGTTCACTAAAGTCAAATATATATTGACGTTAATTGGAAAATTAACCGATTCTTTCACTTACAGACTGCAGCAGCAGTTGCGTGCCGATGATTTCACTTCGTTTCATCATCTGAATTACATACGGGTAAACACCGGCTTCATATTCGTTTTGTTATACAAAGAATATCTGGTATAGTTATAGGAAATCGGTTGAGAATCAGTTGAAAAATCGATCGATAAACGCTCAAGCAATGGTATGATGAATCGGCTAAGAATCGAATTGCAAATCATTTGAAACGATGTGTGTTAAATTCGGTTGAAAAATCGGTTCATAAACGCTTGAGGAATCGAATAATGAATCGGCTGAGAATCGAGTTGCAAATCGTTTGGAAAGACGTGTGTTAAAATCGGTTGAAAAATCGGTTAAAAAATACCGCGCGATCTACCACATGTTGATGCATTTATTTAGCTAGAGTCTAAAAGTAAAAAAAATGATACGAAATTCATTGAAAGGTAGGAAAATTTTGCGGCCGGTTTGCGGTTTATTTCGATCTTTGAAAGTGGGAGAGAATCGGTTGTTTGGTTCCGCTCGTAACCGTGTCGGATCTCTTTCTAATTTCATTTCCGACCACAACTCCGGTGCGTTGTACCGATTAGAACCGATCCAAGGATCGGCGACGTTCAACGATTACTGTCGGAGTTTGCCGATCGAGTGCAGTATACCTATGTGTAGTATAGTTGCGTCAGTTCTTGCGGGGTGGTCCGTTCGGTTTTGGAAAAAAAGAAATGGGACGACACGAGAGAGCCGAAGGATCGTCAGTCACGGGCCCAATTTCAAATCGATTAGCTCGCCGAACTACAGCGGGAAATAAAAGGGAAAGAATAGAATAGATGCCAGGGAGAGAGTGAGAGGGCTAGAACCGATCTTCCAAGGTTAAGAGTCGACCAATGTGTACCGGGGTCACGGTGACGGAGGAACCGCAAAGATCTGACGTGAAAAACTCCTTGCCGCATGGTTCCCTGGGAACTTTGCAAAGCATTGTTTGCTCGCCTCAAAGCGATTTCAACGTATATATCTATATATCTATATATATAAACACACATTTGTATATACATACGTATACAAACAGTTTGTCTATTCACTTTTGTGCCGGGTTACGTTAGGTTAGGTTAGGTTAATCTCGGAGACGCGGCAACGTCGTGACAGGTACGTTACAAATGCAGCCTCAGATCGAGAGTTGAACCACTTTTCCAAAACGATCGGCAACAATGAGACTGGCACTACTCTTCAACCGCACGCGCTGTCAACAACAGTCTTGTATAATCCTATCGCTGTGGACGCTGAGGTAACGGTTCAAATCGGTTTTAAAACCATTCACTGACAAGTAGTACCAAGTTATTTGAACGACAGGGAATTAGATGGAAAATTAAGAAAAATCCATCGGAAATCGGTTGGAACTTACGAAGAATCGGTATTCAAAAAAATCGGCAAACAAAAATCGGATGAAATTTGTGTGAAAATCAAATGAAAATCTGTTGAAATCGGTGAAATAATGAAATACAAATCGAAAAAGAAATGGAATGAAAGTCGACGGAGAAATCTGATACGAAACCGATAAAAGCTCGAAGAAAAATGTAGTAAAAAATCGGATGAAAACTGGATTGAAAGATTGGACGGAAAGAAGACTGCATGAGAATTTAATTTGTCGCGATAGTTGTTGCATCCTGTAGGGTAAAGCAATCATGAAAATAACGATGAAAAACGACTCGTGAGATAATGTTTGTTATATTTTATTTATTTAGTTATTTATTTATTTTTTTTTGCAAAAGGCAAAAACATGGGATTAATATTATCATTATAATTTACAATCAATCTGCAGTTCTTAGAGTATTAAGGGGGATGGAGCTAACAAGACGTTTGCCTCGTCACTCGTCACGCAACGGGTTTGAGCTGATGACTCAAAAAAGAAGTAAAAAGGTAAAGAGAAGAAGATAAAAAAATATAAAAGGAAAATAAAATAAATGGTAATTGTAGGTATAATACGATGCAGCAGGAGCTCATTGCGGAGGTTTTCTGTGTGATTGCAGCGGTCATGCAGGTGGAATTGAAAGGAACACGAAGAAGTCAAGTAAGGGAGGAAGCAAGGAATCGGCGCGGTTACAAGTTAGGAGGAGTAGAATGGGCCAGACAATAGAAGAACAAATTTGTTCCCAGCCTCCGGGTCCATCGTCCACCCTGCAGGGTCCGCCAAGCCGTGCTGCCCCCCTTGTACTCACTCTCCACGTGGGCCACGTGTTTGACTAATAATCGAATGTTTTCACACCGCAGCCCGACCGAGGAAAACCAATTTCAAATGTCTTTCGGTACCGTTTGATGTGGTCGGACGTTCCCCGTTCCCGGCATCCTATCCGCCAATGGCTCAGACTCAACTTTTATAATTTTCGTACCTCGCCTCATACCTTGCGCTCTCTCCCTGCTGCACCCATGCCCTACTACTCACGTGCATGTATGTAGTACATATACATACTGACACAAAACCAGTTCCCATCCCCCAATAACATCTTACCATTGGCGTATACAAATTTTCAAAATAATTTCCGTCTTTTCGCTTTATATCTCTCTTCTCTTCACTATTTACATTTTCTTTTCCTGATGATTTTCAATTCCCAAATCGCAGTCCATATATGTATCTGAAAAAACAAGGTGATCAACCTCGATTTACAAAATTGAAAAACAAATCTCATCAATTTCGTGACTCTATTAATTTATTTCTTAAAAATTGCATCAATTCTTTTTCTGTCTCAATTCTTCACATTGAAGTGTGAACAAAAAAACAGACAAAAAATTGCATGGCGATCATATGCCATAAGATATAACAGTGAGTCAGTTTCCCCGTGCGTGGGCGCCAATGCACGGACAGGCCGATGTTTAGGTTGTTTGACTTAGCGGTCCGACAGCGCTCTGTAATTATCTCGCCTGGTTCGTAACTGGCCGCGTATCTTGCTGTCCAGCTGTATATTAGCCGAGCGAGTAACTGGCCGAGTGAAACGCTCGTAGAGAGATAGGTGAAGTAATTTCATATCATTTTTTTTTTCCACTTCGAACGGATTTCTTGGATTAGGTTAGGTTAGGATAGTTCAAGTCGAAAATTGCGTAACATTAAGTTCGGTCAGATCAGATCAAAAGTGGCGCGGATTAGATCAGACCAGGTTAAGTTAGGTTAGGTTAAGAATTACGCAAATTAGGTTAGAAATCGCACAAATTATGTTAAGATACCGTAACTTCGGTTACATTAGGTTATAGGTTAGGTCAGACGAAATGACTCGGGCCATAATATCGCACAGTGAGAAAATAAACAGAAAATACAATATAAAATCGTCGAATTACTTTGATAATTGAAAGATGAGGTTATAAAACAGTGAGATGAGAGAAAAAATTGTAGTTTCGGTAATTTTTAGAAATTTTATCAAATAGTAGAGACAATTCTATGAAATTCTGGTGGCTTGTCTTTTTTTTCTTCTGTTTATTGTTTTTTTTTTTTGATTTCTTGTGCCAATGGTGCGTCGACACCCTGTATATAGAACGGCGTGCAGAGGTGCTGGAGGGTTTGGTTATGGCCGATCGGTCGCTGTTTCTAGCCACATACATAGGTATAGGTATGAGGAATAAGAAGAAGAAGAAGAAGAAGCAGAAGAAGAAGAGAACCCGAGGGGATCAGAGGTGGCGTCGGCTACAGGGGCTAATCACAGACGGGCGAGCTCTCCGCCAATTAATACCTTCGCCGGCAACACCTTGGCCAGGTTCGAAGGAAGCAATACGGCATGTGGAAGCCTCGAGCGTGGAGGGAAGCCCTGGCTTGCTTGCTTGCTAGCTGGCTGCTTGATGTGGACTGTGGAGTGCAGAGAGATACCAAAAGAAACCCGCTAAACTGCAGAACTCCCTTTAGATACATCGAGACATACCTACAAGGTGTACGGATAACTGTGTATGCGTATTAGTGATCAATGCATGTATTCAAGAAAAGATGAATAAGAAGAAGATTTCAGTCGACTGACTGAGGATACCATTACTTTGTGCAACAAGTCTATAAAACAGAAGATTTTCAAGGGACAAGAAAAACAAATCGGATTATGGAATAAAACGGTAACATATGCAAACACACACGTGTATATAGGTATATAACAGTTCATGAATAGAAAGGCGATAAAGAATCCATGACAAACACATACACACACCCATAAGTGAAATACCAGGGCAAAACCCTAACGCCATCTGGTTGTCGACTATAAAGTATAATAACCACGATGATATAGTATTCTGGGTTACATAGGGGTGGTAGAACGATCATATACACTACATTGTGGTGTCGGGGACCCGGGTAGGAAATGGACACTTGAGGTAGTTACCTCATTTAGTATTTCAAGTGCCATTTTTCCGCGTAACGACCCGGTAATGTCCAGTTAATTATTTCACCGTCCAATCCGAATGGGCCGAAGAACAGAATTCAGAGGGAGGGAGTCCCAGCGGGTAATGGAGTTATTAGAAAAACATTAGGTGCTTTGGATGGGTGCAGGTATCCTGCATCCATAATATCCACCCCAAAAATAAGCACATATGCGTGTCTCTCCACTCGTTCACGGCACACCTACACCCACAAATGTCTGGTAAAAGCGAAGGAGGCAGGGCAGCGTTAGCCGGACAAACTGGCCACAATGTTACACAAGTAGGTTCGGGTATGGTGGAGGAGACACGTGCTAGCCTCGGAGTCCGAAAGTGGTTGAATTATAATATCTAGCCAGAGTCTTTACGGACACCGCTCACTACGATTAGGCTTACATAAAGTGAGCACCTAAGTGTCCCTCCCTATATCATATTATTCGGTGAACCGAACCAGTCAACCAGATAGTCAGGTGTTGCGGACTAGTCCGTGACATTAAGGTTTCCTCTATTTCATAGTGTGTATGGGATGATGACCGCAAGTCTGAGAGCGGCAGGTGAGGGTCATAAACTATATAGAACAAAATCTCCATGGGCATGTGTGTCTTGTTTGTTGTACTCTTGGTACTTTCACATCAGGTTCGGTAAGCCCGCGGGTTGTCGATATACCTATATATATGTGCAGTTGTTACACTGCAGAAGATTGATTTGTATACAGGAAAAATCGGACCCAGATCATCAGAAAAGAATGTAGAAGACGGAGGATGTAGTACGTGCGAATTAGCGAACTGAAGAGCACTGGGATGATGTGGCGATAAGCCAGAAAATAATAAAACATGGTCTGAAATGGAACAGTAGTTGAAATGGCTAAGAGACATCCAAGCGTGGCAAGAATATACTAAAATCGACTGCGAAAGTTGAAGAAATGGCTGAAGCGGGCTAAAAGACGTCGATGTCAACTGGGATGAGCCATGAAACAACTGAAACATCCTGAAACCAGTTATGATGAGTCAAGCAATGCTGAAACGTGCGGTAATTGAGCTGGAGCATACCGAGATGAGCTAGGATCAGTTGTAATGAGCTAAAGTGTGCTAATTTGAACTGAAACATGGTAAAGGTAACTGAAACAGACTGAAAACACTAAAAAAGCACGGTATTTACCAGCTATGAGCTTTTAATGATAGTAAAACTTATTCCAAGTTTGCAATGGGCTGAAACTGGCTGCAACAACTTGGAAAAAAAACTACAAAGGCTCTAATGAGCTGAAGCACACTCAAGTGTACTAAAAGATACTGAAACAGACTAATTTACACCTGAAACCAGTTCAAATCAGCTGAAACGTGCTGAGAATTTCTATTTACTGATTAAGTCCGATGCCTTGTCAATTCCGATCGAATTGAGACACAAAAGGAAATGTGAAACGAATGGTTTCAAGAACCGATGACTTCCGGTTTGAAAATGGCGACGTTCTGAATTTCTAAAAACTCCGTAACTTCGACAATTTTCGATGAATCTTAACGAAATTTGGTATCAGGTATTTCATCATCGCTCGCCAGGTGCTAGAATTTTTTTGGATTTTTTCGTAACCGGAATAAAAAATGGCGGCTACGTGAATTTTTTGAAATACGTCGATCAGACGTTTCCCGCGAAACTTTACGGGCTACTGGGTAGAAATTCCCAGTAATTTCGGTCAAACTAGAGGGATCGAAGATTCCGAAAGCAAAGGTGCAAAGATATCAATTTGCACGGTGGTTTCTTTATTTTTCGCGCGAAGAACACGAAGTGAGTCGTAGGTAGTACATCGCGGGGTGGATCGATCCGTGAATTGCAGAAGTGCAAGCGATCAAGTTATTTCGTTATGGAATCATCTGAAACAAAATGGCGTCCGATTACCTCGGTTTTAATATTCCTACGGAATCCCTCGTGGGCGCATTGCGTTACGTTACGTTACGTTACGTTACGTTACGTTGCGGGCATGGCAGATGAATCTTGAGCAATTTCTCGAACGCGCCGGGCTCTCTTTGATTCTTTGAACTCTCACCGCTCGGCTGACCGCGGCTCGTGGTAATCAGGCGGCGGGTATAACCACGCCCCGAAAAACACCTTCGGCTCATCCGCAATCTTGCCCAATGAATCTGATCCTCTAAATACGATCGGCTTCGATCTTTACCTCGCACGGCCAATCGATTCCTTAGATTTTCAACTGCAGCTGCTCGAAAACCACGATACAATGACCGGTACACCCTGCAGCTTGAATTCGCAAGAAATTCACAACCTCTCATTCCAAACCCTTCAGGGGTTGAAAAATCTTCATCCCTTTTTTCTAAATTCAATGAAACATGAATTCCACCATTGAATAATGCTTTTGGATTTGATCCCGTAAACCAAATCGTCGCGATTTACCAGAATATAAATGGTTTTATAAATTAGTTTGCCCGGTCGGCACCAGGGGCAGCACTCCTCTATTCCCATTAATCAGCTGCGGGCTTTAACGCAGGGAAGAGTCGTTCGGGTCGTGGAACGATCAGCGAGAAACTCGAGGAAAAAGGCAAGGAAGAAGTTGGAGGTGTCCTAGTCGAGGGATGCTTTGGTAGAAGTATTCCTCTGTGCGTGTGTAGATTGTTGGATCGTGTAGAGGTAGAATACGGTGCCGAGAAAGAGTTGAGGGGTGGCTTTGTTCGGCCACTTTCGTTGGACAAAAGCCCTTAGTGAGTATAATTAAAATTGACTCGACTCGACTCGACTCGACTGCACTGTGGAGCAGGGGAATAATCTGGGAGGACCGGCTAATTAATAACGTCATTCTTTCTCTGAAGTTCTCGCTTCTTTAGTTAGATTTATTATATCGAAGAAGTTGGACGTCCACTTGCGAGGGCGTTACGATCAGACGTGGCTTTCCTAACCTATAACGCTCTCAAGACTCTGGCCACACCGTCAAGGTTTCGTTAATAAAAGGTAGATTGGAGGGTGATGGACGGTGCCCGATCACCGCCGTCAAAATAATGATCAGCGTAAATAATGAGGCCAGTTATACGGGGATTCGACGATGCTCGTAACAAACCTGATGTGAATAACAGACCCCAGACCAGACCATTATATGCGCGATGATTGGATCCTCCACCATCGCTTCCTCAAGATTCTTTCCCCCGAGATTATCCTCCAGGACTTATGTCAGGATTCGTCCTTCGACATTAATTCACTAATGCATTAACATCTGCACTAGTATCCATTCGAAAGAGACGAAGGGAATAGATATGTAACAATTTGTTGCGAGTGTGTTGTGTATGGCTGACCGAATGAGGAGACTTCAAAGTAGGGAAGTCAAAGGAGTGAGCGATAACCATTGATAAATGACGGACGATCGGTGATCAACTCTCTACTGGGAACGAGTTTGTCAAAGCCGAAATAGAGGGAGAGATTGTACAGGGGGAACGCGATAGAGAACTAAATTTCAAAATTTGTCTACGTGGCAGAAATCATGGCCATAAATCGTCGCCCCACCCTGGAAGCCTGCAAGAGTAAGAGGAGGAGGGTCTCGTATCCAGTATACTATATCCACGCACGAAGCAAGCAAGGAAGGAAGGAAGGAAGAGGTAGGCAAGCAAATCACGCAGGCACGCACTCAGACACGCACATTTATATATAATATACTCGAACTCGGAGGATTTACCTACTCGGTTTAAATCCGCCCCGCGTGCATATTTCACGCGAGCCAGTGATTAATGCTGATTTAATTAACTCCAGGCAGTTTTATGTGGGCACGCAGAACTCGCAGGGGGTTTTCCACCGGGCTTCTGATTTTCTAAAGCAGATTTTATTACCCCCATACCCTACCGGACAGGATTTAACTCACCTGCGCGACTAGCGACGAGGATATCACGTCCCAGTGTCATCAAACATGGGAAAAAGCTACGGGGAAATTACTGAACTCTGAGAGGAAATGTCCGAATTTTGATTCACAAGTATTTTGGACAGAATTGCACCCGGCGAACACCCCGTAATAAAGGCAGTCAAGGAGCCGCGTGCTTCCACTAAAAGAGCCCATTCTCCATCCATGGTTCATTTCCACTGGTATTGCAGTTGCCTTGGCCTGCACCCTTACGCCCGACGCCCTATAGCCACGCAATCCTGTATCGTCGATTACCCTGACACCCTCTGGGCTGAGAGCCAGCACGTCTACGATAATATACACAGGGTGGTTTTGCCTCGCGTATATCTCAACTCGTGTAATTTCAGTTGATTGAAGCTTCGTCAATTTGGTTTGAAGAGGTTCCTCCGGTTGATTGAGATGATTGATGATCATCGGGTCACTTCTCAGTCAAAATGAATCAGTTTTGAAACAGAATTTGTCTGATTATACGACGACAGGGCTCTTCGGTTTTCTAGACTATCCGCAAAACCACCGATTCTCAAAATCTTCGAGGATCTTCTGTCGGAGTTTGTATTTCAAGATCAAAAGCGCGGTTAAGGGGGTTGAACCTTTTTCAAACCCTGTTTTATTGGGGTTTAATCCCACTCTGATATACAGCTTTACAATAGAATATTCGTCTCATTCTATCTTCACTTTCAAAGAATACAGTGATACCTGCGTTTGTGTAAAGATACTCCGATCTTTGAAAACATCATTTCCGTTTTTTGATCGGACTTAAGGGACCGCGTGTACAACACGTCTTTGGATGATGAACCAGGAATAATCATCGTTTCTATAGTCTCTGCAAATCTTGGATCAATTTCGATGTCACGTTTGCACAGAATCCATCAAAACGGTCCTCGAGATTGGAGGTTCGAAATTGACTTTGACTCAATAGGGTGCATACACTTTGGAGATGATTTTTTCCAAAACACGATTGAAAGATACCACATGAAATCATCCTCAATTACCTGTCATATAATTGAAACAGGAAAAGAAGCAACATTTTTACCAAAAAAATTATAACTTGATAAAAAATTGAGACATCGGTTTCGCTTTCAGCTCATTCTGAAGATAAAGGGTTCAAGTATTTCCAAAAAAATCGAACGGCTTCAAGATACACTCCTTCAAATGAATAAAAGCGTCCTATTTTTTTTTCGATTTTCTCTCATTTCTTTCAGACGCTCAGAAGTCTCGCAGTCTCTTGAATAGCAGTTTATCATCAGTAGCCATTGTGCAGCTCGTAATCACACAGATAATATATAATCGGCGAATATTATTATCTCGACTAACACGAGGGAGAACATATACAAGAATGATCTTTGATCGGATCGGTCCCTCGCCTTTTTTCCAAGCTTCACGGTAGTTCATCCTCGTCCTCCCTCGGTTCATGCATGCATGCTGCATGCTGCATGCTGCATGCTGTGTGCTACATATCATATCCAGTAGTCGTCCAACAAATAACCAAATGTTTTGTCGTACGTGGCGAATTACGATCGTCACGGGTTAAACGCTCGCTATGCGAATATATATCGTTGGCTTGAGTAAGTACAGTGTATTGTATTACGTGCCTCTATACCTATGCCTTCCACTAGGGTGTATATGATATTTTTCCTCACAAGCAAAGACCGACCTATCGAAGGGAGTGACTCCATTATATTCGAATTACAGGCGAGTTTGGGGCTACAATAGTCTCCGCAAAGGCCTCATCCCCTTACCCAATTCTATCGCCGTTACAACCCCTAAAATTGCGGTAGACGCCGGGGTCGTACTGCGGATTTTTCACGGCGACGACATATGCGACTATGTGACTATACGACTATGCGACTATACAACTATGGACAACCGAATCGAATCGAATCCGAATCAAGCGTTTATTTAAAATAAATTGTGCGTTTCGTTCCCGCACGATTTCCCCCGTTAGCCGTGGATAATTCTGATAATATACTATGGCGTTATTAGAAACGCGTTATGGTTATGAACAGTGCGATTTTATATGAGAAATAAATTTTCATTCGCATATTTTCGCATTTTAGAACAGAAGTCGTTGTGTGTTTTCTATGACGGATCGTAAGACATGACTTCTCAGACACAAGGGGATGTCTTGTGTCTTCGTCTCAATGCGTCTCGACTTCTTGCGTAGCTCGAACTCCAGCCAATTTTATACCCTTCATTAGACGTCGACGACGCAATTCGAGATGAAAACGTATTTGAGACGTCTTTAAAGACGTATTGAAGAAATTACTGGTTTAGCTCTTGTCTGGGGGGAAGACTTCTCGTCTTTCGTTCCTTGAACATGTCTGAAACAAACGTTACCCACTTTTTAACCGACTGACAAAGTCGTTCCTTATGGAACTTCGATGTATAACAGATGTCGAAAATGGCATAAGACGTCGTGAACTGTCTTCTAGGTCTTTGTATTCTAGTACAGGATTCAAGCTTGCGAAAGACTCCTTTTTGCAGACAATTTCGAAGGATATCGCAGTTTCTAGACTTGTTATACTCCGTCTACTAACCCTTCAATGTTCTAAAATCATCTAAAAGACTTTTTTTGGACGCCCGACGTCTTACAGGAAGTCTGTTAAACTTGAAACTTCCTATCGACATCTCTGAAGGCGTTTCTTGGACTCTGAATGTCTAAAATCATCGTTTTTCTTGCTTCGACATCTTGAAGATGCGTCTAAAAGACGTCTCTTACTTGTCTGAGTCTGAAGCATTTTCAAATGCCGTCTAGTTCACTTTTTACACGTCTAGAAGACAGCTTCTAAATCAGAAATTCGCGACATTTTCAACGTGCATCTAGACTCAAAGACGTCTTAGTGACTTTATACTACTTGCAGATGTCTTTTCACTATCATCTATGACGAACATCCGTCGTACGTCAGACGCCTTGACCAGCCCAAAGGACATCAGGACATGTGCCCTCGGTACAGCATCCTCAAATACGTCCTACATGATCGAAAAATGTCGTAATTGACATTTCCCAAAACATCCTACCGCTGAAACCGTCGAGTAAACCTTCGAAGAAAGAAGATACATCCTTCTTGAGACTTCGTCCATCATAATTAGAGATATGATTTAATGAACCTTTTTGTTAAACATCATAGGCGTAACAAAATAAAAAAGAAGTCCATAATACACCAGTTGTTTACTTATTGAATAAATAAGTCCTTTCAACCTCCAGACGACCATCGCTTGCATCATTCTTCTTGCTAATTGTAAAACTGTAATGTATCGAGCTAAATTACCCCATGGCTCATGCCATATGCATGTATTACATACCTACGTATGGCGAGTAGCCAGAGATTAAATCTCGAGTAGATAAACGTTGGTCAATGAATTATACCCGGTTCTCGACGTAGGTAGGTACCTTCGAGTTTATTATACCCACCAACCAACCTCTAATGTATATCCTAGAAATGGCAGGAGGCACGGGACCGGCACGGTCCCTCAGGAAAGTACCTACATAACCTGAGTCGCTTATACTTACAGAAAGAGCGCATTAGCGAAGGCCGTAAAATAAAGTCTCGCATATATACACACCGAGGGCACGAAATAGCCCACATATATACTATATACATTCACGTGTATATATATACATATATATGTATGTACGAACATACCGGCTGCTATTCGCATATGTATATACAGATATGTATATGCACAATGGTTCGTTGCGGCCATTACGTGACAAAATATGATGCCTAGTTACGTCGGCCATTTTGTGGTCGCAACTCAGCGGCCATTAAATGCATAGCTACCTGCCGTACCGACAAACATTAGGTATTCACTCCTGCGGTAAAACAGTTAAAGTAATCGTTACTGTTTCTAATACGTTCGTAAAGCGAAGTTTCACCGTATAGTGATCCTCTGAAAGATAAAGTTGTAAGCTTTGTTTTGTAAGTATTTTCCTTACCTTTTGTGAAAATTACTGAAACTGTTCAAAAGTCATTTCGGTTTTTTCTATCTCACTCGAGAGCGTTTGAGCACAAAATAATCTTGTAATATGTGCTATTATTTAAATAACTTCCGTTGAACTCTGCAGAGTAGAAATGGCGGGTGAGAAGGGGGCAGAGAGGAGAAGAGGGGGATTTGAAGAATGGAAGAATGACGTATAATTGAAAAAGCGCCACGTGCCAGGCGCCGCAAAGAATGGCAATGATTCTGTGAAACGTGCAAACACGCCACCTCGCTCCAGCAGCCTTTTCTTTTGCTGGACTATTACGAGGGGGACCCAAGGACCGGGGGGCAAAAGGTCACGGGTCCTCGCCGTGACACGCTTACGCTCTTAGAAAATTTTTAACCAACATCGACGCCCACCAAAATCATATTCCAAACCGACCAAGCTATACACATTCGTGGGAGACATTTATAACAATACTGTTGCTGCTGCACCAGGATGGTCTAATAAAAGATCGACTATTTCGCGTTCAGAAGAAGGGAAGTTGGTGTAATCACCCTGATAATAAAATGTCGAGTTTTCACCAAGTTTTTACGTTTTGGAGTCCGGAGAATCACCTCTGATCATTTTCGGATGGACGGTATGTATGGTGAATTTCTTATCCGACGATATTTCGAGAACGAACAAACAGACCTCAGAAACAAGATTTTCAAGAAAAAAAAAATTTAACTCGTGATATCTGGTGAACTAATGAACGGATTTTTATGATTTTGATCCCAATCGATAGAATTTGCTTCAACTCAAATCTGGTCGGATTACGGAATTAATCGATGGCGTAGTTTTTGTGTTAAAACAAAAAAAAAAACTTTTTCTGAGCGCGAAAAAGTCCGGACAGAAAAGTCGGTCGATTTACTTACCTGCTTGCGTTTCTTGGATGTCAAAGATGAAATATTTTGATTGAGTTTATATAAGAGACTGGGAAATGTCAGACAACTTTACTCTCGAATCTCGGAAAGTCGATGGAAAAGGTCAAGGAGTTCTGTCTTGAGTCTGGAAAAGTCAGGCATATGTCAGCCGGAGATTTTACACCAAGTCTAGAAAAGTGTACAAGGCAAGTGTCAGGAAAAGTTTTTTTAAGACTGGAAACGTCAGGGGAATGTCAAAAAAATTTATCTCGAATTTGAGAAACTCAAGGAAATGTTAAAACAAAGTTTATTTCGGGTCTATCTAAAATAGTAGATTATTAGGAAATCTTAAGACTCGAGTCTGCAATAGTCAGGAAAATGTGGAAGAAAAGTTAATCTTGAGTATTCAAATCTTGGAAAAATTCATCTTGTATCTGTGAACGTCAGGGAAATGGCTTGGCCCTCGAATTTGGGAAAATCAGGAAAACGTTTGCGGAAATTTTGCCTTGAGTCTGGAAATGTGTGAAAAATTCATTTTGAGTCTTTAAAGACGCGGAAAAATCGAGGAAATCTTGGGTCGAGTCTGGGAAATTCATGGATATTGAAGAAAATTTCATCTTGAGTCTGGAAGCGTCACGAAATTTTATCTTGAGTCTTCAAAAGCCAGGGAAATCTCGTCTAGAATTTGAAGGATTCATAGAAACGTCGTGAAATTTTGCATTGAGTCAATAAGAGTCAAGGAAAGTGTTAAAGGATCTTATATCCCGGTTTTTGAAGGAAAAGTCTGGAGATTATTAATTTCGTCTTGTTAATTTTGTCCGAGTTTGGAAAAGCGTAGGAAATTTCTGGGACGAAGCTTAATTCTCTAACTGTGAAATCCACAAATTGCATAAAATCTGAAATCCGACTTTTGCCGTAATAAGAAACGCAGGAACAGATGAACAAATCGAATGAACGAGTACTGAATCTGCAATGCAGAGATTTCATACTTGAGAAGCAGCACAAGGAATAAAGAGAAGAAGATTAAGATGCGGAGAGTGAGAGTAGAGAGCAGAGATCGTCCTCCTGGAAGCTGAGCCAAGCCAAGCGGATAGAATGGATGTTCGTACGTCGTCGTATTAATAATCCATAGCAACCCCTGGAACCGTGTTTCCAAGCAGCAGGGGTTTCCGTGTATATCTATGTATATGATTATATGAACATGTAGTAGCTGGGTGCACAAGCTGACTAGGCAGCAATAGGCGAAGCACCGCGACGGCGACTGCGACGGCGTGTCTCCACGTCGCGTTAAATGACCCGTGTAACTCCTTTCTTGAATTCACGGATTGAAATCAAATCCTACATAACTTTGTCGGAAAAAATGTCAACCGCGTTTTAAAGGACGAAAAGAAAAACTGAAGATTTCCTCGTCGAGATCCTGCTCTTAGGATCCGGAAAAAAAAATCATGGGACAAGTTATCGGCCGTCGAACTGACGTCAGCCTTTTTCTTTGCATTTTCAAAAAAGCTTTCGGAATGGGGGAAAAAGAGAAAAAAATTCTTTCAGACACTTTAGAGTATCGCATTCATGTTATTACACAGGAAACTTCAGGTTGTTATTGTTCCGATGCGAAGTGCGGTTCTGCGAGCCAAAGAGCCAATATCTGCGCCCCATTACACCCTGGTTCGAAGCAATACTCCCGCAGACTCGGACGTGACCTATAACCCATAAGCCGCCCTAATAGCTTCATATTTTTCATTCTCATAGCCAAGCAGCTTCGATCGTCTCCATTTCTCTACTTGTCTCTATCTATACCCAATTCTATATATATGAGCACGTAGCGAGTGCTCATCGACTCTATTTGCATTTTTTTTCATAAAAAATTTGTTTCAAGTAAACCTCCTTGTCATTATGAGATCTCGAACCGACCTTTCATTCCACGAAGTCAACGAATAGTTTCGATCGACGATACGCGTCCGAAAATCGGCGGTGCTTGTAATCTTTGATCTCAGCAGGTTGATGCTGCGCAGTGATCCGGCGGAGAATTGCGTTGCTCTTTCGGTCCTTGGGCCAGGGGTGGAAAATTTGGAGGGATGCATACTTGGGGGTGAAATAAATCGAGAAGCCAACAGTCGCGTCACCTCGCATAGTCATTCGGCTGGAGGAAGAGAAGCCGAGGTCCTAGACCCGGTTCTGTGCGCAGGAATAAAACCTGGAGCAAGTCACTCGAGGGGCGTAGTCCGATTCTCGTCGACACACTCGCCAGTCGATATACCATAAAGCATTACCGGACGATTTATTTCTTTCCGGTTTTTCTCACGTGAAAATCTTTCCCACTTTGAAAGACCGGGAAAATTGAATATGGACGTCATGTTGTTGTTTTTGAGGGAAAATCGGCGATCGCTAGATCGTTAAAACCGATTTTGGGAACAATACCGGCGTATGGAACATTTCTGAAAGTTCTGAGATTTTTTTACGGATTCTTTGCTCAATTTCGCCAAGAAAAGTTCCCGTGGACATTTTCTCTACGGTGTCTAATTAGCCGACTATGAATTTTCAAAAAATTTCGATTCCCTGAGAATGGAAAATTTTTGAAAATCCATAACTCCGAAACTATCCACCGTAGAAGAAACTTCCTAGGCAACTTTTCGTCGCTGAATCGACCAAAGATTGCGGAAAAAAATAAACAACAAAATTAGACCAACGAAAAAAATTGTTATCCCGCCTTTTCGCTAGATTCTAATGTGAATCGTTAACGGATCGGTATTTTTGAAACTCTCCAAAAAATTTCATCCGATACGAGCAAAAAGTGTAGATAGTGATTTCAGGAACTGGTCAAAAGTTCATCGTACCACGTCGTGACTTCGATTACATGAGGATTTCGGCTGGTGTTGTTTCGTTGCCAATAGGGATGACTTGCCAGGCGGGTGGGCGGCCGCCAAACAATAAGCGTTTCTAATCAGAATCATTACCGCCAACGCATCGAACAAGAGAAACCATTGCACCTCCGCTAATAGACGTTAGCTTACACCTAGCGACGGATAGAAACGAGCATCGAGTTCTGCGATGCGTCAAAATCGTTAAGAAAAAAGATCAGCTTTGTGCGATGTAAACCTTATCAAGACAATTAGCAAAAGTATCATTAACCGAACGAACGGATGATCATGTTTGAAAAAGAACGCCAAAAAGTCATTTCGTTTCTTTTTTTCTTCGATTTTTTAAATTTGATTTGTTCTCCTGCGCCTCAAATCTGTCGCTAGACTTCGAGGAGGACTTTGAGGAGGTGGGTATCTATCTCCGGTACCCCAGATGGGTGAGGTAACGACAAACAAGCTTTGTGGCTCGCATTGTTCGGCGTAAAGCACCGCGACGCCTCGATATAGGTACACGACGCCGACCTCGTAGGGTGGTCCAGAAAAGGGCCGAAACGGTCCGATCGAGGGCCAAGAGTGAAAAACCGATCCGTATATACCCACGATTTTTTTTTGTTTCTTTTTCCTTTTTTTTCGCTCTCGTCTTTTCAGCTTTCCCCAAAGCCGAAGTACTACCTGAGTTCAATCCTATGGAATTGCGTCGAAAATTTCATGCTGCCCGAAATAAAACATCTGGTACGATGTGAAAACGCATGTAGAAAATACAAAGCTGGAATTGATTTTTTTTTCTCTTCAAAATTCCGTGTACTCACAGGGCAGCAATTGACGAACCTTTGCTGCATTCCAATTTCAATATTCTCGCAATATGTGAGAGTGAATTTTTTGCAGCAATGTTGCAAACTGATGCAAATTATAAATCCTCGTGCTGTTTTGAGTATTTTTGTTGCACAGGGCAGCAATTAGTTCAGTTACTGCATCGCAATTTCAATATATTCATAATATTGTGAGTAACCTTTATCTGCGATACCAAACAATGACGTCTCGGATGAAAGTCGATTCACATACGCCTATCAGCAATGATGCAATCGAATATCTGCACCAGAGCTACCCCTGCATCCTGAATTCACAATAAAATTACATTTGCAATTATCGATATTGCACATTTTCTGCAAAGGAAACTTGAGCAGGAATATTTAGCTGCAATTTAGAAAAAAAAAAAATATCGCATTTTGACCAGACCTATTGAACTCAGAATTAACTTTTCGCACTATTTTGCGATTAGGCGTTGTTTAGCCTTCACCGTAGAAGATTTTCAGACATCTATTAGTCCATTCAGGTGCTCTTGGAGAGTTCTTCTCGGACCAGTTGTTGCGCTCAGTGGATGGGGTTCCGATTCAATTTTTCAGAATTCGTTGAGAATCGAAAGAACGGCACAGTTTTTTTCCTCTCTTAAGAAATTTACTTTTCGGCACCCTCAACTTACAATCCAACACGAAGACACCGAGCTCTAAAAACCACGGGATTAATTTTACAGCCACTCCACTCTCTCCCCGCATGATCCGTCCATCTACACGTCTATGCACACTGCTCTGGTTCCAGGAATCATTGAATCGTTGATAGAATGATAATAAAAGAAAATAGTATCCCTTTACACCTGGGTATACATGTATATCCATCCTAGACGAGTTGTTAAGCTAGTCGGTAACTGGTGAACCGGAATCTCTTCTATAGTCCAGCTATTTCCACACCTGACTCCGGGGGTCCGAGGTGTGCGAGAGGGGTCCCAGCAAAAAGTCAACTTGTTGCAGGAGGTGAGTGATAGGGCGTCGTCCCTGGACGCCCCTCACACTATCACATCTCCTGAGAAGCTATACACAAACAGGAACGCACACTATCCTCACGGAGTCATCAAGGAGGGTGAAAGGGCCCGTTGCGAGGCTGGCGATGGGCGTTGAGGTCGATATAAGGGGGGAACGGGCCCACGGAGGCACGGGCCCGCAGGGGCCCCCGAGTGATTTATAGAGGCCGCCTTTGTGCAGTGTTGTTTCGGCCGGGCCGCTCGCGGTGAGATTCTCATCCTAAGATGAGAGGGCGAAGGGTCCTCTCCGCGTTTGGGCCCTACATACCGCGGGGTAGACAAAGACGGGAAACTAAACTCCAGACAGCGTGGCTCGCTGCGCAGGTATACATGCGTATGTGGATGTGGATGAAAAAGGGGCCCACAGGTGCGCCCTAGGCTCGCGCTCGCTCGCTGGTGCTTACTGCTTAGGACCCAAACTCCCAAACTCCCAAACCCATTACCGAATTCGACAATTCCGCAAATTAACGCAGAGGCCCCTGCAAAAACCTACCTCGACTCAGTTAATAACCAATTCTTTCACTTCCATGGTGTCAGTTTAGCTTCTGCTGCTGATAAAAGTCTCCATACGACACCGCGACTGTGTCCATCGTCATGCATGTAATAAAAAAGTACTTTTTCTCACTATTAGCCATTTTCTTAGCGATTGGATATTCGTGCAAAACCTTCCAATTTGTTTACTACCGCGGTGTAAGGTCCCTTCTGATCCTGATGAAAGCCTCCATACGTCACCTCGACTGGACATCCGTTAACCATCATCATTATGTCATGAAAAAGTACTTTTTCTTATACTATAAGCCATCCTCTTGGCGGTTCGAGCTTCATGAAAACTGTTCCGTTTGAAATTGATCATTGATTCAAGAATCGAGAGTATATTTGTCGCTGTTCGTAATACTGATTCATAGATCCCCTTCACCTTGCATCAAGATTCAGATTGTAATATGGAATAAGCTTCTGTTTAATTGCTCTGAATTTAAATTAGTTCGCATTTTAAGTCTGACGTACGACTACGAGTAGGTATATGCACAGTGCAGATGTAAGATGGATACACCTGTGTACCAAGCATCGCGTGATATAACAAAGATCGTCAATCTCTCTGTATTTGCACGCAGTTTACAGTCCAGATTACAAATGAATGAATTAGAATGTAATTCATGAATCTACATACGTAATGAGGGTCAAACTGCACAGTATGTAAGAGCAGCACAATACGATTGAAAAAAACAAACTTTCAGAGATCCGTTTAATTTTCAATCAGATCCCTAATGTCTGAAAATGAAATTCCTATTGTCTCGCGAGTCTTCATCCATCGCAGCTTCGAAATATGTTTGAAATGTCGAAAAAAGTGGCGGACCTTGTGAGTTAAATTGGTTCATCTCTGCGTCCTTTTTGAATAACGACTCCCAGCAGGTATAGACACACAATGTTAATTCCTGAGCCTTGAAGAGGTGTTAAATTTACCACTTGGAACGGAGCGGTGTGCAGCGGCGATTCTTTCTGGTTCGGTTTTTTCGCGGGCCACCAAATCGGTTAGGAATTTCATCCATCAGCCAGGACTGCAGCATGTGCAAGGTTATAGCATAGTATCTCATATAGTTGAAACGGCTCGCTGTTATATAGCCCAAGGGTTTGGCGAGCTCTCAGAAAACCCGGGGCAAAAGGGAGAAGAAGAAGAAGAAGAAGAAGAAGAAGAAGAAGAAGAAGAAGATGAAGAAGAAGAAGAAGAAGAAGAAGAAGAAGAAGAAGAAGATGAAGAAGAAGAAGAAGAAGAACAGGGACTCAGGTGTTGATGACCAGACACTACGGCGGCGGCGGCGGAGACGGGATACCTTTCATCTTCGTTCTCTCTCCTCTGTTCCTCTCCGCTTAGAGGTATATTCCCTCTGCCTAGACTCCCATTTTAAATTTTTTTCTTATTTTTCTTTCTTTCTTTTCCACTATTCTCGCCTTGCCTTTCCTCTCTCGGTCTCTTCGTTCCTTAGACGCCGCCCTTTTGCCACGGAGGTTCCGAAGTGAAACGGGCATCTCCAAAAAGGGGCCTGGGCTCTGAGCTGTGTCCATACGTTGGTAGGTGTACACATACACCAAACGCGGTACGTAAATCATTAGAAATATTAATTAAACTGTAATACGGCCATTCCTTATACAGCCAACACGCCCATTCGAGAAAACCCCGTTTTATATTCAAACTAAACTGTTATTAAATACAAGTCTTGACTACGTCGCGTCCCCGAGCGGCACCTCTTTGGGGAACATCAAATCCCTTGGACATCAGATATCCAAGACCCAAAGCTTTCATACCATAGCCACTCGCTGCGTCAGTATGGGAAGATATATTGTTCCATCATTTTATTCCAATAGCAAATCTTTTCACCTATACAAACTATTTATTATATACAATGGAACGACCACAGGTCCAATCACTCGATGAAGGTTCCTTTCAGGGCTTTCAATTCCAGCATTCCTCAAGAGACTCTGCATCGGGCAGGTTTTTGAACCCTGATGTGTCCCAAAACAGTTTTCTAATCATCCAGTCTTACCAGTATCTCGAAACATCGTCATGTGAAAGCTGGGACAGAAAATCACTCCTCGTGAGGATTCGGGTGGACCACTGCATGAATTTTAGACTTTTTGGTCTCTGACGGTCCAGAAGACCAACCTTCGTCATACGATCCCAGAATTTTCTGATACGATCATTTTTGTCCCAGTAAATCCAAAGATAGTCGATCAAAGTTAGCGAATTTCAAAATATTGAGCTCAAGCTTTTTTGACAGTATCGAAGAGTTCTATGTTCATACGACCAAAGGCTCGTATTACGGAGCATTAGGGATCAAAAAGTCAAAAGTCTACCCGAAACTTTGAGAGCTAAGTACAATTGCAGATCACGAAACTATGCGCGATGATTTTTCTCTCGGTCTAATTTCGCCCTTATTTAATTCCAGGAGTGGTGTAGACCGTTTGACATAACTATGCACTCTTATATACGAAGAAATTAAAAGAGCCTGGGGGCTCGCGAAATGTTGGTTCGTTAAATTCCATTTCCTGCTGGCTTTGATGCTCGAAGAATATTTAAGTGGGTAAGGCATTATTCCCGGCTTTATAAGCCGGTGGTTCCTGACTGAAGAACGAGATCTTAACAAGCCTTGAAGAAGTAACACTCTCCTTCTCTCTCTCTTTCTCTCTCTCTCTCTCTCTCGCGATTATAATATTACCAGCTTCCACACCGAGTCCTTATCCTCGTCTTAGGGTACAAAGAGTATAGAGAGAAAGAGCGAGAAATAAGGTGGAGAAAATTGAGGAGAAGGGATAATTCATTTATGTATTGTGTTTCGAGGTAGGTATAGCTCACCGAGGTGAGCTATGGAAGTACAATGGCTACCTCTCGCGGGGAGTTCACCTCATTGAAAGGAACTGCACGCAATACTGTTCGCTCGACTCGCTATTCTTAATTCCCGTTTTATTTTCATTTCAATTTTTATTCCTTCTTTTTTTTTACATCTTTTCTTTTCTTCTTCTTTCTTTCCTCTTCACATTCGCCCGCTCGCTATTCATACAATTATTCTTGTCCATTATACTGCATTCAGCCACATCCTTGGCGCCCCCACCTCCACTCCAACTTAAATCCAAACGCAAATTGATTGGCTTTTGGCACAATTGTTGAAAGTCCCAATTTGAATATTACCGACCGACAGTTCTCGAAAGTCTACATAGCCGATTTGAAAACACACAGGAGGTTGATAATTCCGAAAGCTAAAGACCCGAGAGGCCTAACCCCAAAAATTTGAAATTTTCGCATGTATTAGTTCAGTGTTCAATAACTCGGGCTGTATCGATCGTATCGGAACCAATAAGTGGTCAAATTATTCGTCTTGAGATCAACTTTTTGAAAAATAAAGTTTTAAAATCCTAGCAATTACTTATGACATCGAATTTTTCGAATGGAGTAGATAAAATGGCGTCTCCAGCCCAAAAAAAGCTCTAGCGTGTTCGAATCGGTTCCCGGAGTATCAATCAGCCGATGTTGTTTGTAGTTCAGTGCATACGATATCCGCCATAAATATTTCCGAGTTGATGATATCCTCATTTCATAATATCGGATTAGTTCGAGGGTATGAAGACACGAGAGGAAAATGTTCTCTTGTGCCTTTACACTGATCAACTTTTGGACGAAGTGTTAGTGCGGTTTGAAATTCCACTCGAAAGATCCTCCGCTCCAGGGTTTGATAATTTCCTTGGTCAGTACCTACAGCTAACGTTCGAGCCGTGAAATATGGGGATAAAATTCTATTCTTTTGGTACACCATTTGATTATACCAACCTCTCAAAGTCCATTAAGTGCAGAGGGGCCAGCAGTTATTAAATAAAACCTTCGCCCGATAAAGGGAACATTAATTTGACCAGATTGGACCCGGTTGTCCGTCCCTTGAAATATCCTCCTCATACCCTCTATCCCGCAGGAGTGAGTCCTGCAGGGATAGAAACGCTCTTTTATAATATATATATATACCCTTCATTCAGTAAGGTGCATCTCAGGGTAGTGAAATTTGAAAAATTTCTTTGTAAATCTCTCGAATCGTTTATTAGAAAATATACACACAGACGTCATGACTATTTTATCAATAAATGAAAGCATCATCGGTTTATACTTTCCGCATGCCTGTAGTGAAAATAAATTGACTGTAACGAGCGACTGCTTGTTTCGCTTCGATAATAATTGCTGCGATTGAGCGTGAAGGATTTATTATATAGGCCCGTACCTACTTGAAAGGATTTATTCTTGGTTTTTGGTTCACGGTGTACTCGTGGAAATAATATACTCGCAACGAGCACACGGTGTGATAATTTTCGCTATTTCAGATTACAAATTTTCTAGGATTTTCTAATCACACGATACTTTCATTGGGATTGATTTTCGAGGATTTGTAGAATTATAGGCGCCTTTATTCGCCTCCGTCGACGTATAATGAGAACCTTCTTTCGTATTCTATTGAATACCATGATTTTCTATCGTGGCGTGACTTCAAACCTCTGGTATAGAAATTAGTCGTGAGAGATGGTGAGGAAGCACACATATGTATGTATATGTACCTATAGCCTGTAGGGGGACAGGCGAGAGATGTTCTTGGGGCATCCGCGTCGGTCGGTGGTCCGCATCGTTGCTGGAGGCAACAAAGGATCTCTAAACAATCTCCATTGTGTCGACGTAATCTCCGATGATGCGTGAAATCAAGACATTTTTCCATTTAATTGACAAACACATTGTACTCCGGGTGCAGAGGATCCTAGTCAAGATTCGTGGAATCGTTTGGTACGTATCTTAGATCGGTTTCGTAGCTACGTTTCGACCGATTCGAAGGACAAAAACCCTGGCCACTGACCAATACGGTGATCAGCCTTTTTAAGATACTTTCTCGGTAGCCAGTTACTCTAATAGATACTCGTTACGCGTTATCGTAATACTCTGGTAATTGAGTACCTATTCAGACCGTGAGATCGATAATAAAACATCCCGAGAAACTATCATAGAGCGACCTGCGTTGCGTGCGGTGATACGAGGAACTCGGATTCTTTTTTATTCGTTTCGTCCATTATCTTCGCAACGGTGAAATTTTCGAAAAAATTATTTAAACAAAAGTTGTACTGCTCTATAAACTGCATCTGTAATCCAAATGAAATTTTTCGATACAGTCAACAAGTACCGAGACAGCAGAGAATTTATCCATATCCATTGGTAGACTACATATATCAATCTTTGATCGACTAAACTCGCGAATATCTTCGAAACTGTCGAGTTTTCGAAAAAGTGCTTCGAACAAGACTTGTAGTACTGGATAGGATGATCCTTCAATCCTGATGAAACTTTTGGATATAGTGAACAGGCTCTGAGAAAAGAGAGAATTCGTCTACATCTGTCAATGGATTACGGACATCAATGTTTGATCGACTAATCAAGTCGCCATTATCTTGGAAAGTGGACACTTTTAGAAAAAGTGTTTTAAACTCAACTTGTAGATCTCGATAAAACGCGTCTTCAATTCTAATGCAACTATTGGATACAATCAACAAGCTCCGCGAAAACAAAGAATGTGTTAATTCCTATCAGTGGAGACGTTAATTTTTGATCGACAAGAATCAGCTTTATCTTTGAAACCGTCAACTTTTAGAAAAAGTCTTTCATGCAAAATTTGTAGTACTTGACAAGACGCGACTTTAATTTGTACAAAATTTTTTGATAACATTAACAAATCCTGCGAAAAATGAGAATGTATCTACTAGCAATGGCGTCTAATTCAACCTATCTGTATAATGCTGTCAAAATAAAAATCTAACAATAAGATTTCAAGTTCTAAGCATAGGAGGTAAAGACTATTCGAGTCAGTCCTAATTTTTTTTTTTTTTCTTACGTCTCACGGAAATCTAGGATAATCTCAGAAGACGAAAGCTAAGCCCGATCATATTGGCTCACATCAATCTTTAATCAATTAACGCAGTACCCCATCCGGTGATAATTCTCTCTACTTGATATTGATCGTGACAGTGATCAATCAGTGATCGACAAAAGATCGATTTTATCGTTATTTCGAAGCGCCTTTTCGTGCCTCGACCTCGCGAGATTCCAGCTAATTACGAATCGTCGTATTTATCAGTCGCGTTAAATAATATCCTACATCTCTTCATCGGAGCAATAAGCCGGTTACATCGTTCAATGATATCGATTACTGCCCGTAACGATCTGCCGGTGATGATACCTAATCGGAAACAGGCGAGAGATGAGAGTCCACTCAATCCGTGACCACGTAGAGTGGCATTCTAGCTATAGGCCACGAATCGATCCTGAAACCGAATAGGAAATGCAAACAATGGCTGAAAGGCAGGCTCGTACCAAACAAATGATACGCGCCTAGCTAATGATGATTTGTTGAAATATTCTTCTTCAGCTGGTTGACTTGGCCGATATGCCTACGCAGACGTGGAGATATGTTTGAAACGCAGCGCCGTTGGGGTCCCATTGAGGTACTATTGAGGTTCGAGCCCGAAAGCTGAGGTGCCTAGGTACCTACCTATTCCAATTCCTACCAACAATAGACAACTGTAAATCAACTTTCAACAATGGCATTAAACACCGCGCTGTATGCTTTGCGGCATTCGTAAGCCTAATGATCATCTCTCTCAGGTGTGTAAGGTGTGTGTAAGAGGTATAAGGTCCTTTTCTGAATATCCTTCAGCCCGTGGACTCGCTTAGACTTCTTTCTCTCCTTATGGACAGAGCTTTTGAATCTCGGTAAGAAACTCAACAAGTTTTCGTCCTCCTTCTTTTCCTCCTTCGCATTTCATCCTCGCTATTTCTTATTGGCCTTCGCTCGTACTGGCCCGGCGCTAATTTGTTCCAAAGAATTTGGATTACTGACCGTAGCCGTAAGAAACAAAATAAAAGGGAAAAATAAGGGACACTACACGTGTGAATGAAAAAAAAAAAAAAACTGTGGAATCAATTAGATCGTGGAAAAGTTAGTCGAGGATTACTTCGGATGAGAATTTCTTTGAAAAAAAAAAAAACTTCTTTCAAGGGGTAAACCACATAGTGTGATTAAGAATGATGGTAATAAAAAGGTGGAGGATTTTTTTAAATTAATTCTTTAAAGATTGTGTGTTAACTGTGACGATATATTTCCGTTATATTTACAATATAATTTATTTATTGTTAAAACTAATCGATAAGGTGCGTGGCTGAGGACTGCCGTCTTTTTTTTTCGACGTCTGCAAAATAAATTTAGATATAATACACCAGCGGGTCTCTGACGTTAGATTGGTGGATGAGTGTATGGTATAATCTCGCCCCAATTAGGTACTTCACACCGGTTCACCCATACATATATAATATCATTAATATCACGATCATACATAGATAGGTATAGGCATCTAATATCATACATAATCATATTCATCCGTAGGTATAATCTATAATTATCGTACTATATATAATATATAAGTCGTTTAAATATTCAATATCAATTATTATTCACTACGCGAGTATCGTCGCGATACGTCTTCGTTCATCCATTTATTTATTTATTCATTTATTTATATACAAGTATATAACCTACGTCTATAATACAGGTTTACCTATATTATTCATCTACTAGGTACGTGTCGGTTGTTAAAAACCACAACGATTTTATATAAGCGAAAAAGTCCGAGGCACAACGGTATTCAAATTAGAGCTAGTTCAAATTTACACCACTCACAGCCGTCGCCTCCAACGGTCGCGGGAGAGGCACGCGCTCATTGGCTCTGACCAGCGCGACCGTTAGATGAAACTGATCACTCATTGGCCAACTTCAACTAGCTCCCGTTTGAAAACTACTAGACCCTCGATTTCTTCGCTGATAAAAAATCGTCGCTGTTTTTTACAAAGAATACAGCCCGCACTAAAAGAACACGAATAATTCTGCGTATCGTATGTGTTGTGGATTATTTACTCCTCTGAATAGAAACCGACTGTTTTCATCGAACCAATATACTTGGAGATTGTTTCGAATGATTTATCAAAACCATTGCGGAATCAATGTCGAGGATAATTTCTTAATTTTCTCTTCTTTTTTTGTCTATCAGATGAGATAACCGGTTTTGAATGATTGAATTTTTCGATAGGTTTGGTTACCACGTGTCTAATTGAAGAGAGGCCCAATTACACGGCCGTCAAAATGATAATCACTGATTATCGTAACACCGCGAATTGAATAGATCCATAAAACGACGATGGCGATAAGTATATTTATGTAATTGTTAAATGATTGTTCGCTCGCCGGTATAATTCTCAACTAATTCCTCCCATTCCAAACACATTTTATCTCACAATCTCGACGAGAAGTTTCAACACCCAGACGATAACCACTTGTGCAAATGACCGTCACTCAACTTTATCAAATCCAATCGGAAAGCGCTCACGAACAGAGATACACGAATCGACTTATCAGAACCCCAATAGTAAGCTCTGGCATGCACCCTCAGGAAATATGAGTGATGTATTAGTAGCTGGGATGCTTGTGTATCCCAGAAGCAGTCAGAGCCAAGGGTTGTATTTGCGCAAACCCAGCATAAAGTGGCCTGGGCGCCAAAGGGTGAGCTTTTCCGGCGGTCACAAGCACAGCCTCGGTATCATCCCCGTCGTCATTATCCGGTGCGATTATGTTCTCTATTGTAAATGGTTTCTTTTTCCGTGTCCTTTGCTGTATGACAGTTTGTCCTTGCGCGTGATCCCTAACCGGCGATGATTCCTTGGTAAAGGAGCTGCTCCTGGCCGGTGCAGAGGCTGTAATCCGGCTGGAAGTCGCCTGGAGTCCGAGATAGAAATCTTCAGCGTCGTGGCCCTCCTTTATCGCAGGCTGTTGACGCTGCTGATTCTCCTTACGGTGTTTTGGGAACCGTTCCCGCCGCTCGTTCATCGACTCCTGAAGAATGATCTCGTAATTCCTGGACGAAAACGTCCTCGGAAGACGATGGTGCTCCGTGCTTCGTGCAGGGTCTTCGTTATCATGCCGCTGAAGTCCGCCAGCGCTCCGAAGAAGAAGGTCTTCATGGTTTTGGATGGATTGTCGCCTGGCTAGGTGGTCTCCAGTTATCGGTAGGATTCCAGGAGTCGCCTGAAGCCGGGGATCGACTTCGGGTATAACCGCGCCTCGATCAGGGAGCGACTGTTGATGATGTATGAGAAAAGGCTGCATGGAATTGACGTAGGCTGACGTAGACAGCCCCGCAAAGTCCCAAGCCCACGATGTCCTGGTGGTTTCAGGCCTCTGATCAGAATTTTGTAAATGAGCTGCAGGAGCCGATCCTCCGGCAAGTCTCTGCTGAGCTTCTGGAGAAATGAAGTAGAAGCCGTTTGATGCTTCGTGGTTGTTTCCACCGGGAAAAGCGTACCCTCCAGCACCGGAAGAGGCTGCTGCTGCAGCCATCATCTGCTTCTCTTGCATCTCCCACTGGAGAAGGTCCTCCTTGAGTCTGTGGAGGTTAGCGGCGCTCAGTCCACCGGCGGATGATGCGACACTCGCATCTACCGTCGCTGGTGGAAAAGTCGACGCTAATGCCTGCAGCTCTGAGTTCAACAACTCCTTGTCAGGCTTGTGGAGCTTGAACCGTTTCCGCCGACGGAGGAGAGACCCGTTCTCGAACATCGATAGAGCCTCGGGATGCAACGCCCAGTAGGCGCCTTTTCCAGGACGATGAGGTCCTCGGGGAACCTGAAAATTCACTCTGGGTTACACACAAACATGAATGTTATTGCGAGTAACGGAGCAGAACTTTCAGTTGCATGAAATCTTTCACACGTTTCTCAGTCAGGCTAGATATTCGCACTCTGCAATTGCTTAACCATGACTTTTCTTTTTTCTTTTTCTATCCGAGGTGTATAGTTATGCAAGATGAAAAATCGAGGCTTTAAAACGAAATGCAGCGGATCAACAAATGGTAGTTTCGAAACGTACGTTATTCCTGACCTTATAATAAGGTGGGTAGCTATGCCCAGCTATACCTCCGTGGTAGGATTTTTTGTCTAGTTAATTCCGAGCCCCTTTTTAGGGCGGCTAATAACCTCTTCGGTCTGATTAAAAGAGGAAGCTAATATCTACGCATGAAGACCTATCCAGATGTCTCGTTCGTGAGTTGGGTATACGAATTGATGTATAGTAGCTGGACATATGTGTGGGTTGGACCTTAACAGCTTAGGGCTAGTTAGTCGTTGTTGTCAGAGGAATTAGGAATTAGGAATATTCAAAATTAATTACTGCCCTAATTCATTTGACAGCTGAGCTGTAAGGATCGTAAAAAAAACCTTATGGCGTTGGCTGCGCAGGACTTTATAGAGGAGCCATAAGAGCCATGGTATAACTAAAAGCGTTTCAGGGATAAATGCGAAAGAAAAGGAAGAATCGCCCTGACGGAGTTTCTCATTGTTTTTTTTTTCTTCTTTCTTTCTTTTCTCTATTCCGCGGACTGATGAGAAACTCTTGCGAATGATTTATGACATTGATTAGATAACGACATGAGCAGGGTATTGCCAATGTTATTTTACCCTCGATAAGGACGGAGAAACACGGTATGCATAAATCATTAACGCAGGTGTACCAGCGCCCTGCAGTCCGATCTCTATTTTCAATGTAGATGATAAGGGTAATGAGACATCCTCGAGACTTGAGTAAATAGGTTCGGCGTACACCTGCGTACTTATTTACATAAGATTGGTCTACGATCTTGACGATAAATCCAAAACCTATTTTCACACGGAAGCTTTCACGGCTACTGTATGTCCGTGGAGAAGAAAGAAAAAAATTAGTAGCATTGACGAGCACCGTATTGCGAGGATGCAGGCAACATGAAATAACCAACATGTCATATGTACCGTAATTCGTCAGGATTAACGCGATTGTCATTTGACTTGTAGACATGTACTCGTTTTTTTCTAATTCCTGAGCTTAATGACCTCCTCGCACAGTTTTTTGCCCTAGTGCAACGTTTCGCTTGTAACATAACGAAATCCTGAACATACTTGCTGTCCATAATCCGGTTTACATGCTCACGCAATTAATCGTGACCGTTTTTATTACCAATCGCGAAAGTCTGCAGTTTACAGTTTCGTTTTAGAGCGACGTACTGGTCTTTTAGTACTTCTACGCGGCCAGACCCCTGCTTCATTAATTACTTAGATAATTAGGTAATCAAGCTGCTCATTAAGCTCTAAATTTTTTGAACGAAATATACCGTTTAGATTACCGTCAACCACTCGTCATTATTTTAATGGAAAACTTGCGACAGAATTTTGACATTTGACTACAATTAATTTCCCATTCAGGGAATAATGATGACTTGAAAATGGTACGATACGTTTTTAGTTTTATTGCATATAGTCTGATTTAGGTACCTTGATGAAACAATCGTTGAACGATAGATTGTGTCGCAGCGAGTTTTGCCATCTGCGAGTGTCCTTTCTGTAGTACGGAAAACGGTCTCCGATAAATTTATATATCTCGGCAAGTGGCAGCATTTTGTCCCTCGACGACCATATCGCCATTGCGGTTAACGAGATGTAGGAATAAGGCGGCTTCTGATCGCCGTATGAGTCGCGCGACGGCCTGGGCATCGTTCCGCCCCAATACCACCTGCGATACTGCTCTCTTTCACTAGTGATTCAAATTCCTGATCAATCCACCCCTCAAACTGTCGAATTCATTCACCACAATGATGAAACCACGGTTCCAGCTACCTCTCTGCATCGCCGAAACCCTTCACAGCGAAAGTATCGCTAAAATTAAGAACCGCAAACACAAACGGACCAAGACTTTTGATCGTCCCCCTTTTATTTATCAGTCAATCTGCAGTCAGAATATTCAATAACACTCGAATTTCACAACTCCTCGACGATTCCTTCAGCTCCTAAGACGGACATTCTTTCAACTCCTCATCCCTGCTGATTCGACGTCAGGATGTTCTCGGTCCGGGACTTTTCGAGGGGCAGCTATCGGAGTGGGATTTACTTATGAGTAGCACTAATGATGATATCGATCACAAACATCCGGCACAAAATGCAACACAGTCACCGGATCACTTCCGTTCGCACCTTGAATCGATGATTCAAAAAATATCCAAAGTCAGAGCACTGTGGTCTCGGTCTCTTCCCGCAGCGGACGGATGATGGACCATCTAGAATAACCGCTTAAACTGCAACTGTGCAACCTCGGAGCCAGGGGCCTGTCGCTTACTGACGCGCCGGCATCCCCACACCCCAGGGGACTCGAGGATTCCCCCGCTTCTGACCGCAGGGCGAAGGAAGGTCCTTCGAACATGGTTATGGCTACGGTAACGCCCAGGATTCAACGCGGCAAGGCATACCTTTCGATTTCCCCCACAGTAAGCAGAGAGGGTATATATCGAAAGTGGCCAACCAGTTAGTTGAAATCCTGGACCTCGCCTCTCGGGCGTTTCTTCCTGAGGGACGATCGCCGCCTTCCTCAGCTCGGCGAGGGCAGTCCAGAGGAGTTCGGCTCCTCCAGAAAAAAAACAAAGCGAGAAAAATCGAGAGGAAGAGAAAGAGGAACGCCTATGGGCTTCGCGGTGAGGACTGGGTAAGGCAATGGCAGTTAGAGAAAGACGGATAACGGCTCATAAGTCATGGAATTCTGCACAATTTCTAGACCCCAGTTGCACTGGCGAAACGAATAAGAGGGATGGAGTCTGCAGCGGCAAGTGACACGAAGCTGTGACCCTTGAAGCTATTTGAATTAACCACTTTGCAAGGACTAGGTACTCCTGTTATAAAAAAGGAACGGATATCTTCCGCGAGATATTACACATCTCGTAATGATATAATGGTACATAATAGCACGGGTTTCATAGCAGCGCTAAAAGGCCCCCAGTTTATGGGGGCCGAATAAAATTGCTATGGCAAACTGGCCCTGGTTATACCCACACATAAGGCCATTAGAGAAGACAAACCACGTCCGATATAGACGGCTTGACTAATTTATTATAAATGTAATTAACCGCTGCAGCCGTATACTTTTACCAGCTAATATACACCACCAGCCCACCTCATCCTCATACTCGATCATTCATGTTGCCTTATATGTTCGAGTCTGATACAAGGCGATCTTTTTCACCTCACACATTGCTACTGCTTGCATGATGCTTATTATAGGTAGAGGTATTGAATTGCATCTTCGGTGCATCGTATCTCCTATTTTTCAGTATTCGTGATTCTCTCTTTGGAACATGTCGTGGTAGTGTCAATCTTCGATACGTCTGATTGTGAGTGGAACTGGTTATAATGAATTTCCTACATTTCGATGCAGGATTCTTACTTCCAAGTAAGTTGGTTGTTCTTCTCACCGCAAGCGGATCAGGGTCTCACTTTGCATATGAAGAAGAAGAACAGCGATGTGTAATTTATGTCTACCTACAGTCTAGGACAATAATGTGAGATTTACATACACCGGACTTTCTCCATGCGCTTGGAATGGATATATTTACAAATTATAAGCCCGTTAGCTCAGCTGAAGCGTTATTTTCAATTTTAAAAACCGTGGAAAACAAGGCGATAAAGTACCCTCTCCGGAATAGAGAACGATACATTGCTCAGTGCTGGTCTACGATCTCCATCTGAATAATCTATGAGGCGCCATCACAACGAGAGTTTAAAAAGTTCCTACACAAGGTTATAGTCTGGGAGTTTCGAGAAGAAGAATAAGAAGAAAATAACAGAATAAGAATGAGAAACATGAGTAGGCAACGAGAGTTCAAGAAATTTCAAACAACTCTTAAGGTCTCTAAGGTCTGTAAGCAGCACCGAACGTTAACAACACATAAGTGCCAGTTTATCACTATCCCAGTAGGATAGGCGTGTTCAGTTCGAGCCCCACCTCTGGGTATGTGGTTCGCGGTCGGTTTCATAATCACGGTTCACGGTTTCTAGCTCGTGGTTCGTACCGGGCTCAGCCAACCCGTTGTCTGCAGAGTGCTCGAATAACCAGATTCAACAAATTTGGGCATGCGCCTGTCGCACTTCAACCCGCCTTTCGACTGCGCAACTTTACGCCTCATTCCGCAGGCGCGAGACTGTGCATCCACGCGCAATCACACACGCAGTTTCGCGCTCGGTATTGTCATTCCAAACCACTGCGTCGCGCGCGCGCGCGCCTAAAGTGTTCCACAGCCTTTTTTATTCAAATTAAACTACCTGCGCGCGCATGCTATAGGCCGACTCGCTGAGGTTCTATATAGGTGGGAGCACAGAGCTCCACCACCCGTTCCTCTCAGTCAGGGTGCAGGGGAAGAGCGCAAGAGGGAACGGAGGTAATTGATTTCACGCATGGGTAACCCGTCTCCCCAAGTTATATACACGTATATGTATACATGTATTATAGGCGTATAATTCGCTTTGACCGAGCGGTGACCATACTATATACTGTACCGTATGCGACACACACCATCTATCTATCTCGTGTCTCGTAGCAGTTCATGCATGGCGTCGATGGCCGATGTTTAAAGATATTTTATATAGATTGTATATACATACGTAATACTTACTCGTTCGTATGTGTATAGTCATCGTTTTAGAACGAAACTTCTTTCTCTTTATACAGTATAAATAATGCATGTCGTGGGGATCGTAGTTCGAAAAAAACGGCCACTATTATCCTTATCAAAAGTTTGAAATTACCCATCATTCTCGTTGGACTTAACGCTCGGCAAGTCTTCAAGACGATAAGCTAAGCTAGTCGTTTGGCGCTTCCTATTGGATTTATTCAAATTGCTATCAACTGATTTAGCATAATTTTTGAATTATAGAAATAGGGGATCCCCGTCAGATTTACATAGAAAAAAAGAATTGACTCAGATTGAATGATAAATAGGATTCGTTACCCATTGACTTATCCGTATATTTGATCGGCCCAGTATGTAACATCGGTAGATAATATAGTCGATTACTCACCGAATTCTGACCAATAATGAGATTAATCATAGGACGGATCTTCGGATGATAAAGAAGAATATTCGGCGGGTCTTCAGATTTGAATTATAGTATCTAAAACTATAATTGCAATTATTTTTTATCAGCAAAATGCTATGTATAATAAAAATGGAAACTTTCTGCTGCGATGTGTAAATAATATATTCGAAAATAGTGAATGGGATAAAATACATGCTATAGTATATTTGTATGTTTTTAATATTATTAACAACGTATAATGATAAAAATCGGTATAAATTACAGTTTTTATAACAATGAATCAATTACCAACAAGATTCAGTTCAATTTTTCAATAAGCCATCAAGCCCAGCATCAAAGGTCTGTAAAGATCGAGGTACAGAGTTTACAATATTCCTAAGGGCAGCTGCTTGGGGTAGATACTGCTGTTTAACTAGCACATGGATCAATGACATCAGATTTTCTTTGATATCGGTCAGATAAAAGTTCCTAATCATTTCGTCAAGAATTTGCTTGTAAATAATGTGATTCGGGTGGAATGATCCAGTCTGATTTTTGAAAAATAGTTCGTGAAGTATCGGCGACGATATTTTGATCTCCTGTATCATAGAAAAACAGAAAATACATTTTCGTTCTTCGTAGGAAAAAAAAATCAGAGACCGTTAACGATTATTACTGTACAGTAATCTTTCGTAGTCAGAATTTCTCTCACCTCATATCTTTCTTTTATTATTCGCACGGCTTCTTCTTGGAGCGATTTGTCCTCCGAGCATAATCGCAAATATATCTTCAGCTCCAAATCCAAAGAGCTTTTTGGATTGTTTAAATATTCTCGCAGCACCTGGCCAGTGTTTAATGTTGCATTATACATGAATTACGTCAAACTTTTACTTATTTCATTCAGTAATCGCATATAATCGAAATTAGAAACATCAAAGCGGACAAAACTACATAAATAAATTTATTAGCTTTTAGGTGATTTGTAGGAATTTATAATATTTAACAAGACTTTAGAGACTTTTCACAATATTTTCCAAGATTTTCTTAGATTCTAGAAGATTTCACATGGGATTTGATAAGAATGCACAAAATTTCGTGGTAATTCAAAGGGATTTTTAAATACTTCACAGTTTTATGAAATATCACAGAATTTCATTAGATTGGATGTGAGATTTTATATAATTTCATGTCAAGAATTTCATGATGGTTCGATAGATTCTATGGGGATTCATGACTTCATAATATGTTACAGGATTTTACTAGAATTCGTTTAGAATTTCATAAGATCTTAAAAGATCTAATGTAAGAGAATTTGGGAGGTTTTAAAGGTTTTCATTGCATTTTGAAGATTTCAGAGGATTCAGAGGATTTCATAAGATTGTACAAAATTGGATGGGGATTCCAGATGATTATCGAGGATTTCCCAATATTTCAAAGAATTAGTTAACATCTTAAAAGACTTACGTCTTCGGATGCGGAGAAATTTACTCCGTCGAGAATTTCTCTACATTCCAATAGTCTGTCATTAGCAGAGAACCCATTCTCTTCTGTAACATGAATCCCAGTCATCTCTATAAGTCTAAAAGCCGGATGTTTCTCTGCGTTGATAAATTCGGGTTTTGCAAACTTAGGCCAAGCCAATAACTTCTCTTTTGCTTCGAGATACCCGTCTTTATCAATGACTTGGCTAATCAGCCTTTGGAACAATTCGAATCTCTCCTCTTCCGTCTCTTGAGAATCTCCCAAATTCTCAGCTGTTTTTTTCTCCGGCTCATCGCTCTGGTCAGAGAAATCTCCCCAATTATCGTCCCACCCTGTTCCAGCTTCTTCCTCTTCCAAATCCTCAGCTTTCTTTTTCTCCGGGTCATCGCTCTGGTCAGATACATCTCCCCAGTAATCCTCCCACCCTGTTCCTTTCTCGTTTGAATCAAAGGACGTTGTTTCAGTGGAAAATTTATCCAATCTTCCTTTACGCCGAACACTAGACTCAGAGATGGCCTCCGAATGTTTAGAAACCGTTTCTCCCCCGTCTTCGAGTTCTTTATGAGGATTTAAGCCCGCGTGTTGGCTCAGATCGCTCTCCAGTTCGATAGCTTCGTTCTGGACTGCGGAATCTTCGGTATTAAACAAACAGGAAGACCAATAGAGAAGCCCTTCCGCTATGGGACAGTTTTCAAGATTTCTAGACGCCCTAGTCATCGCTATAATCAACTCCAAAGGGTCGTAGAAATACCCGACGTCATCTGGCTTCAGCTTCTTGTGCATTTCTAGAGCGTAAAAGTAGGCGGCTAACTGACTGCGAAAATCGGAATCTGATATCTGGTCGAAAGCTGGTTTAACAGCGTCTATTTCCCAGCTGGTAAGGCTCATGAGATAGGAAATGCCTAGCAAACAGTCTTGAGTAAAGACGTGACGAGCGCACTCGACAAATACTGAAAAAAAAAACGGTAGAGATAAAGTCTCTGAGGATTTCTGGAAGCCTCGTTGGATCTATAACACTTACGATGATCGATGCTGCTCACTTCTACCCCGTAGCTAGCGCACTCTCCGAGAAGAGCAACTCTGACTAAGTTTTGACACAATTTAAATTTACTGTCGTTAATATCGGGTAGAGAATACTTGGTGTAGTTAGTATCTAAGCTACTGAGTGCGCAGTCCTCGTGCAGACTTTCGTAAAAGCAGGAAAAACTCTGAGGACTTGATTGGCGGGTGTCTAGTTTGAGGATTTCATCTTCCCCAGGAATAGATGGGCGCCGATTTTGACCAACAAAACTCAGACTCAATGTGTTTTTCCAGAAATCTTTATTCCCAACGTTTTTGAGCAAAGAATAAGTCGACTCCTTCACCAACTCAGCAGAGCTTCTAACTATGTCTTTAGAAGTTCCTATTATGTTTGGCACTATGAATTCTTTGCTCTCGACTTGAGGCTAAAGAGTAAAAACAATTTCCCAAACATGAAAAGCTGAAAATACATTCAAGATTATCACTGTGAAGAAAATTCTTACCGTGGTCATAGCGTCCGTGAATTCGTCGTCGCTGTCTATCAGGTTCTCAGAAACTTCTTCGGGCAATAAATCGTGTAGATCTTTATGGAGGATTTGTATTTCCAGTAAATGCATGCGGCGTAAAAGAGTCTCTAGTAGATCTGGAGGGCCGCAATTCATCGCAAAAGCCAGACATTTCTGTCTGAACTTAAGGTCGAGGTATTCGTCGTCGTTTCCTAAATCAAAGACTATCCTCCACGCAGAGGAGTTGCTGTAGTCTATCAGCCGGCGGCAGATAGATGCGCAAGCTTCGTAGTCTTTTACCTGAGAATTTTATCAAAAGGGAATCAAACACGGTAAATTTTTCAGATTAAGCTACTTCAAAGATGCAGTTTTACTTTACATCGTAAGCCTTTTGCGCAACGAGCTCTAAGACCTTGCCATCCCGGTTTCTTGAGTTGTATTTCTCTATCCTCAAGTAACTAGCAAGATTTAGCAATCTTTGGGTACTTTTATACGCGTCTTCCTGATTCTTTAAACAACTCTCGATCAGGTTTATCCTGTCTTGGCTAAGCCGGACTTGTAAAGGAAGTACGTTTACGTTGAAGTCGTTTAATATTTGCAGGGAATTTATCAGCTCGTATTCTTCATTGATATCCGCATTTTCGTCCTCGATTAAATTCAGACATGCCCTGAGGATGAAAATACCTTATGAATACGATACCGTTCATCTTTCCAATCTGAATGGAAAATTCGATATCTCAGTGAGAAAAAATCGTCGAAGAAATATCAAATGAGCGAATTAAAGCTCATACTTTTTACTTCGGAGTGCTTTTTAAAACATATTCCTACGTTGATTTCCAAGGAAACTACCAAAAACTACGTTTAAAAAAAATCATCTAAATTGCAAAAAACAACTACCTAAATTCAAAAGCATTTGGTAAGCGCTGGAAAGATCGTAGAACAATTCTAAGAGGAGCAAATTGAAGTTTATTCTTTTTGCTTTGGAAAGCTTCGTCGAAAAATGTTCGACGATTTTATCTCACCGAGCTATCGAACTTCTCATCTGGAACGAAGTTTTGGAAAAAAGACAGAAATTCCAATTCAATTACTTTGCCAACTCCATGCTGCTGTCCGTCAAGCTTTTCGAGCTGTTGAAATACTCCGTGCTAGCTTGTAAGATTAAATCTACTGCTTTTTTGTATGGGACTTTGAGCAGCGACTTTTCGGTTTTTTTAGTCTCTATTAGACCGGCGCAGTTTTGAATGGTGGTTTTATCTCCGGACGTTAAACGAGCAGAGACGCAAATTTCAAAGCACACTTCTATGTCTAGACATGAAAATGTAGTCTCGTGGAGCTGCAGTATGTCGTTCAGTAACTGAGGCCAGAGTTTTTCATTCGGAGGTAAAGAGCTGTGGAATTCGATTGTATTTAGCAATTCGGAGGCAGAATTCATGTGCAGCGGTCATCGAAAAATGTGAAACGTTTCAGGCGTCGAACTTCGGAACTTTTTCTTAGAATTTAGAGTTTGAAACAACTTAGTAAGAAAAACAAGAATTGAAACGCCTTGAAAATATAGCTGGTAAGTCAACTAAAAACGTTCAGTTCGGAGGAATAATATAAAGTATTCGGAATTTATCGGAACCCATGAAATTCTATGGCATCTTAATAATTCTTACGAAATCTGATAAAGAGTTGGCTAAATTTTCTTGAGAGGAAATTTCATATGCCATCTTTTGTAATCCCATGAGATCTTGTAAAAGCTGATGGAATCCCATGTTATCCTACGAAATCTCAGATGAAATCCTTTGAGATTTGTTGAATTTCCATAAAATTTTGTGAAATCTTATTAAATCTGAGATGAAATCCTTTGAAACACCATAAAACTCCATGAAATATTGTTAAAACTTATCAAATCTTGTGAAATCTCACGAAATTTGATCCCAATTCAATTGAAATCGGATAAAATCATTGACAAGTTCTAAAAACTTCGATAAAATCTCTTAAGTTTTGAATTCTCATTAATATTTGGACTTAGAACGTTCCGCGATTCGTCTTTTGAATAAATATCAACATGTTAAACCCAGCAATGCTTACTTAACATTCCTTGCCATTTGTATAAGCAGCATCTTAACGGTTTCAGGAATTCTCTTATTATCCTTAATGTAACTGAGCGTAGTTTTCACGTTATATTTGCTCAGTACTTTCAAGCACTCGAGTTCCTGTTCTAATTCCTCAATGAGATTGTACATCTCTCCAGCTTCCTCCCCCTCCCCAGAGGGCATTGGAATGCATTCAAATATGGACTTTGCTTTCTCATACATCTTAAGGTCTTTGCAAGAATAGATACAGTCCAAAGCCAGCCTTGTAACATCGTCAAGATCATCGACTATTTCAGTGTTCTGTGTCTCTTTCAAATGCTCGAAGAGCCTAACAGCAAAAGTAAGGTCTTTCTCGCTAACAGACACCAAGTAGTCGTGTAATAATCTTTGAGAAGATTCTCCAGGCTGTATTTTGAAATTATAAGCATCAATGATGAAAATTTGAGAATATTCATGCACAGAATTACCCACCACGAGTCTCTCCCTTCTGTAGATGAAGGGAATGACCAAGTTCTTCAAATCATGAACGAAATTGCTCTCCTTCGACCTGCTCATCAGTAATTTGATCTTGTCCAAGTCGGAAAGTTTCTCTAATCGAGCTAAAGACATGTCTTCCATGTTCGCCTTGTATATCAAATCGTCAAGAGTCTCTAATTCGAACAGGAAATTATCTAGGCCTCCAATGTTTCGGGATTTACCAATCCTGATAAGACTCAAAGCGTTCTCTACCATATAACTGTCTTTCTCTATCTGGTAAGCCCGAGACTTGTACCATTTCTGAAGCAGTTCTTGAGTCAGAGGTACATTCCTATTGTGAAAGCACAAAATAATGAAGCACCGTAGTTTAGGAACAAAATAATCCACAACAAACCTGTAAGTCCTCAGCGACGGGTCGCAGTCGTATATCGGTTCGGATCCGTCCTCTTCAGTCAAGCCCAAAGCCTTACTGAACTCATTCTTCTCCGACCAATCTTTCTGCCGGAGTTCTCTCTGGTCTGGCAAGAACAGACGACCTTCAGTGTCACATTCTGGAAGGAGCTTTTCGTAGTCTGAAGGCTTGAGGGTCTCTGGAAAGTAGCTTATCACAGCTAGCCAATGAGGCAGTATCTTTGCGCTGTGATAAGTGAACATTATATCTACTGCTCGGTAGTTACTGTCCTTTGCGAATCTGTAATTATGTTATTTTAGGGATAAAAGTGTGCAGGGATGAAGAAGGATCGCTGTCTTTAGTCCGCTTTCATACCTAACAGCGTTTTCCAGTGCGCTAAGCTTGCGAAATTCTTGATAAAAGTTTTTATCATACAAGGAAGGAGCTTCGAGTATTATTTCATAAGTCTGGAGTTTGTCTAGGTGGTCTAAAAGCTTTAGTCTATAATTAACAAGCTCTTTTTGACCCTCGGAGAGATTTTGGATGTTTATTTTCTCCAATATTTGATTAGCTTTTTGTATCTGTGAAATAATATCAATGAAAACCGAACAGTTATCCAAATCGGATATCGTGCTATAAAAAAAGACCCACTTGTCTTAGATTCAGATTAGTTTCATCCAAGTCTTCGTAGTCCTCATCGTCGATATAATCAGGTGTGAATTTCCCATCATCTTTTACGCCGATAGCAAACAAAGTCTCTAAATTTGCGCCTCGGAGGCCAAAGTTAAGCAGCTCTCTGGAAGCTTCAATAGTCTCGGGTACCCGAGTCACACATTCGTTCAGAACCCATGATCTCTTGCTAACTTTACTCAAATGATCTTTTATAGCGTTCAAAGAGAATTCCGACTTTCGCCATTGCGTTTGGTATACAAGATCCGTGTCTAAGTTGTACGTTTTGGCCAGGGCTAGAGCCTCGCCGTAAACCTCGATGTCGATTTTTCGCGAGTAAAGCTCCTCTGGTGTCGTGCTTTTCAGTCCCAATATTCTGTATGTCCGGTGGACTAGCTTTGGTTTCTTTCTCTTTGGCTGGAACTTTTCCAGGTCTGTTATCGAGTACAGAGCACCTTGGAATAAGCTTCCTGCATATTTGAGGAGCGTCGGTCTCTCCTGATCTTCTTCGTCCTTTTCACTCTCTGATGACGATTCTTCAAAACGGAATTAGAATTCGTCTCTGAGACTTAGGTATTGATTACAGGTACAGTTCTTCTATTATAACATTCTCAGAAGACTTTTTACGCATCTCAGAGATTTATTATACATACCTTTTTTTAATGATTTTCCTGGGTTTTATGAGCTTTGAAAGATTTGATTAGGGATTACATGAAATCTAACAAGTTTTCATAAGGATTTATGAAATTTCATCAGACTCTATAAGGGCTCACTATATTTTATAAGATTTTTTCGAGAATCCAAGAAGATTTTACAAGATTTCATAAGATGTCAGGACAATGCTCATGAAAGTGAATAGGATTTTACATGATATCATAAGGTTTTATAAGATTTCATCGGATTCTAAGATATTTCAGCAGATTTCTTAGCGGAATTCTATAAAATTCCATCGAATTTCAGGATATTTCAGAAAAATTTTGCATCTTTCCATTGAGTTTGACTAAATTTTGTTAAGATTCGAAGGATTTCATGAGGATTTATGAAACTTCTTACGATCCTCCGAAATTCGACTACATCTTACAACATATCACATGGTTTTACAAGATTTCATTAGATTTTGATACATTTTAGAAGATTTTCCATCAAATTTTACAAAATTTCATAAGATTTTAGGGCACTCCATCAGGTTTTACAATATTTCATAAATTTTAGAAGATTCTAGAACATTCCCTATGAGAATAAAGTAAAACTTGACAAGATTTGATAAAATATTACAAATTATCATGCAAGATCATCTTACCAGAATTCTGGATCTCATTATTAGAATCCCTGCTCCTCTTGTTACTTGTTAAGAAAGTCTCACAGTCTAAGCTGAGGAAACCTCTGTCTGGGCACAGCTCAGATATCTGTGGCTGCCCATACAAGAATTCTGGACTGGAGCCCAAAAGGTTGCGTAAATCTTTGATAGAACAAACCGAAACTGAACCACAGTATCTGGCAATTATCACAGACTAAAAAAGCCAAAAAATGAGCACAAATTACTCCCAAACTCGTTGATCTAAGCACATAAATTTGATTCTGCATGTTTTTGAACTTATTTTAAGTGTCTTACATGATCTGACCACCAATTAACATCGATGGGATGAAACTCCGACAATCCAGGTGGTAATTTTCTGAGTTTAACAACACCGAGTGGATTAACTGTGCTGAAATCTGGCTGTTGATTGGGTTCCCATTTCTTGTGAAGTCTTAAACTAGGCAAATTCCAAACAGTTATCGAGCTGTCCGTGTGTAAGCAAGCGAGTAGCTCCCCGCTAGGCGAAATGCTTGTTTTGAAAACGATTGATTCTACTTGAGGACGGAGTGCAGGAAGGTAATTCCATATAGAAAAGCCCGATTTCTTACTCCGACTCTCTTCGTTAGTGTAAGACAGTTTATAGTGCGGATAATCATTAAGAATTCGCCAAGAAGTGAGGCCTGATTCCGACGATGTTGTCTAAATAAAATCGATAAACGAGATTAGATCGAACTGCAGATTGGCAGCTGGACTGATAGAACTTACATTTAAATTTTGAGTGATATTACTGCCAGCTAGGAAGAGCAAATTGTGTCTATCGTTGTAGGCAACGGCGGTTACGCCGTTTCTGTAAAAACTACCGAATGAAAATTCGTGGCTTTCCTCGTAAGAATCCGTTACCGATACCCAGTAAGCCTTGAGAAGACCGCTGTAAGTTATTACTAGGAATTCATAGGCCCATTTTGGACTCTTTACTCTGGCTTTTAAAAATATCATCGATGCTACGGCGTCCCCTGCCTCCAAAACGTGCGGGTTTTGAGACACGTTCTTTGGACTTATGTTGAACACGTTGTTACCTAGCGAATTGTAGAACGACAAGTAGCCGTTACTAGAGGCTAATGCTAGCAAAGAACAGTCCGGACTCCAGGCGACCTTTCGCCATTGCGGAAAAGCATCTTTTGGTACTGGAAATCAAATTTTTAACGCTCTCTCTATTTTTGTCTCTTTTGCTAGCTGTTGGATATTCTTAAGACTGAAAATTAGCTCACCACTGTTTCAGATTCTCTTTTCAAAAAGTTTATCATCGAATTTTTAACCGATTGCATATCTTAATAGACTTCATAGAGTCTTTAGAAGTTTTATTATCAGATGTCACAGAATTCAATACGCCTTTACAATATTCTTATACAATTTCAAAGGATTTTGAGGATTTTTAAGATTTTTGTAGATTTCATACGTTTCAGAATGGGATAGCTTAAGATTGTACAAGATTAAATAAGCGTCTCCACATTTGGCGAGTTTTGATATAATTTTGTGCGATTTCAAATGTCTTTTTACAAGATTTTACGAAATTTCATACAATTTCATAGGATTTCAGGTGATTTTTAATGGAGTACGGAAAGTTTGGGAATTTGGAAGAATGTTGACTCTAAAGATTCTGAAAATTTTATGGAGTCTCAGAGGATCTTATATGGGGTTTTGTATAATCCAATTGTTATCAGATTCAAAGAAGCTAGTTCCTTTGTAAATATTGGTCGATCTTTGAACATCAATAATTCAGTTCATCAATGAATCATTACACATACCAGAAGCTTTTCCGACAACGGAAGAATACTCGTCCTTAGATTTCCTAATCTCAATCAAATTGTCCTGCAAAATAGCGAGCAGACTGCCTTTATCACCGACCGCGAATTTCCATGGTAAAGTAAGCCCGATCTCGATAGAAATTGACTCTGGCAACGAGTATCTGTTGTTTAGATATTTTAGAGCGTTTTTTATAGTTCCAGTTGCCGGTAATATAGCTGCGTCGTTTTTGCATCGCTAAACAGAAGGAAATACAAATATTTTTAGGTTATGTCACGTCGTATTTACGACAAGGTCGACAATCTATTGATATCACTTACCGATAATTCTGGGTCTTGCTTCCTCACGTAATACTCTAAGAGTTCGTACAATATCGAATCGTCGCCGTACTCATCCTTCGTGTCATCATCCACGCTGTCGTCGTTCATGTTTTTATATATCTGTCGTCTGCCACCTGTCAAATACAAGAAGACAGCCTGGAGACTTGATCCGAATTTCCAACGAAAGCGTCCAGTTGTTACGTGGGCGATGTCATTGGTCAGGACTAACGGAAACGTACTCTTCAGATTCTGCGACGTCAGAAGCCGGGAAATTTCGTCGACAAATCAAGCGATTTTGATATGCGAACGTCTTTTTCTTGAAATAGGAAGCACGCGCGGTGTAAAAATACACAATTGTTTTAGGGAAACTTATCTCATACATCTGCGTATAGTAAATGAGGCTGAATTTGTCGACAGAATTCCTCGTGTCTGATATGTATCTAGCAAGAACTTTTGAACTGACTGAGGACACGGGATTCCCCGATGATTATACAATGCCCCCTGCCCTTTCTTAAACCACACACGGGATTCGCTTTATGCGGTCGAACATTGGAAGAACTTGATGAAATTCGTCAGCAGATTAGATGCTTAGATATTACTTGTACCAATCGGATAGCATATTTCATTTTTTCTTACAACGTTCTGGCAAAATGAATCTGACTTTCCACAGAAAAATTTTTTTGCTACTTTGTATAGGATTAAATGAAAACTATTGAATCTGCAGGTTCTACGTTCAACATACTTAATCAGTATGCATTTTCGCACCGTGTGAACTACTGATATCCTAATCGGTCGAGAAACTTCTGTAATACATGAGAAAATGAGATTGGTAAACGCGATGATTGCGAACCATAAAATAAATCTTCGAAAAAATGATACTCCTCGTGAGTGTAATGCAATTTCCGTAGTTCATACGATGCATACATACGTTTAAAATATCCGCGTGAAATTCGGGTCGTTTTGGATGATTCATGCTAGAATAATCTTGGACGAATCAATTGAATATGGGTTCGCCTATTAAGGCTGTGAAAGCTCACTATAGTTGAATTAAAATATGTTCGAAGGGCATTTGATATAAAAGTAATGAATTAAAAACATTATTCAAAGCTGAATTAATCCCTGTCTTAGTCATTCTACAACTCATTCCCAAACATAGGTCTATAAACTTAAAGTCAAGGTGTATATAAGCTCTTAGGTTCAACATCCCTAAGTAAAATAGAATTTGATTATCGAAATTTTATTTCATACTTAAGAATAATTCATAATAATTCAACATACCTAAGTAAAATAGAATTTGATTAGCGAAATTTTATTTCATACTTAAGAATAATTCATAACAATTATGAGGTATTTTTTTTCAATTAACAATAGGTAATTAAATAGCACGTCTATTACTAAGAACATAAGGATTACATACAACAACATATTGCTTAAAAGAATTGCGAGCACTTGTGCACTTGAGATTGAAATATTATTTCTATAAGTTATATATATACGAAACAACAGTCTAAGAACGTTGACATCACTCAGGATTCTGTGAAACTGACAATTGATACGGAAAAAACGTTAAAATCAATAAATAAAATAATTTTTATTAAGAACGTGAAACGAAAAGAATGATTTTAGACGAAAATCGCTGAGCGAGCTTCGATCACAGTTTCGACAAGGATCGGCCCTGTGAAATATTCATGATAAACCTGATCGATGCTCGATCTTTACTCATGAAAACCCCAGTCGATACATAGCGTCGTTAAAACGTTGTGAAAGTATCAAATCTCTGTGGGTGAAATCCAGACACAAATTACGAGTAGGTTCTTTAGCACCGTGCCACCTAAGGATGTTGAACTGAAATAGTGGGCGGTTTAATTCATCCTTCAATCTGCAAAACAACAATAAAAAATAACATATCATATAAGATGAGCTATTTGAGAAACTGAGAAGATATTATCCTGACTCAGTTTTTTCACAGCTGATTAGTTAGATTTTGAGGTATAATTTTAAATTGTTTGAGATTTTATGGACCTTGCCTAAGATACAGATTGATTACATTTAAGAAAAAGTGGTCATCACAGGCTACAGGTCGCATCGTTCATCGAAACTCCATTACGTTTCAAGAGAATATTCTAGATTGATGTAATTTTAGGTCAAAATACTGATATTCGATGAATAAAAATCCTCTAAGTGTTCATAATTACCTCTGCAATGTGGCGTTCAGTTTATCGCAAGCGAACTGAGTCATGCCTTTGATTTCACATACGAGTAACATCAGATTGCAGGACCGAATAAGCTTTTCAATGGGCTGTAGTAACTTTCCGACACTCCTTTTCTTCCCTAAACTTTCCACTCTCACTCTTCTGAGTTTATCATTACCAGCAAGAGCGTTGAAAAGATCAGCCGTCTGGTCGAAGTTCTCTTGTTGTATAGAGAAATCTTTTAACTTATGACAATGGCTCAACATTTTCAACAGACCCTTTTCATAGCAACACGTATGCCGTGGGCCCAGACTTTCGAGTCTCAATTTCTCCAAATTTGTACATTGCTTAGCAATTTCAATCAGAAATTTTCCATCTGTGATCGGCAGGTTCGCTAGGTACAAGATCTTGAGGTGTTTCCAGCTTGTGATCAGATAAAGTGCGCCCAAATCCCATTTTTCGTACCCTTGTATCGGTCTAAAGAGCCAAATAAGGATTAGAATACTGAGTTTCACATCAGTAGATAAATTAGGACAGATGAAATTACGAGTCAGAAAGAAATTTATGGATATATTTAGTTTGTGATTTCATTATCACCTAGCAAGCAGAGTCAGATCTTCTATAAGAGGAGTTTTATCAACGAAGCTTTTAAACGCTGGATTAGTACAAGCTGACTCGTTTCGTTCTTTGGTAGCTGAATATTTCCTTTTTTTGCCTGTTTTGACGGCCGGTTCTTCCAGAGTTAAGTCTGTGTTTGATAAAAGTCTAATATCAGTCAACAAGTAATTAACAAGTTGCACGATAGTCTCAATGACCTAGAATCTAGTCTTACCCTCATACTTTAGTACGTTAGTAAGTACAAGCTTTGTCAGTGTTGGAAAAGTCAATGCAATTCGAAGTATATCGCAGTCCGGTTCTATGTCATGTTCCAGACTCAAGTAAGGGATCTGATACCTTGGATTTTTGAGGAGGATCTAAAATAGCGATGAATGTTGAGATTCCTGAGCTGAATGTTCTTTTAAGTGTAATTATACCTTTGCATCTTCAAGCCTCATCGAGCACAAATAACAGCGAAAAAATATTTCCTGAAAAAAACAGGAGTCCTTTGCGTCACTGCCTTCTCTTGCCAAAGCGACTTCCTCTAGCAAAATTTCATGGCGCAAATACCAGCCCATTATTTCGTTCTTATTCCACATATCGTATCTTTGGATTACATTGTAGCTCAGCTCCTCAGCTACTTCCAAGTCTTTTTCTATAAAGGTATGTATATACAGGTACATTTCTTTCTCTATATCATACAATTGCACAATACATAAGAGATTCGCGTTACAGACTGAAACACACCAAGATAAAAGAAGCTCGTTTTCGTAGAATCGTAGTGGGGATATAATTTCGTCCATTCCATAGCATCTGGAAGCATGTCCAGGATGATCGGATACAATATATCAGTGTCGCACCCACAAGAGACAACTTTCTTCAGATTTTCAAGTGGCTCAGGTGTCTTCATCCAAAAACAGCCTTTTCTAGATTCAGGAAATTGGTATGCCTGTAAAAGATACAGTTCTTCGACCTCCACGCAGAGTTCCAGCGCATAGATTAGTGACCACTTGTCCAGAGTGTCGCATATTGTCACAGATAAATATGTGAGTCTTCCAAATGGCTCTTTTAGGTATTTATTCCACAGCTTCTCCTGGCGGTCTCCCGCTGGCCAATCACAGGTCAATTTTCGGAGCTGTTTAAGAGGCTCTAAAAACTGTCCAAATTCCTTGAAGCCTTCAAATGTATGTCCGCTTATGTTGACCTCGAATAGGTTTGTGGCTTTGCTAATACTATTTAGTATTTTTCCTGGCTTTTCGCAGTAAACATTGCTGATATTTACTCTGTGTATGTACTCGAGCTTTGTTTCATTTTTGAAATATTTTTCCACATCAGACACCGAGGTCAGGTAGCCTTCTTCGGAAAAATTCAAATCTCTAAAGATCGAAATGTTCGTCAAAACGTAAGAAAACTAAAGCCAAAATTTTTACAAGAGATTATCACCAAACAAGCCGAGAAAAGTTTTTGGTTTCGTCGATACGTAATATAGGAAATTGAAAACGCCTGGATAGAGGCAATTCAACATAAAAACACGCGATGTGCGTAACAAAACTCAAAAGCGGATCTTTCAATTGTTTTACGAGTTCCCCATATTGCGCAGCCCCGAAAACAAGCTCTACTATAACGCTAAATACTCGCCTATAGAAGTTCGGCTCATTGAATATAAGACTGTTCACATTATCGCACATCTCACTTAACGCCGCTCTTTCTCTAGCGTTAAGGTACGAAATAATTTTCATTAAAATCTCATCCGGAAAATCCAAGATGTTGCATGATACATCCGACCTAGAATTATGCATGACCGTATTAAGAAATCAACGAGATCAACGTTTCCATGAATATATTGCGCCCGAAAACGCTAACGCTGCGGTGTTAACTTTTGACAAATTAAGGCGTCCGGTACCAAACAATCGGGTGCTTCGTCTTCAACGATACTTTCATTGTCGTGTTATTAATTGTTTCTTTGTGACTTACCTACAGCTCATTTTCAAGTCTATTCCAGCCGCGACACTTTATGAAACTTGTCTGAACATCAACAAACACGAAAAGACGCCGTCCCGAGTCCCAAATGGCGCGAAACAATGAATACATGTGACAAAATACGATCTAACCATAGCTTTCAAATGTTTCGCGAATGTGTTCGCAAAGGCGTCGAAGAATCTGCGGGAATGAATGAGAACGACTGGGAAATAGAATTGGACAATTGGGGACAAGAAAAGCTGCATTCTTGACGGCTTCTTTCCTGCACATTTTGTCCAATTATTCCCGTCCAACTGCTAATTCAGAATCGTCGGTATCAGATGATCGCAGCGCTTTCTGATCGGGCAGAATCGGAGACCTACAAACTATTGAAACACTCTTTTAAAAATGCGAAAGCGGGAAAAAATTGATCGATCCCACTATTAATTAGATACGTAGGGAATAGTTCGCATTTGTATAAAGAAGGAAGCCATGTTTTGAGTGCAAAGCATTTTTATTCTTTCATCTTTATTTGTTTCAGTGATACTTTGAACAGCCTTTGAGAGGTTCAGCGATTGCCCACCAGGATGGCACTGCGAAAACTTAACACGACGAAGGGCTGAAGGAACGAGTATTTCCGAACCGGAAATTGTACTGTGGGGTAATCCCCTTTTGTGCAATGCTTTCTCGCATTCGAATCACTGATAAAGCGAGCTCTAGAGATGAGGAGTAAGATTTCTTGTATAGCGGGGAGACATTATCAGATATACTGCAACTTTATTCCACAATAAAAATAATCTACACATGGTTGATATTAAATAAATATACTTTCCAATGATGAGAAACAACTGGCAGTAGATATAATTACGAAAAAAAAGTACCACTACCCCAAGAACAATTTGAATTGCAACATAACACTGATTTTAGGTGTAGAACGACTAATTTCAGAGTTAACACCCATCTTGAGAATAGATAACACTCAAAGTTTTATTTATAGTTTACTCATTGATTTGTATCCTCGAGTTGAGTGTTTGTTACGGAGGTATTTTGGATGTTGATTGAATTGGCTTCTTTCAATATCTCCGCGAGTGTTTTCGTGGATATCCTCGTGGGGGTTTTTTCCGCACGGTGGAAACCTTGGGAGGGTTTATTATTTGAGATCTTAATGCCTTAGTCGCGTGCTCGGAGTCGTTTAAGGCATCTTGAATGGGGCATTGATCTTCCTTATACCACCTGCTCGGAGATGAGTAAGTCTTAACTCGTGGTCTACGAATGTTGATCTGTTCGCAGATTTTGCATAGGGTCCAATGTCTCGAAGTATCTACGGTGTAGAACCTTTTCCACCAAAAGTACTTCAAGTATTCTTCTCGGTTCTGTGATAACTCTATCAAGTAAAGTGCCAGTTCCTCTGAACTCCCGAAATCTAATACATCGATGTATGAGTGAGGGGGTGCAAATAAACTGTAATTTGCACCACCGTAGACAACCGGGATCACATCGTAGCTGAAATTGAAAAGAAAAAAAGAAAGAAAACTCCGCAAATATATGAACTTTGTATTTCTATATTCAGTAAACGAAAATGGATGGATCAATCCCAATGAAAAAAAAAAAAAAAAAAAATTGAGAAGCTTTCAAATTCACGTAAACTTAAATTATTTTTAATGGGATTCACTGATCCATTTTTCGGCTACTTCTCCTACCTAAGAGCATTGAAAAAGTTCTCAGTGACGTAATCCTGGCACAATGTGTTCTCAAAAGAGAAATGAAAGAAGTAGTTTGGCGATGCGAAACCTGCTGTAAGAAGGCCCCGTGTTTCACAAATGTTTGTTTAACATAAATAAATCGGTAATTGGTATAGAAATTAATAAAATTTATTAGCAATAAGAAAATAACGTCGTAAAAACCACATAAACTTTTTCATAGCGATATTCTTCGCAGTATACTCGATTGATACTGGTTGATGATTATCGCGAAGAAGGTAACACCTCATATTTGTCTTTAGTAGATATTTTTTTTCATGCAATAAGGTCTAGTGCTAATTAGGTAAAAAGAAGAATGTATAAAAAGGCAGTTCCTCAAGATCTATAAATTTGTAAAAAACCGATATTAAAAAGAACCCGATTTAGTCGTCGTCGCAACTTCATCGCTTTACGGCCAACTCAAATCCTCGAGATTGTAGGGAAACGAGGGAGGATGTGTGTCCTCGCGAATGGTGTCTATATCCGGATTAACCTTTGAACCGCGTTTGCGAACCACTTGGAACTGCAGGCTTGGGCGATTCAGTTCGCTTCTCAATCTGGAAAAATAAAGACACGTTAAAAATCGCGAAACTGTTTCACTTCTCAGATTTCGCCTACCCTCTTAAGAAGTTGGTCAGTTGTTCAGAACAGGCCCGAGATATCCCGTCGATGATGCACATGAAGGTATTCAACTTCGAACAACTACGAATCAGTTCTCTGATCGACGATACCAAATTCGCAGTGGTTTCAATTTCGCTCAAGGTCGTCAGAATGAGACGAACCGTTCTGAGTTCAGGATTCTTCACTAGGGAAAGGATCACCCCGGATATCTGACCCACGTTGTCCGCCTTCATTGAAAATTCCGTCAAATTTGTGCAGTGAGACAGCATCACCATCAACTCCTTGATGTAGCAGCAGGAATCGCTGCTCCCCAGATTGTATAATTCCAATTTCTTCAGGCGAGTGCATTCCTTGCCAATTCCTATCAGGAAATCCCCGTGCACGATCGGCACGGACAACAAGCGCAGACTCTCGAGACGTTTCCAGCGTTGGATTTGTTCCAGCGCTCCCAAATCCCAGGCTTCGTCACACGCGAGCCAACTGAACGAACCATGTTTGCATATTTTTATCGAACTTCTAATTCGCGAGAGAAAATGGAATGAAAAAAGGGTTTCTACCTCGCTTCGGCATCCAATGTCAAGTCGGTAACCCCTGGTGTGTCTTCTACCAGTATTTGAAAGGATGAGTCGATGTACACGTTCCCCACATTCGGATCGCTGCTGCTGGGACCAGAACGTATAGAACAGTATAGTAGATCCTTTTGCAGATGCTCCTTGAATTTTGACAAGAGCCAGTTGTTCGTTTGCGAATGTCCTTGGATCCTCAAGGAATGAGGTACCCTCCCAGTTGATCCTGCAATCATGGTATAGATGTGATGTCTCGTAATTCGTGAGACACTTGATCAAAGACCCGTCTTACTTTTGCTCCTAGTTATGTTGGATAGATGCAGTTCAGTCAGTGTTGGGAAAGCTTTTGCGAGCAAATGCGCGTCGCATTCCATGTCTATGTTATGGCTTGTGTATAAATAGGTGATAGGATGTCTGGGGTTCTTCAAAAGTTGCTGAAACACGTTCAACGCTGTTATTTCCAAATCCTATTGAGAAAAGCTTATTCCCCTAAAGCTAGAACGTCTCTCACCTTCGCCTCCTCGATCTTAAGGACACATTGTCCAGGTGGTGAAATGCAGCAAATGATCTCCCGGTTTTTTATGCGGTCCACTTTCCTGATTATGTCTTCCAAAAGCAGTTTCCAGTGCAGATAAAACCCTGAATGAAGACCGTCCACTGGCGGAGTAGTATTTGCGACTTGACAATCCGCCAGGTCGCAACAAATCTGAACGTTTTTTTCTAAAAAGATGATCATTATAGTTATCAAAGTTATCAGGAAATAATGCGATTTTCATTCTGATTAATGAATCGATGGGATCTGACAGATCAGGTACCAAAAAGAGATAAAATGGAGGTAAACAAGCCATTTTATGATGTTTCTGGTTGCTATTTGATGATAGCGAAAACATACCGAGATAGAAGCCCTTTGAGTCTAGATGACTTGGCAATACGAAGTTGGTCCAATCCCCAGGGGTTGGGAGTATACTATTCACGTAATTTCTGAAATTGGATGCACAACCGCCGTAGAATTCAACCACCTCAAGACTCCTCAGTACTTTGTTACTGACTGTGTATTCCGCACTTTCGTATCCAGGAACATTAGAGTCTTCTTGAACAATGTGCAGCTCTTTCAGCTCTTGGCATAATTCTAACAAGGTAGTAAGATTCGCAAAAGATGAAGCAGAGTATATTTTTACAGAGAAATATACCAGAGTACTGAATGGTCTTTGTAAAGTAGCAACGATACTCGGCGATACACTATTCGGCCAGTCAATCGACAACCTTTTGACGTACATTAAAGGTTCCAAAAAATTTCCCAATTCCTGGATGCCTTTTAACTTCGTCCCATGTATGTTTATGTCCACCAGATTCAAGGCTTTGTTAATATGCGTCTCCAACAGCTGGCCTGAATCCAGACAGGTTACGTTTCTTAGATTAACTTTTCGTATATGTTTTCTTGTGTTCTCGTCTGCGAAATATTGCTCGATGTCAGAGGCTGTAGTGAGACGTCCTTCCTTCGAGAAATCTAATTCCCTGAATAGATTTGTAAACACGATTGAAGACATGAAGGGGAATGTAATCATATATTCGGTATTCATGCAGGAGTAAAGTATAGTCCAGTCAAATATGAAAAAATAGAAAAAATGACTCGTCAAAGGCTAAGTTCGTCAGGGCCGAATTTTAAACATACTGCAAATATTGAAATCGGAGTGTAATTCTCGAGCCGCCATCTTTTTTGCGGATATCTCGGTAAATATTGATGATATCGAGTTGAAGGTGAATACAAAAAATGAAGCTTATTAAATTCTCTATATAAAAGGTGAAATACATTTATACCGTAATACCATTGGTTTCGCTGTATTTCGGGTCAGAATATTGAAACATTTGCAATCATCGTACACCCAAGAACTGAAATTCTACTCAAAGATACAGCGAAACCAATGAAGTTACATGAAAAAAGAATTACACACTTTCCGTGGAGAATTCAATAAGCTTTATTTTATATATTCACCTTTGACTAGATATAGTTAACGCTTACGGAGATATCAGCGAAAAACTGACTTCGAGCACCTTGACCGAACGACTGTACCACTATCTAAAGATCTACGTGATCTACTCACTTCAATAACTCTTCATCTTCGAATATAAGAGAGTGAAATAGTTTCGAAGAATTAGCCAGTACGATCCGTTCTCCGGCATCAAAATACAAAATAATTTTGACCAAAATTTCACGCGGTATATCCCAGATTTTAGTAACACTAAAAAAACACGTTACAATCTTCATGGGTTTTTATTTTCCAAAATCATAACGAATCGGATTTATGCGATCGTCACATACCTGCCAGCTGCTGTAGCACTCATTTTATCAAATAGATTTACAAACACGCGAATAAAACTACCTTTGCACTCCGTTTTACATCAAGTTACGATTCTAACGGATGGGGAATCCCAAAAAACTGGATACTAAAAAATCCCAGTTTATTTCCGGAAAAAATTTACTCAATTTTCTTGTTATCGGCTCAACTATCTTTGAGATCTGAAGACTGACTAGCATGGAGAAATCTACAGCGATTTTTTTTTCTCCTCGTTCTTATTCTGAGGATACAGGCCGGGTCATGTTATTGTATTTCGGAAACTATAACATGATTCTTGTTTGATAACAGATTCAGATCTACATAAAATCATACTATTGGCTATGTGTCTGGGGATTCAGCCAATGGCGTGCAGCAAGTGTTCGACAAAATCAAATCAAATCAAAAAATTACATTTTTCCAAAGAATGGCATTTAACTGTGTATGGAACATATGCCTAGATATCTTGACATCTGGGTATGCTGTAAACAGAACTCATTCAATTTAAAAACAATACGATATATTTGAATATACAAACATAATAACACAATTTTGAATACAGAATATCTTCACCCCGCATGGTGAAAGAAGTCTGCTTCAATTCCATCATCTATTATCCGCCATCAACTATGATCTTGTAAAGAATCGCGTGTAACTGAAACTTGGCGACGTTTTCGATCGCGGAAATCGCTTTCTCCTGGTAGTTGCAGACCTCATGAAAATCATCTCGATTCGCCCCTTTGATCGCGCGAACTGCTCTGGCCAGTACTTCGATCGCACCAAAAATCGCTTCGTCGGTATCCTGCAGATTGGCGACTACTCTCTTATGCAACTTTGCCAATCTCGCCTCGGTGTTCGTCTCACTGCCGATCACCTCGAAATACTTTTCGATCACAAAATCAGCAAACAGGCTTTGCAGCTTCTGGGCGGATTCGATCGTCCACAGGTTCAAGGGATGGCGTAAAGTCGTATCCTCGGCCAAGGTGATCCCATCGTAATAAAGATCGATCACTATCGCCAGAATGTGGGGCAATATCATCTCAGCGGATGCAATAAAATCGCTAGAGCTTGGCAGAGTGAGCAACGCTGTTTCCAAAAAATGGTCATTCGCTTCCTGGAGCAAGCCAACTGCTATTGCTTCGGAGGCATTAGTCACAACCGATTCATCCCCGATACAGTCACTGCCGATTTCTGTATCGTTAGTATATTCGAGCAGCTTTTCTCTGATTGAAACGAAAACCACTTTCACTGCGTCCTCCAGTTTCGTGGATATTATCTTCCGGGCTAGTCGGACCGAAAACACTTTAGGCACGATGTCAGTTCCGTTCAGATAAGTGTCTATGAAGCTGGCTTCATAGAGAGAAAATATATTTTCAAGGTTGTCGATGACCGCAGCTATCACAGTGGCCCGGTTTTCCTCCATCGAAAGTAGAGCTGCGGAGATTTCGTCGTCGTCTAGATTTTCGCCAGAGACTACTCTCCCGTAGGTGCCGATTGCCTCTGTAACAGCAGTCGTTGTCACAACGAAATTCACTCTCAATGTCCCCTCGACCTCTCCGATCAGATCTTCGATGTCATCACTGTAATCGTTTATACAGCTTCGAAGAAGACCGAAGAGAGTTGGACCCGTGCTCGATACTCCCGTCTCTGAGGAGTTGGAGGCAGATGAACCTTGGGCTGAAGCAATTTCGTTGATGAACGTCGCAAACGATGCATTCAATGTGGCGCGCGATTCGTTCAGGGCAGATTCGTACAAATCGCATTTACCGATCACCGTCAGAGCTGAGTGGAAGATGATGTCGTTCGTTACCGCCACTGTGGATAATGCTTCAGCGACAGCTGTGAGATCGACATTTTCGGACGGTGTAAGATCGGAGCTTTTTTGGCCAGCTCCATTTTTGAGCAAATTGAAAAACGCGTTCCATCCGGTAACGCTTTTTGACCGTGCCGCGAGGTCGTCGTATGTTAACTGATTCAGAATGGCGAAACCCTCGTCCGAAAATCCGTCGAAAGTCGCGGACGACAGGAGAACAGAACTCTGTGTCACTATTGCGAAGATCACGAAGACTAGTAATCTTTTCTCCATTTTTGTGAGACGGGTTGTGTGTACAGTTGACGATGGATTTTATACCAGTCTGTAACCGTGAGATTTATAGTATCGTAGTCCCTGCGATAAGCCGAATAATGGCATGTCCATCAATATTAATGTGCAGAACTTTGTACCTGCAAAAACTGTGATATCTGCATCCGGGATACATGCATGCACTATCTATGGAACGTGATGGATTCACACGTTTCCTCAAAACAGTAACATGCGGGTTATCTCCCGCTTCAGGCTTCGCAATACTTGGAGATAGTGTATTTAGTCGATGGCCAGTTTAGTGCCAAAATCGAAAACACGAGTGTAGTTAAACCGCAGTTTAAGATCGTTTTATCCGGAACCGGGATCGTTTTCTGTCCTCTACAATCCGTGTCGTGACAATTCCTCTCGAAGGGTCTCGATCAGAATGAAATATCTTTTATCTTCACATCCTGAGAAATAGACCAAAGATTTATGATTTTTGGGCTTTCGGGGGTCTGGACTTTCGAAGTTTCGAGCGGTCTGCATTCCGACCTTCCGGAATTCTAATGTTCGAAACTTCAGCATTTCTGAAAATTCAAAATCGTCGCAAACTAATTCGGAATTTTTAGCATTCGTCATTTTTTGAAATCCGGAACTTTAACCTGGTTCCCAATTCGAAATCATCATGATGTGTTTGCACTACATTGATACATACACATTTAGGGACTTGGGTTTTCCAGACAATGGCACTTGACGCAATTGAAGAGTACACGCAATAGCAGGAATTCAATGAATGCACGCAATCAAGTAATACATCGAACCATACATGGACATGGTCTTGACATTTAGGTATTTTCAAGTAGAATTTATTCAATTTAGGAACAATACAATATATTTGAAGTGAAGTAAAAGGTTAGTGGCTCAGTTGGGATGCATCCCTTACATGTGAGACACGTACCATGTAAAATTGAAACATAATATATGAACATCGTTAGATCGCATCGCGATAGATGTGTGATTGAATTCAATCGGCTAGTATCCGCTTTCGACTAAGTACTTGTAAAGAACTGCCTGCAACTGAACTTTAGCGGCGTCGCTGACCGCGGAAATCGCTATCGAGCGGTAGGAATGGACCTCATCGAAGTCATCCTCACTCGCCTCTTCATTTGCGTGAGCTACTTTGGACAGTACTCCGATCGCATCGAAAGCTGCGTGACTTGCCTCCTGCAGGCTGACCATTACTCTATTCTGGAACGATGCCAATTTAGCCTCGGTGAGTGGGTCGCTGCCGATGATCTCGAAACATTTCTCAACCACAAAATTGGTTACTAAACTTTGTGCCTGCTCCACGGATTCAATCACCAACAGGGTTACATTCTCGGGTAAGCCAGCCCCGGCTAGGTCCATTCCTTCGTAATAATGGCCGATTACTATCCGAAGAACGTAGGGCAATGTTATCTTGGCGATTGTAACATTATCGGTAGAGTTCGGCAGAGCGAGTGAAACCGTCTCCAAGAAATGCTCTTCCGCATCCCGGATCAAGGCGACTGCCATGGCTTGGGTAGGATCGTCTAAAGTCGTGTTGTTACTGTCGATTTCGTGATGACTGGTATGTTCAAGCAGCCTTCTTTCGATTGCAAGGAAGATCACTTTCATTGTTTCCTCCAATTTGTCGGATGTCCTTTTCCGGGCTAGTCGGATGTCAAACAGTATATGCACGTTATAAGTGCCGTTCAGGTGATTGTCTATGCAGCTGGTTTCATACAAAGCGAATATATGTTCGATGCTATCTGTGGCTGCGATTATTGCGATAAGCAGACTTTTATCGATGGAAACCAAAGCCGCAGCAGCTTCATCTTCAGTACAGTTAGAAGTGAGGATCGAATAGGCTTTGATTGCCTCGTAAATAGCGTTGATTCTTAAATGGAGATTTTCGTTAACTATCTCCTGTACCTCTCCGATCAGATTTTTAAACTCATCGCTGGAGTTGCTTATGCAGCAACGAATGAAATCGAACAGAGTTGCATACGCGTTCACGAGGTCCGTCTCTGTCAAGTTCCGGTTTTTTTCAATCTCACATTGGTTCTCGTCGTAATTACCACCTTGGGCCAATGCAATTGAACTGAGGACCTTCTCAGTCCCTGCTGTCAATTGAGATTGCGTTTCGTTTAGAGCAGCGTCTAACTCATCACAGTCTCCGCGGGATACTATTAAAGCTGAGTGATACAAGATCTCAGTTGATCCCGCCACTACTGATGATGCGTTGACGAAAGGCGAGAAATCTTGATCAGAACTAGTTTGGTCCGTTCCGTTTTTGAATAAATTCACGAACGCGCTGAGCCCGGAGAAAGCTTTTGCCCGGGCTGGTAGGTCCTGGGATTGCAACTGATCAAAAAGATCATACTCTTCTTGAGAAAATCCGTCGAAAGTCGCCGACGACAGGAGAACAGAACTCTGTGTCACTATTGCGAAGACCACGAAGACTAGTAATCTTTTCTCCATTTTTGTGAGATGGGTTGTGTGTACAGTTGACGATGGATTTTATACCAGTCTGTAACCGTGAGATTTATAGTATCGTAGTCCCTGCGATAAGCCGAATAATGGCATGTCCATCAATATTAATGTGCAGAACTTTGTACCTGCAAAAACTGTGATATCTGCATCCGGGATACGTGCATGCACTATCTATGGAACGTGATGGATTCACACGTTTCCTCAAAACAGTAACATGCGGGTTATCTCTCGCTTCAGGCTTCGCAATACTTTGAGATAGTGTATTTAGTTGATGGCCAGTTTAGTGCCAAAATCGAAAACACGAGCGTAGTTAAACCGCAGTTTACGATCGTTTTATCCGGAACCGGGATCGTTTTCTGTCTTCTACAATCCGTGTCGTGACAATTCCTGGACTGAAGGATAATTCCTAAAGATTCGGAAATTTTCTCATACTAATGAAGTCCAATCATCCAAAGATATGCTCCAAATCGTCTTTAGAAAGGGTATTTCCCTGGAACTCTGCCTAGTCGATTCGAAAAACTTTGAAGCGGAGAATACCAAGGGTTCAAAATTCTGGAAGTTAGAGATCCGAAAGGCCTCACCTCAAAAATTTGAAATTCTCGCATGTATTCGTTGAGGGGGTATGACCGTCTAGAAGCTTGATTTTTAAGTAATTTTCAAGAATTAATTTTGCAAAAACTATCAAACCTACAGTGCCGGGGTTTTTGACGCATATTAAGACATGTTTTAACTAGCAACACAAATTTTTATGAAACACTTTATTGAAATCTATACAAGTTATGCGCTGTTATGTAGGTCGTGGTGTGAGACGCTCGTCCAATCAGGCGAACGGGTGGCGGCGATCCTGGTCGTCTGAAAGAGAAGAACACAATTTTTTTCAAATCTATATGAATGTAGTCATCGTTTGAACTAGAACTAAGTGAGTACGAAATTTTTTATCGGAATCGCAGCTGTTTGAAAATTAAGGTTTAATTTTCCCGGAAAATTATCATCTAAAACATAAGAGCGGGGCTAAAATATTAAAGCTATCGGTATCATTCTAGTTCAGACCATAGGTGAAGGTTCCCTCAAATTGCGTGCAAAATTCGAAGTCAATCGGTAAAATAGTTTTTGAGAAAAACGTTCGCCCGACTTGAAAAATGTCGTTTCGAAAAAAACGCGTTCAAAGTTTGCCATACATTTAGCACTGATACGGCTGAACTTACCGTGTATGATAACTGATTTCGGTAACTTACCTCTATTCAGTCAGTATAGTGACTATTCGTAACGGTAATGTCGTACTAAACTGCACCTAGAGAAAGGACAAGGGATTAGGGATTCCCCAAGCCGGTATATAATGGATACAACGGTCGAGGGGATGACTATACCTGCCGCGCCGCAACGCACCGCAGCCTTTAAGCCTCTGTAACTATGAGAGTTCTACGAATTTCGAATTCATATTTTCGAGACACATTCTCAGAACCCCGAACTATAAGAAAATGCAAAAAAAAAAATCGAATTTTTGAAGTTTCTAGATGGTAATACCCCCTTAAGTGTTTGATAACTCGGGCTGTATTGATCGTATCGAAACCAATAAGTCGTCAAATTAATCGTCTTGAGGTGCACTTTTTGAAAACAAAAGTTTCAAAATTCTTTTGATCATTCATGACATCGAAGTTATCGATTGGAGTAGATGAAATGGGTTTCCGTAAAGAGGGTCTCGATTTGAATGAAATATCTTTTGTCTTTACATCCTGAGAAATAGACCAAATATTCCTGGTCTTTAGGCTCTCGGGGGTCTGGACTCTCGAAGCTTCGAGCTGTCTGCATTCCGACCTTCCGGAATTCTAATGTTCTAAACTTTAGCATTTCTGAAAATTCAAAATCGTCGCAAACTAATTCGGAATTTTTAGCATTCTTCATCTTTTGAAATCCGGAACTTCAACCTGGTTCCCAATTCGAAATCTTTATGATGTGTTTGCACTACATTGATACATACACATTTAGGGACTTGGGTTTTCCAGATAATGGCACTTGTCGCAATTGAAAAGTACACGCAATAGCAGGAATTCAATGAATGAACGCGATCAAGTAATACATCGAACCATACATGGAGATGGTCTTGACATTTAGGTATTTTCAAGCAGAATTTATTCAATTTAGGAACAATACAATATATTTGAAGTGAAGTAAAAGGTTAGTGGCTCAGTTGGGATGCATCCCTTACATGTGAGACACGTACCATGTAAAATTGAAACATAATATATGAACATCGTTAGATCGCATCGCGATAGATGTGTGATTGAATTCAATCGGCTAGTATCCGCTTTCGACTAAGTACTTGTAAAGAACTGCCTGCAACTGAACTTTAGCGGCGTCGCTGACCGCGGAAATCGCTATCGAGCGGTAGAAATGGACCTCATCGAAGTCATCCTCACTTGCCTCTTCATTTGCGTGAGCTACTTTGGACAGTACTCCGATCGCATCGAAAGCTGCGTGACTTGCCTCCTGCAGGCTGACCATCACTCTGTTCTGCAACTTTTCCAATTTAGCCTCGGTGTCTGCGTCGCTGCCGATAACCTCGAAACATTCCGCAACCACAAAATTGGTTACTAAACTTTGTGCCTGCTCCACGGATTCAATCACCAACAGGGTTACATTCTCGGGTAAGCCCGCCTCGGCTAAGTCCATTCCTTCGTAATAATGGCCGATTACTATCCGAAGAACGTAGGGCAATGTTATCTTGGCGATTGTAACATTATCGGTAGAGTTCGGCAGAGCGAGTGAAACCGTCTCCAAGAAATGCTCTTCCGCATCCCGGATCAAGGCGACTGCCATGGCTTGGGTAGGATCGTCTAAAGTCGTGTTGTTACTGTCGATTTCGTGATGACTGGTATGTTCAAGCAGCCTTCTTTCGATTGCAAGGAAGACCACTTTCAATGTTTCCTCCAATTTGTCGGATGTCGTTTTCCGGTCTAGTCGGATTGCAAACGTTACATGCGCGATATCAGTGCCGCTTAGGTAATCGTCTATGTAGCTGGTTTCATACAAAGCGAATATATGTTCGATGCCATCTACGGCTGTGATTATTGCGATAAGTAGACTCCTATCGATGGAAACCAAAGCCGCAGCAGCTTCATCTTCAGTACAGTCAGAAGTGAGGATAGAATATGCTTCGATTGCCTCGTAAATAGCGTTGGTTCTTAAATGGAGATCTTCGTTAACTCTCGCCTGTACCTCTCCGATCAGATTTCCAAACTCATCGCTGGAGTCGCTTATGCAGCAACGAAGGAAATCGAACAGAGTTGCATACGCGTTCACGAGTCCCGTCTCTGTCAAGTTGTGGTTATTTCCAATCTTAGATCGGTTCTCGTCGTAATTCCCACCTTGAGCCAAGCCAACTGAACTGACAATCGTCACAATCACTCCTCTCAATTGAGCTCGCGTTTCGTTCAGAGCAGCGTCTAACTCATCACAGTCTCCGCGGGATACTAATAAAGATGAGTTATACATAATGTCAGTTGATTCCACCACTACTGATAATGCGTCGATGAAAGCGAAAAGCGAGGGATCTTGATCGGAACTTGTTTGGCCCGTTCCGTTTTTGAGTAAATTCGCGAACGAGCTGAACCCGTAGAAAGCTTTTACCCGGGCTGCTAGGTCCTCGGATTGCAACCGATCGAGAAGAGCATAGCCTTCTTCAGAGAATCCGTCGAAAGTCGCCGAAGACAGGAGCACAGAGCTCTGTGTCACTATGGCGAATACCACCAAGACTAGGAATTTATTCATCATTTTGATGGACCCCGGATATGACTTGAGAGGCCGTACATGCGGCTTATATACCACTCAGGGTCTGAGAATAATATCATATTTATCAAAATATACATTCAGTATTTCATAGCCGCTAAAAACTGTTGTATTTACATCCGGGATGCATGCACATGCACTATTTACGGCGTGTGACGGATTCACACGTTTCCTCGAAACAGTAAAATTCGGGTTATTTCGCGCTGCGGGCTTAGCGATACTTTGAGATAATATATCGTCGATGGCCGGTTTAGTGCCAAAATCGAAAACACGAGCGTAGTCGAACCGCGCTTTACAACCTTCTCATCTATATCCGGTATCGTTTTCTGTTCTCTAGAATCCGTGTCGTAACAATTCCTGGCCGGAAGTATAATTCCTAAAGATTCGGGAATTTTCTCACACTGTCGAAGTTCCATCATACAAAAATCGAACGAGACGCTCCCAATGCGTCGTTCCAGAAAAAAAATGTTGAGATTTGTCGGAAACAACTATATTTACGGTTCCTGATGATTCGTGCGGTTTTGTTTTTATGAAATATAGGTAGGATTATGTAAGGATCAGCTCGATGAACAGTCGAGGAAATAAACTTTCTCGAAAACAGGGATCAGTTTATTTATTCATTGTGACTCACGAAGGGCGCGTTGAAAAGCTGCGGTCTATGCTTCTCCATTTTTTGTCATAAAAAATACAAGAACCTCATCATTCTGTAAACAGTAACATGGATTAGAAGGAGGAGACAATTCCTCGCAGGTCGAACGATCTAATCGCATATCCTATCGCTTGTAGCAGCCGATTCTTGTCTAAAACTCTCGTTTTCAGTATCAATGAAAGATTATGTAGCAATCATGATCCAGAAGTTAGGAAACTGAACTTCCGCATCGCAGAACATCATCCATTGTTAAGGATAATAGTTACCATGATCGGCGTGGTCACTCGACGCGTAGCTCTATTGGCTTCATACTTAATCCAGTTCCGCATGTCTCCTGATATCGAGAAAATTCTAGAACCACCTATATTACTAATATTTTGTAGGGAATCTAATTTTCGGTAAACGCTTCTGGTCCAGTCAAATAGGCAAAAAATAAACAAAATGAACGGAGAAAGGCCATAATTCGGTCAAACTGTTCATTACAACCGGATTTTAACACACATGTAATTTAGAAATCAACGTGCAGTGTTCAACCCGCTAACTTGTAAAAAAGATGCTTTAAATCGCGGATATTTCGGTAAACGTTGATGATATCGAGGTGAAGCTAAGTACAAAAATCAAGTTTATTAAATTCTCTATGAAAAAGATGGAATACATTTATCCCGTATCGTCATTAGTTTCGCTGTATTTTGGGTCTGAATATTGGAACATTCGCAATCATCGTATACCCAAAACTGAAAATTCCACTCTACAATAACAACGAAACCAATAGAGATAACAAAAAAATGTATCTCACCCGTTTCATAGCAAATATAATGAAGTTCATTTTTGATTTCAACCATAACTTGACATCATCGACTTTCACCAAGATATCAGCGAAAAACTGGCCTCGAGTATCTTTCTACGGGTCATTATTCCTATTCGACAAAATTGGTCTCAATTTGACTGTACTATTAGAGTTCGAAATCCACATGATGTCTTCGTACGATATACATTCATAGTTACATAGGACTCAGATTTTTCCAGACAATGGCACTATAGACTGAGGTGGAAAACTGGACACAATCATACATATTCAACGAATGAACGTGATCAAGGAATACATTTGGGCATTTTCAAGTAGAATTTATTCAATTTCAGAAGAATACAATATATTTGAAGTGGAGTAAAAACTTAATGACTCAGGGATGCATCCCTTGGATGTAAGTCACGTAGTATGTACAATTAGAACATAAAAAATCACGATCTTTTGATCGCATCGTGAGTAAAATCTGATTGAATAGAATCAGCTAGTATCCGCTTTCGACTATGAACTCGTAAAGAACTGCATGTAGCTGATTTCTGACGGCGACTCTGACTGCGGCGATTGCTATCGCCATGTAGGAATCGACCGCATCAAAATCATCCTGACTTGCCCCTTCATTTGCGTGAGCTACTTTGAACAATACTTTAATCGCATCGAAAGCTGCATCACTTGCCTCCTGCAGGCTGATCATTACTCTATTCTGTAACATTGCCAATTTAGCCTCGGTGAGTGGGTTGCTGCCGATGATCTCGAAACATTTCTCAACCACAAAATTGGTTACTAAACTTTGTGCCTGCTCCACGGATTTAATCACCAACAGGGTTACATTCTCGGGTAAGCCAGCCTCGGCTAAGTCCATTCCTTCGTAATAATGGCCGATTACTATCCGAAGAACGTAGGGCAATGTTATCTTGGCGACTGTAACATTAACGGTAGAATTCGGCCGGATGAGTAAAACCGCCTCCATGAAATCCTCTTCCGCGCCCTGGATCAAGCCGACTGCTCTGGCTTGGGTAGGATCGTTGAAAGTCGTGTCGTTACTTTCGATTTCGTGATGGCTGGTATGTCCAAGCAGCCTTCCTTCGATTGCAAGGAAGATCACTTTCATTGTTTCCTCCAATTTGTCGGATGTCTTTTTCCGGGCTAGTCGGATGTCAAACAGTATATGCACGATATGAGTGCCGTTTAGGTAATTGTCTATGTAGCTGGTTTCATACAGACAGAATATACGTTCAATGTTATCTATGGCTGTGGCTATTACAATGAACCGGCTCTTCCCGATGGAAACCAAAGCCGCAGCAGCTTCATCTTCAGTACAGTCAGAAGTGAGGATCGAATAGGCTTCGATTGCCTCGTAAATAGCATCGCTTATGACCCCGTAATTTTCGTTCACCTTCTCCTGTACCTCTCCAAGCAGATGTACAATCTCATCGTTGGAAACATTGAGACAGCAACGAAGAAAATCGAACAGAGTTCCATACGCGCTCACGAGTCCCGTTACTGTCAAGTTCCGGTTCTTTTCAATCTCAGATCGGTTCTCTTCGTAATTCCCACCTTGAGCTAAGCCAACTGAACTGACAATCGCCTCAATCACTTCTTTTAATTGAACTCGCGTATTGTTCAGAGCAATGTCGAACGCGTTGCAGTCTTCTTGGGATACAATTAAAGCTGAGTAATAGATAATGTCAGTGGATTCCGCCGCTATTGATAATGCGTCAACAAAAGGTGAGAGATCCTGATAGGAATTTGATTGGCCCGTTCGATTTTGGAGTAAATCAAAAAACGAGCCGAATCCGATGATACTTTCTGACCGGCTTGCCAGATCCTTGTATTGCAACAGATTGAGAAAAACCCCTTCTTCAGGAAATCCGGTGAAAATCGCTGAAGACAAGAGCACAGAGCTCTGTGTCACTATGACGAACACGACGGAGACTAGGAATCTCTTCTCCATTTTTATGGATTATCGGCACATATGGCTGTGCACCGATTATATACCAGGCTGTGCCTATAAAATTCATGTTATCGTATTCCCTATGATAAGCCCAATAATGGCGTATTGATTAATATCAATGTGCAGGACTTCATATCTGAAAGAACTGTTATATCTATGGCGCGTTACAGATTGACATATTTTCTCAAAACAGTAAAATTCGGGTTATTGCTAAACTTCGAAATAGTATATTCAGTTTATGGCCAGTTTACTGCCAGAATCTAAAACACGAGCGTAGTTAAACCGCGGTTTACAATCGTCTCATCTAGATCCGGGATTGTTTACTGTCTTCTTCTATCCATACCGGACTCAAAATTTCTAGAAAAATGTACAATTTTTGTATTTTAAATTTTATTTCTCAAACTACGTTTAAAAGGAATTAAATACAGTTGAGAGATTCGTGGAACTTTCAATCTGAGATCACTTCATTTATCGTTATAATTTATAATTAAAAGTAACAACTCGTCATTCAGAAACTTGTCATCGGTAGGGTTCAGGGATATAGCTCCTGTTTCAATGATTCGATAATAAGTCATATAAAACATCATTTTTCTATAAATTTTCCTAAACTACGAACGATACAGGCCAACGCAATTGGAAATCAACGCTTCTCGCTATTCCAAGCAGTTTTCCACCTCTTCTTCTCCTTCTTCTTACATTCAAAAACTCTTGAATGGCATTGGTTTGTATACGTGAGTTTCTTTATCGGCGGAACGACTCTTGCGCCTTAGGCAGGCAACCGGAGTTACACCTGATGTTTACGTTGAGCACCGTATTTCGAACGACGCGCAAACTCGAATTTTCATTTCGTCGGTGACAGCTCTGTTAGGATATTTTACTTTTCTATGCGCTTGGGACAAGCTACTCGTACTTTTAAAATGCCTATACTTCTGTATATTGTAGAATGATCCGGTATCAGTCTATCGTAATTTTGCAATGCGAATTTTTTGACAATCGCTCGTTTGCTGAGGCAAGATACGTATTCTGTCACCTACTGCAGTCTTTCTTCGTCGGTATAAATATAATTCAGCATTATTACGTCATGAATATAATCAAATTTATTTATTCATTTATTTATTTGATTTTGTAGTTAAAAATCTACGAGTGTTAAATTACTTTAAAAATTACTGTAATGTACTAATAAAACTCTCAGTTTTTTTTATAGTCATCAAACGATTATTAATTAATTTTAACAATTTACACAACCATAAATAACGTATTGGCGTATAACTTGTCGTCTTGAAATAAAAAAATACGAAACACAAATAAAAACCCAGTTGCGGAATGCATGATTGCCTTAGCAACGAATGCCGCATCCGAACCTAACCATGAAAAACAATGATAAAATGTTTTTGTATTACATCATAACGGAAAAAAGGTAAAATCGATCAAAGCAACGGTCAATTATCAGGATATGGGGTCGGTGAGATATTTTCCTTCTACCGGAAGATTCCTCGTGAAAATCCAAGACGAAAATTATCAATGCTAAAATTGCGATGGGGAAGCCGTTTTTAGATAGGAGCCGTTTAAACTTAGCCAATACGAGCACAGATACGAGACTGTCACAGGGCCGCACCGAAGGTAACATTCGCACTTTTCTATTTTCATTGCATCACGTGTACGGCTTAGCTAGTCTCGTATCTGCCCTTGTATTGGCTAACTTAAAAACGGCTTCCCCATCGACATTTTAGCATTGATAATTTTCGTCTTAGATTTTTACGAGGAATCCACTGGTAGAAGGAAAATATCTCATTTTGAATCGCCCTGTATAATCGAGCATGTAGGTATTCAAATTAAAGCCTATTAAAGGTATAATAAACTTATAAAAAAATGTCTATAATCGTAAATATATATTTGTATAGTACAATTAGAGTGTCGAAAAAATCATTAACACACAAACACCCACACACTCACACATAGATACATAAGATATATGTACAGATGCAGTTTTGTTTATTGAAACAGTATTATGGACACGGATATGGTGGGTTGTGAAATGCGTTTTCCTAAAATTAGAGGCTACAAAATTCCCATTTTTGTTGACGATGAACGTGATTTCAATGAAACAGCGAGTTTGAAACGAGAAGATCCGGTGGATTCTCAAACTCAAAGAGATTATGTCTACAATGTGATTCACGGGATTCTAGCCGCAAAAAAATCAAAAAATAACTTTTTTCCTGTTTTTTTACGTACGTAATGGGATATCTGCTTAACGAAATTACTGATCATAAGTCCGCTGTTATTTATTCGATTTCCATGAGTTAGAAAAAATGTTTCAAAATTGCTGTCTGCCATTTGAAAAATCGTCGGTTTCATGGAACTGCGTTTAAAATATGCAGAATCGATTTTTTCGAATTTGCGAAACCCACCATCCCCCTTAATGGTCGCATGGGAACTCCAACGCGGATGACATCGCCTCGGTAAGACGTCGATACATTTTTTATAAGACGCAAAGTCGTAGTTTCTCGTTCATTTCTTTATCAAATGATATGAGATAGTGTTCAAAATGTGTGATTTGCCACCGGCGGGTAGCTAAGTATTTCAAAAGTTAAATAAATCGAGTGCAACTGTAAATAGTTCCACGATTTCTCTGATGATAACTGAATCTGTAAGAAAAAAAAAATCAAAATTTTGAAAATACTAAATACTCCGCCAATTTATGCCAAAGTGAAGCAGTAATCCCCAAAGTTTCGTTACGATTGGTTGTGTGCCATGGGAGAAACTACGAATCGCGTTTTCGAGGTGATCAGAGCGTGTGTCAAAGCCCAAAGCCCCTTAAATAAACCGAAAGAATATATTCTGTGTGATATATCCGTGATTCTTTATGTAGTGGGTAGAATCTCGACGGTGAAAAATCGCCAATACATATATAGGTGTATGTGTATTGTATTATATCTTCAATTTATTACTTTATAGATCGCTGTACGTACCTTTACCTATATTATACGTTATCTACATACATACATGATACATCAATCATAATTCATAGTAAAAATTTATATAGTGGATAAAAAAGTGTCGATATTTTGAATTAACGAGCTCTCTCATAGCCGCGAAGTGCTTGACTCGGAACTCCTGGAGAAACCGTCGACGTCTCGCCACCCCCTCGAGCCTCAACGTCGTTATTTGCCGCCTCCGAGTCCCTGAAGCGTTTGTACTTTCCTGGGAATCGAGAAAACCAAAATGTACAACGAATCGAATTTTGAACCTCGAAAAACTTGAGAGTTTCCAATTTTTTGGTTCTTTTTCTTCCATTTTAGACGAATTAATAAAAACCGGACTCACTGGCCAATCGAACCATCATGACGCCCCACCAGATGCTCCATCCCCATCCAACAAGGCAAAATAAAACTGTGAACATTTGCCCCACTCCGACTATCGTGTTCACCAAAAATGCGCCTAATCTTGCCCTCGGAGTTGCCACGGCTGAGAACCTTGGCTGTCCGACACACAGGTTGAATAATCCGCTCCAAAATGTACCTGGAGTGACAGAAAAGATGAAAAAACGTGTTTTGTCATTTTTTTATATCACTTTTACAATATTTTTAAATTATAGTAGTCCGAATTCTCCTGCAGACTTTTCCAAGGCCTACGCGTGTTCGAAACGAGGATCTTCCCTTCTAATCGTGTCTCAGACATTTTTTGAGATGTCTAGAGGGAAATTTAAACTTTCTTTTGAAAATGATCCGAGTTTGCCACGCGAGTCTACCGTATCTTCATTATTTGTTCAAAAAATGGGAATTTCGGATTATTCTGCGTGAGAAAAAAAATACAGAACAGTTTTGGGATCCTCGATGTGCGATCAGAAAATTATCAAGATCGTGGGATTTTTCCAAAAACGGTTCGAAATTTCATCAATTCAGATTCTAAACTCACAGGGTATCGAGATTGAGTTTCTCTTCCTCTTTTTTTTCTGAATTTGAAAACAATTTTTAAGAATTCGTACCTGTGCCTGGGATGAGGACGTTCCAAACGAGGCAAAACCAGGCCAGCGGAATTGGAAGACAAGGAATCGCTCCTCGCATGGGTGCATTATGCTCCACCAGTACTTCCGGTAGCTTGCTCTTCGGCTCCTGATTAATTGACATACACATTCATCATCAATTCCCAACTATCTAAGTCGTCGATAAAATTTTTCGGATTTTATTAAAATTTTCAAACACAATCGTGGGATTTTTTCTGAAGAACTTTCATGTCACGCCTCAGTATAAGGATCGATACATGAAGGTCATGGCCATCGTGAAGAATGACTAAGAAACCAATACCAGAAAAAATGAAAAGACAGAATTATTCACACTGAGATCATACCTCGGGAAGAACCGGCGCCGCGACGCTAGTGAGGCTCTGCTTGGCCTGAACATTCCTTATCTGTTGAGGAGCATCTTGACGTTTGCAGGTACAGCGGGAACACAGCCTTCGGAAAATAGCACTGCATCTTCTCTCGGGTGGACAACATCCACCGTCTTCAGCTGGAGCGACTCGGCTCCCTCGGGAACAGCCCTTCCAATTCGGCAAACGGCAACACCTGGTAGAAAAATACTAGGAAATGTACCAGTGCAATTCTGATTCCAATTTTCTCGCCCCAAAAACGGCACCTCAGAAAGCATTTCGAAAAGAAATCCATAAGTGGCGATAACGTTGAAGGTGTACATCGCTCAAGATTAGAAAAAACACTTTTGAAGTGGTAACAGCTCGAGTGTGCATCATTTTGTGCTTTATGTACGTGTTGATGGCTGATAAGGGACCTTGAAAGGCTGGGAACGGAACACAGAGTGGATTTTCTACATATCATTAGCATAAGTACCTGCTGGATGATTTGAGCTTAGACAAGCACCCCGAAGGTCCTTTCGGAGCTGCTTGGTTCATGGGTTGGTTCATGGGTTGGTTCATCTGGGTCTTTACGCCCCTACGACATGCTAGACACCTCATGATCCTCCCGTGATCACAGCAGTTGCAGTCGCACTTGCAGCAGCCGCAGCAACGATTCAGAATTCTTTTCCAGCGGCTCTTCTCAGAGTCCACTAAACCTCCGGCAGCTCCTCGAGTCTGATCGTCGATGTGATGGTCAGAGGGTCGAGCTCCTGGCACCCTAAAACGAAGCATGAATAAGGCGTGACTCCGGACCTATTAGCAGTATTAACCGAACTTCTATATGAATATAGTCCCACGATGTGTTGCTGTCAGGCTGTCCATAGAACTTGGCAAAGTGCTTTTATCGGGATTAGATTCCGCGGCGGAAAAGGATCCGAGGATCTCTTCGTCAGGGAACATTATACCATCAGAAATTTCAAACGTCTCATTTTGCTCCCGAAAACCCTATTTGCGGTTGAGAAAAGCGCGTGAAAAAATCCTCCAAGAAGCATACTGTATCCTGGATTACGATACAACGCAAGAACTTCAGCCAAAGACTGGAGGATCAATATTTTTCACCCCTTTGCGAAAGGCACGACTTTATCATCGCGCGCGGATACTTGGTGCAGAAGAATTCATAATTCTGATTGGTTTCCTGGCCGGGAAGACACATATACTTATTAAATATTCCAGCTCCAATGTACGTCCAATTACTTATCGTTGGACAAACGCTAACGCTGATTGAGCAGCATTGCATATTCATATCCTATCTGCAGTGCTGTATAATATACACCGAATCTGCATTTTTCATTTGTACCGATCCTTCCTTTCAGCAACACATTTGATACCACAGAAAATTGATTGGAACGATCTTGTCCCGATTTTGGGATCGAATTGCCCGTCTATATTACATGCCGAAGGTTTACCTGTCTCTAGATCCCAGCGATTCGACTCCAATGCCGGTTGACCACGATCCCCGATTTTTCACACTTTTGGAAACCGATTTGAAGAAGTTCCTTTTAGCCACAGTTAACGATACCGAATGTATTTCCGAGGGTTTCGAAAGAGGGGACCTCCTTTTCTTTCCAAAAAACTACTTTCTCGATTACTGACAGGGTTTACTATGACCATACCACGTACCAGATGAAATTAATAATATATAAGGATACCGGGACCAAAGGCGGTTTCTTTGGCCGTAAGTTTCTAGTTTCGTCCGAGTTCGACGATAAGCAAGCCAGGATTGATTGCTACCCGAGGATTGCAGGTTGCCGTGGTCAGTGGTTGGTCAGTCCACGCGCAAGGAGCTGGGCTGCGACGCGAACAGGCTAAATACAAAGGTAGGTTGGTAGGCAGGTAAGTATAGGTGGTTTCCCTTGGAAAGTTTACAGTCACGCAAAGATTTCTCTACTACTTGCTTACTTTGCTCGCTTGCATACATCTTGGAATCGATATTACGATGTTATGGACTCTGAGACTTCGCGCTGACCACTCCAAACTCAAAACACACCGGGACATTGAGAACGATGTTCGTTTCCAAGCCCGAACATGAAGAACGTTCTATCTCTTTTTCCATCTCTTGATTGAATCGCTTGGACAATTTACTCATGAATGTAATTATCCCGGATTGATTTTAGCCAGTGGAACGGGGCGGTCAGCATTGATAGTTTTTTTTTCTCCTGACAATGAGCAGCTACCCCACCTAGTCTTAGAAATATCGATCCAGTCGAGTAACTAGTTTTAAAGTTGAAACTCGTGTACGAAATTTCACCGAGTAATCTGCATGTGGACTTTCGTTTAATTGATGTGACAGAGCGATGTGCCTCTGCACCGAAGAGGGTACCACAGATCATAGGCAATTTCTTATATTTGTTCCGCAAACTTTGAAAGTATTTGAATTCTGACAAAGTATTCGTACGGAATTCGTGATTTCTGATGTAATTTGTTGTGGAACCGAATCACCCTCCGAGTATTCACCAGCTGACCGTTAAAGGAATCGATAAAAGTAACCGTAGACTGATTTTAAGGCCTCAGTTTGGAGAATGGCACTATACTGTCAACCAAGGTCGAGGATTTCACGACCAAAGTCTGGTTCGTCATATGTGATGCTCAGTACCTATATGGTGGAATTTATGGCACGAGTTATTAACAACAGTGGATTTTGCATGTGGGAGTACAACGACATGATGATTTGTAGAACTGGTGAAAATGGCTTCACATGCCTTAGGAAATGTTCCAAAGAGACGACATGGCATGGCATGACAGGGTGAGGGAGGCAAGGCAGGCACCTTCAACGACAGAGTAAAATACAGCGCAATATTCGACCTTGGTTTAGCCGCACGCGACTCGACTTCGGTCACTCTCTTACATTGCGTCGATTTTCGGCTGTAAGGCTCGCCATAGCCATCCAACACACTTTTATACACACAAACTTATAGCCAAAGCTCTGTAGTTAGTCTGCAGCTAATTGTGAAACAGAACCAACCTCCCCGGACTGCGTGACACTCGGTATACACTGGGTGCCCTGAAAGTCCATGGGCAAAGGCTATCGGTCACAAATCACATCAAGACTTCATGACCCCATCATCTGACTCTTTTTCCTCTGGATCTACCATACGATAGTCTCCACGTTTCGTTCCATCTAAAGACTTGACTGAAATGTGCTGAGACCATTCATGAAGAGGTCTTCGACATCATTACACTCTTATCTGATCAGGGAGTGGAAGAGTTGATGATTCGATGCATGAGAGACATTGTTCGACGATACCCACACAAGGAGTTGATCATGGGTCATAGCATTTCACTGAGATTCCATGAATTGCTCTACGAGGTGGTTTCCTCTCGGTGACACACTGACATCGACCTGTTTATCGACCAGGAAGTGTGTAAGTCAAGAGTCTCCGACCACCCCGTAGATGTGAATATGTAAAAAAGAGCGTGTAGAAGTGTGGTGTATACTATAAATTTTGTTGAACCCAGTGTAAGACACGCGGGATCTAAGGTAGATGTATGCCTGATATGAGGTATGAGGAGCTAATTCGCACTACCTATTTGAATTCGGAAAGATTTTATCTACGGAATTTTTTCCCCTCGAGTACGAATCGGAACAAGTATACATCAACCGGTGAAGACATCGGTTATTGGAGTTTCTTGATGGATTGGTCAAAAATCTCTGATCATGGGACTTTTGCCTAACGTTTCTTTCCACCTTCACAGCTCCTTCCATTAACGTCTCACTGATTTACGACTGTCGTGGAATACTGTCGAATTAATTAACACAGCACTAACAATAAGCCCCACGACTACGATATACGCGTGTGCACGTGGAAGTTTGAAGTCCGCATAGCAATTCATTCCGAAATTACTACACCCCACATTCGACTCTCCGCCTAATGTTCATATAAGGACAAAGAAGCCCGAGGTCAACCGATCATTCCGCATTCTAATTTATTAACTCTTTGACCGCCACCCCCTCCCTTGACGTAGCCGAGTCAGGCGTCGATGTAAATCTGCTTTGGGATCGATAAGCCGTTTGCCCGAGTCTCGTGAAGGCAAAAGGGTTTCTCTCCGTCCTTTAGGCTGGTCAGACAGAGTCCTGGGGTTAAGGAACCCGAGTTTCCGGTCAGCAAACCCTTCGTTTCGTGCATAAATTACCGGGAGGGGTAAATCGGCGAGGGTGCAGGGTATAGGTACTGACAACTTACACTGGCTCTCCGTTTTGCTCCAGGTGAACGACGTTTCCGCTGAGAGTTTCGATCCCCTGGGGCTGTTTTACCATGTGCATACCGCGTTTTTCACGCGCCGAAGACACACCACGCACTGTGTTGACGCTGACACCAGTGTCCGTTGATCCGGTCGACAAACCAGCAGTAGATTTCAGCGAGGCTGCACTTCCCATGTGCTGGTCACCTTGCAGTCGCTTAACACTGCCCACTACTACACTTGAATTATAACTCTCGTCACTTGACGCCACTCTGTTCACTGGGGTCACAATTTTTTCATCATTCACACTACGGGATGAACTCTTAGGCGTCGTACGACCGTCCGCACCTTCTCCTGAACCCTTTATGCTCACGGATTGAAACTCCGAATGCGTTGCCGAAGAATTAACACCAGTGGAGTCCTTCTCTTTCACCATTTCTCGAGTCCGATGGTTAGCTGTTGGACAATTCAACAAGAATTACTAGGTATCATCATCACTAATTTCCCGATGGCTATTTTCTACTCTGAAATCTTGAGCTGAGCTTCAACTACATTCTTTAAAAGTTTGAAAGCATGAACTGCCGTTCGAAGAAGACCCTGAAAGTGACTTCGACTTCCAAAGAAGTATAAACCCACTTGAACCCACCATTCAGTATATTCTGACAAGTAATAAATGCAAACAGTGAATCTCACCGCGTCTTACCATCAGCGCTTAATCGTTGCTGACCATCTCCAACAGGCTGGAGTCCAAGGATGTTGTTAGCCACTTGCCCAGTGGAATCGTTCGTATTCTGGTTTCCAGTCTCTTTGCTATTCTGTCCGTTCATCTTCTGCCTTTCTTCATTCGAAGCACTGGATTTGCCACTGGGTATTGTGCTCTTCGCCGAACCCTGAGTTCCACTTCCGGTCTTTTGATGCCTGTTCTTCCCCCCGGACGAATTAGCGTCTGAAGTCTTGGACTCGTTAACGGCATCTTCCGTTTTCGGGGGAAAATAAGAATCCGAATTTGACGATGGGACGTTTATAGCCGTTGGTCTAGCCGCTCCGCTTCTTCGCCCGCTGTCCGGATTCCGACGCTTTACTTCCGCCTCTTTTTCTCCGGTCTTATGGACCTCATTGTCCTGTACTAGGGCGAGGGCGTCGATTTGCAGCGGCTGAGCAGCCGTCACTGTCGTCGTGTTCACAACACTTGACGTCCCACTTGCACCAGACGATTGTTTCAAAAGGTCCATGAGACTGGGCTCGTCGTCACGACGATCGGGGATCTTAGGAGGTGGCTCTTTCTCGTCGACCACATCGTCACCGGCTTCATTCGAGCTTATGACCTGAGGAGCCTTGGCGTCAGTCTTTTTTGCGGTATTTTGCTGCTGGCCAGAAGACTCGCCGTTTTTCGCAGTTGCCGATTTTGAATTAGACTTTTGGTCTCTTTGCTCTGTCTTATCTTTTGACGGTTTTTCATTCTTCTCCCCCGGCTTTGGGATACTAAGTTTCGCGAGTGACCCGCGCCTCGAATTTTGGCGGGAATTTTGGGAGCCTTTCATTTCGGACACCGATCCTCTCTTCACTGGGATCTTCGACGGTGAAGTCGGCTGATCCTGAGCCTTTGAATTCGTCGATTTACTCGGGGGTTTCGTTTTCAAAGCAGGATTCGGCCTGGTTCCACCTTTCGGAGGCGGAAGGGTCGAGTTCCTGCGGATCGACTTCACCGGCGACGATTTCTTCGCCAATGAATTTAGACCGGGCCTTTTGTCCGGTGGTTTAGTCGGCGTTCCTTGAATCGGCGACAGTCCAGGAACCTTCAGAGAAGCCCGTCGACCTGGTGCAATATGTGTCACTTCTAGATGGTTCTTCGACGTCGCTCGGCGACCGTATTTCGGAGACGCTCTTCCGCTCTCAGTCTTTGATAACGATACTGAACGGCGGCGGGCTGGCTGTGGAATCAGACTTCGTTTCGGACTGTTTTGTTGAGACGTAGACACTGGATTTGGAAAGGAAAAAATTGGCATTGATACAATGTGTTCAACTTTATGGACGAGAATACAATGGATACATACTTCGCCGGTCCATCCGGCCAACTCGTCGTGTGTCTTTGGCCTCAGGAGTCTGTGGCCTGGACTGTGCGCGAGGTGGAGGTCCCTTGAAGCCACGTCCCCTGAAGGGCGATGCTCTTCCTGTGGCCGGACTGGGCGATGGGCTCCTAGAAGTCGGTGTGGCTGGTCTGGCCTCAGCGATAATAACAAAGCTCGACCTTCTTCGAGCTCTGTTCGACGTCGATGATGATGTCGCAAGCTTGTAAGGCTCCGGAGCCAAAGTTGGAGGTGGTGAAGAAACGACATAGACGTGCCCCCCCGTGTCACCAAGGACCCGGAAGGGCGGTGCACCACGGGCATCACCTTCTATGCGCCTCATTGCTCCTTTTTATTCTATTTTCTCCCTTGACGTCACAAGTTGTGGCGTTTCTGGTACTTTTGGAGTTTAGGATCTGTAGTGTTTCGTCTGCAATCGTAGGGAAAAAAGAGAAAGAGTGAATACAATTTTGTAACCCTTGACAGAAAAAAAAAAAAAAAACAATCAAAACCCTCACGTTTCAAAGTGTCACCCTTGAATGAGCATCAAATCTCGAGTCTTTAGAGTTTCGAGTGGTAATCCTCAGGTCTTCAAAGTTCTGAGAGTAAACCCTCAAGTTTTGAGCTTCAATTCTCAAGTTAGGGGTTCAACTTCCAACATTTCAACAACTTTTAAGTGTTTAGTGTTAATTTACAAATCTTGAGGGTTTTGAGTATGATTCCTCACATTTTCAAAGTCTTCAGTGTTAACTCTTAAGCTTTGAGAGTATTGAATGATAATTTTTAAGTTTCAAGTATAATCGTTCAAGTTCTGAACATTAACTCTAAACTTGGAAGTTCAACCCTCAACATTTCAACAACCCTCAAGTCTTCAGTGTTAAATCTCAACTTGTATGCTCAACCCTGAACATTTCGGAGTCAACACTCACCTTTCGAGTGTCATAACTTTATACTGGGCGGTCCTAAACCGGAAATTAAGTATAACATTAAATCCCATGTGTTTTTTTTTCCCGTGAGGGGCTACATTCTGACACATACTGAGCTACAGTATACTGAGTCAAATCGCAGGAAAATGTTTGAAGCAATAATAAAAAAAAAAAAAGGGAAAGTTTGAGAAATTGTTTCGTTTAAAAATGTGACAGAGTAATAATAAATGACACTAGGAACTCACACAAGGCAGTAATCTTCCACGGAATGAGAGGCACTCCTTCCTGCTGCAAAGTCGTCCCCCTGAAAACTCGGGTTCTGCAATGCATGACATTCACGCTCTCATAGCCGGGGCAACCGCGGCCTCCACGACGTAGAAGAACGCTCGAGCGAGTACTTCTGGTGATGAGCTGCCGATAATGAAGCCGTAGACGAAGAAGAAGAAGGAGAAGAAGAAGAAGAAGAAGAAGAACGCATTATCTTGAAAGAAAAGAAAAAAAAAAAGGAAACGATTTTTAATGCTTTGGAAAAAATAGGTTTTGAATTTTGGATTTCTATTTCTGTTTTCGACTCCACGACGGTGTGTGTGTGTGTGTGTGTGGTGATTGATTGGTGAATAAATTTACGTACAAATGTATATAGATAATAAAATAATTACTATTGCGGATGAATGTGTATAGATATATAAAAGCGAATTAGGAGTATATTTTGCAATGAAATCGTGCCACGCTTGCGTGACTTTTTATTCTCAATTAAGTATCACAAACGCTACAAACACTTTCGACACGAGAATTGTGGCGCGCGTATATGAGAGTATATATAGGTGAAATAGGTACCACCATAAAGCATCTACTATTCGTACGATGGATTTAAGTGTTAGTGTGTAACCGTGGTGGAATAGATTTTTTATTAATAATTCATGATTTATTTCGTAAAAACTATTTTATCACGGAATTAGGTGATGTAAAGAAATGTATGTATGTATGTATGTATGTATTCATGCCCTACCTACTTGACAGTCATTTATTTAACACACGTTTCTCTGGGATTTATTGTAACTCATAGACGTCGGATTTCGTGAATTTTTCGCAAAAATTTCAACTCGCGTTCATCCCGGAATTAATCATCCGATTATTTCATCGAGGAGTAAAATTGCTCGGCATCGATTATATTCCGGATTGTGTATAAAGGTTGATAATGAATGAGGAAGGAATTAGAAAAAAAATGAGGGAAAAAAAAGTAAAAAGGAAAACTAGGAATAGTGAAAAAAAAAAAAAAAAAAAAAAAACTAGACACGGCTACCGGATATCTGTTCGACGGTTTTGTTCTTTTATAGCGTATAGTATATGTACTGCATACATATTGTGAAGGTATTTCTATTTTAAAGTCAAGTCGAATCGAATTTTAAGAAAAGCACTGCAGCTGTTCACCATTTATTGTAAAAACACCAGAAGCTTGAATTTTTCTTAAATTTATTGTAAATCGTGTATACATGTGTACAGATTTGTACCGTAATAATTATCGGTTAATTTTTTAGTCGATATAAGAACAATGATTGTTTCGTTATTAAATTATTTATATATTTATATATTTATTTTCAATATTTTATTCTTTTTTATTGTTATTTGCGAAAGTAAACGGATAATTGTATGTATAATAAACATATATAAACAACAAACTAGATTTCTAATGGATTCCTCTAACGTTACGAAACTCAACCGTGCTGCTCTATGAACATTGTACGAATTTGTTATATGATCTACATATGCTACATTATGTATTGTAGAGCGCGCGGGGGAAGAAGCGAATAAATTAATTTGCTAATTGAAAAAAAAAGTAGGAGATACATATTACATATACATAACGTATGAAAATTTTAATCACACGATGTGAAAAAATATAAATGATTTAATATATTTATTATTCTATACGTACCAACAACGAGAATTACGCATATATTAAATATATGGAATAAAATAAGAACTTTAATCAGTATAACTATATCATCGCATGTATTTGTTTTTTTTTTTAATTTTAATTTATTCTTTTATTTTGGGAGAGAGAGAGAGAGACTGATTTGTAAAAAGTTTAAAGAATTCTGAAACATTCTGCGATACAGTTTTTTTAAAATCGGTGAAAAAGCTTTTCGCAATAAACGCGAGGAGTCCGAAAGTCACGATCAAATTCTTCCGCGGTTTTCAATGATTAGAAACGATTTTTAAGATTCACACAAGTTCTGACGGGATTTTATACTTAAACAAAAAAAAAAAAAAAAAACAATATCGAAAGATTTCTTCTATTTAGAAAATTAGCCTCGAGTCTATCAATTTTCCGTGTAACATGAAAAGATTAATTTTCACTACATACACCGACATAGATATATAGTTACCGACCTGCGACTAATAATGGGTTGTATTTTATTACCTGTTATTTACGGTGTGTAATTTTCGGAACAATTTTTTTTTCCCCCGCTTTATAGTACAGCCATAGCCTTTTACAGTGTCAGGTCTAGTGAGAATCGAGCTGTTTGCTTAGCGAAAAGAAAAAAAAAACTCAAAATTTGAATTCGTGAAAAAAAATTCGAGCGAGAATAACGACAGAATATCCGAAAACTTTAAACCAATTATCCTATTCTTCGAAATTGACTTTCGGTTCCGATATCGAATCCAAAAAATTTTAATCCACGTTTTTGATTGAATTCTGTAATTATCTGTATCGTATTGGATGCCATGACTACATCCAGCCATATATTCCGTCCTCGTAAAATATATCATACGAACTAGTACGAGGAATAAAAAATCATACAATTACCTGCAATTTTTTATAATTGGCAGAGAAAGTTTTTCAAATTTATTCGAGAATCACGTATCAGTCCTACGCTAAACACGTGGGAGAACACCGCGCTGAAGTAAAGCTCGCACGACGAGACAAAAGCTGATAAAAATTTCTTTTAAAACAGTTCGACGATCGGCAGCCTCCCCACGATTTATTTTCCATTCCGCAAATTCTTACTTCGATAAAGAAAAAAAACAGAAAAAAAAACGCGATACTTCTAATATATTTTTTACAATTAACTATTTATTATCATTGATATTATTATAACATTGCGAACTATCGTTCATGTATAATTTATTTATTTATATATACATATATATGTTATTTGGGATGAAAAAAAAGTCCAATTAAACTATTTCGAAAAATTTAAAACCCATTTTTGTCAGAATTATTATTCGCTTATTTATTTTTAAACGAAACCACTAGCCGCGAATAATGTTACGCTTAAAGCGACGATCCGCGAGCTACTCCTGCACCTCTGCAGCCGCGAGCTCACGGTCTTACTGTGCTGGCAGGTTGACTAGCAGAGTTCCACCCCATGCGCAGCGCAAGGTGCTTGCGATATTCGCTACTATATCTACGTACGTATCTACTTGGCCAACTTTCATCCACGGCTACGCGCTCCGCGCTCAGTCGCGAGCTTTCACGCGCTAATAAATTCCTATACACGGCTTAATAGCGAATATTCATCGATTTATCGATTATTCAATTATCAAAAATTAAATTGCGAGTCTGACTCGCGATTAAGGCGGCGCAACCGTTTTTTTTTTTTTTTTCTTAGCTTCGAAAGCTTCGTTATTGTTTTTTTTTTTTTTATAATAATCGACGGAAAATTTAGTCTAACGTACGAATAGATTAAATTTTTCTTTTTTTTTTTCTGTCAGTTTTTGTTGTTGATTTCTGTCGAATTTTGGTAACAAACAAGTTTTTGCCGAATCGATCTGGAATCGAGATTGAAAGTACAGAATTTAACTTTTCGCTGGCGTTTTGAGTATTCGAAATAGTGATTCGCCAAATTTTATTTCGTTGTTTTATAACAAATGCGAGACTTCAAGATGTTTTTTTCTCTTCAAGTTAAGACTATCGTCATTTTGGAACTACAAGTGTTAAGATTGCTCTGAAGGACTGATTGGCGAATTTTTTGCAGAGGACAGAATTTTCTGTCAAAATTTTAGTCAAATAGGACAAACTGTTCGTCCGGAATGGTTGACTAACAAAAATTCTTTCATGTTGGACACGAAACTTATTTATAATTTTTTGAAAATATTCCTTAAATTATTTAAACGTGTTTGGATATAAATTTTTCAATTAATTGACTGGACCTCAAGACTTCGAATATTCTTGTCAAAAGGAGAAATCAGAGGACCGATTTTCTTGAAAAACAGATTTATTTTGAGTCGCTGATTCCGAACTTGAAATCTAAATCTCGAAATTCACAATGTCGAATTCCAGATGACGGAAAACAATTTGAAAAAAAAAGATGCCATTTGGAGACCAGCAATCGTTACTTAAGTCGAATTTTTGAATAAAAAAACGAAACTAGAAATCGTTGTAACTTTTCCTATAGGTACGAATGGAACAATAACGGACGAGAAGTCAGAAACTAGTTCGATTGGGTCCATTCTCAAATTTGACGCAACATCCTGACTCCACGATTTCGAATCTCGCAATTTGGAGACCAGAAATCGTTACTGAAATCGATTTTGTTGATTAAAAAACCCCCCAAAATATAGATAAAAAAAAGAAACGTAATAAAAAAACTTATACCGAACATATCTGCAGCAGGACGAGCTCCTGTGTATAAAATATATAATATTTGTGTAGATAAATCGGTTGTTAACTCACCTGCCTTTATACATTGGAGATTGAAGACTGAGGTTGATACTGTGTTACGGTTCTTGATTTTCTTATTACCCGCTGGTGTGGTTTGCGATGCGGGAAATCTAAAGCTACTTGCAGAGCGGGATATAAGTGCAATATACCTCCTCCACTTACGTACCGCGTCGAAGAACTGAAAGTTAAGTCGACGCTGAGCAAAAGCAAAGCATAGCGATATCCATAGCCATATAGCCAAAGCAAGGCGAAGCATCAAGCATGCATGCATATGCTTCTTCCTTCTATATAGCTAGGTAGCGTTAGGTATAGATACGCGTACATACTATAACGGCCGAGCCTTTTCCCCGGTCTTAATTTAAAAGCAAGTTGGGTTATTTTTAAAGGCTTTCTATATATCTATATAACTATACACTTACATTTTTTCCTTTCAACCCGCTACAAACTATATCTATGATACGCGCTTCCGCTTTTCATATAACCTCACTAACGCTTTCGCTTAAGCCGATAGAAATTATAGTTAATATTGAGTAAGCATAAGAAAAAATAGTAACGAAAGAATAGTAAAATCGTATTTCCGAATAAGAGTGAGAAGGTAACAATAATAGAACAAAAAAAGAGAATAATGGTTCGATTAATGGGAAAAGGAAGTGACGGAAAAAACAAAGAAAGGCAAACTAAAACAGAACAGATGAAATCGATTCGTTCTTTACTTTATTTTCTTTTTTTTTTTACTTCTTCTCTTTCGAAAAAAAAAATAAACTATCAACGTAGTAGAAAGCTTGATGAGTTTCGAGGTGGAAGCAGAGATTGGTTCAGGGTGCAAAAGTGTTTATTTTTCTCTAAATATCAGAATCCTTCTCCCTAAAAATGCGCCCAAAATAAACACGATACCGTTATTTTTGGCCGAGTTATAATTTTTTTTTCGTAAACGTGTTCGTTTTTTGGTGTCCATTATGTAAGAATTAAAATCCCTTTCTGAGGAAGAGCTACTTTAAATCAGAATCTAACTTTTGGAGTATCAGCAGCGAAATGAGAAAATAAAAGTTTATTTTCGACACACTCTAGGGTACATTTGTCTATTGGAAATATTTTTTTTCTAATCACTGCTGAGCTTTCAAAAAATATTCCATCGACTTGAGTCTTCTCACAACCGATTACTTGTATTTTCTAGTGATTTGAAAGAAAAAAAAACAAACGCAGAATGATTTTTATTGACTGTTTGTGTGTAGAAATTAATTGTTGAGGACTTAGGATCAGCTAATGAGACGAGAGATTGTTGAGATAGAAGGAAGGTCCTTTTGAAGAGGTTAAGGGATGTATGTAGGTCGCGTAAAAGCGAACGACGTGTGCGTATCTGGAGGCCCCAATCGCACCTCTTTCCTTTTTCCACCCTTACTCCCTTTGTCCTTAAATTAACGAAATACCTACGCCCGGGCGCGTTTAAACTGTATATTATATTAAACCGTTCAATGATATATTGAAAAAAATGGGGATTTCGAATGGTTTTTTTCTTACTTTTTATTCAATTGAAAGACATCCTGCCGTCCGAGTAACGATAAAATGCGATTAAAGTAGGCCGTATGCTCTCTATCACGCGGCTTTAGGAATATATTATATTCGTGCGTACTCGTTTAGTTTTAATAATATTCAAGGGATGTTATTTAGGCAAAAGGGGACCGGGGGGCGACCCCGTTCAGTTTAAGGTTCCGTGTATGTGTGTGTGTCGTACACATCACCTTGGCATAGTATCCAGTAGATTTAATATAATGGAAAACACGCGAAACTAGATTCAGGCCAAAATGCAGAGATAAGGGTTGAGGGCGCTGTGCGAATATCCTTTTTCTCAACCCCGTCTCGCCCCAATTTATATTTATATATCTCTACGAATATATATTATACAATTTGCCAACGCGGGATACATAATTATACCCATGCGCACTATCTTTCAGGTACAATCTGGTACGCAGATTTTTTTTTTGTCTGTCACGGGGTCAAGTCTTCAAATTCGCAGATGATAATAATAATAACAATAATCGCGAGAATAGTACCGATTTCTCTAATTATTATGGCGAATTGCGATGGTTCTACTTCTATTAAGCCCTTGGAGTCGATTGATCATGAGAAAAATGAAAAATCGCTAGCTATTTATCGTATAGAGAGATTTTGAGTTTCTTTAGGGAATTTGACGCGGGAATTGGCAGCCTTGAAGTGTGTTGGCGCATGCGCACTTGGTCGTTTCATTTCGCTGTAATCAATTCTGTCTTTATTTAAGTAGATTCGAAAAGAATAAATGCGTAGAATAAACGAAAACGAAGCAACTGCAGTAATGTATGAAAGTAAGGAATCTACAGAAGTATGAGAAAACTGGTGAAAACAAAGAAACTTATAGTTATTCGGATTGAGCGGGGATTTCGAATTCGAAGACTCATGAAAGATGAGAGATGCTGTTAAACGTTCTTATCTTTCATTACTTTTTAACTTTCATATACTGCATAGATATGTACTACGTATGTATGTAGGTATATATGTATATCTGGTCTAACTGAGTCTTCGTAGGGCAAGGCCATTCATTCGTCCATTCATTATGCCATAGAAGGTTGTGTGCTGACTCCGAATTATTGGAACATTAGCCTGATTGGAGTACACTGGGCTCGGCCCTCGGCTCTATAGGCCTTATAGCCTTCTCGATGATATTAACCGATATTCCTTTAATAACAATTCGATATTCTCTACTTATTATCAACTCTATATAGGTATATATCATCTTGTATTCGATTATTATTATTATTATTATTAGGTACATGTATAGATAACAATATATAGGTGAGATTCTACGTAGGTATATTGTTTTTATTTTAATTTGAGGTTCATTTTTCATTTTTTTTTATTGTTCATCATTGATTCACATACAAATATTTTAATGGTAGCCTACCATATTTATATATATATTTATATATATATATATATATATATATATATATATATATATATATATATATATATATATATATATGATTAAATTATAATTAAATTATATATTCACTTCACGGGTTATAATAATTTACCATATATAGTGTATTATGTATATTATAGGTATATATGTATATGCTACAACGCTGTGAATATACAAATGTATACTTATATGTTTAATTGATAATATACATACTATAATCATGATATTTGATGTACCAATAATAATAATTATCATTATTATTACACTCGCTTATATATTTCTATAGGTATATTATATAGGTATGTATAAATCATCACTATTATATAATTTAATAATTATAATAATAATAATATTCACCAAGCTGTATAAAGCCTGTTCAGTTATAATTTATTCACGTTCTCTGAGGAAATCATTTAACAATATAAATTATCCCCTCGTTTATATAATTAACTGTATTTATATGTGTATATATATGTATAGGTATATAATTCTCAATATTTCTGCTTTTCAGATTGTTGTAATAATTTACCGATAAAATCCAATTTCGTACAATACTTCGAATCAGTCGTAGAAGAGAAAAAAAAAAGAAAAAAAAATGAACTTCACTAATTTTTATATATTATACCTATACCCTTTTTTATACAGTCTGCGATTATGTAGTTTTGCGACATTTATATGATTTACTTATTTTTCCGTTTCCGCATTACATTGGTACAAATCAATTCAATCATCTGAGAAACATCTAAAGCTGTATAATTAATTATAAATATCGGCAATGTTCAGCTATTTTTTTTTTCTCTTTTGTTACAATTTTTCAGTTTTTCAGTTTTGCAGTTCGCAGTTTGAATTTTTTTTCTTCTTTTCTTATACTGTACAATAAATCAGAAGGAAAAATTAATGAGAAATTGAAATTTCTTGAATCGAGTCATATACGTGGAAATATTCATATATATATATCCATATAGTTATTATTTACATCTCCGATTCGCGATACCACTTTTCATATACTATATATTCATACAACATATATATGTATAATTGATAATTAATGAATTGTATTATTATTATATTCAAAAATCTAACCTTCTATATCATAATAATTATACATAGGTATAGTATATAAGTGTATGCTTATTAAAATTTTGTATAGTTTAGTGATTCTCGGCTGATGGCATCATTCTTTTTTTTTCTGAAGTTTATTCAATTTTCTCCCTTCAACCGAGACTCACGAATTCGATGTATGTCACGAGAAGTTTGAACAGAAAAAAAAAAAAAAAACTAAAACGGAAGGTTGTTTTTAGCTAATAAACAGAAAAAGAAAAAAAAAATTTGTTGTTCGACATCGAATCCTGGAAGTCGTATTATTACGTCGTTTATTATAATTTGAATAATTCTTCGAACGACGAGAATATGTATTTTATCATAACACGAAAAACGGCAGTGCGATTTGGAATGTCAGCCAGTTATGTATATATTTATATACAATATACATAGAGTCCGACCTCTCAATATAAGAACGCGAAATATATCACACGACTGCTCGGATACGGCACACTGATGTGGCTGGCTCTTTCAGTAGCTTCCGATCAGTAGTGAAAGAAGTTTTACAGGGTTCGTATATATTTTGACTTTTGATAGCCAGACCCGACGCGACTAAATTTGTTCGAAACAGGGGCACAACGGAAACAACGAACCCACATTGGAAATGTGAAAACAACAGGCAAGCGAAATCATTAATCTGTATTGCGATTCTGGATCTTTACATAAATAATAAGCTATGATATTCATTCACAGTTGTCCAATATAAAGGGAAGAAGCTGTCAGCTGATGAGGAAGCAGCTAATCTGTACAGAGTGAAATTTGCCGAGTTAGTAGCTGCAAAAAAACTTGAAAGAGCACAAATCTTCAATATGGATGAGAGTGGATTGATATACAAAAGTACCCCGAACAGAACATTGGTTCCAGCAGATCATGGGCAAGCTCTAAGTGGAAAAAAACAGTTAGAACGGGTTTCCATAGCAGCATGTTGTAATGCTGATGGCTCTTACATGTTGCCTCTGATCTTGATTGGAAAATCAGAAAATCCGCACTGTCTGAGAAATGTTAACAAAAATGAATAGCCTGTATGGTACCGTAGTCAGAAGAACGCGTGGATGAATTTGGAAATTTTTGAAGAGTGGTTCAAGGATGTTTTTGTACCTGAAGTTGAAACTTTCCTCAATTCTAAGAATTTACCAATGACAGCAATACTTCTAGTCGACAATTGTAGTTCATATCGATACATTAAAATAAACGAAATCGAAATCCACTTTTCCCCGCCAAACGTCACCTCTCTTATCCAGCCTATGGATCAAGGTATGTTGATCGAGTTTTTGAAGTACAGTTGACTTATACAAAGTTATTTTCTGGATTGCTGACGCATGGAAGAAAGTCAAACCCAGTACAATTCATAGATGCTGGAGTAATATATGGCCCAAAGAAATGAAAGATATAGATAATCTCGATATGTAGTACTACATGTATTATAATAGACATATAGATGGCTGAAGACAAAAAGTTTCATACATCAAAAAGTACGTTAATAAATTTAATAACATTATAAGTAGATGATATATGCAGACGTGTACGTGTATCTCCTCTTTTTTTTCCAATTTATTGAAAGTTATTAAAAATTCGAAATCGCAGTAATTTTTTTTTAATGGCACATACTTATAATAATGTATGTGTATGTAAATTATTAATCTCGATTAGAAACGTTGCGATTAATTAAACATGTTCGACTATAATTATGCATGTAATGGGCTAATGCAAATTGAATCCAGTCTCATTCGTGTTAAATCAGCCGTAATAAAGTCCTGACCTTAGAATCGATATCGATTTCCCCAAACCCCAAGCCCCTATTCGCGCTCGCGTTATAACCGTTTAACGAAATCCAATAATCTCCACTTATCGCTTATTATCACCTATTAAACTTATAGGTACATGTAGTATGAATATTTATTAGATTATAGGGTTTTACTGTTTAAATGAGAGAAAAAAAAACAAAAAAACAAGATTAATTTTTTTTCCTTTTCTTCCAAAACATTATCTTTCGCTTTATTTAAATCGATCGATACAGTGATCGCAGCAATAATAGATAATAAACATTCCGAAACGTTCGAAAATTTCAGATTAAACTTTCGGAGAGTTTGTTTGACACGAGAAACAAAAAAAAAAGAAAAGATGGTACCTCCGCGTTTTTTTTTTCATATTAATTCATTGATCTAATTTTTAAAAAGGTCAGATTTTCGTTTTGAAATATCGCGATAATTGAATATCAAAGAGAATTTTCTAATTTTTTTATTTCTTGTCGTTTTCCATTGAATTCGTCTAGCCCAGATTCTGGACTTCATTATCGGTATCGAAACACTGTCAAAGATCGAGGTGGCTGCCCTGTGCGGTAACAGCCAATGGGGATACGATATTGAGTTCGCGCATGCGCGGTAGGCCATTTATTATGTGTATAGGTACTATAGGTACTTTTCTCATATTATATTTATTATTAATTATATATATAAACACGTTCTTAATACTCATATATATATAGGTATAGTATACGTTACTATAATCAATTAATTAATTATTCATTTATTTATTTATTTAATTAATCAATTATTCAATCAATCATATAATATAAATGCTGTATATAATATAATACTAAACCATCTTCAGCTTTTCGACTTTTATATTTATATTCAAATACCGACTTATGTATGTATGTATATATATATATATTCCGCGTAATAATTAAATGAATATTCATATTCATATACATGTGCCACATGTGCATACATACATACACACACACACATTGCGCGCGATTTAAAGTTAAAAAAAAAACACTTGCCATCTAACAGCCTTTTGTATAATATACCTATCAGTATAATATCCATATACAATAATGATGATAATAATAACAATAATAATAATAGTGATAATAATCGTATATTCATTACGTTACACCCCCAGATATATATATATATATATATATATATATATATATATAGGTATATATACCTAAATACACAACTTTGCTAAACATTTATGAATAATTATACATATATGCATAGGTATATATGGAATGCAAGATTTATAGATACCTATAGGTGTATTCAATAGCCAAGATATCAAATTTGTTCATTTAATTAATTTAAATAACAACTTCGGTCCAGATTTCGGTGTCTTTTTTTTGAATTTCAGAATTTCTTGCTAGAAACACGACCACCTGTACAGCATATATGGGGGTCGAAAATAAAACGGCATGGATTAGGAATTTTAGCAAAAAATAAAAAAATAAAAATAAAAAAACAATAAAATTCACTGTCATCATTAATGAATAATTATCATCGTTAGTAATTATTGAACAGGTGATAAATTAGACAAGACAATTTTCAGCCAGTTACATTTCCTTCTCTGTTTTCTTTTTTTGTTTTTGTTATTTACGTAAAATCAAATTTTTTTTTTTTTTGTTCATATATAATATATGTATAAATGCTGTTTCTTTTCATTTCTGCGAATCGACTTCGGTCGGAACGAAAATGATCAACGATTTTTTGCTTTTTCCAAGTATCGAAACGTACGAAATGATCGAATTGATTTTCTTTTTTTGCAAACACACATTTCCATAAGGATATTTTTTATTCAAATTTTTTCACTTCAATTTTACGGCACAAAATGTTTTTTTTTTTTTTTTGCCAAAAATGAGAACGCCACACCAACATATTCCGTGATCATAGAAAATTCAAGAAAATAAATATATGGGTATGGTATAATATAGGTTTGATATTAATAATAATAAGAAGAAGAATAATGATAATATTTACAAAAAAATCGTCATTGTATTGAGATAAAAAAATTAAAAATAAAAATAAACCACTATATATAGATATACAGTAAAATTATCTTATTTAATAGTATATAGTATAGACGTATTCATGAAATAATTAATTAGGTATCATTATACTAGGTGCAAAACTATATATGATTTAAGTAGAAAAAAAGAAACAGGTCGAAATGGAAGTAAAAAAAAAAAAAAGAAAATAGAAAAATTCAATCAAGATTGACATGTTGTACCTATATATAAGATCATCTACACACACACACACACACAGGCCAATAATAATAATAATAATAATAAATTAATAATGTCTGATCATAGTATGGGATACGTTATATATATATATAGGTTTATAAGTAATTCTTAGGTATAATATATAAGAAACAAAAGAAGTATACGTAGATATATTTATAGGTAATGATAATAATAATTATCCAAAGTATAAGATCGTAAAAAAATTTTAAAAAATAAAAAGTTACGACAGTCATACGTAGTACATGTAATATTGAAATTGGATAAAGCATATATATATATATATATTGAAAGAAAGAAAGGAAGGGAAAACAAAAAGAAAATGAAAGAAAACGTGATGCGAGGGAGGAATCGGAGGAATTAGGGGATTTCGAATCATCGCCGTTAATTTATATCGGATTTAATCAACTGAATACCTCTTCTCTTTCTTTTAGTTTTCATTACCTCGCGATATGCGGACTAGAAAAGTTTCATCACCAAAATTAATATAGGTTCGATTATTCGCTATATGTAATGGGTATAATATAATTCTTATTAACTAACACGCATCCTATATACCTACCTATATATTAGTATAGATATAGCAGGTATTAAATTATAATAGTATGATTATTCGATTACTTATATGTTTATAGTACATAGACGCTCGATTTTTTTTTCCCCCCTTTTTCGTTCTTTTTCTTTCCTTTTTTTTTCTGTAAATCGTTATTGTACGCGGTACCAGTCAGTTTTTTTTCTTCGTAACACGGGTACAGTGTATTGCACACGTATCCGAGAATACATGTATACACATATAATAATTACGATAGAAAAAAGAAGAAAAGAAAGAAGAGAAAAAAATGTCCTCCAACGTTATAATATTTTGTTATTCAATTTTTTTCTGTAATTTTTTTTCTTTCTTTTCTTTTCTCTCCCTCTCTCTTTCTTTTTTTTTTATCGTAACAAACCGTGTCCTGCTGTGTCGTGTATATAGGTATAAAAATTTTCAAATGAATAACTAATCAAATTATCGTCATAAGTTCGGCGATTTTTTTACTCTTCAATCTTTTTTTTTTTTGTTTTTCTTTGTCTCAGAATACTTTGCGCATTGTTCAATTACCCACGGAATGGAAGAATAGAAAAAAAAAAAATGTTATGGTTGTCTCACTTCGTATTTGTTATAATATGATTCGTATTGTATCGTGTCGTATCGCGTACGTTATAGCTCTGGGCAAATTAGAGAGATGTTTGAGTAGCTTTCGAAATCATTTTTCATAGAAATATTTAAAAAAAAAAAAAAAAAAAAATATATCAATACATGTAACTTAGAATTCTAACTTAGAATTGAGATGAAGCTTTGAAACTTTGGGACAATTTTTTTTTTGTCGAAAAGGAAGCGTTTAAGCTCATGGGAGAGTAAAAGTTCGAAAATGACCTTATTAAGGACTACCATTAAATATATATAGGTATATATTTAACTATATCGTACGTAGTACACAGGCGTGTATACATACGATATGAGAAAAGTAACATATTACCTAATAATATTAGGAAAGTTTTGGTAATTAAATTAATGATTTAATTAATTATAGTTATTAATATTATTAATATTGTTATTATTATTATTATTATTATTATTTTGCCGTTTTCTTTTTCGTATCCTTTTTCTCAATTATGCAATATGGACAATAATTATTTAATTCAATCAGAATATGATATAATATAGGTAATAGCGCGATTACATTACATTACATTACATTACATTACATTAAATTACATTACAATATACAGTAATATAAAGTTTAATAAATGCAGTGTGGTTTGTGTTAATTACATATTACATATTAAATTGTTACATCTATTTATGTATATATGTATAGAGTATATACATACACATATATATATATTTATATATTATATCAGATGGTTTTGTTATCGCATTATTAATTTAATAATAACGCAGCTAACAGATTTTTTTTCTCCCCCCCCCCCCCCCCCCCCTCTATTCGAAATTCATTGATTCTTCCACCGATTATCATTATCATCATTATCATTAATATTAGTATTAATATTATTGTTATTATTCTTCGTCTTATTATTATTATTACATAGACGACCAGTGAATGCGATATTTTACTTACTCAACGAGATTTATTTAGATTTTCAGTCAAATTTTTTTTTTCTCATTTTTTTTTTCATTCTCATTACATTTAATACGTTGTTATCATCTAACAAATTATTGTTGTTATGGATTATTATCTTTATCGTTATTGTTATAATTACAATCGTTATATTTTATTCGTAAGTCGCATAATGATGAATGAATTGAAAAAAATTGAAAAAAATCAAAATAAAGATAGAAAAAAAAACAACAAATATTCTCTTTTCCAATTTATAAATAAATAAATCAATTATTTATTTATTCGTTTAACATTTCACACGCGGATACGCAATTATTCTATGCATGTTAAATTGTCCATCATCGGTTGCATATACATATATTAAAAAAAGACGAAAAAAAAAAGAAAATTAAACTCGATCATAATAATTGCTACGCGTTTGTTTAATTTGTCTAATTCATGTTTTCTCTTCTCCTTCGTCCGACGATGACGACGATTATTATCGATATTGTTATTATTATTATTGTGATTGTTAAACGAGTAGTTCGGTTTTTTTTCCAATTTATTTCCAATTTTAATCGTTCGTTCGTTATTTATTTATTTATTTCATTCTATTTGTTTACCTCATTATTATTATTATTATTATTATTATTATTATTATTATTATTATTATTACCATTATGCGATTTATATTTATTCAACTTATCATTTTAATTTGAAGATATACAAGTTTTTTTTTTGTTCTTATTCCTTCTCTATTCTTTCTTTTCTTGCTATAGGTATACGCGTTGTTGTTTTTTCTTTTTTTTTTTCTTCGTATCATTATAATTGTCAAAGCATTCTTCTCCGACTCCGATAAAACGCGGGCGTTATATTTCTATATACCTATATTACCTATACAAACGCTTTTTATATTAGACTCTGTGGTATTTGCTCAGTATATAGTTTTTTTTTTTCTCTTCGATGTAGATACATACATACATACATACATACATACATACATACACTGTTAATCTAAATCATTTATCAATGCGTATACTTAATAATAATAATAATATTTAAAAAATAATAATGATAGTAGGTAATAAAAGCAATAATCATCAATCGCTTAAGAGAAATAATACAAAATTTTTTAAATTGATGTTCGATTTTTGAATTGTTGCAAAAACTAGTTTTCCCTAGTTCACAAATTTCCGGAAAACGACGTACAAGAGCATTTCGGTTTGAATTTCAGTTCAGAGACATAAAATAAATAACTAATTTTCATAAGCCGTATAGGACATAGTATATTGCATCTTGATAATAAAGTGTCTCGAAATCGTTCCCTTTCTATCATTTTTTTTCTTTTTTTACCAATTTCATAGTCAGATACCACAGAACGCTTTATAATTGCAATACAAGTGACTATTAATATCTTTGATCCCTATATTATTAAGTATATATCAATTATTAGTTGTTTTTTTTTTTCACAGCTCAAATATGACGTTGCGTGGTCATGTATGGCGATGAAAGGTACACGTAAAATCGTGTTTCTTATACTCACTCACTCACTCACTCACTCACTCACTCTCTCTCTCTCGTTTCTGTTTTTTTTTTCTTTCTTTCTTTTTTCTCTTTTAATAATTTTTTTTTGTTTCCATTTTTTCTTCATTTTTATTTTTATTTTTTATTTTTGGAAGTTATAATAGCTGGTAGCAGGTATATGGGTCAGACCAATCGAGCTCTCGAACACACGATTCAAAATGTATAAAAAAGAAATGAAAAGAAATCGTTTAAAACTGAGCCTTATCAGACAAATTTTTCTAGCCGTTTTATCGTATCAAGACTGCGCGCCGCTATACCTACATATTATGTGTATACTATCGCTGAAAATTATCGATACCGTGTTTAAATCGGGGTAATCACGAGGACCAAAAATCACACTAAATATATCACCTAACGACGGATAAATAGCCAATACTATTTGAGTAATCAATTAATTAATTAATTTAATAATTTATTTATTTATTTATTTATTCAATTATACTATCAATCTATAAATTTTTAACTAGACACAGTATTTGCTACAGCTTCGTAAACTCACCCCGACCGGTAGTCGATTATTTTGCAGTACTAGCGCACAGACGGATAGAATCAATGGGGATATGTACTTCGGGGATCGGTTAGAACTAGTTTATGAAAAAAGAACGAGAATCGGAGACTGATTTTTTCGTATTTCATCAAAAGTTAGTCAATTTCAAGCTTGAAGATCTCGCGTGCAAGCTTTGGTCGGTAGGGGCGCCACTGGGCTAGACACCAACGTCAATATTATGCTCAATTTTGTGCAAAATATCGATGCGTTGCATGTTGGGCCTTCAGAATATCTACGGCAATGAGTTTCGATGAAAATATGCTGAAAAGAAATTCGAAGAAACTGTCTAGTAGCTTTTGAACGTGAAAAAACATCACATCTGCCATTTGCCGAAAGTTTAGCACATCCGAATCCTCGTTAAATTTTTCGAGAAGGGAGAAAGAAGAACCCGTGTAGTACATATCGATGATGATTGTTTACAGTAAAAAAGAACTTATAAAATGTATAAATGCATTTAATTTATAGTATAGACGCATACTATATTAGACAAATCGCAGTCGTCGTATGTGCAGATTAAGATTGTATATACTATACCTACATTGGTTCTTTGGGAACCAAATAGGTAATTCAATTTGTGCTTTTTTTGTTTTATATTTGTATGCTTGTGTGTATCGTATTGTATGTCTGGCAGTTATACACCGTATAACGTATATCGGTATCAGAATAGAAAATAATGATTTCTAATTATAATATAATATAATAATAATAAATTATCACTCTTAAAAATTGGCCCGACGATAATAATTATAATATAATATAATATAATATAATATAATATATGTATAGGTATGAGCGTGTGAGCGATGATTGATTGATTGATTCATTCATATTATAGGTAATAATAATAATTATCGACCCGTTTTCTCATAGGCAATAATAGATAATATTATCCAATAGCTGATAGTTAAAATACTAAAATTTGTAATATTAATTTAAGTTAATTTAAGTTAAGTTAATTTAATTTAATTTAATTTAATTTAATTTAAGTTAAGTTAAGGTACTTATACATACAAATGGCTGATATACATGGATATAACTACATCGTGTATGTATTTTCTGCTTTTCCTTTCTTTCTTTGTTATATTATTATCATTAAAAATCTTTACGCGCTTCTCGATGATCAAGATTTCGAGTGTCTTCTATCTTTCCTTTTCTTTTCATTTACTTAATCATTCGAGGCGGTATGGACAAAAATTCTATCGTAAAAAACTTATTACGTCGCTAAAACGATCAGGCTGACCTTTTTTACCTTCTGCTTAATTCCGATCTGAGCGCTGCAACGAGAAAAAAAGAACAATTCGCATCGTAAGTCAAGTATTCTAGAAGCCGGATGCACGTTTTTCAAAATCCTGTTTAAAGCATTCTATAAATTTCGAATCAATAAGCCAAAATCTGATCAACAAACCTTCGATGATTTCCTGTTTCATTTTCTGAAACTCTCTGCGAACGTCTTTTATTATTTCAGCCTTAAAAGCCTCCATTTCCTGTGCGGACAACGGCGTTCCTTCGTTGACTCCGTTTACTTTGAGCAATGTGTCTTCCGAGGCAGAGCCAAACCTCTTGCGCGCTGACTTTGGGGACTCAGAGCCGTTCGCGAATTTGTTATTAGAAGAGTTGTTCTTATCCCAAGTTCCTTTGCCGGGAGAGTTTTCTGGTTCCTATTAACAGGCGTGAAGGTAACCGCAAGATTAGAACGAAATTATACAGGAAAGAAGAGATTAAACACAAAAAGAATCCAGGATTTTGGCTCATATATACCGGAGGCTGTTCTGGCTGCTTCTTTTCGACAGCTGCACGTCTGCGGGCCAATGTCTTGGCCATCTCGTCCATCATGGAAGCCATACCTCCACCTCCGCCACGTCCAAGGGTTCCGTAGTTACCACCACCCCCTCCGGTAGCACTGCCACTGCTGCTTGTGCTCGAACCGCTGTTCTCAATTGGTTGAGACTGCTGATAGGGTGAAACGGGAGAAGAAGAATTGGTGAAAAGACAGTTTTAGAGTACTTAATGAGATTGGAGTATCTATGCTGCGAAATAAGCTTCAGATTTAGTGTCTATCTCTATCAGGACCTCAGTTATTTATAAATAGAGTATTTGTCTGACAATTTTGGACTAAAGACAGTTTAAAAAGCCGATTTTAGAAGCTTTCATGAAATCTCAATTGGAAGAGAGAGTCTGCCAATGTTGAGAACAAGACAATTCGATGCACAATTTTTGATCAATGCTAGTCCGAAAATCTAACTTTATAAGACTTTATGAGATTTTGATTAGAAAAGAAAGTCTTTTTCCCAAACGAGACTCAGATCTAGTATTTATCTCGATCAGCAGCTTAGTTATGAACAATTTTCAATCAAACCCACTTTCAAGTTTCAAAAGCCAGTTTTAGAATATTTCATCAGATTTTAATCATAAGAGAGAATCTCATTTTTCAATCAATCTTCGGATCTATTATCTACCTTGACCAGGAGCTTAGTTATTGATAAAGAATGATCGAATGTACATCCTTGATCAAGTTATTCAAATTTGTGAAAAGCCTCACACCAAAGTTCAAACGAGATCACAGAGGTCGAAAAATATCAGTTTAAACAAAAATTAGTACCTTGAAAACTTAGATATTACTGTTACAAATATTAACAAGACAATTTGAAAAAACTTGGCAGCGTTCTCACCTGTTTCTTTTTAAGCCTGGCAGCCTGCAGGGCAGCAGCTAGCGAGTTGTTATCAGGTGGTGCGTCAGGGTTGTTAGAATTAGCGTTGGGTGCGGGCGGGGGTGGAGGTGGGGGTGGGGCAGCCGGACCACCGGCTGGTCCGATGGGGGGTGGCGGTGGGCCATTGCTGCCAGACGGAGGAGCATACGAGTTAGAATTTAGTCCGGAATGATTGGGATACTGATTGACCAAATTAGAAGGTGAACCGTACGGATTTGCCGAGCCATTGCCAGAGCCAGTACCAGTCTGCGCCGTAGCACAACTTCCGTACTGCTGACTACCGACCGAACCGATAGTAGCATACTGCGACTGGCTTTGACTCTGATTTTGCGAATGTGAACCATTTCCGATAACTGCGTACTGGTTTATTGAACTGCTACTACCGTACTGACTGCTCTGACTATTAGCATACTGTTGTTGTTGTTGCTGCTGCTGCTGCTGTTGCTGTCCATTCTGAATGCTCTGACTACTACCGTAATGATTTGAAGAAGAAGATGAAGTTGTAGAACCGTACAAACTGGTCTGACTACCGTTGTACTGACTATTTTGACTTGTAACGCCGATTTGCGAATACTGAGCGGTTTGTTGAGCTGCAACAACAACGCCGTACTGGTTCCCTTGATTTGACCCATATATTTGTTGTTGGGATTGCGACTGGCTAGGAGTTTGGGAGGATGCGTACTGGTTAATCATCGGAGGTGGTACAGGCGCTGTGTTGTTCACAATTGGGGTTTGTTGGTAGTTTATCGTCGCGGGTGGACACGGGGGGCACGGAGGGCACGGCGGACACGGTGGTGGAGGAGCTGCCGGTGGTTGTGGCGGTGGAATCGGAGGACCGCCAACCCCAATTTGTGACTGTGCCGGGATTATTGGACCCGGCATTACCGGCGGTTGGGGTGCCGGAGGTGCGGACGAGGTCCGATGATGACCTGGCTGTTGTTGTGAGGCGGGAGGACAGCCGGGTGAAATAACACTAGGACTGCTCATTACTGGTAAGAAAACAACAACAACAATAACATATTGTTACGTGACAAGAAGACAGAGATGAAAGATTCTCTTGAATCCCAATCAAACTCACCTTGATTTTGCTGAGACATTCGTCGCTCTTGAATAATCGCTACATCTTCTCTGGTCATGGTTCTGTGTGAAATTTTAGACATTATTAGAGAACGTTTTAAACATTTTGAAATTATTTGTTTGTTTTTTTATATTTTTTTATTCAGAGCGTGTGGAAGACAGTTAGTGCAAAGCGAATTAGTCAGCCAGCTAGACTAACGCGTAAGTAAAAAAAAAAAAATTAGAATTACATAGTTATACCTCTAGAAACCGGCTACCTAGAAAAGAATGCTATTAAAATTTGAAACATTTTCATTAGTAGCTTAGTTATGTTTTTTGTTCTGATATTTATTAATTAGCCCCTGGAATCTAACGTTAATCATTGGGCCATGTTCATAGTATTGCTATTGTACAAATCTATGTATTATCTTGCAAGCTTTTACATATTATCATTATTTCCTAACAGGATTCGGGAAAAGATACTAATCATTTATCTCTAGTGACATGGACGCTGACGGTCATGCACGGTCATTGGATTCATTTTGTATGACGGAGAAAAAAAACAATCGAAATTTGTAAAAAAAAAAAATTTTGAAAAATGTTGGGTACCCGCATGTGGGTACTCAAAATTCAAGAAATTGCCTGACTAAAATTCTGCACGATCTCAAGAATTTTTATAATGAAAAAAAGGGAAGTATTTCATAAGAAAACGGCTAAACTGGGGTTTGTAATTAAAAACCCGAGAATAGCGAGGGCCGGTGATTTTTTTTCTGAGATTATTCAGGCGTCGTTAGAATGCGGGAAACAATGGGTATAAATAAAAGGAAGGCAGCTGGGTATCGACGTGTAACGTTAATAATTATTCCAGCACCGACCGAGGATACAGCAAAGTCAAGAATAATATCCGGAAGTCGGAAGTCACCTCATGACGTTCTCACGATCAGCTGGTGAGCTGCGTGGAGTCGCGCCACCCCCAACCTGAATGACGGTTGTGATGCCGCTTGCTATCGGGGTCGCGGGTGCCGAGGGGGGAGCCGGGATTCCCCCGAGGTGTCCCAGCGACAAGGACACCCTCGACACGCTTCCTACGCTTCCTACGGTCCCTACCATCCCTAGGCCCACAGGGCCTGCCGCACTTTGGATCTGGCTTTGACTTTGACTCTGACTTTGATTTTGACTGGAAGCACCCAACACATTGACGAATGACGATACAATACACGGTTACAATTTTCAGGGATATTTTATTGACACGTCAGTTCATCGCAATATTCACTTTTCGTTTTTTTTTTCGTTTTTCTAGGTATTCGGGTATTTGGTACTTTTCACGGAAATATACCCACAGAAGGGTCTCAGTTGATCAGTTATTCAACTATTTATTTAGTACTTAGTTATTTAGGCATCCAATCATTCACTTATTCATTATAGAAATTTAGTTATTTGAAGTTATATTCATTAAATTGCGTAACTGGTACCTCGCAAAAAATGTAACTTGGTACTTTCCACGAAAATATATAAATGCATGTCACATCGTAATCTTTAATCTGTTATTCAGCTATTCAGGGTAGTACTCTGTTACTTAAGTATCGAACTATTCAGTTATTCATTTCTTTGAGCAGTGGGTACTTTGAAGAAAGGATTCCCAGTTATTTAGGAAATTAGTTATTCCAGTTTTAAGTTATTCATCAGATTGGACATTTGGTACTTGTCAGCAAGCATTTTTAGTTACTTGGTACTTTGAATAAGAATTATAGTACCAAACGCGTCTCACATCGTAATCTCGAATCAGTTACGCAGTTATTAAGGCAAAAAATGATTCAGTTACTCATTCTTCGAGCATTGGGTACTTTGCAAGAAGACTTTATCGTTCCTCAAGTATTCAGATATTTAGTTATTCAGTTATTTACGTACGCAATTATACAGTTACTCGAATATTCAATTATTCATTGATTCTGGAATTCAGTACTTTCCAGAAAATTCTTCTAGTTATTCAGTTATCTGGTTATTTGGGTATTTCTTCATTTAATTCCCCAGATATTTAGGTACCGAGTTATTCACCCATTTGAAAATTCGACTACCTAATAATTTCCCTATACAATTCAATACTCGTTTATAAATTTATTAAATCATCTAAATACTTTTCAGAAAATATTTCCAGTTATTTAATTACTCAGCTGCTTGATACTTTCCAGGAAAGTACAGTCCCGCCTCAGACTCGTTAATTAATTACCTGATGTCCGCTAACTAGGTACATATGTTTAATTAGGTACTCCGCTGTTATTCAGGTAGTTTTCTATGGCTTTGTAATACCTGAATGCAAGCTGGATTTTATGTATTGCCTATAAACTTTTTGTTTGAAAAAAAAAAAAAAAATTCTCAAGCCTACGATTACTTCTTTCACACATAAAGTACTAACCATAGATACATTATTTAATACAATTCGACAAAACGAGTCTAAGAAAATAGCGTAGATCCATTAATGTCGAGAAATGCGTCAAGGAAATGATCAATTTCTTTTAAAAAATCGATATTACATAATACATCTTAGGTATAAATTTCGACAGTAGTTTCAGGAAGTACTCTCAAACTCGACACCTACATTAGCTGCGTTTTCCTATTCACAGTCCTAAACTATACCTACTAAAACGCTCTCTGCGCCCCAACTTCCTGTTTACATACATTTACATTATATACACATAATATATGTATGTATCTATGTATATAGATACCCGCAAGGAACTAGATGACATATTAAAAAAAATCTATACAACATACACGAGCCAGATTTCATGGAAAGTCCCGTCATACAGTCGAACAAAACGAAAAAAGGAAAATTGTTCACAGAAATTTTACACTTTACTCATATTCTATGTATGTATACATAAATTGGTCAATTCAGTCTGAAGATACGACTTTTACGCCCCGGATCTTTCCTAATCGTCATGATCACGATTTTGTCACGAACTACGAATTTCCACAAATTTTACTGACGCATGGATTCCCGGCTGTACATCGAGACTGTGTAATGACTTTTCTTGGAAAACCGATAATCTTGGAAAACCGATAATCTCCACAAATGATATAATCGCCAACGTTGCACACATGCCGAAAAGGATTAGGTGCCCAAATTTAACTGATAAACTTCAAAATTGGAAGATTTTTATCTCGAAAACTAGAAATACCATATTCATCAAAAGTCTGCCCGAACTGTTTTTTTTTTTTTTTTCGCACCTCTGTCCGACGAAGAACTTGTTCTATTTTATTCGATTATGGGATTTCCAAATGAAAATTTCTTGAATTTCCTTGCAAGCAAAAAAAAAAATTCCGCAGATCTTTTTCGAATTTTTTTTTATCGCCGAGATTAAAAGAGTACTATTTTTCCGCAGCAGCCTCAAAAATAGACGAATGAGTAACCCCGACGAGTGTAAACGACAACAAAATTAACAGAATAACAACGACAACAAAATTTGTAAATGATAGAAAAAGACAAAAACAGGGAAAAAAATTAGATTAAATTCTATCGTGAGTTCGAAGGACCAACCTGTATCCCATATCCTCGTCGTACTGGGCGGTTCCCAGTGGCTGTTGTTGTTGAGATTGTTGCTGTTGTTGGTAGCTCGGCGGTGCTGCAGCTGGAGCAACTAGTGGCCCCAGACTTCTCGAGATGTTGTTTCCGTTGCTGAGAACCTGACCGCACAACCGAAATTGAATGAAATTAAATGAAATTAAATGAAATTGAATGAAATGGAATAAACTGAAATGCCCCCAAATTAACGTAGTTCAAACTTATTTTATATCATTATCATCGATAACAGTTAGGTTTCAATCGGTCAATTTTATTATTGCGATCAATTGGTGGGTACGACCCAGAGATTATTGGCGAACAAAAAGAGAAGAAGGACTTTAATTGATTCTTAAATTACACCGATACCTTAATTACTACAGAAATTGTTAAACGATTTTTCGTTCGTTACGACGAAGAAATATCAAGAATCAAATTCGACTTTAGACGATGGTTTTTTGAATTTAGTCAATATCCTGGTGAGAAAAGTCGTTTTTATTCTACGTTTGTTCTTTTTTCTTTAATATTATCAATCTTTCCGGAAAAAGGTGTTTTTCAAAACGTTGTAGTTTGCTGAAAAGTTGTCGAAACTATTCGAAAAACGAATCAGTTCGACGTTTGGACTTTCAACTTCAAGATAGTCGTCTTCAAATTCGTTTGAAATTGCCTATGGCTCAGCCGCACAGTTTTTGATAAAAAGTTGCGAGGTGTACGGAAGGAATGATTTTTTCAAATGCTTCTATAGTGTCCAGAAAAAATCGTAGGAATTTTTTGGCAGCGACGTGTATGAAGCTTGAAGTTTCCTATTCGCGATACTTTCTTCAAAATTTCTCTACGATTTTTATTCGCTGAGTTATGCCATCTTGAGTCACGTGACTGGTGAGTATTACTCCGAGTGTTACTCAATATTGAATAGCTGGGTGAAAAAAAATCGTAGAAAAATTTCAAAATAGGGATTTCGAAGAGGAGACTTAGACCTTCAAAATCACTGCACTGAAAAATTTCATAATTTATTTCCTTCTCCATGGCATCAAAGTTTCGAAAATTAGTTTCTTCGTACACTTCGTGTCTCTGCATTGAAACCTGCACAGCTAAGTCAGGAATGATTGCAAACAAATTTTAAACGAACGATCTTAAAGCTGGAATTTCAAGCTTCAAAATGCTCTTTTTACAAATTCATTTCGACAATTTTTCACCGAACTACAACGTTTCAAAAAAGGAGAACTATATTTTGGAAAAATTCACGCGGACTGTTATCTCTTCTGCTCGGTGTACTTGCTGCAATAAAGTTTCGAGAGATGGAAGTAAGCGAGAAGGGAAAAACCTTGTCGACTTTTAAAACACGGTTTATCGTTCGTCTTGTTTTCCTTCCTCGTTTTTCTTTCCTAATTAAATTCGCTGGCGAGTCAAAAAATTAAAAGGACGGGTTCGACGGAGAGTCCTGCATCTTTCATGCCAGTAGGTATGGTAGGTAGACAAAAGTACCTGACTATTCGCACGCGGTATAAGTTGGGGACAAGTTATCCAATTACACGGCATGTGCTCGATGCACAAGTTCCCTCTCGTTCTTTCCTACTACCATACCATACCATACCTCGCCGCCTCCGCCGCCGCCAACGTCCGGTTAATTTCGTGTGCGACCAGCCTAACAATGAAGTAATTCAATATCTACAGCTGTATAAAGTATCCGTAGTCTCCGGGTATAAGCAGAGGGAAGCCTAGCTTATTCATGTTCTTATAGACTACTACGAAAGAAAAGACTTTCATTCAAGAATATACTATGCACCTCGAGTCAACCCTTTGCTCTGGGACTAATTCTATGCTAATTTGATCCCGATGGAAAGAAAAGATGTTAGTTTTCAGTGTTTTTTTTTTTTTTCATCATCGAAACTAGTCAAATATGACAAGATTTTCTGTATTACTTTCTTTCGAATTTCTTCATTTGTGATTTTTTGCACGCAAATTTGGATCAGAAGTCGAATTTTTGTAGGAAAACCAAATTTTTGTATGAAAAGTATCATTTCTGGCGTTCAAATGATTCGAATCGAAATTCAAATTTTCGCATCGTAACAATATTTTGTATGAAAAAAAAATCCAATTTTTGTATGAGAACAAAAATCTATTTAAAAAAAATCAAATGTTTATATGGAAACAAGAATTCGCGTGAAAGTTCAAATTTTCGTATAAAAAGAATCGAATCGTTGGTTTCGTGACCAAATTTTGTATGAAATTGTTTTCATTTTTTTCTCATTCCTATAAAAACCGGAACTAGAATTGTCGAGAAACTTACGTCCAGGGCCTGTAGCATAGCTTTGGCGAATGCATCGGCGTCGTCTTTGCTCGAGAAGTTGAGTCCATAAACTTGTTTGTTGTCGCGCCATTGATGAAACGTAACCGTAGCCTGGTTGTACTTTAAACCCTTAAGAATTGCGCAGTTTATAACGATCTCGTGGTCCTGGAGCTTGCGTCCCACCACGCGAAAGGTGTTGTTCACCTGGTGGTGGTACAGCTGCACCTTAGACAAACCCGATGAACTTCCGCTCGGTACCCATTTCTTGTTCACGTCGTCGTACACCATCACCGACGCACGTGCGGATGATATGCTTATCTCACTGAAACAAGAAAACGAAAAAACCATGACGAATTACAGTTCGGGACTTCAGATCGTTGAGCATGTTTCAAAATCGACAAAAATCGTCCCAAACTTTGTTGCGATCTTAACAGTAGCTCGAAACATTTGGAAAACTGTGCAAATTTTGCAACGAAATTTCTCGAAAATGCGAAAAGGATGTTCGAGTATCTTTCGAAATGGAAATGGAATGGAATCGGACGCATAGATTCATGTATCCCTTTATTTTCATCAACAATAATTTATCTATCAATATTCAATACCGTGCCCAGTACTCCGCCCAATCGGAATGCCTTTTTTGTTCAGCAGCGTTCATATTGTCGTTTTTGTTTACCGGTAGACTCAGGTAGTATGGGGTAGGTACCGTTAGGTGTCAACACCCAAAGGTAGACGCAGTGTCTCCCCTTTTCACACCCCAGTTTCGAGGAAGCCGTCTAATTGTAAGACGACTCGATTGCCACCAGGGTTGAGGTAAACGATGCCATTTTCTTTATCTTTTATTCTCTCTCTTTTTCTTTAGTATTTGTCCTGTTATTTCTTTCGTCTTTGTTTCGTTGTTCTTCTCGCACTGACTCGAGTTTTGATAAGTATTATAGTGGTTTTCCTGTTTTAGATTAAATTCTTTTTTTCTTGTCTCTCTTTGTTTTTTTTTTTCAACTGTTCATACACGCACTGAATAATGGATTGTGTAATATCATGTAGTGTTCACTCATTCACTCAATTTTATTCTCATTTTCATAGACAAAGAAATTATCGGGTTTAATGGTAGAATATAATATCTATTGATAGAACTATACGTAACTTTGAACACAGATCGTGTGAATAGATATAATAGACTGGAAATCGACTGATACTTGTCCAATAAGCTTAGTTACATCAACTGGTATTCGGTCAAAAAACCCCAAATTTTTTGAATACTATGACGATGTGTCGATGGAATCGACTGATATTCAGTCCAATCAAAGAATATTCTTCAAGTATCGTGACTCTGTTCAGTTCTATCAACTGATACTTGTTCAATCAGTTTTTCCAACTGATATTCACTTCCACTGACAGAATATCAAAATTTGTCCTCATTTGTTCGACTGACATACTATTCCTTACTGTAGTACATCCTTTTATCAGTGTAGATTATTGCAAAATTCAAAACACGCACTGGAGAATATACTGTTCACACTGAATCAGGAGTAGCACTGGTTTACCACAGCACATAGAGCGTCGTTGCACTGAATCTAAGAGTTTTAGATAAATTGTAGAACTGAAGCGATTGGAGAAAGTCTTTTTTTCTTCAGATTTTGGGAAATACCAGAGTTTCCTAAGCGACAAATGCTCCTCAGTTACAAGATCAAACCGTACTGTGTCAGACGGGGCAGTCGTAACGTGGAATCAAAAGTCCAGAGGATGTTTCTGACCGCGTTTCCGGAGGACGCACTCACCCGATCCTGATAACGACTGCACACACATATTTCTGATTTTATGTAGAACACATACCAGGCTTTATCGATGCTACATTATTTATTTATACAATTATTATAATGACACATAACTGACAAAGTATTATTAGCCTTCGTCCAACCCACTCGGATATCTCAAACTGTATCTTCCGGTCTTCTTCTCCGACAAGGCTTTTCAGGATCAGAAAAATGCACTTCTCTTTATTCTCGAAGGTTTGAAAGGTGGTCCGACGTCTTTTCTCATCGAAGACGTACTTCTTTTTCTACTTTTTTACTATTCGTCAAAAAAAAAAAAAAACACAAAATGGAAAAACCTTCCACTGGCATTACGTAATGTCAGTGGAATAAACATTTTTATTGCCACAGTTCATCGTCAGCTCCCTTCGCTGATGCAGTGATGATAGACACAATTGTTTAGTATCCAATAACTAATGTACCGAAGGAGGTCAAACGATTTACGCTCCGCAAGTGATGAGAGGGTTAATTTTTAGTTCGTTCACTTTAAATTTTATCGAATCCCGATCACACTGCATTCATTCAACAGAAACTGTGGATTTCTTCCTCTTTTCTTCTGCTTCTTATGGACAATTTTGATTTTGAATCTGAGTTGGTGTCGCTCACTTCAAATTCTCGTCACTTCTCTGATATCGACTCGATAATAATGAAGAAGTTGGATTGATGGATTGTTTTCGGATGAAATCGATCCATGGAATCAGAGTAGACGACGGAATAGACAGTCTCATGCTATAACGCGACTCAGTTGCAGGTTTTATGTTTCAGTTTCTGAGATCCGTCATCCGTCTACACGGTCTTACATAAATGCGTAAATGCAGGTTCATTTCCGTAATCATGTCAGCGGTCTTTGGTCACAGTGAAACTCTACGCTCTCTGTATGCACGTACGTGTATGTAACAAGCTTCAATCCGCTCTGTCCAGGTATAGAATCTATTCAAAAGCCCTTTCGAAGTCATTTTTCTCATCCGAATTTCAAACCAAGTCTCCTAAGATCGAGCAAACTGCATAAAACATCACAGTTGCTCGTTAATCTCAAAGACAGCCTCAAGGAATGGACGTTCCCGAGTCTTTCTTCAAATAGGCTAAATCTCGTGCACCTATGTATCATACATCTCTAAGGCTATGGTATAGCCAGTGCTGGAATGATTCCACGATGATTTTTCGTACATATACAATATGCTATCTCATGGAACCACCACCTTACTTGCACCTGCAGTGTAAGAGTGGTGAAAGGCTCCTGAATTTGCACACATGTACACGGGCCTTGAATGTGTATAATGTCTCTTTGCTCTGGTTTCCAGACTTGGTTTTATCTTACAACTTCTCACTGCTACAAGAGGACATATACTCTGTATGCATATATATATGCGTGTATGCTTGTGTACGTTGGCGATCAATCATGGCGATGATTCACCTGTGTGTCATTTATAGCAGCGTAACGTCGCGCTAATTGTTTCCACCTGACTCGATGTTACTTTATGTCGAGGTGGAATTTAATTTCCTGATATTCTCGTGCTGCTACTGATGATCATCATAATTCTCGGCCACTCCTGCACACTGTGATATCCACTCATTGCAATACCGAAAATTATGTGCGATGACTAAGGGTGACTAACCAGTGTGTAATTTTCTCTCCCTAGAAAGTCAACCGACAAAATTCGACTACCTATTTATCCAATAAGAACAGAATCGATACTGTGCTATGTAGTAGGTACGATAATGAATACGCTCTCGACAACGACATCGAATTTTGTCCCAGAAACTCGCTTTGTTTAATATTTTATTGTATATTTATACAGAGGTTAAAAATGCAGTAAAATTCTCGTAGCTTCAAATTTCGAGGACATTTGCCATTTCAGCTTCCATTCTTCGTTCTTCTATCTTCTGTCTTCTGTTTCTAAAATTTTTCATTACGTTTTAAAAACACAATAAATACAATGAGACAAATTCAAAATCTTGTCTTTTCTTTCTTTCTTCATTCCTTCGTCGCCTTCTTCTTCTTCTTTTTCTTTTTACTCTTCATGGAATTAGACCGACCAAACTATGTTGTACACAGTTTCGGTTGAATGGAACCTTTGGTCACGTGAATGAATGTGATGAGGAGAGTAGAGCTCGCGCGTTCTCAACTAAATTCTTAAAATTAGATCCGCCGCTAAGTTTAAGGGGCGTCGGGTCGTCGGCGATCGCAAAAACGCGTGTGGGGTTTCGCGGTGCGGGGGATTGGTAACTGAGCAAGTAACAAAGTAACCAAGTAACCAAAATAAGTGACAGAATTATACCGCGTCTACGCACGTCAATGTGTACATATATTTATACATGTAAGGAAGGTATACAAGTGTATATAATATACCATGCAAATTAATACGGTTGGCGACCCTGCAGATCGCGCCCGAAATGCAAATTACGTTTGGCACCATTGACGATGTTATTGTTTCGCTTAGCTTAGCCTATACAAATATATTTCAAGTAAAAACAGAAAAATCAGGTATATTCTTTCGCGCAACGTCGAGTGTCTTGTAAAATTAAGTTTATACGCAGGTACAGTCGAGGGGAGGGAAAGAATTTTATTATAAATCACAAACACTTCGCGATTTCCAATTATCTTATCGATCAAACGTTTTATCATCGCTATTTTTATTATATGAATAATCGAAGAATCAATAAAATTAATTGAATCTCGATGACGGCGTCAATTCTTACAGAAACGAAACGAAGAACTTTTGGCTGAAACTTTTTCAAAAATAGACTAGAAAAATAACGAAATAGTAAACAGAAATCGAGAAAATCGAATGCGGAATCTTTTCTTCTAATTTTCGCTAGAATTCAAAACATTTTTTACACGCGCGCAGATAAAGCGATATCTTGGTCAATTTCTAGTAGTTTCTTTTTCTTTTTTCTTCTTTTTTTTTATTCTTGGACCTGAAAATGTCGATCATTGAACCGTAGGTATTCACAAAAGATTGTTAGGTATGTTTATGGAACGGTTTTGTCGTGGATACTTTATACCTACTCGAACCCGGGTATTTATGGTTATATGTAAACAGGCTGTCGTGTAGTAGATCAGCCACGGTATACTCAGAGGTAGTACATACCCTATGTACACATAGATATAGATAACACGAAGTGTACTATAACGTATAGGGTTCTCTTTTATCACCCATTGATAATGATGACCGTTGAGGTGAACGCGAGCGGACCTCGTCTTCGTTTCTCTTATTGTATTTGAGGGGGAAAAAAAAAAAAAAAATGTAAATAAACAAAGAATAATAGAGAAATGAAAAGAAAAATAAAGAAACTGAGAAGTAAATAATAACGATGATAGAAAACGTAATGAATTCTCGCCGATTTCGTTGGATTAATTAATTAATGTACTTGAGATAAGCGGAAATTGTACTCTCGGCGATATTATCGTCTTTATTCGAAAGAAACAAACTTTCAATTTGTATAGGGCATTCAGTCCTGAGTTCAAACAAGTTGAGGTAGAATTCAGAGGAAATCACCTATATGAAGTTATTATTTTCGGTTTATATAGGGCATTTCCTGCCTAGTACAATAGAGCCGAAGTCGAATTGGCAGAGAATGCCTTATACAAGATCGACTCTGTTTTTGTATAGGGCATTCGATGGCGAGTAGAAGAGGAAAATCGCGAGGTTGGAATTGGCATGGAATGACCTATATAAACTAAATATTTTCGAGAAACGACCCATACAAACGGTTCAAATCACTCATATAGGTCATTCCAGTCGAAGTCGTTGGCCCCGAAGGCCTCAGCTTCAATTATGTATTTATATAGGGTATTCCATGCCAAGTGGAAAAGGAAGATCAGGAGGTTAGAATTGGCACAGAATGACCCATATAAACTCAATATTTATATGACGCATTCCATACCAAGTGTAAAGAAGAGAGTGTGGAATTTTCGAGAAATGGCCCATACAAACGCTTCAATTCACTTATATAGTCCATTCTCACCGAAGTTGCGTAAAAAAAACATTTTCGTTAGAATTGGCACCGAATGCCCTATACAATTTCCGAGCGGGGTTAGGAACCGTTCTCGCGTCTCACCGGCTCGCTTTGGATCGCAACGTGCAAACATCGGCTACATACATTAAAAGTCGCAATTCGTAGAAGAAACGTCTTTCCATTGGTTAATTTGAAAAACATGATGAATAAAACGAGGAGACGTTGAAAAGAAACAGTTTCGAGCACCGAGGTCGTAATCCTACGACTCGGCTAAGCAATGTTATTATACCTATACTGAAACGAACTAATACACAAGTTGTTGAATACTATGAACTATGGAGAACATAGTTCATGAGTATTCGAACAGATGCACCAGCCGCGGCACGGGCTAACCGACCGTCCGCCTCGTTTCTTCTCATGCTTCGTTCGTTCGTTCGTTCGTTGGTTCGCCTACTACCTCATGGAATACACCCCGAAATATTCACAGTCAAAAATCGTTACGGTTACAGAGCTCTCTGCCATGAGTTAGGGCTGTTGCAGGTAGGGAGCGAAGACACCGCCTAACCTTAACCGCCTAGATCACAATATCATAATATCGCGTTATAATGTGGATTTCCACTCTGTATACGGTGACTAATAACTCGTAAATCGTACAGTATTCGTGAACGCGGTTTATAAAACGCCGTATTTTGTTATTCGATGATATAAATCGATGGGTTCGAATATCAATCGACAAACCAAATAACCGCGATCATAATAACAACAAACTTAATGGTATTTGATTTGAATAAATTATAAGTACGGAGGAGATGATCGTGGTCGTCGATTATCTCGGATTGTTGATATCTCGTTTAATAACTCTTTCCACCCTTATGTCGCTCGCTCTTTTCATCTTACTCGCTATTTCATACTACAAGTAAATAAGACCGTGGCGAGTATAAACAATTGAGTTTTATCAGATTGATATATCAACGGGTAGCTCGAAGTACGACAAAGAGATAGCTCTTTAATTTAAAGAATTCAAGAGCTGAACGAGATTAGTTTAATACAGATGGATATTGGCGGGTATAATAAATAATAAGCCAACGAAAAAGTGAGTCACTAACTCGGTTCTGCTTCCTACTTGCTGGTAGAAGAACAGACTAGGGTACCCTACCAGCAGTAGCAGTGCTGGCTGCTAGTCAGCGGTTGTTCTTCTTCGTTTTCTATTACTTACTTCATATTTTCGTTTATCGTTGACTGCTATGCCTTCGTACAAGGTGAATGTCTACGTTTGCAAAGTATTTCACTTATCCCATTAAAACAAGCGAGATTTTGACAGGATTTACGGTAATTCGACATAAATAATACCGACACTAACACCACAGTAACACCCTATTATACATCCAAGCGGCCATATTGCCGACTCGGACTCCTGCTTCGCTCTTGTGCAATGCAGTTTCATCAAGATAGACGACTTATACCCCTACGGAGGACGTGCCGAGCACCGAAACACGCTCCATCTAGCGAGTAAAATCTACATGAAAATAATGCAGGAAGGTACCATCCACATTATCGACGCAGATGTCTGTTTCTTCAGCATTTCTGTCTTGATTTATGTTCATTTTACACATAGATCCGTGTTTGGATCAAACTCTGCCTGACCCACTGCGCATAGATCGATCTAATCCTCACGATTTCCTGTTCTAATCTTGAACGATGATCATTTTCTTAGAAAGCAGTAGATTTTGTATGCAGAGGGAAATAGATCGATTCTTTTTTGTCGGATTTATACTCGAATATATAGAATTATTTAATGACGGATCAGTACCAATAGAATGGATTGTATCTGAGCAGATACCTTTCTTACCAATTCAGAAATGAAGTTTTTACGATTGTTTATCGTTTGATTAGACCCCTTCTTTACCTGGCTAGAGAAATTGAGGGAAATTCAAAATCTGCTTGAATGGCATGTGCATTTTGAACCGATTGCTATTCTTTCTTACGATGGAAATGTACTTGGGGAGATAACAACGTAGGAAATATCAAGAAGTTTAGTCCAAACGCGAGTTTATGTAACTGAACGCTGAAACCAATGACTATGAGAATTTTTTATTTCTCGGTACAATAATGATACGATATTCATCATATGAGTGTGAATAACGATTTCTAGCGAATTAAATACCGAATGTATAACATCACATGAATACATGATTATATTCAGTTTTATCTTCACTGAAAAATCTCGTGAGCCCAGATTATGTTATAAGGAATTCCTCTGTTCAATATATTTATTTTACATGTTTCTTAACGCTCTATACTTTACCACAAAGTAAACTGGCAACAGCCTCGCGGTAAAGTTTCCGGTTATTCTTACACGTCAGTGGGAAATTTGTTTGGCATTAACTCGCGCCTTATTCGTAGCGGAAATTACTTTGTCTGTTTACAATATAGGCATAATATAGAGTCTGGTGTAAACTCTAATCGTCATAGCTAAAAAAATTTCTTTTTTTTTGTCCCTTCTGTCTCGCCTAAAAAAAATGGAGAGGATCGATAGTGAAATGAATAAACTTATTTAATTAAATACATGTAATTTTATTCAATTTTTTTTCTTATTTTTATCATTATACACGATTTGTCAATGTTTTTGATTTTTGATTACAAAACTGTTTATTATATATTAATACTGGTACTCTGACAATTTATTTGCTTATTATTACTCAAACATACCCAGGTACAATAAATTACGATTATTAATTGTTCAATTATTCAAAGGTCCTTGTTCAGGTGGTAATAATGTGCATTCAAAGCCAATGCAACTGTGATCCACGTAATATAAGGGGACAATAATAGTGCTGACTTGCGTTTTACCTTCCAGAATAGATAGATCGTCCCGACGACGAGTATCCATAAAATTATCATGTCGATTAGCGACTAGAAAATTGAGAAGAAAATTAATATTATAGTTGATGATTTATAATTAGAAGCAGAAATATAATTTATTGTAGAAATTTTTCAATTATTTATAGACAAGGGATCGATCATATTTTAATAAATTTAAACTCTTGCTTATGGTTTTTTGTTGTTTATTAATTAAAAAAGTTATTCTACTGAAAAAAAAAGGAAAAGGGATTAGAGATTTTTCTTACCACGAGAATAAGATTCCATACGAAGAAAAACGGCGTCCAAAACCAGTTGACTATGAGCTGACAAGCGTAGATTCCTAATGGTAGCCACAATTTTTGTACACCTTCGCCGTGTTTGAAAATATAATAAGAAGCCATCCCCATCATTGAGTAAACTATCGTCCAAACTACTGGGAAAAGCCAATTTGGAGGCCTCCAGGATGGGTGCACCACCTCATTCTGTGAAAATGAGAAAAAGAAAATGAAAAATCGTTTAGGTTGAGATTCGAAAATTGTTTTGAAAAATTTATCAGCTCAAACAAAAAAAAAAAAAAGAAGTTGCAAGAAGTAATTGGAATCTTGGAATAATTATTGTGGCTAGAATTTCTTGTGGATAAAAAACAAAAATGGTAAAACGAAAATTGGGAAATTTTTTGATTGGACAAAAAAAAAAACAAAAAAAAGAACAGTAAAATTTGATTATCTTTATAAGATATGAAAGATTATCACGTTTTCACTCCTCTGAATATTTCTAGAAGAAAAATTAAGTCCAACAATAATTTTGGCCATTCTTTGAAAAATTTGTTATGAATCACTTCACTTCTTTATATTATTACTATTGATGACACGATTATGTGATGATACAGTTTTTGAATCAGCGTGTAAAAACCAGAAAACAAATTGGGGATGTAGGTGCAATTTTTTAACACTTGATTTGAAAATAGAATCACAAATTTTATATAATCTTTCGATCGTTGAGAAAGATAGAAAGAAGAACTACGAAAACTACTTCTATATTAAAGCTAGTTTCACACGAAGAGATTCATAGCTACAATGTTTTTGAATTCTACCAATTGACACTGAATGGATGAAAAAGTACCATTTTTTGATAACCAAATTACCATTTTGTCCTATAATAGATCGAAAAATGACACAACTGTCAACAAAATCGTACAAATTGTAGGTAAGATAAAAAAGTGCCATTTTTTTTTTTTTTTTTTTCAAAATGGCACCTTTCTCGATAGATGATTATACTTTAATGTTTCATAATCGAAGCTTACCTCGAACCAATCTCTATCCTGCCACAGGGCAACTCCGACCCATCCACCAGCGTTTGGAATTGCAATGGCAATAAGGAAGTACCAAACATTGTCGGGTTTCTTTGGGGCCATCTTGACTCCACGAAGTTTTTTGCTAAACTAAACGTTCTGGCCTTTGATCGCGGCTGGATATAATATATAACAGTCCTCTACAGCGGCTCCTATCTTTGGCCAAACGCTTTATCCGACTAATAAATTGATAAAACATGATACTATGATGCATTCGCCACTGCCTCGTGGAATGGTATCGTATACATATATCAGTAGCCATCCGGCGTGGGACTGTTTACGTAACTTTAACATACGTCAGATTCGACACGTTGGGAATACGTAACTAAATATTTCCAGAAAATGTTATCGTGTAAATTCCGTACTTGAGCCGACGAAAAAACCGCTAAACCATTGCCAATTCACGGCCGTGGATTATGAAGGACCGTTTTTTATTCGTCACATATTTGCCGACAGCTCATTCGCTGAAGGAACTTGCGTAATCCTGGTTCTTTATGGTTCTTAGATTAGTAGTCGAAAAATATGAATACGAGAAAGACTAACAGGGTAACATTTTCAAAAGTCAGATGAGAGGAATAGTAGATTTGAATTTAGCATGGTATGAGGCTGCTTCGATCCATCGACCGTTTCTCAAGAAGAAAGCGACGCCGTTTGAACAAAGACGTTTTTGTCAAAGGTACCATTTTCAAAACTAAGATTCAAAGACAACCAGATTTAATTTTCTCTATGTAGGTTTAACAAGTCGTGTATCATCGAACGTTTCTTAATTGGAAAGGAATTGGATGATATTGGAACAAAGAAGTTTTGTCAAACAAGTGCCATTTTCAAAAGTGAGATTTATAGACGAGTGAAGTTAATTTTCTTGTAGTGTAAAGTAGTAGAATCTATGATCAAGTAGTTCTATCATAAAACATTCCATTGGAAAGAAGATATTAGAAGGAAGGTATTTTTTTGAACAATTCGAAAAAAATCGACAATTAGTAAAAAAAGAACCTGATTTTCTTATTGCATAATGAGATTCATTTCGGTTAAGAAATAGTTCGATTTTTAGGTCACGGACGCGTTACCTAACATCTCGGCTAATCGTTTAATCACGAATCAATTCATCACATGAGATACGGTGTTTAGACTCCTTTTACTTACATAGCTAAAACTAAGATTATGATAAAGCATTCAGACCGAATCGGTGATAAGCTAGAAGCATAATTGTGTTTTGAAATTGAAGTACTTGAAAAACGACTTAGAATTATTTTCAAGTAGCTGCTCTTTAATTAACCGAATAAAATGCACTGTCACATCGTATGATCTAAAAAAATGATCTAATTCATCTCCTCCTCACATTCTTTCAGTAGAAAACATCGTGCTCTTGTTTACTCCCTGGTCAATGTCCGACTACATTATCAATAGCCGTATCACCTGCGTCAATCTCTTCAGCATTTCGGTTATCGATACATCCATGAGTCATTGACTTATAAATCGAATTCTGAGGTAATGAATTGGGAACGATTACGAATCCTCGATGATTTTTTGGAATACATACCTTTCAAAATACTCTAGACACCTTCTTGCAATTCGTGAGTCCTTCCGTGCTCTGAAATCTATCGAATTCTTTAGAAATATATATTTGGAAATCACAAGCCCCATAAAGTCTTGTAAAATTTATGATATTCCTAATTAGAATGATGAAGGAATTGGCACGAAAGAAATTTTTCGAATGTAACATGGTGGTTGTTTATTTGTTGAATCAAACGATTCGGAATAAGTTAAATTAAAAAATGTTTAGTGTATCTCAAGTTAGTTTGACATCAATTGATATCGAATAATCGTAAGATAGGTGATTATAATCGATGACCTCAGGTTCAGGTCAAGTCAGACATCTCGCGACAGATGCCAATGCCAAAAGTCCCAGGAGCATCGAGGATGCACAAACGATAGACAACGTATCTCTGTAGTACGTTGGACACAGCTCTTTATCGAAGCATCTCCTGAAACGTCAAAAATCGATAATTAGTTGAGTAGGTACTCGAAATAAATGGCATAATCGGTTATCAGGAATAGAGGAGAAAGAAGACAGAATATGCGTGCGTTTGTGACCATAAAAACTGTTGAGTCACATCCAGGTATAAAAATTTGTGCAAATATAAACATGCACGTCACTCACATAGGTACTATAGAAATACTAAAAAGAACCTTCATTCATCGTGAAAACACCCGTAGATAACAATATGTGTTCATTGTGTCGTCACATCGTCAGAACTCAACGCAATCTTGTTGAAAATGTGATATTTTTGCTACTGATTACATCTAGCGTGATCTTGCAGTATAATGAAGATGTAAGACGGATAGAAGCACAAGCTGAAGATACTCGCTTTGAACAATCCCACCGGAAGGCATGCTGATCAAGATTGTGCATTAACTTACAATTTCTCGATAAGGATGACCACCAGTCCGGTGACTACTTTGTCCAGGAATGTGACGACGGAATAAACCACAGCACTCCGTTCAGTTCTTGGACCGATCAGCTCCGCTGTGACGCTCAGTGATGTGACCATTGTGATGGAACTCCCACCGCCTATCAGAACAGCGACCAGGTAGACCACCGCGGTGTTACTTCCAGCAAACTCCGTGATTATGCACGATAGTATGCCGATCAAAGCACCGATGAGATAACAGACCTAGTGCGATCAATGACTTTATCAATTTCTTGTGAAATAAAGATGTGCTCAAACTTTTGGAACTCGAGTCTTACCTTTGTGCCACACGATCTGTTGATGTGCTTAAGACCCAGAGCTGCTACGAAGGAGGCGAGGTATGAGGCCAGTGGAACAGTGGCAAGGGCTTGTTTACCTCCGACATCAGATTCCTCGATGTAAAGTGGCAAGTAGACCATAGCAAGTGTGATGAAGAGTCTGCTGGCTACATAGAGCAGGGCTACTCTGAGGAGGAGGGTTGTGCCTGACCAATTTTTCCTGCCAGTTAATGGTGCGTTTTTTGAAGGGGTATCCTCGCCCTCTTTGCTACTTGTGGGAATCGGCTCCTCCAGGTGTCTGGCTTTCAGGAACACGTGGAAGAACACTGTCGCCGTTATACCGATCGCTGTGCAGATTATCACGATGTTCTGAAATGTCGAAAGGAGGATACATTTCGCACTGAAATTAGAATGGCGGTGGAAAGCCACGGATTTTTTAGGGGCTGGGTCGAAGTTGAGAATTTCAAATTTTGATCGATCGAAACTTTTCAAATTCACAACTACGACCCGGCTCTAATTTTTGGACTTAGAAGCCTGTCGTCATCATCGTATCATTCCTTCATACTCACACGAAATTTATCAGCATCATTTATCGTCACTTGGACCACAGAATCTCCCTGAGTCGGAAGGATTATCCAGGTGACGACAAAAACTGCCACTGCAGCTCCAACCTGGGCTGAATATCTGAAACGAAATTGGTTTCCATTTTTTAAACCGCGACAAGCATTTGCACACTATTCCAAAGAAGAAAGGGTCTATTGCTAGCTTTGTGCAATTTCACAAATGTTTTCAAACACTTTACAGTCTTGTTCTTTCTTTCGAATTTCTGACGAATCTCCGAATGATTCGAAAAAAATAAAATCACAATGCGAATTGTTAGACCAGTTCGAACGGAATTTGTCAAGCAGACACGAGTTTCCATTGTATATTTCATCTACTAGGTATATTTAGTTAAAGAGAACGATAGTTTCATGTAACACGAATCTTTTGGCGGAAATCTGTTAGATATATATTATATATGTTTCGAAAAAAGCGTAAACTGCGTAATTCTTACCAAGGTTATACAAACAGTGAAAGATTCGAGGCCATAATTTGCCACATTGGGATCTACTGACTAATGTAGTTCTTTTTAACAATTAGGTAACTGGAATTTAGCGTTTATCTTACAGATCCATACATTGGTGGAAATAATTCCCTAGTTTACGATAACTTATCGGTAAGATCGTAAAACGCGTTACGTAGAGATCGTAGAACGACGGTAATTCCGCAATTATGGCAAATTTGAAAAATTGGTGGTCTAAATTATTCTTCTTCTCAAACTCGACTTTAGCGAACCAATCAATCTTCATTCCAGAAAATCGGTATCAATTTTTGATACGGTTTTTTCAAATTATCATAATTACCGTATTGCGGTGAGATCGGCTCTTGCCAAAGGAGATCTGGCGAGGGCCGGGATCATTGAGAGATGGGATATCTGGACGGCTGCCCATCCGGTTTGGAAAACCGAAATACTGAGCACGTAGACAAATATTGCGGAAGGATTTTCTGTGTCCACAAAAGTCCCGAAAATTACTGGGAAACTTAGCCCAACTAATACCGAGCCCAATATGTGCCAAGACTTTTTATTCCCGTACCGATCCACTAGAATTCCGAAGACGGGCGTCATCAGGGCGTCCACGATTTGACCTGAAAAGGGAAATAACGATTTTTGATACTTATGTTATTTGTACTTATGAATTTCAACGTTTTATCTCCGTATTCGGTAAATTTCATCCAAATTCGATGTTGGAAAGTTGATTTTTGCTATTCGATTAGGGAACAAAAGAACGAGACACTGAAATTTGAGCTTTTCTATTCGTTTGCCGTAACGATTTTGCAAATTTGTGAAATTATTGTGGATAATCCTTGAAAGCCTTTCAGAAATCCGAACTGATTTTGGTAAATTCTGGTGGAAATGGGAGAAAATCGGTAAAATTTTGGAAAAATCGATGTATTTGTTAATATTTATAATAATTTTGGAGAGAATCGTGAAGTATTGGAAACGAATCCATGAAAATCAGCAGAAATCGTTGAAGAATTTTGTTGAAACCGAAAGAAATCTGCGAAAATCTCGGAATAATTTGCCGATTACAGAAAAGATCTCAAAAAAGATCGTGAAATTTATGAGAAATTTGGAAACAATCTGTAAAAATCGGCAGAATTATTTCTAATTCTACGAGGTTCTGAAGGGATCGGTAAGGTCTTTGTAGAAGCTATCAAATTTCAGAGAAAGTATGTGAGATTTTGAAGAGATCTAAGAGAAACCTTCGTTCGTATTCGGAGGATATAATGTTAGGAAGTGATGAGCCTCTCGATCGATTATTTTCATGATCGAAACAAGTCTAAAAACAAGTTTACAAAACAGTAGAATTACCGAACCGTGCGACAAAAATCGAACAAACAATTATTTCGATGTCCAACAATTACCTACAAATTTCTGATCAACTTTTGACAAAACTTACCCAATAGAAGCATCGCGCCAGCGGTGACCGGTTCAAAAAGGATTATTCTCTGCAGATATAACAGCGTGTAAGAGAACCACATGGCGGCAGCGAGGTCATTAAATACGTGACCAAGCGCGAAAGAGATCCTTACAGTCCGGGAGATTTTTCCCTCCACTAAAGGAGTCCTTTCCCCAACTGAGTCCATGATTTTAACGATCGTCAATCCTCAATAGCGAGAAAATTCCGCAGCGATCTCCATTACCGATTTTCCTCTCTTTTTGAGTTCTCATCCGATTGATCAAATCGGACTCGAGTCCATCTTATCACGCTGTATTCTTGATTGAAAAAATCGGCGATCTTTTTGACACTGGAACTAGAAACAGGAGAATTTCCGAGTGGCGACTAAACCTGATGAAAAATTCTACCGATAATTCACGTATATTCTTAAGTGTTTGGAAGGTTTTTGAAAAATTGTTCGGCCGGATCGATAGATCGAGTAAACTCAATTCAAAGCATAAAATCGGTTAAATGAAATTTCAAGTTTAGAATTTACGAATTTTTCACGAAGAAAATTTAATTCCCTGACATTTTTTATTCCCTGACATTTTTCAACAAACAAAATCGGAAAGTCGTTACCGATTTTTCACAATTGTAAGAATTACACTACATCTACACTGCAGTAGTTGCTGTTTCGTTCCATTTCGCGAACTCCGTTAATGCAGGAATGATATAGTTGTTTGCTTTCTGACCGGACGTGACTTACACCTGATATATAAGCTTTCGCCTTTGTACTATCAACGCGTGACAGCTTGTTCCATGGATTTGTTGACGATATGGTTTCTATTATATCAACAAATCCTGGCACATGATTCTGTTCTTAGAAATTTTACTCCGTGGATATCGTTCGCTAAAAATTCAATAGATCGGTTTAAAAATCGGTTGAAACCGACTTACCTTATTTTATTTCTTATTCTTCGAACGATTTGCAGATTTTCAGCTTCTTTTTTCTTATAAAAAATCGGAGACTGTGAGGATAGCGGAGAAGGTCATGTCACCGGTTTCTATATACTAGATTCTTCGCATCTCACGTACATGGGCATCAGATATAACGTAGGTGAAGTATCGCGTAGATCCGGAGATTTCCGAGTTCTGGCGAACAGATTTGCGCTAACTTTCACCTCGAGATACGATATTTTTCCCGATCTTTTCACAAATAATTATAGAGAACGAACAGCTCATCTATGCACAGTCGGATCACGCTGAGAGATTCTAAAAACAAATAAAAATCTGGGATTTCAATCGATTATTAATTATTATAAGCCAAAATCAATTTTTATTAATCAAATCACTGAATAATAGAGTCTTCAGATTTCTAAATATTTCAAATGATTTCAAAGATATCGAGAGATTTCAAAAATTTCGAGTGAGTCCGTGGACCACATTTCACATTAAATCATTAACCCCTCGATATATTGCGATTTAAAAAAAAATTATCCAGAGTTGAAAGCATCGATAATGATAAGACTGACATGTATCATTATTTTAGTAACTTTATCAACCGATAATATATTTACGTGATGAATTTACGTCCCGTTTAGTATTGGCTTTTTATAATGATACTGCGTTTTATTTAATCAACTGATATCTGGCTCGATCAAATTTGATTTCGTCCATAGTATCACATAGTGATGTTCCGTTTCATAAAATTATATAAATTGTCGTTGCAAGTTTTACCGATTATCTGCGTATTGTCAATAATTTTATAATTAGAGAACTGTACACGAAACTTTACCTACGAACCGATTTTTCTTTTCATTTTTTCGAAATGCTAATGAAATCGGCGGAAGGAGTTCCTCGGTAATTAAAAATATCAGTTTTAATCGAATGCCCTTAATTTTTTTTCAATTCGTCACATCAAACGAGAAGCACGATGCAGAGCGATGAAGAGGCGGTCGTCATACTGCCGGGCGCACGCTGCAGGTATGAAGTCGCGTAAAATTACGTCCAGGACAAGCCGTGGCGCGGGTAACCTGAGATTACAATGAGAAGTATAGAAGCAAACCTTGCCGAACCGCTCCCCCCTCGACAAGCTAAGCCAAGTCGAGCCGAGCCGCACCATGCCACGCGAGTCGATACCCTCCCGATGCTTCTCCTAACTTGTTAGGTTTCCTGTCCGTCCGGGAGAAGGTGAAACTACCTACTCCTGAACGGGACCTGCCGGAATCGGACTCCTAAAGAAAGAGCGACCACATAGCCGAGGCGAATAAGTCCGCAATGTGATTCAGAATCAAAGTTCGTTCAGAGGAAGGTATCATTTTTGTTAATATCTCACGAACCGTTCAGTTTTTCGGAAATTATTTCAAACATAATTTATTGCACTTTTCAAAACCCGCATTTTATGTCCTTGGAACTTTTCTCTTGGTCCAACAGTTCCCAAGAAAAACTGGGATCTATAAAAAACTGATATAGTCCGTACTCATATTCATCTGATCGAAAGTTTTTATAAATATACAGATCGTTCAATCTGCTTATTCAGTTCCGAAGTTCTGAAGATGATCTGTCTTCAGCTAACAACCATCTTTCTTCCTTATTCGATTCCGTTCAATGTAATTCAATACAATATTTCTTGAATAATTGCGCGCGGACGTAAGATACCATCGGTTTCTACCTCACCCTACCTCAGTGCAATCAACGACATATATGTTTCGCTCATACGGTAATTGCGATAGACTAGATTATCACCCAGCAGGTTGAACTTACCGACTTGTCAAGTTGTAACGGATCGGTAAGATAGTTTTCTGACTTATCGTCGCCAAAACATAATTTTTTTCACGTTTCGATTCAAATTTGATAGACAATTTGTTTCTAATTGATATACGATACTAATAATTAGCACAGTCTTCGGTCACAAGATAACAAGGATTTCTACATTATCTTTCACGGCTTGTATCATCAAGTAACTCGAATTTCCCGACTATTTGGCTTATTATCTTTCGGTAAGTAAGCCGTCTGATATATCTGAAGTAATTCACTGCAATTTAACGGGTGGTAAGAATACTATCGGTAAGTATGGGACGCTTGAAGAATGTAATTCACCCGGAGGCTGCGTTCTTTAAAGGAAATCTCATCACTTACAATCATATGATATACTAGCGGGGTTTCTCTAAATCAGGGACTCCGGGATGTGATTTTTTTAAATTTCCACAGCTCATGGCAAATTCAATCTGACATACTTATATCAATTTTTTTCATTTCTAGAATGAGGAAATAAAATCGAAACTGTCATTGACTTTTAAGTTTCGTATTTTAATCCCGTCTTGTAGATACTTTTACTTTCATTACGCGTAATCTCCAATCCTTCGATGACGTCTCATCTCTGCCGAAAAATGATCTATGCCATCCGGGTCTATAATGCGACACTTCTCGTTAGACTATCTGATTGAACAGTCACGTCTAGTATTCTGTGAATTTTATCCAGTGATACTGCTTCATATTTTACAGATTTTATAATTCCGAGCATTTATAGTATTTTTTTGAGTTTATTAGCGTTTTGTGAACCTTGATTTGGTGCATTAGGTGAGCTTCTCTCTGTACACGACTCACCGTTTTGTTTCAAGTCGGAAATCATATTCAAACTTGATATTACGTTCATGCGCCTCGCTCTTTGAAGAGGGCGCCTCTACCTTATCAACGGTTATTTGTAGATTTGACTATATTATTTATTTAACCTAGTTTTTTCTCATAATTTTGATTGATTAAACGATATTTTGATGAAATATCGAAATTAATTATCCCATAATTATCCCGAATAATTCTTATGAATTATTATTCGGTTCTAGTATCCCGAATTATCTTTTTCCTATAAGTAATCGTAATTTTCTGAATAACTAATCTTGAAAAATTATCAAATCACATTTTCAGGTTAAAATCTTGACGAAATCTTATATTTGATTACCAAATTTTTAGATTCTTCTCTCACTCGAGAGCAGACATTTTGGTTCCACGCTCTGATCACCTCGACAAAGCGATTCATAGTTTCTCCCATACCGCACAATCGATCGGAATGAAACTTTGGGAATGACTGCTTTATTCTGGCAGAAAGTGGCTAAGTATTTCGTTTTTTCAAATTTTTTTTTTTTCTTTTTCACAGATTCAGTTACCAAAAGGGAAATCGTGGAATTATTTGCAGTGCATTCGATTTATTGTACTTTTGAAATACTCAGCCACTTGGCGGTGGCAGAGCGCACACTTTGAGCACTATCTAATCTCATTGGATAAAGCGATGATTGAGAAAGCTACGATTTTGCGTCTTATACAAAAATACCGACAAACGACCGAATAAATCAATTACAGATCATGTCAGGGCGCCGTTTCCCAAATTATTCGTAAAATTACATGGAGGTCGGTAAAGCGCGAGTATAGCATGCTCTCAACGATTCCTGACCCGTTAGCGTACGGTACGCGTTAGAATAATTTGAAAGTGTTGAAAAAATATTATAACACATGAAAGAAAATGGTAATTAAGAAAATTGGCCCGCTAATTGGTTCTCGGAAATTTTTTCCTCCTCCTTCCGCCCTCTTATCCTGAAAAGGGGCTAACTAAGAGAGAGGAAATAAATTGTTAACTGCTGGTTGTTGGCCCATATCGTTCGCCGGGTCATTAAACTCGCTCAGCAGTCAGCAGAGAGTCCATTACATCCGGCTAACTCCCAGAACTCCCTACTGCACTCAGAAACCCAATTAATACTAGGTAATTGTAACACTTTACGAGAACATGTAGTAACATTCAAGCCCTCTACCCCTTTAAAGATTCCTCTGATGATTAAATAATTATTCTAGAGGTCTAGTCGCTATCTTAAAATGATTTTAATCACACTCTCGACTCGGTACATGATTAGAAAAATCAAAACCTTGATCGAACGGATTAATGAAGAATTTGTTTCGGTGGAAATAACCAAAATTTGTTTTTTTTTTTTTTTTTTTCATTTTTTCGAACCCGACGAATTCGCTGGTCAATAATTTATGAAATGTCTCTGATTTCGTGTACCTTTGTGAATATTTCCGAGATACAGGGGAGAGGCGGCGATAGCCACTTCGTCCCTTTGTTTAAAAGTGAAAATATTGGCTGGCAGTAGGGTGGCGGTGGAGAGGTACTAGGATCAAAGGTCAGAAGGTGTTTAATTAAAAAACCGGCATTAAAAGGCCTCACTACCTTTTAAACTTTGTTTTGGTGCTATTGATGACCTGTAATGAAATTCCATGGAGGAAACAGCTCGGCAAGGTACCTACAGCTGTACCTACCCCTGGAAAAATGATTGTCTCTCTATATAAGCCTGCTGAGTTGATACAGTATTTTACATTTTTTTTTTTTTTTTATATCAAACTTTTCGTAATTATACGAAACGTCAAACCAAGAAGATGGGAAAAGTAAACGAGCCATTTTCGTGGACATTATAATGTCTGGGTAGATTTACTATATTCGTTTGTAAAATTTAAAGCGAAAATTTCTGTAAAATAATAATAATAATAATAATAATTCAATCGGAAAAAAGAAATACTTGATTTAATTCTTCGCCTATTTGATTAGCTGTATGATTATAATGTGTGTATATATATATATATATATATATGTATTAATTTAAATGGGAGAGAAAAACATGTTGACAATATTCCGCAAGGTGGTTTGCACAGAAACTAGATTCCGAGATTATAATTCATACTTTATGCTCCTCGAGTTTGTAGAACAGCTAGGCGAAAGAGGTAGAGGTAGTCGCAGCAACGTCTAGGTACAGTGATAATGTAATTTTTGAATTATGATTCAAACAAGTTCGCAAATTAAATTCTGGTTATTTTTCAAGAATTTTTTTTTAACGGTATGAAATTTTACGGTTTTTCGTTTTATGCCCTAATTCGCTATGAAAACGATGAAAACGTATAAATAATTCGAATTTAAGAATTTGAAAACCTATACGGTTCTTGAAACAACAAAAACTCGATGTTCAACACTTAAAAAAAAATATTTTAAGGTGAGTCGTTTTTTGAGCTCTTTCCAAAAATTTCAAATTTAACGTTTTTGAATATGTTTTGAGGCTTTTCCCGCGAATAAATAGGCGAAAAACAATACGACGTTTCGATTTGAATGAGATGAGTCGCAGAAAAATTACTGATTTCTTTCTGGTCGGGTTAAAAAAAAACTATCGAGACATCACAGAATCGTTTTATTTCATTTGCGAATTCTGAAAATTTCAGATTTCGAGATTATCCAAAAAAATCAGCAGAAAATCTTGAAATTTGTCTAAAAATCCACTGAAATTTATAAAACCTTTAAGAAACCTCGAAACCGTAATGAAATTTCCCGCGAAAGATTCGCGATACTCGGATATGATTTCGAATAAAATTTATAAGATTTGAGAAAAAAAAAATTGGTAAAATTCTGGAAAAACAGTTTTTGAATCATTGAATTCCAAACAATCGTCGTATATTATTGTAAGTGAAGCATATAACCGAACAATGATGATAATTAAAATAATAAATTAAAATACGACGTCCATCGATATCTGAGACAGTATATAAACGGCTGTCAAACTTAGTCGAGCATAATGTTACAATTGAATAACTGACTAATAAATTCAGGATCAGAATCCGCACGGAATCCCTACTGGTTCGGATCGCTAGTTTGGAACACCGTGGAAACTTTTTCCCTTCTGTAGGTGGGTAAGTAGGTAGATAGGTATAAGGTACATGGATAGATATATACACGTATACCTATCCCTCGTAACGTTATTCAATTATTAAAAAGATCTTACGAAGTAGCTAGCTGGCAGGTGGGCTTCCTCGTCTTTCACGATCAAGAATAACAGTAGGTAGGTAGGTAGGTTGGTAGGCCTGACGTTATCTTACTTATTCCGTAGATTTAATCGGCTTCGATATTTCATCGCATCTTGAGTTTAAATTATTATTTTTTACAATATTTACAAGTTTGTACAAATTTTTGAAACCAACGATCGAAATAGAGTCGTTTTCAGACATATATACACACAGAGTCAATTCCTAATGGGTATACAGGCGAATTCCAAGTGCGGATGCGCAGACTCCCGCGCGCAGGTGGTTTGTCAGGGCGTCCAACTGTCGGAAATATGAAGTTTATCCACGACAGATCGCCGCGATGTATCTAACTCCAAATATTTTGACATTTCGTGTCATTTGCAATTCTTCAAGACTTTATTCGTATTTAATTAACAACTACGAATAATAAATGACCGATTTGAGCCGTACTGTCAAAATATTTGGGCTAAGATACATCGCGGTGATCTGTCGTGTATAAATTTCGTATTTCCGACGGTTGGCCGCCCTGAAAAACAGTCTGCGCTTGAAAGCCTGCGCATGCGCACTTGGAATTCGCCTGTTTACCCGTGTCTACCATTAGGAGTTCACTCTGTATTATAGTCATAATTCGACTAGACCTGTTGCAAAAAAAAAAATCAAAACTTTGTGCAATTTTTTTCTTTTGACGATTTGTCTTCCTCCCTCGGCCCAGCTGCCTTGTATGCAATTAAATGGAATTCTCTCATCGTCAGAGTCACTTTTCTTCATACTTTAACGTCGCTAATCTCCAAAGCAAGAATCTCCCCTCTTCCCATCTAACTCAACCCTTTTTCACCTTTTTACCACACCGATCCTCGTCAGGGTCAACCCTTTATTTATCTTGGCCTGTCTCCGCCTCATGCCTACCCCGCGACTGTGATAAGACATTAAATATTCGTTGCCCACATGCTAAAGCGTGCGTCTGCAAACTGGCCACGGACACTCCTCCCTTACTTGCTCGTTATACAGGAGGATATTATAATATCCGAACTCGATATTATCATTAAACAATGCTTCGGGGTTTTTCTTAAGGATTTTTTTTTACTTCGATTGAGTCTTTTGCGTGGCATAAATCGAGTCAAGGACACAGGAAGAGGTCAGGAAATCAATAAATCGAAACTAACAGTGGCTACCTCGTTAACGCATCGTATTAAGGGGCTACGTGCTTGTTCAGGATGTTGAAATTATACACATTTCAGGGGATTCTGGCAATTGAGGTAAATGATACACGGATGTCCCGTTTCAGAACTTTATTCTACGTAATGTCACCTACAAATCTGGGTGTTAAAAAACCTCGCATGATACTTCATGTGGCCACCAGCACAGACCGAAGTGAACTGTGCAAGAATGACATCGGTTAACTGCTGACTATTAGTTCGATCGATCTATAATTTTTTTTTAAATGCAGTTCTTATATCTAATTTCAGCACAGACTAGAGATTCCCAAAAATATTCGTTCGTTTAGCGAGAATAACGGAATAAGGTTTGAATAAAAATTGACTTCGGAATTGAGTCAACGGTTAACCCATGTCATTTTTACAGAGCTCACTTCGATCCATGCTGCAAGGGTTTCTGAGGTAATGATTTGTAAGCGAAAAATAGAAGCCGATCCTCGAAAACGTGTCTAATTTTCAAAACTCTAAACGTAATACGTGTTTAAGAATCAATCTAAAATTCGAGATGGCAGATTGTTTGGGTTGTTCTTCATTTTGAAAATGTGAGTGTTGAAGTCTGCTGAAATAATTAAAAGCAGAGAAACGTTGCTCGAGTTATAGAGACAGAGAAAAGTTCTCTCATGAATTGCAAAAAGGAATAGTTGAGTACGAAGCAGGGACGTAGCTGGGCCAAGGTGACAAGGGGGTCGAACTCGATCTCTGGGGTAATTATGTCGGGGAAGTAAAGTTCGCCAGTTGATGCATGGGTCACACTTGGTGTCCCGGTTCCATACAACTTCGCTAAAACAGCTGCTCAAACTTTTTAACGGCTTCGTGTATAACGTTCGCCCCATAGATCACTGTAGTCATCTACATCGTCGGCTTGCAGCACCATCTTTCGGATTGAGGTGTCTCGGCCGTGGCGCTGCAGTCGCGCCACTTGATTATGGCCTCCGTTTTATTGGCGGGAGAATGATTTTCGTCGATAATCTCATCCGTTGTATTCGGTCGACAGTTTGACAAATGAACGAACGTAATACAGCGTATAAACCCGATGATGTTATTTCCGTAATTCTTTGTTCAGTTGGAATGAGGAATTGAATAAAATAAGAGGCGATATTGATCGGTCGTAGTGTCGCTAGGTAGCGTAAGGTAGGTAACGTTGGTCCTTGTCGAGCTACTGCAGCAGCAGGTTATCTTTCAAGAGTTCAATAAAGCAACTGAATGCCTCAACGTGTAACGGGGACGTTTTCCTCGAAGAAAGGGGAAACGGAATAAAAGAAAGAAAGAAAGAAAGAAAGAGAAAGGAAGAAGAAGAAGAAAAAAAATATTGAAAGCCATTTATCACTCGATTCTGACCCCGTTGACGAGGGCATTTAGATACGACGCTCTTCGGTAATTAATCTTCGGAGGGTGGTGTAGGGTGTATATATAGGTGTTTATGTGTGTATGTTCGTAGGTGTGTGTATGCGCGGAGGCTTGCAACGCCGTTGATTGCTGTCGTGGGACACCAATTCCCAATTGAATGATCGTACAGTTTAGTGGTATCTCATTCTCCTGCACGATCAAATGGTTAGAATGGCCTTTTCCACACCGACCCTCTCGTTTCACGGTGATGATAATAACACAGGCGCCGGTAAAACAAGCACTAATTTAACTACCGTTCTAATTTATGGGCTTGGAAAATATTGAATAGGATAAGGAAAAGGCAATTAAAACAGTTTAAAATCGAACAATGAAATGGTATAAGGTATAGGATGGGAGTGGTTGCTCGTGGTGAAGAAGTGACACCCTAACCGCGGTGCCTGAAATTTAAATCACCGGTAATTTCTCGTTATGAGGTTGACTGATCTTGCGTAATGTTTTCGAGCTTTTTAGCGAGGAATGGGAGTTGGCTCAGACCTTCATGCAGCCCGGGCGCCCCCTAAGTCAGTGGTTTTAGTAGGCGCGTCAGGTTCACCCTCGTGGTACCTGGTATTATATGAAGGCACGGTTGGTTGGTAAGGTTGGGCGGCTGACTGGGTGGCTGGTTAGTAAGGCAGGTAGATATATACCCGAGACTCGCTTCGAGGAAACACCCTTTGAATCCTAATTCGCATTATTAGCTTAACTAGCTATAATCCCGTGGCGTCGACGACGCATGACGAACTAGACAGAGCATTAGGACAAAAGTTTACCATTAAAAGCCGATTTATCGATACCCTTTGGCCAATTTGCGGCTGCCAAACCCAGACTACCACGGCGCACGCCACGGCGCTGCAATTAAGAGGCGGCCAGACAAATCCTGAGAGAAATAATTCCGACATATATTCGGTATATGTACAGACCCGATACCCACGTTACGTCGGTCATTCCACTCCTCCGTCGAGTCTGCAGGACAGAGGACTTTCCTCTAAATTTTACTCACTGTCAGTTAACAGCTGGACAGATCACCGTCAGAGAAACGAGGCAATAATTACACAACTTTAGACCGCAGGGATTATATCATATGGAATATAGTCACATATATGGCTGACAAGGATGTAGGATTTAATGACCCGTTTTGAAGGGGCCCTTGCACCCCTGCGCAGTAAACATCACTGTTTCACCTCGTCAATCGATTTTCACTTTTCTTCCATTCCGTTAATGTCGGACCATCCATTATTGACGATCAATAAACCAGTTGCTATTGAATTCCGATAGTTACCGCACTGACGAAATTCAATAGTAACTATACGGGATTCGGAATACCGTGCAGTATTTTTGTATCATCGTCATGTAATCCGTGATGCAAAAAGGACGAACTTCCTCATCCGTTTAGAGATTTTCAAGGAAGTTCCAGCAGGACTTCGGACCAGAGGAAAATAGTAGGCCGTTGATACACGAAGCCTATAGATATGTGTGCCAATACGAGCTATCGCAAGGGTGCAAGTTGAGATGTGCTGGGGATGAGAGGGACGTGTTTTACTCCTAAGGGAACCAATTATGCTGTACCCATATCGTGACTGCTGTGCGAGCCTACGACTAGGTGCTAAATCTGAAATTCGTATATCATACCGGCGAAGTAGTAGTTTTTCAAAACAGTATGACACTCTGATCCTCTCTCACTGTCCTGATCTCAAACTTTATAGACGAATTTCTATATCGAATTTCTAATTCGGACTTGGCGCGACCGAATGTCATCGTTGTTGATGAGCTCTGCAGAAAGTCAGAGTGAACATGTACAATGTTGAAATCTACTCTTTATGCATCAGTATCGAGATGTTATAAGCGAACATGCGGAATATCAAGACCGTGTAGCGTTTGAGATTAGATGAGAATAGAAATGAATGAAAAATTGTACAATGAACAGATTTCTGACGATACTAACATCTAGCTGTTCCTGAAGAGTATATAAGCGAGACGTGATTTCTGTTCGTTGTTCGCGGTCGGTGGGGCGCTGGCACTCATCCCGCGCACCAGTTCTCGTCAAAGCTCTTTCGAATCGCCTGAGGGCTTTAAGAGACATCGCTTCTTCCAGTTCTGGGTTTGGTATAGGCGGCGCCGCGCGGTTAAAAGATAAAGAGCCGATAAAACTGAGCAGAAGAACACGAAAACAGGCGTGTCATCGCACTTGGTCCGCTATATCGAAGCCGGAAAGTGTCTCCTTCTTGTCTATAAGCGACGTGCTTGTTTTATTCGCTTCCACGTGTCGAGGAAATAACAAAGTATCAGGCAGCTTGAACTTTCTCCTTCAAAACGTAATACGTATGCTTTATTTCGAACCTTTCTACTAAATTAATTCAACGAGTTAATTTTTTCGGAACGTCACTAGAACAGCATTTTAAAGAGGAAGTTCCGAGCTTTTCAACCCTTTTTTTCGATTATCTCTACGACCTTTAGTTTCAAAGTTATATGAGGTGAAAGAAAACGCGGTAACACTTCTCGGCTATCGGAATAGTTCCGCGCTCACCGCTAGGCGCGCGGCTCTCTCGCAAGAGAAGATGCGCACGGATAGAATAGGGTCCTAGAGACAAGGTAGGGTTTCGAGTCACGAAGTGACTCGTGATGTGTGGTAACATTGCGATGTGTACACAGTGTTTTGAACACTAGTGTCGTAACTTCTCACCCGAATTGAGCGGCTAAACAAACGCATCTTCCTTCCGTATATTACAATTCTAGACATGTATTCTCGCAGTCTTAATAATAGACCCAGCCCTCAAAGTGTGGATAGAAGATTTACGTGCCGCGCACCAGTGTTTATCCTTCATTCTCGTAACTGGAACTCAAGGAGCCCGTGTGGCAAACCGTCACTGTTTTTTTTTTTTTTTCTTTTGAATACTTGAAGAGTGGCATTTTTTATTTTTAATCGTTGGTTTGCTGCATCCTGCAAGGAGGTGAATTGATTTTATGAAATTTACCAATGTAAACATTTTTTAGGCTCATTTGTTGACAGAATCTGCTTGCCTCAGGTGTCAAAGTTTCTTGGCTACGACATTGCGCCTGTTTGTCTACCCATACGTATGTTTATACATATAAATTAGAGTTTCAGAGGGGGTTCCCGTCGGCGTGTGCACGGTTGCACAACTCCTGGTTATATTGGGTTCAAAGGTGGCGCCCGCAACGATGCGTCTAATTACTCGGCCTCCAACAGCGTCGCGGGCTTTTTGGTTTGGGGTTTTGTGAAGGGTGGTTAGAGGGGGAAATTTACATGTTATTTGTCGAAGCCGCCGCTGTCGATAGGCCACTCGCTATACAGATCCGGTTAATACCTGTGAGCCCGGTAGATCAAGGTTCCCCGATTCAACGTTCGAGTCTATACATATCATATACATATACATACAAAATGTTTATCAAAGATCGAACGGCTGTGGGGACCCATTGCTTCGGAAGGACTCTTAATTTCTAATAAAAACAACCCCTCCTTCCTACGCCGGTACACTCATGTTTGTCTTGCAGTTTTATACCCTCGCCAGATCCAGTCATCCAGAAACAAAAACTTCCAAATTAGGGAAACGAGAATTCGATTTTATTCGATTTCGGACGATATTTACCGAACAGTTTTGAGTTTGCAGTCAAATTGAAACCAAGTTCGTCGAATGGAAATAATAATCTGGGAGAAGCTGTAACTTGGCAGAAAGCTGCATTATGGCTTGATTCTGGACGTACTAAAAATCTTGGACTTAAGTCCCAGCGTCATACCTGGTACTTTTTCTATTTTCTTTTCTCGGTTAGACTAATCAATTAAACTTCCTCCGAAGACAGATGCGGTTTAAAATCGTACAATGATCTATGGTAATATATTAAGCAGAATAAATAATCTGTTTTACTTTATTTTCTTACGCCGAACGAAACGCTCGGGCCATTGTGCGGAGCGGAAAACTTTCAGCGAATATTTGCGGGCTGAAATATTTCCCATGAATATTTCACCCACTTTTCGTTTGATAGACTCCGTTGCGGATGTATACGTATACAAATACAATCTATGGGCGTGTATACGTGTCTCATGTATACACGCCGCTGGGGTACCGAAATGGCTTACAGTGTGAACTACAGGCGCCTGGCGAAACGGTACGGTACGCGCGGTACGGTACGGCGTTTGACGGGACGGAGAAAACGGAGGTGTGTACTTGTGTTAGTGCAGGGAGAGCTTTGCCGGAAGCACGAGCGTAGGCAGAGGCTTATTTCAATATTATATTGCCTTGTAGGCTAACGCCGAGCGCGACCGACGCGCCCTCTACGCGGGCAAGCGAAAATACCGGCGATCAAACAGGCCACGCGCATCTCCCTATGTATATACCACCGTCATCCCTATTGCCTGTATCCCCGACTCATACCACCTTACCATTTACCATTAACACTCAGGACTTGGTTGTGCGCAGAATTGGCTACTGTCTAACTATACAAAGGACTTTGGCACTAGCGAAAGTATCGCACATTTTGCATTTATATACCTTATAGTCACGTTGCGCAGTATTATGACGAGTGTCATTGGATCAATTGGGGTGTCTGAGGACTGGTTCTTTTTTTTTAACAATATTCCGTGGGATGACTGTTGGAATTTCTTATATTCGTAAAATTTTACGAGAAATTCGTGATCAAAAATATATTCTTTTTCGTTTCTTTTTTTAACAGAACGTTGTATATTCTTTGCAGTTCTTAATCCATCAAGAATTCTGACGTTTTAAACGATGCGGTATTATCTTGGGAATAAAACCAGCCCTTAACGAATGGAATCGGTTCACCGTTAATCCTGGAATCCTGGACAAAGTGACCAAAGAGAAATCCCCTTTGCTGAGATTTGTCGAAGGTGAAAAGTCGCTTTGCGAGGGTGAAAACTCATAGATCGAGACGTACTTCATCACACTGTGAATCGTCAATATCACAGTTTCTTGTTTCTAGATGTAGAAGTATAATTAGTGAGCTATGATTTGAGAAAAATAATGACGACGCGATATTTTTTTCCATCATTTCAGCGAGTTGTAAATTTCTTGCTGGCTTTTACGAGAAGACACGGAATTAGAGATTTTCCGAGCACAGAGTTATATTTTTCTGTTGTTAAAAGATAGAAGCGTCTGAGAAAATTACTCGCGACGAGAAGATCCGACTTTTTTTCTTTTTTAGAAAAAAAAAAAAAAAAAAAAGTAAAGAAGAAGAAAAGAAAGGAAAATAGAAGGAGAGCGCAATTCATCGTGAAATCTTCTGTACTAATTCAGGGAAAATGTCTGGGATTCAGATTTATCTCTGTGAGGTGAAATAAGGAAAGAAAAAATACAGTCTAAAGATAGAGATCAGTCAACCCGAGCCTCGTCGATACGGTTTGGTGACGAGTGACTAGCTTTTGCATTTGGGAAAGTTTCTACGAATACCGTCGCCAATCATGTAACGGGGATTAGCAGAGTTAATAGGGAAGTTTGTCCGCCCCGTACCTCAACGCGGCTTTTGCGTCCCCCCGAAGAGTTTCGTTGAAGCGGCGTATAAATGTGGGTGAATTTGAAGAGATATGAAGAGCAGATATACGCATGTATAGAGTGCTATACGAGAAGGTAAAATACCCGTGTATACGAATAAGAAGCCCAGACCGGGTGTCCCTCTTAGCAGATCAAAACTACAGAAGAAAACAACCGTGGGTCTTGGCAGTTGGCAGTTGGCACCAAGGATGGAAGGCGCAGGGTGTAATCAGTGTGAAACCTTTCCGTCTTGCTGTAGGTCCCTACCAACTGAGAAATCTCTGACTCCCCTTAAATTTCATCTTTCCTTCTTCCTAGTGTAATATCTTTCATCTCCAATCTACTCCCGATGAAAATTTATCTATCTACCACCTGGTGCACGACTTCATGGAGACAGTATGCCATTGATTCTATCCCTGGACGTGTATTGACTCACACAGATATGAAATCCGCCTCCTCAATGCCACTTTCTCATACCTTCGATATCTGATATCCAGCCTGAATAATATACAGCAGCGGAATGTAGTACAAGTGTTCACCATCTCGTTGAGATTGATGGAAAATAAGCAACTCGGAGATGATAGTTTATCACAAAAGTCACTGGGACAGTATGATGGTGAACAATCCGTTATCAGCGGCTAAAGAGATTCGACGAAAAAGGGAGTTCCTATTTCTGTTTAATCTTAATGCGTGGGCGTACGTCTGCGCCATTGTCTTTGGTCGGTCACATTTTGAGGGTGTTACTTGGCGGAGGTAAAGGACGAGAGAATCCAGCGAGACAATGCTCTTACCCGGAGTGGCGCGCGTCACTAGTCATTTCGTTCCGGATTCATTTCACCGGACGAAACAGCCGCTGTGACTCTCAACCGAAAATGAAACGTTTTTGATCCCCGAGGTACCGCGTGTAAAAAACATCGTTCACCAGTTCCCAGTTCCGCCAAGGACCAAGGCACAATACTTTAAAGGCGATCAATCGATGCATTGTGAATTGAGACGACTGAAAAGCTCGAATAACACCCCTCGGCGAAGAGTTCGGTCGTCATTTGTCACCGGTGGAAGAGTTCCCCTTGCGCCGTTGAATAATGAGAGAGAATAGTCATTCCTGGATTCGAATTACAGTGTCAGTTTTTCTGCACAAAAACCTCCCGACGAGTTGAAGAGTTCCAGAAATTGCCGACGTGCTCGGAAAAACGGTGAAGAACGCGAAGAGAAAGTGGTGACAGCGGTGGGACAGGATGCAAAGATCTTACGTTAGCCGTGAATTTTGTCCCACGAGAATCGAGCATAGAAGCGATTGTATATCGAGGGCAGAGGGCGATATTTGACCTGAGGAAATGTAAAAACTTTCACCGCGAGTATCGAACAAGTTGTCAGTGTCGGTATCCGCGCCTGTATCGTTCCGGGGATCCCCGTCCCGTACCTGCCCCGAATAACCCGGGGGGGAATCGGGTTGCTGATCTTCTTTCGAGTGCTTTTCTTTACTCCCTTGGGACCACTGGAGAACCTCTGCCCACGAGAGACGTTCTCATTACTCATCCTACCCGCATTTCTCTAACGGAAAGGGAACGCGAGTCAGAGTCGGGGATCTAGGTGCGACCGGTACGTAGGTAGGTACGCCGACCCGGCAATATTATAATATGAGAGACAATGAGCTACGATTCTCAGAGGACGTTCAAGGGTCTAGGAAAGGTCACGGATGATGGAATGCATGCGGAGGTTGATCGCCAGTACCTTACTCGTCCAAAAAAAGAGCTTCAATAATTTCAAAACAGACAAAAAATTCGACTTCTCTCATTTATCTATTAGCTAATTATAACCTAACAAGAATCACTTTGTTTTCTTGATGTTCGATCGAACCGAATAGTTGGGAAATAAATTCTGCTGTTTTTAACCCTGATCGTTTAAATTATTTATCACACTCCACGAATAAATGATGGGAGAGATTGGCTGCTCCTTAATGGATTAAAAGCCTGAACGAGTGAACGAGAACCACTTCCAAACAGTTTCAATCCGTGAAACGATTTTTTCATCCATTTAGTATCATGCCAGATAAACTTTCAACTTTAACGGGACGTATACTCCCATCAGAATGTTTTTGACAGCACGACGTGTCCCAAAAAAATTTTCCAATTACCTAGAATATTGCTACAGAAGTTCGCCAGGATTCTGAAGCATAAGCAGGTGATAGCTGGGATTTCTGAGATCACGGCATGGATCTTAGACTTTTCGATTTTCGACGTTGCAGGGAACAAACCTTTCCCAAATAAACGTATGATCAATTATGACTGAGAGCCGATTTTCTCCTGCGCGGTATGATCAACTCGGCTGATCAAATGTTTGTGAACGACGTCTGTACTCTGTAGCAACAAGCTGTGCAACACACACGCGAAGTACTAACTCGATATTCACTAGTGAGCAAGCGTTTTCATCCGTTGATTAAACATCAGCCGTAAAGGCATCAGCTGTGCGATCAAAGGATTACCTGGTGCCTAACCGGTAGGGAAACTTTACAATCCCCTTATGTGAAGATCGAAGGTGAGCCACGGCAGCTTGGAATCACACACAAAATATACAGAGATGGTACCTGTGTACAGTCTTCGAGGTAAATTCATGTTGGGTTCAATTTTGCACACCAAACTTTTTGCCAGGTGGAATCACACAGTACTTGCATCGATTTCGGCATTCGACTGTACCTGGCTGACAAGCATGACGTACTCCTTGTTTGCACGAGGACTTAAACACATTTCTACTCAGATCCACTGTCTCCAGTGTTTCTATTCCCGGTTTGTTGTCCTCCGTCTAAAATGATCCCCTCTTCATTTATGCGTTGGCTTTTAACACCAACACCTTAAGGGTTGTTTTATATACGTGCAGTAGGCAGTACGGTACGGTACGTCATTGACGTAGCTGGGGTGCGGACGCTTCGGTAAAACGTTTAAAAAATATTGGAAACGATCTTCCGAGGGTGGCCGGGCAAAGTGGAATCCCGCTGATGGGTTACTGGCGCTAGGGGATTCCCCGGAGTCGAGTTCGCCCGATGACGTGAAACGATAACAACTCCGGTATGGATCTCCGGCGTTAAAGAGTTTCCGTTTTGCCTCCTGCCTCCAGGGCCAACGTTACGGTACGTTGCAACAGAAATTAAAAGAAAAAAAAATAAATAAAAAATGAAAGTAAAAAAAAAAACGAAAAATAGAAGGAAAATCAAACTGCACTGGTGTTGAAATGTACGTATAACGATACGAACGAGAGACGAGGATGCGATCAGACCGGGTGAATATAACCGGAAGGGAATTAAAACCCGTTGTGTTATAATCTCCTGTTCAAATGAGGAGAAATACCATAACTATAACACAAAGCGTATACTCTGACGTCGTTGTGTTTTTCTAAACAGGACTTTGCGCGAAATCAGGGTCTGGGTACCGGATTAAACGATCAGAAGCGAAGCCCGCGAAGCTTTACAAGCTGAATTCCGAAATCCCGAATCCCTTAGGATCTGGAAACCTGCAGGACACCTTTTTGGCCCAAAAATGAGCGTGACTAATCCACCAGGATTAAGCCTCGAAATTCTGGGCAAAAACAGCCACCCTCTATGAGAAGAAGGAAGAAGAGGAGCAGGAGGAGGAGGAGGAGGAGGAGAGAAACGCCATACGGGACACGGGGCTATACTGAACGAAATACGTACCTATAATACAGGACAAGGAACCATCCTCGACGCAAAACATGAGAGTTGGTAGACTGAACTTGACACGTTTCTACTCTCAGTGGTGGAAATCTCAAACGCTTACTTAGTGACACTAACATCTGACTATAAACCAGCCCCATCAGTTAGTATCAGTTAGTATCCTGCAGTCCCGTTGTGTATCCATTACCTTCTTCTTCCCCCATATTACGTCAACAGGGTAAATACCTTTTGTTGCATTTCACAAAGGAAAGGGTGGGCCAGACACCGACCCCGTCTAGTCTGTACGTAAGAGCTCTTCTGGATGAACTAGCTACGCTTTATTTGTCACACAACATACACACGTTACTCCACCCTGTCACACCAGGAGCATACAGATCTAGATCATTGTCAGCTAAGAATGGCTAGAATCAGATTCAAGTAGAACCCAACCCTGCGAAGTGCTGAAAAAAGTCACCTGTTCCAGATAGGTTTCCATTCAACTTGGAATGAATTCGACTCCAACATTTTTCACCCAAGTCAAAATCGGTCATCAAATCCTTGCTTCGCCTCTTCTTTTCCTCGAAATCACTTTCAACGTACTTTCATCATCATATCCTAATAGCAACTGCCTTCAATTCGTAGGGTAGTCTATTAATCGTGGTTGGCCAAGTATTTAGAAATTCAACTACAGATGTGAAAAATCTTTTCAAAACTTTCAGATTTCATTCAAATGTTCAAAAATCTAGACCCAGAGTTCAACCACTTTTCTCATTTCATGTGGTTGAACATATTTTATAAAACTCCAAATGATTTCGTTGAGTCTCATAGATTGTTTTCTCTTCCTTCGAGAATTTCGTCTGTATTTCACATGAGCGATTCCAATTTTGTTGCCATTGCTATTAAATTAAACGTCAATGATTTTTATTTCACGAATTGCTTCAAAATTCCAAAATTTATTATTAATGTTCCAATGATTTGGTCAGAATTGCATAGCATTCTTGATGAAGCTGTAACTTGACTGTCTTTTTTCGAATGTTTTATTCAGTTAGTTTTCACAGAATTTTCATAAAATTTCCACAAGGCTTCGTTCTACCCTATTTACAGATTGACGTACAAAAATCCGCGAGAGGAAAGAGACTGCAGCGTATATTTCCCCTCGTTGTCGCAAAAACCAAGAATAAAAGGCGTTAATATTCGTCTAAAAGAAAACCAAGAACAGAAGGAAAAAAAAAAGGAATTCTCCATCTTCCATCTTTCAGCACAAGATCAGGGGGAAAGAAGAGGGGGTAGGTTTACGTTAAATTAATGAAACCGTCTTATATTTCAAAGTGTTATTATAGTCTAAGTAATGTACCAAGTTCAAACGTGTGTATATATCTCAAGGTAAGACTGGGCAGGGTTGGGGTGTCTGAAAAGTTTTTTCTTATATTTAACCCCCATTCTCTTTCTCTCTTTCTCTTCGTCTCCCTTTTACCAACTCCCTTTCGTATTATTACATGTATAAAAAACGGGAGAGATCTGTACCGCATACTGGGACACACACAACCACCTTATACGTACCAACTGCGAGATGACATTTTTTAGTACGACCCTTTTTCTTCGTCCCTATGTCCCTGCCTCCAACCACCATAGTCGCTTTGTATCTACCTATTTCTCTTCGGTCTATTATCTTTCCTGAATATACATACACCATCTCACCCTTACCATGATCCTTGGTAACCTCTTCGTCAGGTTGCACCACGATACAGTCGGACCTCGATTTTAGAGCACGGAATGCTCTGAAACTATTCCAGGTGGCGCCACCGAGCCAAGTAACTACTGTGGTGAAGCATGACCGATATATGCTGGTTAATAGTCTATGAAAGTCATTAATGGGCTTTGGTAGTCGCAATTGTGTTTATTTTGAAAAAACTAAATACTTAGCCATTTCCTGCTGAAATAAAGCAGTAATCCCCAAAGTTTCATTCCGATCGGTTGTGTGGTATGGTAGTAATTACTGATCGTATTTTCGAAGTGATGTGAGCGTGTATCAAAGCCCCTTGAGCGTTATTTGAGCGGCCATGTTGGGTGTATGGCTCACTAGCGCCAAAGTTTCCATTCAGTCAACACCTGTAGGCCACTTAATTGTCTGTCGCTATGGTGGAGCCCATTTCAATACTTTGTTATGTTTGCCAGCGCGGTGTGGATTTGCTCTAAAATAAGAGCTTCTTAAATCGAGGTCAGACTGTAGCGATTCTCGTCATTTTCATGGCAGCACACTGTCGTACCTTGCAGAAATGTACGTAGGTTAGGAATATGGGAATGAGGATGGGGGTCGGAGGTTCGACTAATGGCGCGGCTGTAGGTGATTTTTAACACGAGGTATATGTGCGACACGTTTACATATGTGTGAAGGCGTACCTATGTATGTATGTACCAAGGAGAAATGCGTGTTGGGTTAAATAAGGCGGGGTGAGCGGCGAACCGAAGCGTAATATGTTGGCCGTCGTTCTAAACAGATTTCAAAGGAATGTTCCTCGCTCAGACCGTTCACTGTTTACGGGGGTCTACGTAGATTAGGTTAGGCTAGGGAACCCTGCAGGAACACTCAACCTCGTCCTTCCATTTGCCGAATAAGATAGTTCTGCGATATATCAACGCCTAAATAGGTGAGGACCTTACTTTTACTCCACGTCATTCATAACGAAATAGCCATTCTAAGCAGATCGAATTTGCTCCGCAGTACATGATTCGGTGGAGATCATTTCTCAGCGTTGTCATTAGCCCATGGAAATTCATGGATTTCATTAGAATTTATATGGGATTTCATGAGAAGCTTTCTAGGATAAAATCCATCAGATATTGACATTTGCTATGGAATGTGATGAATTTCATGAGGAGCTTCATGGGAAATTCCATGAGATAATGAAATTTTATTTGGGATTGCGTGGATTTCTTTTCTATTTTGTGAATTTTTATCCGATTCTGTTTAATTTTCTGTAGAATTCTGAGGAATTCATTGAGACATTCTGATCTGACGGATTTCTTAGAAATATCATAGATTTCTTTGGGATTCCATCGATTTCCATAGAGTTTCGTTGGGATGACTGTAAAATTTCATGAGAACCTCGTCTCACTCGAAGCTTGGAGACCTCATATTTTACTATTTTAAATAATACACAATTTTGAAAGTCGATATCCGCCCCGAATTCACGATATCCGATGAAGATTAGCTAGGCTTGAATTACTGATCATAAACCACCACCGCCACCACTCCCCACACCAATTTCCATCAAGCTATTAGACCGAAGGTATTTTCCTGATGGAATTTAAAAGCCGACTAAATCGAGTTCCCATTCGTTCGACATGAGGTAGACACTTAATGCTTTTATACCCCTACGTATACATATATATCACTAATGGCTAACTGATAGTGGACGATGAAAAGTAGACGGTAATAATCATTAGCCATTTTTACCAACGCGACTAAGTGCAATTTTTTTTTTTTCTTCTTTTTCACCACAAACATAAATTTCCAATGCAGTATCTACCGAAGAGGCAAAAAGGAAGAAAAACAAATAAAAAATTGTCCAAGAGAAAGAAATTGGAGCTTCCAATAAATTCGAACGGAAAATTATAGTCTTCCGGTAATTAGATGGGTTCCCAATGTCTTCACGTCTTGTTTAACTTGCGGTCATTATAATCAACCCGGAAATGGAAAGCTCAAATTTTACCACACCTTCGCATTTAGGTGGTCAATTTTTTGTCAGCCGATATCTCCGGAACAAATCGACGGATTTCATCCATTCTCGCATCAATCGATGCAGTGCTTCTTATCTTTGAACTGATAGAATTTTCATTCTGATCGGTCCAGTAGTTTTCGAGTTATTCAACAAACAAAATTTGATTTATGATATCTCGAGAACTGATCAACGAATTTTGACGATTCTGGACCTTGTGCGATCAATTTTTTGTTCGACGATATCTCCGAAAACGAATCGACGGATTTCATCCATTCTTGTATCAATCGATGCATTTCTTCCTAACTTAGAACTCGTTAAATTTTGGATCTGATCGTTCGATCCAGTATCTTTCCTGTTGGAAGAAAAACTCAACGTTCCTTTTTCTTTCACTCAAACTCTCTCCTCATGGAATAATAGTCCGCTCCATTGGTTTCTGTGAGTATTAAAAATCGCAAAATTAATTCGCGACGATTTGAGACCGAAGTCAGGGTCTCGTATAGGCAATTGGGTAAAGGTCCGGCGCTTTAATCCTGCGAAGCGAGTTAAAGAAAATTGTAATTTATGCTCGACATCAAAGTGGTAGGTAGGTATAAGGCACATTCTTTTAATTATAAAATATCTACATAATTTTATATCGTGACAGAGAGCGTTAACGGAACTGTCGACGGTGGGGTGAAGCAGGGTTGGATTCGCGGTGTTGGTGGTGGTGCAGTATTTAGCAGGTTGGAATAATATTTTGATAAAGTTCTTGGCTAAATAACACGATAAAACATTTCTCCAGTTTTATAACTCTTAATTAGGCACCATCCCTTCCCTTGCCTCCCTTTCCTACTCTTCACTCTCGTCTCTTCACCCCGTTGCAAAACTTTATTTAGCATTAATTTTGTTCGTCTCTCCCTCGCGCCTTTTCGACAATTAAATTCTAACGTTTGTCGGTACGTTATTTATTGCTAGCTATACTTTCCCTACCGGCTAGGTACTTCTTCTTCTTCTTCTTCTTCCTCTTCTTCTACGTCTATACACATACATAATATACTATAATGCAGACGAAAACGTTAAACGTTGAACAATTCGCTGTGTAATTAATTGTACTTCGAGTTTTCTGTTTCCTCCCTCTTTCCACCCCTAGCCCGTACCGTTACCTCTTTTCCTCCACCCCGACAACTCATAACAAAGCTGAAATTAAATCAGTTTACTGTCCGGCACAGCAGCTACTGTTTTTCTACCCGTATATATCTGTACACCATCCTTTGTCACCCACTACCACCTTTACTTCCCTCGCTATTTCCGCTTGTGAGCTTGCGAGCTTGCAGCTAGCATACGCGAGACAGATCGATAATTTTAAAACGAGAATAAAAATGACGTATAGACGGACGTGGGAGAGTCTGCCTTTTTTTAAACCTCGTGCTTGTTTTGCCAGATGTGAAGCTGACGAATGAAGGAGACATATCTGCGAACGAAAATTGTAGAAAAAAAAATTATCGGTATCATATTTGAATTATTCAGAAATTTTTTGAGCTCGATTTTTTCAAGATTTTATATAAACGAAATTTCATCCGGAATCTTGGGGATGTTTGAATTGAATCGATGAATTTTTCGAGAAATGTACTTGCGGGTGTGGGAAATATGTAAAATTTTCATGAAATGATTCGATGCGAAATTCGAATCATCAACGTAGGAGAGATTCCCGATATTTTATAGAATAGAAATTTCTCAAATCTTGAGATGATAATCTCAAGAATTATTCGGAATGTTGATAAAAATCTGGAGAAATTTGTAAAATTCCAAAATATCTTGAAGAGTGTGGAAGATTTTTGTTTGGGAGAACCTCGGTGTTTTCTGTCCGGATGGAAAGTTCCATATCTCGGAGGGAAAAAATCACGGAAAAATTTTAGAAGAGGATTTCCATAGCAGAAAGGAGGAACTTCAATTTGCTCTATTCACAATTATTCTACGAAATTTCTCAACGATTTTTGTAAAAAACAATTAAAAAACGGCCGATTTTTCAATGTTGTATAAAATCGTCGTGGTCCTTTTATTTTTTCTCGTGAATCGGAGAATAAGCTTAAGCGAGTGGGTCTTTCTCGAAGTTAATTTAGCTGGATTAGATCCTCGAGTTACCTGCACTGTATAGAGTTCTTTGAACCTAATAAAAATTTGTTGTTTCAGCGGAGTACAATGAAAGAAACTGCACGACGTTGAAGCGATCGCAAGGACGTTTGTTCACCCGGAGTTGTTAAAGAGTTGTTGTACAAAAACAGGGAAACGAGAGAGAGAGAGAGAGAGAGAGAGGGGGGGGGGGGGGGGGGGGGAAGAATAATGACGATATAAAAAATAAAAAAATAGAGATGAAGAGAATCGTATAATATGTAAGTGGAAAACGGAAGCAAGAATAACAAGAATAACAATAATAAAATCAAATAATATGAAATAAAATAAAACAGAGAAAAAAGAAAGAAAGAAAAAAATGGTCGGTGCAAAAACAATCTTGCGGACCGTTCGCAGTGCATCGCCCCACCGTCAGAATAAACCGGGGATGGAAAATTTTGTCCGGAAACAGTACGGGCGCATTGTGCTGAACCTGAATAGAAAATTGGCAATATTTTAGCCGCAAGATAATTAGCTGATATGATCTAGGGAGATAACGGCGTCTCCTCGAGACAAAAGAATGTTAAGCACTTCATTCTGCCCTGGATGGCGTTCCTGTTGAAGCCACTATACTTTTCTCTGGTTTGCTTCCTTTTTTTTTCGCATATTTTTATTCCATTTTTTATTTCCCCCTTTTTACTAGTGCCGCAGCTTTAGTATCGTCGCGAAATGATACATCATCGTAATAATCAAACGAGGGGCAATTTTACTCGAATTATTCAGGTCGATTGGAAAATTGGAAAATTGGAAAATTTCGACACCGTTTTGTGGATATTGTCGAAATTTCGAGAACTGAAGGAAATTTATAGTCGTTTCGGCAAAACCCCTTCCGGAGATTCTGGAACCGAAAAGTTTCTTCTGAAATTTCAAAATCGAAAGAAATAACAGCATAAATCTATCAGTGTAGCTTCTCCGAACTTTTTGCATCACTTTTTGCGAACAGTGAAACTTTTCTTTTTTTTTCCAACTTTTCCTTTCAACTTTTTCAAATTATTAGAAAAATCGGCAGGATCGAACCTCAAAGAATTTCGAAGATATTTTAATCGAATTTTTCGAATTTCAATCGAATGCATAGGAAATTCTGAAAATTCTGAACTTGGAGAGAAGTCGATGAACAATCGCTTCGAGAATTTGGACAATGGTTTGAACCATGAGGATGAATTTTTCGGGAATTATACAGGCTTATAAAAATCAAGTTTTGACGCAGACCTGCATTATAAAACTGTTCGTAAAACTCGTGACAGAATTATATAATTCCTACCCTTCCGAAATGCGGGATTGTATGACTGAATGGAATGCCTTGCCAATATGATATCTCTGTGGCTAATCCCGGGGAAGCCAGTGAAGCGTTGAGGAGAAGTAATAGAAGTATCTCGAGGGATTATTAAATGGGAAGTTAATTAATTCAATGCCCATTAAAACGTTGAAAAAAATCCGTGACGTTGAATTAGGGTGGCAAAAGCAGGGAGAAGGAGGTCCGCGACGATGCGAAAGAAGATAAAGTAATTTGGCGACAAAGAGAAAGGGGAAAAGGGTTTTCGCTTATACGGAACCTCCGTATAAACTTCCCCTAAACAGTGGCACTGGGAGGTGGATGATCTCCTTTGAGAAAAATCAAACCAAAAAAACTTCATTTCCTCAAAAAATCTCTCTTGCTCTCGTCGAGATATTTTCCGAATATTTTTCCTACCCGCAAATTACACGAAAGCTCATCTTCTCTGGCCTAAACTTGGCCAATAGTTTCGAGCTTATTAACCTGATACGTAAGGCGGAGAGAAAAATGAGGGTGGTTTTATTGCTAATTCGTTCATTTGTGGGAAATTAGAGAGAAAATCTTTTCTCTCGCCTAGCTACAGGGAAACAAAAAAATAAAATAAATAATGCCAGAGAGAAGAGAGCGAAAAATTTTCTAGCTGCCACTTTTTATAAAAAAAAAGTATCGGTTTTCACGTTCAATCCACGATTTTCAAATTGCTAATAATATTATTTGAGAACATCTACTCATTTTTCGGTCTACAATACGTAATTCAAAATTTGTCAATAAAGATTTGAAAATTTCTACGATTGTAGGAGCTTTTCGATCTTGATAGCTCGTTTTTGATATTGGATTTATTGCTGCTAATTTTGTGTAGTTTTTCTTAGTCGATTTGAAATGCATTACAAAATACTCTCGTGATTTATAGTTGAATTGAAATCAATTAAAAATTACATGCATGATTTGTAGTTGAGTTGGAATCAATTCAAAAATACATTTGTGATTTGTAGTTGATTTGAATCATCTACAAAATACATTTGTCATTTGTATCTGAACCTAAACCAATTACAAGATCGTAAGAAGTAAAACAAATGATTGGTTTCGGTACAATTGAAAATTGAACATATATTTTGTTAATGATTTTAGTTCAATTATAAATTACGACTGTATTTTGTAAATGATTTGGGTTTAATTACAAATTATAAATATATTTCGTCATGGATTCAATTCCAAGTGTATTTTATAACCAATTACGATTCAATTACACATAACAAATATATTTTGCGATTGATTTTGGCTCAATCCCAAATTATGAATGTAATTTTCGATCTTTAATGTGCCAATTACAATTCTGCCCAACATTGTATTATTTACGAACATTAATTAATACTATTTCCTGTAAATCCATGGCCGGTGACGTGACAAATTTCTCTTTCAACGTATTATTTCCATTTTTTTTTTTTTTTGTTTATTTCTCATTACACTATTTTTCTACAATTTTCCAACTCATTTATTTACCGTCTCATTAGAGAGAACCGGGAGAAAAAGAAAAAAACGAAAAAAAAAAAACAACCAAATCCAAATCCAATGAAAAAAAAACCTTCCCAGTTGTGATATCGAATTTAACAAAATGTCGATCGCGCCGGTCGCGGCGCGCATCCCGAAGTATTTCGAACGGGCGCGCGCCGCGGACGTTTCTAGCTTCCGAGGGGTTTCGAAAACTGTCGAGTTTAGTCAGCCGCCGACCGCCTCCTCGTCGAGGACACGACACGCGCGGGGTTAAACGGAAAACTCCTGGCCTGCACATTTTTGCCGGCAAGTGCATGATCAGGATCTCCACTCGGTTATTGGATACAAAAAGAATTCCCCCTGGTCACCCCTCGACCCTCGGCCTCCACCCCCCCCCCCTACCCAAAAAAATAACCAAAATAGACAAAAAAAAAAGAAAAAAACAATAGAACTGAAAAGTAATTGATAAAAAAATTGGAAAAAAAAAAAGAATCAACAAAATGAATCGGGCCGCAGGGATGCATCTCGTCGATCTCGGCCGCATATGATTCGTTAAAATTTTGCGAACCGTGAGGAAGAGGAGGAAGAGAAAGAAAAAGAAAAAAAAAACGGAATCGAAGACGCGTGTGAAAAAAAATCTTCGGCGCGAGGGAAAAAAATCCTCGAATAGTCGACTCATCTTTACCTCGCTACGAATGAAATTGTAGAAACGATATTTTCATCCCTTGTATAGTTAGCGTGTAAAGAAAGGGGAGAAAAAGAGGGAAAAATAAGGGAAACCAAATCGAGACGTTTTGTAATCGATTGATTGGATGAAAGGAAATGAAAAGATTCTCTCTTTTCGTGGGGTTTTAAATAGCGCAAATATTTCATTGTTAAAACTTTGATAATAATAATAATAATAATAATAATAATAATAATAATAATAATAATAATAATAACAATAATGGTAACAAAAAGAATAATAATAATAATGAAATTGTTGAAATGATTGGATTAGCGTTAGTTAATAATAATAACAATAATGGTGAAATAGTGAATAATAATTATAGTTAAATAGTTAATTAATATACAGTATATTAAAACTCGTTAGTCACGTGTTGTTTTATTGACTTCTACTCGGGGCGTAAGTATTTTGTGTCGTGTGAAGAGATAGGGTGACGTGAAAATAAATAAATAAATAAATGAAGTAAATAATTAATTAATTGATTTAATAATTAATTGAAAAGTTGTAATTAGGAGGACTTGATGCGGTTGGGAAATTAAAATATCCTGTTCTCGGTACGTATTACATATATATACTATCTATAATATGTACATAATATTATATGTATATATGTATATATATATTATAAATTACTTAACTCCGAGACAAATTTTACTGTATTCGTTACTTATACATATATTTATACATATTATTGTACATATATGTATAGGTATATTGAATTATATCGGTGGTAGAACCGTAGTGTAAGTTTTCCTGGAAGTTAGCAACCCGCGCGGCAGCGGCGTTTACTACGATGACAATTCTCGTATTCGAGCAGCAGGACGCCAATTAAAAGTTAAATTAAGCTCTGGCCATAGCTAGGAGGTATACAGGGTGCAGGATTATAGCATGTAGCATCGTGTATCTCTTGGTATACTAGGTTTAACTGCTGTGGCAGCGAAATGTTGAAAATTATTCGATTCAGGGTCCCGAAAGTGCTGAGAAGCTAAAAAATACAAAAATTAAAACTAAATAAAACGAAAATAAAAGAACAGAAAGAGAAAGAGATTAATCGTTCAATGGTCGGAATTTTTTTTTTTACAACGGTATTAATTAACGATTAATCAAACTGCCCCTGGCGGATTTATTTTTTACACTTTTGAAAGTTTTTTCTCTCTTTTTTTTGTCAATTTTTCTCTTCTGTGATAAAAAAAATTAACAAAAAAACGAACAAAAAAAGCTCATGCTTCTTTCGGAAGGGGGCAGGGGGAAAGTGGGAATCGGGATCAGACCCATGTATACATCTTTCATTTAGATTTATTATTGTACGCAAAAAAAAAGGTGTATCGCAATATATTTTATTATTCGTATTTAACGATAAAGTTTTACTCTTCAACCTCATTCGGGCAAATATTGTAAGCTGAGCTTAATAAAATATATTAGTTTAGTCGTTGTGCGTACACGTGTGAGTTTATATACGTCGTATATCTCATAATTATTGTAAATTTTTCGTCAGCTCATTCCGTGAATTATTTTTTTTTTTTCTGATTTCGAAAAGCTTTGATTCAGAGCTTATTGTATCAAAAAGACATATGTGCTAGTTGATCATTTCGAAAAACAATCGTCGAAAAATTTAAACGAACCAATTTACAAAAAAAAAAAAAAAACAAACGGGAACAGAGCTTTTCAAAATGCGTCGGGAGCTTTATCATGATTTTCTATCCACCGACTAGTAGGTCAAATCAAATTGCCCGTGTATGGCTTCATTGACAAACATGATGAGAAAAAGCTCTGCGAATTTTAAGATCATAGGTCAAGTAGTTCGGAAGAAAACATAGGAATAAAATCAAAAAATCGTTTTCAAAAAAAAGCTTGGAGGTTCGTTTCTTTTCTTAGTTTTACATGTGAAGAATTTTCGAAATTTCGCTTGAAATAATCGAAGAAGATGAGGCTTAAAAAAAAAAAAATGAACCGAAACTGAACGAGATTTCAAAAAAGCTGCTTCAAATTATTTCCGAAATTCGTGACCCCGGGATCTTTATTTAGACTCAAAATTTAGAGTACGATAAAAAGATAACGAAGACATCGAGTTCGTCGATCAAAACTTGCCTGGCTAATTTGTGGACGTGCTTTTTTCAAATCTCGAAGCTTTATTCCGATGGTGAAGATTACTTAGCGATATCGTTCGTATCAGGGATTCAACGTATCCTGGAAATAAGGACTGTTCTAAAATTCTGACAGCGGTTAAAAGTCTGTAACATATAATACTAGCCGAAATTAATTTTCCGAAATTCTGACCGCAGGGGAGTTATGACAGGTGACAGGGTGGAAAGCACATTAGTGGTCGAATCAAAGTGCAGGGGTTTCCCTATTCATTCGCCAGTCAAAAGTCTGGATAGGCGGGCTTCGTACTCGTTATACCGTTGTTCTTCGAACTTGATATGATCGGTTTAACTTTGACGTTATTCCGAGGGGTTGATTTGTTCTATATCTAACCTGTGATCAATCCAAAGCTGAAAGTGAAGCAAAAAAAGGGTGAGAAAGAGAGGGAGAAAAGCTCAGAAACATACTTCTAGTCTTATTCCCTTGTTTCATTCACCCGAAGGAAAATGATCGCGGTAATTACCGGCTAGGGGAGAGTCTGACAGTATTACAGAAACCGCCCCTAAATCTTGAGAAGAGCGTTGAGCCTTATGGGACGTTAATTTAAGTGGCAAATTATCCCGATTTTTTTTTTCGAGAGAAATAATCCTACCGATTCCGTGATTTTTAATAAACGATAGACACGATGTATAGGTATATCATCGTCGCCTTTTTGATTGAGGAAAATTTTGATATACTACCCTTAATGTCTTCCGTGAACGTATGGAAAAAAAGTAAAAGGAGAAAACTCGACGGATAATTCTCTGTGGGTGGAACAAGTTGTTCGTATATAGTTTCAGAAGAGTTTATATAAACTTCCCGTACGAACTAGGAGACACTTTCTCCCTCGTAATAAATCCATAATCTAGTTTCCGGAAAATTGTATGGATGTAGGTATACTCAGATGTAACACCGTTCCGAATCGACGACGAACCTTGATTACCTGTGCCATATTTTACCTCGAAAATGTTTTCTCTATTGAACAAATCGGCATATACATTACGGTGTCGAGAACGAAAGCTTTTTTTTTTTGTTTCTTTATTTTGTCCCTCTTCATGCTCGAAATTTCGACGTGAGGTAGCTTCCCCCGAAGGGAAAGCGTCTGTGCAATCGCGACAGGAGAAGAGTGGCGGTTTCGAAAGAAAAAGTCATAACTTGGGTAAGAATTGAGATATCGATTAGATTTTGGACTCATTTTGAAGGGGAAGAATTGAGGTATTTGTAAAAAAAATAAGTCACCTTCGGAATGAGGCTTGATGAGTTACGTCATGGCTTGGAAGCAGGGATTCAGGGTTCAGGGTGCAAAAGTATTTTAAGCTGCGTTTCGAAGCTCGTCAATTTTTTTATAAATACTTCAATCCTCACCCTCCAAAATGAGCCTAAAACAAACTCAATATCTCAATTTTTACCCAAGTTACAATGTTTTTTTCAGTTCAAAAACGTCTCTTCTCCCCGTCTTCGTTTCATCCGAAGTGAAAATCGAAGTACTAAAAATTGGGTTGCTCGCCTCTGCTTTCAGGAAAAGGTACTTCGCCTCGAAATCTATCATTTAAAGTATCAGTAGCTAAAAAAAAAAAAAAAAAAAAAAAAATAGAATACGGATTCAGATATTAATTTATGTTGAGATTCAGGTCATATACGTTGAACTTTAATTAATTGTTCTGTCATTATATTCCCCGTGTGCTGCAATACGCACATACATATGTGCGCGCGTATATCTCATGTGTATACATTCTGTTAATTATGCGAAACCGGGGCTATTATTACCCCTAGATACTGTTTAGTTTTCGCTCTGTTGTTCATTTGGCAAGCGCACGCTTAAACAACCCTGCGATCGTTATTTGAGAGGATTTTATTATATTTATTTTACCTCTCCGTCAGGCGGTGTGATATATTTTTATATATATATACATAGGCGTACTGTTTCCCTCGTCAAGTCCGTTGGAATTAAAAATTAAACAAACAAGAAGTAAGGAGAGTGTATTTCGAGGTACACTCCGTCGTCTTGGACTCGCGCGATCACAGGAGACACTGACAACCCCCGAAAATTCGTACGATTTTTACAACTTTCCAAAATCCCCTAAATTTCTGATGTTTTTTATGAAAATCTGTATTCCGGATTCTGGAGGCTCGGACAACGTGAATGAAAAAATGATTTTCAGACGAAACGGAGTAGAAAAATACTACGATCGAATCTAGGTATGAAATTGTGAAAAATCTGTAGCTTCGGGTGTTGAAAAATCGGGGTGCGATATGTGTGTGTAGTTTTTACAGTACGGTGAAGTCGTTACGCACTAATTAAAACTAACGATCAGTAGTTTCAGTTCGTTCTCGACGTTTTTACACAACTATAGGTACACTCGAGTTTTTCTTTTTTGGAAAATCGCGAACTGCGGGAGCCCGGCGTATGTGAGTCAAGGGTGTTGAAAATCGGGTAGAATCGACTGTTAGAAAAAGTAGCGCGGTAAAAATTCCGAGTAAATAAAAGGGGATAAATAAATGGAATAGATTGTTAAAAATTGGGGTCGACCACTGAAAGGTTCGCTTGATAATTAGAACCGTGTGAAATTAATTCAACCGTGAAATAAATCCGAACAATTATTATTTCCGTACGAATAAAGATCGGCAAAAATAAAAAAATTGAATAGAAATAAAAAGTAAAATGAAAATTCACAATTTTTTTACAACTTAATATTAAGTTCTTTACATACGCCAATATTTTTGGGTTACGCGTGTAAGTGGGATAGAGTCTCTCCCCGAATTCACCCTCTCTTCCAGAGTTAATGGTCGATCTTTAGCACCCTTATCGAGATCGTAGAGTTTTTAAACTCGAACGATTAAACTAGTTCTAAGAGTAATCTGTGACGCTTGATAATAATTATTTTTGATTAATTACCCGGCTCTTCTAGGTCGATAAGAACTTCTTATTCGATTGGAGTAACAGGGCATGTCGTTGTTTCTCGAGATTCGAAAAGGAGCTTCCTCTTCCTCATTTTCAGGGTGAAAATCGTACTTTGGTTCAGCGAATATCGCCGAGCAATGAAATATTGAACAACAATTTTTTTACTCGAGAAAAAAGTCTCGAGGCTATGAAAATTAGGGATTAAATTTCGCGGTTTTTGATCGATTTTTTTTAACCACCTATGGCAAGAGGACAGGGTTGGGATAAGGGATGGAGAATTTTTTTTCGGAAGTCTTTGTCTTGACTCTTGAGTCAACGTTGACCGTGGCAAAATAGGGAAACGGGATCCCTGGATATTGGACGTGTATGTGAGCGCGAGCGTGTCTGATATTCCCATGAATTGGTTGGCGGAAAAGATTGCTTCTTCTTGAGGTGCTGATATAAATCATGTTTTGTTTCAGTTTTGGATCGCTAAATCTAAATCGTATGAAATCTGTTCGAAGGGACGATCAATTTCCCTCGTGTTCCCATTCGTGCTTTTCTTACTATTTTTTGGTCTTCTATACCCGAATGTCAAGCCCTAGATCACATCAGCTCACATCATTTGCTCGGAAACGAGTTGGAGCTACTTTACACGAGATTTAAGTCGATTCGAAATACTTTTCATATTTCGATGTCGTTTTCAAATATCACTTCGAATGATTTTTTATTTCCTCAAATAACTTCGCGAGAACCTGAAACAAATTGAAGACACTTTTCATTGACATACATGTGGTTTAGAAAAGAAGTGAAAATACTTGTCACTTGACTTTGAATAACTTTTTATAACTCAGCATGACTTCGGGCATGATTATGAAATACTTCAATTGACTTCAAATTGACTTGAAGTGAGTTCAGAAGACTTTTCACTGAAGATAGATGCTCGACTTGAAGAGTGGTTGACCCCCGGAATCTCACACTCACGTATGAATGAATTAAACAGATTTCAGACAACTTTACATGACGTCAGATTAATTGGCAAGACGGAAAATGACTCACGTTACTTTGAATGAAGTTTAATGTCGTTGAACGATTTCAAATTGATGTGAAATTGATTCAAAAGAGTAAATCGTTCAATCTCATGTCCTCGTGCGTTTGAAAATAAGTTGAGACACTTTGCATGACTTTGTTTGACTTCGCATGACTTTGTATGATCTTGCATGACTCGAAATTAATTCGTACTCTCATTTTCACATGGTTTTAGAGGGAAATAGTAAATTTCACAAGACTTCATATGACTTTCAATGACTCAACATAAATTAGTATTCTCATTCTCTATGTTGCTGCGAAAAATCAAGAGACTTCACAAGACTTTACACGACTCGGAATGACTTTGTATAGCTTTGTATGATTTTGGATGACTCAAAATGAATTCTTGTTCTCATTCTTTTTGCTTTTAATGGAAATTCAGAGACTTCATAAGGCTTCAAAAGAGTTTGTACCACTATACATAACTTTTCATAACTTTGCATAACTTTGCATGATTCAACTTGAATTCATATTCTTATTTTCATGTGTTTTCACAAAAATTGAAGATACTTCCCAAGACTTTACATAACTTTGCATGATTTTGTACGACTCGCCACGACATCCCGTTACTTGGCATGACTTTGAATCAGTTGCAAGTGGTTTCCCAAGTTTTTTCACTGTAATTTCAAATCCGGACATTATTTCCAAAAACTGTAAAATCCTTTACACGATTTCAGATGATTTCACATGACTATAGGGTGAAAATGACTAAGATTAACTTCGAAATGATTCACCACACGTTTCTAAAGTCAATTTAAAAGAAAACCCCTTCACCAAGTGGTGCAGGCACACAATGCACTGCACTATCGAAAGTCGTTACTCCTTCGGGAATGCATTCACTGCTCTTCTGCATCTTTATCGTACCGACGTCTCCTCCAGACATATACATATATGTTATAGTCGGGACGCGAAGCTCTTGCGGAAGTAATGGGTGCCGAAAGCTGTACCTGATGTTCCGGGTGCCCTAGGCGATTTGGGAACTGGGAAGAAGTATCATCAAACGGTGAACTCCTTCCTTACGAAAGACTCTCAATTTTCAATGTCACGCTTAGTTAAATACTCAGCCCTTCTATCCTTCCGTAATTTTCTATCTTTTTCCCCTGCCTTCGGAATAACAAAGAAGGAAGAAGGATGATAAGGAAGACGGAAGAAGGTCGGTGAAGAGATTTTTAAGACGTGGAAAGTAGGGGAAGTAATTTAACCCACAGCAACATCCCCATTTCCAAATCCTTTGACTCGAATCTTTACACTGTTGGTACACTAACGTAATAATAAAATAAAAATGAAGAAATTAAATAACTTTGCAAATTAATATCCAACCCATGAGCAAACAGGCCCTGTACTTCCTCCCTTCACCCTACGATGATTTAAATCAAGAAGAAGCCAGCCCAACCAACAGCTCACTGCAGCCTCGAGGCTCAAACAATTAATTCTGCAAACAAAATGTGCCTAAGTTAATTTGTATTTATGTTGGTGTATTTATACAACCCCTATACCACGCGGGTTATACATTTTAGCCTTCATACTTCGGGGTTCATCGTTTATCTAATTTTCTATCTACTTTACTTAGGACTTATTAACTCTTTGAAATTCACCCTATAACGTGGACATGACCTGCTAGTCCAGTTAAATTAGAGACAATTTTTGCCACGGAAATGATGAACGGTGAAAAGCTGTAACTTAGTGAACATGTTAATTATCGCTTACTTTTGAACGTGCTAAAAGGTGCTCGGGAATAGTTTTTCGCTGATATCTCGGTACACGTTGATGATATCGCGTTGAAGCTTTTTTCAAATAATGAAGTTTATTAAATTTTCTTTTAAAAAGGTGGAGCACTTTTTTCCTGTATCTTCATTAGTCCCGCTGTATTTCAACGCGGAACGTGTAACTAATTTTACGAGCCATTATCTTCGGAAAGAGGCACTGGAAAATAGTTTTTCGCTAATATCTTGGCAATAGTTGAAGATATCAAGTCGAAGGTGAATATAAAAAATAAAGTTTATTAAATCTTCTATGAAAAATATGTGTTACTTTTTTCTCGTATCTTCATTGGTTTCGTTGTATTTTGAGGCTCAATCTTCAAACAATTTCGTGATAATTAGTTACACATTTGACATAAAAATACAGCGAAACCAATGAAGATACAGGAAAAATGTACTGTACCTTTTTGATAGAGAATTTAATAAGCTTCATTTTTTATTTCAACCTTGAACTTGATATCATCAACATTTAGTGGGATATGAGAGGAAAACTGGTGTCGAGTATATTTTTATTACGATGATGGCTCAAGCCGAATGAACATTTTGGCCGAGGTATAGCATTTGTCGATTATCCTTTCTATTTTGTCCTATTTTACATTCAGTGTTTAATAACTCGAGCTGTGCTTATCGTATCGAAGCCAATAAGTGGTCAAATTAATCGTCTCGGGACGTACTGTTTGGAAAAAAAAAGTTTTAAAATACTATCAATTATTCATGACATCATGAAGTTATAGATTGAAGTAGATAAAATGGGTTTCCGCAAAAAGGGTCTCGATCAAAGTGAAATATTTTTGGTCTTTACATCCTGAGGAATAGATGTAAATTTTCGGATCTTTGGGCTTTTGAGGTTTTGAGCTGCCTGCATTCCAACCCTTCGGAATTTCAAGGTTCTAAACTCGAACGTTTCTGACATATCGAAATCGTCTCAAACGAATTCGGAATTGTGACCGTTCGGAACTTCGATCCGGCCCCATCTTATAGTTCGAAGATAAAAACGTTGTCATTCCTCGAAAGTGGAATACGAATCAATATCTTCTCAAATTCGTGACTTCATCTGATCCCGAAAGAACGAGTTTCTCAAATTTTTTTCACAACCAATTTCGAAAATGAGTTGAAATAATTTTGACCTTTTTTTCCGATTTTCTAATCCTATCAAACGATCAGTTTTATATTTTTGATATTTGACGTTAAATTTATCATTCGATTTTCGTACTGCACAGAGTAGGTATGTATGCGTATATAGGTAGTCGTTGCTCGTACAGCGCGTTGGAATGAAGCAATAACCGCTAATTTGCGAATCGAATCGTAAATCTCAACCGACGCCTGCAGGGCCGTGCCCCCTGCCCCCAACCCCTTTCATCCACCATACATAGTGTTTCCACTATTCCCAGAAATCCATTTGCCAGATTGGATTAAACAATTGCGCCAAACAGTTTACAAAACTGGAAATTCACGGTGGAGTGACTTTCACGGTGATTGCTGGTAAAACGATTCGTAATTACGCACAACGGTCAGACAGATTTTCCAGAAACGTTTTAATTTTGTCGGAAATTGGCCGTCGATATTTCCCCCTCCTGGGAAATTGCGGCAAGAGATGGAAAAAAAGACCAGTTCACGCGGAAACAGTATTTTTTTCAAACTACTTCTCAGAAAACCATTTGATTACCGGATGTAACTGTTCTTGGTCAAAAATCAAAGGTCCAATTCGAGTCGTGGGAAATTTTTGCGTAGCGTATTATGCTGCTATTTTTCAAACTGGCAGAATTGTGCAGGCTGCGAAATTCCCGTTTTTGTCGACGGTGAAAATGATTCCGAAGAATTGGCAAGTTTAAAACTCAGAGACTTGATGGATTCTGAAATTAGAAGACATTTTCTACAATGTGGTGAATAGCGAATTTATGAAAAAGAAAAGAAAATGCGACTTTGAGCCTCGAAAAACTTTTTTTTAAATCTGTTTTTTACACTATAATAAATTGTTGATCATATATATGCTTAACCAGATTTTTGATAAATAATTCGCTCCATCACTTGATAGTTGTTGGATTTCTACGTATTTCAAGGAAAGAAAAATCGAAATCGGTAAAGTGGTTCTTGAGATATCATATTCGCCATTTGTGAGATCGTGGTTGTTGGAAAACAAAGTTAAAAATTAATTTTAGAACGAGTATTTCCCGGAAGTCAACCTAGCCGGTTTCAAAAATTTCGAAACGAAGAACACCGGAGGTTCGAAATTCCGAAATCTAAAGATCCAAACGGCCTAACCTCCAAATCTTGAAATCCACGCATGTATTCATTCAGTATTTGATAATTCGGGCTGTACCGATCCTATCGAAACCAATAAGCGGTCAAATTTATCGTTTTGAGATTAACTTTTTGGAAAAGAAAGTTTCAAAATCCTATCGACTATCTATTATATCATGAAGTTATCGGTTGAAGTAGATAAAATTGATTTCCGTGAAAGGGGTCTTGATTAGAGTGAACGTCTTTCGTCTCCATATCCCGAAGAATAGACCGAATTTTTCTGATCCTCGAACTTCCCGGATTCTAATGTTCGGAACTTCAACGTTTCTCAAAATTCCGAATCCTCTCAAACGGATTCGGAATTTTCACTATTCGGAGCTTTTAAAAAAAATCTGACCGAAACCAGCCGTTTATACCAACTTTTTTTACCCGCGAGGAAAAAATGTATAAAATTCATTGAAAAATGAGAGGAGAATGGATTTATAATATTATAATTATTTATGTTCAAATTTTTCAACGTTCAATTTTTTTTTCTTTGTCATGTTGTTAAAGCACTTTGGTACCATTTACGGTATCCAACGAGGGTGCAGTTTTCAATTATGCAAATTGGTTTGGTCAAATAAACGGAATAGTTTTAGCACAGCGTGCGGTTGTAGATTGGAAGGAAATTAAAACCGTTGAGCTCTTTGACCTGTGAGAGTAAAGGGGGTGGGGAGGTGGTTTTGATGGTATGATCGGGTCTGAATAATCAAACGTGTAAATAATCGTACGGTATGCATTTAATTGCCAGAATATATGGGCAGCCAGGATTGGTAATAGGAGTGGAGTGAAGTGGAGATATGTAATTAAAACAAATGTTGACAGACTTGAAAAGCATCGTAATTCCAATATGGCTGCACGTACATATGCTGACTGTTCAAACTGCGGAATTTCCCGCCGCGCGACAAACCGAGTGGAAAATAATTGGAAAACGGACATTTCCATTCACTCCTGAAACGCCATACCTAATTCTGATCGACTCACGAAATTCATACTGAAAGGAAATTTTCGAAGAAAAATCTTATTTTTCAGATGCATTTTGGAGTCTGAAAACGAAAAGGAGAAGAAGAAGAAGAAGACAAAAATATGGCAGACAGAAGAAGAAGAAGTCGATACCTCACCATCAGCATACTCCACATAATCATGATAATGTGTCAAGGTATTGTGACGGAATTTTTAATCACTAAGATGAAACCTATAATTTAGGTATTATTCAATCGTTAATTAATTTTGTAATCATATAGTACATATAGGTGTTCATCGTATATATATACCCCATATAGATGTAGAGTATCGCGGACACACCACCCTGTGGCAAAGTGCCAGGCGTAGATCGTAACTTGATACAGTGTTAAAGTAGCGCCCTTAAGCACTGACATAGTTGTTACACCAGGTGGGGTCTTCCCTCGTTCGTAATCGAGCTCGAGGATAGAAAGAAGATTTGAGTCAAGTTAACAGCCAGTAAAGTCAAGGGTGATGAACTGATCCGAGCTAAAAGTCTCAAAGCAATCATAAAAAGAGTGATTAGGATAATGAAGAAAAATTGAGGGTTTGTTTTTCTAACTTTCTTTTCTTTTTTTTTCTTCGTTTCTTCTCTTATTCTCGACAATATAAGTTTATAAAATAATTTTTTCAATATTCATTGATCGCGAGGCTCCTTCTACCACTGCATCAAAGAGGGTGGCGAGGGATTGTGTTTAACTGAAATCAAAACTTCCAACGGTTATTAAATGGGCGTTGGAGTTTACGCGGAAAACTTGTAATTATCACTAAATAAGAAATTACGAAGCAAAATATAACGCAGCACAGAGAGGCAGTAAGCCCCCTGTCCCCCTCACCACCACCCACCCGCCCCTTTCATCCCCCATCCCGTTTTATATATAGTAGCCATTTGGGAAGTTTTAAATGATCCAGCTACCCTCTGCGCGAACCCCTACGGTTTCCACCACCTCAACCCCCTCTTTACCTCTGGGGATTCCCCTGGAGGTGGCTCGAGGAAATATCTGTATTAAACTTAATCTTCGTTGGTTAATAACTTCGTAATGTACCAATTAAAAGTACAACGGTAGCAATAATTAATTCTCCAATTATTGCCTAAGTCGTTGTTAATTTTCGACTACTACACCCCAGCCAATCCCGCGCCCAACTAGGTTCATCCAACTTTTTATCCGAGCTCAAAAGTTCGAGGATCTCATCAGTCGAGGGTCACCGTCAGTTGAAAAAATCAACAACTAAATAACTGTATTCTCATATGATTTCAATTCATCCTTCCGCCCATTAAATTACTTCGGATATACTCGTACAAGATTTTTTGTTTTCATCCCACCGCTGTCACCCACTTCGTTACACTCACAAATTAGACTAAAGTGAACTGGACCAGGCAATTGGGATAAGTGATGTTTGGGTCGTATGTAACAATTGTGAAAGTTCTGTCCAGTGAAAAACTGTGACATAACTATGAAGGGGTGTGTTTTTGGTAGCCACCCTGTCTGTCCTGTTCCGGTACCGAGATGGTTAAAAGATCGCTGAAAACCATCTCATGGTATATCCTCGCTTTGACAAAAGACCGTGAAGGTATCTCGGTATGCATGACGTACCGTTTCGCGTCTGGTATATAAGCGTGAAGGCACCGTTTCTGTGTGCGGTTCTTGTAATTCTGGTGAAGCTTTGAAGCTCTAATTTAAATACATATTAATGTGCAACACGTGTAGCTTGTACACGAATATATATAGAGAGAGAGAGGGAAAGAGAGAAGAAAGAGAGGCTGTGGAAGACGTGTGAGAGGGCACATGCAGAAATGGACGTATTGCGCATGCGCGAAAATGAACGGCCGTGTGTAGTGTGGCCAATCAGCATCACGCCCCATGCATACAAACGAGCTCGTCACACACGTGTCTCAAGAAGGCTGGTTTTGATGCTACTGCTGCTGCTGCTGCTGCTGCTTCCGCTCTAATGGAACTGGATACCAGGGCCTTGTTGGCGCCCAAGGAACCTCAGGTATAACTGAAACTGGATGAAACACAATAACCTCAAGTTATTAGGGGCGGAGACGAGATGCCGTTCTCTCAGGCACGTGGAAAGCATAACAAAAATAAGAAATGCCTCGTCAAGATTTCTCAGAAATCGATTTCCCCTCAGTGAATCAGTGTGCATCGGTGAACGAAGTACCATTCACTATTTTGGTGCATAGTTTTTGCTTGATTTTACTGTTTTACAACGCTTTAGAGGTTAGGATTTTACGAGCACCATGTAGATCGGCTCCTTGACGTTTTTGTTAACTCTGAAAATGCTACATGCTGACGATCAATACGATACTTATTCACAGTCGATAGAAACAACATTTTAGTAACATCGCCAACTATCAACTGACACACACACACACCCACACATGTCTATATGTATTTACATACATATGTATGGAAATATCGATTCACTGGGTAGAACGGCGTGGTGCGCGCTAACGCGATGACCATTTTAATTTACGATATGTTACCTCTATCGTTTTATACTAGCCATAGCCATAGCTCCCACCTCCCCTGTTCACTCGCTCTCTCGACTCTTTTGTGCAAAAAAAGGGTATTCGGCTAATTCATTTTAAGCATTCCACGTAGCGAATGGCAGAAGGGTATAATTCACTCGAGTTTTAAAAAATCTGTCCAAGATTTTACCCGTTGAAGAAAAGTCGGTATGCGAAATTTTATGATAACGATTAGAAACTGAATGAATTACAAAAAAAAAAAATGGAAAAGAACTCTGCGTCGTTTGAAATTGATTGTTGTTTTTTTTTCTGGTTTTTTTTCGCGCGTTTTAAAGTTCGGTGTGGGATTCTCTTTCATTTATTTCCTTTTTGTTGTTTCCGCAGTTTTGAATTGTGCCGCGGGTAGTTTGCTCGTGGGAGTAGAGCGTGGCTGCGGCTCGAAGCTAAACATAGAAGGTTATTCTTTTCTGTTTTTAAAGCGAACTAACTCGCCCGCAACTGTATCCACTGCTAGTTTCTGCTTTTCTTTCACGTTCTGGAAGTGGAAGAACTTTGATTCCCAAGATAGCGGTGCATCCGACCCATGCACTGGTATCCGCTACGGTTTTACGGGTATAACGCGTCTGCGAAAATTCCTGCTGCACCGTTTCGATGAATTTACTATTTTCGCTGCAAAAAACACCATCAGCAATTATCGTCGTCGCAGGTGCGCAGGATGGAGCCAATCCTCAGAAAAAGCCACGAATTGTCGGATGTATTGATGAAGAAGACGTGGATGGCGTTTGACTCCATTTCACAAAAATTATACAATACTGATAGAAAAAGCTCGGCTGGGGTTTCCGGACAGGACCGTACCGGGCGATTAACGGAATCAATAAGTAACACCGTGAAAGTTCCCTGACGAAGGTTCGCGCCGCTCGAATATAGGATGCCAAAGTTTGAAGCCCTGTTTGTCTCGCGTACACCCAGACTCTACGTACGGGTCTACCGATCAAATGAACAAAGCCCAAACCCCTGGCAAAGTTACCGAAGCGCATGAACGAGACCATGAATGTCACTCCGAAAGCACCACTGTGTCGTCGATGATGAAGATCTAACAGAATCTCTGTTCCTCTTCGCTCACTTTGCGGAGGATATGAGGAAAATTGTTCGGTTGATTCGAACCTTTGAGGACTGATTATTTTCCTTGAACAATGCCCCGTCGAATGAGTGTCGGAATTCTTCTCCAACCGCAAGCTTTCGGAAGATATTGAATTATTTATGACCGGAAATGTTTTCTTGTTTTTACAAAACTTGATACAAAGCAGTCCGTATTTTTTTTTAGCTTTCGTTTGATAGAATTTTCCGACGTCAAGCTTACGGAGTGTTGTCTTAGGAATAAAATCAGCCCTTAACCAATGAAATCGGCCTACCGGTACTCCATGAACCCCGCGGAAAGTGACCAAAGAGAAATCCATTCACTTTCATCTTTTTAGGTGGCGTGAAGAAAGACGAATACTATATACTTAGACATCGTGTTTTAGGGTCGATGATCGATCGACTGAGTATATTTCCGATATAATCTGATAAGAGTAAAGCGGGTTTCGATTTTTCACGAATCGCTAAGTAATCCGATTATTGGCCTCTCCCTCGAGACTCGACGATTCTATCGGCATTCTGTATCCAGAACCTACTCCAGGACTACCAAAATTCCCCAGGTTCGAAGTAAATCTATCGTGTATCGATATACATGGGTACACAATGAAAAGAAAAAAGTGGATGTACATATCCCGTCTCAGACTGACCAGGACAATTATTTTCGCAACAGTTAGACCCATCAAAAAATATTTAAGACCGACTAGAGGTATACTTCTTCGGCTTGAAATCGGACAAATTATGTTCTAAGCTCTTCGCTCTTTCCAGACTAACTAATGTAAGTGGAGAAATAATGCCATCGACGAAGTATCGTTCAACGCAACGAGTCCTTTGAAATGATATGGTATATCGGATCGATAAAATTAAAGATGGTATATGGTTGGATGAAATGATTTAAATTTCTGGCCTAGGAATAGTAGATTGTTGTGTAAACTGAATAGAAACTGAACTTCTGTTGGAGTCCTGGATCCTGAAAAGATATAAATTGAACCCGTAGTTCACGAACTCGGTTCGAACCAGAGGCTTCAAAGTTGGAGCTACTTCAAAGACTTCGAGCTGTTATTCGCTGAATATTAAATTTCAAATTAGGAATTGTTCGGTTGCATTTTATGAAATTCCCAAGGGGAAACATGAGGCCCTTCATTCGTGGCTAAATAATTTAATACCGGTAAATATGAAAATGAGAAAATATTCCAAATGCCATATTCCGGGTTGGCACTAGACGCACATCGTACTTGACTCGTGTATCTAGTATGAAATTTCCCGTAGGTATCAAGTCGTGAATTCAATACCATAAATGTCCATTAATAACCAGATTATACGCATCCAAGTATGAAGGGGATGAGCCAGCGGTTTACAGAGTATCTGACGAGACTGCAGGTCACCACCTGAAGCCCAGCTGGAACATAAAAGTGTACAAAAAAAAAAAAAAACAAAAACGAAAAAAGAAGGAATGTTGGACTCACTGAGTTTTCGTTCAGATTGATTAGATTCGTAAGACTCTTGGAATTTGAGGAAGACATTTTTCATCTGTGAAGTAGAAATAAAAGTTGGAGTTTATCGTGAATATGGAATCATTGAGGTGGAAGTAAATTTGTCGGAATTTAATATCGGGATATCAGATCATCGACTATAGTAGGTGCACTTGGGTCGGCAAACTGTTGGAAAGTATTTTAACGTCTTGGAACTATTTTCGACTACTCAGCTCCTGGTGAAGACGAAGAAGAGGAGGATGAGGATGTGGCGGCGGAGGTGGAGGTGGAGAAGAAAAGCGCTCCACGCGTATAGCGAGAACTTTGTACTCCTGAGGCTGGATATTTTCCTGAGAGCTTAGGTCTGTACTTATATTGCTGGAACTTGTAGTCTGCCGTTTTCAGGAAGAAAATGTAGGTATCTACCCACTTTCAGGACTGAAAGTCCTCCAGAGAGTCAGGGCGAATTCAGACAGTCGAGTAGCAGAAAACCAAAACCAAAACCAAAAGTTAAAGTAAAAAGAAGTATTGCACTTTCTTTTCGATCATATATCCAGAAATATTATTCTTCAAGGAAGTATCTAAAGTCATATAAAGAATGATCAAGGAGTCTGTCTCAGGAAATGACGCGAAGGACTGCAATACTCGATGAAATGGATCGGAAATTATGCATTTCTTGTATATCGACACTCTCTCATGTCATACTCGAACAAGTGATGCTCAATCTTGGACTTGAACATGTCGTGACATTAAGGATTCTAAGTACGAACCAACATGTCCTTATGAACTTACTGCAGGATTCTAAGAGTATCGATTGACCGTTTCCAAAAAATAATTGATCCTTAAATGGCCAAGAGGAAATACTTGCGGTGTGATTCGTTGAATGTTAAAAGAAACTTTTTGAGGGTGAGAATCACCCGATTTTCGATGCCATAACTTTTTGCACGTAGCGGTAATTGGCAAGCGAAGTTGATGGAACGAATGGAGACTCTGCATTGTTAATAAAGAAGTATCTGAAGCGAAATGAGGAGTATCAATGGTGTTAGTATCCGCGTACCTACTCGAGCTATAAGTTTCAGCTTCGAGGTGGTAGTGAGAAAAGTAGCCGTGTATCAAAGGGATGAGTTTCTGCATCTTTGCGGTAAGTAGAAAGGAGACGGGTATATACCTATGGATGAAATGCCAAGCTACCTTTTCGTATCATCTCACATTCCCCGGAGATTTTTCCCTGTTGTGAATCCATTTCACTGTGGAATGGGAATGGAGGGGGAAGGGGGGTAGCATGGGAGTCTGAAATGGAGTAAGAATAAGGGTACGCTGAGGAAAAGGGTAAATATAAACAGGCATTGCATCAGGAAAATAAAGCTGCGGGTGGAAGTGCTTTTTCCGTGCATTGGAATCGGCGGACATCTTTTACGCCAATTATATATAGTTTCGCAAGGGTCGTGGTTCGGGAATTATATATCAGCGGTAAAACCGGAAATATGGAGAAAAAGAGAAGCGGGCTAAAAAAGGTGCAGACGATAATAGCGAGAGGATGCGGAATTGTTCTCGGACCAAAAAAAGAAATACCAGCCCCGATTCGGAGACCCAGTAGTGTTAGTGTTATCGCCACGGGTATATACCATGGTGTGTGGAATTCCGAGGGTGGAAAGATCTCCGGGATATATATATATAAATGAATAGATACCACCTATACTTCATTCTAGGTGCTGGAATAAATGCGATCTCAAACTGAGTAGGAAGAAAATTTTCCAGCTAATCATTTACCTCAGGGATTTCAGGGAAAATGGACGATTTCAAGTTTTGTATAGTATTTAACGAAATTGGCCATCACCTGATATCCGGGTGATGAAAAAAGGCGGAAAAAGTGTCAAAACTTGGTCCCAACTTGGTGGAACTCTGGGTATAAGTTCTTGGTTAGTAAATACATGTATATATATACATGGATACATATACTAAGAAGATATCCGAGGAGAGAGAGACTCCAGTTTCCTGGAGGAAAGATTTCCTGCAATTTTCCTGGAATTGAATGAGCGCTTCGCCGCATTCACCGGACCAGTTACTCGTAATTAGCTGCTGCTGGTACTGCTGCTTTTCTGCAGAGGAGCAAGAAACCGACTTATTTTCATAGTTTTATCTCCTACGCTAATTTTCTGGGTGTTTACATCGTTCGATTTTGTACAAATAACCGCTTCGCCGTTATCCAGCATTTACAACTAGCCGCAGGGACCCGATCATTTCGTTATATGCAAGTAGCAGATATTGATCCTCGAAATGAAACAGTGAGAAAAAAAATTAGAGGAAAGAATAAGGGAGATAAAGTAGAACGCTTTTTCCAAGGTTCCGAAGATCGAAATCTTAACCGATATCTTAATTGGTAGAAATCTCGTGGGATTCGAAGACCGTTTTCGTTTCATCGGAAATAACCCGAACGACATACCCAGACTTGGGGTTTCACACATTGTTAGATAATTAATGAAACCAAGTATTCAATCCACGTTGGAAATATTCTGGCGACTCAGCTTCTTCGCAAGTTCAAAATTATCCGACATTTTTTTTTTTGCATCGATGCGATTTTCGGGCGGAACGATAAAGTCGATTTTTCGATACGACATACACGCCGTGATCACCTCGAAAACGCTATTTGTAATTTCTCCCATACCAGACAACCGATCGGAATAAAACCTCGGGGATTATAAAAGTGGTCGTCAAGTGTTTCGTTTTTGCAGAATTTCAATTTTTTTCCTACAGATTCAGTTATCGTCGGAGAAACCGTGGAATTATTCACAGATGCACTAGATTTGTCGCATTTTCGAAATACTTAGCCACTCGGCGGTGGCAAACGACACATTTCGAGCGCTGCCTCATCTCATTTGATGAAGAAATGACCGAAAACTATGATTTTGCGTCTTATACAAAAAAAAAAAAAAAAACGACATCTTACGGAGCCGAAATTTTGTGGCAATGTAATTACGTGGTAAAATTGACTTGCGTTGGAGTTTCCGCGCAACCACCAAAGCCCCTTGAAGAGACTCTTTCATAAACGTTGAGAAAAGAGGTTCAAAGACTGACATTTCTATATATATATTGCTTTACCCCGGAATGAAATAATTCTGAAATATTTTTCTCCGAATTTGAAAAAGTTTTTATCAACTATATGAGCTGTATTCCTTGCGACAACGACTGTTATCTTCGTACTCCTATATTTCGTTGAATATCTTGAAATTATTATTAATGTTATTTACGGAGTAACGTGATTTGTGGGATTCGTGTTTATACGGTATAAAAAGATGAGGCGTGATTAGCTGCCCCTGTTTTATATACCTACGTGTATTCCGCACCGATCAATGTTGAATCGTGGACGATTCTAGAGATAGCTATTGATATAATATTACAGCAAATAGCTCATTTCCATAAACGATCCCCTGTCAACCTGCTATTACACAAAATTACAATTTTCTATTATCTTGTCGATAGCATTCTATTTCCTCGTCGTCATTCGATATAGATTTACGCCCCATTCATCATTGTGATGCTCTTTCATATACCCACGACCAAAGAAAGAAACAAATAAATAAATAAATAAATAAATAAATAAATAAATAAATAAATAAATAAATAAATAGAAACCGCTGAAGGATATAAAAGTATATCACAGACCCAAAATTAGTTCAATAACCATTCGAGACAAGTTTTGCTGTTTAAATAAGACAGTAAGGTTCAGAGTGGTCAGTTAAACCCAAAAATAAATGGGGGTATAATTTCGACTGCGCAATTATTTTCTCCCTTTTAGGTTGGCACAGTGGGTAGTAGTACTGAGTAAAATCCCTGTTCACTCGTATATGTATCTACCAATTCTGGCTCTCGAACTCTCGAGTCAACGAGCGAACGATGACAATTCCAAAGAGTCGTCGTCAGTGTTAACCACACATTTCACGCCGTGAGGGAAGCCATTGTACTCTATTGTGCGCTTCGCGTTGCTTGTCGAACTATGTAGAAGAGGCAGCAGCATATTGCTCGGTCAGAAACCAGCGTATAGGTATGTTGTTGGAAATAATTTCAAAAATCGTGAAATATACTCTCAATGGAATTCACCGAAGACTCTTTAATTGTTCGACGGACTCGTGATTCCGTTTTTGAAATAGAAACGATACGTTTTTTTTTGGTTTTATTTCTATCGTTGGTACAGTGAAACTTTTTTCGAATTTTTGAATTCCTCTTTCCTGCAACCCCTCGTAGTCTAAAACGACGGGGAAGAAAGTCGTTGAAAAGTTTTTATTTTTTCGGCTTTACCTACATAGGGTATATGTGTATATGCGTCTACTATGGCCGTAGCCCAATAATAAGATTTGGGAATAAAAAGGGAACTTTGAAAAATAAATTCCTCGAACGTGCCTAAAACTTATATCATTTGGTGGCTTCAGGGTCGAGACGAAACGGCCATTAAAAACGTGCAGAATTTTACTTTCCAAGAAAGTGGGTACGATATACGCTCTCGGTATGCATCGTTTGGATACGAATAATAGAATTTTCGTGACGGTTATTCTGACCTGTTCAAATAACAGCTGGCAATGATTGGCCGTGCGCTGATGGTTTGGAAAAATGGCTGAGCAAACTTTTCAAATCTTAGAAGCGAATGGGACCATCGCAACGAACGCGTTTATTATTATGAACTTCCGGTAGGCTGGAGTTATTTTTTCTTGCTTTTCAAAACCGCGGAAAAAAATTTACTCCCTCGCACGTATTACGTGATGATGTAACTGATTCAAAAACTGGGAACTTCCGTAGAAATTAAACGGTTATCGCATTAATTATACGAAATAAAGTGAAATCGTTCATCAATATCGCGATATTTGCTTCTCAGAACTTCTTGGGGCAAACAGTTCACTTATTCGTAATCTAGCCGGTAAATTACAGGATCCAAGATTCAACATAGCAAGTCCAACATGGCGGACGAGTTGGCATACATTTCTTCGTCTCAGCGTGAAATTTGATTCCTAACGGTTCTTTGAGCCGTTGATTTCGGATCTGACCCCAAAATCATGAGATTGAAAATGGCAGAAGAAGATATCTGTCGATTCTTGTGAATATTTGCTGTTTTCAGCGAAATCCAATCAGCGATTCACCTACGATTCTTCAACCTTGTTCCAAAATCTGCGGATTTCTAGCCTCTCATGAATTTGTCGTCTCTACCTCATCCGCTACGACTCCCATAAATGATCTTACGGTAGAGCAGGGTTATTCCAAAGTTGGAAGATACGGTGGAGAATGTGATCACGAGTTGGTTTAGCAGAGGCAGAGGCAGAGGCAGAGGTAGAGACGCTGCCCAGTGAGGGCAGGCAAGCAAGCAGGCAGAGGCAGCCCACAGCTCAACTAATTTGAATAACAGCGTAACAAATATTAATTTAGGCCAAGCCGAGGCCCAGTGGCTGAGGGAGGCAGGAATAGGCAGATAGTTGCCAAGGCGAGTCCTTCGTGCTCTTGGTTCCCCAGAACCGTAGGCTGGACTGCCTAGTCCACAGCTATTTGGGGGTGTTTGCTCCACTGAATTTTCTTGTTCGTGGTTGGACCTCCGACGTCATTCCCTAGTAGACGTAGTTCATCAACTCAAGATCCTCGAACTGATATATGTAGGTATTTGTGAATGAATACTGCTGCAGGAATATCGGTGGTTGGGTATGGAAATCGATGCAAAGGAGACGTCCAAGGTCCTTGTAACAAGGCCGTTGCAATTTCGTCAAGACGAATAAAAATTTGTACCATTTCCTCTGTGGCAATAAATAATCCCCATGACGCATTAGAATGCTGCTGAAGACGTTAATTAAATTTACTTCCATCTGTTGTGGGGATCAAATATTGCCGTGAGACTCTTCATGTTTCAGTTCCGTATGAAGAGATGCAAATAGAAATTCGAGAAGAAATACTAGTCGCGATAAAAGTGGGCGCGGAAAAGTCGATTATTATGAATGAAAATGGGGCATTGATATGTCCCTGAGGATGGGTCTTAATTCACGTTAGTGGCGGCGAGGACGGGTTGTTATCAGGCAACAAATCACCCTCGTTCTCTCTGGCGCTCGCCCTCTTCGCCGAGGAATCGCACCCTCTCATCCCATCCTAGGCAACCCCATCCTCTGGACCAGGCGAGACCCGGAACAGCCGAACTCTAAACACCGGGCTTCTGTTTCGCACCGAACTACAAATCATCGGGGTGGTAAGTTCCTGGTGTCTGCAGAACGTCGGGAAAAAGGACCTGAGCATTCTTACCTCGAGTGGGACAGCCCGATCGAGTGTTGTTAGCCCTGTAGAGACAAGGAGGCTGAAGACCCAATGGCAGGTCCTAGAACGAAGACCAAAAAGAGCTGCTAAAAGGCAGCGATTCTCATTTGTGTCTAAGGACATGATAGCTCTCTTCAACCGAGAAACGTTCGTCATTAAGGAACTAGGCTTGTGTACCATTCACAATCAGAGAAAAGTGATGTTGAATCAAGGAGAAGAGTTTCTTTCCAACCACCCATCGAATAATTGGTTGGATATACCTACGTATTACGTAGCAGAAAAATAGAATGAAAAAGTAAAATTCTTTTCTTTTGTTCGAACAATTTTCTTTTGTCAGCTAATTCAGTTGGATCAACAAAACCTACGGCGGGGGGGGGGGAGGGGGGGGGGGGGGGGCAGGTTGACTCAACGGAACCGATTTGCCAAACCGACAAAACCACTTTGCCAAATCAAGTGAATTTCAGTGAATTGGTCAAATAGCTCGATTCATTGAACGAGAAATATTTGTCAGCGATCGATTTCCGCTCGTTATTGTAGCCTCTTTCTGACAGTTTAATGGAGAGAGAGTTCCAGGAGCAATGAAGTTCAATATATATTCAGATCATCGGATTCTTACGAGAGCAAACACCGTTTTGCGCAAATTTTGCATATTGTTTGATCTGGCTTTAAGCCAGGTTACTTTAGCTGCGAGAAAACTGCCACCTAGCGGCGCCGCGCGACACTTCGAAGCTTCCAAAAACAAACACAACCGCTTCGCTTCAGTTAAGCCTAATTTCAACTGACAAAAATCGTCTTGTTCTTGAAAATGGTAACTTTTCTGATCCGACGAAACTATCCAATAACTTTCAGGCGGTCCTTTATAACAAAGTTTCAATGAATTTCTACAGTTCTTAGAGATCCGGTGTTACGATCAGTTCTCTTTTTATTGATGGGTCGACTGTTCGGTCGAGTGGAAAATTTTTACGACGTGGAATAGAAGATAGTTTTCCGGCCGTTCGAACTGGCGATGTTGAAGAAGAGTATAAATTTCTGTAATTTTCAGGGTCTGAGAGCGACAGCGTGTTTGGGTCGTATCGAGGATCGGTAGTTTATTAATTATTGGTGTTGTTCAAAGCGGGTCAAGAGGCGAAGGAGGATGAGAACCAGGAGTAGCAGGTGGTGAATAATGGCGGGACTGTATAGCAGGTTGTGAAAATCGATTGAACTGACGAAATGATATCAACAACAAAACCGGCTGCAATAGTAGCAGCAGCCAGTGTTGACAATTTCCTGACAAATTATATATTTCGACGAGTGATAGGATAGGTACTACAAGCGAAAGAAACGCTTCGTCACTCTCGCAGTGATCTGGCAACGACAACGTGACGCGCTGTCGTGGGTCCGTTTGATAAAAGATCCCTGACATTATAATATTCTAATGGAAAGCCGGGAAGGAAAAAGGTAGAAAAAAGTAAAAAAAGGGACGGAGATGGAGAAGATTTTTTAATATCCAAATTGCCGACCTTTACACTCTTTCTTGTATATTTGACACGAAGTACTACGTTGCATTAATATGTCGTGTGCACAAACTGGGGTGTAGAAGAATGATAATATGCCAAGAAAAGAATTTACTTTATGTCTGGTTGGTAGTGCAGCTAGTTGTGCTGAAGAGTCTTTGCCAACTCATGACTGACGCACTTTCCAGTAGAGTAGGGTGAGCGTATAAGAAGAACTGGGGAAAATAAGAAGAAGTAGATAGAAGGCAGCGATAAAGTGGGCACCGAATAAGAACTAGAGACCAAGCGAAAGGACGGGAAAGATGGAACCAGAGAACGGCGTAATGAAATGGAAAAGTTTTGCGGAAGGCTCGTCGCTCCTTGCCCGTAATGGGTGGTAAGCGAATTAAAGAATCAAGCATCTCGCAAACGAGAAGTAGCACTAACTTCTAACTAAGATACGAAGATGCCGGGCAAAGTACTTTCTGATGTAAAAGCGCCGGTATAACGCGACAGAGAAATTCACCGGGCTCCATTTAATGATCGTTAAATAGTAAACTTTAGGCAGAATTAATGCGCGGGTATCAAATTATCAACAAAATTTCTTACCTCAACCTTTGCTGTATACATAGTGGCTAGAACTATGACGATGGTTTCGTCGCACGTCTCATATTTGACATTTGAACCAAATTCGACAACATCTCTTCGGGTTTTTGAATTCGGTTGCTTTCAGGGACATTCGACGATTATTTAGAGGACCCCGACACCGCAAGAGACCGCGAATTGTGGTGTTCAATTAACATGTATCACTGTTAGACCGACATCAAAATGTGGTATGCACATCTCCCCAATCAGTTTCAACCCTAATAGCGTTGATCCACCGTTTAGCAACACTTCGCAGCGCTGAATTACCACCGAGACTGTTGAACCGGTATCAGAATGATGTGAATTCACATTCAATACAAGTTTTGACACCTTGATGGTATTGATTTCGTATCGAGGGTCATGTTTCCGTCTGTAATCAACATTTAATGATGTTGAATTATCGTCGTGAGTGTTGAACGGGCATCAAAACGTGGTGAATATATGTTCACAACAAGTTCCAATTCCGTAATGGAGCTGATCTACCACTTGGTGTTTTAGGAACACTCAACACTGTTGGAATATCTATGACGAATTGCCATCTAAATGCGATGTGTACATCTCCTCAATCAGTTCCAACCTTAATAGTGTTGATCCACCGTTTAGCAACACTTCGCAGTGGTGAATTACCACCGAAAATTTTTCACTAGTATCAAAACGACGTGAATTCATATTCAAAACAAGTTTTGATACCTTGATGGTATTGATTCGGTGTCGAGGGTCACATTCCCGTGTTTAATCGACATCTAACGATGTTGGATTATCGTCAAAAGTGTTGAACGGACATCAAAACGTGGTGAATATAATATGTTCACAACAAATTCCAATTCCATAATGAAGTCGATTTACCATTCGGTGTTAAAGGAGCACTACGATACTGTTGGAATATCGTTGAATACATAGTGTTCAATGGACACGGCTTTATTGTGCTCATAGATTCTCGGTAAATATAAACACCACCTATATTGATTTGATACTAAATCGCAACATTTTGGGGTTCAAATAGGAGCAAATACACTTAGAGAAAAGTCCGGCTAATTTGGCCAAGCCAAGCATTTCGTTTGAATTGGTTTCTTTCATTCAATACAAAAATGTGATCAAGTTAATCCAAAATTTGGTTTATTTAGCAAACTATTTTGTTGATACTAATATCGTTCTTTGAATGAATCAAACAGTTTTTTTCACTTCGAACAATATATTTGTTTCAACCAATCGAGCCAATCTATCCGATAAACCGTTGATCGATTATCAAACAAATATCAATTCGATTCAAATGATAAAACTAAACAAAGATATACTTCGAATGAATCAAACAAACTTTTCTCTCAGTGATATTTGATTGTAGTATTTGACGATTTGATGATTACATTGTGATTTGATCGATGTAGTGTTTGATCACTATCAAACAAGGATCAACTTCTATTCCCATGTAGAATTCGAACTTGGAATATTCCTGGAGCCAGACGGGTTTCATTAACTCGGAAAAACGACTCTAAGACATTTCGGATGAGAATAGAAGAGACCCACTCTATCCCAGACATATCTATTACACGGCTCGATGCACCCGTGAGGAAAAAGCAGTTCAATAATAGTTAAAATGACGATAACCCGCGAACAACACCTGCAGACGGTAGAAAAATTCGAAGTGGAAAAATTTTTCCATGACGTTACTAGCACGTATCCACCCTAGCATAACCATGAACGTAATCGTTATAAACTGCTTCACACTCGTCGTTGAAGCTGCTGCACCAGCTTCGCTAGAGAGAAATTCAACGCGATGCTCAATTTTTTCCGAAGAAAATTTGGAAAAAAAAATCTTTCACATTGCCTGATCGGGCTTTAGGTTATTCTTTGGTAAAAGCTTGTATACGCGAATGATTCAGAGCGTGATCCATATCCACTTGTTACACGCGCTTCCCATAACTCAAACGCTAGTCCAGATGATGTATGCGAATCATTTTTCTCGTTTTTTGTATTCTTGGTGTTTTCATTTCTATTTATGAACGCGCGAACTGCGCCGATTGGTAGCGATTTCGAAAAGCTGCAGCAGTAGCTTCGCTATGTTTGGCAGCTCCAACATTTTACCCGGTGCAAGTGTCGCGTACCGGCACGATATATTCTCCTCCGGAGTTTAATTGCATTTTGAGTGGCCCGCCTAAAAATAATGGTCGGAAACTCCGGGTTTTGGACGAACGCAAAAACAGCCGAGCTGCGCACCCGCCGATTTTCATGCCCGATCACATATCTGCAGCCATCGTTTGGTACAACTTTTTTTCTCTTTTTTTATTGTCCTTTTCACACAGACTGACAATCAGGTTTCATTATTCTGTATGTTTTTTTTTTTTTTATATTTTTTGCACACATATTATAACCACGTTGCGAATTCCGGATAATCACTTCGTCTGCGAGAACAGAAAATCGACAGTTCGGGTAACGACGTGAGTTTTTGCAGAAATCTCACAATCGGTTTAGCGCAAGCTAGTGACTATTTTTCTCCCAACCGTTGCGCTTATCGTTCAAATCTTTCCTGATATTTGAATAAAATAGAGAAAGTACTCTAGTCTGAAATAACAGACTGCAACCCTCGATAAATCTGCGCGAATATCGCGTCGTCGTCATTTCTCGAGTGACGAGAACTCCCAGACTTCGTAAACCTTCCATCTCTCGTACTTGCCGAGTCGATATGGACTGGATGCGAAATTTGCAAACAAAACAAGGGATTTTACTCTTCTTAGAAAATCACAACAATCTATAATACTTCCGCGCATCCAGGGTGTGTACCGCGGAATGCTTTTCCAATGGGTTAAAACCGTTTACCTAAACTTCGAGAAAACTCGCACCCTCTGAAGGGGGTATGTACTCTTTGGAAATAATTTTTTTCCAAATTTCTGCTACACGGATTTACCGCGTTGAAAAAAAAAAGTGGTTGTTGTAGGGTGGAGGCCACATCGTTGGTCGAAACTTCTTCAAATTTGGAGGGAATATTCTAGATTCATGTCGCTTCCGGCTGAACCAATGATATCTGATGAATTCGGCCTGTGGATACGAAAATTTTTGATTCGGAGTAAACGTTGGGAAAAACGGGGTATCCGTGCTCACAACGATGGAAGACTGACTTTATTTTCATACATCATTGGTTCCTTTCGAATTGTCAATATTTTGGAATATTCTCTCCAGATTTGAAAAAGTTTCGACGAACGATACGACCTGTACCCCGCCAAAACCACTTTTCAGACTCAATCTGTGTCAGTCGAAGTCTCCGAGGTCTAAAATAAATCCTGATTGGGTCTAAAAATACTAGAATACTTTTTCAAAGCGTAGCAATGATTTGAAAAAACGAATTCAACAATTTTTCGTATCAAATTAACCGGCTAATCGAACGTTGGACTGTGGTTGTAACTTCGTCAATTTTCGGGGATCGTGTTGGGGTGTCGAAATTCTGTGACAATAAATTTTTTGCAATTTAGCAGCTAGAATTTTTATCGAACTTCCAATTGAGCCCAATGTAATATCTCTGCGATCTAATCAGTGCAATTATCACCGAAATCGATGTTCCCGAAATTTCGCCCTTGTTTTACCCCCAATCATTTTTCCCCAATCAACAGGCCATCATCTCACATTCGGTCGATAATTTTTATTTGAACAAAAGATGGATTTGTGCCTATAGAATCACTTATGCAACAGGTAAGTGTAGGGGCTCGAAGTAGGGAGGGGGTACAACGTTGACACGCAAATGCGCGCTATAAACTTGCTCGTTTCGAGCACCCTCATCAGGGGAATATCGTTGAGAGTTGTTTCCGATGTAAGCCCGACGGGCGCTGGTGCTTCTTTGTTTGCCCTATTATTGGCGGCGTATTTTATTTTCCCACCCTTCGTTTTCGCACCCCAGGGGCGCTGGGGGTCCTCCCTTTTTTTTCTCGTTCTCCTTCTCTCAGCTCGCCCTTCGCTCTTGACTCCGTTCCTTTTTTCTCTGTTTCTTTCTTTCTCAGCTACCCCTCGTTTCTTTGGACGCGGCTCTTTTTGTCTTCCAATCACGACCACCGCTGCAAATACTCGGACGACGAACCCCTAACCGTTTCCGCAATCGAACTCTGCTGCGTTCGAACAGGCGGAAGTTAAAGCTGAAGCTCCTGCTGCCCTTCCATGGTGGTCAAATATTTTGGGAATCAAACCGAAGCAACGATTTTATCCCCGAACCTTTTAATATTCATTCGTACAGAAATATACCCTCCGTTAGACGGAATTTACAACCTCACCCAGTACCCTTATCCTTACCCTTGTTACTAACCCATACCATCATCCAGCTCCTTTGCCTTTGCTTTTCAGAACCAATATCTGTTCATTGTATCTATATACCCCGAAGAATTCTTTTTTATTTTTTTCATTTTTTTTCCTCCTTCTTTCTTTCGAACTCCCAGAGAGACGAGAGACGGGGATGAAATAATAATATTGATCTTTTAGGGGTGGTGCATATATTTTTCACCGAGTGATGTAGATTCGACAATAAACTTCCTCTGTCCAGTAAAAGATGACAATTTTTATAGTCGTTACTAGAGGGTTCGTATTTTTTATGAAGATTGGTGTACTCTAAATAGAATTTTTCTTTCGATAACTCAGCCTTTTCACATACAGCTTGGCAACGGTCTTTTGTCGAAATCGAACCAAGAGGATTTTGCATTATCTTCGAATAACAAACTACTTCGAAGAATTAACCACAATACGTACAAAATTTCAGTTTTTCGAGAATATCTCAGAAACGGTACCTTCTATAACGAAAAATGTAGTATCAAAAATATAGAGGGCTAAATTTTCTACAGTAAAGATGCGAAACTTTTTTCAATAGGAATCATAGTTTCGGTCTAATTTTGCCGGCAAGTCGAACCTGCAAGAGTACCATTCTGCTAGGGACAAGGGCTGACTTCTCGCCGGGATTAGACCAAAACTATCATCCGTACAGACAAAAGTATCAGATGTTAGTTGGAGGAAATTTAATTTTTCATATTTTAGACTTTTATGTTTTTCGTCGTAGAGGCTACCGTTTCTAAGATATTCGCTGAAAACTAATTTTCTGTACCTATGAGGTTGCAGCTTTGTTTCTAATTAATTCGAAAATTGTGAAGTGACTGGCCTATGAACAATCTACAAATTCTGACTTTAAACTGATCACATTTTAAACGACTATAGTGAACGAACTGCTGCGATGATAAAACTGGGTTATTGGAAAATTGTTTCGGGACACAGTGCGGTCCTCCATAAATTCGTTCGTTTTAAGGGGACTTTCGACCCCTAACTGGGGTGTAAACAGTGAAGAGCTTTCGAAAAGCCATTGATTTTATTGCATTCGTAGCGCCTCTGAACTTTCCGCCTGAAACAATTCGTTAGATAAAATGACTCTGCAATTGAACAGTGAACTATGAGCCTGTGTGAAGCCTATCATAAAACGGCATACATCTAACTCGTAATCCTGGAAATATTCGAATATCTTCTAAAAGAAAATCGACGACGGTTTCCACACTTGGGAAACTTGTCTTTACAATTAGACGGATAAGTCATTTTGGAAACATGTTTGTAATTCATCGAAGAGCCGATAATTAGTGGAAAAAAAATAAACATTTTCGGTGTTGTAAAAGTCTGCGTGTACCTATATCTACCTACTTCCGGCGGACAAAGCTCTTGCCAAGCTTTCGCGTGCGGGAACGTTAATTTAATAAGCTCGTTTGGAGCGGATCCAACGCCCTGAGGTTTCTGGTATCTGTCCAGATGAAAATGTCCCCTGCCTCCTTTGCACTCGGTGCATAATATGAATTATTAAACTAGTGACGAATACTCGGAGTATCGGGACCTCGGGCTTCATTTCCGTATCTCTTCGGGACCGAAGAAGAAGAAGATTTCTTTCCGAATTGGGAAAAGTCAGTTTTCGAATCGATGAAGGAAGGCCACGATAAGTGTGCTTGCGAAAATTGGCTGAAAACTACTGGCCGAAACTAAAAGGCTGTGTAAGAGATTGTTCAAACAGAAATCCAGGGACATAAAAAAAAGGGAAGAATGGAAGAAGCGAAAGTTCTATCGTATTTCTAATCACGCGTTTTACTGGTTTGTTTTTCTCATCGCTCGTTGTCTTGCCAACCCCACACCGCGCACCGGCCTTAACCCAAAAGCAAATAAAATGATCCCCTAATGAATGTATGACACTACCACACCGTAAGCTGCAGCAGGTTGTCAGCAAAACGCAACAGACTCATAATCCCAATGGCTAATGATCGTCGTGTGCTCATTTACCGTTGTGGCAACTCGAGGGAAACGGCGACTTGGAATTCGGGATTCAATTTCTCTTCATGGTCTCGTTCAACACCTTCATCATGCTCTCGAAAGCCCCTTCTGGTATGAAGATGCTGTCCCATTTCGTCAGCACAAGGGATAGTGCGGATAATTTCCTCTTTGTGACGGTGTGTGGTTGTCAGGAAACTTCGGATGAAGTTCTTTCGTTCAAGTGGCTCGAAGTGGAAAAGCTGGGATATCATTTCCAGTTTGAGGTGGCGGATAGAATGCAAAGTAAATTTCGCCGGGAGGGTACGTTCTACCTTAATTAGGTTCGACTCAGTGATGTAGCGTTCCGGGTATTGAACTCGGCTAGGTACGAGCTGGCTGTTTTGTTGTCTTTAGAACCAATGCCCAATGTAAACGCTCCTGATGTTTGTAGCAATGTTCATTTACTGTGGCTTGCAGGTAACTAGGATGTGGACTTAACCCAACCAGCTGCTACTGCTTGCTGCACAATTTCACATTTACTAACTGCGAACAAACCTGTCTGTACAATTATACGCTGCCAGATATCATGAACTGAAACCAACTTATTACTAGTCAAGAATATTCTCTCACCAAACACCTCCGTATTTATTTTTACACATCGCTGACTTCTTGAAGTTCGAAAAGTTTTCCTGGCGCGACTAGTAGACTTCAGAGATTTTTGAAATTATTTAATTTACAGAAAAAGCATATAAAACAAAAAGCAGTGCATCGAATCATTCCGAAATCGAACCAGATTTAAGTTGGAGCAAATCCTATCGATCGAGACTAAAATCGTTGAAATCGGTCGATCAGTTCTCGAGATATCGTCAATAGAAATTTTTTTTTCCAAAATGTTGTTCGTAGAATAACTCGAAAACTACCAGACCTATCAGATCCAAAATTCAATCAGTTATGAAGTAGAAAACCCCGCATCGATTGATGGAAAAAAGGAGGGAATCCGTTCATCCGTTCTGAAGAAATCGTCGGACAAAAATCGATCGCACACAGGCCAGAATCGTAAAAATCCGTTGATCAGTTCTCAAGATATCATAAGTCGAATTTCGTTTTTTGAATAACTCGAAGACTACTGAACCGATCGGATCCAAATCTTGATCAGTTCTAAGTTAGGAATTGATACGAGAGGATTGATACGAGAAGGGATGAAATCTGTTTATTCGTTCTCGTGAAATCGTTGGGACAAAAAATTGATACCCAGCCGTTTACCTGCAAACAGCCGGAGGTGATTCTCAGTACCTCAAAACGTGTTGAAACTGAACTTTACAGTTTCGGGGTGATTGTTTCCATTTTTGTTAAAACGGGAAGTTGAAAGACGGTAACTCTGTCGAAATTTCAATTCGAAATCCAAGATTTTGCTGTTTATGATACAGTCGGAGGCCAGGCTTGACCGTCGTTGTTAGAGGCGAGATATAGCCAGTTCTAGGTACTTTATATTCGTTTTAGTATTTCGTGTTCGATGAGTGCGTAGCAAGATTACGTACCAGCCTAAGGCAGCTACTACGAGCGTGCCAAAGAGCAGCTCAGCCTCTGTGATGGCGAATAAATGGGAGGCTATAAAATTTTATTTTATTTTACGAGGATCAGCCGCGATCACGAGCTCAACGGCGAGAAAAAGAAATTTTTTCCCTTTTCGTTTTTTTTTTTTTTTTTTCCTTTCTCCTTGTTCTCCAAATTCCTTATAGATGGGCAGAGATTGAAGCTACATTCTTTCGTTAGAATTCATGACATCGAGGGACGTTGTGCTCGAAAAATAAAAACGAGAAAAAAAGGCACAAGTTTTTTAGAACTTTAGTTATTTTCAAGCAACAATAATAAAATAGGGATTTATATACCACAGCAAAAAACGAACACCAGGCAATTCTATTCAGGCAACGTGTATATATCTCAAATTATTACTATTATTAGATACCAGTCCATGCAACTAGATCACCATTGTATTCCAGTTTGCAAAAGCTACTCGGGGGCAACTTTTACCCTATATATTCGATCGTATTCGACAGCCCGAACATGTTACAGGACAATGCTCTAACTGGATGTTCATTAAATCAGCGGTTTCACATGAATACACGTCGGAAAAAATCGATGAATAACGAACATCATAAAAATACACGAATACTTCTCAAAACAATCGAACCAAAAGATGTACACTGTACAGTCAGGATACTGGATTCAGTCGCACCAAAAATCTGCAACCGAGGATACACCTCTCTTTAAGTTGGCAATACCGCAGGTAGTAGCTGGCTAGAGTGTTCATCAGTCAAAATCTCAATTCGCATAACCATGAAATGCACAAATGCCAACTTAAAAAGATGTGCGACTGAAACCGGCATCCTGACTGTACATCTTTCGATAGGCTGTTTTTTGAAAACTGAATTAGTGTCCCAAACCATTTTTCTAATCACTCAGTTCCATGGCAAATGTTTGCTGATATCTTGAGGCATAATCGTGCCTAATTTAAGATTTGTAACCCGTCGTTTCTCAATGAAAGACTCAATCAAGAGAAAATCACTAGTCGTAAGGATCGAGATGAACCACTGCATGGATTTAGGACTTTTTGGTCTCTAACGGTCCAGAAAACAAATCTTCATCGTATGAACCTGGAACTCTTCGATAGGTTGTTTTTTGGCCTAGTGAACCTAACAATAGTAAAAGAAGAAGTCAGTAGCTTACAAACTACTGACTCAAAAAAGTGATTACTCGAGTTATTTTGACAGCATCGAAAAGTTCTATGGTCATCTGATGAAGGCACGTTTTCTAGACCATAAGAGACCAGAAAGTCCGAAATCCATGGAGTGGTTCACCCGGATCCTTACGACGAGTACCTTCCTTTTGAACATTGTTATTCCCGCAAAAATTAAACTCTGAGACTAATTTGCGGAGGTGAAGTTCGCAGTTGTTATAAGCAGTAAAAGTAGTAGCATGGCGGTGGTATGAGGTACATGGTAGCATCTGAGTTCGCCCTAGTCTGATTTTCATTTGTTAAGTCCAGTTTCCGGGAGGCGGATGACGCGGAGTGGTGGTACCCTAACCGGTAACCACGACTAGCTGGAAGTTAGGTGGTGCCCACGCTGAGGGAGTCTTCGAGTAATTCCTCCTCGTCGTCGCGGGACGCGTTAATCACGCTCCGAGCCGTTTGCGTGTTGCGGGTTGCGCGTTAGCGCCTCGAGTCCGGAAGCCCAAGAAGTCGGAGCTTATCCGGCCACACAACGATTCCCGGAAACGAATTTATGGGGAAAAAAATGGAAGTTAGAAAAATACAGGAATGATTTTTCGTTATGGTATATTTCTGATCATACTGCAAGTCCTGGAATCTAAGTGTAACGCTGGAGCCACAATCTTGGGAGACAATTGCTCGATGACAGTTGTTCGCTGATATCTCAGTAGCCATTGATGGTATCGAGTTGGAGGTGGATATCAATATTGAAGTTTATCAAATTTTCTATAAAAAATATTCAGTACATTTATCCTATAGCTTTATTCGTTTCACTGTATTTTGAGGCTGAATATTCAATTCGGGAGGATCTGGAATAAATGCGATAATTATGATTATAGATTTCACATTGAAATACAGCGAAACTGATGAAGCTACGGAAAAAATGTATTTCGCCTTTTTCATAGAGTATTTAATAAGCTTCATTTTTGATTTCTACCTTCAACTTGATATCGTCAACTTTTACTGAGATATCGGCAAAAAAGTCAGTGGCTAGTTTGGATCGATCTGTATAAACCTGATAATTAGATACGCATTCAGCATTAAAATACAGCGAAACCAGTAAAGATACAGAAAAAATCTTATTCTTTCTTTTTTATATAAAATTGAATAGGCTTTATTTTTTATCACCACCTTTGACTCGATATTATTCACGTTTACCAAGATATCAGTGAAAAACTGGTTTCAAGCACCTTGTCTGCATTTTCTTTATATTTTTTTTCCGTCTTCCGTTCCTCATCATCGATTTATGGCCTCTGTATCGGTTTGGTCGAGCAGTTTCCGTTGCGGTCGACTGCCAACAGTAAGTTGACTTTCGAAAATCTTCAAAAGAATGTCAGCAGCGAGTATCTCCTCTAACGTTGTAGTCCTTTTTATTCGAAGGCAAGACTATACGGCTGGGCTCGATGATCGTTAGCGCGAGTTCGCGTAAAGCATTCATCTTTCGTCTCAAGAAAGCCCTTATCTGATATGACGAGCCTGAACTGAACCAGACCAGAACCTCGTCCCTGTTTCTCACTCTTAATTATTATCACGCGATCCACATGGAAAGAAGAAGAAAAAAGAATGAATAAAAAAATTAAAAAATAGAGCCGAACAATTCAACGATCTATAAAAGGCTGGATCATGATTTTTTTCGTAAATCATTCGGTGAACTTATCTCTCTCCGAGCTTTCGCGCATTTGAAACGTTCGTTTTTATCATTTCATACATTTTTTGCACCTTTTTTTATGTTAAAAAAAAAAAAAATTGTGCTTTTTTTTTTTACCTCGTTTTTAATCCTGTCGTTCAGTAGAGATTATCGTGTCAGTGCAACGCTGCGATAACGCTATGCAAATCCATAGTTACCGGTTAAAATCATCGCGAAATACGTCCGGACGAATTTATTCCACACTCTACGTGCCCAGATAGAAAAGATGATTTTGAAACGCTGGGTTTTTTCGTCGCCAGGAAAAAAGTTCAGAAAAAGCTTTTCGGTCGTTCGAATGGCAAAAGCTAAATGCAAAGATGTTCGGAAAGTGTTTTATTAGTATCTATAGCAGAGTCGGGATGAATTGCGTTATATAATCACACTTGAGAGTTTATCAGTTCGGACAGGCGTGAATCTCGCGTAAAATATGAGTCTTGAAGGCAGCGTAGTAAAATCATAAAATGTGAAGACTAGGGGTGTAAAGCGAGCCCATGGCCCATAGGCAATTTATGGAAAACTGTTTTCATCCTGGCTATTAATAACGCGGTTCTATACCAACGTGCCAATCTCAGGGCGCGATGCTGCAGCAGGCCCTGCGCTGACGTCTGTTCGCGTAAAATAGTTTTCACTCAAGATTTTCCATGCATAAATATGTGTGCATTGTACTGTGTGGTTGTATTCTGATTTTGAGCTAGTACTAAATACGAGTTTTGGGAATTGGACGGAATTGGCATTGCGAAATTTTGCTAAGGGAGGTTTAATCCGTCCGTTATACAATTTTTGATCGCGAATGTTCCTCAAGTGTCTGGAATGAAAAAGCTCCATACTTGGCGGGTACATGTCTTCATTGTACGTACATCACAGGCAAAAGAATATATGCAGTATCAAAAAGCGTGATTTCAGGATATGCAGTGAATGCTTTTTGCATCGAAAAAAATGTCGAATCGTGCTTTTAAGTATATCCAGGTCATTGTAAAAGCTCCACAGTTGTCGGGTACATGTCTTTATCACGCAAATTAGAGGGAACTAGTGTGTACTTTATTCTAACAAATTCAAGAAGAATGTTCACTGCCCGGAGAAGAAGAACTATAAAATTACACTTTCCCTAGCCCCTTGTGCATCGTGTAATTATCAGTAGAGTAAATTTAGTATAACTGTCGCGGCTCTGTAACAAGAATAAAGTTAAACAATTATTATATTACATAGAAATCTCGGTGCAGATACACTGGCCGTGAACTCTCCTCTTCTCTCTCGCACCCTTTAGCTCGAGGGTTTGTAGACTGGAGAGAGGCTAGCATGGATAAAGGTGGAAACTAGAGAAACTCTGGTACTGAAAGTCCTGCAGCCCCTTCCCCAGGGCACGGACGTACGTTGTGCCGCTATGCGGCACAGTCTAATCAAATTTAATAACTTTTGCGCGCGGCATTCTCTGTCTCACATTTCGGTTTGTCTCAGCTCGACTTTTCCAGCTTTCTCGGTCTCTCAGATCTCCGTCTATTCCTTTTTGTGTGCTGCAGCTTCATTCGAGCACCCATTTTCCGCTATTTTACTATACCCAGCTACTTTTCGGCACCGCCTACAGACTCTCGCCTCTTTGTCACACGTTAGAATAAGCTTCTCGGCTGTACCACTACTCTACAGCCTCCAGGGTAGTCGACAGTAGTCGATTTATCACCTGGAGGAACAATTTCCGAGAAATATACACACACATATCTCACACAAACGCTTACATTTATACATAAACACGTATACTGATCTGAGAATAATGAGGTGGTGTGAAATTCGAAAGGAATTACGAAATACGTGACATTCGTGTGATGATAAGTTCGATTTCGACGGAGCTTTCGATCTTCCAAGGATTCAAACATCCATTTATAGATTTCCAAGACCAATGACCCAACGATGTGATTCTACTTTTGGTCTGTCTACCGGAAAACGATTCGACTTTCAATTTTTGACTGACGATCCATCTGGAGGACCTTCTTTTGATCCTGGGAATCGGAAAACCGAATCATAGATATCGACATCGGTGTAGAATGGGTAGAATAGATGGAACAGTATGACGGGAATCAGCCCTGAGCGACGTAACCATCTTCCTCACAATACCCACACAGAGGTACAACCCACCAACTGAGAGTTCGTAATAATTGAGCAGTCGGTAGTGATACAAGAACCGGTGTGGGTATCAGCGCCAGTGGTGCAAGTCGCATGTAGGTCAGCCTTGACTGCGACAGTACGTGCCTCGCAGGCGAGACGTACTCTGATCGAATACTACCCTCGGTTTCACATCCCCTAGATTCATCTCTCGTTAGCTGTCTTTTCTCTACAAGAGAAAAATTATTCAACTCTTTACAGGTTCTGGTATCAGGTTTATCATTTACACGGTCATTACCATCATGATCGTTATTATTCCAGTAAAAATCAAACCTATGCATGGATTTCAAATTTTTTTGTGTCTAAAGGTCCCGAAGTCGAATCTTTATCATATGATAGCATGAACTTTCGATCCGATAATTTTCCTTTCACTAAATCGAATAATAGTTCAGAATATTGAACTTTACTCAACATCCAACATACATTCACACCCTTATAGACGGTGAAAAAACCTGTCTGTTTAATTGCGTACGAAGTCATAAGAACAATGCATGAAAGAAGGAAATGGAAATGGGTCACATAACGTGGTAGTACATTATAACATGTTTATTTTCGACGACACGCGGGGTGACAGCGTCACTACTCTTGAAGCATTCGCGGAGTAGAAAAAAACCGAATGGAAGCTTTGAAGCAGCATCGTGTCTCTTCCAGAGGAATATAATCCAATACTACTGCGAATGGCAGGGACATGTTAGGTACGCGGAGGCAGAACTGCACTTAGATACAGTCGAAGTGGGGTCGCTTCTGGAGGCAGAACTAGAAGCCCCATAACGGAAGTCGGTATAGCGGGAAGGCTGCTTCTGCTACTCCTACTGCTTCTCGAGTACAGAAGATATATAATACACATGTTACGGACGAGGGAATGTCGAGATCTTCTCAACGTGTGCCCGTCTAGCTCTCCAAGCTGTCGTCTTTTACGTTTCCCGTTCTCTTTTTTTTTTCTTTCCTTTTTTTCTCCACGCGCTTTTTATTTATGATACCTTATGTGTGTCTCTCCGTCTCGTACATATGCACGTATATTTTCTCGAGAATTATATTCACTTGAATATATTCGGTAGAAATAGGAAAAAAAAAAAAAAAATCGCCAGTCCGATGAGGAACGATCCTGAAATCAAAAAGTTGGGCTTGGGCTATTGTCTTGGAAAAAAATATGCTCGATATCAGTTTTTCCCTGATATCTCGGCAAATGTCAATGAATTTTTAGTCTCAAAATACAGTGAAACCAATGAAGATACAGAAAAAGTGTATTCTACCTTTTTCATCTGAAATTTAATAAACTTCATTTTCGGTCTCCACTTTAAACTTGATATCATCAACGTTGACCGAGATATCAGTGAAAACCTGGCTTCGAATCTAAGATGTCAGCTTCAACACAGCACTTTGAGTTCCTGATCTTCAGGATATTCAACCCTACAACGTAATGGAATATCTTTGCCAAAATTGGTCCGAATTTGAGTAGACTGTAACGAGGTAATGAAACGGTCTAAAAAATGGGAACTGAGATGTGAAAATTGGTGAGATAGAGGGGGTGACTTATTACGACTGGATTGGACAACAAAATGTTATGACTGAGGGTACGAAATTTCTGTACAAATAGTTGCAGACTAATGGTTTTTGGTGTTTCGGCACAGTAGCGCATTACTTACCGCGCTTGTTTGCATTATTGAGTTTCCCGCAACACTCTGCAGCTGCTAACTCAGCACTTTACCATAAGCTTGTTATATTTCGCGAGCTAAAGACGCGGCTAGGATCGGCTGGAATATAGAATTCATAATTCACGAGAACGAAGCCGGCACTCGCAAGTGACAAGACAAAGACGGTATAATAAATTCCAAAATAATTAATAACCATGGTCATTAATAATGTAAATTAGTTTTAATGGCAATTAGTGATTGTCTCAAAACAGATCATCAATAAAAAATCATTTACTCTATTTTCTTTCCTCAAAATTTTATTCGCTGTGATTTAGCGCATGGAAGGGATGCAAAACTCGAATTTTAGCTGTGGGGTGTAATTCGCTTGTGCATAAGGGTATATATATAGGCGAGGCAGTGGTCGTCGCTTATTTTTACCTCAAGAAACAATATAACGTGATTTAGTAGACAATTATCCACAGCGTAGGTATTTTTCAAGCAGCATATATCTACCCGCGCCCCGTTACTTTTATCTCCTTTGTTTTTTTACTCCCCTTTTATGCTCTGATCCAGAAAATCCTGCAGGGGGTTGAACGGAACGAATTAACGTCTCGCGACTCGCAGACGTCATTTTTAAGGCAGAAATATTAGCCAGAGTTAAAGGATAACTATAGACACAAGATATTTATATATACCTACTCATAGGTATAGTATACATGTATACGGACATCGCTGGGTAATCTTCAACATATTTTTCGCAAAATCAAGAGGTGCCAAAATCTTGAACGATATGCTGAAGGCTCGTTTAATTTACAGACCTTTTCCGACAGAGAAGAGTCTGAAGTTGATCTGCGTTCGATAAGAATCATGTTTCAGATCAGTCTGAAAGTATATTAGTCGTCTCAGTAATGTCTGCTGATGATGAAATTTTAGTCATCTTTCAGTGCGACATGGCGAATGACTTGGCCATGTCATGGCATCTCTTTAAGACATTTGAATAGCCTGATGGTCTTCATTATTGTCGACAATCACCGAATAGATATGTTCAAGCACGACTAAGACTTGAATGAGACTTTTTGAAATAAACAATTGTCTCGTAAACATGATTTAGTAGTCAGAGATGTTCGTAAAAACTGTCAAAAAATGTTTTACAGTCATATGACCGAAATTAGTCTAGAACTTGATCTTCTTTCAATGAAGAATTACGACTTGAATAAGTCTGAAAGAATATTGAACGAGCCAATTATATCTGAAGGTCATAACATTCGAGTCATTATTCATTACGATATAATGCATGCTTTAATGTTGTCCATGACATGTCTTCAAGACAGTGCAACAGTCTGCTGTGGCTTGTCACCGTCGAGAGTCGTGAAAAAAGATGTGCAAAAGCAAGACTAAACGTTGAGTGTGACTTTTCAACATGAACAATTGTCCTGCAGACATAATCCGAACGATAGTAATATTCACTACAAGTCTTAAAAAATGTTTTTGAGTCATACGACTGAAATTAGTCTGTGAATTGGTCTACTTAGAATAGAAAATCATGTCTTAAATCAGTCTAAAAGTCCGTTAGATGTCTCTAAAAGTACTTGATGAGGTCCTAACAGAACCTGAAGTCATTCTAACGAGGTAATGAATAATGGCATACCTACATATCTCCACGATCCCTTATTGTAATAAAATCGGTTATTTGCTTGCTTTGAAAAGATTATATTATTGATTGTCAGGTGTTTGAACATGGATATATAAACACAGGTTACGATCAGTGATAAAGAGGGTAGTTCGCAGCTATATACATATATACATATATATAGCTGTACACACACAGTTTGCAGGGGTAGATACTACGTTTAATTTTACTCCCTGTACTATAAGTCTGCGTGTGTGTATATATATATATATGTATATAATAAAGGGGTAAATAAATGATCCGGAGAAGTTTAGTGATTCAAGCAATTAGGTATACAGTAAAATTCCAGCGCATGATTTTCGGGGGTAGGAAAGCTGGTAGATAGCTGGATAGCGTATAAGGTAAATTAATAATACAAACCAGACAGGGGATTCGCACCCTCTCTCTCCCCCGCATAGTCGATGGTACCTAAACGCGTATTTGCAGCAGTCATTTGAGGGGTGAAACTCTAAACCCAAACGATAATCTTAGCGTGCTTGTAAATTAGTCGTAGGCCTTAATGGATCTCGCATAAGGGCGCGTCTCGCGACGCGGTGGTTATATGGGTCGTTTTCGTGTACGGGGGCATAAATATGGAAGTATCAAGTAGTGAAAGATAAAACGTAGGTAGATGGGTAGGTACATACCTGTGTTAAGTATATCTATATAAATAGTAAAATGACTCGCGGTATGATACAGGGGGGGGGTGTAAAATTCACAGGGTGCTGGGCGGAGGTAAAGATGAGAAATTCACAAGAGCAGCACAGCATAAATTATTAGGAAATGGATTTTTGATACGATCGTATAGATTAACCTGGAATAAACAGAGAATTTATGGTGTATATCGGTACGTAGAAAATGATTCTGAGTTGAATGATATCATGAAAAGCAGTTTGAAAATCTAGGGAAAGAACAAAAAAAAAAAAAAAAAAAACGATAAAAGTCCTTGTAGAATCGCGTAAACGAAGATGATCTAATCTGATCATGAACGCCTATAATCGGTAGGTGATATATTTCGGTTGGGATTTGTGAGGGGTGACCATAGAAGGGAAAATGGCTGGTTACCTACCTACGAACGCTTATCTATACGAGGTGTCAAGATAAACCCTTCTTTCATAGGTATGCGATTGTAGGATTGTCTTGTGAACGTCTAAATGCGGTGCAGAAGATAGAAAGGGACGGTGCTCCCCTTATATTCGGTCCTTTAGTCTTTTTTTTCTTTTTTTTTCTCTTCTCCCATCTCCATTTCCACCTCCACCTCCACCGCGATTCCCATCCCTTAGCTCCCGTGCCCACCTTTTCCGCTTTTCCTTTTCTTTTCTTATTTCTTTCTTCTTCGAGAGGGTCAAAAAGTGACTGCAGCAAAGGCCCGGAGATAAAAGAGCTGTGCCAAACGCCGAAAGAGAAAGAGAAAGAGCAAGAAATAGGTAGATCGAAAGAAGAAAAAATGAGAAAGACGGAAAAAGCGAGGAACCGTATTCCTGGAGGAGCACGGTGTACGACTGCTTTGCATATATCTCCCAGCCACAAGCGGTGGCGATTGATCTCCTTAATCTAAAGATTCGCTTGCCACTTTACACGCGAAACTCTGGATCATTGTCCGCAGGGATTTCCCACGTCTAGCCTGAATGCACCAGGACTATACTTTCAGGGCTTGTAGTTATCTGGCGGAGATTACGTGGCCACACTCTGCTTCGAATAGTTTTAATTCCATTCAATTTCATTCAGTTTCATTCCATTTCATTTCTCGTTAAATTACGCTGCAGATCTGGATGCAGCAGGATACTCGATAGACATCATACCGGATGAGTGCGAAATGGTTTTATGAACCGGACTGTTATGTAACAGCGTCCGGTAAAAATATCGCAACATCGTATTCCATGAAAAGAAAAATAAGAATTACTTCAGAAATTCAATACCGATGAAAGGGTTTCGGTCGTTCGATCGAATAAGACATGCTCACATTCGCATCATCGCGAATTAGACGTGATAATATGCACAACATCTCAAGATAAACATTTTAACACATAGTAGATCTCCGATTAGACATTTGAACATGTTCACTAGGCATGCTGCTACATAGAATTAGACATTTCAACATGTGGAACATGTACCTACCATTCCAGAAAATGAGCAATTAGTTGTCCCAACATGAAAAATATGTCCGACTATACATGCCAACATGTACAGGATGTCAAATTAGACATTTCAACATGTAGATGATCTTTCAATCTGGAAAATAAGCAACTAGTTGTGCCAACACGAAGAACATGACCAATTATATATCGTACTGACATGTGAAGATGTCACGGTGCTCATTACTGTCGATCATGCAACTCTTTAATCGCGTATTTAGTCAAGACAGACTCACTCATGTCGATATGGAAGACAGGCTTTAATGCAATAAAGCAACAGGTTTCGCTACAATTTTTTTACGTCACTTGAAATTGCTGTTCAGTTTATTCGTTCTATCACAAAAGCCATAGTTAAAATTGCGGCCTGGGCAATGGGCATGTGTGCCTTACAGAAATGTCAGATCCCATCCGGGAAATACGGTTTTATATTGGACTGTGTGTTGCTATCAATCTCGACATGATATCTCACCCGGAATCCGTTTTTCAGACTGTTGACTGATAAAAGAACCTGAAACTATTGATACTTACGAAACCGAGGAAAGTTGAGGTATTGAAAAATGGCGAAGCTCAGTTCACCGGAGGTTTTAACCACCACGGTGAAAATACTGCGTGAAGGAAAATGTAGTTTCTTTTTTGAATGATGTGAGGCGCGTACAGATTAAACTGGTAATAATTTATCACGCAGAATTCAGGGGCTCCTAATAAACGATGAGGATTTCTTTCCGCGATAGTAGCTGCGAGCTGGAGTTAGATATATGAACCGGAAGTTAGCGAGACTTTCTCACCGTCACTGACACGCGGAGAAAGTAGGAAAGGAAAGGAATGGTAAGGCAAGGAAAGGACTCTGCACGATACTTAAGAAAGTCACTTAAATACTGCCCTCGAGTTAGGAGCTTAAAATTGAATGAGATGTTTATCGCCACCGCTCCTCTCCTCTACCCTCTTCTTATGCCATACCGACTATCCACCTACTTTCCGAAGACTTGAATCGATGCTTTTTCACACAGATGCTGCCTTCAACGACCACGTTACAACTTAGCTTCTTAATCGAAAAAAAAAATTCCATCCTTCTTTCCCTCATTGATTATCACTTAATTCCGGCACAGTTGGGTGCTGAGAATGTCAAGACATGCTCATGACAGGCCAGAACATCCGAAATGATTGCAATTTCCATAATAATTCATCGCTGTTTCCTAACATCCATTGATACAGTGAAGAAAAGTACTTGGATCGAATGAACTGAGTGAATAATTGTAACATATTGTCGAGGCTAGACTGTGTGCTATTCCGTTTTGAAATGAACCCGATTTTTGTACCTACAAAAACAAAGCTGGCTTCACAATCCGGTATTATAGAGTCTCGTGGCCGGAGATGTTAATTGGAAAAGTTTGTTGCGACTCGAATGGGGTGTGAAAAATTAATGGCGCCAGATTACGTATGCATGAATATCGTTGTGGGTACTGGGTGGAGCCTATCGTGGTATATGTAAACCTTAACAAACTTGGTGTGTGTGTGTGTGTGTGTGTGTGTATATAGACGTGCGGCTACGTATATACAGGTATAAGCTCTATTCCTTTTCCTCGATTATGAATTTTGCACGCCACAGACACATACACACAGAGGAATTTCCTCCCCCGTATTTATCTGCATAGGATAAAATGCGAAAAATACAACGAAGGATGCGCCCCACCACTGCGCATTAAACAAGGTAGAAGGTGGAACCCACCTTCCTACCAGCTTCTTTACACATTCTACAGCATATTCATATCCAGGGTGTGAGGTAATACCAACGTCATGAATACATTAAAGTGTAAACGCGAGAAGGTACATTCTTTCCCGTCAAACGTTCTTTACTACTTGCTATGTGCTAGTATTGTGCATAGACATTACGCGAAACTGTTTCATTATACGCTTCACAGAGAGTAGAGAAGTTTTAAAGACATTTTTTGGACTAATCCCACATGTCATTTGTCACCTTTCCATGGGACGTGTTTTAGACGCTTTAATGCCTTTCAGAAGCACAAGGTGAATGGACATGTTCAGCACACTATTTCAGTTCTCAAAAAGGTCCGAAGGCTTTGTTTAAGGTACTGAAATGTTCTACGAGACATTTTTCGATGATCTACGTCAAGATATCTCAAATATTTTCACATCTCTGAGCCTCTGAGTCGAAGAGCCATAATTTGGACGTGTTCAAGAAGATTAAAAGACATTTTTCTGACACATTCTACACGTCATTTGTCACCGTCTTTGATATTTTATGTCCTATCAGCCCGAATGAAAGTCGAAGAGACATGTTTAAGACACTTTAATGTATTTTAGATGAAACACAAATCAAATGGACATGTTCAGCACACTCTAAACAAGTTTTGTGCTATTTTTTCAGCTATAAATACTTGCAGGTATAGAACGCAAGTTCAACAAGCATGTGGAAAGCACTTTAAACATGTCATGTATCACCTTATTCAATATATGTGTAACTTCAGCCCTCAAAAAAGTCCAAAAGCCATGTTTAGGGAACTGAGCATGTTCTTGAGATAGCTTTCGATGTTCCGTATCAAAATATCTTAAACATTCTGACATCTCTTATGCCTCTCCGTCCAGAAGCTGTAATTTCACCCTGTTCGATACATGTTTTGTTGATAAATAAGGGAAAAATATGTTTTGTTTAACTTCGTTCATGAATCGTAATTTGGTCTCACGGATTCCGGCCCCCATGGTCCGAAGAGAGATCCTTTCCATGATATTTTACTAGGCACGGGGGTTAAACGAGAGGAAGTGCAGTGGTGGGTGAGTCATGGTTCACCTGGGAAATGAATGCTCTGTCGCGGTCGCAACAAGCCCCAAATGCTCACCACGACTCGTGCAGGCGAGCAGGCAGGCAGACGACTGACTCTCGACCCTTCGTACGCCCTGGGGCGAATATGCGACAACAACGTATACAGTGCAGAGGCAGAGAATGAGGATGAGGCTCAGGTCGCCGCACAAACTGGGTGGACAAAACCTTGACAGGTATATTCCACGGGCGCGGGCGGCAACATCTCGTTAGAAACAACACCACGGCCACGCTGAGCTAGGATTTATATATGTATCGTGTACGCACATACCTATATTATGTGCGTTTAAATTAACTGAACCAGTTGATGATGATGATGAATACAGAGATAGGATGAGCATGACGAACATGCACAGCTGCGGTTATCCGGGCATGAATATTCGATGACATTTTTCACCCTTTTTCGAAATATTTTCACCGCTTTTCAACTACGTGATTATTTAGTACTATCCTTAACCCTCGCTGATTTCGAGCGCGGTTTTCATTCTCTAGCGGAAGTTAACTTTTCACTTTTCAAACCTTAGTGTGAACAAATTCCGCGTTGCCAAATGCAACGAGGGAAAAGATTATCGGAAACAATTCATCGCTACTATAAGAATATACCTCATAAGAATCCTATGGTAATGAAAATGCAGTAACTATGGCTCACGCATAGTTTATTACCAACAATTTATGAATAAGTAGTAAAGGATTTATTATTCGGTATAAAATACGTTGTTTTAAAGCTTTCGAGCGGCGCCCACCGCTAGATGGCTACGCCTCGCGAATTTTCTCGTATGAAAATTTACTCGAGCCTTGAATACGTTACACGCCTCCGGATACTGATCATCGAGAAAGGCTCGAGTTCTGCATTAGTCTGAACCAATGTTATTGGAAATAAATACACAAAAATGTTCAATTTTTTATTTAATTTTGATTAAATCTAATTTTGTCGAAAATTGAGGCAGGTACCGATGAATGGGAGACACGAGTAGACATCAGGCAAACAGTGCTAGTTGTTTCAAATCATTTATCGCGAGGTATCATAAATGGTTAGAGAGGTTACGACGCGGCGGTATAACGTTATGCCTATGTGTCCAGAGCTGGGTTAAGGTGGATTTAATATTCAAGGTTTGCCCTGTAGCACGAGTCTTCTATTTTTTCGCGTCTCCAGCTCTCGAACTAATGGACGGAGATTAAGGCCCTCCAACATAATAATTAAAATTACACCGAAATATCCACGGAGCAGCGCACTTACGTGTTATATATATATATATATATATATATATATATATATATATATATATATATATATATATATATATATATATATATAATTTATATATATATGTACACCCTCCCAAAGTACGGTACTATATACCAGACGTATACCTATACGCACGGTTGGGAAAAGGTAAGTGAGCGCAGACCGCCCGTGGTCCGTCCCGAGTTAAATCTCCGTCACAGTTTTTAATACCCCCTCCGACTTTACGGTGATATTTGCATAATTATGAAAAAATGTTTACAGACGACGTTAACGCACACACAGATTTATATTTACGTGAATATTAGTGGAGAAAAAATGATGACATAGAACCTGGAGGAGTCAGAGATTCCTTGGTTCAACAAAACGAACAAGAAGAAGAAGAAGAAGAACAATGGCTATATTGTATTAAATTTTTTTCATTTATTTTTGTTACACTGATTATAAAATAATGATGACTTATAAAGATTTTTGGTAGTAAATTGCCTCCTGGGGTTTATAAGATCGAACTGCATTTACCTAGCTGCGGTGGAAGAAAAAGAATCGTCAGTAAAATAGATAAGAGTAAAAAAGAGTGCTCAAACGATGCAAGAACTTGGGAGAGAGGCGAGCTCCTTATCGTTAGCGTTTGCTAGATAGCGGGCAAAGAATGAAACTTTAAACTCGTCTAGGATCTTCAGCCGGTTACAGGAAGCTGGGAAGTAGGTATAGGTATAGAGCCTGCTGGTTACAGGAACAGGAAAATACTTCTGGCGCAAGCTCCGAGAGATATACTATTCAGTGGCGTGCATTTTTTGCCAATGATCACAAGTGGGATTGTTCTGTTACCGAAAAACCTGAATGTACTCTCCCTTCTTCAGCTGAAGTAATACCAGCAGTTCTTCATTCTCGATGATCGAGGCTATTATTCCTTCTTTCCCCAAGTAGTTTCAAGATCCTTCTCCTTGAAATTTTCCCGTGAATTATTGCGCGACATTATACAACTTTGGTTAACGATATGGCTGATTATTGTGTACTTGACGTAACTCTATGCCAAGTAGTTACGATCTATTAGATCTTCTCGGATATTAATAACATCATATCCTACAAGGGTTGACGCAGCGATGATGTGCTCTGCACGCGTTCTGGCCTCCCTAGTTCGGCAGTGTAACGACGAGGACGAGCCACGGCGATATAGATATTTACCCTCTCGAGAAACCCATTTCAAGGATATTGCAGTTTGGCGTAGATACAGAGAGAGAGGGCTTAAGATATCTTCAGATATCGATTCCACTCACTCAGTACTTACTAACCCCGACGCGACCAGCCCGCACCTCTACCAGCTACGGCGTTGGATTTATCGTTGACACAACCAAGCAGTGCACTTTTTGCTCAGGACGTGCCTACTCACGCGATCTCTCCTTCTCCTCCCGTTTCGAGCTTTCGAATCTTCTTTCTCATAAACTTGTCGGAGTTTTCCGTCTTTTGTGTCTCTCTCTTAGCTTTTTGAGTCCCGATTGTCTTCTGCTTTTGAAAAAATCCGGCTAATCTATGTCCGGGGATCGAACCCAAGTCCGCTAAATTACTAGTCATGAGCTTAACCGACTGGGCCACCGATCGGGCCCATAAATCATCGCTAATCAACTTTTATTATAATCTTTTTGTCGTCTTTTAGTTGGACATTCATTTTATCTGTTTTGATTAAAAAGTTTAATTACATGGCAACGCCGCGGCGGAGTGGTCGACATTATTTTCCCTGTGCTTTTTTCTTTTTCGTCGTTTTCTGAAAACCAATTTTCATACAACTCATCTTTCGTGCAAACTTTGGAACTCTTCTTCTCTTTTCCTTTTTTCAATTAACTAACACCGTCGAACAATCGATATTGGTGAAAATTATAAACTCGAAGGTTACACACGTCTTTCTACTACGAAGGGCACAAATCTGTTGGACGCGGTAGTAATTTCGGATGGCTTTTGCGGCCGATGCGATGGACGCGACTCGGTTCGACGGTTTTGATTTTCTTCAGTTTCTCATTTTCCCATTTTCTCAATCTTTGCATTGGCCAAACTATATGTACATAGGTATATACCTAACGGTCTGCAGGCCCCTTGATTACAGAGATCTGAGTTTAAATTGATTCTCTACTGTTTGCAGTCGCCAGAGTATATACCGTTCTACCCAACTCGCCCCCAACCCTGCAACCACCCTTCTCTCTCTCTCTCTCGGCGCCGTTTCATCCACCAGTACTGGTACTTGTACCTACCTACGTGCTTTGGGCACTATCGAAGCAGTGAAACGTTACTTTGACCTGCTCGCATGTAGCTAGTATATGGTGAATAATTTATGCTGTGCAGAATTTTAAAAACCCGTCTCGGTGCTAAGGGAATGCGAAATCCGTCCATTTATAACGCTCGTATCGTGCGGTCAGCTCTGGGAAACTGTGGTGGTGTGCTCGGTGGTTTGATTAGTTTTTTATTGCCTCCTGCACCGGGCTCGGAGTCGTTGATCGTTTTTCTATTTCCTATTTTCAATGAATTTTCAATAAACTTAAGTTTCGCTTCACCTTTCCCCTTGGGTTTATATGTTTCTACGCAAAGATCGATAAGGAGTTCGATCAATATTTCGCATAATTTATGAATTTGAATATCGTTGTCTAATCGCAACACAATTAACCTCTGAATGCATAGAAGAGTGTTTATACACTAGGTATGTGAATTTTCTGGCAAATTTATGACCCATGAATTCTTCAGGAAAATCGTAGGATATACTCGGCAGACTACTTTCTAAGATGGATTTTAAAAATGCAATATCTCTAGTCCGATAGTCACATCAATTTCAACGATTCGGATCTAACGGGAAGTCAAAAATATGGACGATTCACTCAGTGTAGTAATAAAAATGTCGAGAAATGTCGTCCATCATTCAGTGCGGAACATACGATGGGTCAGAGTGTTAATCTGTTGAAAAATAGCAACGATATACATATCCGTAAAATTGAAACATTGAAATAAAAGCTTTTGCACTTGGCATTAAATTGAGCGAATTCTCGAACGACATTAGAGCATTTAAAATGCTTTTCGGATCAATTCATCCGTTGGGGAATTCGTTCATTTATTTCCAGCACTCTCGGACAGTAAACGACTAAGTAGATGGTGGATATTTTCATTCCGTCAATCGCGATTTAGTCTATCAAATTGTTTCAAATAAATATATACGGCTTGCAGTATTTATTATCCAATTATCGATATAATGTACCTTTCGAAATGAATTATCATTCATTATTTATACCGATTCTAATACTATTCTGACGAAATTTATCACCGAATTCAATCGATAATGACTAGCTACAATCGAGTATCAGTCAAATTGAGAGCAATTTTGCTCTAAACCAGCGTTTCACTGATATCTCGGTAACCGTTGGTGATACCGAGTTAAAGGTAAGCATCAAAAATGAAGTTTATTAAATGCTCCATAAAAAAGGTCCAGTACATGTTTCATGTATCTTTATCAGTTTTGCTGTATTGTGAAGTGGAATTTTAGTTCTTGCCTGTACGATGATTGCAAATATTTCAATATTTGTATTTGACTTCTTTGTAGGAAATTTAACACACTTTGTCTCTGATTTCCACCTTTATCATTAACGTTTACCGAGATATCAGCGAGAACCTGATCTCGAGGTTGTATTTTCAAAGCTGCGTTGCTCGAGCAGTACAGTTTGATTTGAGTATTTCTAGTCCGTTAAAAAGTAGGCCATAACAAGCATCATGACCGAGTTACAGCCTTTCACAGGTCGCTTTCCCCGTTTTCCCTATTTGACTGAAATAAGGAGTTAATTTAAAACGTAAAAAATTAGCGGATAGGTACGTTAAGATTTTTCAATTTGCCTAACAACCTTGTCAAGTAACGAATGAAAGATGCTGATATAACAGCACAGGAGGGAAAAGGGTGCATAGCCTCCCGTCGACCAAAAAGGTGGCTCATGTTGTTCCAGATGTACTTATATAAGTTTCTACAGTTTTTACACTCTTTGTTATCATCCAGCTTTCCAACGCTGACTCAAAGCTGAAAGAAAGCACAAGGAGGCAGCTAGAACTCAGCTGAAAGGTATAGAATAGAAAAAACACATTTGTAACCAGACGTGGGTGTGTGTGTGTCTACATGCGTGTGTGGCAGACCCTCTCCATACATTCTACCATAATACTGCTCACCTGGATATGTATATCCATATAGGTAGATTCAAGGATGCATTTAGCCACGGTGAAGTTTCGGCTCCATTCTCCAGGCCCAGGTCAATGTTTCCACCGCGTTTCCCTGCAGAGCACTTTTATCCAGAGGGGGTGCAGGAATAGAACTGACACTCTTTTCCGAGTCCATGCATCAGAGATTAATTGCACGATACACATACGGCTCTATTTTGCTACCAGAACTGCAGCGGTTCTCAAGTCATTTTTATCATTTTTAGCTATAAATGATATAAATGAATATACAGATCTCTGAAGAATTGAATAAAAACTGAGAATCAGGAGAAGTATATGTCACAGGCATGCGTGGAGGATCGCATGGTTTAGCCAATAAATTTCCATCTGAAAATAATGGGGAAACTTTTTTATTCAGACTTAATCATACGAAAGTAAATTATTATTATTATATATATATATATATATATCCTGACTTTTTGTTATTAGCATTATCAAATGGGGGCGTTTTATGCTTCTCTTAACCCCGCTGAAGTTTGATTATAAAAAAGCCCCGATCCCCCATGCGTCCCTCAACTATGATTTACACGAATAACTCAATACTCGCGTTTTATATTCATTGCGGTTTCTGCTATTCTACTCCTTCTTTTCCGTCACGCGCACAGCTAGCGCGTTTTTACAAAATACGAATAATCCTACTGAAGCAGGTAATCTTAGTTACTCGAGTCACAAATATTAATCAGTATATTCAAATTCAGTATACATACCCAAACCTGTACAGTCGAATAGGAAATAATATAAAAAGTGCTCGAAACAGATTTCCGTTTATATCTCACTAAACCGTAATGATATCAAGTTGAAGGTGCATATCGAAAATGAAGCTTATTTAATTTACTATAATAAAGATAAGATATGTTTTTCCTGTATCTTTATTAGTTCTTCTGTATTTCAACGCGGAATGTGTAACTAAATTTCCGAGCTGTCATTTCGGGAGAAAGATGCTCGTGACCAGTTTTTCACTGATATCTCCGTAACCGTCAATGATATAAAGTTAGAAATTCATATAAAAAATGAAGCTCATTTAATTACCTACGAAAGATGTACGGTACATTTATCCTATATCTCGATTCGTTTCGCTGTATTTTGAGGCTGAATATTTGAACATTTGTAGCCTAAAACTGAAATAATTAGTTACAACTTTCTCGGTGAAACAGAGCTAAACGAATGAAGATACACGAAAAATGTGTTCTACCTTTTTCATAGAAAACTAAATGAAATTAATTTTTTGTATTCACCTTCGACTCGATATCTTCAACGGTCACCGAGATATAAGCGAAATACTGGTATCGAGCACCTTTTTTGTCAGACAACAGCTCGAGCACTGTACCTTGAGATTCACGATTTTACGATACATACATCGGTTCTAATTTGCTTTGTATATAGAAGCATAAGTACTGTTTCAAGTATCGGTAACACAACACGATCATTATTACTCTTGTTGTTGTTGTCACGATGAAAGCACATCAAATCCTTGTAATATATACGTAATGTATTGTTGAGGGGTTTACGCAGCCGATCGTGTGAGGGTAGTATCGTTGCAAAGCACAGGGAGCTCGTCGGGTTCAGCTGTGGTGTGTTGCTTTTACGGTCTGATCGATGAAACATGGTTGGCGCCAAGCGTTACAGATCATTTAGATCGCACCTTAGCTGCCTTAAGTATATAGGCATCGGGCTATAACTCAGAGAAGGCGAGAGTGCCGTTTCCCCACCACTCTGCAGAAGCAAAGGGGGTGAGATTTCGATCAACCCTCTTATATTATTGCTCTCCAATGCTCTCTCCTCCGTTCGCTACCCATACCGCGCCTACTTACAAATGATCAGTAGCTTAATGGTATCTTTATTTATTTTTTATACTTGACGTATTTTTTCGGTTTTATTTTTTCTTTATGTCTTATCACATGCCGCTACTATCGAAGTATCGTCGATCTATACTCAAACATTTTTTTGTACATTCAATGAGTCTGAATTCACACCGATAATGCACATTCTTGCAACAATGTGGCAATATGTCGTTTGTATAAATTTGCAACCATGGATCGCGGAAACTCTTGATACTCATGAGTACTGCAAACAATATACAAATACGGAATGACTTGGGAGAATTGCGAGGTCATTTTTGATTCACACTGGAGAGTAAAATAAGTGGGTATCGTACATTGCAGAGCTGAGGGTTAAACTCGAACGATACTTTTGAACTATATTGCAAGGACAGGTGTGAGAGGACATCTAATGCTGGGAATTTTTTCCAATTATGTGATCATGTAGTATTTCAATATTGACAGTATTGCATAGATTATCGACATTGCAGCAATCGGAATATTGCAGGAATTAGGTTACAGGCACATGACAGCGCGATGCGGCAGGCTACATTTTAATTGTCGAATTGGAACGGCGCCGTATTGAAATATTTGAAATATTGGCAATACTCAAGTGAACATATTTCCATAACATGACGTTGCAATACTGGCGATATTTTGATAATTGGATTCGAACAATACAAAATCTTACAATAACCGCTAAGATTTGAAAAAATAAATTTAAAACAAAAAGACATTGCGAAATTGGCAATATTTCAATAATTAGATGTTAGGAAAATAACATATTATTGTTGGCAAGCATCCATTATTGCAATATTGGAATAATTAGATTTCAGCATGATGACTTTGAAATATTGGCAATACTTAAATAAACAGATTTTCACAATATGACATTGCAATACTGGTGGCAATATATTAGTCGTCAAATTGGACCAACAAGACATTACAACATTTCATTGTTGGCAATGATCCAGCAGCATGACCTTGCAATACTGAAAATATTTTAATTGTCAAATGGAAACAACGAGGCATTGGCAATATTTGAGTAAATTGTGACAACCAACATTGCGACTTTCAATATCACAGATATTGCGGTAACTAGATTTCAGCGACATGACGTTTCAATATTGAGAATAAAGGAAGTACAATACCACGTGTACATTAATGGCATTTCCATCGATACCCGGATAGTACCTATGTAATATATAAATCATTGAAATGTCTGAAGAATCGACTATACTTCGTACTCAATAATGTCTCCTTGTCAGACAAAATCCGTTTTTTATTTATTTATTTTAGTTCTTCCATCTTCGACGTTGTGTTTTTCTATTTTTTTTTTTCTATTTTTCCTATTTTTTTTTTTTTTTTTTTTAGCGGTATAGCCACGTTGAAAAACGTGACACCTAATTGCGGACTGGGTTTCTTATCGAATCTTACACCGCGCGTCTCGTTTCCTCCAAAGTAGCTACTACCTAGGTATACTAGCGAATGAACAGGGCCTTGGAATTTCCCGCGCGTACTACGACGCTACTTCGGTAAAGTCTGCCGAGGAAAATGGCCTGGAAGTTTGAAAGTTTCGTTTTATAGAGAGGTACGTACCCAGGGGCTACGCGTTGTAGCTGCTGGGGCGGATGCTTATGGAATATCAATATTCAGTTTGTCCCTAAGAAAATATCTCACGGCTCTCATTTACCTCATCCTACTAGCCAATTCCTTATCGCATTTCTTCAAACTCACTTAGAAATATTACCATTACTATTATCAGTATTATTGTTATCATTATTGTTTATTCTCTCGTATTATTATGGCATCTGGAATTAGGGCGAACGAATTAATTTCGTGAAAAATTTTGCGCTTAACATTGCAGCAAACATTGTGCAATATATTCCAATAATTGGATCTCGGCATCAGTATTTCCTCCTATTATCGGCAATATTTCAGTAAACTTGTTCAGTACAAACAGTATATTTCCTGAAATTTTTTGAATCGATATGTAATTTTATCTTGCACTGAAACTGAACTGAAAATCACGGAGTTGTTACGTTTCAGCAGCATAACGCATTCTATTATTGGCAATACATATTTTAATGATCAAATCGGAACAATTGAAATACTCCGTATGTATGAAATAGCGATAATTGAAATCGTTGAGCAATACGCTTTATAACTGAGCTTTTGTACTTGCGAATTGGCATATTACGAAGGGTTGAAATAATTTTGAATGCGCAAAGTGCTGCAAACCAACAGCTATATATGTATATATGGATGTGCATGACGTATATATATGTATATATACTTGCAGCTTGACGCAGAGGTCTCGTTTGTGAGGAGAAAGAGATGAGGAAGGGTAGAAGAGAGCGCGTCACCCGCAGACTTTCGCGTTAACGTCATTTGCTAAGTACCTACGTTGCGTAATGCGAATTTTCCCTCTCTCCCTCTCTCTCTATTACTCTCTCTTCTCTCTCTACATCTCTATTTGCGTTCCATTGCACCGCATTATGTCGCTGTAAACGAGCTCCGTGCCGGATGAACGCGAACAGACTCATTGTACGCATCCATTGACCGAACGAGCTATATATATATATATATACATATTATATATATATATATATACAATATACATACACGTATATAAACGCATGTGAAGAGGTTATGTATAGGAAATGGCGAGTGCCTTTTATGTGGATATTACGTAGATATACACTGGCAATCTAAACTTGCTAATTTACTGTCGTTTTGATCAACGATCGGTTTCATGTTTATAATAGCCTTTTCTCTATTGCTTTCCATAAAAGCTATACCGTACCTTCAACTATATTACGTTCAACAATATTGATCGCTACAATATTTTTATTGAATAGTTCAAGTATTACGTAAACACACTGCTACAATATCCTCGCGATATTCTCATCGGACATTTGTATGTCCGGATTCATCGAATTCTAGCTACAATATTGCACAGTATTGATGCAATTCGACACATTGCAGAGAAAAATATCAATTACATCTTAGAGCAGAAAATACGCAAAAATGTTAACACACTTTATGAAAATCAAGACAGTAATAAATTATGCATCGTTGGTGGAAGATACTTATATTTATGACAGTTATGATCGATAGATGAATAGAAACCTTTATTTTAATTTATTAATAAAGTCTAGACATTTCCAGTTACTCAGCTATCCGATAAATAAATATTTTAGTTACTTAAACCCGTAATCAGCGATAATCAAATGAGGTAGAAGACCGCTTTTAATTTCAGTTTCGTTTGATCAAGCTCCAAAAGCTTTTCAACCTTAAACCTAATTCCGTTTGACGTTTGAAAGCTCGGCTGACAATGAGATCAGATCGTTATCAAAGGTTCAATAATAAATAAACCGTAGTGTGACGCGGTACCTTCCATAGTAAAGGGTGTATATAGTATGTATATATGTATAACCAGTGACTTGCTATTCCTAAGAATGATTACAGGCAACAGGCACCAAGCGAATTCCGAAACGAACGAACCGGAATTGTTGGTTCGATAATGTGAAGACCTTCATCGAACGCTGAAATTTATCTGCAACACAGTATGATTCGTTTTCCCAGTCATTTGCAGAGACAGTATTTCCCCAGATTTATTCGCGCATGCACCCAAATTGCAACTTGTCATATGCATGTTTACATACATTCGTAGGCAGACATTGGAGTGGTCCAGTCCAGTCGAATTGAAACCGATTTTGTCTCATATCTCGGCTAACGTCGATGATATCGAGTTGAAAGTTGAGACCAAAAATAAAGCTTTTTAAAACTTCTATGAAAAAGGTAAAATACATTTTTCCCGTATCTCAATTAGTTTCGCTGTAATTTAACTAATTATCGCGAAATTTCGGTTGTACAATGCTTGCAAATTTTTTGATGTTCAGGCTTAAAATACAGCTGAACCAATCAAAATACAGAAAAAATGTATTTCACCTTTTTTATAGAAAATTGATTGTACTTCATTTTTGATATTCACTTTTAAATCAATATCATCGACATTCATCGAGATATTAGCAAAACACTGATTCCGAGTACTTGTTTTTTTTTCAAACTGGTGGCACGAACAGTACACTGCAAGTAGAGGATCTTCAATATCATCAAAAGACCAATGACCATGTTGCCCGAGTTACAATTTTTTACCGGTCATTTGTTCTATTTTTCTCTGGTCGACTGGACCAACTGGACATGTGAACAGTTGGATACGTAGCAGAGGTTATTCTTCGGGGTAACGATTGTCCATGTTAGCGATTTTGTTAGATGGGTAGGTACGGATGTGTTTTCGAAGGGTTGGAGACGATGCAGGGTGGTTGAGAGGACCTCCTCCCGTCGCCACCCGCCACCTCTTGCAATTTCGATCGAGAGCTGGTTATGGCGGGGATTTTAGGACCTAATAACTGAAATTGGGATCGCTTCTCGTCTTCTTATTCCCTCACTCCCTCATCTCTCCCATGCCACCCGTTACTCGAGGTCGCATATAGGATCCCTAGACCAGTTCTATATGGTAGATGTATGTATAGAACTATGCACGTTCTATGGATATAAGTATACGGAGGTCACACACGTTACTCGCTTCCCGACTCTACGTCATCCCCCTATAGGTATCTACCCGTCATCTCGTTACCCCTAAAGTACAACCCGGCTCACACCAACTCGTCAGGATAAACCGAAGAATGAGACGATCATATGAAGACGGAATCACCACACCATCGTTCTCTTCTTATCACACATTCACAGATCAAAAATGCAGCACTTGGACACTTGGGTGTCATCGGCATTTATATACCTATATCATGCATATCATCAGAACCCATACTAATTTCTTTCATACACGAAAAGTTATCACAGTGGCAATTGAAAGTATGAACGAGCGTGTCTTGATCTACAAATTTCAACCCTTAAACAGTAGCTTCTCTTCGGTCACTTTGCTCAGGATGTATAAAGAGCGCCGTTGTATCAATACGGATATTTGAGAGCTGCTTATCTGTCCTGGACAACATTCTGCAGGATTTCTTTCGGAATTTCATTTATTGACAAAATTTTCGAAGATATGACCAAAATTGTTTCTCTTTTCGTAAAGTTTTCTGTTCAATCAAGATTCTCTATCTTCATCCAATGCGGTATTGTCTTAGGGAAATAAGCAGCTCATAATCCATGGGAGCAGCCAATGCTCCTGGAATACTGCAGAAAGTGACCAAAGGGAAATCTTCCCGCTGTGATTTTTTTATCAACCCCAGTGTACAGAGGACCAATCAAAGTTCATTAAAACCGGACTCTAGATGGAATGAAAATTCACGATGATGTCAATTCGGAGAACTGCTGATCCCACTTTATTTTCGGCCACCCAAAGAAACACGTATAACACTAGATCCCAGCAATCTGAGCCGATGGTGGGCGTTGGGTAAAAGTGAAGAGAAGAGAAGAGAAGAGGAGGGAAGAGGAGAGGAGAGAAGAGGTTGGAGATCAGTTCATATCATGGGATCCTTGAGTGTTACGTACATCGTGCTCGCAGTCATATCTCACATTATTAAAATCTCCCTCTAGAGGGACGACGTGGGTGGATATTCAGATGGCGAGTCTTATAGGTTGGGATTTGCATTCCGTGGGGCGACCGGTGTTCAAGAAATGAAGAAAGCCTGCCGAGGACGCTCTCTTAGTAGACCCACCGACCTAACGTTTATATTAGACACTTGGAAGACCCTTGCGACTATTTCTCACCCTCGTCTCACATTCGGAAAAATCAACTTTACGACTTTCATCTACCAGGCACTGCAGATTTCCAGCCACTTTATAACCAATGAAACCAGATTGTTCAGAGATGAATCTAAACCGACTACGTGCAGCATTTCACGCATGCTATCAAATCCTGATTTACCTCTAGTGTCAGGTATTCCGTTTGTATAATTCTGAGACACAGTTCAGTGACTTCTACTGACAATAAGATTACTATGCAGCACCTTACTTATCGGGGAATATATCAGCAAACAGAAGTCCATTACCCTGCATGCCAATCGCCATCATGGCTACTATACAGTCGAGCGAACAAAGACTCGAGAATTTCAAATCTAGATGACCGTTGAACAACGGACTTCATCTGTTTCCCAAGAAAATACAGGTTCGCTTTTGAAAGTCGATAGTAGGGGTTGAAGGTCCTGCTATGATTATAGAGCTCGGCCAATCGGCTGATACTCTTTTTTCATCGCAGGAATGGTTCGTGCAGCGAGCTTGCACGAGTCGAAGATTCGATCGTGGGGATGGGCCGAGGTCATAAATTTATCCAAGTGTCAACCCATAAATTGAAAATGCAGTACGCTTCTTGCTATAAAACCGTAAAACGTCGCGATACGTATACTTGTACATAGGGATTATACATATTCCCTCGTTGAAGGATCACGGGATTATACAAGGTGACGATTTTCGTTTAAAAAAAACAAAAAACAGACAAATCATACAATTCGTACATCAACAAAATTTTTGCGATGATAATTTGCAAATTTCACCGTGAAACTTTAGTCTGAGAACTTTCGAGTTTCTCTCCTGATCCTTTAGAGTTGAAATCGATGGAGATATGATCGAAGAGAGTCGGGTGGCCGCCGGTCGTATCTAAAGCTACATACTTGGCGTGCACATCTCAGTTTATCGTAAAAAGTTAGGCATAAAGGTATCGAGTAGGTACTCTGAGCAGTGAAATTTTGTAACCCATCATATAAGAGTTCTAACAACTCATTTCATGCACTCTGCATCTATTTTATTACCTGATGCGAAGGCTTTCTCGTCCAGAGACTGGGGGTAGAGGGTACTATAGAAACCCAACCTGCAGGTTCACCCTTCAGCAGTGCAGACTCCCGGGGAGAATGCTTCCGGCGGAGACTCTCGAGTCTTGCGATTACGCCAAATGATTTTAGTTCATATAACTTCTTCTCTTTAGACGGAAACTAACGGATCCATTAGCTTTATTCTGTCCAGGAACTAATTTTCTAGAATACGTCGCCGTACGGCTTTTGATTTTCGTTGAAATTCATTTTGCGGTCATTTTTTTTTTTTTTTTTTCTTTTCTACTTGTTATTTTCTGAACCTTTTGCGACAGACTTTCGGCAGGAATTCTGTACGTCGTTCTTATTTGAAAATGATCTGAAATTTTGGGGTAGAAATGTTTTCAACGTTGTATTAAGCAGCGTAGGAATTGCAACCGCAAAATATTTCGCATCGACGACGTGGCTGACACGAGGCGCCGGACTAAGGGCAACATGTATATAAAATATATATATATATACAATATATGTATGCAATATATATAGGTATAAGCTGGGAGGTCGGTATAGCGAGCGCAAAATTCCGATGGCTCTTTATATTCCTCGGATCGTCCCATTTTTCGAAATTTCCCACACGTGTTTGGAATACTTTGTAGGTATTTCGCGATTCCCGTGCCGCACAAAAAACGTCATATGCAAAGCAACCGGAATGAAATACGGATATTTCAGAATATAAACCGCTAGAGATATACATACCAGTTTGCAAGCGAAAGAAAATCGCGTTGAGGATGAAATAAGGGGATGCAGTCAGCTTTTTACTTCTTTCACGAGCAACAAGACATAGAGCGGAGCCCTTGGATTATATTCGCGCCTATAAACTCCTGGTTGATAAATACCCCAGTATTTATTATACCCCAGCAGCAGCAACTGCGGGGAAAACGATACTCTCCTGCGCCTTGTTTAGATTATTGGCTATTCTTTCATTCAGCAAATTTTACTTCCAAATTCATCTCGCGCGGCATACCGCAATAACGCCTGCAGATTTCCATATCTATAATATATATATATATATTTTTCTCTTTTTTCTCTCTCACCGCAAGTAGATACCCCACTGAAAGTACATACCCATTGGGGTGGAGAAAAAAACTTTATACACCCCGCACACCCGATTTACCATTTATAAATTATAATTTCTTTAATTATACTCACAATATTAAAGCAGGAGGCAATTTTTTCGAGAATAAAAATAATTCAATCAATCTGTTACCCCAATTATTTTCTCTCGCAATTCACAGTCATGGCAGTCATATTATTTGCACATAATTGCGTTACAATAATTTGAGGAAAAATTATTTTCTATTCATTCAGTAAATCTGATTTTTCAGACAAATTAATAGGGCAATTTATTTCGAGGTTAGATTCCTTGCGAAATTCTAAGGCTAAATTTTCTTTACCGGAAATTCGAGACTCGAATAGTTTCCGAGCTACGAAAGATCTTAGTTGACAAATCACGGAACTCATAGGTGACGCAGACACGGCTGGCCATGAGTGTAAGCTGCGCAGTGCCCTGCAGTCTATGTCACCTATACGCGCTGCGATTGGTCAACTAAGATCTTTCGTAACTCAGAAACTAATGGACTCTCAAATTATTGGTAAAGAAAATTTAGTCTTAGAATTTCACAAGGAATCTACCCTCAAAATATGAATCACCTATTTTTCTTCTCCAAGTTTTCGAGTCGTTTTTTTTTTATAATTCATAATGTCTTAACGATCGCACGGTGATTAAAATTATTCTCGAACAGTGTTAATTGCAGTTGATGACCTAATTATTCGTATCGCTGTAGTGAGAAATCTTTAGAGTCGTTCATAATAGGAAGAGGGGTTTCTAAACTCCCAAGAGTAGTAGGTAAAGTAGCGCGTCGTGGCACCCCCAGTGTTAGAGCTGTAACTATGTAAGTCGTCGTAACTTTATTAAAAGTTAAAACTTTTTCCCTTCAGTAACCAGCCCGGCGCGGCGTGGCGCTAGGTTGCGTAGTAGTGAATGAAGTAAAAACTTGGCGAGAGTTAGTAGCGAAAAAAAAAAAAAAAAGAAAAAAATAGAGGTGAAAAAAAAAGAAGGAACAAAAAGAAAAAAAAAAAAAAAAGAAAAAAACAGAAGAAAATACCGAGATCGCAAACGGTAGGCGCTTGCAGACGATACCCTCTACTCTACTGACATTTGCCCTGGGGAATGTAGATCGAGTTTTTTTTCGTGTTTGTTTCGCTCACGGGCCAGACGTAATATCCGACGAACCTGACTGAGGCTGAAGCAAAGTTTCTTCGCACTTCGCGCTTTATACAACTGTTTTAAAAAAAATCTCATTAATATTTATTACGTACCCCCATTCCCCAAAGGATAGACACGGTATATCTCACTCTTGGGCGACAAATGTCACAAGAGAAATGTAAACATCATTATTCATTCATTTATTACTGTAACTAAATTCGCCCAGGAATATCACAACATGATGTAAAAACTTTTCGGTTCACAATAATCATCATAACAACTCAGATAATGGTGCTAGGAAAAAATGTATCAGACATTGATTGTTCATCTTAATTGAATCTACAACTTTTGTCAGAAATATTTTTCGATCAGAGTTTCGGATGACGAGATAAACTAATATTACTGCGTTCTTGACTCGAAATTCAATGTGCAACATTTCAAATCAAACGGCATAAATGTCGACCAGAAATGAAACAACCCAAAAGTAGACAGACACTACGAATATTTGTGGCCGTAACTAATCCGTTTACATAACGAAAAGTGACGCATCGTGTCAGAATCGACCGTGCGTTGTCAGCCGGAAGACATAGGGGAGGGGATGTTAACCCCGAAGCCTTACGATCCCAAAGAAGTAAGTAGCTTCAAGACTTGTCTTTTGACTCCTGCTCTATCGGGGTCACAGGCTGAAGTATCGTTACCAACTCTACACAGACGTCCAGAGCTTATCTTCATCTTGTTAGCCTCTGACATATCGGAACGGTTTCCTTTCCTGCCTTCAATCACTTCAGTATTTTATTTATCTTCCTTGATACAGTAAGTCGATACTTGTATTCCTTCTCGATTCAACTCACGTTCAATTATAAGTCACAATATATTTTTCCTTGCGACGAGTCACCACTGGGATCAGTTGTGTCTACATTCAACTGCACCCTTGTATAGACGTTGGTATGAAGGTACCACTTGGTGACTTGTACAAAGACTGGCTTCTCTTTCCCTCTTCATTTCAGTGTCTCTTTCCAGAGTCGACGGACTGAACTATCCACCGGGTCTCAGACTAGGCAGCCCGGTGTTTCCCAGTTAACATTGAAACTAGACGTGCTCTGTGCTGAGCTCGACTTTATTACGTGAAGGTATAGCTCCGCCTGGTACCGGACAGTCGGACGTAAAACCGTCGAACGCGACACGCCAACCCCAAACCTATAGTTTTTAGTTGAACTTTATTGCTTACCGAATGCTAGAGGCATTATCGAATAGGGGTTGTGAACCTTGGTCACACTATCATCTTCGGATCCCCAAAAGACGGGACCAGGCGAGGCAAGAAACAACGCTCAATCATTGCCTCAGTCCTGAATCCGGTGCACAGTATTATCAGCCCCTCAATAGTTCAGAATACAATTATGTCATGATGGAACAGGATCATGGTCTGACTTAGTCTTCAGTCTCATTTATCACGCCACTCGTTCATGTGTGTGTGTGTGTGTGAGTGTGTTGATTGTGTTGATTCTCAAGTTTCGAGTGTTAGTATCAAGTTGTGAGTGTCAACTTTTCAAGTTTTGGATACCAGCCCTCAACTTGAGTATCCCCCCCCATAGTCCGTGGCATGTCTTTCGAAGGGACATCCAAAGATCGTAACCTTATCAAGTGAAAAATTGAAGATTTATCTTTGTACAAGTTCTTCTGTGGCCATAGTTTATATGCCCACGGTATTGGTGGATCCTTGGCTACAATGAAAGTCGATCTATCTATCCGCATAGTGATGGAAACTTTTTCAGTCAATGACTATATAGAGGGAGTGGGAAAGAAACCGCGGTATCTAAGTCAGTTAGTAATCAATTAGAGGTAAAACCAACGGTTGGAAGTATAAAATAGAAGTATCTTGGAAGCACTGAGCAATACCGTACTGCCTCAGCTACATATGTATCTGGGATGCTTACATATACCTACATATATCACCGGGTTCCCAAGGGCCGCGGTTGAAACGCCAAGCGGGGGGTTTGGCCGGCTCGGTTGCCTCGAGTTCTTAATCTTTGATGAGGCAATCCAATCTTCGGCTGAAAACCCGCGGCCATACAAGTAGTCATGTACCTCTTTCCTCCCTCCCTTCTTCCATCCACACGTACATGAACGCGCATGCACATCTACGTAATACATAAAAGTATATATCTATATATATATATATATATATATAGATCCCATTTTAAGTGACCACCTTGATTATTTCAAAAAACGAAGCTAAATACAGAAATACGTTTCGAACAAAAGTGGCTTGGTTTTTGAGGGGGACATATTATGGTGTGATCAGTTTGACTGTGAGTGGCTATGCCAAAGTCACGTCAAAGTCACTTTGATTTTTTTAAACGGAAACATAGATTCCTGATTGCTCCTCCTTGTAACTCATGTTCTGAGGATTTCAAAAACCTGCCTAAAAACCATTTTCAGTCAAGGGATTCCAACGGTCAACTGATGCCAACGGTCGAAGTTCCGAGGCCGATATCTTTGAAATCCCTTGACTGAAAATAGTTTCCAGGCACGTTTTTGAAATCCTCAGAACAGGAGTTACAAGAATAAGCAATCAAAAATTCATGTTTCTATTTAAAAAAATCAAAGTTACCTAGACGTGACTTCGGCATAGCCACTCAGAGTCAACCCGATCACACCATAATATGGCTTTTTCAAAACCAAGCAACTTTTGTTCGAAAAGTTTTTCTGTATTTAGCTTCGTTCTTGAAATAATCATAAAATGGGACACCCTGTATATACCTAAGGAAAGGGAGAGGTAGAAGGAAGAGAAACAGAAAAAATACTCATATCCGTATTCCAAAACCCCCCATGAGCTGTCAGAGTCCTATGTGCAAAACATGACTGGGTGGGTATACAACCTCCAGAAGCCAGGATTCCTTTGAACCCGGATGTGCAAAGGCCACGTCATTTCCGGCATATCAACGCTACTGTCAAAACGCCATAATGCTACTAGCGATAACAGGTTTCTTATGCTTTCGGACGTTGTTTACACCAATATTCCCAGTTATCGCTGCAATGTGAGAGACATGACATAAGATGAACGATCATTTATGATTCAATTCTTGTTACTTTTGTTTGAAAAATGCCTTCTGCTGACTTGACCGAATCTTTACGTTCTTGGCCATCTAAGGATGAACTTAAGGAACTTAAAGAAGTTTCGTCGAATATCAGCACCATTTTTTTGGATTAGAGTCTAATCAGACTATTAATATGGTAATGTGGCAATAATTCATCCTTGTACATATATGGTTTGATTATATCACGTTACAGACTACGAGTTCGTGCTGTCTGTTACGTAATTATCAGAAGGTTTACGTCACGTTTCTCCACTCCAGTGAGAAAGCTGGATCTCGATGTCGCTAAGCTAGAAATTCGTGGTTATCGCATCGTTGGTTCGTGTCGCCGGGAATACCACCCCAACACCTTAAAGGGACGCGATATCTCCTTAGCGAGACAACGCGTATTGGTATAGCTAAAGGTCTTGATAATACTTCCTCATGCCATGACTGACAACCAGGGAAGTGACATGACGTGACTAGACGAAATGTAGATGCAAGATCGTTGGTTGAAAAAATTAGTAAAGTATGAAGTAGTACAGGGCGATAAAAATGAGAAAATAGCAAACCTCGAGGAAGGAAATTCTTTCGTCCCTTGAAGACATCTATATTCATGTTTTCAAGCTCACGCTGTGCTTTTTGAAAGCTCAGAGAGAGGTTTTAGGCCGAGCCTAGCAACGTTTGGTGAACGAGTAAAAAAAGATGAGAATAAATCGGTCCACAGAGCTGCAGAGCGAGGAATATGTCGAGGGGATCAGAGTTGGTACTTTGAGCTTTCTGAGGGGTTGGTTGCGTGAGGGGGTTGGTGAGCCGGTAGGTGTCGCAAGTCGAGCGGAGAGAGACTGTTTTGCATTTAGTACTTTCGTTGGAGTTGGATTTTGGGCAAAGAAATGCGACCAAACGAAGCTTAAGTTTTAACCTTAGCTCCACCTCTGCAAGCAGAAACGTTCCGCAGCAGCTCCTGCCACGTGGTTTGGAAAGTATTTAAACAAGGAATTGGGCGAAGTGAAACTGATCTTCCATTTTCCAATGAGGATCTAATCTACATTATTTTGTCGCATATATATTACGCGGGTATATCAATCAAGAGAAGTTGAAATCCTAGAGACAAACTTGGACTCCCATCTTAAACCGTAAATGTTACCCAAAACTTTGTCTTGCCAAGTCCCAGATGGAATACTTGGGATTACAAGGAAATCATTCAGCGACCTGAAACTCCGCGAACGGGGGACCCGAAATTGCGGAGTGTAACAAAGCCGGGTGTCACTCTATCCGGATATATGTATACATGGATATAGAGAAATTATGAGCTTCATAGTGATCAGTGTTAACCCTCTGCTCACTCTGTTCAACATCACCTCACTCATACTTCGGTAGTGATTATGAATCATAATGAACAATCAAACATTTCCTTTGTTTTTTACAAAAAATCAGTGCTTGACAAATATCTTGAGAACGGTAGCTCTTACGAGAAAAAACTAAATTATAAAAATTATAGAGGACTAAATTCCTTACAAAAAACATTCCCTCTTCTTTTTCACAGGGATGATAGTTTTCGTTTAATTTGGGCAAGACATTGGATCTTCAACATCCAAAAACTGATCAACACCCATTTTTATACACAAAATCAGGTTTCGTCAAATATCTTGAAAACGGTAGCTTTTACAAAGAAAAACTAAGTTATCAAAAATATATAAAATTAAATTTCTGACAAAAAATGTTTGTTACTCTTTTTCACAGGAATAACAGTTTTCGTTTAATTTGATTTCCAAGAGCGCCACTCTATTAAGGGATCCGCTGTGTGCTTTTGGAAACGTGGCTGACTTTTGGTCGAAATTGAACGAGAACGGTTATCTTTACAGAAAAAAGTACGCAATATTTTTTGTAGTAAATATAGTTTTCTACGTTTTTGATCATTACACGTCTCATCGTAGGAACTGCGGTCGATGAGTTATTACCCGAAAACTGATTCTTTGTACCTATACTATTATAAATGAAGCATACAGCATTGCCTTAATTTGCTTGAACTTCCGGAAGGTTATCAACAGCACTGGACCAAAATCCCATACTTCACAAGTCGACCCCTCTAATCCTAAGTCAAAATGAAGAACAGATCGTACGAAGAAATGAGTCTAGGTTGCTACTTCCGATATAGCATCTGGGTTAGCAAAAGCAGAGCAATACAAGTGTGAACAATTTAAAGAACGATGTCGTTATCGCTATCTGAGTAAGATAAAATAAAACGTGGCAAGTTATCTTTTTTTCGACGAAGCAAGAGAGAGGAAAACGCTGATTTGAAAAGACAATTTCAAACTTTAGATTGATAGCGGATTCGAGAAGGCTAAATTCGGGTCTAGAGAGAATAAAAGGTGTACCGGAAATCGATGGACTTATTTTATGGGTTTACGTTTAATCCCGAAATTCGTAAGACTTCTTTGGCTCAGTTCTGCCGGACTTTGGCTATTGTCACTCGTCGGGTATTGCGGCGGAGGGAAAGGCAAGTCCTCGTTCTCGTTCTCGTTTTCTTCAGGATTTTGGCCTCTCGGGTGCTGAGCTAGAGAGGGGGCGATTCAGAGAGGAAGAAGAGTATATAGAAGGCTGATCATTGGATACCTAAAGTTTTTCGATCTATCGGAGGAATATCTTCAGTGCTCAGTCCCATCCGTCGACTGAGTGGTGAGGGACGGTGAACCAAACGTGCCTGAATGCCCTCTCGACCATTCGCATCCCGAGATTCCCCTTTCGCGTTTCGGACACGAATATTGCGCGCGAAATGCCTCACCGAACACCCGTATAATTCCGAGATTACCAGCCTGCTGCTCCAGGATCATGGATACCGATTCACCTTTATCATCTCTCAACGTTTTACTACTGGTATAGGATATCATCGGTACGAGCCCCGATCGATGTACCCCGGCCCTACCCTTGGCTTGGTAATTAATATACATCAAAGAAATATGCACCATGGTTTCGGAATAACAGGCGTTCAATTCCTTCCTAGAACTACTACAAGCTCGAAAAAGGCTCGATGAACAAGAAAAGGATTTCCAAAATTGACTCTTCTTTGCCTAACTCAAAAACTGCTGAATCTGTTGGTTCGGAAATTTGATCAGATCTCATCCAGATCAAGCCCTGTCGATGAAAAGAAGATTGATAAAAATCCGTCGATCGGTTCTTGAGATATGATTGATCGAAAAGTGTACGTCGACATCTCGATTTTGGTAATATCTCGAAAACCACTGCAGCAATGAGATTCGAACTTAAATCGGCACGATCATGTCAGATGCATAAGACCGGATCGATCCGTCATCAAGATATCGTGAAAGAATTGATAGGTACACTTTGGCCAGGTGGATTAAAATTTGGAATAACAATTATTTTTCCGGTGCAAAGATATGAATGATGAATGAATCGCCTTTGCGTTGTTTATTCATATCCGGTAGATGTGATACCGCCTAAACTGAAGCTTCAAGGCTCGAAAATTGATTAAAAACAAAAGGGTTTTATTCATCTTTGAAGAGTCTTCGAGTGCTTAAACCCCGTTCTGTCCCACCATCGTGGTGTAGAACGCTCTCGAATTTACACTTTGGACTTTGACCCGGTCACACAATCCTCTCACTCGGAATTAACACATATTTTTAATTCAACGACGCGGATTCTAATTCCAAATTCAAATTCATCCTCTTTCTCCTACTCCACCTTGGTCTTCATGCAAGGGTCTAAGTTGGGCGACGATGTCTCGGAGGTTCGTACCAGGTTCGATTCTATCTTTAGCTTGGAACCAAATGTTGCCTCGTCGCATGCCGCACCTTCCACGTTCGATACGCTCTCCTGACCTTGCATTGCTCAGCTGATTACCAGGACTCTTGTTATTTGATCGATTTCAAAGATGCAGATTGGCGGTCTAGATATTTTCCTCCTAAAACAACCACATGGTACCCTTTTCGGGTCGATGAATGCGAGATTTTTCGAACAGCGAATCCATCGCTTCGCGTCTGCGTTACAGATCTCGATATTTCTAAAAGCTCATTTCTCTACTGGACAGTCCATAATGGATTGGAGAAACAATGGTCCGCAGTACGGGGATTACTGTGTCAAAATCCTTCACTCAGCTGATGGGAACTTTCTACTTTATAAGTATGTGGCTGATGATATTTTCCCGTGATATACGAATCCAGTTTATCACCTATATCTCGCTAACCGTGAATGATATCGAGTTGAAGTTGGATACTGAAAATGAAGTTTATTAAATTCGCTTTGAAAAAGGTGGAATACATTTATCCCGTATCTTCATTCATTTCTCTAAAAACTGTGATTTTGCGAGTTCCTGAAATAGGCGCGATAATTAGTTGCACATTCCAACCAATGAAGATGAAGGAAAAATATATTCTATCATTTTTATGGAGAATTTGATGAGGTTTGTTTTTGGTATTCACCTTTGACTCGATATCGTCAACGTTTACCGAGATATATACGTAAAAAAGGAAAATCAGTTGTATTTCCCACTCGAATAAATTGGTTATAATTCGACTGGATATGATTGAAGTCTGAGCTGACTCAATAGACTGTCAATTTTGACTCCATTCTTATCTCATTCCCAAAGGTGTCAGATAAGTGACGAAAGAGAAATCTGTCGTGTCTTTGGTGATATCAGTTGTCAGACATATGTATATTTTACACTGTAACGATTATCTGTCGTCCAAATATTTTCATCTCTACGAAAAGCAATTTGTGGTTCAGACTTCAGTAACATTCGCCAAGAGAAAAAAAAAAAAACAGAAAAAAAAAAATAGAAAACTGCGTCGCAAAAGTCTCTTAAATGAGTCAAGGATGAATGGTAATTAAATTAGACTCTCAGTTCTCGTAATCCGCGACAAGTTCCGTCAAGTTAAGTCGTGCGCATTCGTACCTTGGATGACGATATGCCCCATACACACCTGGAGCTAGGCGGATACAGCCTCGAAGTTGGTTCGAGTCGTCGTCCGATGGTTATACTGAGGGTTGAGAGAGGAGTACCTCGAATGGAATGAAGGGGGAATAAATGTGAGGAGGAAAAGGGAAGGAGAAAGAGGAAGGATTACCGCTAAAAGCGTACAAATCCTCGAGAAACCCGTGGGTGAACGCCACGCCGTGGTGGAACGGGGTTGAAAGGGGCAGGCGAATGTTGGGGGTGAGTTAGGGGTGCGGGTTGGGGTTGGGGTTGGGGTTGGGGTTGGGGTTGAGCGGGTCGCGAGGAAGCCTGGGCCGGATTTCGGCGACAAAAATTTCCTAACGCTGGGATAACATCGCAACCCATCAATCATCCACATGTCTTCAATTCCACACAGCCCCGTTGTTGCTCAATTTAATCACAAATTTATACTGAAATATATTTCGTATTACCAATCCACGTCAGATGCCGCTCTGGCCCCACGCTCTTACAATCGAAGAAATAGTCAGAGCGCGGTATAATAACAACAAAAATAACAACAGGGATGATGAGAATAACGGTAAAACGAGAACGATACTTAAGCAGGCAGCAAGGATGATAGAAAGAATGAAGAAGAACGACAAAATATCAACGAAGTTGGCAACGACATTTACAAAAACTATCATATGAGTGGTAAAAGTTTTTGTTCTAAAAATAGTTGTACAATTACATATACAGCGAACTGTATCCATTATAATAATTAGCCAGGAGAATGACACGTGTGATGATCAGTTCTAAGAAGAAATTGGTAATTACAGAGTCGTGGACATTGTTCTGGGCAATTAGAAAAGCACACAGTCTCTTTCGCGTGTTCCATTTCAATTTCCACGATCGTCGAGAAATTTTTCGACTCACCGTACACTCCGAGGCGCAAAGCTGAAACTATTTTAATCCCGGGTTGGGTATTAGGGTAGGATTCTAGTTCCGAAAGTCCTTGTACGGAAAACGGGAGCTGCCCGAGGATCCCAGGGATGCTGGGGAGCAGAGAAACCCAGTCTGCAGATAGTACCCAGCGAATTTACCAGGCAAAAAGAGTATATGATCACGGAGCGATGTTCTCTGATGAGCGGTATCCGTTTCCGCCACGTCGAACAAAGCTCAGTTTCAACCGGAAGCAAGCCAACGTCGTTACCGAGACTGAAACTCTTTACCCCCTTATACCATCTACTACCACCCGGATACCACTCCACCTTACGGTACTGTCACCATAAGTATCGCATCGCAAGTATACAAAAGTAAGTCCAGCTAGTGCTCGCGGAGGGTTTGACTGTGTATTCGTTACTCGCGCTAGATGCTAACTTGATAGCCGATATTTCAGGGCCGGGTAAAATGAATTTCTTTACGTTTTCTCATCCCCGTGGTATAAGACAGTATCAAACATCCGGCGGCTAGATCGTCTCCACTTAAATCTCCTCCCCTCAATATATTTCCAGACAGCGTTGTGATAATAATAAAAAATAATACGTTCAATTCGAACATTTTTCTCGGACAGATTCGACGAGATTTTTTTTTCCTTTTTTTTTTTCGTCACAAACATCGACCCTTCGGATAAAAAAAAAACAAAAAAAAAAAAAAAAACAAATCCGAATTCGCGAAATTCGAGAATTTCTGCGGTTGGAATCTGTGAACACTTGATTTCAGTTTTGAAAAAAGAGAGAGAAAAATAAAATATTTTTCCGAACACACAGTAAATTCACGAGAATAATGACGATGAACGTACGTTCGTACGTATATGCGGAAGTCTAGTTTATCGCAAGCGAACCGGAAGTGTCTGTTAGAAATTTGTACGCGAACGGCACGAAAAAAATAAAAATAAAACAAAAAAAAACCGAAAAAAATGCCTAAAAAAGTTGAAGAAAATACTTTTCCATGAGGTGAAAATCGTCTCTCTCTTCCTTTTCCTTTTCCTTTCTATTTTTCTCTTTCTCTCGAGTGCAACGGCGTGTACAACATTTTTCATTGAGGATTTTCTGCAGGATTTAAAGTAGGCACTCGAAGTTATAGAGCTGTGCACCGAGACATGTTTGATTGCCAGCTTCTGGTGGCACGACGTTTTTAGAGCGGCTCTTCTCCGCTCCTGCTCCTACTGCTTCTGCAATTTTTCGCCATTTTTTGAGTTTTTTATATACACGAATGATACGAAAAAAAGATCTGAATTTCAGCACGGATATTCGCTTGAATATCACTCCCTGACGTCAAACGTTCTCAATTCCGAAATAAATTTTTTTCAAAAAATACCGAGCTGCCATTCGAGTCTATAAACTGTTTCTTTTCATTCCGGAATTTACCGCGTTTCATGTGGGAAATGGTAAAAGACAGACTGACATTTTTTGAGAAGCATGTATCTCGAATACTGGAATTGATCACATCTTTTACCCTGACGATGAATAGCCGATGGTGGTGAATCGATGTCATTGAGAATTTTGGAGTAAAGTTTATTACGAAAAGTGGTCTTTATACGATCATATAACGAGAAGATAGAAAACCCCTTTACTATATTTGCAGGTATATCTGCAAACATGGAAGACTCTCCAATTTTCATCTCACGAAATTCAAATATTTCGGTGCTCGCATATTGAAAATCGAGACTTTGAAGTTTTCGTTCCCGTATTTCAATCGTCGCTTTTATTTTTCGACATCGTATCGAGCAAATATCTCCTTTTTATGTCGCAATGAAACTTCCTCATCGTCTGTACCGTATATATACACACACACACACACACGCATATATGTGTGTGTACATCAGTCCGTCCGTCGGGTTCAACTCGAGCGAGTATTTTATTTTCATGTTTATAGCAATCAGTTGAAGGACTCAACCAGAAAAATAAAAAACGACACACACACACACACATGGTTGCGTATAAACTCTTTCAGTTTGACTATTACGACTTTTTAGTCCTGTAAGCAAATTTCTTTTTCTTTTTTTTTCTCTCTTCTTTCTTTAAAGCATATATCGCTGAGTCTAATTCCAAGGTCTCATTATCGCCAGGACTAAGGTATAAGAAAGGAGTCCCTCTGTCCTTGAGGAAACTGTCTCTCAATCGGAAACTGGGCGATAATTACACGCAATTATATTCCCTCGCAAATGATGGGTGGAGGACAGACTCTGGTTAAAACGTGAAGTAATTCCCTCGTGTTAGATCTTTGCATCCCACGCAGTCCTCCGCCCCTTACTTACCACTTTCTTCCTCATCATCCTGATCACTAAACGGTTCAAAAATAATTTCAAAGTCCTTCGAAGAGCGTTCGTACATGTTCGGGACGTAGAAATTATACTCAGTTCCGGAGATTGTGGCTACTAGGGTAAATGATCCAAAGATATCCTGTTCTGAGCTTTTAATCTACGTAATGTCACCTTCGAATCTAGATATTGGAAACCCTCGCAGCTCACATAGTGCGGCCACCAGCATGGACTGAAATGAGCTCTGTGAAAATGACGTAGGTCAACTGTCGACTTAATTTCGAGATCAATTTTAGTTCAAACTGAATTTCATTGCGTGACCTCACTTAATACTGATGTAATTCTAGTTTGGACTAGGATTATCGAAAAATAATCAATTTTCAATACAGTTATACATTCTCAAAGTCCGTGCACTGAGAGACAGAAAAATTTGAATTTTCTCGAATTTTTTTCCGCTAAACGAAAAAATATTTTCGAAAATTTATAGTCCGTGCTAAAACTACGTCTAACGAACTATATGCACACAAAATTACAGATCGATCGGACTGATGGTTGATTAGTTACCGAGTCAATAGTTGACCCCTGTCATTTTTACAGAGCTCACTTAAATCTATGATGGTGGCCACATGATGTGACATGCGAGGGTTTTCAACATCCAGATTTGTAGGTGACATTACGTAGCATTGAGTTCTGGAACGGGATATCTGGGTATCATTTAACGCAGTCGCGACAATCCTCGAAAATGTGTCTAATTTCTAGATCCCCCTCGTATATCGTTATTTAAGATAGCCTCTGCGTTTTGGTCTTCTTCATCGCGTATTCGGCTGTACAAGTCGAAGTACTGCAAACAGGTTTAGGATGATAAAATTTCTGCAAGCAGATTGATCAACGGTTAACACAATTTAAAATATAAGCGATCAGTGGCCCATGATTAATCCGAGTAAATCAGCGCCGCGCCGTGACGCCACCCCAGCAATAGCAAGATCAAACGTGACCGTTTCCGCCCGCTACAGGTGAAAATTTTCCACCACCGAACGAACTTTCGACTGGTAAATCCGGACCGGTATAGGTTTTACCCTGCAGGATTTAAAGCCCGCTAATCTCGTTCACCCTCCCATCCCGTTCGCGTGGGAGTCGAGCCGATTAATTGGGTATATTTAGTACGTTTGAAAAACTCACGCTATATCGTATGCGAAGACGGAAATCTCCGTTAAGGATCGTACACGTTTGTGCAATTCCGATTATCCCCGTTTTTCCAATTTTTATTTTCTCTTTTTTTCGTTTTTCTTCGAATGAGGAAAACGTCACGCAATCATCTCAACTGATCATCGCTATAAGCTACTTGGGTAACCGTAATGATCAATTGGCACACAATGTCTAATTACGGTCAATAACGTCTTCAAACCATACGCAGCTAGGCAATATCCGGTCGACGTCAATCAAGTCAAGTTGTCAGTATATCTGGTCACACAGTACCCAATCACTCGGTCAATATTGGCTTGATCATGGTGCCATAATTTTCACCGAATTTTGGCTAGTTCAGCTTGACTTCAAATTTTTAAACCCATGTTTGGGAATGGTTTATGCAATGATTGAGTTCCGGATGATCTTTTTGGTTCATTGATTAGCCTCCGAATGTCGCTTCGACGTATTGAAACCATTCGATTGGTAAGCTGCCGCAGCTTCAATAGGCAGGCCGATATCATCGCGATTATTAATTCCAAATTCGATATCCGTAGTTCACACAGTGCAAAAATATGTTTTGAATGAACATGTGGAGCCTGAACCTTGTATTAGTAATGGTTTTCATGTAACCGTGTACAAAGTGGTGTAAAAGCTTGTGTCAACTGTTCAGAAACGAGCTTTGCACTGACAGAAAAGCAGCAAAAAAAATTACGAGAAAATGTATTCTGAGATGTATGTAGGACCTCGGGCCATTCCAGAGAACGTTTTAACCTTTTAATGAGAGTCGATGTAGGTGATGAGCATCATTAACACATTCATGTCGTAATGAATGAGGATTTGAACTTTATGACGAGCCGCTAACATCTGCAAAACACTTTTAGACTGTATCAAGAAGCTATGAAGACTTCTGTGAAACGTGCGATATCGTTGCAGACGCTTTAAATACAGGGACTTTTAACAGGGGATCATGTCCTGTCTTCACGAGGACCTTTTTTTGATGTGTTGGTAAAACTGTTTGGAGGAACCTTTCATACGTCTAAACTTCGCTCATTACTAATATCTTGGTCCCAGAATAAAAAAGTGGAAGTGTGAAAACGTAGAAATTTCTGACCATGTAAGGTACAGAACATGTCTTGTCTTCACGATGACTTTTAGACATTTTTGTTAACACTGTTCAAAGGATCGTTTTAGGATGTCTTAATTTTGGTCATTAGCAATATCTTGGTTTGAGAATAACAAAGTGGAAAAGTAGAAAGGTAGAAATTTCTGACTATATGAGAATGAAGAACATGGCCTGCCGTCACGATGACTTTTGGATTTGTTTTTTAGATCTTTTGAATGATCATTTCAGATGTCTCAATTCGGTCATGGTGAACCCATCTGAAATCTGTCAATATCTTGGTCGGAGGGAAAGAAAGTAGAAAACTAAGAACGTAGAAATTTTTGACTGTAAAAGGTAGAGAACATGTCTTGTCTGCGCGTCAACTGTGAAACATTTTGGTTAATTCGTTTGAATGTCTGAATTTCGAACATTACGAACACAACTTCGTGTCTATATCTTGGTCCGAGCGAAAGAAAGTGGAGGACTAAGACCGTAGAAATCTTGGAGCATATAAGGGTAGAAGAGGAAGCAGACCCTGGGTTCGCAGGATGTTCTTCATCCCAGTTGTCGGATATCGAAGAATATCAGGGAATATCGTGAAGATAGCTGATCGGCAGGAGGATCACGCAGGCGGTATAACGGACTTAGAGGGATGAGAGAGAGAGAGAGAGGGGTGGTCCGGGGTAGTCCGAGGTCCACATCCTAAGGGGCTCCCAGCATCCCTTATCTGTAATTTATACTTTCAATTTACACCACCAGGCGGCTCTCTGATGCGCGACGCAATCGCTACCCTAACCCCGGCCGGGCATTTGCTTTTATACGTGCTATAAGTGTCTTCCTGATGTTTATTAGCAATTTTATTATTTTTTTTTCCCTCATACCACCCTGCCGCACGCCTAACGTTACTTCCTTTATTTTCTTACTTCCTTTTTCTCTACCCCTCTCCTCGTTTTCTCCCTAGATTTTCTCTTCTTTATTTTTATCCCTTTGATATTATTTTATTTCCTCTACTTTCCTTCATTTTTTTTTTTCTCTTCGCCTTTTTCCCTCTCTTTTTTTTTCATCCAGGGGGTAAAAAAATATATATATATATATATATATATTCGTTCACACGAGACTGCAGGTTAGAATTTTTGTCGCTGGACCGAACACCGTGGAATAACGCGATATAGGGAAAATCAGATTCAAAAGAGAATAATAAATACTAAAAAAAAAAAACAAGAAAAAAGAAGAACTGCACGGTTCGAAAACAATTGTGGTGGATGAAATGGGTAAACAAAAAAAAAAAAAAAAAAAAAACAACGACAAAAATGGAATTAAAAAAAACAACAAAAAAAAAGTTGAAACAAGGATGCCGAAAATTCAATATCGTCGATGATTATACAACTGGACGAACGACGACGATGGGGGAGAAATTTAATGATAAATCAATCAAACCTCTCTCTTGCTCTCTCTCTCTCTCTGCCGGTGACAGTATGGCGTTATAACCTGTATCGTTGCTTCTGTGCATACATCTTTCGGGACGGCGTTTTCAAGCCGGCTATATATGTATATATATATAATGTACGGTCGTACATTTTAATTACTCGTAATTTGCTGATTAAGGTTTAACTAAGTAACTCTCTCTCTCTCTTTCCACAGTAAAAGCACTTCGGCGAGCCACTCTTCGCTGAACCTTGTAATTGAACGACTATTACGTCTGAGCTAGACTTACGCTGTGCGTCTATAGATAAATACATAGGTACACACATATGTTCAAAGTGAAATAAACACATCTGTAGATGCAAACATGTACACATAAGTAACTGAAAATTAGATAGATTTTCTAAAAGCGTAATTACAGTGAAACAGAATCTTCGTCAATCCTTCAACTCTAGCAAACTACTTGGCTAACGTTTAGGGCACCTTACTTTACTCGCGAGAATCGTGCGCTGCCTAGCGGCCACCCTGAAACTACTAGCCCGCGTTTTAGTCGAATTGATGTTTCTGAATCATAATCCTACTCATATTTTGTAGGAAATCTTTTTGTACAACGAAAAATCGCTCACGGACAGTTTCTAAATTGAGTAGCCATGAATTTTGGTACAAAATATGTTGAAATGTCATCGATGAGGAGATTTAATGGTATTGCATTAGGTCACAAGCGACCTCGTACTCCGGTTTGGGTATGTACTGCGATGTACGTGTATAGGTAGGAAGTATAACGTTTGTTTTAATGCTGTTCGGCCAATCAGCAGCAGTGGCCTTCTCTCCGAGTGTAATCGCTCTTTGGAGACTCGCGAATTTATAGATACTATACAGTTTAACGTGGGGCGTGCTGCTCGGCCACTCGAATCGATTTGGCAAGAAATACCTTGGAAAAAAAAACGAAGAAGAGAGGAAAATAGGAGGAAATAAGGGCCGGAAGGAATCTGCAGTACAAGATCGAAGAGATCGCGGTGATAATAATAATAATAATAATAATAATAATAATAAGAGAGAGAGAGAGCAGAGAAAGGGTTGAACCGCAAACAGCCAAAGGACCCTGTGGAAGAAAATAAGTCACTCTTCTAATTCATACAGACGTCTTCGTAGTCGTTAAACCTTGTTGAAATGCAGAGAAAAGCAGAGAAGAGGAGAGGAGAGGAGAGGAGAGAAAAGAGAAGAGAAGAGAAGAGAAGAGAGTTGGGTGAGGCATTCTTAGAGGAGACCAAAGTCTTCCGTTTCTTCGGTGGCACGCGTCCCGCCCGCGCCGACCGACGCTTGAAGAATATTAAATTCTTGACTGCGCATAAATTAAAAGATAGCGGTTCCTCTTTCGCGGTCGGCATAAATTATCAAAACTATCCTAATCTCCCGTTACACCCGGTATATACCTTTATATTTACGTATATTAGAACCCTATGTACTGCGGTATATGTATATGTTATATCTAGAACCGACAATCTGCGCGCATATATACATAACTTAGAGCCAAATTAACGTCTGGGAGACCGAAAATTTCGACTTAACAGGCTAATGGATAGCTTCACTTATCAAACCGGCTTTTGGATAGCGAGAAAAAATTTTCGATCGTTGAAAGGCAATGATCAAAAGTAAACGAGATGATCAATTGAGAGACAAAGTTAAAAGGAGCCCCGTAGCATCGTCGGAATTGGAGATGGTATAAAATTCACTCGACATAAAATGTCGGTCTCATTTGGTGCTACAATGTTTACCTTGGACGTTTTTCGATTGGATGTATACTTTAGGAAATATTTCAAAAAACTTGCAGAGAATGTTGAAGCAGCGTACCTAAAAGAGCCGCGTAGCATCGTCGGAATTGGAGATGGAAATAAAGTTATTGTATATAAAATGTTGGTCTTACTTAGTGCTACAATGTTTACTCAAGACATTTTTCGATTATATGCATAGTCTACGAAATATTTCAAAAAAATTGCAAAAAATTTTGAAGCAACGTGCCTAATAGAGCCGCCTAGTATCGTCGGGATCGGAGATGGGATAAAATTGACTAGACGTAAAATGTCGGTCTTACTTAAAGCTACAAAGTTTACTCAAGACGTTTTTCTATCAGATGCATACTTTAGGAAATATTTTAAAAAGTTTGCGAGAATCTTGAAGCAAAGTACGGTGTTACCTTTTTGTTGACGTGCCTTGTATAGCGATAATGCTGTACCAAAGTGTCAGAATTCAAGATAAAACATTTTGCATGTGTACAATTTCATCAAGACCTAACATAACGGCGAGTTTAATTAAAGCCAGTTAAAGGTTGGATTTTGATGTTTGAAGTCGGTCTTGGAGGTAGGCCCGGAAGCTTAGCGGGAAAGAGAAGAAGTAGAAGGAGACGAAGGAGAAGGTAACGCCGTGAGAGATACTACCTGGTACGTGGTTCTGGGGTGGCAGATTTATACGGAATAAAATATTTTAATTTGCATTTTTAAACAGGTAGCCCATCCCTCTCCTAGATCCCTCTCTTTCTTTCCCATCCGCTCGTTCTCGCCATCTTTCTCCCTCTCTTTCCCTCGATTATATTCTCCTCCTCGCACCTCGTAATACGCGTTCTCACTTTCTCCTCGTTGCCAATTTATCATTCCCAACTTATTTCATCCCCTCACCTCTCTCGGTCCCCCGCCCCGTCAGTTTTTCACACTCTGCATACACCTTCTCGTTTTTTTTTCTCCTTTTTTCATTTTTCTTTTCCTCTTCTACGCTCGGTTCCTCCACTTGTCGTTGTATCGACGTTTTTCCACCCATGGGATGCACTCCCCAAAATTGATAAAAAAAACGGTCACATTGGAACCTATTTTCCCGTATGGGAATATAACTCGGCCAAACACGTGTTCATAAAAAAAGTACACGACACCAGTATTTCGACGATATCTCGGTAAGCGTTGACGATATCAAGTTAAAAGTAGCATAAAAAATGAAGCTTATTAAATTCGCTATCACAAAGATGAAATACATTTTTTCTCTATCTTCATCAGTTTCGCTGTATTTCAATGGCGAATTACAATTATTTGCTGTACAATGACTGAGAATTTTCGAATATATATTCAACCTCAAAATACAGCCAGACCAATGAAGATACAGGAAAAATGTATATAACATTTTTCATAGAAAATTTTCTGAACTTTATTTTTGGTACTTACCTCAAACTCGATATCATCAATATCTACCGAGATATGGATGGAAATCTGGACTGACAAGGCGAACATGCCATCGATGAATGTTTGAAGACATCAAACGTACCGCTACAGACGTCTGACTTATGCCGATGAAAGGAGGTAGGTACAGTGTCTTAAGTTGACATTACAAAGTCCGAAAACCCGTGCCCTGAATTATCTCGATACTCGTTGAGCCTTCAGCGGCGTGTTCACCGCGGCGTAAAGACGTCTGATCCCAGGTCGTGCAGCAATACGGTATTTGGTATCGTTTGGCAAGTGTTTTGAAGTACGAAAGTACTTCGTTGAAACAATTTCGGAGTCAGAGGTTCCTCTGGGAGTCCCAGCTGGGGTCCTCGAGTATTCCCGAAAAGGGATCTCCGGAATAAACTAGGCCGCGTTCCTGCTATATACTACGCCGTAGCAGGAGCTCCGACATCTTTCTTACGACCCCAAAGAGCCGGTGAGAACCAGGGCAAAGGAGAGGAAAGGAAAGAAAAGGAAAAGAGAAGAGGTGGAGATGGAGTGAACAGGTAACTCTGGACCGAAAACTTTTGACCCGTACTGATACTGAAAGGATGGGAACGAGCGGCGACCACCGTCTAGTTTAATGGGACTCGTCGATGAGGCTTGCATTTTAATCAAATGACGAACCACCGGGCAGAAACGTACGCATTTATATATAGATATACCCTTCCCTCCCATCCATGCCTTGAAAATTAGGAACTTGTGGGAAGGAATTTTCCGAACGAGCCTCGCGAGGCGACACTTTATACCTTTTACGAGCTAAAGTTTTAATGACACCCGGTAGAGGTAGGGCATATCTATATATGTTATACCATATAAATTTAGGTATAGGTATAACGTGTAGATAAACACTTTCTTGTATATGAGTACTATGATCAAATCGTATCATGTAAACGTCTATAGATTTTCACTGCCTTTTCGCAAACCGTGTGTGTGAGTAAGGAAAGTTCACTCATCTCTTTATTTCTTTTTCTGATTCGTCTTCTCCTTTCTTTTTCCATTATTTTTCTACTTCTTTTTGCGTGTGCATCTGCAACCCATGCCATAGCTCATCGGATGAAGGAACAGGTGCGTCGGATAAGGAAGAAAGACACTACCGCAGCAGATTGGAAAAAATATGCTCAAGACCAGTTTTTCGCTGATATCTCGGTACACGTCAATGATGTCAAGTTGACAGTCGAAATCAATAATGAAGCTTGTTAAATTTACTATGAAACAGATTCTGTCCATTTTTTTCGTATCTTGATTGGTTGGGCTGTATTTTGAGGCTGCATGTTTAGACAAAAACTAAAATTTCAGCAGGGCAAACAATACGTGATACTCAGTCGTTAAAATACAGCGAAACCAACAAAGATACTAAAAAATCGTATTTCATCTTTTTCCTAGAGAATCTAATGAGCTTCATTTTTTATATTCACCTTCGACTCGATATCATCAATGTTCACTGAGATATCTGGATAAAACCGGTGTCCGGTTTGGAACGACTTGGATAAACGTGATAATCAGCTACGCGTTCTATGTTAAAATACTTGCTGTATCGGCAAAATAGATGTGAAAATAGATATCGGCAAAAAGCGTTGAAATGACTGTGTACGAAGGCACTCCTGAACTCTTCGGAAAAACTAATCTGTTATTACAGTTCCTGGCGATGATGGGGTGTAATTTGTCACCTTTAACTGATCCTCTAAGCCTGAGCCAAGGTCTATGCCGTAACAGTGTCTACCAAACCGTCGTGCAAGAAGTTCCATCCTTTAGCGATGGTATAACTTCTTATAAATTGAAATGTCTCATTCTCTCAGCTCCTGGGGCTCAGTTCTCTTCCGCGTTTTATACGATTCAATAACCGGCTTTGTGAGAGTCTTGGAAAATGGTGAGGGCGAGGTAAGGGAAGCATTACGTCAATTTGCATCCTCATCCTACGTCGAGGAGATATTCGCGGGCTAGGTATGCGGATTTCACTTCTACTGGTACTCCTCACCTGGTGACTGTGTAAGGTATACTATACTTATATACCAGGTATGTACTATATACATAAAGCATCGTGGCTTGGATGATGTTTGAACGCATTTGAATATCAGGAAATGAAGCCACCGATCCCAGGAGGGCATCTCCTCGCCTCACACCGGGACCAGTAGAACGCTGGAGACTGGAGTGCCATTTGAATAATACTTTGCATTTAAATGTCGCACTCGATAAAAGAAACTATCCCATCTTTCAAAGTATCCTATTACCAGCCATTATCTCAGCTCCAGCCGATATGCCGATCACACAGAAAAATTTTTCAGTCCAAACCTGCTCACGAGAGCTATGACATATCTCAATGCTATATAAGCTTCCATCTCCATCTCCAAGAAGGAGAACTTCATATCCACATATAGGGATATGGTGAAGAATAGTGGCTGCACAGGGTGAAAGATAGAAAAATTATAGCACGAAAAACGAGCGAATGGAGTTCAGGAAACGTAACGATCCGTTGAATTTAGCAAAAGACTCGGTCAAGATTTTAGTTTTTCGGAGATAACTCAACAATCGTTGATGATATCGAGTTTGAGGTGGAACTCAAAAATAAAGTTAATCAAATTCTCTATCGAAAAAGTGAAATACATTTTTCTCATATCTACTTTAGTTTAGCTGTACTTCAATGGTAAATGTGTAGCTAACAATTTTTGGTTGTTGTCTGAAAATGTGTAAATATTCAACCTCAAAATACAGCGAAACCAATGGAAATACTGAAAAAATTTATTCTACCTCTTTCCTAGAGAATTTACTGAACTTCAGTTTTGTTATTCACCTTCAACTTGATATCATTAATATCTACCGAGATATCAGCGAAAACTTGGGCTTGACCGCTGTCCTCGTCGTCCACGAGGTCCAAGATGATGAAAAGTGGAATGGGAACTTCAACTTTTGGGGAATAGGTGTAGAAACGTGTTTGGTAGTTTTTGAATAGTCGGAAATCCTGAGAGATAGTGAGAGAGCGAGAGAGAAATGAGGATTTCATCCAATTAGGAAAATTCCGTTATAGCTCTCGTCCCATCTCCAGCCGGGTTAGGGGTATTTGGTTTAATCTGTCAAGTGTGAGAACTTCAAAGAGTTTACTTCTTTTGTTTTAGAATCGCTTGGAGAGCTGGGATGCTGTCAGTGATGATCTCTCCACTCCAGTACTTCTTTCTCTCTTTTTCTCTCTCTCTCTTATAGTCTTAAATACACCACTAAGTCTTCGCGAAATACCAATTCCTATTCGTTATCTCGTGTTCCAAGGGTCATTACTTCGTTATTAATAATTTAGATACGCCCAAAATGACGCGTAGTTGAAGAGCCTCATACCCTTTGGAACTAATCCTTTGCAATGCATTGCTACCCTGCGGAAGAAAATTCTATCAAATCAGTTCTTTCAGGCACAAAACGATTCATTCTGATGGAGACCCTCTTTACGGGAATCCATTTCATCTAGTTCAATCGATAACTTCATGATATCATGGATGATCGATGGGATTCTGAAACTACTTTTTCCAAAAAGTGCATCTCAAGAGGAATAATTTGACCCCTTATTGGTTTCGATACGATTAATACAGCCCGAGTTATTAAACACTGAATGCATACATGCGTGAATGTCAACTTTTGGAGGTTAGGCCTTCCGGATCTTCAGCTTTCGGAAATTCGAACCACCGGTGTTCTTCGTTCGAAAGTTTTTAGAATCTGCTATATAGACTTCCGGGGAAATAACGTTTCTAACAATCGTCAGTCGCGTTCTATGTCTCGTTTTTTCAATTTTCTTATCGGTTGTCTCTTTTACTGGAGACAACACGTTTCTTATGAGCTCTAGCTGGGTTATAATACGGTATTGGATTTTGTTCCTGCGATAATAATGGGGTACACAACCTCCTAAAATTGGTTATACCGATACTAATGGGCGCTGTATAGTTTATTATACAGATCTAATATAGGATATTTCTATTTAACGATATAGGTAATACAAAACTAATATTCAGCGGAAAAAATTGCGTCGATCATTGGCGCCCACACGTTACTCTCTATTTGCCGATACAACTCTCATCCCCCTTCCGATTCTGAAAGAGGTCCTTAAATTCGGGACTCAACTTCTCTCCCCCTATAGTCCTTTCTGTACGGATGTATATCTATACGTCTGTATATGTATGTACATATATTATAGCTACATAAGTCGACAATATTTTACGTAGAATATTTTCTCGTAGCTATATACATATATGTATATACGCAAGGTGTACATATATATAGTTACGAATTTCAAATGAAAACACTATTTTAAAATTGAATTTCGATGCGTTATGTTCCGCATCAGCAGTCTCGCGCACTTATTAATAAGACTGCTCGCTGCTGTCCGCTGTACTTCGCGAGATTTTTTAACCGGTCGTATCTCGCGAAGGCGACTACAGAGACCACATGTTCTCCAGGTTAATTTATTCAGCTCGATCCCCTCTATTACCCCTATCATTTTGTGTACTTACTTCTGGAACACCCTGTATATACGGTGTTTATATGGGGGCGCGTGATCGAATAGTAATAAAAATAAGAACGTGCTTCTTATGTACAAATATATTACAATTCAGATATAAGAAATATATATGTAGAAGCATATGCCGAGAGAATTTTTTGAAAGTTAACACTCAGTCACAGCCAACTCGGCACACTTTTATATCGGGATACGTTTTTTTTTTTTTTTTTTCATTTCTTTGTTCTTTATGTTCTTTTTAATTGAAACAGTTCGGAGAAAAAAAATCTTACGGACCTTGGATTATTATACGAGAAAGTGATTTATCGGAAGAAAAAGAAAATAAAACAGAACCGAAACGAAAAAGAAAATTGACAACCAATTAATATTCCCTTTACAACGCGGTATGAAGTACCTAAATTTCATTGATGTATTATGAATACGTTGGGAGAATCTTCCGAATTTTTCTTGCTAAAATTCGAGGTAAAAATACTTATGTAATAGTTACATTAATATATAAAACCTAAGTATATCAGGGTGGTCCTTAATTTGATAATTTTCGAATTTCAATACTCCCTTGGGCCAGGACGTCTCGAAATATATATAAAAAAATTGAGCCAAAACCCCAGGTTCCTATCTCAATTCTAAGTACCGCCCCAGAGCTTCGAATTTTTCCATTCCAATAAAACACGATTTGCGACACTTCGCGGTTGATTTTTTTTCTTGCTATCGCAGTATAGCTCCGAAAAATCTCAAACTTGGTACACTGCTTACCTGTAGTAGTAGGTATTTTATAATAATTCGACGAATCTTCAACGATACAATTTTCGAAGCTAACGCGCTGAAAAAAAGTTCAAACCTCCAAATTTTGACGAATAAAATTTTGTCGTTGAAAATCTGTGGATTTTTCACGGATACCTACTACTATAGGTAAGGAGTGCACGGAGTTTCGGATTATTCGAAGCGATGATGCGATAGGAAGTCAAAAATAACCCCGAAGTACTAAAAGTCGTAGGTTATTTAAATGAAAAAGTTCAAAAACTGATTAAATCGGATAAAAATGATTGAAATGAGAAAATGAATAAATTGGGGCAGTACTTAGAATTGAGATAGGAACCTAGGGATTTGACTGAATTTTTTTGTCTATATTTGGAGACGTTCTGGCCCATGGGAGTATTGAAATTCGAATATGACCGAATTGAGGACCACTCTAATGTATATAGAGGAGAATATCGCATTATATAATCGTTTAAATTATCCAGTTTTTTGATAAGCGTTGAATAAGTTTTGTCCCGACTTTATACCGCGAAGCAATTATGTAAAGTCAGCAACCAGAAAATGAATCAAAAATATAGGAAATAGTCCAGTCAAATAGAAAAAATAACCGGTAAAAAGCTGTAACTCACTCACATCAGCCAAGATGTTCATCGTGGGGTAATTCTGAGCATACTAAGAACCCTGGTGCACGAGATCAGTTATTCGCTGATATCTCGGTAAACGTCGATGATATCGAGTTTTAGGTATGTACCAAAATTGAAGTTTATTAAATTCCCTATAAAAAAGCTAGAATATATTTTCTTTGTATCTCCATCGGTTACGCTGTATTTTGAGGTGGAATATTCAAACGTTTGCAGTGATTGTATGTAGGTAAATCGTTACAATGATTTACACATTCCTTGCTGAAATACAGCGTAACCAATGAAGATACGAGAAAAATGTGCTGAACCTTTTTCATGGAAAATTTAACAAACTTTCTTTTTAATATTCACCTTTAACTCGATATCATTAACGCTTACCGAGTTATCCGTGAAAAACTGAAATTTTTACCGAGACCCATTATTCCACAAAGAAACCTGCGATATATGCGTACTTCCGCTTGATTCCATGAGCGGAAACAATTTTTCTGTCAAATTATATACCATAGAGTACAAGACGCAAGCATAACACATCTGAAACATATCCGCATCGTCGAATAATTTGATCAGGGGTCACGTTTTCGAAGAACTGTTATTTTTCGTCTTCATCTTTCGTCTCCTTTTTACTTTCCGGTGACTTTTTTTCTGCCGAAAATTATGATCGACAGTGAGTATTTTTTGCTCAAAAGCAACGGATGACATCTGAATATATCCTTCAGACTTTGCCGACTAACGTTGAAGGTCCCAGTTCTTTTGTCTCGCCGGTGATATGATGGCGGTAACATCTGCTGCCGATAGAATGAAAAATACGAAAATATAAGAAAAACCTTAGGATCGAGAAGTGAAACATTAAATTTTCGCTCGTTCGAGTATAAAGAATCATTTGTTACAAATTAATACTAACCGTTTCGTTTAAATAATTTGATACGCACTCAACCCCCTCCAATGATGGTCGAATGTATCTTTCACGTCTGCTGATGGACCGTTAGAGTTTATGTACTACATAATACAGTTGGTATAATATGCTAGGTGAAAATATGTGTCTGTTTTAAGGTATATAACAAAAATATAGCGAGTTTCTATACATACATATATATATATATATATATATATATATATATATATATGTATGTATCTGTATACCACTCGGACACGTCTTCGGTACTTCGCCGCCAAAATATAACGGGGTGCTTAGGGACCGGCTGGAATTCCCACCCCAATTCAAGTAATGGAGTCTGAAACATCCAGCTCGCACCCTCGTCTTCGCTTCTCGCTTTTCGTCTTTCGCCTTTCGTCTTGAAGCTCTCTTTCGGCCACCAGAGGGTAGGTAGAATACGAAGGCTACAATGCTGCTGGGAAATGGTTTCGCCCTTATTCAGTGTCCCACATGAGTAAAGAACCGTTATGTATACGTGTAGATATGTATATGTATATATGTATATGTATATCTATATGCCTCTATCGTATAGCAAGGATTCAAAATTCAATGACAAACTGGGGTGATGAACGTCTCGGAAGACAGTCGCACTTTTAGGATACAAAAAGAAATGAACTGTCGCGAGGATTCACAATTCACATTCCTTCTGGTAATTGTTTCTACTTTTTTTTCGTTGAGTCAAAAATCAGTTGAGCATGTCTGAACAACGTCATAAATAAGGGACTTGTGATCCGGTTGAATTAACACTAATTTTGTCAATCAGGAATAATGCGGAGATATTCGTTATGGCTTATTTGTGAACAATATGCTGAAAATCCTGGTGCTCGCACCTAGTTTTTCGCTGATATCTCGATGAACGTTGATGATATAGAGTTAGGAATGTAGAACACAAATAAAGCTCATTAAATTCTCTATCAAAAAGCTGGAATACATTTCTCCTGTATTTTTATTGGTTTCGCTGTAATTTGATGTGGAATGTGTAACTAATTATCAAAATGTCAGTTGCAGTACAATATGACTGAAAATGTTTGAAAACCCAGCCTCGAAATACAGCCTCCGCACCATAACATCTCAGGAAAGTATCAACTAATATCGAATTAGTATTATATACAAACGCGGACGTGTAACGTGTCCGAACAAAATTTGTTTAATTCCTCGCTTTCATCCCCAAAGTTCACAAGTCTTTCCAAACAAAATCAGTTGAAAGTTGGAAGATGCGAGCCATCGCTTCCGAATGTGAGATGCAGTGAACAGAAAAGCACTTGTCGTAAGGATTGAGGTGAATCGCAGCATGAATTGCAGACTCTTCGGTCTCCAATGATCCAGAAAACAAACCTTCGTCGAATGAACATACAAATTTTTGATACTGTCAAAAATGACTCGTGTGATGACCTTTCTCGCGTCAATATTTCGAAATCCACCAACTTTTATCGACCATTCTTCAATTTGACAGAACAATAATGACTCTATCAAAAAGTCTAGCATTCATACAATCAAAGTTTGCTCTCTGGACCATTAGACACCGAAAAGTCCAAAATTCATGCAGTGTGGTTCACCCGGATCCTCACGACAAGTGGTTTTCTTGTGACTGCGTCTGACATTGTAAGGCGATGGTTTTCAAATCGGAATTTTGAGTCGATAGAAATCGAGTTTGACCGGAAGAAAAAACCATGTATGAAAATTTGGAAAGGCTGTTATCCTGGCTTTGATAAAAAATTAGTTTGATGGTACTCTACAAAAAAATGAAATTCATTAACCAACTGTGTCGTTCGCGTTACGATGATATTATTGATGAGAGGTCATAGATGGCCGTTTATATTCCAAATAGATATCCATGCGGGTATATGAATGGGTATATAGGTAAAAGCCGTGTGCTAGTTGAAAGGCAGGGAAAACCACTAGAACGCGGTTCACCACTCCGCCTTATGATGCCGTTGAAGCGTGGGTAGAGCTCTAGCTATAGGAACCAATCGAGCGATAAAAAGGTTGAAAATAAAAAATAAAAAAAATAATTAAAACCTTTACTGCGGTGGTGGTAGAAAAATTTCATTTCCTCAACCAAACCTGCACCCAGGTTGCATAAGGTGGATATACTTTTATATACCTATATATATATATATATATAGTTCGTTGGTTGGTTGGTACTTGCCGCAAATTACCATCCAAAGTGCGTCAGTGGTCAGACATTTTTTACCGCGAATAAGTTAGGTACACAAACACATATATACCTTCTATATATGAATATATAATATGTATAAAACACGAGATTTCCTAAATACTATAATTTGTTTTTTTTTTCTTTTTTTTCTTTTTTTTTAACAACTGTACGCTTCGACGCGCTTATACACCAAAAACCTCGACAATTCGGAACGAAATTCACCGCCGATTTTCACAGCCACGGAATTCAACCTGGGGATTGTTTCCCACGAAAGCTTGCATCCGGTTTATTAATTTCACGTTGGTATATTATCTTTTTCAATTTTTTTTATCTTTTTTTTTTCTGACTCTGTGGTTTTTATCCCGCGTTGATGCTTTTTTATTTTCTTATTATTATTTATAGAATTAGCTCAAGACGTCAGGACGCCTGGTAGTTTTTCCAAACCTAGTCGTCTTTTCAATCGCAATTATCGTTTTCAAAAACCGTCCGACTCGTTCCCATCAACAACTATAGTTCATTTTTCAAAGCTATCTATAATTTACAGTTACTCCAACAAATATCAAGTTTTTTCTAAAAAATCAAGTTCTGGATCTAGGTATCTTTTCGTTCACATTATTTCCCCAATAAATTTGACGGGGAAAAAGAATCGTTCAATTTTAGCTCTCGGTCCTTCGTTTGAAGGCGTAAAATAAGGAGCATATAGTTTTCGCTCAGTTACCCTAACATATCAGCCCTAGTTTACCAATGAACCGTAAATATGACTATAGTACCGGTGTTCTCCCGTACTTTCAGCAGATTAGGGTCGTAGCATAGACCTTAGATAGTTTCCAGATATCGCGCACCGCTCGACTTCAGGTTACAGACGAAAGTGGGGTGGCTTTTCCCCAATATATGTACGAATGGCACGGGACGGAATCACAGCAGGGTAAAAAAAATTGAGAAAAAATGAGGAATAGAAAATTCAAGGAACACCCGTTACTCTCAACGGAAAATCCGAAGCGGTGCTCGATCACAGGAAAGATAAACGAATCCGGCATCAAAATGGCACCGTCTTCGATTTACAGTCATTCAGGCGAGGGAGGTGAATGGGAAAATGGCCGGTATCTCCCTGACTTTGAGATCCACTGACCCATGTAAGGTCCGAACAGTCTCTCTATCTGTATTTTACAATCGGGGCTTTTATTGAAATCTTCCACCATTCAGCTCCGTCTCTCTCTCTCTCTCTCTCTCTCTCTCTCTCTCTCTCTTCCCTGATACCTACATATATATATATATATATGTATATGTATATGTATGTATGTATATACATACATGTGTATGTGTGTGTGTGTGTGGACATGTGTGGGTGTATAAACTCTCCAAGAGACATTTTTATCTGTCAGATAAATTTCTCTCCTCTTCCACAGTGGCCATTCCCCAGTCATGGGTACCGGGGATATATATCTCTCCATCCTCTCCCTGTGCAGCATCCGTTCGTTGCATAGTATAAAATATACTGAACCAGCTCCACTCTGATCTGCAAGCTGGTGGTGGAAAAGTTATCCAGTTTTGAACTCGTTGATCAATTATTGTCTGGATACTAGAGATCGAGGGCTCCACCAGCTAAGGCTTAGGATTTATGGGGGGCAAACTGATATCCTGAAACTGGCCACCCAGTCCATCGCCTCTTTGAGTGCAGTCTTGGTTCTTTGATCAGTGGACCGATTTCCATAACTTGACCTCAACTCCGGGTCAGGTTATCTCAGTCTGGCCGGAAGTCCCTCGAGGCTTACTTCCGGCCTCGTCACACCGCCTCGTCGCCATCAACCGAATAGAGAACCCATAGTGCGCTTTGCATAAGAAGCTCATGGATCATGACTGCCATGCTATTGCAGTCATGGTACGAAGGGATCATCTGGAATCTCGAACCCTTTCCTTATCAGCCTGTATACGTTTTCCTATATCCATACTGCAGAGTGGAACGGAAACTATACTGCAGTCCCAGGTGGCTATGGGTGGATATTGGCAAGAATGGAAAACCCCTCCGAGCCCCTCCAATTGCCGGATGTTTACTGCTAATTGAACCGAGCTGTCGAAGTGGTACTTGGTAACTGGTAACCATACGGAACACTCTTTTGAACGATTATATTTATCAGCCTAGCATGGGCGCACGTATTCTCGAATCTTTATACTATCCTTCTTTTCATGTCATTTATCAGACTGACGTTTTCCTTCAATTTGGCCATTGGACAGTCTTTCTGCATCACAATCTCACTAGATCGAACTAACTGAACGTTTTAATCATTGAGTTACCGTTCTCCTTTTCATGGGCATCTCTCAGACAGTGAAAAGCCCAAAAACCACCTGGATTCAGGAAGTTCATTTCTGTAAAACAGGATGGGAACTCTTTTGAAGGACAATTTCTGTTCCATGAGACAGTCTTCGCCCCCCAACCTTCCGCAGTTTCCTTCTTGAGAATCTCTCGTGCATCTTCGAAGCGCCTTTTGCTTCACTGCCCAGACCACAGACCGTGCAATAACGTCTACAGTCTGCAATGTAACAGGGTACCAATAATATCGTCAAAACAGCGAAAAACAAGGCGAAGAGACGACATTGCACTGCACTCCCTACACTGTAACGATACCATGGCAGACGTGTGGGGGCAGATATACGATTGCCAGGGTGAGGTCCGTGGGCCACGGGCAGTTTGTTTCCATCAGCGGCACCTTTTCGTCCCCCTTTTTCTCCGCCGCTAGTCTCTCTCTTTCTCTCTTTCTCATTTTCCCTCTCGCTTTTTCTCTTTCGCCAAGGTACGTGTAGGTATCTGTATCTCTACACTCGTCGAGCAATAAATATGGGGCAAGAGGAGTAAAGGCGGGGGATCGAATCGGGGCGAATAAAGATAAAAAGAAATTACAGGCCTCTCAGACGCACTTCGACTCTCCTGGATCATTCGCCACGTATCTTTTTGCTCTCCGGCTCTGCCAAGCTCTTAGGCTATTTCCCAATCCCTCTTTCCCTCTCTCTCTATCTCTCTTGCTCTTGATCTTCGTCTTCCTCTTCCACCCATAGCCTCCACGATGCTCTTAAGCTGAATTATAGATGTCTTTCGCAGGACCCATCGGCCCATCTTCGCGTGAAGGATGCGGAATCCTTGAGAACTTACCGAGCCATACACCTCACCCACGATCCTACTCCGGATCCTCGGAGCCTGTACATACATGTGGCAAAGCGTCGCGACGTCGCTCTAACGTCGTGGCTACGCGAAGAAGTCCTTTTGGTCCAACGGGTCCTGGGAATAAATTCGCCGGATATTTGGTGCCGACATACTTTATGGAGTTTCATCTCAGAAATACCCAGCCGATAAAGCCGTTTGTCGGAGGCTCAATTGCTTTTTGACTTACTGCTTTTCTTTTTCTTATTCGTCCTCTTCTTCTTCTTCCTCTTCTTTCTCCCACTCTATACTCTCTCTTTCCTCAGATCTTCGTCCTGGAAATCGGGACGCTTCCGCCTTTCACCTTCCGGCCTTCACCGTCGTCAAAACGTCTTCTCTTTCTCGATTTGACCATCGCATTAAATTCGAAAAATTTTCTAACGTTGAGACAGTCATCTTTGACCTTTGATCCGCAGCTCCTACATCCTAGAGTCAATAAACCTCTCGTTTTACCCTCGCTCTGTTTCCGCTAACTGATTGATATGATGGACCAGGCGCGACCTCACCTTGTCCAGATACTGGACAGTGGCTTTCCCCAGATATTTCCAGAACAAGAAAAGCTGCCTCAGAGTATAAGTTACGTCGCAGATACATGATCATCAATTCACTCAAGTCGAAATAGAAATTTTGGTTTGATCCTCCAGGACCTGAATTCCGAATTCGAATATCAGTGACTCACAGTTTACATCAAGGATATTTCCCCGGAAGTCTACCCAGCCGATTTCATGAACTTTGGAACGAAGAACGCCTCAGGTTCAAAATTCCGAAAACTAAAGATCCGAGAGGCCTAACCTCAAAAATGTGAAATTCACGCATCTATTCATTCAGTGTTTGATAACCCGGGCTGTATTGATCGTATCAAAACCAATAAGGGATCAAATTAATCGTCTTGAGATTTACTTTTTGAAAAAAGGAGTTTCAAAGTCATATCGATCATTCATGACATCATGAAGTCATCGATTGAAGTGGATAAAATGGATTCCCGTAAAGATCAGGGTCTCGATCGGAATGACAACTATTCTTCGTCTCCACACCCTGAGAAACAGTATCTTTCTCACTGAAATATGAGGATTCGTATTTCACGAGTCAGAGCAACAAGTCACACTGTGTACTCTTCGCATGCAACATAATAATTGATGAAGTCTTGAATATTCTTTCATACTTCTCCACGAGTCATGAATCCTTTCAGTCTAATCAATACATGACGACATGAAACGGACATAAACTGTCTCCATTTATCAACCCTTTGGTCTCTCTCCGATAAAACTATACGTATAATCATAGGAGTTCAATTTTTGAATAAAGTCGATATTGAGTCGATGTCTGTTTATCTGGAAGGACCCTTCCACGTGGTGATACTAACTTACATCGTTATTGAAATTCCCAACGATAGTCTTCCACGCGTTATAAAATCGGGCGAATTCTAATGGCCGGACCACGGTCACGCATGAGCGAGATAAGTCTTCGGGGGTGCGGAATGAGCATGCCACAAGAAATACTAGCCATCGTTTTTCCAGGGTGGAAGGGGTGGCCGCGGAGACCAGTGCTGAATCGTAAATAAATACGATCGAACGTAAAACGGCGATTAAAGAGAAAAGCGGATAGCTTTCTAGGATAGAAGATTTTCATCGTCTGATTGATTTCAAAAATAATTTTCCAACCCCTGTATTCTATGTGTCATCTTTCTTCTTCGAGTATCACTTGATGTAAGAATCACTCGATATATGACGTTGTGAAGACAAAGTGAAACTCCTTTTCCGTTTTTCTTATTTTCGTTTCGTTCCAGTGTTTTTTTTTTTCTGTTTTTTTTTCTCATTCTTTTACTCCTTTTTCCTTCTTTTTACAGACAAGAGCTGTACGGTGGATGGAGCTGGTTTAGGGTTTGTAAAAAAAATAAAGACGACGCGTCGTTCGGAGAGCGAAGCACTCGAGGCGTTTTAAAAATTGACTCCCTCAGAGTCTTCTGCTGAGTCGGAATCGGAATCATATTTTGAAAAATAACATTCTGTACACTAGGACCTGGACTTCGACCTGGACCCGGTCGCTTTTCTCTTTGACGATAAAATTGCTTTAAAACCGTACCGCAGTCTTCAGATACGTTCTAAAGGCGGCTGATTATACACGATAGAAGTTCATCCAACGTATACATACTCACAAAATTCTGTACCTTAACCTATAATATATCAGGGTGGTCCTTAATTTGATCCCTTTCGTATTTCGATGTTCTCATGGGCCAGGACGTCTCGAAATATATACAAAAAAAAAAAATGTAGTCAAAACCCCAGGTTCCTATCTCAATTCTAAGTATCGCCCCAAAGCCTTCGAACTTTTCCATTCGAATAAAACACGATTTGCGACACTTCGCGGTTGATTTTTTTTCTTGCTATCGCAGTATAGCTCCAAAAAATCTCAAACTTGGTACACTCCTAACTTGTAGTAGTAGGTACTTCATAAAAATTCGACAGATTTTCAACGATACAATTTTCGAAGCTACGGCGCGCCGAAAAAAAATTTCTAACCTCCAAATTGTGACGAATAAAATTTTGTGGTTGAAAATTTTTAAATTTTTCACGGACACCTACTACTATAGGTAAGAAATGCACGGAGTTTCGGATTATTCAAAGCGATAATGCGATAGGAAGTAAAAAAATCACCCCGAAGTACTAAAAATCGTAGGTTATTTAAATGAAGAAGTTCGAAGGGAGCATTAAAATTCGAATATGACCGAATCAAGGACCACCCTAATATATATATATATGATTCTAGCTATTCCCATTGCCAAGAAAAGTTTATATTCTCGATCCGGGAAGCTAGTGCACTCACAAGTCCGTGTCACAATTCACCTAGCGGGGCAAATTGAATGGTAAAATCTGTCCGGAACCCTGAGATAACATTTTATAAACCAGCAAGTTCGCAGTCCCACTTCTTGACATATCTGAAAAATGAATTCAATATCTATGAATGAATGAATTTTGTTCTTATCTAGTTTACACAGCCTTCCGCCATGATAAAAACGGACTTTCAATTTTTCACTAACTTCTAGTATATTCTTCATATACTTGATAGTATTTTTGGTAATTACGTGGATTTCCAAGTCGATGGAATAAGCACCGTTTGTATAATTTTCTTTTTTTTTCTTTTGCAACTTTGTGAAATAACTAAACTCGCAACTTCTAGACTAGCTTCTTATCGCACGTAGCAGTATCCGGTATAAAGTATAGTGGTGAAACCAAGGAACGATGTTTATAAATAATTCCGAATTACAGCATCGTCGCGCTCGCAGCTCTCGAAGCTCGGAATGAATTTGAGAAATTAGATCCAGTCCGAGGAGAAAGAATATAATTAATTGCAAATTCAAGCACTCGTTTTAATCCGATTTAACGATACTCAACTTTCTTTACTACGTCGTACCTTATGCGTTCCATTTCTTTGCAGTAAGTTTCGTAACGCGTTGAAAAATTTGATACCTATCTCTTTGAAATAACACATACAATCGCATGATTGCCAGTAACTCTTGAGACATAAACTCGAATGCAACAGATAGCCATGTGTGTCATGTGTGTGATAAATGTTTTCTCCGACGATAACTCGACAACGAATAAACGGATTTCATCCTTCTTTGCGTCAATCGATGCGGTTTTTCTTAGCTTAGTACCGATAAAATTTTGGATCTGATCGATCCAGTAGTTTTGGAGTTATTCAAAGAACAAAATTTCGAGGAAAAAAATTTCGCTTGATATCTCGATGATATCTCGAGAACCGATCAACAGATTTTGACGATTCTGGTCTCAATCGATAGGGTTTTCTCCAACTCAATTCTGGTTAAATTTTGGAATTATTCGATGCAGTAGTCTTCTCGTCAGTAACCGAAAATTAACTTTCCACTCGTGTTGCTTGTTTGTTTGTTTGTATGTTTATTTGTTCCTCCTGCATAGGTGTATTACGGTTATTTGCGATGAAAATTTTCATTCTATTATTACGTAATTATTTTCCGAGTATATACCTGTCGCGTAATAATTAAAGTCTTACGGGGATTATAATTATCCTGAATTTCTTGTCCCGGCATACTAGGTACAAGGTATATATGTATACATAGTCGACGACAAGGACGACGACGACGACGACGACAACGACTACTTAACGAGGCTTGAGGAATGTTCATAAATAATTCCGAATACGAAAGGTTCAGGGCGTGCAGCGGAGCTCAAGTAGCCCAGCGAACCAGTTTACGCAATTATATCACTTTGAAGTTAACGAATATAATTAATCACAAATTGCTGCAGAACCAGCTAGGCAGCACTCGTTTTAACGTTATTAGATAACACTCAAGGCGGATATACCAACACACCTATACACAAACGCACTCCTACATTTCGGGTATAAAAGCGATTTCAAATATTCACAATCCCCATATAATATTCATCGACGAAAGTAAGAAAGATAGAGAAAATGCGATTCTTCGATGAGACCTCTGCGAGCACCCGAAAATCGTCAGTCAATTGAACGTGTTTAAAACGTAAGAATAAGATCAAATAAGTTAATCAGAATCTTGATAGAAACTGGAATTGTTGATATTGTAATAATTTAAGGGGTGGATCGAACAATGAGACCTAATACGATCAAGGGCCTAATATGTCACTCAAATTGTATATAAACTATGGTAATTTTGGGGAAATGGGATTCCCCACTCCGGCTGGAGCTTCGGGAGACCCTCAACTCACCTAGTAGCAATCCCATTCGATCCAGTCGCATGGGGGAAAAATAGAAAAAAAATAACCGGTAAGAAGCTGCAATTTGTGTCCTGGACTCAGGCACCAATTTTTCACTGATATCTCGGTAAGGGTTGATGATATCGAGTTGAAAGTAAGGACAAAAAATGGAGTTTATTAAATTTTCTGTCAGAAAGGTTCAATATATTTTTCCTGTATCTTCATTCATTTTGCTGTATTTTGAAGCCGAATGTTCAACTAATTTTCTGAACCATATCTTGGGAAAAGAGTGCTCGGAACCAGTTTTTCGCTGATATCTCGGTATCTGTCAATGATATCGAGTTTGAAGTAATGATCAAAAGCAAGGCTTATTAAATTTCCTACGAAAAAGATTCAAAACATTTTTCGTCTATCTTCACTGGTATCGCTGTGTTTTGAAGCCAAATATTTAAGCATTTGCAGTCATCGCGCAACGAAGAACTGAAATTTCGTGAAAATTCATACAGCCAAACCGATGAAGGTACGAAAAAAGTATATTCTACTTTTTTCATAGAAAATTTAATTGACTTTATTTTTGATAATCACCTTCTACTTGATATCATCAACGTTTATCGAGATATCAGCGAAAAACTGATTTCGAGGTGAATCGCTCAGAGGTGAATAACTTTTCGACTCTTTGGGTTCGTTTAGGAGTTCGCATAGGTTGCGGAGGGTCTACTTCTTCGAAGAACTCACAGTGTAGAACCTTTTCCACCAGAAGTACTTCAAGTATTCTTCTCGGTCCTGAAATAATTCTATCAAAAAATTTCCCACCGCTTTTGGACTCTCGAACTCGAATGCGTCTATGTAGAAACGAGGTGGTGCGAACGAACTGTCATTCGCACCACCATATACCACCGGAATAACGTCCTGGCTAACATAGAGGAAGAAAAAACATGAACGTGATATCTAACCCAAGTATGCAAGTTTGTAGAACGAGTTGCGAGATGTACGGAGAAAGCAATTTTTCAAACTCTCCTCTGGCGCGGGGAAAAAATGACAGAAAATTTTCAATATCATAATTTTGAAGCTTGAAGCTTTTTCTTCGAAATGATCGGCGTACGATTCATTTACGATTTTTTTTCACCGAGTTATTCAATGTTGAGTAACGTCACTCGTATATCACCTTACTTACGAGTGGAGTTACTCAAGGTCGAATAACTCGGTGAAGAAAAATGACAAAAAAAAATCAAGAGCAGCATTTTGAAGATGAAACTTCAAGCTTTAAAACGATCGTCGGTAAAATTTTCTGCGATTTTTCCCTCGCCCCGCAGAGAACTTTATAGAATTCCTCTTTCCGCATGCTTCACAACTCTTCGTCAAAACCTGAAATTGGGGCTTGAAGATGTCGAAATGAATCATTTTTCATTCATTTTCAATTCGTTTTGGTTCACTATGAGCTCGAGGCTCGTGCTGGTGCAGTTTCAGGTTTAGCCGCAAGTGCAGCGGTATAATTATTTTAAAATTCATGGTTCGTTAGTCGGCCCGTCCAGCTTCGTTATCACTTGCAATAATTCATCGGCACGCTTCGTCGTTCACCGCGTATAGGTATATATATTGTAAAATGTATTGCAACTAGGTCCAGGTATTTGCTCAGTGTTCAAATCCTGGTTCTACTCAAGCTGGAAACGAAATTTGTTGCCTGTTTCTTATCACCCTTAAAATTTTTAACTTTTGCAAACTTTTCATTTTTGCGAAATTCACATTTTTGCAAGATTTCGTGTTTTGCAAAATTTCGGTATTGTAAAATTTTCAAACTCCCGTACAACCGCGACTTTCCAAAACCACCCATGTTTTAATCTACCCTAATTTTCTGATTACAGCTCTCACCGATGAGCCGAGGTTCGCAGAACCGATTCCAAACGTAACTGTTGCCCTAGGAAGGGACGCAAACTTACCCTGTGTCGTCGAGAACCTCGGTACCTACAAGGTGCGTATTGCAATTCCACCATGATTTTTTATTAGGGCGAAAACAAAACACAAAAAGCACAAATAAAAAAAATTAAAAAAAAAACGAAACGAAATCCTGTGTCATTCGATCGAATCCGGGACTAATTCCGTTGTGAAAATTCGTGAATATGATAGCTTCGACGTACACATACATCTGAATCGAAGTCATATTATCGGAAGTGAAAAGAATTGCTCTAAATTTCAGAATTAAATTCGTAAAAAATAAAAAAATAAAAAATTGAAACCTCTGGGACGAATCTATTATAAGCGTGACACGACTGATCTATAAAGAGACTCCCGAGGTAGCTAGACGAACTGATACAGGATCAAAATCTTCGTCATTGAGTGCGGAATAATGTCCGATAATAAAGTTTCGCGAAAAATGAATCCTGAGTCGAAGAGAATTATTTTTATCAATAAAAGAAACGAGAAGATACGATTTTTTCGTTCTTCTATCAGAATTTCAAGGAAATTGATTTTGCAAAAAAAAAAATTGACTCAGCCGGTCTTGGCATAACGTTTTTCTTCAACTTGAGATTCGAATATATTAAAAGGTGAAAACATATCGAGAAAAAAAAGTCGTGACATTTTTCGTATTTTCTTTTTTTTTTTCATTTTCTTTTCTTTATTTTTTGTATTTGCATTCGAAACGTTTGAAACTCGGATAATATCGGTAGACGTGTGAAGATATCGAAGATGGAATATATCGTTGCCGAGATATTTTCTTGCTTTTTGCATTCGCTTGTTAAAAATTTTCAAATCCGTCTCCAGCCAGTATTCGAAGTAATGGAAGGGTTGCAGTCGGGAAAAAGGTAACAAGCCATATCCCTGCAACTCTGTGTATATCTAGTTCATATATTCATATCCTTATACATACATATGTATATAACCAAGCTAGAGATATATAATATGACATGCAAATGTGAGTTTATACAAAGAAATTCGCAAGGAAGATGTCCGGGTGCCACGTTCTCTCAGTTCCGTCAGACTCTGATTCTTAACTTCTTCACCATCAGGGAAATAAAGCTCTGAGTAAAGACCCAATTGCGTATGAATCCACATAGATGCTAGGAATCGAAATTTTTTGACACAAGACGAGATCCGCATCTAAATTTTTCAATTTTCATTTTGACTCTTCGAAACCTGCTCTTTTACCGATGTTCGATCGTCTCGAAAATCGATCGGAAAAAGACCTTTGAATCAGTGATCACAGATCCGCATTCGGAATACAGAAATTCGAAACGGCGTGTCTGGTATGAGGTACCGAAAAATTGCAAAGTCGACTGTTTTGCATCAAAATTGGCGATCGAAGTTTTTTCGGATCGCCAATCTCGAATCTAGATTCAAAAAGTCACCGAATTCTAATCGACTGACACCGAAAACCCTGTGTAGCAATTTTTCCTTCGACTCAGCCCACTTTTTACAATTTGATCTATCGCTTCAAATTTTTACATCTTTGGCTCGAGATCGAAAATAATAGACCCGGGGATAGTGACAGATTTTGGGATACGATTTTACTCACTATGCCTTTCAGAGGACAATATTATCCGTATATCCCCACGATGATAATGCATGAATCAAAGAGTCGTCCTGGGTTCTCCAAATTAAAAAATGATTCATTTGCTTGAAAATTATGTGTTTTGGACTTTGGTACGATTTTAATCAAGCTGCCATGTGTTTTGTAATGAAATTCAAAATAAAAATTCCTCGGAAAACCACTGGCATACCGTTGGGGTGGGCTCGAAGGGCTGGTATATGATCACGTGAACTTTTAGTTGAATAAGGAAATTTTCCGCGTTTTTAAACAGGCTGCCACTGATAAGTATACAAGTTCTTGTTGAAATGAAATGAAATGTTGAAAAATGTATAGACTCAGAATCAAAAACAGAACTTTTCTAATTTCCTATCGATCTTTTTTCTTCTGATTTTTAACCAAGTTTTTGACTCTGGGTTGAAAATTTGGTGAACTTTGTGGTACAGAGAGTCTCGTCTTCATCGTTGCAGTCTATCCTCGTTCGGGAAGGTAACTTTTACGGAATTCTCGTCGAATTCCCTCTGCGACGGTTCTCTGGGTGACACGGTATTGGAAAGACATCAACTACCGAACGAGGGGATCACGACCGATCAAAGTTACATCGGGAGAAAGATATCAGTGCGGTTGTTCGAGCAAAATAAATACGAACTACTACGTAGATCGGTTGATAGATCTGTGTGTACCACTGCACTTCTTCAAAAGCGAAAGCAAATTGGAAGCCAAGGTTTCCCTATACCTTGAATTATGGTCCATGATGCAGAAAACCGATCCGCTGCATTCGCCACAGCAATTTTCTATGCTTTGGTTTTCCCCTGTTTTTATTTTATACAATTCCAATGCCAATGCCCGATCGAGAATCCCTCGAACTTATCTGAATACCGGGATAAAATAATTACTGTGAACTCAAGTGACCATTTTTTAATTTGAAAGAACAATAATGAATCTATCGAAAAGTCTGGCGTTCATACGATGAAGGTTCGCTCCCTGGACCATCAGGGACCAAAAAGTCCAAAATCCATGCAGTGGTTCACCCGGATCCTTACGACAAGTGGTTTCCGTGATAATTTTTGGGGAAAAACGTAACGAAGAAGCTCCGACATTTTTTTTTTTTTTTTTTATCGATACAATCAGCCCACGAGTTAAGTAAAGATTCATTTGTAGTGGGTATAAAACTCCCTCGGTTCTCCAAAGCACAGCAGTCAGTCTGGCCTGATCCCGTTCGTTCATTTCTCTCTTTGACAAGGACAGTTTTCCCCACTATCTCAAAGCCTCGGCGTTATGAAAATTGAAAAATGTCTCTTCTGGTTGAACAAAGAATTCTATTGAGAACCTCGCGAAGAAGTTTCCCGGCTATACCTACTAGGTTCCTGCACCGTATTATAAAATGTGGAAGAACGTGATTTTGAGAGATTCGTGGACTTTCCCAGACGGTGAATAATATGGCTGGAAAATTATCTGATAAAATTATTATCATTATTATTATCACCGATCGCCGTACTAATTATCAACGGATTTCAATTAGAATCAAATAAGTATAAGGTACACCGGTGTATCTGGAGGTACTTTTGTTTCCCAAAGATCAAAGGCACATAGTTCGTTGATATGATCCGTAAAGATGAAAATTTCAGACAATATGAGCAGGTAAAGCAAATAGAATAAAAGCGAATGAGCCGTGCTGAGTGAAATGAAAAGCGAAAATCCCTCGCACAATAAATTTCATTGTCAATTCAATGCTGCTGCAGAGTTAAATTATTGTACCTAGGTAGGTATACGATACGATTTTCGTTCCTCCGTATATATATATATATATATTATATTTACATGTGGGTATGTGTGTGTGTGTACCTAATAATTAATTGCTCGCTCGGCAGCTCTCAATTGGGTTGGATATCTACACAATACGAGTTGGTGCTGAGGGGATGGGGAGGTGCTTTTTATTTTAAGAGGATAATACCTCGTGAGGGGGTGAAGACCCTAACCAAATTACGTACTTGTGTATGAACAGCTACGTTTGCCTTTGATGATACCTACTGCTGCAGTAATACATGTATGCATGTATATATATGTATATATGTATATGAATTGCCGACGATCACTCCGGTGCAAATAGAGTTAAAAATTGATAATCCGGAAATAGAAAACGAATATTGGACCAGTCAGATTAGATGAGATTGGTTTCGGATGGAAATAGTAACCGGTGGAGAGCTTTGACTCGACCAAGATGTTCGGTGGGGTTATTTTTCAACCTACGGAAAATCATATTTTCGCTGATATCTCGGTAACCGTTTATGATATCGAGTTTGAGGTGAAAACCGAGAATGAAGCTCATTAAATTTTCTATGAAAAAGATGCAATACATTTCTTCGGTAACTCCATTGGTTTCACTGTATTTTGATGCGGAATGTGTGACTAATTTTTCATCGTCTTGGACAAAACCGTGATCGAAACCAGTGTTTCGCTTATATCTCGATAACCGTTAATGATATCGAGTTGAAGGTGAATATTAAAAATAAAGCTCATTAAATTTTCTATCAAAAAGATACAATACATTGTTTCCGTATCTTTATTGGTTTCATTGTATTTTGATGCGGAATGTGTGACAAATTTTTCATCATCTTGGACAAAAAAGTGCTCGAAACCAGTTTGTCGCTGATATCTCGGTAAATCTTTATGATATCGAGTTGAAGGTCTAGATAAAAAATGAATATTATTAAATTTTCTATGAAAAAAAAAGAATACAATTTTAATGACCGCAAATATTCTAATATTGAGCCTCAAAATACAACGAAACCAGTCGAGTTACAGGAAAAATGTATTCAACCTTTTTTATAAAAAATTTATTAAACTTCATTTTTGGTCTTTACCTTTGGTCTAATATCATCAACAATCACTGAGATATCATCGAAAGACTGTTTTTCCGGTCTTTACGTTATTTTTTCTGCTATTTTTCGTTCTGACATGTCGAATTCGAGTTCACTACGATTACAGGTAGTTATTGAATTCAAAACGTGTGAACTTTCTGTACGTACGCGTACGTACAGAAATTATTAGTCACACTAATAGTGATAATGGCAACTAATTATAATAATAAGACGAGATGATATCCCCTCAAAAGGATTTTCATCGCAAGGTTTGTTCTAATACCTTTTGTGAAGACAAAAAGACGTGCACCAGGGGCTGCCCTCAATTATACGCATTAAATTCCAGACATTGTCATCATATTCCATGGAGAAAATTTTCACCCCAAAAACGGCCGTGGAAAGACAGGAATCATAATACTGCGGATGAAAGTAATTCAAGTTAAACGTGCTACCATCCCTTTATTCCTTACGCTATTTCTCTCTTGTTCCAATAAATTTCTACGTCTCTTTCACCCTCTCACCCCTCATAATAATAATGATAAGAATAATAATATTAGCAATAATTATACGAAATCCTCACGTTAGAAAAAAAAAAAAAATTATTGTACGTTATAGCTTTTCCATTTTATTCTCCTTCTTCTATTTGTGAATTTTTTTATTTCTTTTTTTTTTCTATTTTATCGTGTTCTCTTCCATTTGTTTTTTTTTTTTTCTTTATACCATCCCGCTGGGAAACGTTCTCCCCCTTATTTCGCCCCGCGTATCCTAGGCGAGGATTTTCATCTCGTCGAGAATTCGTGAGAGAGTAAGGGAACAATGGAGAGAGAAGCCGTGGTCGTTTACAGCCTCGTAGCCTCTGCAGCAAGCTTGGACTTTGATAGACTAATTTAAACGAAATTTCAAGGCTTCGTGTGTACCTTACCCGCGGAAAATATTTTTAATCATCCGGCTCGAGAAAAAAAAAAAAAAAGAAATTTTCATCATCACTTTAATATGCTTCGAAACAACCTGCATATATCTAGAGTTAATCATTCCCCACTTTTCATCACCTAGTTTAATTAATTCACACACACATACAGGGTGTCCCAGAACTAAGTACACAAAATTATAGGGGTGATAGAGGGAGTAGAGCTGAGTAAATTAACCTGAAGAACATGTGGTCTCCGAAGTTGTAACCTATGCAAAAAAAAATCCGCGAGGACTTAGTTTTATTGTAAAAGCCCTTAAAGCAGACCAATCAGCATATGCAGGTTTTAGAAAAGACTAGCTGAAGCTCCGCAACGCCGTCCACCCCACTACCGAGATCGAGACAATAATGTGTGGTGTTCCCTGCTTGGCCCAGAAGTGGGGTAGACGGCTATGCAGAGTTCTAACCATTCTTATCTAAAGCCGAACGCTGATTGGTTCGTTGTTAACTGCTTTTACAGGAGAACTAAGCCGTTGCGAACTTTTTTTTTATTGGTAACTTTCGTTTTCCATTTCTCGCAAGGAATCCGCTGATACGTAGATGATACGAGAATTTTCCAACTTCCTGTATATATGGGGAATTCCACATCACCTCGACAAACCAAAAACATTAACCCTCTTTAATTTTTTCAGTGATTTTTTTGTATGATAGTTCTTGGTCTAAAACACTTGTCTGATTTTTTTTCAAATTTTTCTATACAGCCGTTTTTGAGTTGTGAATTTTCGAAAACTCAAAATAGCTCCGTGATCGATTTTTTTTTTGGATAAATTCTTTGCGTTCGGAAGCCTGCGCATGCGCACTATGGCAATTTTTGTAATCAGAACAGAAGAAAAATTTCAAATTTCTCCGAATGATTGAGAAAAATATTCAATTTCGTCTCGTTTTTTTGACGCGTCGTTTCTTTTCATCCCGTAAATATATTCCTCGGGATCTGTGTAACTGGAGCATCGAACGCGAAGGGGAGAATCGACTGCGGATAATGGCGAACGAGTAATTTGGAAGGTAACACCTGACGTATATATTCGTGGAGAATCAGTCACTCTCCTCTTCACTTTTATCTCGAAAATTGACGATCTTCGATTACTCGATAATTCCGAAAATCTGCAACGGCGGCGCCAAAAGCCGTGAGACTCGGATAACTTTTCGACAGTATAATCTTGACGAATCGCGATCACTCTCTCTCGGTATCTTGGTCAATAGGCGAATCCACGCGTCAGCCAGGACGCGGATGAAAATTTGAAATTGAAATTTTTCCGGAATTTTCAAAAATTGATAAAAATCAATGCGGCGAATACTGTTTTCAAAAATTCTATAGAAACGTAGAAACTCGGAGCCCGCTGTACTGTACCGAGTGGAAGAGGCAGAAATTTGCTAAAAGAAGAAGAAGAAAAAAGGAAACGAAAAAATATAGAGAATAATGAAAAATCGTGACCCTTCTTTGTTCTGGAGGCGTCGCGACGTCGACTCACCTAGCAGAAATGCACCCGGCATGACAGGGCCATAAAGATATCAAGTTTCCGGTCCGCCAACCGCCATTCGCCTATTACAAACGTGTTGCTAAGGATAAAAAAGAAATAAGGAAGAGAAAAATGCTTCAAAAGGAGTCAAAAGTGGAAAGTGGTATTGAAGAAGCAGCTTTTTGTTCTCCAGTCAAAGGGACATCACGGGGCATGGACATGGGCAACGATTCGTGCACAGGGCACAGTTTGAATTTAGTGTCTTCACTCTTTGGGAGATTAGGGGATGGCCGCGTTATTTTGACTCCGAGTGTTTTTTTTTTGTTTTTTTTTTTTTGTTTTTTTTTTCAACGTACCGTGACAAAATTTTTGCCCTTTCCTCGCTTCTTCCTCCTCCATCTCAAGCGAAAATAATAACCTGTACCGCAGCGTAGGTACTACGTTTAATCCGGAAAAGTTATACGCGAATTTCTTAAACAGTTGAAAAAAAAGAGAAAAGGTGTGCGAAGGCGTAGGCTTAGAAAAGTAATCCCTCTAAATAAAATATGAGGAACGCAAAGATTCGACTCGTAAATTCATGTTTATTAAAAGAGAGGAAAGAACGGAGATGCCAAAACTGTGAAAATATGAATTAAAAATTTATACTGAAATAATTGCTGGAAGTTTTTTTTTTTTTTTTTAAATCTACAAACCCCTACATATTATATCTATGAATGTGTGTACAAATTTGATATCTACATTCGTTTGGGAACGGGGCGGTAGTGTCGGTGAGGGAAATCAGGCCGAGAGACGGTGAGAGAGAGAGTTTCAACGGGAAATTCAGTTTCATAGAAAATTCACATGGAGTTGATTAAATCCGGCCCGGTGCCTTTAACTTTCGTCCTTAAACATACATTAACTTCGTCCGACTTTCTTTATCGCAATTCTGCCCGGGGCCAAGGACTGGGAAAGGCGCCACGTGCTGAGGGAAAGGAGGCAAAGAATAAGAAATGCTTGGGCTAATTTCGCGCTTTTTCCCATTCATTTTTATTTTTGTTGCTACCATTTTTTACCCTCTCTTTTATTTTTGCCATTTTTATTTCAGATTCGGGAACAAAAATATCATCTTTCGAACGCTCTCACGGCTCTCAAACTCGATTTCTAGTTCCCATTTGTCGGTAGACATAATCTATAAGTCACCGAGGCCTGTTACTAATTGCAGCGTTCTGTCGCTCCCGACAAACAACTTTAGCCATACGTATACATGGCTAGAAAGTTTTCGGGGAAAATTATAGTACTACAACCAGAACGAATTATGCCAACCCTCTGACGGAACGGTCTCAACCCCCGCACCTGTAGGTTCGGGATTTATACGAACTTGTGACTTGCGGATACTATTTATAAACACAGGCGTGCGCAGAAGTCCTAACTTCAATTTATGCATACGATTCGAATCCCCGGACGTGCACCAAAGTTGGATTCAAAACTTCTATAGATATTGAACGCGGTACATATATGTATAACTACAGGAATTATAACGACAGAAGACAGAGAATAGAGTCGATTTTTTAATACTCTGTCGTTAAAAGTTGATCAAAAATTTAACGATCCCTAGTATTAGAACCTTGTACAATTGCATTACATTTTTAGATCCATACATTTCGGAATGGATTATCAATTCGACTAGGTATTAACAGTTCCTCGTTGATTATTGATTTATCGAATGCCGTTTTGATGGAAATAATCAAACTAGGGAGTTTCTGCAGCTTTCATAAGTAAAGTCATAATTAATTAATTCGTACGAGAATACTCTGACACCGATCGTCAGAAATTAACTAACTTTCATATGAATATATTAGACAAGTATGTCTACAGCGTGAACTACGGAAATTGCATTATATTCATGGGAAGTATTCTTTCACGGATTCATTGTCTGCAATCTCGGTTTCGATTTATCACATAAGTTTCTCAACCGATTTTAATGTATGTAGTTCACACGGTGCATAAATCGGTATTGAACAAGTGTACCGAATCTAAACTCTGTAGATGCAATATATTTCACGTACTCTTGTACAAAGTTTTCAAAAAACGGAAATCAAGGTGTCTGTCAGTCCTTGAATGATTTTAAAGACATGTATGATGTCTAAATGGTGTCTAAAACTGTCTGAACATGGGTTTTGTTAACGTGATTCCAGGTGGCGTGGATCCACATAGATCGTCAAATGATCTTAACGATTCACCGGCACGTGATAACGAGGATGCCTAGATTCTCCGTGTCCCACGACAATCAAAAGACATGGCTGCTTCACGTGAATGGAGTCCAGCAACAGGACAGGGGTTACTACATGTGCCAAGTGAATACAAATCCGATGATCAGTCAAGTCGGTTATCTCCAGGTTGTCGGTGAGTAGTTTTAAATTCACTGCTACATGATGCATTTTTGAAAAACCGCCGAAATCGAGGTGTCATGAATAGTCTACAACATTTGTCATGTTCTCCGTTCTCATTTTTGCTCATTTTTTTCTTTTTATCAGTTCCGCCGAACATCCTAGACTCAATGTCTACCCAGAGCACCGTAGCGGTCAGAGAAAATCAGAACATCACACTGACCTGTAAAGCGGAAGGATTTCCACCACCAAAATTGAGATGGAGGCGGGAAGATGGAAAAGGAATTTCTGTCGATCGCCGTAAGAAAGGTAAGCAATTAGAAAGAGATTGAAATACAAGAATAACAACGACATGGTTGGAGAATTATCTTCGCTAGTCAGATTCATTCGGTATTTTTCGGACATGAAACTAAAATTTAAAGATAAGGACGAATTGCTGTAATGTATTGCGAAATAATTTGATTTGCCATGTTGTCGAGGTTGTTCAATTTCAACCTAAACATGTCTGCAAAAATTCATTCGATTAATGTTTATTTAAAACTGTTGAAACAGAAATAAAAAAAGAGACAATGATAAATTGGAACAGGAAACTGCTGTCTGGGAAAATGATTGAACATCGGTAAATAAGTACCGCAACATGAGTCGAAAGTGATGTGGACTTAGACTGATTCAAAAATGTCCAGACAGCGAAAAAAACGAAAAGGAAATAAAAAAGACGGATATTGCTGTCTTGGAAAATGATTAGATCAAGATGAGCACATGACTAGAATACATATAAGTTCCACTTCAGTTGATTGAAGATTGTAAGACGTAAATAAAGGTGTGAAAGTGTAAGAACAAATCGCAGTTTTCAAAAATGACGACGTATGTGATTACGCATATGATTATTCTTATAATTTAATCAAGGCGTTATATAATTGGTAAAAATTCTATTTAATCTACTAGAAAATTTATGAATCGAGTTAATACGAAGATGGAAGCTGAAAGGCGGGTTTCAGCCGCGTAGCAGGGAGGCGAAGCTATGCGAGGTTTGAGGAGTAGAATCGTGTAGGGGTCGTATTATTTAAAATAATCGAGGACCAGGAAGTACGGCGGGGGATGAAGGCTTTTCCTTAGTTTCATCCTTCTTAAATATTGTAGAGGTTAATCAACCCGGGAGTTTGACGAGTGCCTCCACCTCGGCTACCCTGCGCCATACCCGTCTCTACCTACCTACTCCTACGCCAACCCCGCGGAAGGGTCTTAGAATTATGCGCACACACGATAACGGGATAAAATATTCACCAGGTTGCCAGAATTATAAGGATTTATTTAACGAGAGATGTATGTAACGTACCTTGAAAAAAATAATATGAAAAATGAAGAAATGAGGGGAAGAAGAGAGAAAAATTAAGACACATAGTATTTTTTTTTTTTTTCCCCGTTGGTTTATTCAATGAGATTTCCTCCACCAATGAAATTTCTCTGGAAAAGATATACAGCTTCGATTTTTACGATGTGAACGTTAATGTTTTATAGTTCCATCGGTGTGCAGACAACGCGCCACGAAGTTAGTGGCTGCCCTAGCTCTCTACCCCTAGTATAGAGAATTTTTCATCTTCGATTCACTCGACTGTACGGTTACGATGATGCATTTTACACTTTACGAGGACCCTGGGACCCCGTAGCTGGATATAAGATAGTTAAAAAAATAGTCTAGGAATAGGAATTCGATGAGAAAAATTATTCGAGCCGGAAATAATTAACCGATCGGTCAGATCGGATTTTGGAATAGTTTTTTCGGTCCTGAACTCGCGATGTCAGGGTATTCGCTTTTTCCGACAATGATGTAGTAACAAGATTCAAATTTTCTTTTTCTCAAGAGAGAGATAGACGCAAAGTTAGACGGGGGATAAATGGCACGAAAAAATTCAGAGAAGAGGCGAAAGCAAGCCAGCAAACCAACCAGCCAGCCATTGCTCTAGCTGGCAACCAAAAACCTAATTTCCCGCGAGCTCTAAATATATAATTAGTACTTGGCTACCGAGCCGTGGAATAGATGCGGTGAAGCATTTCCTGAGGGACGGCTACGCCAGCCTGGAAGCACATGCACCCCTATGATATGCATGGCTATACGTAGGCAACACGTATATGTATATGTGTATGTATATGTATGTTGATCTGTGTCTACGCCGCTACCTCCCCTGGCGAAAATAGTTCCAGTTTAACACGAAAAGAAGTGTAAATAAAAAATTGGAGTAATCGAGTTTCTGCTTCTTCATATACATACGTGATAGGTAGAACGTAGAGTTCTTGGTGGGGAGTCAGAGATGCTTTGATTCAGTTTTTCGCTGATATCTCGACAACCATGAATGATATCAGGTTAGAGGTGAGTATCAAAAATGAAGTGCCTTAAATTTTCAATGAAAAATGTAGAATACATTTTTGCTGTATCTTCATTCCTTTCGCTGTATTTCGAGTTTGAATATATAAACATTTGCAGTTATTCTACAGCCGCACATTCAATGTTAAAATAAAGTGGATCCAATCAAAATATCGGTATAAATATATGTATTTTATCTTTTTTTATAGATAATTTAATATTTTGATAACCACCAAAGCTGTTTGTCCCGCGAAGTAATATAGGCTGTTGCTATATTTATCGTCGCGATTCTAAATCAAAGAGAAGCGAATTTTATACGGCACGTTGCTCCTCCTTCGGGTCTAAGAATGATTTTATTTTGTGTAAAGTGAAAAGGGGGCACAGGAGTTCTTTGTCTTGTTTCAAGACTAGGAGGATTACAATGGGCAGGTTTCTCCGCTCTCTTATCTCTCGTGATAAAATGTAAAAGTTGTTGTATACACGAGGGTAGGTACACACATACTGTATAGAAATAATCCACCCGAACTGGTAAGCAAACGTTTCGAACCGCCTATTCTGCCTAGCCAAACGTATTAGCGACAAGAGTTAATGCGACTCCGATTGCGATTGTCTGCGCAAAAACTCCCAAGAGACTAAAAACAATAATGGGAATAGAACGGAGCCTGGAAATTCCTTCCACCATTATTTGGAAGAGATGCTATAGTACCTTCGCATCAAAAATCGAAATCATTGTTTTTTTTTTTTTTTTGTTTCAAACACGGTGCGAAAAATTCGACTTTTCGTGCCTGTTTCGCGTGCGCAAAGTAGCCCGTAATTACTTTGCACACTAGTGCGAGAAACTGGCTACTTTGCGCACGCCAAACGGGTACGAAAAGTCGAATTTTTCGCACCGTTTCAATTTTTAAAAATTGTTTTTTTCACCGTGCTGAATAATGAATCAATTAATCCAACGAAATCGCACACCGTCTCCTCTATTTCCTCGACCACTTCATCCAGTCTGCATTCAGACTCGTCTCATTTTCCATGATTATTACTTCTCTCTTTTCTCCTATCTACAATTTCACGTACTTGTACTTGCGATATCGTTTACTCACCACTTACATTCACAGATCGGTATCATTCGATACTGATACAATATATGGTATGAAGCTAGCCAAGCTCGGTGGAAATACTCATCGTTGGCGTGAACTTTCACCCAGTTCAACGAACACGAGCTAGTTGCCGCTTGCCTGTTTGTTACACGCTCCTTTTTCTCCTTTACTTAACTCCAACAATTTTTATTACTATTCTCTAAATTACTTTTAGTTTCCAATTAGATAGAAACTCCGTTAAACTCCATATCGAGCAAGAGGAATCGGGTCTTGCCCCCATGGATTCGAAACCGACACGTGTCTTCTTTCTCTAATTCTGATCATCTTTGCGGTTTATCCCAAAAAAGTACTTTTGCGATTGTCAAAGGATCTAAAAATTTTCGAATTCAGATCAAAGAGCCTGGAAAATGTTCAGATCTCGTCAAATTTGAACTTCCGATAACAAAAGCTCTGTACGATTTATTTATTGCTAGTTTTTCGCGGTTCCTTCGAACCGTGAAAGAGCATTTTCATCTCCGCAGGGTGAATTTGGATAAAAATCTCTGGCTCTCTGGGTGTCGGATTCTCCGCCATGAATTTGTACTAAGCTTTGGGGGGCTCAGATGCGTTCGGCTCGGGTTTGGAGACGTTTGAACGGAAATTTCTTGGTTTTACGATCAGACGCTCGACGACCAAGACGCCAGACGCGAGACGCGAGTAGCGAGTAGCGAGACGCGGGACGCGAGTAGCGATACCGAAAAGACTTTTGCGGCTTGCAATAAAATATGGAGGAAGAAGAACGGCGCAGTACCAACTACCTTATTCTACCCCATACCCGCCTCCCTATTGCTTCCTTTTTTCCTGGCTGCTTTCCTGCCTGTACGACGATACATAACTTAGTAATAAGCTAGCGACAATTTACCCCCGAGATTTTTACACCCCCAGAATGATTCCAGCCCTCGTTCGCTTCTAGACTAAAAGGGAAAAAATGTTATTTACCAAATGGAAACGCCCTGTTTTTAAGGCCTCCGAGAACTCAATTCTTCCCTTAAATTTAAACTTCTATGGAATAAATAAATAAATAGATAAATAAATGAAGTCGAATCCACAAGAATTTCAACTTCGATACATAATATTATAAGGGACGATATCAAATTTATATAACTATACTCTTTCGAATGATTAAAAGAAAAATCTCCTAACTTCTACCCCTTCTGCGCCCAAGAAACCGAAAACGGACCAGACCCAACCAAACTCAAGTTTTTGACTCTCTTTCTAAAATTCGATACCTGCAGGTCTCAAAATAATTCGGTATAAAATCGAAACGGAAAATTTTTCGTAGAATTTTGGAGTCGTTCTTTGATACTTTGTTTTCTACGAGGATTCTGCAGATGATATACGTATAAGTTTGATACATTGTTATATAGGAACGAGGATTAAAAGTTTGTAGCATTTAGCCGATAAAAATAATGCGGAGCTTTTGAGCTCTCGGTGAATCTTTGGGAAGGTACTTTGATGGATCTGGGTATACGAGAGAAGGTACAAGGTGGGTATATCGCAATATTTATATAGCAGTCTAAATCGGCTCGGCTCAACTTGGCTGGGGCTCGTCGGTATGAAATATCTAGAAATAACCATATACATATGTGTATATATATACATTTTATACATATAGATACCTATAGGGTATACATACTATGTATGAAAGTAGAAACATCGAAAATCAATAGTTAGATACCTCGCGGTATACCTATGCGATCAAAAGCTCGTTATGCCATTGTTGCAAGATGATGGGACTGCGGGGCTCCCTTTTCCTCGGAGGTGACATTAGCTAGGGGCGCATAACAACGCAATGGCTATTTATATTGGTGACCCTAGTCAATATACGAACGAATAACTGAATGGGTTATATATTGCTGTGTAACTTGTAGGTATATATATTTTTACTCATATGTATATATATATATATATATATATATATATGTATATTGGAAGGAAATCGGTAGCATCCCCGCTGAACCGTAGCGTCGTACCAATCGCTAAATCGATTTTCCTCAATATTTTACTCGACGTCGCAAATATATCGAATAATAATTTATGCACCGTCAATTCTTACCAGGTTTTATACTATCTACTACGAGACTCAATATCGTTAAAAAGTCGTAACGTTATAGTCCAGGCGAATAGGGAAAAATAGAAAAAATGACCGGTATACCTATACCTAACTCAGGGAAAAGCGGTAGCGACTAGTTTCTCGCTGATATCTCGGCAAATATTGATCATACCACGTTGAAGGTGAATACTAAAAATGAAGATTAATCAATTTCCTATGAAAAAGGTGGAATATATTTTTCCTGTATCTTCATCGACTTCGCTGTATTTCGACGCTCAATTTTCCGAACCATAATCTTGGATTAAAGGTACTCGAAGGCAGATTTTCGCTGATATCTCAGTAAACGTCGAAAATATCAAGTTAAAGGTGGATACCAAAAATGAAGTTTATCAAATTTTCAATAAAAAAGGTAGAATACATTTTTCCGGTATTCCACGTCGAACCACAAAAAGTTCCGAATGAAAAAAATATTGCATCGAGTTTTTCTAAAACATCGAAGTTCTACAGTTTCCTAAAGAAAGAATGTAATAATTTTCTGTTTTCTCTCATTTTTGTTTTAAGAATAAAATTTTCCCGAGATTAATAAAAAAAAATATATACATATACCTACAGCTGTTGTTTGACGTTTTATTGTTTCTCATATATATTTTTTTATATTCATAGTCAGCGACTACGACGGGGAACAGCTGAATTTGACGAGGATTTCTCGGACCGAGATGGGCGCTTATCTCTGCATAGCTACAAACGGGATTCCACCCTCAGTCAGTAAAAGGATCATCGTTGACGTCGAATGTAAGTGCCTTAAATTAATTCCCTTATTATAATCCCTAATCAACTCGCTAATTTTCCATCTTTTCTCTCTTATCATAGAAAATATATGAAAAATGGTCGAAAATATAGTATCTTCGATTCTGGTATAAGGCATAACTGTATCAGATGAAAGGGGGTCAGTTTTTGAGCAAATTGGCCAGTCCCAAAAAACCTTTTATTGGGCAAAACTCACCTTTCTCCAGCTTCCAGTTTCCAGCCTTCAGGTTACACGCAAGTATGTTTCCGGTAGCGTTTCTCATGGCGTAGAATATACCGTGCCTAGAGTTCGTGCAGCACGGATCACTCCCTTGATACCCAAGGGAAATACAGAACGACCTAGGTAGGGAGGCAGCCCAGGCTCTGGTCCCGAGGCTCTTGGTCATTTTTCCCCCTTATGCCCTCCATTTGTCCGCGTCACTTCCTTCGCTTACACATATCTCACAGACGCACACACGTATGTGTATATATATATATATACATGTAAGAGTAACATACCCCGACATGCAGGGTAGTAAGGCAAGTAAGGTTGGTAGAAGCCTGCGCCGCCCTTTGAATATTTAGGAGGGAAAGGGCATATTTTATTTACCGTAGGCGGCGAAATAGAAGCTGTTAGAGCGTCGTTTATTCTGAGGGAGGCGTTCATCCCCCTTAGGTTTCACCTGATGTGATCGTTTCCCTTGTTTCCCGCTAATCAACAGTCCGTCAGATGATATTTTCTTCTTCTTTTTTCTCTTTCTTAACGATAGTATATACGTGATATATTCTCCGAGTAAGATATTCGACAAATTCCACCGCCGTATGTCTTCGAAACGAAATATATTTGCGAGAAAAACATTTCACACTCGAGTGACAAGACTCGGCTGCACGGAAATCGCGGAAAGAAATATCCAGGGAGATCGATTATTTATTCAGATACAGTTTTCCTATATCTGAATAGTCGGGAATTATGTCCAAGTAGTCTGAAAGTGTCCAAACATAGTCGGGAATTATGTCCAAGTAGTCTGAAAGTGTCCAAACATAGTCGGAACATCAATCCCTGATACTGCTCCGAAAATCATGTACATCTAGCCTGAAATTTGTGACCAAATAGTCGGGAAATCAATGTCCGGGTGGTCTGAGATTTATATCCAGATATAGTCGAAACATTAATGTCTGATACTAGTCTGCAATTCATATCTGAAACTAGTCTGAAAATGATGTACGTCCAGTCTGAAATTCATGTTGAATTAGTTTGAAAATGAATGTCCAGGTAGTCTGAACTTTAGGTCTAACATGAGTCTAAAAATTATGTACAACTATGGTCTGAAGTTTACCACTAATTAGTCTGAGAAGTATTTTTAAATAGTCTGAAATTTATTTTTGAGTAGTCTGAGATTGATTTCTAAATTTTGGGAAGATTAAGTTTTCAGTGGTCTGTGATTATTTTAAGTAGTCTGAATTTTATGTCCAATTAGACTGGAAATTATGTCTGAGCAGTCTGAAAATTATGCCCAAATAGTCGTTAAATTTTTGGCCATGAATAGTCTGAAATTCATGTTTGAGCCCAAGTGATCAGAAATTTCTATCTAAAACCAGTTGAATTTTGTTGGTAATTATTTATCATATCATGTTGCTGTGGATGAAGAAATCAGATGAAAAGGCCACTCTGTCTGAAAGGAAAATGCAAATCCATGGAAATGGGACGGTGTGATGCTGACAGGGATTATTTCAGCGTTTGACCTACAGTATGAGAGTTAATTATTGATAAATGTTGAATGTGATGAATGACGAATGGTGGATGCGCAGGGAAATGAGATTGAAAGAGGGTAACGTTCTCGGTGTTAACGGAATCCCGAGAGCGAATGTCTCCTGCATATTTGCATACGTCGATTCTTCGCGTTGGAACCTGTAACGCGACGTCCCCTGAGACGATGCCGCTGTCTCTAGCTAAATAAGCCGCCTTGGCTTGCCTGCTTCCATGTCTGCCTGCCTGCCTGCCTAGCGCTACTCTCAAGGAACCATCCTCGAAATACGACGTGCATCGGATTACCTCCAAGATCCAAACCTCGCGTCTTATCCAAACGCGAGACGGTGCGCCATGATTATTATCATATTATGCAAATCACTTGGGAATATACTGGTACATTCTACATATATACATATACTATAGCTGCAATGCAGCAGGATGTTCGCAGAACATTCTCCATATAGAAAAAGGAAAATATGTCCCAATATCATCAAGGATTCGGGTATCAACGCTCATTTCATATTCTAGATGTTCTGAGGACTCAACGAAAGTCTTAAATTAGTTTGCCTAATTAATTTATGCACTGATCATGTCTCTAAGTAGTCTTCATTACGTTATGATAGAGTCTGAGAAGTATTTAACGAACGTCTGAAACTGTCGTATTCAAAGTACATCTTCATCCGATGTCTTCCAAGGACTGATCAAAAGTCTCAAATTAGTCTGCCCAATCAATTCTTGCACTAATCATGTCTGTAAGTAGTCAGGTCCCGTTATGATCAAGTCTGAAAGTATTGAATGAACTGCTGAAATCGTTGTATTCAAAGAACATGTTCATCTCGTGTGTTCTGAGGACTGAATCATAGTCTTAAATTAGTTTGCTTGATCAATTCATGCACTGATTATCTCTCAAAGTAGTCATGAACGTGACAAACTGTCGAATTCCTCGAACATGTTCATCTTATGTCTTTCGAGGACTGATCGAAGGTCATGAATTAGTCTGCCGAATGAATTTATGAACTGATCATGTCTCTCAGTAGTCTTCGTAACGTCATGATCGATTCTGACAGTATTTCAACAAGTATAAAACAGTCGTTTTCAATGAACATGTTCAAAAATTATCGAAACTCGAATGAGGACCTAGTTTTTGACGGAAAACAGCGACTTTTGAAATGAGGATGTCCCCTCGACACTGTAAAATAATTTATCGATGAATCAAGACCGTCCAGAACTGACATTAGTGGATTTCGAGAACATTTCCTCTTTCTCGTGATTTTTAGCCAGTACTGTGAGACGAAATTCCTTTGACAGTTCCTCTCATCGAACTAATAATTACCGACGAACGGCGATCAGAGCAAAATGGAAGGAGAGAGTGAGATAGATAGGGTGGGGGTCTTCGAGGGATGATTAGTGAGTTCGAGGACTGTATATGCCAGACGCGCGAGCTATGCGTCTCTGTAAATTAGCTCTATGGTATGCGGCAGGTGGGTGAGCGGGTGGCAAGCCACAGGTTCGCAGATTGGGTCTATACTGACCCGTAATTAACGCATACTTCTCTGAAATAAGCTTCCACCCCCGCACTCCCTCACCTTGTCGATATGACAACGCGCGACTGTTAACGAGCGGATTTCCGCATCGTTGCAGCAAAGTGTAATCCGATGTCTGATAATCTATACATTAATGGAAATAGCGCTAGACATAAGAATTGAGACACTCAACGTAATATTTTATCCATCTGATATTCAGACGTCTTTAAAAGTACGCGATTCGAACGGTGTTCTTGAACATGGCCACTGGACGCCTTAATTTCCGGGTCTGTTTTAATCAGTGGAACAAAAATCATTCGTCATATGATAGTGGCATAAAAATTGAACGGAAGATTATCTATCCAATTTTCTGCAACCCCATTTTTTTTTTTTTTCATGGCATGAAAATTAAATAGTCATTATATTTTGCAATACTTGAGCAGAATCGTGGTTGGATAATTTTCGATTAAAAATTGATGTATAATATCGAGGAAAAAAATTACAAATGGAATGGAATGAGTAGAAATTTAATAATTTATGACGTCTGGTTTCAGTTTCCCCGATGATATGGGTACCAAATCAATTGGTAGGTGCGCCGGCCGGAACTGACGTAACGATCGACTGTCAGACGGAGGCTCATCCCCGGGCTATTAGTTACTGGGTATTCAAAAGCGTGATGGTATTGCCGACGAAAAAATACTCAACTGACACGACGGAAAATAGTTATCACGCCGACATGCGATTAACTATCAAAAACTTGCAGCCTGGTGACTTTGGCAATTATAGATGCATCAGCAAGAATTCGTTAGGTGAAACTGAGGGATCCATCAGGCTGTACGGTAAGCCAATTGATATAGTATCTCATAAAACATCAATAATGAACAGGGAAATTGATCAGTCAAGAGCATTTTTACCTATTATTAGATACTAGTGACTTTTCTTTCTTTTTTTTGCCAGAAACTGACGAAAACGAAAATCAAAAACCACCCTGTGCCTTCTCTTTCCCAATCATTAGTTAATGATTTTGGTAATATTGGACCAACGTTACTCGCGATTATTGTGAATTTATTATTGAAACATTGCAGCTACATGCTTCAAAGTGACTTTTATTTAATTTCAATTTCCCTGCAGTTGAACCGCAAAATTTTGAATTAACTGTTCAATAATTTTGGAAATATTGCACCGGCATTACTTGTGATTATTGTGAATTCATTATTGCAACATTGTAGCAACCTAATTCTACATAGTCATATCTCATTTATATCATGCTGCTGTCGAATAGCAAAACTTTGAAGTAACTGAATTGCAAAAAATAATAAGAAATTGGTCAAGTCGCTAAAATATTCGTGCAATATTTAGGTTAACATAGCTGCAAAATGAATGACGTTTGTATTTTTGCTTTCAGAAATTCCTAAGCCCTCGGCACCTCCGAAGGCAACGGAGATAAAAAGCGGTGCGAATAAAGAAGGTGAGCAGCTTGTCTTATCGATAATCCAAAATCGAACTCTATACAAAGAAAATGGCAAATTTTAATTAAATAATGAAAAGAAAAAAGAGAAAGGAAAAAAGGAAACAATAGCAGTTTGCGCCAGCACTCTTACTCTGAACAGTGTTTCAATTGAGTGATTCCGAAGTCGATTGGTGCGCGTCGCGAAGTCTGTTTTGCAGCAATTAATTAAGTCCGAGATAAAGTAGAGTTTGAAAACTGGTGGGAACTGGGGACTGGGTACTGAAAACTGGTGATGGCAAAAGGGAAGCAGTGAGGCGGGGGAGTTTAACAAGTAAAAGAAACTGGCGAACGGTTATGGCACCCGTTTCTTTTCACTGGCTCACTTTGACTCGGTGATTCCTCGATTTATAGAAAAGATTTCATAAATAACAGTTTGATAAAAACGATTCTGCAAGCGGTAATACAATAGGAACGAACCCGAATTTTCTCAATGTCTTTGTTTGTTCGTTCAAGTAGGGTATATTGGGTAACTACTAACTACATATCCTAAAAATAAATTCAACGAACCGCTATACTTACCCCAGTAGAAAGTTCAGACATTTTTGGACCACACATATGAGTGACTATCCCAATTACCCTCCACAAGGTAATACGTATCGGTGATTCACCGATAATCTCATAAAGGTGTTGGACGCAGCTTCTAAAAGCTCACAGTAATCAATCGGGTCGTTTCAGACTAACCGAGAAAAGACGAGAAATTATCATCGTGATTATAATTACTTACAAATATGAAACAAAATTTAGACCAGCAGTTAGCCCCAAGGTATACAATATTGCAAGAAAACATTACAAAAAGGTTGAAAAACACATTGATAATTGTAATATTGTAAGATTGTGCGTGATGTGATATTGCATTGCAATATTCTCAATAGATTGCATACCTGTTGCAATAACATTTCAATAACCGATATCACAAAAACATTGTAGCAGAATTGAATGGAAATTTGGAGCAATATTACAACCTAACATCTTGCCATCTCATACTGCGAAAAATATTATCACAATAATTCTTGCAACATTATTGAACAGTTAAACTAATGCCATAGAAAAAATCGTAGTGCAATGTCACATTGTAGAGAAACATGGAATAATTGTTTTGCAATATTGTGAAGATATTTAGTGTGTCAACATCGCAATGAAACATTACTATTATCAGAAGACAAAATCCTGCTGATTGTGAAAACTGAATCTACACTGATTCCAGCAAACCTTGTGCAACAAATTTTTATTGGCAGTTCAACATTGCAAATCTTGTACCATAATGGCAGTGTAATATTGCTGCAATGAGAAGATAAAGACATGAATAATTCTTCGAGTATCCAAAGCTCGTGAAATTTGACAAATAAATTATTTTACTAAATGGGAAACCGTTTTAAAAAAAATATAAAAAAAAATACAATCAGACAAAAGGCCTTCTCTTCTTTTGAAGCTGATGAAAAGCCAAATTTATACCTTCTCCCTTTCCTCGCCCAGTCCTAATCCCACCCAACACGTGGCACACGCATGTGTAGGTATAGGTATTATTAGGGAAGATGTAGTAGCTGCATGTGCGTCGAGGGCACCGAGGGTTGCAGAACAACACCGGGTCAGGTCCCGGCGGTTTCCACGTCGACCTATACCCCATCTGAAAACCAATCTCAATATTATACATTATTAATACGTTACACGCCACGTTATGGCCCCGTAACTATACCATATCACGCTTTGCCATTTCTACTAGTTTCTCAAACCCACCCCTTTATCGTGCCCCTAGTCTATTTTATACGAGCTGCGAGCAAGGACCGTAAAACTGAAAACTTCTTTCATTATTTTTTAATTTTTATTAACAAAAATTTCAGTACAGTAAAATAAACGGGAAGAAAACTGTGTTCATTACAGCTTACTTTCAAACATACTAAAGATCCCCAACCCACAGTGGAGTACTCGAGCCACCATCTTGGAAAAAAGATGCTCGACGCCAGTTTTTCACTGATATCTCGGTAATCGTTGATCATATCAAGTTGAAGGTGAATATCAAAAATGAAGATCACTAAATTTTCTATAAAGAAGGTTCAGTAAATTTTTCTGGATCTTCAATAGTTTCGCTGTAACTCACCGTGGAATGTGTAACTAGCTATTAACAAAATTTCAGTTTTTGGCTGTACAATGTTTAAATATTCAGCCTGCAAATACAGCAAGACCAATGGAGATACAAAAAAAAAGTATTCTTGCTTTTTCACAGATAATCAAATAAGCTTCATTTTTGGTCCTCACCTTCAGCTCGATATCATTAAAGGTTACCGAGATATCAGCGAAAATCTGGCCTCGCGCAACCGTTCTCCAAAAGTTACCATTTCTTTGCTCTATTCCTTCCAATTCGACTGGACTACTTGTTCTCAAACTGAAACAAATTTCCGAGTTCAAGTTTCCGAAGATTTTCGACTGGCTCGAACGAATTTTCGTCGAAAATATTGAAAAAATAATCGATTCGTAGTTTACGGGATTTTTAATTTCGAGTCTTTAGCCCGGTACCACCTTATACCCTATAAGCTATCGCGATGTCTTCATTTTTTCCTTTTTTTCTCCAGTCACAAACAACCGACTCTTAACCACGTCGCAGACCGGTATAAGTATATAAGGGGCAAAGTATTAAAAAGTTTTCAAATAAAAGTTTAAATACGGCATGAAACTTTGTTTTGTTGTGCACGTATATATATTTCACCTAGCTGTAGGTGTGGGGGAGAGGGGGAGGGGGCAGAAGGGCTATATACAGCTTTATATATGTGTGTATTATACGTATACCTCTATACTGTGCAGTATATAATACTGCCTCCCTTATATATACCCCAAAAAAGTCCAAACAATATGGCGGAACGCCGCACCACGCCACCCCACTGTCTCTGCGCTAAGAATATGTGAATATATTACATTCGCTCGTTGGCGACGCGCGCGCCGCTAGGTGCAATCACAACGAACCATATTTCACACTCTCTTTTGTCTTTCGACTGGATGAGGTTAGTTCACAACTTTTGGATACGCGGGATGATTCACACGATTTTCTCACCCACCTCGATCTTACATCAACCATCTTTCTCACTATCTCGCCAAAATCTCTTCGCCTATAGAACCTTCGAATCGACGATATGAATTTTCACTTATAAGACGAAAAATTTGTGCAAATAAATCATTGGAAAATATGTTAATTCATAAATAATTCTCTAAAAGTAAAAAAATTGAATACGGAAAAGCTGGCGAGACTTCCAATCGATTTATTTACGATTAAATTTTGATTTTTTTTTCAAAATGCACATTTTCGTTCTAGTCTGAAAGATTCGGAAATAAGTATAACGATTTGAGGAAAAAATCCGAAATAATTGGAAGTGTTTTTCAGAGTTAGAACATTGATATAAATAAAAATACCTTGGATCAAATCCGAGATGGTCAGGGTTAGACGTCGGTCGCGTTGTCATGTAATGTCCCATATATTTTCTCCCTCTGCGAATCGAATCCCGAAACATAGTCATAATGTGTGGAGAGAAAAAAGTTTGCAGAAGTCGTTTGAACGTCAATAAAAAGAAACTTTCCACCACAAGCTGCGAAGCTTTCCTAGTGATTAAACTGGGAAAACAAACAATTTTCGATTTTTTTTCTTCGAAAGGAGCTATTTTTTTTTTTTTTTTTTTAATATATAAGACGCAAAATCGTAGTTTCTCGGTCATTTCTTTATCAAATGAGATGAGGTAATGCTCGAAATGTGTGGTTTGCCAATAAGTATTTCAAAAGTGCAATAAATCACGTGCATCTGTGAATAATTTCACGATTTCTCCGATGATAATTGAATTTGTAAAAAAAATTTCAAAATTTTGAAAAAAATAAACTCAACTACTTTGTGCCGAAATGAAGTAGCAATCTCAAAAGTTTCGATCCGACCGGTTCTGTGGTATGGGAGAAACTCCGAATCGCGTTTTCGAGGTGAGCGTATCGTTTATAGTCGGGCTCCGTTTGTATAAAGTCTTCTTCTTCTTCTCTTCTTTCGATTGGCTATCGGATTCATATGGAGTCGTCGGTCGTGACCCACCTGCTTCATTTATATGAAGAATTAAGGAAACTACTCCTTCAGATCCGCAGCGATACGCATCGTGAGTTTTATACTCGCTTCCGCGCGTTTTTTAGGTTATAAAGATAAGCTCGCAAAATGTAGAAATAGACACATGCATAATACGATGTAAATATAAATTCGTACAATACACGATAACAAACTGCGTACACGATACATCTTTGCAATTATTTAATTCCATATTTCGCGAATGGTGACTCGGAACTTCAAATTCCCGCCCTTTCCGGGCATTTCATATTAATGGCGGGAGAATCATGCGCGAAGTTGAAATAAGTGGGGTTCGACTGTATTTGTTTTTCCTTATTTAAAATTCTGTTCTTCGCTCTCGTTTTTTTTTTTGACTGAAAAAAAAATCGATCATGAATGTTTAATAATAATTAATTGGCTAGTCGCTTTTGAGATTCGCGAGTTCTACCATTGCAACGAGTTTTTTGGTTATACAGGTAATTAGGTATACTATATATTTATATGTATTTGCATAGTATCGCGGAGCTCCTAGTAAGTGTGTGTGCCTACCAGCGGCGGCATCTCGAGATAATTGAATTTTAAATGCAGCTAATTAGGTCAGGTGTGAAGCTGCGCTAGTTGCGAGGTTTCTGTAGACTTCAGTAGCCCGGTGCTACTGCAATGGCGCGGGTGCAACGCGTTGGAAATCATTCGAGTCAACAGCATTGCAGCTGCCTTTGATGCGCGCGGGGTCGCGCTCAGCGCCTTGGTAATTTCCAATTTCTGACTTTGAGGTGAAATTAGTCGCGTTTCACCTCCACTCATAGCCAACGTCTGAAAAAAAAACCGAAAAAAAAAAAACGGAAGAAAATAATAACGAAATTTAACTGACAAAAAATTATTCACGCAAAAAACCAAAATCATTGTTTTCTGTTTTTTTTTTACTCTCTTCATTCCTCTTCAAATTTTCATTCCTTTCGTTAAAACTTCGAAAGAAATGAAAAACTATAAGGAGCGTAGGTGAGAGAAGAGGAAAAAAAAAAAAAGGAAAATAAAAGCAAAAAGCAAATGAGTGGGTGTTTTCAGAAACGAGAAGGTAAAGCAGTGGGGTAGTCCTCGTTGGAATATGGCCCCCAGGTTGAGCGTCAAGTTAAAGTACACTCAGGTTGGTGTGAGGGGATGGTGAGAGAGGAGTGCGGAATTATCGCCGTGAAAACTTTCAATCTGCCGCATAAAAAGGAAACAGCTCTCGCGGGGATTTCCGGTTACGGACACACGCAGCAACGTAGCCGGGCGATGAATTGTTGAATTTTTTTTTTTTAATCCTACTCGCCTAACAACGTTGTTAAGCTCTGGCAATCGCGTGGTGCACCAGGAGAAATAAATATTATAGTATATATATATACATACACCTATATGTATATAACAGGTATATATGGGTATATGAATATATATGGCTGTGGAAATGTGTGCGAAAAAGGTGTGATCACAAGCTTGTGTGTTGCGTAGAAAGAGGCGCGAATTTTTTCACAACGTAGGTGTACCTTTATCGGTTTCCAGAAATTAGAGATAATCCTCACCAGAACTTCCTGTGCTGGTGAGGATAGATAGATAAATAAATATCCCGAAGAGAAGGCGAAAATAAAAATGAACAAAAAGGAAACGAAATTAAAGAAACAAAAAAACAAAATTAAATTAACGAGTGAACGAAGTAGACAACAATTACGATATAGTACCTGAATACAGGGTACAGTATGTAGATAGGCCTTTACCAAAAATTCGATAGACATCCAGTTCTCGAAGAATTTTTATATTTGTAAACTATAGAAAATGAAGCGTCTAATAACAAGAAATCGAATGAAGTTTAGAAAAAAAGAACCGGTAAGGCACAAGAAATTGAGTAAATTTTGGTGAGACCTGATTGGACACTAGAATTTTAATCAAGTTTAGAAAGATCTGATAGAACACAAAAGATACGATAAATATAAGAAGTGCACACGCACAAACATATTGAACAAGCTTTGGAAAAGACCTGATTTAAGTCACTAAAAATTGCATAAGTTTTCGAAAGACCAGAATAGACACAAGAGATTTGACGATATTATACGAAAAAAAAAAAAAAAACGCAAAGACCCAATCAAAGACAAGCAATGGAATGGATTTTCGAAAGTTTTGATTTGAAAGAAGAAATTAAATCATTCATAGAAATTCTAGATAAAAAACAAGAGATTTGACCATCACAAGCAAGGCCGCAAAGACCCGATTAGCCAAAGTAAAAAATCCTCATCTAAAATCAGCCGCCAATTATAAAATCAATTAACTTCTTTTCTCCGTTCAAGATGTATGTGTCAAACTAATCTGGACTTAAATAAACTCCACCATAATAACAAAATGAAAATAACGAAAAAATATATATATATATATTAATTATCAAATCTCCAATGCAAAAATAATGTCGATGAAAGAATATGGGACTCGATTACCGTTACGATAAACTGCGATACTAATATAAATTGTAGGTATAAAAATTCGCTAAAATTTCTTCCCAAAGCCTCTCCTCTGCCTTTTTCTGCTCCTCTGCCATTTAGGTTTGTGTACCCCGTTTCTTTACAATTGCCTCTAATTCTCGTCTATAAATCCAGCTATCTGTCCAAGTCCGGAGTAGTATGGTGTGGAATAGCACGTAAATCGTAAATCGCTAAATTTATTTGAATAAAGTATGTCCAGCCAATAGGTAAGAGAAATGAAAAATAAAAAAAGGTAATAATTTCAATCAAGAAATGTCAATAAATGGGAAGGAAAAAATGAACGAAATCGAAAAGGTAATTTGTAATTAGGGGCTAGGAAATAGAGAGTAAATGTTGTCGTAGAGCTGGTTGGGTAAGGAAAGCTTAAAAGTAACTAGTTAACCCCCAGTAGATGAGGCCCTGATGTAATTGCAGGACATAAGAGCACCCCCGCGCCTCCAAAAAGACAGACAACTGTATGGCCTGCACCGTACAACCCCCAGTACCCAAGGCGAACGGAGAGGCCGCCAAACAACGAGGAGAAGATCGAACGGGCTGAACAGAAGCCCAAAGGTCACGCAAGCACAGGTGAGATTGAGAACACTTGGATCACGACGAGGGGATGGTACGACGCCGTTTGACAAAAAAAAAAAAAGAGATTAAAAAAATTATTTCTCACATGTCTTTGGGAGAAAAAAAAAATCTTTCCGAACGAAAGTCTTGAAGTCTTTTTCCGATAAGAGGAAAGATTTTTTTTTTTTTTCTTTCTTACCGCATCAAAATCCGTGTCTTCCCCTCGCTGGATCGAACCCTGGTTGAAGAATTGTTGCAAAAAAAAAAGAATTGTTACAGTCCATTATTATATAATATGTCGCGCAAATTACACCTCTATTCGCTATTCCGCACCATGCACTCTGCTCTGTATCTGTATATAATTATTTATTTATTTATTTTTATACCCTTATTTCCTCAACTCTACTATGCAGCCTCTTGATCTCTCCGAGCTTCCTAGTCCCCGCCTATACTATATTCCTCTTCACGTTAAGCGGAGGGAAAAGAACGCACGTTTTTTCTCGTCGTAAAAACCGAGGCAACTGCAGCCGAGCAGAAACCATATCTTTTACGATTACTCACTCATTCATTTATTTAAATGTATTCATTTATCCGTATTCGCAATAGTGGAATAGACGGCCTTTGGAAAAATGATCGAATTCGCTCGAAATTTGTTCGACCTGAACCATGTCGATCATCGCTTTAGGGACTGCGTATGAAATAATTTAAACTGTGTTGTTGATAACCTCGCGACAGTTATAGCAGATTGTTTTCATAAATATCGCAAAAACGGTGGCTCCTACGATGAAAACTGTAGTTATCAAAATTGTAGAGAACTAAATTTTCTACAAAATAGATCCCATACCTTTTTCGTAGGAATGTTAGTTCTTCTCTAATTTCGGTGAGAAGACGGCCCTTTTCCACCGCACCAGAAACACCTCGAAGGTTTGACTTCGCGCCACGATTAGACAAATTCTATTATCGCCAGAAAAAAAAGTATTCGACTGTTTTTGTGGATAATTTGGTTTTCTATATTTTTGATTATCACACTTTTCGCTGTAGGAGCCATTGTTCATGAAATATCACAGATATCACAGAATTGCAGCTTAGTTCAGCTTCTAACGAAAGACTAACTATATCGTGAAAATTGTTAAAGTATCGCCAGGATATGTTTGGTGGTAGTTTAAAGTGACTCGCCCAGTGTACAAATAAAGGTAACAGCAGCTGATCGACGAGGGTTGTGTATGTGTCGATAGAAAAGGAAAGTAAAGAAAAGAAGCCAATGAAAGGAAGAAATCACGAAGCAATAGAGGCCCGCGAGTTGATCACAAGGTGTTTTGACCGCTTTGAAGTCGATGCAGTGTGGCGGTAGTAGCATGCCGCCATGTTTTCTCATTTTATTTCTCATTCGGTATATCAAAGTGTCAAAAGGTCCACATTTACTACTACAGTGTATCCACACGCATACCCACACGTCTGTACATGGCCCGGGTCATTCTTTTTTGCCGTTCCATTCCACATTCCACATTTCACGTTTCACCAAACTGCCTCCCTTATACACACGCGTTCGCGCCGCTACGTGTTGCGTAGTATTTCGTTTTGCTGAAAGCTTTGAATTCTGGGTCTGACTCACAATCGGAAACACCAACTGGCCAGTACCTACCACTATAATATAGTCCGACAAAAATCTCCCTGTAGTTCGATAACTCAACTAGTTTTCGAACCCGATGAAATTCGGAAAAGGAAAAGCACGGCGACTCTTCTCTCCATCGTACAAGTACTAGTCGAACTTCGAAAGTACCAAGTAGCAAGGAGCGAGCATTAAACAGAGAGCAGCAAGCACTGGGAACTCAGGGTTGTACCTTCATTCAGTCCAGTTTCAACGGACTCGCTATTCTCCCTCTCATGACATTCTGCTAAGAAACACCTTCGAAAACAATCGTATTTCCGTTACTCTTGCCTTCCTGTTTCTCTGACCCTTTTCATCCAGATGTTCACAAGTGGCGTTAGTTAGACTCTCGATAGAGAAGCAATAGTCAAACGTTGGTGACGCAGTTTTGAGTGCTCCTCTTGATCTCTGGGATCGATAGTGTCGTTGAAGGAACAGGATCCCTTTGTTTCTTCCTTTTTGAGATGAGAACTTGATCATCAGGTCAAGGCACAATGAGCGAACGTTGACGTCGTTAGCCTTGAAGTTGCAACCGGATCAGGGCTGAGCCTCTGCAAATATTAAATACACTAGCCGTTGAGTTGAGTTTCGTACATTTGCATAGGCTGAAATATGTATGGAGAGGCCGTCGGTACATTTAGTAGGAAATTACGTAGGAGCACCACGCGCGGTCTGTATAGCAGCCTGTTAATATTAACTACACAACCCTCGAGTATTACCTACCAACCTAACCGAACCTTGCCTCGCTTCGTCTACCTTTACCGGGCTAAAGGAATAACCGCCTTTACCTCCACACACACAATACTCTTGAGCGGTCCACGTTCTGGTTTTAGGATCCTTAGGCCATTTCACCGCGTTACCAGGTGGATGCGAACAGTCTACTTTCCGCTGAACGCGTCGTGCTGCCTTTCAAATGATTCACCCCTACTTTAGAGACCGAGTTAGCATAGTGGCCTTTCTTGTTGAGGTTCATAAATAATGTCCCGGGATTATTTGATGCGTAGGAAACACGTCCCAGTCAATTTCCGGTCATGGAATAACCGGGAGGAAATTTTTAGTGCCAACAACTAGATTTGGTTCAAAGGATTTGGAATTGATATGGGTACGTAGAGGCGTAGAGACAACACCCAAAGGACGATGAGGGAAAATTAGAGTACGATAAGAACGGAATAAAATAAAAGCAACGTGCCTACTATTGAGAGAGGAAGGAGAATGAGCCAAAGGAAACGGAGAACAGGGGAAACCCCTAACGACGAGGACTCGGGAGACCGGACCAGGACAAAGACAGGCGCAAGTGTGACTGTTTGGGCGTGGTATTTCCGTGCGAAAGTTTCTTTGGGCTCAAAACGGTTCTCGACCGTTCCCTTGTCACTCGTACAGCTAAAGCTACACTCCTACAGGCTAAACTGTGCTTTTCGTGATCCCTTACTTTTAGTGTATTACCTATGAACGTCGCCAAATCGTAGATCACAAGCCGTGTAATTTACCGTATCGAAAGTTCATCCGGCAGATCGATATCAAGAGTTTTTTTCCTAACGCGCGCGAGACTCGACTGTCTCAAAACCGTAGAGTTTCACGTATTCGAGCGTGAATAAAAAACATTAAAGGATCAACGATTCATTTTTGGGTTCAGGGTCAACATAGCTTCAATTTGAGACCAAAATCCACACAATTGGTCAACGGAAAGCCGGTTTATGATGACTTATTAAAATTGAGTAGGCAAGTTCCACGATGAATTCGACGTGTCCGTCAACATCAGCTAATACCTGTCAAAAGCTGTATGGACAAAGAACTATAAAGAGAGGACCTGGTCGAGTCTAAAGTTACATAGGGCTAAAATTAGGGGGAGCATCTCGTTCTCAAATTTACTTATGCGTCGTTTGTTTTCTATGAACAAACTATGATCGAGCCTATCAACTACCACACATGCGCGCAGCTGAAGAGCAAAGAATAAGAAGAATTATTTTTAGAAAACTTCATAAATAATATTTGTTATAAAATTAGACACAGATTAGAATTAGAAGATTGTTAAAATTAGCCTCTATGTTCCATAGAACAAATATGAATGTTACCTATTTAACTAATCGTTCAGTTTGAAAGCTCGCGTCTTTGAAGTTATGTTGATTACGTGTCTTATTTTTACAATTATTTTCAATTTTTAGACAAGTTTCAATAACTGCAGATAGGCAATAGTGTAGAACACAGAAAACATCATGTTTCATGGAATTGCTTTGCTCCGCCTGTGATAGGATAGCCAATGAAAACTGCGCTTCGAAACTGCTGAGTTTTCAAATATACAGCTTCCTCGGAACTAGCAGGATTCATTGAAGATATTGCGTATTGATACGGATAATATCTGAGTTTCGATTACACCATATTCCTATACTTTTTTATTCGAGAAAAAATCAGTAACGTCAAATTCACAAAACTTTTATTATGTACAGAACAAAACAAAATAATCAAATCTCAGCACAAAAGCCCGAATAGAATTTCTTCTTTAATTTTTCATCGTGACATTTAGACGAGCGCACTGAGCCTTTGATGAGGCTAGCACTTTACGATGAAGCAGTCCTGCGGAGCCCATGCAGCAGACTTCGAAGGATTTCCGGGGCTTCAAAAGTTAACAGAACAACTTGAAACTTACAGAACTTATTCAAAATAGAGTTACAAAATTAGCATTGAGTTCTACGTTTTGATTAGAAAGTAGGCCATAATGAACATATATGCTTTTAACTGGTTACTTTTCTATTTTGTTTCATTGGACTAAAACCAGCAAAGAAAACCTGTCAAAAAGAATAGTTTCGAGAGTGCATCGTGCGATCTGACAAATGTGCCATACGAGGGTCAGGTTCGGTTGAATTAGAGCCGGAAGTCTCGATTTGCGCCGTGATTTGCAGCCTTCAAAGAGTTAACCTGGCTATCGCGGACCCAGCTTACCGTAGGGGTGGGAGAGGGAGTTGGGCGGTGGGACGCCCCTCAGGTCGGAAGGGGATATAGGGCAGAGAGGGTCTCGTCGACTCTGGAGGAAATTGGCGCTATCATAACGACGCTAAGGTTGAGCGTGAATAAATTTTCCATCTCGTCTCTAAATTTGATCCCACCGCTGTCACTACAACCAGTAACAAAACTCGACTCAGTACGCATCTGTGCATAATTCTGCATCGAAAATTACAAACAACAATTCTATTGTCTCAAGGCGACAGACTGCACCTGTGGCGACATTCGTAAAGTGGTTTGCTAGACTAGAAAGAGTGAGTTACCGACCTAGAGAGACGGAGGACGCTTCCTTTCGAGTTACGACTTGCGCCCGGGTTAACTCCGTGAACAACGACCTACTCCTGAGGATAGTCTGCCCGTAGATACGAGCTGCTCTCCAGTCCTCATTCTCTGTTCCTCCATCCGGTCTCAGTTCAGTGCCATTTTAATTATTCCTAAGGATAGTGCCGGATTATAATGAAGAAAACATGGTTCATTGAGCTTCAAAATAGGTATACAATATGATATGGCATGACTATGGTCTATGTATGTGTGTCTTCAACGTGCTCCCCGACGAGGGCACGTTCAAAAATGAATTTCCGCAAGTGAAGTTATCGTTAGTAAGGGAAACTCGGGGGTCGGACACACCCAAATCCAACAGGATTTCTAAAGAGCTTGCAATAACGCGCAACTGTGAATTACGGTCCTCGTCCCTCCCGAGTCCACCAGCTGTTAGTTCCTTGCAGAACGCGGAGGCACATCGATAAATGTACCTACTAATATGTACTAGTTGGAAAAGTAATCGTTGAAGTGTTCACATAACGATATGACCTTCTTTAGACAGTACCAAGCCCGAAAGTCGACCTTTTTAAACCAAATAACAAAGTACTCCTCGTCTTCTCAACCAGATTACCAAGTTTCGAGTAGAATTAATGCACGTTGAACAAGTGGCGCCCTAAATTCAACATAGTATATCTATCCTCCTGCAGTGCATGAGTCACGAAAGTAATCCTACTAGCGTCTGCCCGCCTTTCCAGGTACAGTTTCTAATCTAAGTATCGCGCATGTCGCAGGACAGGTAGGTACATATATACATGCATATACGTTTGAAGATCTCCGTCGTGCATGAATACGTAATTCTAACGCATAGCGACGAAACCCGAGAGCATCCCTCAACGAAGAAGGAAAGGAAACTGAGAAGGAGAGGTCGTATAATGTTTTTTTAACGCCGGTCCCACGTCTCCACACGGGTTAAGCCGGAGCTTAGAGATGTGGCGACGAATCGCCGAGGGAAAAGGCGAAGACGAAGGGTATGAAGAATAAGGAAATACGGTGGGGGTGGAAAAAAGGAAGAAAAAGTCCAAGAGAAAGGCAGGTTTCTTCCAGAAGGAAAGGGATGGCTATGGGGTGAGAGTTGGATAAGGTGAAGCCAATAGGTTGCGAGAATATAAGGTAGGAGAAGAGAAGAGTAGCAAAGAAGAGAAGAGAAGAGAAGAGAAGAGAAAAGAGAGTAGCTATACTGAGCTTCGGGTTGAAGGCGATCCACGTATCTCCTATATACTAGGTTCCTTTTGCTCGCGCCTGCACATCCACGGTTGAGCAGGTTTACCACCCGCCATAACTGACGGTGGCCGAAGCCCCAGGATCTCGTAAGTTCCCATACACGGTTCCGAACCAGCATGCCTGAGCTCGTCGTATATTACATCCATGTATGTACTTACGATCGCCCCCACTAGATACACGTACGAACATACGTCGTTCGTAGAGTCTGCAGACTGCTTTGAAGATACGCCAACTCGCGAATGGAATATACTATATTTATATTTATATCCTATGTAGACCGTTAATTCAACCTGGTCCGATACCCGGAAGAGGAACCACTCCATATTTCAATACGGCGATAAAAGACACTTCGAAATCATTTCGAATCAAAATTTCTCTGAGTTGACAAAATCCGCCCCTGACAGCACTTACTTGAGGATTTCCGTATGAGATATGATTCGGACCGAGCTGCACTTTGGTACACTTCTCAAGTTCAGCATTGATAAGGACCTCTGTGACCTCAGAGCAAATTAAGGAGTTTTTTCATAACGATAGGTACAAAGAATCAGTTTTCGGCGAATAACTGAAGAACGGTAGCTCTCACGAGAAAATATGTTGATTTCAAAGATATAGAAGATTAAATTCTGAACAAAAAATATCTGTTATTTTTTTTCGTCCGAATGATAGTTTTCGTCTAATTTCGACGAGAAGTTGAACCTTCGAGAACGCCTGTCAGCTAGGAGCTCTCTCGGCGTGGCAAATTCCGATTGTGGAACGTGAAACGCACCCCCAGATTCGATCATACTGAGTCAAAAAATATCCATATTAAGAGTGATTGGAACAAGGAATACCAGAAACGTGGCCAATGTGAAAACATCACTTCTCGGGTTCTGTCGAGGGGTTAGCCGTTTCCCAATATTGTATCAACCGGATTTCGTGACTCCAATGATTGCACTAAAATCTCACCGCACGAATTGACTAGGATTTTAATTGGGATTCGTCGATTTCTTCAAGATCCCAGCAGAATTGCAATAGGATTTCGTCACGGTCTCTCCACCACTCCGCTGCTGTGTCGATGATTGTTCCAAAAGTCGATGATTCTCAAAGGTCGTTTTTTTCCATCAACCGAACTCCATTGCACCGCGGCAAATCGGTTTTAAAACTCCAATTAATTTCCTCGGAGAATGAAAATCCCCGCAGGTTGTTCAGCCCGGAACGTCGCGTAGTAGGGATGAAAACGAGGTCGGGGTAAAGTTGGGCGACTCTTAAGCCAGGAGGTCGGCTTGATACCCTTTATGGATACAGATAGCGTGAAGCGAAGCAAGTCCCAGTCCACATGGGTGCGGGCTTGTGGCATCCGGCAGCCCCTGCACTACCCTGGGTGGCTGCACTCCGTATCCGTTAAGCTTTTGCGACTTAGGTGACTAGCTGAAGACAACGGTGAAAACAAGTCGGACTTAAGTAGATTTCCATGGAGTTAGGTAGTTACTTCTCTCCCCCGGCTTCGTCTTAACTGGCCCTATCAACTAAAAAAATGAATGAATAAAATTTATAATTGCGTCAAATTTTCATTTCTCACAAAATTCAGAGCTAGTATTACACTGTCAGCACTTACAAGCTTAATACGTATTGTTATCGTTGTTCTTGTTCTTGTTCTTGCAACGGCGATAATACCCGTAATAATTATCACCTTGATCACTGTAATTCGCGGAGTTAGACATTTCTCCAGTCAACAGAGCTGGTTGAGCTTCTCTTCGTTCCACATTATGCGAAATTATCATGGTATTCATACATACATGCATAATATCCTACCCTATGAATACACACTTGTGGTATATGCAGTATATTGCAATATACCGAATAGCAGTGGGTATATATGGTAATGTCCACACTTATTGTTGGTGGGACGCTCCCCAGGCAAGGGAAAGTTGGTGTTTGTTGAGAATTTACTCCTTCCAACTGCTGTCCTTTTCTCATTCTGTTCTCCCGGTCTCTTTCTACTTCCTGAACTCACCCACCAGCTCTTTACCCCGACCCTTAGATACCAATTCCCGGCTTTTCTCCCCGCCAGTTATAAGTTACAACTTCTAAGTTATTATAACTTGTTATAACTCGCTATACGTGACGCTAAATAATGCCTTTTGGATATAGCTACGTGTAGGTATGCGTGCGTCATGACGCTTTGTACTAAATTCATTTCGCCTTTGTTCGAAGAAAAAAAATTTTCTCAAAATTCTACAATTTTTAGAGAAATTGAATAGAAAATTTTCAGAATGTAGTACTGTGCACAATGTGCGGATACACGGTCGCTAATATCCCGCTCTTATCCACCCATCAGAATCCCCGTTTGCTAGGCGTTGTAGGCTAGACATGACAGACAACTCGAGGCGAGACTTGCCCATTAATTACAGGAACAACTCAGCCTCGGTACCTACGCCCTTCAGGCTCCACTCTCTACCCAGTGTACAGTCTCACCTTCATCCAGTCGAGAGCAGCGTGCATTAGCGAAGAGAAACATAAATTATTCTCAACTCTGCGATACGGGATGCAGAAACACTGGTGATATTAAACGCTGATCTTACTCACCATAAAGTTACATCATGATACACGAATTCACGTATTCCAAGGTGGGAAGAATTAACGGTCATTTTTTCAAAACTTAACCCGACGAACAAATTGTCGTTTAAATTTTCATCCAATGACCTACATTTGCTATATCAACGAACATGTATTGGCCTTGCGTCACCATTGTGGTGCTTGACTCGGTGGCGCCATCTGGAACAGTTTTTTGAACACAGAAGACTAGATATTCTCAGACTGTGTTATTTTATAATTGTAGAACAATATCCAGTCCTCGCGATTTATTCTTATAACATATGTATGTACACCAAGCGTGTCTGATTCTGACCGGTATGAAGTTGGCACCACAGTCTTCTGTCTCTTTTCTTCTCTATGCAGCCATGAAAGATAAAAGAAGACAGAAGACTGTGGTGCCAACTTTATACCGGTCAGAATCAAACATGCCAAGCGTACATATGTTGCGCGTAAGTAGGTACTTAAATACGAGAAGGCTGCAGGTTATAAGAGTGTCATGGCGGTTGGAATTATATTCAAGAGTCCAGGCCGCAGTATGCACACGTATATTATAGACACAAGTATCCTGAGGAATAGGAAGAGAAAAAGAAGAAGAGGAGGAGGTTGCGAAAGGCTGACGAGATTAAAATTGGCGACACTCGTGAAATAATCGAGGCGTTAAACAGGCGGGATCTTTTTGATGAAGAAAACTAAGTAAATATACAGCAAAGCTCTAAGCGCGTACCTGGCTAACTTTATTTCATTAAAATGACTCGAAAATAATCCTGAGAACCTAAAATAGCGAGAGTGCAAGCAGGCAGGCTCAAGCGAGCGTGAATTTTGAACCGACGTACTTTTTTCCCGCGCTACGAAAAAGGCGGAAGTTTAACTCACCAAAATGATTTTTATTAGGTGAATTTCAGTCAAACAGTAGCAAAACGGTTTCACTGAGGCTTGAAAGACTTCCAAGTGGCGCGAAGTGCCGCCAGGCGTCACTAGGTGGTGACACTTTCTCGCTACTAGAGTAACTCGGCCTACTGATTACCCCGAGTTAGAATGCGGATGAAATTTCATAGAATTTTAGTTCATTCAAGAAACATTCATGACTCGTACCATGCAAAGATGACAATTTTTGAAATGCGCGGCTAACCGTTTGATTCGAACGACGGAACTAGGCTTTTAGGACTTCAGGATTCGATATACCTTCACCCATATATACCCAGGATCCATACGTCGTAGTGCACATATACTATCCATGTTTTCTTGGGGTAAGACTAAATACCCCTTAGGGACGTTGAGTGGAGAGAGAAAGGGGGTTGAGAGGAGCCAATGTCTTAAAGACACTCTACCTATGGAGACCTTCAGCTCTTGGGAGATCCGATGCCGACGAGGGTTGCTCCAGCTATTATGTACTGAATTTTACAAATTTCATTCATGTCTCAAAGCATCGAGCTAAAGGCCAAACATAACGGGAAAAGAGGGACGTTTTTTTTCTCTTGTTTCATTCATTTCTTTTTTTTTTTTCTTTTCCTTCTCTGATAATGAATTCGTGGACGTTGTAGCTAGTATCGAAATTCGTTTGAAAAGATTGAAGATGCGAAAGACGAGTATGATAAGTATAGAGACACATCAATCGAGGGTAGGTAGGTACTGGGGGTAGAATATTTGATTGAGGTTACGAGTCGGTGCTACCCGACTAGGGGGAGGCAGGCAGGGACAACTTTTTTACACCCATCGGAGCCTCGATCCGCCTTAGGTATAAAGCTGTTACTTTCAATTTATTGATAATTTATCTAAAAAGCAGCTCTGACCATGGACTCCTTACCCTTCCTTACCCTCAACCCTGTGCGAGAAAATGAAAAAAAGTTCGGTCCCTATTACATCGGGCCTGAATTTATTGCTATTCAATAAATAAGTTCCGATCACGAATAGGTATACCAAACTCCTCGCGGGTTACGGATCTTTATATCTACTTATGTAGTTTGATCTGAAATATACACTCTACCACCATTTTTTGATTATACAACCCCTCGACGGTGGGAATATGAGATTAGAGTTCAGACAGAAGTCACTAAAAACTAAGGGAAAAGTATTATAATAGCTGGTCGAAAGTCTTCTCAGGTCATAGAAAAGTTCTTCGAAGTACTTTTGAGCCCCTGGAATTCACCGAGAGTCATTCCACCATCAAGGACTAAATGGAAATCGCGTATAGTCGTTTCAAAAGTCACTAAAAACCTACCTCACACTCCAACAAGTATTACCAATAATTTGAAAGTACTTCTTGATTGACGGACAAGTCACTCATTAGTCACCTGCCATCCATAGAAGTCATGGACGTCATTCGTCTTACTCAATACGTAATGCAACCTGTTTTGGAACATATTTTGGGATTCTTCTGGTGACCATAACGTATTATGGTCCAATTCACTTTGATTTCACTTCGTCCAGTCATGTCAGCTCGTTGTACCAGATACATTGAGTCGTTTCAAGTCACTCAGATTTCCTGAGGCACTTCTAGTGAAGGGAGAGATACACATAGTCATTGAAAAATGAGAGAGCAGCTATGAGTCATTCGTGGTGGAGTTTTTCAGCTCATTTAAAGATGAGAGGAATAGAGGAAAGCCACACATGACCGTTCGAAAAATTTTTCTTAAGAAATCAATAAAAGCTGTTCAATTCCTTGGCCAGAGTAAAAGTCCCCTTTTAGATTCGTTGTTCGTGAGAGGAGAGAAATCAGCATTTCCAGAGGTAACGATATCGAGTTGACGATTGCTGTTGTTGTTGTTGCTACTGCAATTACGCGCTTACACAGGGTTCCTGAAATGTCCATGTCGTTCAGGAGCTGGGAAGTTTGAACGAACGTTTGGTAGTAGGAATGGCCGTCGTTAGGCGAGCGAGGCGAGAAATAGAAGGCGACCTTAGCAACGTGAGGGGAAAATCCATTTTCAATAACACCGAAGTCAGTTCACCATAGAGGTCGCTGCCTGGGACCCCATAACATAAAAAGAACGCGAGACGTGGTGAAAATAGCTGATCTGGCCACTGGCTTCGGTCTGTCGTTCCTACAGCTTTTCTTTCACCACTCAAGGCACGTGTGTGTATATATGTATAATAGTGTTACGAGACTAATACATCGATGCCCACTCTATCCGTCCATAGGCAATTATTCCCAGTTGCAAATTCACTGTTGCGAATAGTCTGATGGTTCCAGAGGTATATATGTAGACATTCATCATGCGGTCTGTTCATTTTACCTGTTTTACTTACTGAAGTATGCTTTGGAATACAAAGAGATTATAGTAGCGACTAACATTATTCGAGCACGATCATCACACATTCAATTAATTTATTAATCAAGAAACTCCGGTATATTATTCTCGAGTTCAGAGGTTGACCTAGTTCAAAACTGTGGTTCACCACCTGTACACATGACCATAAAATCCATGGAGACCTCAGCAGACTCGAGTGAACAGTCCGCAGAGAGGATATTGGCTTCCATTTGGGTTGTACTAGTCGCCTTCGACTTCAAATCACTTTCAATCACTCAAAGTTCGTTTCCCATCTTCCAGTAACTACGTGCAACTTTTACTCCAATTTCAAATCATTCTCAAATCACTGGAATTGCCTCACGAAATGTTTCACTGATTCTGAGTGCCTGTGGTTCACCACATGATCATAAAATCCATGGAGACCATCGCAGACGTGAGTCAGCAGTCCGCAGAGAGGATTTTGGCTTTCATTTAGGTTGTACCAGTCGCCTTCGACATCAAATCACTTCCAATATGAGTCAAAGTTGGTTTCCAATTTTCTAGTGACTTCGTGTAACTTTTTCTCCAATTTCGAATCATTTGAAAATCACTGGAACTGCCTCAGAGAACCTTACACCGATTCTAAGTCACTCGAGGTATCAAAATCAGCTTCAAAAACAGAAACACATGATCTAAAACAGACCCAAGGATGTCAAAGTCAGTTACAAAACGCTGAAACGTGTTCTGAAAAAGGGTGCATCATGTATTGAACGGGACGAAGGACGTCCATGACTTTCATGGATGGCAGATAATGACTGACGAGTGATTTCTCCGTCAGTCTAGAATGATTATCGAATAATTGATAATTCCCATCACCTTATACGGTTCCTAGTGAGTCCTTGATGGTGAAATGACTTCGAGTGAATTCCAAACTATTTAGAAAAACTTCCCATGACCTTAGCGGATTTTTGACCAGCTATTATCGGAGTTTCCTCTGAGTTCTCAGTGGCTTTTAGAGATTTTCGGTAACCTTATAAACTTCTGAACCTTTCAGAGGTGACTTCAGATGATTTCCGATAGAACCGTACGAGTGACTTCCCGTCTGAATAGAACTCCCGAGTCCATAATATCGAGGAAAAGAAGTCGCGCGAAGGGTACACCTTGTGTATACACAATATATATCCTCCGGAATCGAGGGAGGAAAAGCGAGCGTGTAGGCATAATAGATTACACTCTATCACGGCCAATATGTCAGTCGAACGGCATACCCACGTGTGCGGGGTGGCCAGTGGTACTACCAGCAGGGAAAAGTCGCGCATTATATTGACCAATAAAATAGCGATATTTTAACAGTGACATACAGCCCCTTCAGAACGAAAATATATAACACCAGTTTCGAAAAATTATTTACCCGAATATAAATTTCTATGTACGTGTGTGCGTGTCATGTGCTTCTTCGTCCAACTTCTTATTCTGTTATTTTTTGGTTTCAGGAAGTGCGTACATCGTGAGATGGAGTGCTCCTCAGCTGATGATAGTAGCTGTCCAGTACATACTGACGGGTCCTTACATGCCACCGTACATACCGCAGAACGCGAATTAAGGATATATTGAAATAGGAAATAAAGGACATATGTGCCACCGCGGTATGGACTGCCCTGATCATTCTGCAGCACACCGTTAACTGGGACTGATCAGTAGAATCTAAAATCGTGTCGTCGTCGTCATCATCATCAACAACTGCCACACCTTGACGATAGTGAAAAACAGTCGTTATCAACCATTCGTATCGGCGAAAGCTCAGACAGTGTGTAAATGTAGGGTAACTATATATGTGTAAGGGTACCGAGTTTGGATGGGGTACTGATACAGAATCTATTGTCATGTATTTCAAATTACCATCAGAGTGCAGTTATTAAGGTAACGTTCAGATCATTAGAGGAATATATAGCAACTGTTGAAGAAACTTTATCGATTCACTATGATAGGCCTTTTCCGTGAGTGATTTACAACGAAGTTAACATCTTCTGGGTTTTCAAATCTGGTCAAAACTCGCCGGAGGCATATTCCGGCTTTTTACTCCATGATCGGTTAGTTGTGTGTATAGATATATATCAATATATATATCTATATATATTTATATGTATATGTGTGAAGGAAGGATGAAAAAGAGGGTGAAGTTCGGTCTCTAACAGTTCATTGAAACTAGTCCCGGTTAATTCAGGAATCCGAGGGTTGCAGGAGGCCAAAGAAGAGGGATACAACGCGCCCCTGCCTTGCAGGCAAGAACCGCCTGCGGGGCATTGGGCCAAACCAACACAGCTAATCGCTCGTCGCTAATAGCTAATCGCTAATCGTTATTACAACCTACCCTTCCCCACAGGGTGCTGAGAAATCCGCAGATTCGAACCGCTCAAACTTTATTTGCCGCAAGTCATTTCCAACATTCTCTCTATTGGATTTACTGCTTTAAACTCTTGTATTAGGTATGTGTTGGACGTACGTGTATCAAAAGGTTCAGACTTTCGTTCCTTCATTCAAACACTTGTCAATTAGGCCACTCACTCCACGATTTCGTCTGAAATGAAGAATTAAATTCAACTGAGCTGCCGCTGCCGTACAAGACGTTAGTTTTTGACAATTATCTCAAAAACGTTAGCATCTACGATGAAAACTTCAACTATACAAAATATAGAGCACTAAATTCTCTACAGAAAACGTTTCATCCTTTATTTTGTAGGAATGATAGTTTCTCTTCAATTTTGGCGAGAAGTTGAACCTTCGAGAGGGCCACTCTGCTGGAGTCTGCTATGCGATGAATTTAGACGAAAACTATCAATCCCACGAAAAATCGCTACAGAATTTTTTTTGTAGAAAATTTATCCCTCTATATTTTTAATAATTATATCTTTTGTCGTAGCAGCTACTATTTCTCAGATATTCACGAAAAACTAACTCAGTGATTGACAATGCAGATCTCGAGGTATGAACCAAATTGCAGCTTAATTCAAATTCCTCCAAACTTTCGGCTTATAATGGTCTGAAGTGACTGGCCTAAGACGAATTTTTACGTAATAGGTCAATAGCTAGTACATTTTACCCGATATATTCATTCTATTCGATTGTTTTGTATATAAGAAATATTTAATGGTGGGAATATGGGACTTATAGGATAGTTGAAAGAAAGGCCTACTCTGAGAAGAACATTTTAGTCAGTACCAGTATGCTTTTTTCATGCAGAAATCACGAATTCCTTTTCCTGCGGGATAGGTACACGTGAGACACTTTTTCGAATGATCCTTCATAGGCGAAGGGAATACTCCATTGATCTTATCACGTAGTGGTTATATTAGAATCGATTGAGTCGATGTTATACTTCTTAATCTATAATCTGGGAAATGAGGGAATAAAAATCGACTTGTGCTTCGTTTCCATAATCCATGAAACTCCGATTACTATCAAGAGGTTAATTGCTCTTGAAGTCTGGTACGCACTAGCGTGTAAAATCCTATTGAATATACCTAGATGAAAAATATATGTTTGAAAATTTCAGGAAATTTCACGATATCCTGTGATATCTTTAGAATTTCAGTGAAATCCTACGGAAATCTGATGAAATTCCATCATATAAATCCTCATAAAATTCAGTGCAAGATAATATGTTGCGTCGATTCGTGACGAATGGATACAAATCTAGATAAATTGTGACAAGTGTTGAAAGAGCGACGATAAATTTGTAATTTTTCAACAAGAAAGAATAAAGAGTTAAACAGAAAGAAAGAGGATTATCTCAATGTGATCCTCGGTTTTTTTCATCCGTTAAAATGCATATTCAAATTTCTTTAGTCCAAAGTAACTACCGATTTTCTTTGGAAGCAGTCCATCGATTGAAATAAAATAAAAAAGATGTTTGATTTGAAATACACAAATTTTAACAACATTTGAAAGAATCTTTTAATCAAAATCTGACCTCCCTTTTAAAAGTGTCTAATATAAGCACCGCATAAAAATCGTACGTCAAGATAGCCGGCCGAACTTTTGGTTACAGCGTTATAATACCGAGGATTTGAAGGTTGATGGGTGTTGAGAGAAGGCGTGAGGATACAATTATGTTAAGCGACGCGTGAGGAGGCCACAGTCCGAGCCAACCGAAGCGTGAGAGAGATACCGGCTCGTGATGTCATTAGATCATTTTACGACCTCACGTTGTTGTACATGCATATAATATAATGCTACAATACCTAGACGCACACACATTAAACATAGGTAAATTGTACAACGAAGCCAGTGGCTGTGTTCTCCGATAAAAACCGCGACGATTTTGTATCAGCGAAAATCTCGAGAGTCCGATAGCTTTCAAATGGTGGCTAGTTAAAGTTCACCAATCACGGAACGGCAAGCAGAGAGTAACGGTCGCGCGGCTACTAGACGCCACCGCCAGTCGGCGCTCTAGTATAAACTTCAACTCGCTCTAATTCGAAAACTACTCGACCCTCGATATTTTGGCTGATAGAAAATCGTCTTGGTTTTTCAAGGAAAATACGTTCTCGTTGTCATAAATACAAGAATTAATAAATTCCGTTCTACCGTCTATGGGTTCAGGTGTATCATGTATTATATTAATACGCGCCGAAACCAGACGCACGTAGCTCCTCTATGACCAACATTACTTTACAACGAAGGATAGGTAAAGAGCGACAGTAACAGATGTAACTGCTACATTATAATAATCGCGTCTCCTAATCTAAAGAATAGGTAAACGGGTAAGTAAGGGATGAGTTAAAACGTGGGGAAATTAGCTACCTTCTCTCCAACCCAGTTCTCTTTCTCTCTCTCTCTCTCTCCCTTTCTTTCTCTTTCTATCTCACTACTCCTATTTTCCTCTCGTTTTATCCACTCGTCACGCGTCCCTCTTCCGTTGAATCGCGAGTCGACCCTGACGAAGAGACATCTCGAGGCACCGACGCGACGTGAACCTCGCGGGAATTAACAGTCACGAAAATTAGCTAATTATTTACACCAGTTCCACGGCCAAGCACTAATTAGTACGCGAGTTGAATATGCACATATATATACATATATATAATATATATATATATATATATATGTATGATACATTCACTTATATGCATATAAATTGAAATAAAAATGGCACGTTAAAAATTGGCATATCTTTTTTCTTGTTTCTTTTTTCAGGCTCGGAAAATTTTCAAAACTTCTAAAAAGTAACGCCAACGTGATATTAAGCCAGATTTTGTTATGTATCGCTGAATGATGTATAGTATATATGGGAAAACGCATGTACGCAGATATTTCAAGTCCGCAGTTTCTCTCCGCTTACTCAGCAAAATTTCTCTCTCTCTCTCCTCTCTCTATCTCTTACTCTCTCTGTCTCTCTCTCTCTCTCTCTTTCTCTGATTCTCGAAGGGTGCAGGACAGCGTGACGGATTCAGCCAGACAGAATTTTGGCATACATGGTGTACGATAATAAATATTTCGAGGTAAGCGATTACGTCGGCATTATTGCATGCCATTATCCGCTGTACCATCCATATTCTGTACAGCCACTGCATCTGTATCTCGTACGATCATCGACAACGGTAATTGCACTCGACTAAACTTGAACTGATACACAGATTGATGGGATTGCGAGAATATTACGTGATTTTGAACAGACGTAAGAATATTTTCCTACGATCGATGTAAATTTTGGCAAAATATTTTCAAAAATCAGGAAAAAATTTTTTGTTTTGAATAAACGAATGAATGAAAAAATGATACAAATTTTCAACCGTCCGTATTGATAATTATTTTTCTTAATTATTGACGGTAAGAAAATAAGAAAGAATTTTCTAATTTCTATCGATAAAATAAAATTTCACGTATATTTAAAAATTAGTGACGAATTTTTTACTTTATTTCTTTGACTATTTTCGCAATCCTCAAATTTCTCGCAATCCTATTTACAGACGATATATAGAGAAATCGATTAAATCCACATCTGAAACATAGTATATCGTGTGATTAAAAACGTATGCAGTACACGTATACATATGTATACAATCAATATCGGACGAATAATATATTGTAACGAAAATGATTTTAAGGGTGGAATATTGGGGAAAAGAGATGATCTGATATATGGTAGAAAATGATAAAGCCAAAAACAGGAAGAAAAATAAAAGACGTAACAAACTTAAAACGAAAACAAGTTGAAAGTATTATTGCATATTTTATAACACGTATGTATTATTATTGGATTAATAATAACAATAATAGTAATAATAATAATAATAATAATAATATGATGATGAGCGAATGTATAATATATATTGCGTATATATGTATAGATTATGTAATATGAGAGTTGCATATATATATATATATATCTATGATATACGTATGTCGAGAGGTGAAGAGGATGATGATTGAAATAATTAAGGAGTAAATAGTTTTTGTGGTGCTCAAGAATAATTGTTTAAAATTGCAAATATGTAAAGAGCATATATAACGCGTTGTCTTGTATATGAGAAGCAAATAATCCTGTCGTAAAACCCATTCCAATTTGTGTATAGCCGGTGTGTATTTCGTAAAACGGAAAGATATCTGGATATCCGCCAAAAAGAAGAGAGACGAAAGGAAAAAAAAACATTGAATTATTATAAAATTTAGTTTCTGGTCTAAAAGAAATTTGTGTCCAAGGAGGGGGATGTAGGACCATCGGAAGTGGTGCCTCATTAGTGTTTTTGATTACGGCTGGATGGGGTAATGCTTCCCAAGGCCGTCGATCATATATCTTTTGTGCTTTTTCAATTAAAAGAAAAAGTTAAAATGGTTGATATACCCAGAAAAGATAACAAAGTATGGAACGAGATTATTCCCATATCTCGATAAATATCTAGTTAAAAAAAATCTCGCTCACTTAATCAAAAACGCTTATGAGGCACCACTTCCAATGGTCCTACAACTCCCTCCTTGAACACAGATTCTTTTCAGGCCAAAAACTACATTTTTTCAATGACGAGACTTTTCAGACACAGTCTAATATATGTATGAGCGATTCCATTAAATATGTATATAAAATATTGCCTCCAAATTTTCGAAGTTTTCTCGTATTCTTAATCGTAAAGTATACATCAAAGCAAGAAAAATGAGCCCAAACAGAGCTTTCTCTCTCAATAATTAGCGGCGATATTCGAGATTCAATTATTGTTCTCTCCGAAAACAAAATTTTTCGATTTAAATTACGAGATATTTTAAGTTACAATAAAAATATGCAAAAATATACGTTTGGTAGGGAATTTTCCCAGCTTTTCGATGAAAATAGTGTGTTTCGTGTCTGAAGTTGTTTCGCCATATTAAAATGAAAAATAAAGTTTCAAAAATCAAGATTTCATTTGGTTCTACAGGAAAGGTTTCTATAAAAATTTCTATCTGGCTTATTCGCCTTTCAAATTAGCCTTCTTTTTACCCCTCCGCCTCCTAATTCTTCACCGCACCCAAAAAAAAAAAACATACATCGGTTAGGAAATTTCTTAGACTTTACGATAGAAAATTAAAAAATTCATAAAAAAAAATGGACAACATTCTGAAATTAACGAGTGAAACTTTATTTTTTATTTTAATATGGCAAAACAACTTCAGACATGGAACACACTATTTTCATCACAAAGCTGGGGTATTTCCGTAACAAACGGAATTTTTTTGGTTTTGATGTACACTTTATGATAAAGAATACGAGAAAACGTCGAAAATTCGGAGGCAATATTTTATATACATATTCGGTGGAATCTCTCATATATTTATATATCAGGGAGGTCCCTAAAATGGTCATGTTCGAATTGCTTGGCTCCCGGGAGCTAAAACAGCTTCAAATGAATACAAATGAAGTAATCAAAACCCCGGCCTCCTAAGTCCATCCTAAATACCTCGTCAAGGCATTCTGAATTCTCCATTTGATTAATACGGGACTTTTGACTTTTTGCTGTTAATTTCTGTTTCTGATCGCTGTGTTGCTGCCAAAAATCTGAAACTTGGCGAATATCTTACCTAAAGTAGTAGGTATTCCGTGAAATATTTAGAGATTTTTCGCGACATTATTTTCCGACCTACGGCTGGATGAAGAAAGTTTTTTTCAATTTTCTGAAAATGTATATTTTTGTGAAATTCCCGTCATCTATTTTAAAAAATCTTTCACGAAAAATCTCTAAAAATTTCACGAAACACTTACTACCGTAGGTAAGATATTCGCCGAGTTTCAGATTTTTGGCAGCAGCACAGCGATCAGAAACAAAAATTAACCGCAAGAAGTCAAAAGTCCCGTGTTAATCAAATGGAGAATTCAGAATGCCTTGAGGAGGTATTTAGGATGGACTTAGGAGGCCGGGGTCTTGACTACTTCATTTTTATTCATTTGAAGCTGTTTTAGGAGCAAAGAAATTCGAACATGACCATTTTCAGGACCACGCTAATATATACATAAGAAGAATAACGCCGTTTTACGAAAACCACGAGCATGATTTTTCTAATTTTTAAGCTTTAATTCAAAGCTCAAAAAATTTGCAAAATAAATATATAGGTATAAAACTGACTAATAGAGAGGACAGGAGAAGATTGTAAATAATTGAATGTAAAGAAAAAAAAAAATTCTTTTCAATTTAAATGTATATTGTTGAAGAATAAATGAATAAAAGAAGAAGAAAAAATGGAAATAAAGCGATTATAAAGTACATAATATATACATACATATATTATATACATACAATTTTTTTTTTTCTTGTTAATATTTGTCTATTCACTCGTTTTTTTTTGTTGATAGAAATTTTTTTTTTTTTTCGCGTTACTTGTAAATATGTTATATTTAAAAAGTGCCAAAATAAAAATGCGTAATTAGCTCTATATATGCATGTATAATACATACGAAATAAATAAATGTATATATATTTATATATATGTATATATTAGGGTGTGTCATTTAGGGGCACTTTTTTTTTCAACTTGGAAACAGGTTGTACATTCGAAGGAAGGTAAAATAAGGAGCCTGTTAAAATTTGGTATAAATGAGTTATAAAAAAATTATAAGAGACCTTTTTTGTAGAGCATTCAATTCTCTATAAAAATATGTCATGGGCTTGTCCGTACAATATGCCATTACCGAGCTATAAAATTCCAAACGAAAAAACAAAAAAAATTTCCTATGTTATTTAAATGGGAAATAGATATTCGCGATAAGGCACCTCTCAGTATTAATATTAGGAGCTCAAATTTTAACAGGCTTCTTATTTTACCTTCCTGCAAGTGTACAACCTATTTCCAAATTGAAAAAAAAAAGTTGCCCCAAAATGACACACCCTAATATATATATATGTATACAATATATAGGTATAAGTATGTAAATGTACACCTGTGTGGAGTAAGTATATATTTATTTGTCATTTTTACTGCACGATAATATGTTTCAATATATTGCAGATATCAGCGTGAATGATAATTAGTTTAGCAGTGGTCGTTTTGCAGATACATTATCACCTAAATACGATTATTGAAGGATTGTTAATTTACAAATATACGAAACCCAGACAATAACAATCTCAACAATCGTAATAAAAAAATTCAGACATCTATCAGACGCATGTCATATTTTAGACATCTTTCAGCACACGTCATATTCGACAAATATGTCGTATATAAAATAGGTACATGTCATATTTCAGTATTCGAATAATTTTTCAGACGCAAATTAAATTTTTGACTCATCTCCTATTCAAGACGTCTTTCAAGAACATGTCATATTCGAGACATCTTTTATGACGTATTTGATGAATATGTTGCACTTGAAATACCTGCCATTTCAAGGACGTTGTTCGGAGACAGGTCGTATTCCAGGATTCAAGCAGTTTTTCAAATGGAGATTGGATTTTGGACACATGTCGTATTCAATACACGAGTCGTATTCGAAACGTCTTTCAAAAACGTGTTAATACCTGCCGTATTTATGAAGTTGTTCAAATACATAATATACTTCACATACCTGAAGTATTTAAACGTCTCTTCAAAGAACCTAGTTTTCCAGAGACATGCATCTGCAAAATTTTTCGGTATGAGGTCGTATTCAAGACGTTTTTAAAGGCATGTCGTATCTGAAACACATGTATTCAAAATACAAGTAAATTCGAGACGCCTTTCAGAGGCATGTTCTATTCAAGCAACTTGTCGTATCCAAGACGTCTTTTGGAAGCCTGTCGTATCCAAAAAAACATTTCGTATTTGAGATACATGACTAGTCTTTGAAAGACGTGTTTTATTTGAGGAAAACATGGCATATTTAAAACGTATTTTGTGAACATATGTCCCGTCTGAAACATCTCTTGATGTATTTAAGAAACATGTGAAGTCTAGAACGTCTTCCAGAGACATGTCGTATTTCGGAGGACTTTTGGCTTTATTGCACTTGTCTGTAAACCCTTTGAATTTTGGCAAACAATAAAATATTCATGTAATGCTTGTTATATTATCTAGTCATTATACATTATATGTATCATAACTAAACAACTAAACTTGTTTATTCTCTACATACACATACGTACATATACATATAAAAATCATCTACAGATCAAAATTTCGTAAAACTATTACTAACAATAATCATAATCGTCTGCCCTACGACTTGCTGATAATATTAACTGCGTGACGCTACGATAGTAAGAAAAAAATAAATTAGTGTTTATATATGAACTCTATACCTATACCGTATAATCAACGATTAAGATTTTTCAATCCTATGAATAGGACAAAAATAAATAGTCACAATTATACAAAAGACGACAGAGAATTGATGAGAGGTTCTAGCTAAGAACAACAAAAAAAAAAAAAAACAAATAGACAAATCATCAATTAATTTATTTATCGCTTCGTTAAGTTTTTCAAATATGAGAGAGCAGAGGGTCGGGTGGGGTGGGGATTGCAATTTGCAAAAATCTAGTCAATATCGAATTGTTTGAAAATAGTAGATAAATAAAACTAATTAGCTAATGAAAGATTATATACAAATAATAATAATAATAATAATAATAATAATAATAATAATAATAATAATAATAATAATAATAATAAAATAAATATTGTAAGTAAATCTATGATACATGTCTTGTAATTATAAATAATCTATATATCTATATAATAATAATAATAATAATAACAATAATATATATATATATATATATATAGAATCTATGGTCTTTTTATCACAAGAGCAAAGGCTTACGACATCAACTATTTCCTTCGCTGTTCGTTACCTCGGTACTGCAGTATAATATTAATATACGGGCTATAATAAATTGTTATTAAATACCTGCACTAGCCCGATGCAGTTGGTGGTGCAAAGATCGACCGATTAATTTTGTGATAAGAAGCGTATATCGTGTTCCTCTCTATATAGATATACCGCATACGACTAATGCGACGGGACGTTGCAAAATAACGATTTATTTCGATATAAGAATAAAAAAAGATTAGGTGAAAATGATTATTATAAATATTATAAATTATTTCGATAATCGTTATGATCGACTCAATAATATTGCTTCGGACGAATGTTATATCCCCTTGATACTGGACCGTGTATTTTATATCTGTGTAAATTTTCAATGAGATCGACGGTTTACGAGAGAAAAAAAAAATTGAAAATTAGAATAATATAAAATGATATTTTGAAACGCCCTGTACGTACGATGCGTATATATAATAATGTGCATCGGATTGGCTGCTGCCGAATCGAAATTTGGATATCAAAAAAAAATTGCGCTCGTAGACAAAAAAAAGAGCAGAGAGAAGAATTTTGGTTTCGGGATCGAAGCAACGTGATTAATTTTGGCGGAATATGAAGAGGAAAATAATTGATCCGCATCAAAATTGTACAATATAAGTATTTGAAATATGAATAGGTATAATACCACGTCATATATAAAAGCTTTTGGTTCTCGCGTACTATGAAAAACCAATGTTTTAATTTTTTTAAGATACTAGCTATATATATAAATTTATATATGTATACCTATATACATATGAGAGAATTGAATGAATTGAGAGATGAAAAAAAAGACCGTGTACAAAAAACTAAAAAAAAAAAAAAAACAACTCACCATTATGATATACAGCCATATTATATTACATAGGTATGTATATATATATATGTATATATATATAGGTATATATATATATATGTATATACCTGTACGCTTTTGATGTGTGTGTAAATAAGTCAACTCGCTCGATATATGTTCTTTCATGAAAGAAACAAGCGAAAAAAAAGACGAGAAAAACGAAAATTATCATCATCGTTAAATCATTGAAATTGCAAATTCGAACCCGCATGTATTTATTTAGTTTTGAGAGAAAAATAGAGAAAAAAACTCATGAAAAAAAATTTGAGTATATCGTCAATTAAGTATTAAGAGTTAAGTATATTGAAATCCTTATAATATACGATATTGATTATTATAATAAAAATCAAGATTTTTAAAAATATGACTTAACCGTATAATTTCAGGTGTAACACCGATCCTTGAATCGTTTCCGTTTTGTTTTATATAAAATTTTGCAGAATCATTTCTTTACCTTTTCTTTTTTTTCTTTCAATTTTAAAATGAAAATCGAAAATATGATCGAGGAGCGCAATTTCTCCGAGGCAAAGACAAATCTTTATCTTCAAACAGAGAAGCAGAAAAAAAATTGTGGAACGAAATAAAAAGTAAAAAAGACGAGGATTCATGCCATGGCATAATGTACGTGGAGTTTGTTAGGTGGGAGAACCAGGTCGTGGTCGTGGTTTGAGACGATCGGCTGGCTGACTATGCATAAGGACCTGGAAAGGAGGAGGCTTTCATATAAATGATAATGTCGCACAGTACGACGATCTGTTTTTTATTCCCACCTTTATACCCAGCTGACTCACACTGAAAACCGGTATCCTCGCAGTTCAAAGGAATTACAAATTTGACAGGCTCGAAATTGCTCCCCTGCTATTCTGTCGCTGATGCTACAGCGGTTGCCGATACCGCTGCTGCTGCTATTGCTGCATATACACCAGGCGCTCGGAAATTCATCGAGATCTTTCTCACCCCTCGATACTATGTTCTCCGCTTTGGCGGCAGCCAATCGATTCATGATATAATATACCATATAACACTCTTTCATCCTACATCCATAATATAATGTAAAATAATTTTTGATAACAGGATTTCCGGATAAATGGATAAGCTGCAAATATGAAATTTACAGGATAGTATTTGACTTCGGTCAGTTTTGACTTGATAGTGTTTCCGGTGATTAAATAGCTTTTAATGGCGAGAAAAAAATTCATATAACTATGATATACTTATAAATAAAAGCTCAAGTCGTATTATAGTATATAAGTCTGAAATTTAGTGGCAGAATATTAGCCGGAAGTGGGGTTGCATCGAGCGGAAATGACGCCCTAGATGCTGCGGAGTAATCGGTTTTATGAAATTTCAGAACTAGTTAGACTGGCCATAAGCCAGGTACTCGCTATATCATCGTTTTATAGCATGCTGGAGGAGGAGAGAGAATTATTATCGACGTGCCAGAGAAAGAAGGATCTTCTGGAAACGATCAACGATTTTGGTAAGTATGAGATCAGGCTGCAGCCAAATTCACACAGAATTTACTTCGAGTTGGATAATAGAAATCGTATATAAAGTGATACGAGGCAACTGCAGATGGAACGATTTTCTATCTAGATAAGACGAAAGATCGTCTCAGACGACCCGAAATTAGGCGAGCTGAAGGATTTAGATAATTTTATCTAGATTGTAATATAAATTCTTTCAGATGAGTGAAACAATGATTCCAAAGATTGTAAGTAACGTGTGAATAGATAAAGATTTAGATAATGATATCATGAATGTTAGGGAGAGTAGGAAAATTGTTGCAAAACTTTTTGAACAAGCGACTGATCCGAAAATCTAATGTAATTAAATTATTGCCTTGTACGAAATTTAATTAGAGGAACATATCAGCTGCCGACCGAAACCCCTGAAAGTAGATAACTCATAACCCATTAGATGTAATATTAGCTGAGGATGTGAAAGTACTATGAGATAACCTATACCCATACCGTCCCAGCGCCATCTACATTGAGTTTAATGGGTTAATTTCATCCTCGTAAGGATGTGACACGCGGTATTAATACGATGACAATCTTATTGACTGCTGCAGCTATACCGCATGTTATAATTCAGTTGAACGAATAACAATATGATGATATAATAGGATAATAAGATAATAAAAATTTAACCGGATAGAAAGAGAGAGAGAGAGAGAGAGGGGATAAATGGATCCTGGATTGCCGGTGGTTAAAATCCAAAATTCTCGTCATTCGAAAGAATCATTGGAGGTGAGCACTTCAGATCAAGATAAGCCGGAAGTATGAGATGATTCGAACTAAGCTTCAATTTGGCACAAAGCTGAGTTCAGGTTGTTGATAACCTCCCGAGAGTCCGAGCAAATTAGAGCAAAATACAGAATATCAGTTTTTAGCAAATACCTCTAAAACGGTAGCTCTTACGACGAAAAGTGATTGAATTAAATATGTAAAAGACAAAATTTCCCACAAAAAGAGTTTAGCACTTCTTTTCGTAAAAGCAATAGTTTTTGTATAATTTTGCAAAGTGGCGCTCTTGAAGGTTTAACTTCTGGTCGATATTAGACGAAAACTGTTATCTCTACGAAAAAATAGATTCAATCTTTATTGTAAAAAATTTAGTCTTCAACATTTTTTATCAAACACTTTTTGTGGTGGGAGCTACCGTTTCAGAGATACTTGCGAAAAACTAATTTCTCGTACCACCCTAATTTTCCCAAGCTTCTGAGAGATTATCGAGACCTGTACCAAATTTCAATTATTCCATGACTGTTCGATAGCTACAGGAATGCGTACCCAAATAGTGTGTATCTGTGGAGAAAGAGAAGAGTGGGTGGAAAGGGCAAGGTATATAGAACGGTTTGGGGCTCGATAAATATTGACTAAAAAATATTCTCGAGGGTTCCGTGACACGCACATATCCCCGTCAAAAGACGCCTCAATAACATATTTATCAAGGCGTATACCCGGCTGCCTACACTACACACATATATACGTATGCCTCGTTTTGAAAGGACAACTCCAAAGACCTGCCGCTGAAGACGTCCCCAGCTCTTTACTCCCTCTAACCCGTGTATCCTAACATTGTGCAGAGGATAGGTTTTGCTATCCCTCTCAGCCCCTTTTCGCCTCAAATGATCCGTTATTAATTGTATATATGTATAGATATACGTTAACAGTAGGCTGTAAAGGTCCTCAATGAATATATGTATTATGCTACGAAATCCCCCCTACGCACTGCTGTAAGACGGGTTGCCTATCTTCTTGTCTCGGTTGATAGGCAACCAAACATACAGCGATGTGTTTTAGAAAAGAGCCTGTATCGTACAGAAACATATTTGGAATTTCTGCCGAGCTTAAGATCTCGTGTAATACATTATCCGGAAGGATATGGGAGCGTATTAGGATGTAAAACATGCTGGGATGGTTATGTGTAGACTTTGAGCGATAGGGCGGTGACAAAGAACGGTGAAAAACCGCGTCGCAATTTCGATGACACGATACTTACGTACCTCATGTACTCGGGCAGAAAATCTTTAGCATATTTTCGTACTCGAGGTAAATTTAGGACCGAGTTCAAACTCGAGTGTTGGCAGCCAGTCCCACCACCGCCAATTTCAGATACCAAGGAATTGACGCAATAATAACGGTGAAGAATTTGTTTAATAAAAATATTTTCAAAATTATTATATGCTGCAAGAAAAAAAGGAAGAAAAAGAAAAAGGGACAGGAAAACTACGGGGTTTATCGATCTGTTATTAAAGGAGCGAAAAAATGATTGTTCGCTTGTTTGCATTTTCGAAAAACAAAGCGAATAAAACCGCGTCCAAAGTTCGGCTCGAATTCGTTTCTATTTTTTTCTCCACCATTCCGCTTCTATTTAGAATTAATTCGGAATACAAACAAATTACTCCCGCAGAACCTAATTGGTCGTTTAAAATCAATGTGTTTGTTTATTTACTCGCCTTAGGCTGTGTATATGTGGGCAGTGGGGTACCGGTACATCGAACTAGCTATAGGTATATTATACTCTTGCCAGGAAATCAATTATAACGTTGGATCTAAATCGAGCGATTTTTCTAAATTAAATAATTACCTAAGGGGCAGAGGTAAATCGCTTAGATCCGTCTTACTGCGGGCCAGGGAAAAATAAAGAGAATTGGAGGCAGTTCAGAAGAAACGTCCCTCGGATACTGCCGGGACGTGTACGTATCGCGTTTAAGAGTTCAGGATTTTTTTTTTTTTTTTTTTTTCTTCACCACTCACAAACGAAATAACATTTATCTAATAATTAAACAATTAATTCACGTGGAATAAATTGGCCTCTTGTTACCCTGAATTATCTCCTGCATTTATTATTTATCCATTAAACTCAGTACTGACGTATTGAATTAATTCAACTAGCATGAGCTCTCACAGCTTTCACAGACAAACCCATAATTGATTCGTGCAGAATTACTCTGGTACCAATCATCCTAACGGAACCAAATTTCGTATGAATATTTCAGATAGGTATGTCTACCGCGGAAACTACGAAAATTTGATTACGTTCATGGAAAGTATCGACTTTCGATGATTTACTCCTTTTTTCATCGTCAGCACGTCTATCAATTTCATTTTAGCATTTATCGCAAAAGTTTCTCAGCCGATTTCAATATTCATAGTTTACGCGTTGTAAAAATGTGTACTAAATAAGTACGTCGAATCTGAACTCTGCGAGTGAAATAGTTTCTACGCAATCGTATACACAGTCCTGAAAAATTAAGACTGAGATATGTTGAGAAAAGTACAGGGTGTAAAAAATAATTTTTTTCACACTCTGTACAAACTGAAAGGCAAGTAAAAAGAATTACCAAAAAATAGACTCTGCTTTTTAAATTTGAAATTAATTTTTGAATTTTTACACCATACTAGGTTCTCTCTCCAATCAACTTTGGGCGCAATGATCTCTCCGTCTCCCTCTCTCTTCGTAGCGTTGTCTGGGCTGCATGAGTCCATAAGCGATTGTGGCAGGCGGCAGCGGTACCAACAGCAGCACCAACAGCACCAGCTTCCTATTGTGCGAAGCTAATGACTTCGGGGACTCCGGGTTCTCGTGGACTGGTGCAGTACCAAAATTAACTGATCCTTGTTATGTAATATAGTATATCGTGGTGTGTGTACCTACCTTTATACGTATAGAGTATATTGCAACGGTATGAAAGAAGCTAGAGCTAAACAGCTAATCGTAAAGCAAATACTAAACCTGAACCAGGATTCGATGCGCGCGCATGTTCAATGGTGCAGCAAGCAGTTATTTTTGTGTATCGTTATACAGCTATAGAGGGACGCTATACGCGAACGGTTAGTTGACTCCCATATCAGCGTGCGTACCTCGTCCCTATAGCTGCTATCCCTGCATCCGGATATAGCTGGAGCGCCGATTTTACCCCGGGGTAAAATATATAGTAGGATTTAGTATAATTTCACTATAAACTAGGCGGCCCAATGTGACTGGAACGAAGCGGCGTTGGGGTTCGCTCGCTTGCCTACCTCGACCCACTTTGCCCCTTTCATCCCACATGCGGATACCGCGGTGGGGATGCAAGAGCGTTTCTCTTAAATTATGGCTTGTCTACTAGCCTCGCTTCGCCCTCCTTACAGCCGGAATGCAACTGCGACTGGGTGTTTGGTTGATGCGCTAGTAGTTTAACCATTCATCAGGGGCATCTTAAGTCCTTTGATGACAGTTCAGCGATTTAACAAGACTGGAATATCTCGAAACTTGTTCAACTGACAATCTGGGGAAAGGGGACATGTTTGAATCCTTGGAAGTAGGGAAACTCAACTCTTCGTAGCGTTGTAGATGTATATCTGACATATTGGCAAGTTTGAAAAAAAAAGACATTCGTTTTAGTACGATTCTTTTAAATTTGAATTTGAAACTCAAATTTTCGGATTCAAAATGGCGATCATAATTTGGCGGGCTGGAATGCGAAAGATTACCGAATTTGCGTGGAAATTTGTTCTCGTTGGGTTTTTGAATCGATGATCCCGGATTGGAAGTTCGAATTTTCAAATTTGATGCCTGAATTTTCGAATTCAAAATGGCGGATCCGATAATAGAGACCGAAATGCAAATAATGAACGAATTTGTATGTACATTTGTTTTTTCTTGGTTTTTGAGCCACTCATACCGAATTTGGAGCGAAATTTCAATACAGATTTGATGCGGTAGACCGAAATTTAGGAAACAGTCAGATTATTGTATAAAAATATGAGTGTGAGGAAAAATTAATGCTTCGAAGACTTGAATCGAATCCTCCGGCTTTATTCTTAGTTTCAGAGAAATCGGGAAGACAAAACAGAGTTTGTTGAGGATTCAAAAATTGTAAATCATCAAAAACCGTATATCCATTAGAGAGAAACATCAGAAATAGTTGCACTGCATATAATCGATATCCGACCGGTGACCCGTTCCAATATCGTTTCTCACAGCATTAAGAAAAAGTTTGAAAAGCGGGTACAAAAATCTGCTCGGAAATCATTTTTAGCCAGGATTAAATAGCCAGGACGATTATTCCACGAAAGCTCAATTAACGGCTTAACGTCGGTCGAGTAGCCTCGTGCAGCAGCTAAACGCGTGAGAGAATTGACAGATGACAGTTGAGGACCATATCCCAGGATGCTGCAGCTCCACCATTCCCACTGCTGACTGCAATCATAGTCAGGACATCTCCTCCCTTCTATCTCTCATCATATTTCATATCAACGACTGGATAAAATGTATTCGAAAATATGAACACGAAACAACGGTTCCAAGTCCATTTTTAGCGACCATTTCTATCCCCTTCGATTTTAAAAGGCTCATCCTGTCTCAACCCTAAGCATTTCATTTTGAATTCGACAAATACTGAAAAAAAAAAAAAAAGACAATTTAGTAAAGGTATATAAGGTTTATACATGTATCCGAAGTGGAAGGAAGTATGCGAACCACTGTGCAGCAAGAGGGACGTTGGTTATGCCCACGTGCAGTAACCGATGTGCAATTATACAAATGTGCGTCAGTAATGACCACAATAATTAAAGCGACAATGATCGAGCGAGGTTGTTACAAGCCTGGTGAAACAAACGCCGTTCCACTATTACGTAGTTGTATGTATATTACGTATGTATGCATGCTCGTACACTAGCTATACATGCTATAACGATCAACATGGTCGTCCATCGCTCCAGGACTCTTGAACTTTCAGTCCTATCAGAAATTAGTGCAATAATTGATACACGATGTCAAACGACGAACTGATTTTGTATTTGAGAAGAAGAAAAAAGGAAACGTTGTTGCAAAAGTCGGTAACTATCATTCCCAAATTCTCTGACAGACTCTTTTCAGGGCTGATCATAAAGAATGCTTACTGAAATCCGTTATGGTTTCGGTTTCGGTTTGTGTTATAAAAAAAAAAATCTCAAAATTACAGGATTTTACATTTACAGAAGAATTCCAACCTTCCCTTCTACCAGAACAAGTTTGAAGCTTCAGATGGCGATTCCTGGGTTTCTATGAATCGATGAGAAGTATTGCTCTTCATTTTTGACTTAGTTTTTGCTTCACGAAATACTAAGTGAAAAAAATGGTGTTTACCTACATACATGTATGTAGTACATAGATGTATAGTAATGTCTACATCCGGTTGAAGCAGCGTTTCTGCTACCTTGCCTAACTACGTGCAGACTCGAAGCTCGTTGCTGGTGGTTCGTGGTTCGTAGCTGGGTGGGTGGGTAGGTATATGAATATTTAAACGGATGTAAATTGAGAATTAACTATTGATAAAAACAAGCCAGAGGGTTGCAGGCGTTAAGTCCTAGTCATAAATCACACTCGCGAGGCTAGGTACCATATACTCTCTCTGCCTTTAAGCCATACAGTCAATGAACAGAATTCCTATACTCGCTAGCCGTACTTCCGGCTAGGAAAACTTCTGAGCATAAAATACAGCGATGCAGAAATTTGTGAAAAATATAAATGAAAACAAAAATGTCACCTTATGTTTAGTTTATTACACAAGGTTCGAATTTCGAACTCGGAATACCGCCTCTAAAGTGACATAAGAAAGATATATGAAGGACGAAGGTACCATACATATACATATATATAGTCTATACAGCTACCTACCCAACGAAATTCAAATTTCTTCGAACGAAAGTGAATTACTCAGGTGATGGCCCTTGGATCGTGAGTACCTATTAGCTGGGAAGAAGGAGCACACAGTTATCCTGTTTCGGATGGATGTCAACCCGAAGTATGGGTCCGTCCTTCCTGCTTCGTGCTGCCAGTTACCTAGATGCGAAAATTTGTAAGATAAATAATTGGGAAGAATCCTCTTCGCCTGATTCAGAGACTAAAAATTGCTTTTCAATGCTCACGAGAGTTGCCACCGCACTTGACATCTCTTTCCCGAAATAAATAATAACCAGAAAAAAGCAGGAATGAATCATCTTCGCTGGATTCGCTCTATTCTGAAGCGGTTTATTCAAACGTTTGCAGTCGTTGTTTGTATCCGAAATTTCAGGTTAAGATACAGCGAAACCAATGAAGATACGAGAAAATGTATTCCACCTTTTTCATGGAGAATTCAATAAACTTCATTTTTGGTATTCACCTCCAACTTGATATCATTCATGTGTACCGAGATATCGCACAAAAACTGGTCTCAATGACATTTCGATCCCTGGATGCTAATCTGTTCGAAAGCCCCCATCCTCAAATCTTCACATTCAACAATTACCGTCTCCCCATAATCCCGCGCTAAAAATCTATAAAAAAAATCAGAATTGTGTATCGAGGCCAGCCCTATGTAGAAGAGATTATACAGTCATGAACCAATAGCGAGAAGTGCCTTTTTCCACGAGACACAATAATATGGGTATTCTAGATCACGGAACAGGGTTAGGCCCGTTGTACTTGGGTAGTTCGATGTCGTCTCGTGGGTGCGGTATAACCGCGATTAAATTGTAAAATAAAAATGTGCTGGTGCAGGCATGGATGAGCCATCGCTCAGGGGTTAAGGATCCCCGGGGTGTAATGGAAGGCAGTAAGACACCCGAGATCTACAGCCGTGGCGGGCGCTCGCCATAAGCGCGGACCGCGCGCAGGCTGTCTACCTTCCTCGTCCGCTTTCCTACGTATACAGTAGGAGCCTGTAGGTTATACAGCCGGCCGTTGCGAGTCGGTGGAGATTATAGGCACGTATTGGCGCATCGGCCCCTCGGGCTCAACGCCTGCAGGGTTTGAGGGAAGGCGGAGAAGAGGGGAGAGAGAAAGACGAGGAGATGGGGCAGGAGAAAGAGGATACACCCGAGGGTGGCCCTCGGCTGCCGGGGGTATAAATGTAATCCAGAACCCCGACGTGACGTACATAGTTAGCTACAAGACTGACTTCTCCACGACCTACCTACCTACCTACCTACCTACCAGCCAGCTATGCCTCGATCCTGTCTTTAACTTTCCCTCTCTGACTTCTCTCCAGACCAGCTCGACTTTTGTTTTACTCTTTTTTCCCCCTCTACTTCTCGCAGCTTATTCATGTCGTTAATAACGTTTGTCGACGACCTTGTACCGTATCGACAAATATTTTTCAGCCGTAATGATAAACAGATACGCCGACATCACAAATTTCTAATTATAATATAATATAACGAACGAATTATGAAGCTGGCGGCTTTCTCTCTTGCAGAAATTATGGAGGGGATGAAGAAGCAAATTAAGGGCTTACATATACCTTGACATAACATTTCCAGACCTACGTTTGCAGACGAGTTATGGAGTCAGCAAGGCTTCGAATTATGTTTTCTTTATTGATTCGTACATGATTATTCTATCATTAAGCATCGAAAACATCCCAAGTCTTACATGAATATTTTGGACAAGTATGTATATCGTGTGAACTACGGAAATCGCATTACATTCAAGGCAAGTTTCTTTTTTTCGAAAATTTATTTTAGTTTCCATAATTATCGCGTCTGCATTTATCAGAGAACCGATTTCAATATCTGTAGTACACGCAGTGCGTAAATGCGCATTGAACAAGTACGTCGAGTCTAAACAGTGTAGATACGATGGTTTTCTTCTAATCCTGTACGAAGTCGAGAACAGTCGATCTGCGATGAGCTGTAATGTTTGTTTGAAAATGTTAAGAAAAAAACACGCTACCAGTAAAGTAAATAACGAAAAAAATGACCAAAAAATGATATGATTTTGTATAGACCACATTGGCTAGCCCAGGGTTTGCTGCAATATTGAGTAGGGTTAGAAAGAGGAAGAGAAAAGAGAAAGGGCCGATCGTAAGGCCTGGGGGAAACCAGGCAGCAGAGCATCACGGTGACTGGTGTATGCTAGACATGTTCGCCCCCCCCCCTTCCAGACTTATACTCGTCCGGTGCACATACGCTTTTCACCCCATCCTTTGTCTTCTATTTTGTATCCTCCATGTTTTGTAGGTCCAGTTTTCTTCTTTTTTTTTTCTTCTTCTTCTTTTACTTGTCGATATCTATAATCTTCTCTTCTCTATATCCATTCTCATTCATCCTGTCCACTCTTCTCTCTGCATTCTACACGTTCCGAAATTTTTCTCTATATACCTATCCATACATCCAAGTGTATCATAGATATACCTATCCTACACGCATCGGTGGATTTCGTGGCGCACGAGGGACACGTAAAGATCAGTTCCCTCGTAAAATCGACGATTTGCGGCAATCCCGCCTACACGCACAGTCTCGATTCTATACCTAGTCTGAAATATTGATCAGATCAAAATTACACCACGCCCTTAGCCGACTTCATTCACTATACAATCTGTTCTTCATCACTTTTTATTTAACGCTCCCTCCCGCTATTACCATATCGAAACTGAATGAATTTTTATGTGACAAAAAGTGCTTTTCTCCTCCCAAATTCGAATCCAACCTATTATCTTATTAGTTCCACCCTCCGCCGCTCTATCTTCTAGTTTTTATTTTCCTCCAACGGTGAGGATTCTTTGCGAAAGTCAAATACTGGAAATACGATCTGTTTGTGTCAAAAATATTTACGTTATGGTTTGAACTCGCAGAGTCGGAGTTTCAGATTGGGTGAAATTAATTTCTATAATAACCGCGAAGTTTCAGCGGTCAGGATTCGCCGGGATTGAGGTGGCTACAGTAGCACTCAGGGTTGAAATCCCGAACCACGAAGCTGGTAATCCTGTGTAATTTGGTGGTAATCCCAGGGTGTATATTCCCTATCAAAACAAGCCCCGCTCCGCGCCGTCAGAATCACGTATTGCCTAATCCCCGTTAAGTTTATCTTAAACAGTACCTACTGTACATAGGTATCTACCCCGGGCGGACAGAGAGTGGGAATTTGTTAGTTTGCATGCGGCTGACGATGAAACTCAATCAGAAACTGGTCCGGGGTTGAAACATCTTGAACAAACTTCGATAACGGCTTGAATTTCGACCGTTATACAAAATTATAACTGTAATAATAATTAGCAAACGGTTTTCAACCCCCTTTAGGGCGGCGCGCGCAGTTCAAGTTTTTTTTATCATAATTATACGTGTGTGACACGAAATTCCCCCGCGTCCCGTACGATGCGGAAGTAGACGTGGTAAATGTATAATACGTAATTGTTGGAAACAAATTTCAAATTAATTTACGTTTCGAAAAGTTTCAACGTTACAGCAAACCGCCTCGCGTTCTGCAACTCGCGTAACGCTCCGGGGTTGCGAGGGAGGAGAATTCCGTTGAGCCGTTGAGCCCCAACGTCTCTCTCCACGACACGCCTCACTCAAAATCAGAGTCGCTTACTCCTCCCGCCGCGCAACGCTCGACGCGCGAAGCTTAAAACTTAACACTTAAAACTTATTAATCGTCGACAGAATTCAGACAACTATAGTATCTAATATACACTGCATAAGTATACATGCCTACTGCCACAGACCACTCGATTAACACTGGACAAATTCATAAACATTACACGTCGAGGAATTTTTCGATCATATCAGGACCTACCTACTTTTCAGACATACGTTTCGAAATAAATTATGTTTATTTTTCTGTCAAAGAAGTATATCGTTTTCACTGATTTACTTCATTTTTCGTCATTATCGCGTTTACCGATATCATTTTTGCATGTATCACAAAAATTGCTTGGCTAATTTCAATATTCTTAGTTCACGCGATGCGCGAATGTTTACCAAATAAGTATTTTGAATTCAAACTTCGTAGCTGTAATGGTGTCGATGTAATCATGTACGAAATGCAAGACAAGTCGATTCCCGCAATGTTCAATGCTTCTGGCAATATGTTCAGATATGAAAAATAAATGACAAAAAAATGAGTTTCACGGTATATGTAAGCCCCTGAGTGTTATGGACAGGTCTAGCTCTCTTTCTCATACATCTTCCCTCTCTTAGCTGGATGCTAATAATCGTAGTAATATTTTCAGCATCACGTCCGCCGCTGATGTTCAACATTCTATAGGAATGATGATCCTCTGAGTAGCTGTGGGTAGAAGTTGGATATAACCTTCTACCTTCATATCTTATTGGGTGTTCGTTGACTAAATTTTACCCACTACATATAGTACGCTGTTTAGGGATTAAACAAACAAGTTGAGCGACGCGTAGCTGCTAGAGGAGCGAGTGATTCTGGTAAAGCGCTCAGGTGGTCCCGCGGATGGGTAAAACGATACATACAACAAACAGAATTCGCGTTTCATCCCTTGTAGTTCTTGCCTTTCCCTCAACCCCCCACGCTACACGCAATCCTCCACCCTCTTAGCCCGCTGACATCGCGAAACTGTATGTGCTGCTAACCTCATGGCGCCTAGATTTATTCAGATGTATTTATCACGGATACCAACGTCCTGAATTTGTAACTGAACCGCGAAGACTGCAGGGGTGTAAAGAAGCCCATGCATACCGCTTATATATTTTTTTCCGAATACATAAGACGTGTAAATAATGAATAATAAGCCGCAGAGCTTCCCTTTCCAGGTATGAAGAAAAAAAAAATCAATTTACAACTTAATTGATCATTATTTATTTTATCTCATGAGGAAATCCTATCCAAGATGTTTGCCAATTCATCAATAGTACGGAAACGGTCGACTCTCGAATTACCGATCGTATCTATCATCCATTCAACTGCGTATCTATTCATTCATTTATCTGCTACCATCTGTTTACATAACCTCAAAGCCCACTAGAGCTAAAGGGGGTATGGGTACATGTTACGATAACACATAGCCTGCTGTAGTAAAGACTCAACGTTCCCGCGGCGGAATATTTGTGTGGGAAAAACGTGGGTGCGTGGCTTAGAGTAGGTAGAGCGGGCTCTTCGGATCTCGCAGGGCTCTTCCGGGATCCAAGATCCGGGATCCTGGATCCTGGCCCAGGTTTGGGAAAAGACTGGGGGTCGCGCGATCGAGCTATGTATGTATGTATGTATGAATGTATTTGAAAGACTCGAGTAAAGGCGTGAAAAAAAAAAATGTAAATCGCTTCGAAGTATATTTGCCTTTCACCCCTCCTTATATTCCTCATCCTCCACTCCTCTTATTTAGTCAAACAACCGTGGAGTGATGGCTCAATGCCGATCACTTCCCCCACGTCGCTCTTCGGGGGAACAAAAGAAAAAAAAGAATGACTATATTTTTCATTCATTTTTATTTATTATTATTCTTTCCATTTCACCATCTAACCATCTCTCTTGAAGCCTATGACGGTTATAAACCGTATGCTGCTGCAGGATTGATAAAGCCGGATGTAACGGTCCGCCAGTTTTTAGCATCCCGAAGATCGTACATCATATAGTATCGCGAGTAAGAGACACTAGGCTGTGGCATTAGCCGGACCATCTATCTTATATGGCTTAAGTCCGCGGGCATCATGTGCGTGTTCGTAACGTAAGAAAGTGGTACCAGCGGTGGGATGTATCCTCAGATGTTAGGCATTTGAATTAAGGTTGCAGGATGAGAACTTAGGCGGAGGCGGGCTTCCAGGTTCTGCTCGGTTTCTCTATCTACCAATCTATCTCGCTATCTGTAGAGATAAAGAAATAGAGAGAAAGAGAGAGAGAGAGAGAGAGAGAAAAAGAGGAATTGAAGAGCTTTGAAGGGTTCCGCATCAGTTATACTAAGTTCAATTACACCTTTTTTTATCGCGTTACTTCCGGAATGGGGGGGAGGGAGAGGGAGAGGGATAGGATAATCCAATCGTAACGGACTTGACCGTTTTTCAATAAGACACGGCCCGTGGCTGTGTCGACTTACAATTTGATATAAACTTTCTATAACAGATGTCCCATTGAGCATCAACAAAACAGAACGTCTGGATTGCAACGTACACATAAAGATTGGTATACTATACACAAGCTGGAACAATAAATAAAAGGGGGGGCGACAGAAGAGAAAGAAAAGGAAAACAAAAAAGACAGAGACAGAGACAGAAGAAGAGAAAAAAAAGAAAACTCGGTCCCGTAACTCACTTAAGGTGGAAGCTGACACCGTGTACCCTTGTCCTGCGTGAAAAATACTGTCCATATTTAAGCGCTAGCTGTCTCAGAGCTGGGGACAACAGTATCGCCTGGTTAAACGAGATCAAAATGTCTTCTGGGGTGTATGTTGCGGTTAAAGAGATAGCTAGCCAAGCTATCAGTGTCTTGTATAAATGGGTATATAAAAATAAGTAGCGTGAAACAAACGAACGGATTCTCACCTTCCGCGTTCACACCGACTGGTTATGCTATTCGTCAGTGAAACACAAACAAAGAAATACCCCTCCTTAAGTTGCTTTTCTTATATGTATTTATCGGAAAAAGTTGTAACTTTGCAAAGATGTCAAATTTGGCTCAATTTTCTAGTAGTATACATACCAAAAATCCTGAACTCGAAGTGGAATGCTAGAGTCACATTTCTGGAAGAAAAAAGGTGCTCGAAATCAGTTATTCTCTGATATTTCGGTAAACGTTGATGATATCAAGTTAAAGGTAGGAATCAAAAATGAAGTTTATCAAATTCTTTATGAAAAAAGTGAAACACATAATTCCTGTATCGTCATTGGTTATGCTGTATTTCAACGTGGAGTCTTGGCTTTGTACAATTCCTGCAAATATCTCAATATTCAGCCTCAAAATACAGCAAAACTAATGAAGATACAGGGTAAATGTATTCCACCTTTTTCGTGGACAATTCAACAAACTTCATTCTTGTTATTGAACTTCAACTTGATATGATTGACACTTACCGAGATATCAGCGAAAAACTGGCTTCAAGCACTATTTTTCCAAGATGGTATCTTGGGCACTGCACTTTGATTTTAAGATTTTTACCATGCTCAAAAGTGAGCCATAATGAACGGTCGAATCAGCCTTTTCTCCCTTAAGTATTCTATTATATCCCATTTGATTGGACTTTAAGAACCATGATAACGTGAGACTATCATGGTGTGTAGTTGGATAATGAGAAATTAATGTGCACTGAGATGAGTGTTTCGTCTTATTGCTATGATGTCAACTGCAGGTGGGACCTAGAGTTGAGCGTCCCTGTTTACTGCACCTACATACATACATACATACTAGGACTGAGAGAATTCGGTGAGGGCGAGAGAGGAAGCAATAATTAATCATAAGCTTAGCTAATCAAAGCCAGCGAGGCTAAGCCTCCATAGGCTGCACGGTACCCACTTCGCCTGAACGAGCCCACAATACACTGGAATACATACCCCCATGCCCCATGCCCCATGGACCAAGGACCCCCACTTCCATATGCCTCTACTTCCTCCTGGTCTTCTTCCCCTGCGCTTACACATACCTGTATGTACTACATACTTTGTACATGGGAAATGAAGCGGTGGATATACAGGATATAGATATGTACCTAAATGCATAGGTATGGGTTGTAGTATACTGAGCAAAGTCAAACGCTTGACGGTACACATAGTAACATACATGGTCTGAATCAGCGAAACAAAGTTTGATACGGGCTAGCTGGGAGAACTAGGTATTGGACGGTGTATGAGGAACGATAACTCCTAATTGCCAAGGTTCAATTTACTCCTCAATCCATGGATCGATCTACCGATCATAAGAGTCGTGTCAATTACCGACATCGTATAATTAGATGCTGTGTCGTTTATTTATAAGAATTGGTACAAGAAAGATTGGTGCAAGAAAGATCTCGCACGTTTCTCTCGTGCGGATAACAGTCTATGTCTAATTTCGTCAAGCAATCGACTCTTCTCGACACCATCCCGAGTACAAAGCCTCTAGCAGAGTGGCGCTCTTGAACGTCGAACTTCTTAGTGAAATTACACAAAATCGACCACCCCTATGACAAAAAGTATGAGACCTTTTTTTCTAGATAATTTAGTCCTCTATATTTTTTATACCACACTTTTTGTCGGCAGAGCTACTGTTTTCAAGATATTTACCAAAAACTGATAATTTGTACCTACATCATTATAGATGAACAATACAGTAGCATTGCTACGACTCAGGTATATTCGAGAATTGAGGGATCGTGTGCACAGGAAATATTCCCATTTCCAGTTCCTCGTTGAGTTGGGGTAGTACAATACACCTACTTGAGAAAATGATCCATGTTAATACCAACGAAGATAAGAGACTCTTATACAGTAGCGATGTTTGCATAAGTAAAACGTACCCACACACTCACAAACACGTACACGTGATATTTTAGCCGTGTTTACCTCCCTATCACCCATATAAGGGCCATTTTGCTAACCACCCCAAGTGCCGCAAATTGGCAATTAGGCTCGCTTTACTGCGTGGGCGGTTGCGCGGTTGCAGGCGCAGCAAGGCGAACGTTTCATGTGACATACCGAACTGCGTGCTGGAGCCGACGGATCATTCCAAACCTCAGAAAGGGAGGTGAGGGAGCGCTAAGCAGGCTCGATCAGACTTGTTATTCAGTATCACTTTGAAGAGGGTTGAGATTTCCTGAGAGATGAATTGCAGAACGACGCTGGGCGGAACCGGATAAGTATTAGGTAGGTACCGTGTAACAAATGCCATTCATTTACTCGTTTGTTCATTTCTTAGACGATTAATTACCGTCGAGTTAATCTCGATCAGTTAATAATTGCATAGAGAGAAAGAGAGGCAAGGAGGAGTTGAGAGGAGGCGATCGGTTAACAGTGAGAAACCGTTCCATCTTCGTCGACCCTGCAGCAATCAGTTGGGGATAATATACAGTGGATTGAAGTAGGAACTCTTTGAGGAGTTAGTTTTTGCTCTAAGGAAGAGAGTCGAGTAGTCGCGAATAAGGGATACGGAAAATAGAGTTTTCGCTCAAATGACCTTTTCTTCGCATAAAGCTAGCGAACTTTGAGCAAAAGGATCGCCGCGGCATACATACCTGCATACCTTTATACACCACGCTACACTTACTGAAAGTCATTTCAGTAGCATAAGAAATCCGCTAGAAGCAGACGTTCAAATTTAACGAGATATGCCAAATTCTATCTGAATGTAAAGTTTTTTTTCATCTCGCCGTTTCTTTCTGGAAATCTGCTTTCCTGATACTAGAGACCTAAAAACGCCGGATACGGGCCCACGACCATAACAGTGGAAATTCGTTGAAATGATGAAAAGTCATTTTCTTAATCGACATCGAGAGTGAGAAAGAATGCAAACGGTCTTGTGACTCACGAGAATGACAAAAATTAAAAAAATTTGGAGTAAGAGAATAGGGGAAAAAACAGAATGAACCTTCCACCCGAGCCACGTTCGGAGTGGCGCCCTTCGGTGAGAGCAGAGTGAAGGTATGGGTATGGGGTCGGGGTAGAGGATCATGCCTTCAGGGTGTCTAGGGAGTCGGGGGGTCGCGGGTTCCCTTTGCGTAGTGTGGGTTAGCTAACATTTACATAGCCGTGAACGCGGGCTGAATAACAATGCTCGAAACAGAGCGCATGCAACGCGCGGGACGTCTTTCCTTCATTCTATACATACATAAATACATATATGATATACATACATGTATGCTGTATGAATACATGCATATATATATATATATACACATGCATTTGTGTAGGTATGTATGTTTCTGGTTCTGTCGTCTTCATTCCGCCCCAACCGCGACAAGAGAGAGAAGTTCTATGGCGAAGAGTGGAGAGCGGAGAGAGGATAGAGGAGAAAGCACAGGGATAGAAGCCACGAGCTCGAATAACGTGACGCGGTTGTTTGCCTTCGTTGTTTAGGATTTTCTGACTAAATTTCAGAAATATACACACCGGATAATTCCCTCTGTTCTCTACAGCATTCTGTTGCCTTGTCGGCATAAACGCTTCAAAAAATCATCTCTCAATCAAGAATGAGCGTTGATGTCATTCAAAATCAACGCGCGTAGTGCCGGAGCTAAATTTTTGCAATATTTCTTAAAACTTTGAACAAACAAGTACAACAAATTGCGAACATCAACTGCGTCAAACTATAGTATATAAAACAGAAATACACTTTAGGAGAAAAAGTTTCAGGAGGAAAAGATACTCGGAATAAAATCGAGAATGAAATGTTCACTGGTGTGAAAACGCCTGTTGAACTCAGCCACATGCGGTTTTATCAGTATTTCAACTCCGCAGGCTATAATTTTTCGGTAAATCTAAGTAAAAGCAACGAGGTACCCGTGATTTCATACGTTTGAGAGATTTGGGGAAAAAACATCACAAGTTCGACGGATCTTGTCTGAAACTTTATTGCCATATATCTGAATCGAATAAATCTTGCTATTTACGTAGTCATTAACAAAAACTGCGTTTGACTTTTACGGCAGACTTAAATCCCTCTGTCCAGGTTTGAGTGGATTTCGGATTTCCAGCTAGGCATAAGTAAGTAAGAAGGTAGGTATACACCTAGCAGTCGGGTATTTTACCGCTCAAGATCGCATTATGCATGAACGAAGAAGTTTAATCGCCGAGAAAATCCAAACTTTTTAAATTATTATCTCTGCCTTTGGTAGGTGCACCTATTATACAGATTCACAGTTTATGGTATACGCAAAAAGTATCTTTACACTGCAGTATTTCACCTAAGGTATAACACTTTTTATTATAGCTTTTCAGGAACAATGCTGCTGTACACTGGGCTGCCTATCATCTCGTTTTATCGACTTGGTCGATAATAAAAGGCACGAAACTAGCCATTTCCCATATTTTTTATGTTCTTATAATATGTGGATATCGGTACACCCACCAATTATCGTTAGTATCTCAATTATTCACCATTTTTTTCATTCCAAACATCAAATTTCTGATTCAAAATTAAAACTCATAGGAATGTCAGCCAGATTTCCAAAATTCTTCAGTGCCAAAGGACAAGGAATAGAAATAGGAAGAGGCGGAAAACTTATAGCTGTTTCGAACAGACTTACGCAAACGCGTTGGCTGACCTCTGACCCGGTCTGACCCTCGGTCAGCTTGGACGGAAGGAAGGTGTGTGCCGTTTTTTCCATACTCCTAATTCTTTTTCTTTCTCCTGCAGCTCTTTCGTACGATACCACGTCAGCATTTCGTACCCTATATTGTTCTGCGGCACGGTCGTCGTCATACACACATGTATATTAACGCGGGAAAAAGTAAAGATAATCATCACATCGAAATAAAGTTTTTTTTTCTCTTTTCATTTTTCATGTCACATTTTATGTGTGAAACTTTGATACAGTGGAAATCGTAGGAAAGTACAGGAGAACTTGAGACGAACGATAAATGGATGAAACGAGAATTAGGAATGCCTACAACTTGACCTGTCCAAATCTTAAGGAGACGAAAGAGGGGCCTCGCGAATTTCTATGGTATCTTGTGTGCACGAGAAAAGAAAAAGGTGGAAAAGTCACCTAGACACACTTTTCCAAGTTATTTTGAACCTCCTCATTTTTGATAAATATTACGCTTAATAATCTCATTTTGGCATTACCACCGGTCTCGTGGCCGATTTCAATATCCGTAGTTCACGCGGTGGGGAGATGTATGATAAACAAGTGCGTTAAATTTTGATTCTGTAAGTGTAATAGTTTTTATGTAATCGTGTACAAAATGTGAAAAAAAAGACGGTGATTCACTGAGAAAATGCAATGTGTGTTGAAAAATGTTCGAAAACGAACATGACGCTAGCGGAAAAGCCGTTGAATGTAATAGTGTGTTGCTTAAAATAACTTTGAAATAATATTATAATAGGTATGGTAAATTACATAAGGGGGCGAATTGATTGTATAAGAAATAACAAACAAAGGAAAGTCAATCGAGTCCCTATACCCTAGGTATACGTATATTAAATTCAGGGTACAGTTCCTCGCGAGATTTGATAGTATTTAAGTTTGAAATTGAGTTTGAATTCTCTTAAGAAACCAACGAGCGAATATAGGGTGGTATATCCTCAGCCCTTGCTCGTTCTCGCACTCCCCCATGCTTATGCTCGTCGTAGCTGGAAGGAAGAACGACACTTGTATAAAAGTTTTGTTAGTGAAGTTAGTATATAAAAACGTCTGTAGATATATATATACCATATATATATATATGTGTGTGTGTGTGTGTATGTATATATACATATCTATACCTATTACGGAGTTTTATAGCCCTACTTCACGCGATATTATCTTGCGGTGAAGAAAACAGAAATATATATAATATATATATATATATATATATATATAGGTATATACCTCCGTAGATGAGATTCTATAAAGGAATAATACATGAAATTTTTCTCTTCTTTTCCCGCAGGTGCTACTATATAATTGATTTAATAAATATCCAATTATTTCTAGTATAATAAATGAATTTATGTAATTTATATAAATATCATATATGTATATTCGCATGTATATATACTATACATATATAGATATATAACTGCACGTAATACGCGACGCGGAAAAGCGGCGTCAGTTAAAACCGTAGTGCGAATTCCACTGTCTCAGCCAATTAAAATCTTGTACGTATACATACCGTAGGTATAATATACCTACGTACCTAAAAACTGCGCGAGTTTACGCGCCCCCGCGTGCTCAGGGAACGGGAATAAACTCGAGAGACGAGAGTAGGTAAAAATAAAGCGGCGTAAAAAGAAATATATGTTGCATGAAATTGTGAGAAAAATGTTTTTTTTGAAGAATCGCAAATATGAGGGCCTACATACATCATACTTACATGAGCGTATATCAACCTATTCTCGGGCCTTCAATTTCTGCTGCGGAACTCCAACTCAACTTTTTTGAGTCTAGTCGTAGTAAGGCTGTACATTTTTTATCGCGAGAGAGCGTAGCGCCGAGTTTGCACCTAGCGACAAGCGAAGGAACGTGATAAACCGAGAATTAATATCAATTCTCGTTTGAATTGCAAATTAATCACGAAGTGAATTCATCTAAACGAATTTGAAAGTCTATTATACAGAATAGAAATCTCTGACGGCAAATTAGATATAGTTGATTATTACATAGGGCTTGAAACACGGTGAATGAATCTGTTTCAATCTATTTTCAAGTTCCTTAGTTTGCTGAAAATGGTGTCAAATATATGTTCACACATTCTATGAATACAGCGATTTATATCTATAGTTGTACCAATATACGTATACGTGTTATAATCCTGATATTTATGAATATTGCCTGCGCAGTAATGTTATTAAATTAGAAGATTAGAGGTTATAATATAGAGGGAGGGGACTCCGGCTACGACAGTTGCTTCCCACTAGTGTAGGCACCCATGTATACATGCAGGGGAAAACTTCGCTAATTTTTACCCATACCTTTATAAGCCCTGACCAAAATTATATCTCCCACAATAAATGATCAAGCCATAGGTATATTACCAGATGTAGAATCCAGCATTTTGAGACTACGAAAAAGTTTTTAAACCCTTAAATCGACCTCCTTCAAAATATACACCATTACTTTTTCCTTTTTCGTTTAGCGAACTTTCTTTTCAGTACACTGACGTATATCATCATCAATAGTATAGACCGTAAGGAAAAGCTACAGGGTTGCCGCTATGATCCGTTAGCATAATCAAGTATTATAGTTATAACATGTAAACTCTTTTCTATTAAACCCGCGTAGGAAACTCATTCGCTTTCTTTCTTTCTCTCTCTCCAGCTCTCTATCTCTCTAATAAAAATGGAACGTGTTCCAGCAGCTGGAGGGACTTTAACTGTCCCAGGACGCAAGTAATGGTTTCTTAATGCCACGCGGTAGCGCCCCGTATAATACTATAGGCATTCTCTATATGTATACGTAATACGTACATAGATATACATATATACAGGTATATTTCCACCTAAGCAAAGGCAAAGCCCTGAAATACCTAGGTACACGCGCCTTTACCGCGTACGATCTACGCGATGTATATTACATATAATAGTCATATGGTCCCGCAGTAAAATAACATGGCTTGCAAAGAGAAAAGAAATTGAAATTCATACATTTCACGATTTATACACCGTTTTCTATCCAATGTTCGGATATCTTGACTCCATTCCATGTATATTGATTCTTATTAATTATACTTACGAATTACAAAGTCTGTTCAATTCTAACGATGAGATTCTTGGTCTTCCGCAACGGTTTCCTGAATCAGATCAAGCAATGATATGTTGCATTGGTAAATACGGTACAATATCTCCGGTTACCGATTGAAATTTACAGTTTCACACTGATCGTGCGCATAACAGCAGTAGGTCGATTCGAGACTGTAAATGTCGCTCGATAATTGCAGAAATTTCGTTACCATAAGAGACAAGGTAGAAGTGGGTAACAAATACAGTAGGGAAGAAGGAACTCCCTTAGTCAGTACACAAATGTGGTTTGCCGCCGCCGAGTGGCTAAGTATTTCAAAAGAAAGGTACGTCCAGGATATCTCCCGTTTTGTGGCTTTAACATGTTTGTATCATGGCGCGATAACCATAGGTGAACGTTGGTGAACGATAGATGCACAATGAATCTGAACCCATCTTTGGAATAAAAATTTTTATTTCCAAGACCACCGTCCATGAACCTATTTGTTCTCGCTAAGAATACGCAATAGGTATGTCTAATTCAACACTCCTTTCATTTATTTCTATTTATCCAAGAAAAGCGTTCTGCGAGGAAGAAGAAAAAAAAGATTGTGTTTTTCGATCAACTGTGACGGTCGATATCTCAGAAACCGCTTCCTCGATTCCGTCGAACTTTTGGAAGCAAGGTCAGGTCCAGTCGGCCTTACACTTCTATGAATTTCATCAAAAAATAATCAGCGGTTCGAAAGGTATGACAGATTTTTTACAAGAACAAGAGCTTGCTCGGGTAAATGATTCGGGCCTGGCACGCCGGCCCGGGTACTTGGCGGCGATTTGCTGCCGCGAATCTTGATGATTTGAAATACGTGATTTTTAAAATATCATGTCAGGTATTTTAATCGCTTTTTTCTCGCTGGTATCGTCGTTATAATAGGTAAAGATGGGTAGAATCAATATGATACAGGGATTAAAGGCAAATATAATATATGTGTATTAATAATCGTAGCATCTTCTTCGTTCTTAAGATCTATTTATCAATAAATCAATAAATCGCATTTCACAACAACGGATTTAACAGCTTTACGCCATTTTGTTCACCACTGCTACATGCAGGGACTGTAATTGGTTCGTCCATTTATCCAAGGCGTTATAGCGGGCTGCGCAAAGCGATTTTTTATCCAGTTCAAGCACCTGATTTACCTGAGAAACGAAAAGGGACGAAAAATAAAACAAAATCTCCACTAAACTTAGCAATAAATTATCTATCATTCTCCATTTCTCACCTGATCTATACGACCCCGAACTGTACTATCTAAAATACAAGACACTAACAGACTTTCGACTTCCGAAGCGTCGATATTTAACTCTTTACTTATAAATGGTATGTGGATTCTCGTATACGGTTTTATCAGCTTAATGAGCACCTGGAAACAGAACAAGTTTGTATTAAGTCCAATTTCTGTTCAAAACTATTCATCATACTCCAGGCGTGAAGAACAGGATCAAAAGATATCTCCTCCTACCTGAGTTCTAATATTGCGTAAAAGATCCTCGATATGTTCTCTGATGAATGGATCGTCCATGATGTTATTTCTGTTCTGTTTGAGGATAGATTCGAACTGGTTAATATCGTTGTTTTGATAACTGACCACCAGATTGGTCATAGCAAGTATTTCCGGATCGTTTTTATACGGTTTTGCTTCCTGTGAGTCGAATGGATTAATTCCGGACTTCATGAGCCTGAAAAAGGGTAAAAATGATTTTTAAAAACCGCATTTTCGAGCCAAAAAGACCAAATAAACAAAAATCCAAACTTCGATTTCTCACATATTAGCAAGGACTAGGTATTTCAGGCACGTAGTACGCCTCGGTGATCCGGATTCGTCGTAATTTTTAAATGCTTCAAAAAAGTCCGTATGTGCTCTCTCAAACTCGCCCTCTCTAAGGTGCATCTTACCGCCACACTCTGTCGATGGTAAATAAAACAGCAACTTATGAATAGAAGAACGTTATGTGAACGATGAAATTTCATTATGGCCCCAAGATGATTACCTCTTATTACCCCCATGATCAGTGGATGAGGAATGGCGCTCTTGATATGCAGACTTTGTTCGTATAGAGTTTTAAGCTTTTTGTTATTTTTCTGAGCAGTATACATTTGGATTTCAAGGGCATAGATTTCCAGTAGTTGAGTACCTTTTTTTAGATCGTCTTCGCCGTCGTCGGTCTAAAATTATTGTGTAGGTGGATTCAGATCGATGAATAATTCGGGCGATAGGGCGTGTTTGAAAAAAAAAATAAAACGAGAATAGTAAGAAAAAAAAAAGTAAAAAATAAATCAAAGAGTGAGATATATAGTTTTACAAAGCAATTGATGAGAAAATTTTCTTACAGTACCTACCTGACAACTCTGATGAAGCTGTTTCAGTATCTTAGCTAATTTATTAAAATCTGAACGGTCGAAATACAGCTTCCCAAGTTTAGTGTTTGTTTTAAACCAGAGTCGGTCGTTTTTAGCATCTTTTAAAGCGTCTAGAGTTGTTTCGTAGAAATCTTGCAACAATTCCATCTGCGAAAATTCATGCGTTTTGAAGAAAAACGAACATGATACTAAATATCTTTACCGGATCAGAATTATACAATCATTTTTTACAGAAGTGTTACAAAAACTTTTCTTAACATTTTTCCAATAATTTTTGAAAAATAATTCAGAAATTTTTTTCATTTTCCTGGTGGATCTAGAAATTTTCAAGCAGTTTGAAGATTTAATAGAATTTTTTGAAGCGTTGAAACTTTTTTGGAACTTTTTACTAATTCTTTATTCTTGTAACAACCCCAAATTTGCATTTTAATATGAAAATATACCTAATACGATAAGTAAACAATCATACTAACGTTTTTCGAAGTACTGATATAATCCAGAATAGAGTTTATCGATTTCTCAGAATGATTTCTCGTCACTGCGCTTTTGATATAAGTTAAAAGCTGCTTATACCGAGTCATCATTTCCTTGTAGTTGGACTAAAATAGTGAAAAATAATGAGCTCTTCGTAATTTGAATATTGAGAAACACAAGGTGTATTCGCACAGCTAATTGTGAGTTTTACTCAAACACGTATATCTCGATACTTTATTGAGACGGAGAAAAGTTTCAAAGGACAAAATCGAATGGTTTCACATTATCTACCCCGTACCTTGTTGAATTTTTTTAAATTATGTTCAGTGGCCTGGAAAATGGAATAAAATCACTTTTCTTGTTTTTTCAATCGCATTCGATTTTGTTTTTTGGATCTTTCGAGCGCTTGTATCACAGCAAGTGCGTTAAACAAAATACACACCAGTTTGAAGTTAATTTTGATCATTTGTTTCAGCGCCTTGAATCCCCATTCCCCTTTATCACCGCCTTCCAAATCAAGGACCTTTTGAAAGCTTTGTAAGGCTGCTTTTGGGTCATCTTCTTTTAGAGCTTTGCTATTGTAATATTGATTCTCCAAATCTACGTCTGGTTCTGAGTTAGAATCCTCGGAATATTCCTGACAATGATAGTTAAATATAAAACGAAATGTAATTATGTTAGATTGTTTATTTCGTAAGAACTTGAGGATTTCGTATCGAGAAAAGAGGAGACACACGTTATTAATATCCTGAAAAGCTAAAAAGTCGGAAATATGAGGTTCGGCGTTATGACATAACCTCGAAATTTGACGGAGCCGAAGTGCGGAAGGTTGGGTTAGGTTAGGAATTTATTTTATTTTCGGTTTAAATACAGCCACGTACCAAACCGTAGTCTTCTTCTTCTTCGCACATGAAGTCGTCCTCGCCATCTGACATTTTATATACTAATATACGGTGTAACCTGGTGTTGAATAGATTCTAACGATACAAGTATCAAAGGTTTTGTTTACACCGATAATCTACTATTTTTCCATACTACACTCCACAGCTCTGTCATGTTACGCAGAATGCATTAATGCAAGAACAGCAAGGCTTCTCTTTACATTCCATTTTTTAGTTCTCAATTTCGACACTGGAAGTCGATTGTCTAACTTGTTACAACGAAACGGACACGAAAGTGATTAAGCTGGGTTTACAATAGACGCATAAGTTCCCGTTCCCGTTCCCGTAGAAAATTGAAATATACGAACTTGACAGTATGGTCTACAATTGAACGCGCGTTTAATTGTAGACATACTGTAGAGTTCGTATACTTCAATTTTCTGCGGGAACGGGAACGGAACGTATGCGTCTATTGTAGACCGAGCTTTAGAATGCTAGGAGCTGGTACTTCCGTTAGACAACGCCATTTTATAAACGCGCTAATATTCGAATAATTGTCCATAATATTCTAATGATATAATATTAAATAACTGTGAATGGTAGAAACGTTTCCTCTGAACCTTTGTTTATTTAAAGAACACGTTCTAAACACTCGAATCTACCCAGACGTCACATCGGTATCGATCCGTGCAGTAAATAGCGAATCTGATGTGTTCTTATCTCAGAATATACTAGCGATCGCATATCGCCATTGATAAAACTCTATAAGATCCCACATCGACTTATGTTAAATGATTTTTCGATCTGAATTCCAGTGCTTTTTACCTCCGTTATGAATCAATCGATTCCGTGAAAAACCAAAGAGACTTGAATCAATTCTTGTTAGTCATATATATTATTTGATCTTATATCAAGTGCTGATACAAGAGAAGGTATCAGGTGTGAGGTTGTTTGGGAATCCCCTCCAAAACTGCGAACTAGTCGGTACAACGGTCATCAGGCTCCCAGTCCTCAGATATGTCAATGGAATCGAATAAATACATTGCAATATGATGAAAATGATCGTTTCCATCATGTATCAATCTTGATAGGTACTGTGCTTGGAGTTCTCACCCCTAATCCAGCGTATTTTTCAAGATATTCAGAAAAGAGGTGACAATCGAGACTTATCTCAAAAATATCTGGTCAGCTATAACATGCACGTATTGTTATCTGTAGAATTACATTATCCGAAACACATAATGAATAAGGGTACCGCTAAATATATGACTGAGTTTCTATTACCTGCCGATCTTTCTACCAAGCGTTAAATGTCTCATATGGGGTGTGTTATCTACCAGCATTTTGAGGGATGAGTCCATATTCAATGAATCATCCTTTTTCTCATGCTCCACACTGCCTCTCCTTCTCAGTCGTCTTTTAAAGTGTGTATCCCTTGAAAGCGAACCTGTAAATGCGGTAATATCTGAGACATACTTCCACAAGAAGCTCACTATCAATTTGAAGTAATGCATTATTATACATTGTTGAGACGAAAGTGAAGAACATTAATTTATTGAAAAAACTTTATCCATATCAATTATTCAAAATCTAGTTAATAATTACAGTGGAACTTCGCAATAGTCCCCCCAGTGGGACCAACCGATAGGGGAGTGCTTAGGAACAGTTCATTTCCCTACCTGGACAGCCCTTAAACGGCTGCTGGCTCTAGTGAGAGCTGAAAGTCGAGAGTCGAGTATCAAAATAACTAAGCAGCTGAGGTCTGTTGAATTGAATCACGTGAAGGGAAATTACGGGACTATTGGAGAGTTTCATTCTAAAGAGAGACTCACGTCGAACTTACTCAAGTCTTGCTTCATCCCAGCTAAAACAAGCTCAGTCAGATTTGGAAAAGCTGAGGCTATCAGATGCAGGTCACACCCTATCTCTACCTATACAATGATTTACATGTAAGTAAGAAATCTGATTTCTAGGATTTTTAAGCAGCCGCTGAAATATTATGAATATTAAATACAATTTCTTCACCACATTACGACAAAGATAAAATAAAAACCTATTTTCATAACGATTTAACAAAGAAACAAAAAGAAGAAGATAAGGAACTATCATCGGTACGTAAAAAACTAAAATCACAGCTATACTGAACAGAGGAAACTTAAGAATAAATTATGAAAAGTTTAAATTGCAAGAAGCAAGAGCCTTGCTAGCAGAATATAGGAAACAAAATGATGAAGGAGAATTCTATTATTTAAAATATTTAAAATACCGTTTCTTCATTATTACTCGCTGAAACTTCCTCGCTTCATTCTATCCTGAAATCTATTCCCTTTCTTTCGATCGTTATCCATTCTAGAGAAAGTAGCGATAATTTAACTTCGCTTGGAATAAATTTTGTTAAAAATTTCAAACAACCACCTTTTCAAAAATGAAACCACGTAGCTCTTATCTCCAGTAGAAATTTCTCCACCCTGTTCGAGCAACAAGAAGCTGGGAGTTCAACCGTCCCCTGCGGGTGTCAGCCACGGAACGTCACCTGCACATGTAGCTATTCCCGGAGGTCTTGACTTCGTGCAGTCTCGAATGCAGAATAATAAAATAAAAAAATAAAAAACACAAGGAAATATAATCCGAGATGATTTTATAATGTCGTTTCTTTAGGTGTGCGAAAACACATGTCAGATCCGTCATAAATTCCTGTTTCGAGTTCACCGACTTCATAGTTCACAGTTCGAAAGGTATACGACTGTTCGGGGAGTCGGGGTGGCTTTTAGTACCTCGGGAATACCTCGCAATTCACGGTATCTACTGGTCAAAAATTCACCTGATCGAAGATCTGTTCCATAATTTTGTTTTCGACGATTCGTTCCATTCGACTACTTGGGTTCATTCAGAAATCAGATCCTTAGTTTCGGTTGTTATAAATAAATTTTCCATAATTAATTGATTTGATTCACCAAAAATTTGAGCTTTTATTATCAAGACATAGATTCTTGTGGTCCTTTCTATTATTTCGTTCTCAGCGACTGTCGCGGTCGTCGCCAATTTCTTTTACTCCGAGAAGACAATTTTTCAACGTTTGTGACAGAGCGCAATCATAGTAGACGTACTTATCTCTTCACGGTTCGTTCTCCAATTTCATACCTGCAATTCACAAAGCTCTCTTCTCCACTTTGGCTGTCACACTGCACTCGCTACACTGATATTTCTCTCCGTGGTGTATGTATTTATGAAATGGTTTAAATCCCCGGATCAATGACAAAAAGCTTTCATTTTATTCTCAGACTGAAACTTTGCCTGTAATTCTATTCGCATATAGTCGATGGTACGACCCGATAGAGGCCGGATCGAATAAAACGAGGGCGAAACTTTCGGTTGATTAATTGCATTCTCGTGTACATGTACTCGCACTACCAGTAATCGAAGTAAACGAGGTTTCTGATCGGAGCTTTTCGACGAATGAATCAACCTGTGAACTCAATCCTATTGGATTTACGATCCTACCAAATCAGACATCGAACCTAATACGAAATAATCGCACTTCGTAGAAATTGCTTTATTCATTTTTTGACCAATACATAGTTTACCGAAAAAATGATAAATATTTACACATAAATATAAATGGTGTTCACGTATATAACACCTACGGAAATGACTACTCGTATCTAACACATAGACAGTAGTTTAAATAATGCATAAGTTTTGCGAGGGATGTGAAGGGGCTAGAATAACATGGCAGGGGAGAACGGAAGTTGGCATTAGGTTCCACCACCGCCACAGGAACCAATCTCTCTCTAACTTTCTTCTAACATTTATATGTGTATATCTGCTTATATACATATGTGTGTACTAACGTATAAGTGTGCGTATATACATAGTAAGGAACTAGCTCTCTATCCAAGGAAATAGAACGTTGAACAACAGTTGTAACAGCTGAGATAGAAATGGAATTAAAGCCGTTAAGGGAGGCTGCAGGGCAGCTGGGCGCGAGAGATTAATTTTTCAGCATGTCTAATGCCGAGGAACTTGTCCATTAGCGACGTTAAGCTCCATTCAAGTGGAGCCTATATGTTCTGGGCTCGTACGTTCCTCGTTAACGTTGTTAATTCCAATCTCTACACGACGGAAGCTTCGTGCATCCACTACGAACGGCTTATTTATAACTAACCATATATATTATCTATGTTCTATGTTACATAGAAACAGATTCATATGCTATAGGTATAATCAAAGAAATTAATTGCCAAGGACAAAATTCGTACGCGGTTAATCACAGGCAACGATGATTTCAGCTATATGTATATCCAACCAATAAAGGGTACTAACGAGTTCCTTAGAAACTGCAGAGGGCGCCCAAATTGTGATCAACAACTTACCAGATCTAACAAACTGAGATTAAGTGGTATTAGACTTTACGGGGTGAGGTCAGCCCAGATCTGCCCCTAGTTTACCCGGCCAAGTTTTACCTGGGTCAGTGAATTTATTTATTCATTTACTCACGCTGCGGGGGATGATTGTAATCACAAAAATTTATTGCTGATTGAAAGGGTGAATTCGAGTCAACAACTTTAGATTATTTAGTAAAATATCCTATATATATATACAGATAGTTATTCATTTTTGAAAGCGTTATCGTTGCGGCTTTTAACAACAAATTTTTCTTTCCCTTTTTTCCAAGGTGGGAATAGACGGTCGAAAGCGTGTTACTCGTGTCAAAAATTCTTTTCAATTTTACGTTGGTTCAGTCAAATATTTTTCACTCAAGAGTAGGTACACCGAATAGCGGGAAGCCCAAAAGCACAATGCTTTTCAGGTCGGGATATACAAGATGATATTTTATACTTGCGTCAAGGGCCACATCTGTGGTGGGAGATTTACTTCTCGCGATTTAAGATGAGGCAGTTGTCTTATGGTTTCCGGGACTGAAATCGAGTGAAATTTTTTGGAGAAATTAACTATTCAGCAACATATCTTTCGCGAATTCATGAATCGGAATTTTTACAAGTCTTTAATATGTGGAAATAAATAGTGCGAGCCAAGAAGAACGCTTTTTGTCGCTTTTCTGACAATTAGTTATCTTCCGTTTCCTCGAGCTTCGAGTTCATCGAGCTGTTTTCTCCGGAAGATATTTAAACGGCATTATAGTAGTCGTTATAAATTCAAAAAAAATGTTAATTGATAATTATCTTCAATATTCTTATCTGCTGCTGCTGCGCTAACGTTTCATTTAATATGAACGTAATATTGTCTTCTGATCTGACCGTAAGGGTCCAGCGGTAGAAGGGAACGAGCGACAGAGCAGGCAGATACGTTATGGGAATGAATATATTGATCCAGAACCTGGGAATCTGCAGTCAATGTGTTTATTCAAGTTTTTTTCTAAATTAGAACCATAATTTATAATTAGATAAACGAATGTTTTTATTGATAAAAAAATATTTCCGTACAGTTTTTACCTACGCTTTTTAAACTGGGCGATGCACGTGAATGGTTCGAGCAGCAGTTACGTGATTGATGGTAGAAATCTGAATATTTATCTCGTGAATTATAAAAAAGGAGAATATTTGGCTTTGGGAAACAAAAATTAATGTATAGTCGAATCGTATGAGTTCACAGAGTCTATTTTCCAGGCTACTCAAAGCTAGACAAAGAGCCACGAAGAAATAATAAAGCATTTCAAACCCCAGCGCCGAGAAAAGAAACTATATCTACTATATAAAAAATGCAAATGAAATTCAGGCTGTTTTTTTACGAATTATAACTCTTCGTTTAGGTCATGGAGATCATCAATCACTTTTCTTTGCTCGACGAATGATAATGAGTTGAGTAAAAACAGTTTATTGATTAAAAGTTGAGGAAAAAAATACAGGCAAGAATAACCACCGGAATCTCTTTCAGCTGCTCGATATACATACGTTCTAATTTCTTAAACGGTTTATTCGAACCGTCTAATAGGTAGAAATTCGTAACTGATCTGGTTATAGAGTTCAGTTAAAAATAAATATTTCAAATTCTGTTCGGTGGAATAGCAGCAAAGCTGTCAATTCAGCGATTGACCAGATAGATTCTTGAGTTTGCTGAAGCATCCCTATCATGGAGGTCAACACGTCTGCGCCTTGAAGAATAATTCTCTTGGTAAAAACATTGACATAGTTATTCCTTCTCGCTAATAGACCTGAAGGCCGCTAGTAAATTGAGGTCGATTTAGTCGCATCGATAATATTTGTCTTTATCTATAGTAACGGAGTTAATTAGTAACGCAATTAGAAACTGTCTCGTATAACATTCTCGCCTTGATTCTACTCTAAATAAATTATTCTGGAAATAAATCTGAGAAGTTTACCTAAGGCTTGACACTGGGCTATGTGGAGAATGCCGGGTACGACTAAAAGCTTCATTATCGTGGATCGAAAAATGGGTCTCATTCTTTCGCTGTTTTCTCTCGCCTTTCACTAGCGTTCCTTGATCGATCCTTCGGCTGTTTACCGTCAGATAAATCACGTCGGTGATTTCAGTGTCTTCGGTGTTTGCGGTATCCCAAAATCGACTACATAGCGCAGACTCCGCGCGTTCGATGAAATAAACGTAATAAAACTAATCCCCAATAGAAACAAGCCGATAAGCCAGTCGAAAAAGAATAATGATCCAAGCTTTGTTTGAATCAATTAATCATTCGCTAATCTCGACAGTTCAATTATTTTCATACCGGTAATCTATCGTCCTGCTAATTAGAATCGAGTTTAGAATTCATACATTCTTTGACGCTAAGCTATAAAAAGCATAATAAAGATATGAACAGAGAGTTGTTTACTCTTCGATAAACTCATTGAAATTACTATCAAAAATACACGTTATAGATCCCACCTTGAAATATCGCTGTGTCTAAAAATCTTTGGCTTTGTTTTTTATAAAAAAAAAATAATTTCACACCGCAGCTAGTGAGTTTGTTGTTTACAAAAATTTGATTTCTATAGGCCACTTCGTATGCGTCTATAAAACGTTCAAGTTTAAATTATAAAGGTAGATGGTTTGCGTATAGTCAGCCGAGTCTCAAAGTCCTCTTCTCTTCCCTCATCGGTGTAATACGACTCGCAAGTTTCCTCCACTTCCTCGAGCAGTTTTTGACTGAATAATTTCAGATACCAGAGACACCATCGTAGAGTGTCGCAATAAATTTCTTATTTTTAAATAAATAATTTTTAAGTAAATAATTATTCCGAAAAATCCTCCCTCCCCGCTACATTACCAGTACTAAGGTTTTATTCAATGGGTAAAATTTCTGTCTCTTGATCTCACTGTAATGGTCCAGGCAGCGGCAGACAAGCAGGCAAGCAGGCAGGTGCGCTATGGGAGTTAATATTGATCCAGAACCCGGGAACCTGGGTTCGAACCACGCCTCACCTGTGGTTACCTTACCGTTTCGCATCTGACTATCTTCGGGGAAATTTTCAATTGAATGTATAATAGCTGTTGAAAAAAACTTTGTCTCCCTCGTCTTCGCCCTTTGTCGAGATCGTCTCTACCCATTATTTTTTTGTCACACAAAATTGAAACGAATTCCTTTTCTTTTTTTTTCACGTATGAAATTTCACGCCTTTTGTCAGCCTAACTTTTCGTCATTCAACCAGATGCGTACGACGTATGTACGTATACATGCATACATGTACCGAAGTCATCTCTAGAGTTTTTTAACGTCGGAATTAATTGCTCATACGGCAAAGGGTGAATGAAAAATTATGATCATTATTACACGTAGACATTTTACAAATTAAACCTTAATTGCTGTAGATTACAACGTTGATTAATTGTAAGAGCCCTGACGCGAGGGAACACTGCCAATTAATTAAGACGATTTTCATTAGCGTCAGCAGCTGCACTCTCCTGATATGTATACATGCATTTACTGTTATACAGCTAGACCAGCAATATCTTGAAATTCGGAAGCTAACTGCAAGAGTGAGTTCTGGGATAGTGTGTATCCGCAGTTAATTCGCCTGAGCAGCTGTAATGGCTATAAAATTATGAATCAGAGATTTTATTCGTTTTTTATTTAATTTTAATTTAACCGGGAATTTTTCATGCCCGTTTAATTACCGGTGTAAAAAACGAGGCTCGCCAGCCGTGAAATAAGTTAATTAGATTTTTCACCGGTGCAGAAATTGACCGCGCCAGTTATCACCGGGTTAAAATTCTCATGGGAAAGTTACGCACCTGTCTAGTTCTACCCGAACTGATAACTCTCCAGGAATAAAAGTAGAGAAAAACTTTTAGCACTCTAGGGATGCAGTGATTTATCACGATCCTTCTCACCCGTCTTTTTCCCTGCGAGTTTTACCCCTCCGCCCCTTTACTCGGACTTTGAAAAACCGTGCATGGAATTATCAGACACTTACGAAAAATGAATAGATGATGACGGTGATCAGAATAACTCAATTTTATGAATGGGTCTATATCTCTTCTTCTTTTTTCGATTACTTATGATGCATCTTGCATTATTTCATGAGTACCATCTTACGTGTCTTTCAAATCATTCTAGAACACGGATTATCGTCCGGTAGCTTCTCAAGGAAAAGATGCTTCGGTATATTCTTTTCCGTTTATTTTTTGCCCGATGAAAAGAAAAATGTATTAGCTACCGACCCCGGCTGAAATATAGGGCTAAATAAAGATAACAAGGTAAATTAAAGTATGAAATATTATCGTAAAAGGTCAACAATGAGTAAAGATCCTCTCGGAATTGAAACCAATTTTATTAGCCTGCAGGGTGTAATGAATAATATAAAAGCGTAGCCAGTCCAGGAATTGGAATAAAAATTTATTGGGAAATTATATAACTGGTATACGATGGAAAACCAATTTCATTTTGGAATCGAACGACTGTTTTTTATCTACCTCAAAATATCTCTTCGATCTACAGAATCCAAAAAATCTGTATAAAAAGAGACAGCAGAAACGAAAAAAATGTCGGGTGAAAATCAGAACGATTGATGTCCCACATGGAATTATAATACCCATATGGCATATCGCTAGGTTAAAATACAAGTTGGATAACACAGTTCAGTAGAGGTTGTGGCGCAGATGCAGCAGGCTAATGGAATCTGAGGAAATATCGAAAAACTTGACGTCAAATTTTTAATATATGGTTAGGGCGGTCAGTACTGCGGTTTACCGCGAAAGGGAGGCTCGCAAAAGCCACCCTCTTCATCTAACGATGAATTTCTTGTGTAAGTCGCCGCGAACTTTCCGCCTCCGAGGATCTGAGATCGCTAATTGGCTTTTAATAAAGAATCAGAAAGCGTACCGGGTGGTCCTTCTAGAGGAAGAACCCCAAGGTTTCATCTTATTACCATATTCTTCGTGTTATTTATCTACGTAACGTGCGAATACGTGCATAGCAAACGTATATTTCTATTCAAATTGCGGGCTGGAAGGGGGTAGAGGGATAGACAAACAGAGGGCTGGTTTAATACTTGGTGAATCGAGGCACCACTCCGGATCTGGAAGTGGGCCAGCCGATATCGCACATAGTGAGCCCTGTTTCCATGGCTTAGCATTTTCAATGATTAAATGCTCCACGTATACACATAACGTGGTATTACCACGGAGTGCTGTCTCCTCACAATTGAAGACGCAGAGTGATTCGCCAGGACCAACTCTACCACGTAGTCTCAATTTTTCTTAAAAAGAGATCGTTCCGTACGCCAACAGACTGCGGTAAGCAATTCGGACAGATAATTCGAAGCAGCATCGGCTGTGACGTATCGAAAGAAATTTCCACCCCCGATACAAAAAGGGCTCACGTTCGCTTGATCACTCGTGCGAAAAATTCGCGCTTGAAAATTGCGGGGAAACTGGAAGCGTGTCACATACAAAGTCTTTACTGCGATATTGTTCATATCAATTATTATTTGCGTGTCTGACTTTTTGCTCTGTTCATTCAATTACTTTTGCGGTCATAGTTTCGGTATTAATTTTACGGTTGAAACGCGTCGCGATCAAGAATTAAAATTCAATTCCAAATTTCACCCAATTTTCCCGATACAGTATTCGAAAGTCATTCTTTCATTAGTGAATCCCAATTTGCAGGATCGCTTCCCGAAATTTTTGTACGTGAATATTTAACGCGATTGATTTATCCTCGTCCACGATAGGCACCAAGCTTGACGTCGCGGCTGTCAAACTGTCTGAAATTAATAGATGGACCCCTAGTTCGATAGGTTTATAGCATTGAATCAATCTCTACTCACTGCAGCTTTTCACTGCAACTAAAAATTCGTGTTTCTATTTTTTCAGACATTTATTCGAACACCTGTAATACATTCTACACGAAACTTGTGGTAAGAATAATTGCAGGTAGGCTTCACCGAGGCCATAGATTCGGATTCTCGTCAATTCTCGTAACCTGGAACATGGCGAAATGCAAAAATGAAATACGAGTGATATCACAATACGATTGATCGCGAATATAAATGAACTGAATTTCATTTAATCACCCCGAAACCCAGCTACAGATCATTTTAATCGCAGATTTCGATCGCTTAATTGTTCACGCGTACCTCTTCGACATTGCGGACACTTGTATTTCGGCATTCATCGTAACCAGCGCGGAGGGACCACTGGATAAGGCGATGGTGTAGTCCTACCCGTTTCAACGCTATTGACGACGTCTTCGATAACTTGTATAAGGTTTTTGATAGCGTTGGATAGGTTTGTGAATCCGCTCTTTTCTGCGCGTTAAATAAAGTGGGATTGAATGAAGAACTAGGTATGTATACGTATCAAATCTCTTCTCGCTCCGATCTCCGTCGTCTTTGAAGCTTAAAACCTGAAACAGCTTACCGAGGAGATCCTGTACCATTCGAAGCGACGCCGTAACGCTGTTCACGACTTCTTTCAATTTATCAATAATTTTGTCTACGATCTGGAAACGCGGTCTATCTTCGGTCCGAAGCATGGGAATCACCCGATTTCCGTGCGCGCTATGGAGCCCCCTGTTCTCTGGTAGCTCCTGTGGCATGGAATTATGCTGGTGAAACATGGCGGCGTGTTCTGTATAAAAATAAGTATTTCATTGCGTGAAGAGATCGAAAAATTGTCGAGAAAAATTCCAGTTTCTAAAATGAATTATATTGATTAGGACTAAAGACTCGAGCTGAATTCCTCCAGGAATCGAACGTAGCGAAGTATGGAAACTCAGGAACCGCACTTTTCCCTCAAATCAGTCGGGTTCTATTTACTATTCGAATGGGAATAGGGTGCCTCGTTGTTCATCGGGAGAGAATCGTGTGAGAATAAGTTGCGGGAAAACGAGGGAAATTTCGGCTCCTTTTGTCGCCACGGGTTTCAGATTTATACATTTTCGATTTCAAGTCTATTTCACCTTCATTCCGGGCTTCGGCTTTACATACGACGAGGGCGAAAACGACAGCCGCAATTAATGAGAGCTTCATTTTTACGATGGTGTAGAATAATACGGCGTCTTCTTTCACTTCGTCGATCACTTCTCACTTATCGTACGATTCTTAAGCCACCGCGGCTCTTCTCTTCGTCTCAACGTCGCGGAATTAACTACGACGTCGTACACAGCCTCTGGTTTTTAATATACCTACAGCCAACTCGTCGTTAAGATATGATTTTAATTGAGAAATTGAATTGACTAGAATAATCGCCGGGAGCGGGTCACGAAATCAAATTTTTATTACCAGATACTCGTCTGCTCCTATTCAATAACTATATCCCAACAAGATTACTCTTCTTATTTTATCGCCCTCGGAGTATTATGCGAATTTTTCAATCATGTTAAAGTTTTAACTACCGACAAACAAAACACCATTTTTGTTTCGAATTATTCCTCAAATTACACGTATCTAATCGTCTCAAAGATATTGAGTGACGATTAACAGCTGTGAAATTCACTAGCGACGTATTACAAATACGTTCACTAGTTAGTAGTGGGACTCCTATCCCAGTGGGATATCAGTCACGGATTTACCCCACATGGACGCTTTATATATACACCGAGAACTGTAACGATTCTAGTCGACTGAACTATTTGCTAAACTTGAAGAACAGAGTAGATGTACGAGAAGGAATTCGCGTGGAATATATGTGCTTAATCAGAATACCGCCGTGACGGAAAATGCATGCATTTTGACTGGGGTGAAAATGTTTTAAGGTACCATTTGCGAAAATACAGGCTCTCGCCTCGGTTTGTTGAACAAATTATACTCCGTCATATACTATATGTCTAGAGCGCAAATAAGCACGTCGTACAGGCAACTTTGAGAAGGTAAGAAATAGCAAATCGCGGCTATTCGTCTGCTTGTGGATTTGCCTCGCTCTTACCTAAGCCCTGCGATTTTCGCAAATAGTAGATCAAGCGGGGCAAAGAATATCTGCTCTGTCTCCTGTGAAGGCAGTGTTCTTTTTTCTGGATGTAAAATTCTCGCGATAGAAAAACTAAATTATAATCACCATAGTATTGGTAACTTTCGATTCAATTCGAAGATTGATTTATCAGGAGAAAACCTGCTACGTAGTTTAAATTTTTTTAGAGGTAAAGAGCTGCGATGGATAATTAGCGACGTGAATGAAGAAATGACCACGTCTATAAGGAAAAGACTTACACTCGCTTGATCGCTCGTGCGAAAAAAAGTGCATAAAAATTGGAAACGTATTATGGATAAAATTTTAGGTGTTTCCTCGTTTGCTCAATCAACTGTTTGTGGGTTTGATTCTTTGCGGTTGCAGTTTTGGCGTTAATTTTACGGTCAAAATGAGGCGCGATCAAAAATTGATCGAAACCGATCGCTGTCCGCAATTTCCGAACGAGAATATTTCGCGTGGTTGATTTCCCTCCGGCGCCGAAGCCCATCAATCTCGATATCACACCTGACGAAGCGTCTAAAATTAATTAATTAGGACTTGGTACGATGCGTTCACGTTATCGAATCAATGCAAGCTAGTTGCAGCTTTTTATCGTAACTGAAAATTCATATTTTTATTTTTCTTAAAGTTTTATTAGAACAGCCATAATGCATTGTACAGGAAACATATGGGCAGAGAAGTAACAAGCAGGCTTCAGCGTAAAAATCATTCCGGATCCTCACTAACCACGATAATTATCTGAAACACATCGATAAAAAGAAACAAGATATCAGCGATATTACAATACGATTAATCATTTCATTATACCACCCCTAAAGACCCTACTGAAATGTTGAAGAAATTTTTTTTCGAAAGATAAGGGCCTGTCGAAAAACGCGTACTACTCATATCTTCGTCGCAGAGGGTAGAATTTTTTTTTCAACACACCCATTGCCCTATTCTAACAGTCGTAGTACGCGTTTTTCGATTCGAGCTTTTTGAGTCATTAAAAAAATAGAAAAATGTTAATTTTTCAAAATTTCACTGGGCTCCTTCCTCGAGCCCATCTAAAGGCATTTTTAATCGCAGGATTTAATACTGGGATCAAATTTGGATCGCTAATTAATTGTTCACGCACTTCTTCGGCATCGCGGACGCGGGTCGTCCTGACGACACCTAGCCCCATACGACTTAAACCCAGACGAGCGCGCGGGCACGGACGCTACCACAGGCGTGGTTGCGGGTGTAGGAGGTAAGCTTCCTGTTTCCTCTTCTGATATTCCAGGTGGTGATCCGGTTTCAGCGTTTGATGAAGCTTCGGATTTGATAATGCCGTCCAAAAACTGATTTAGAGCATCTATCAGGTTGTCTATCAATTGGGATAGCATTGGTGATGCCATCTTATCTGCAACGCGTCAAAGTTAATGGGATTAAATCAAGAGTGATAGAATTACTAAAATGATAGAATTCTGTCAAATTTCTTCTCCGATCGCCCTCTTTCTTTGCCGAATCTTCGAACCTGGCTGGAAACAACTTACCGGTGACTTTTTCGAGTATTTCAAGGAACGCAACAGCGCCCTGTGCCAGTACTTTGACTTTATCAATAATCGTCTTGCCAATTTCCATACGCAGACGATTTATGTTTCGGTTGTCCTTATTTGTGTGCCTTTGCCGGTGGATGTGGTGCACCCTATGCCCACTGCGTAGCACGCCTGTAGGGTCAGAGCTTTCCTCAATTCCGGCCCATGAATCTGCAAAATAAATTTTTAGTAGCCCGAAGTCGGCGTGAAATAGGGAAGGAAATCGGCGAGAAAAAATCGAATTTTTTAAACAAAGTTTAATGGAGCAGATCGCGTATTAATTTAGAGCAAAGACTCGAGCTGATTTTCGCCGGGGATTTAACACAACGAAATGGGGAAATTGAGGAACCGATTTTCCCCTTCAAATCAGCCTGGTTCTCTTTGCTATTTGAATGAGAATAGGGTGCCTCGTTGTTCATCGGAAGAGAATCGCGTTAGGGTAGGCTGCGCGCAAACGGGGGAAAGTTTCGCTGCTTTTTTTTTCGCCACGGGTTTCGGATTTTCACATTTTCGATTTCGAGACTATTTTACCTTTGCTACGGGCCTCGGCTTGGCACACCACAAGTGCGAAAGCAACGGCCGCAATTGACAAGAGCTTCATCATTTCCGAGCGGGGATAATACGGCGCCTTTTTCTTGTTATTTGGTCACTTCTCACTAATTGAATAATTCCCAATCCACTGCCGCACTTTATTTTCGACTTGATGTCCCGTTTTTAACTGCAGCGTCCTAACTGGCGCCCGGTCTTTATTATACCTGTAGAATTCGGCATTGGTGCATGATTTTCAATTAGGAAATTAAATTGACTCAACTAATCGCTTCTAGCGATCAAATAAATCAAACGTCAATGACGGAAAATTCGTTTTACTTTTAGTCAATAATATGATATGATTATTATCAATCGTTGTACAAGTCTGGTCTTTTATTTTCTACTCTCCTTCGTCCCTGTCCGTTTACCACCGTAGCGAATGTGCGAATAGATATACGGACGCTTATTCACGTATAAACTGTACACGACTTTCGTCGACAAAACTTTTTGCAAAACTTAACGAACACGGTATACGAGATAAAATTCACGTGGGATGTATGCTTACTTAATCAGAATAGCTTCTGTGCTGCAGAGTCGAAAAATGAAAGCATTTTTACTGCCGAATACATTTTTCAAGCTCGTTTGTTAAACAAAGTGTACTTCGTCACGTGTCTAAAGCGCAAAGCACATCGTCCGGGCAAGTTTAGTTTGCGAAAGCAAGAAATGGCAAATGGCAGCCATCCGTCTACACGTTGATTTCCTTTTCTTATATCTAGCTACTACCTGAAACTTTTTCAAGTAGTAGATCAGGTGAGGTAACATTTTTCGTCTCTCTAATGTCTCCGGTGGTTATCCGTATGGAAATAGCGAGAGAAAAGAATGATCTAATTATACCGATCTGTGCTCTAAATCCTCTTTGTAATTCACGAGCATATTCCGAAGCTACGACTGTAGCGTTTGCCGGAAAAAAAAGTATGATGATAAAAAAAGAAAATGAATAAATTCTTGTTATGCCTGTCGTTACATATTGTATATATTTGATAGTGAGCTGATTAATTGAAAAACGGTCCGTTGAGTGTTAGTGAATTTTAATCTGCAGCATCAAATTGAAGCGAATCGTTGGCCAGAGATTATAGATATGAATATATTTTACGCGATTGATTTACACGGTGGTCCAGCTCTCGGTGTTCGATAAATCAGCGATGATAACACGCTCGTCAGACTACGAGGGATTAAAATCGGCTCTTTATAGCTACCCTGTTCAAAATTAGTATTTAAAATAAACAATACCTACAATTTATGAGGTAACGAATTTCTAGCCTCTATTCTGCACTTCGGAAATTTCGTTTACATTTAGAAATCTCCTACGGTAATTGATTTACTACGATTTTCAAATTTTGTCGTACGCAGGGGTGGATTGAATAACGATTACGTGATCGGAAATAAAATACTGTTCGAATTCAGGTCTAGGAGTATTAGGATCGAATGAACTCTCAGAGTCTATTTTCCAGGCTATTTGGAGCTTGACGAGAAGCCTTGGAGAAATAACGAAAAATTTCGAACCTCGAGGGTATGAAATCTTCGTAATTTTTTCACTCTCAGAAAAAAAAAAAAAACTCGAGTGCGTAAAAAATAGAAAATGAATTGAGGGTGTTTTTGCGTCGTATAACTCTCCGTTGATGTTGTCGATGTGATTAATTACCTTTTTTGTTTGCCGAATGATAATGGAATGAGAAAAAAACCACTTAATCATCGGGAAGCTTAGTAATCCTGAGCTGCATACTCTGTTCCTTAATTCAAAGGAAATCGGGACACAACATAGGTGAAAATAAAAATCATATTTTCCGTTTAGCTAAAAAATAAAACAGGCGAATTTCTGAAATTATTTATTCGAGCTGACTTATACATTGTCAAATTATCCTTTATGTACCCAATATAATAATGGTCGAGAAACGAAAGGATCGATTAATTGATAACAGATAATTCTTCAGTCAAAAAATCCAAATACGAAAAAACCTCTTAGTTTACTCAGGCAGAGAAACTCATCGGTGGCATTCTGGACATCGGTCAGAAGCTTTGCAATCTGAATCTTGCGGAAGATTCTCTTCGAACTTCTGCTTTAATTTTCTTTGGTCGATTCTAGCCATTCTATGCAATCAGCTATGCAGCGAGAGAGGTTCGTCCATCCTTTTCCATCTATAAGCCAAAAGAATGGATGATTATTCATCGAAAAATTTGGTGAGATGCGACTGAAGCGGGAATTAATGTGATTCGCCAAAAACTTGCTCGAATTGCTGGAGCTTGGACACTATGGGAGTTTTCACAGCTGATTTAAATTCTGACAATGAATCCTCGGGAGGTCGGGTCTATTAGTACCATCTTCAGTCTGGTGAGGTATTAAGTTTACATCGTTGTTTCCAGAATCTGGGTCTTGTCGTGGCGATGGCAGCAGGTATTGTCCTTTATGATCTGTATAGGAATAGGGGTAATGAGTTATGCGATTAATCCCTGGCTCGTATAACTTCCTTGCGTCGATCCTACTCCTAATAAATTATTTTGGAAATAAATCTGAGAAGTTTACCCAAGGCGCTTGACACTGGGCTATGTAGAGAATGGCGGGTACGACTAAAAGCTTCATTATCGTGGATCAAAAAATGGGTCTCGTTCTTTCGCTGTCTTCTCGCCTCTCACTCACGTTTCTCGATTGATCCCTGGGCTGTTTACCGTCAGATAAATCACGTCTGTGATTTTAGTGTCTTCGGTGTTTGCGGTGTCGCACAATGGACTACAGAACCGATCCCGCACGTTCGGTATTCGATATATCGTCGCTGGGCCGCGGATGAGATTATGAAATGAAAACGATATAACTAATCGCTAATAGAACAAGCCGATAAACCAGTCGGGGAATAATAATTGGTGAAGATTTATTTTAATCAATTAATAATTCGCCAACGTCGATAATACATTATACATCGTCCTGCCGGTTATAATCGAGTTTAGACTTCGTAAATTATTCGATGAATGAAAAAATTAAATCATTCCATGATTGAATTGTGTGAATGAAAAGCAGCGTCTTAGAAAATCTGCCTCCTTCAGGTGTCTGACTCTATTTCTGGTTCAAGAAGAAATTTAGATAGACGGGTTATAGTTAATCAAATATTGATGGTAATCGAGTTTTGAAGACCACCCTATATGTGGGTATGAAATGTATGTACGTGGGCTGCGTATCGTCAGGAGGCTCAAAGTCCCCTTCAGATAACAGCCTTCATCTCCCGAGGTTTCCCATAAAACAACCCTTGGAAAAAAAAAAAAGAGCGAGGCTTTCAGCACTGTGTAACTTTGTGCTCATGGGCCGAAGAATTTCAGCTTCTTACAGAGTTACTGCAGCTAATTCCCGCAGGATTCGTTCTCGTATTTTTTTTATTTCCTTGCCAATACCTATAGGTATAGGTACGAAGAGTTGTAAGTGAGATTTGCGTCGTCGTCGACCCCAAAAGTTCAGACTTTTCGCTGCCGTTACTTTATTTATTTCGTTGACATGTCACTAGAGTTTCAGAGTTCGCTGAAACGGAAGAGCGGCAAGAAGGCAGAGGGAAAAGTAAGCCTGGAGAGAAAGGGAAAATAAAGAAGGGCTTTTTTGGTCCGCTGAATCAAACCCGAATTAAGTTGTGATAAAATTTTAATCGTTATACCTTCGTTTACGCACTCCTGGAAAATCTTTCGTTTCACAAATTACCTTCGTCAGTTACACTTTCGAAACTTTTTACCGAACGTATTTTCCGTACGTATACTATAAGAGTACAAGAAACGAAAATGCTTTGAACGTTTCGTCGTTGGAACAGAGGGATAAATTTTTTCGAGACTCGTTTGTAAAACAAAGTATACTTCGTCACGTTTCGAGAGAGCGAGAAGCTCGCGAGTTTACGAGGGTACGAAGTGGCAAATCGCGACTATTCATTCGTCCGTTGATTTTCTTCTCTACTTCCAACTTTTTCTTACGGTCAATTTGGATAAAGTAGTAGATCAGTGGAGCCAGAAGTGTCTATTCGATCCTAGGGGGTCAAACTTGTTCTTCTATCGGGACATAGAGCTGGATACAACTTCGAGGAACACGTTTCACCAAAGATGACTTCCTCACGGATATACGGAGACCCTAGCTGGACTCCAATTCAACTTTTATTTCACCAACTTCTCAGAATATATTTTCCCTCCTAGCTAACCTTTTTCACAAAAAAATCCAGATCGGAATTGAATGACTCATTAAATTACGAAAATATTCAGAACATGAGCCCCAGCTTCTCTCATAAAACGAAATTACACCTCCCGAGAAATTCCCTTTGTATCTGAATACTTTTCGTTCATTTTTTTCTCTTTTTATCGAATTGTCAATTTCTCGCTCCAAAACCTAAGCTGATATAACACTCAATAAATTATTTGGTCTATTACCGATCCAATTTCACAGACAAAATGCAGATTAATTGAAACAATATAGTATCTAGTTTCACCATACGTTGCATGTATGACTCCCACCTGATGCAGTAGACGGAAATGTCAAATACACGAACATAGTTAATCAATCGGTGTACATGGTCAACAATGACCAGATATCCGCCCCACGTTTCCTCCTGTATAATATAACAGCAATGAAAATTCGTCTCGCACGTTAAAACAAGAAAAAAAAAAAAGAAAATTATCTTTACGTATGATTACACCTATCGTCACCGATTTCAATTCACGAAAATATCAACAAAAAAGGGGTTCGGGTGTCGAATAGTAAACAAGAAAAAAAGAAAATTCCCTTATCGTTAGCCCTTACTTTTCCTGTGAGTAAGCTCAATTATTCGTCAGACTGATTTCGATGTCGTTGTGTAGAATACCCTCGTTAGAGGCCAGACGGTCCGGCGTACGACACGCAGTAGTGAAGTCAGTGTCTGGTCGGCCGTATATCAGCGCCGGTTGGGTTCTCCGTCGTAACGAAGCGCGTAGATACCCACCCAAAGTGAGGTATATGTATATTTCGACGTGGATCTATGTGGGTGGATTCTCTTTCTCGTAGTTGAATTAAATATCTGTGAAAAGAGGTGCGTTTAGATTGAATTTAAATTGCAAAATACCTATATGATCTTCGTTTTTGTATGGAAAACAGTACTAGTTTGTAACTTCGTGCGATTGATTTTGGAAAGTGATATTTAAAAGGTGCTTCTCTTTTCTAATGGCATGGCAGGACGAGGTAAGTTTTCATTATCTGAAAAGATTAGAAATAAAATATTACGCACACCTAGGTCGTACCTTAACTTTTTATATTTAGAAGTTAGAAGGGACTGAAAAATTCTACTTTCATACATATTTAGGGATAAATAATTCATCTAGACATGGCTGGGTTACTCGTGTATAAAATCAGCCTGGAAATAGATTCAGATTTTTATCATGTAATGTTTTCTTCTTTTTTGTTTTAACCCCAAGCTCCGCGTCTTCATGAGTTTCTGACTGCAATTAATATACATATATCGATTTTCCACCAACGTCATCCATATTCAATCCATTCGAGTACACTTGTTCATATATGTATAGCTGTACCTTTAGTATAAAACATCCACCGACTAGAATAGTAACTGTTTGAAAGTGCCAGTAACAGAAGCTTTGCAGTTTTTAGAGTGGAAATAAATCGTCGAAGTTTTATCTATATACCTCTGTCCCAAGCTTGGAAACAGGCTTTAACAGTAGTTAAACACTGCAATAGGTACGACTGAAGTTAGTGAATTTACTCCTCCATTTTTGTAGCCGCTATTCATCCATCTGTTAATATATTTCCTTTATCATTGGCCAAAATTTTCATCGAATATATTTTATAGAATGTATACTATATCTAGATGGATCTCGTCGGTTATCTCATCAATGAATTAGCATTTAGATAAGATGCAGCATAAAAGTACGACGAGTGGATAGAAGGTTGACTTCGTTCTTTGGGCTAAACGAATGGAAATTTTGGCGGTACTTTTTTTTTTTTTTTTTCTCTCTTTTTCTTATCAATTTTCCCGGGTATAAAGTAGACCTCTAAACTCTGCGTAGTAGAATTTTAAAAGCAGGTTGGTAGACGTACCGGAGAATGGGGGGGAGGGAAAAAAACGTCCGCAATTAAATTTGCAACTTTATTCCACGCACACATCGCACACGCCCGGGCTTACCAGCCAGAATTAAATTTTGATGAAAAAAAAAGGTCGCACGGTACGAGTGCAAGGAAAAGTGAAAGACGCACTTTTCCAGAACGGTAATGTTGCTGGTGAACTTCAAGTTAAAAAAAAATCATTCAAGTTCGATAAGCAATTACACATGAGGAAGAACATTTTTTCACATTTTTCTCAGATCAATCGATCGACTTATTTTCAAATTGAATAAAATATTCGGTTAGTAGAAGCGAGGGTTAATTATTTATAAAAAATTGCTGGTGCTAATTTGTCGACCGATGCAGAATTCCTCGTTCTATATCTCACGCGTTATTTCATACTGCACTATTCACAAACAAAGTGGAAAGCCGGAAAGGTAGCATAAAGAATTTCAAAGTAACCGTGTGACATGGTTGAATAATATAACGACCGTTTGAATTATAGAACACCCTTTGCTCCGGGTGTAAAACTTCTCCCGACGTTCTCTACCCCGTAATTAATAATTATCACATCTTTTCTTTCACATTTTGTGCCGTAATGGTAAAGACAAGAAGCAAATCGAGCGTTAATTTCAGTTTGCAAATAAATAAAAAGAGAATAAGAGAAAGTGGTTTAAAAATTCAACCCACTAGCGTCTGTTTTTTTTTTTCTTGAAAGACTAAAGACGAAAAGTTATCTTCTCCTTGGGATTTGATTTTTGTTTTCAGTAGGGCTCAACGCGAATAGCTATACACGGGCGAATTTTTGAGTGAAATTAATCCAACTCCTGTCATAAAAGTCTCGTCGCATTAACCATAGACCGTGATTAATTTCAATCTCTTTTGTGAGGTATTCTTCGATTCATCGCGGCTCTGAGATCCTCGGTCCTTTTGTGACTTGGTCTTTTTATTTCCATCGGGAACCGAGTACTTGAGAAATGCTTAGAGAGAAAGGAGGACGGGGTGATTTCGGAGCACGTAGTATAGTAATTACGTAATCTATCATTACACCTTTTCCTGAGTTCTATCTTCAGTGAAAACCGGGCTAAGAAGTAAACCCTTAGCGCTAATGACTTGCGGTATCTTTCGTTAAACTTCCACATAATTTAGCCAGGAATTAATTACGCGAAATGTGAAAGTGCAAGGAAAGAAATACCTCCGGCCGAGGAACTCGAGTAGAAATCAGCAGTTCCGTTTCCGTCTAAATCGTAAAACCATAAATGATGCAAGAATTTCTTTTGCCAAAATATTCTGCGTCCAAGTCTAAACCTAGATCAAATTTTTATTAAAAAGATTTTGAAATTTTTGTATTCTGGAATTCAGGGTGACGTTTTAGCCAACGTTCGCCACTTTGACAGTGCACTTCGTCTAGTTCATTCAGTACTTGTCGCCACTTTGGGTGACGCTTCAAGCCACTTCGCTCACTCACCACTACCCTTCGTAGTTTCAGTCTATTCCCTGCACTCACCCTCTCTTTCTCTGACTCTTAATAGTTTCGGTAGCTCGACAACATAATAGGGGAGCCAGTCACCTCGACACGTTCTACCGTCTACATGTATTTTCACTTATCATAAAACGTGTGAAATTATACCGTACCTATATATGTATTATTTTATATTATTGTTGAAAAATCTTACCTTGAATATTATATAAAAATAAATATTCTGCAGGGGATGAAAATTAAATATATAAAATTTTGACCTACCATTCTGCCCCGGCAAACCGTATTTCAAATAATTTATCTCCCCTGTCGCTGCGTCTGACATAAAGATATGACTCGGAGATTATCGCCGCAGACGTAATATTTCAGCCGCTAATTAGTAAATTGATTAGTATTCCATGAGGCGAGGGACAGAGCGAATAATCAGCCCTTTGTTTAATCTCAGCAAAGTATTTGACCCGGTTTGATCACCTAGGATAAAAAGTGGCTACCTCGTAGAGACTTGCTAGTTTTTCGCATATATGCTTTTAGACGACCCTTGTGAACATTTACACGTAACGGTGGCGTCTGTACGACACATATACCTATACGTATGTGCTTGCGGCTTGGCCAGACTCCCAAAAATCAAGCTGGTAGTTCTACCACTCGAACACCACGTCTCCAGACAGCTTAATGTTTTTCGAGCTTTTTTCAGTAGTTATAAGACAGCTACTCTCTTCACCACCTTATCTCCTTATTACAATACGGGCATCTATTTTTTTCTTTTTTATTTTCAGGTGATAATAAAAGAAGGGATAAAAATGCACTGAAAAAATTCTAAATTACACCAGGGTTGAAAAAGATTCTTTCAAATAATCGGGATTATCGATAAGTCATAAAAATTTAACTCTTGTAACAACTGGCTCACGGAAACTGATGGCGGGGGTCGTGTTTCTAATGCAGGAGAATTCTGCAGGATTCAATTAGCATAACAAACCAGACAACGATGTAGAGCAGGTTACAGCATGATCTCACAACGAACGAGAATCAAGCCGTTACTAATTAGTATAATTTATAGCATTTCCGACTAACGTGAGTGTGAGGTATACGTATACACTGCGTGTTAGTAATTAAACTTATGAATTACAATACGTACATACATAATATATGCATTTGCATCCGCACTGCACTTGTGGTACCGCAGGATGTTGCATTGAGGTCATTATTTTTTAATCAAATACACTAATTACTGTGCAAACGTCGCTACTAATTAACTAAACAATGCATACACATGCACCTACTCAAAGCAGGATTCACTTGTCGGGTTTATTTTACAGAATGCAAAATACCGGCTCTATTCGTTACATCAATATTTATCAATTATGCACCTTTCTATCCTAGCTTTGTTTATTCACTCGAAAATTCAAGTCGCACTTTTCGTCAAAGTCCTTCGGCTGATTTTCACCCGTATAATTAACTCGGTAAATACTCTTCGATCGAGGTTTTCGCCGATCGAGATTCTCTAGGGTTGTTACGAATTTATCTAAGGGATGATATCTGCGATCATGATTTGAATCCTGATTCGTTTTGAAGATTTTCGCTAATTCGTGAATTCGTTTTCTCAAACGTATATCAAAACTCGGCCGAATTATTTCTCCCTATAAAGTTTGAAATAGGTCTTGAACTTCTAATTTTTTAGTTGAATCGTCTTATCATTACGATTTCTGTTTGTAGCCCAGGTAGAAGTCATACGGAACGTGAGATATGCAAAAGTTCTTGTGGACCTGAAAGGTCGAAATATGTATATGGCAGGTTTAGCTACGTAGGTTGGTCGGTTGTTAATACGCTTGCGCAGACCTACCCTGGCTCGAACCCCTGATTTCAGCCCTAGAACCCCAGTCGCGTGAGCGCCAGCATCCTCGTATCACAAACAGAAATTCTTCGAGATTGAAAAGTGTTTCAAAGTGGTAAAAAGTGGTTGAAACTAATACCTGGTGGCTCGCAAGATTTTTTTTTTTGTTTTTGTATACATAATTATCACCCCGGAAAATCGCACGTTACACGGTTTTTTCCCCTAAACTTTCATGCGACTAAAAATCGTGCAATTGCTTCTTCGATTTATACCATCGTAAGTAAAACACTTTATTACCTATAATCCCTTCGCATAATTTAAGAATTTACGCTTATTCTCGTTTTTGGAGTTTAGAGCGATTCGTCAAAATTTATTTAAGCAGAGAGCGATCTCAAAAAGCTTGGAAATATTTCGATAAAATTATTCGCTAATTACTTTCGAGATTCTTATGATTAAATTCTTTGGATCGTGATCGTTGAGTCTCTTGCTACCAGCTATTTTCATTACTGAAATAGTCTGTGGGCCTGAAATTTTCGACGAGAAATATTGACGGGGTAACGCAATTTGGGGATGAAAAAAATGGATTCTTTAGTGGCTGAATAAAACTCTGAGGGATACCTAGGGCCCGTTTTTCTACACTTTTTGCATAATGATATCTTGCTTAGAATTCCGCCTACCCGGTCGTGAAATAATGGGGTGGAAGCGAACTTTGCGAAAGCTTGTCGGACGAAATCTTGACCTAAAGTTAGCAACAGGTAGCGCACCGAGCTCTTCTTGAACCGGAGTTTGAGCTGGAACCTAGCCCCGAAAATTATGCACGATTGCACAACGATATACATAAGTCAGTATCGGCGTTTGGCCAATAAAATGTTCGATTTTATTTCACGACGGTCAAGGGTCAAGGCATTGAATTATCCGGTGAAAATATAGCAGGGTTTACGTTGGTGCGAAATAAAATATTTACGGTTTGATTAAATTCTGAAAATTTCGAATTCCCATTCGCGAAACGGAGAGAAGAATAGAAAAGCAAGGCTTTTGACGCTCAATTTGAAAAACACACCTTTGTTGTTCGCAGGGTTATTTTTTTTTCTTTCGAAGATAAATAAAATTGATATTATTTTTTTTAGAGGGTGAAAAAAAGCATTGAATAAAATATAGGATAACGTATAAGCCTCTTACGTGTTTACGTTTACCGCGATAACCTGAGGAATTTCAAAGGGCTATGGAAAAATATTTTCTCCGCCCTAGATATGCGGGGCGAGGTACAAAATGATTTATGTGACAATTTTGCGAATTTCAACACGCTCGAATAGAATTTCTACTTCAGTGGTTCCAGTTTTCTTTTTCTTTCAAATCCGATCGTCACAGATTTTTCGTTTTTTGAATTTTAATCTAACTTTCTTATTTATCACTTACCAAAATTATTCATCTGAAAAGAAGCCAATGATGAATAGCAATTTTCGTCTGATCTGTCGCGCCGTTCATATACTCCTACGTGACCTGAAATTATTTACATTTTTTGGAAAAATGTTGGATTTAAGGTCCCCAAAGGCACCGACATTTTTCCTCCGCTAAATATTTCGCTGGTTTTCATTGGTGGGCACGTAAACGGTGATAAAAAAATTAGATGACAGGACGCTGCCTAACATCCACTCGACACTTTTCTTTATTGCCTTACCGATTCACGCGACTTTTATCTACTGGAAAAGTTACATTCAGGCCATAAAATGCTAAATTGATGTCCTCGTACTTTTGGACGGACAAACCAAGAAGAATCGATTATTTTCAGAGTTTCCTAAGGTTATATACCGCTCGGATAAACCACGAGCTTTTTTTCCAGTTTTCTTTTCCGTCCAGAATCCAGGAGCTTTTCTTTTTAGATGATAATGCTATCGATCTTTGAGAGTCATATCAAAAAATCCTACCAAGAAATTAATAATCAATAAACTTTTCACCTTCCCGCATTGACAAGTAAATTCTACCATGTTTCACCGAGAAATTTGAAGCTAGTTTTTCTCCGTTTCTCTATACGTCATTTTCCGCCTCGGATATCCCTTTGACAGAATTCATTTGACGAAATCCTGGGTAAACTGATGCCTGTGTATGACACGTTAATTTCCTCTCGGAATCGTTAAACCTAAGCTCAAGCTCCCGTCACGAGAGAAGAGGAAAACTTTTTGCACCCTTAAAGAAATTCGAAAAATCCTTCATTCTCCTACGTGTCATTTAATCTTCTGCTGTACCGAGTGGAGAGCTGAAAAAAAAAATCCGAAAATAGGACACCTTCGTCCTTTTGTTTCTTTATAAAAAACCATTTATGGCTAAACGTGTATCGTGTGTGTCATAAGTTTCTATAGCTTAGACGATACTCTGGGTCTTTGTCGTTCACTCGGTTCTATAAACGGTGTACAGCTTTGTGTCGGCCATTTATCTCGGCCATATTCTCGACCCGTTACCGGATTACCTCTATCCCTGAATAGGAGAGCCGATACGACGGCAATTTTGAGATAGGGATGATTTAGGCGGTGGGATCAGCAAGTGCAAGTCGCTCGTTATCTAGAATCGACAACTATACACACACAGGGGTGTACTTTGGGTCGAACAAAGCCGGATTTTATTCCAACAACCAGCGAGTTTGAAAGAAAATTTTTCGATTTTAATTGGCGTGAAAAAAGGGGCTGTTTTTTTAATTTTTCAATTTTTTTTTTCTATATTGTTCACCAATTTTTTGTTTTTATCGCCTAGGAACAAAGAGCGTTCCTCTTATTTCGCCCCAGCTTTGTTTCCCCGTATTCGTACTAGCTTTCGATAGGCATTGCTCTGCCTACTTAAATACTGATCGACAGTCAGACTAATTGCCAGACTGCGATAGGGTTTAGATAACGATAAGTAATTGCTTATTTGCTATCAAGATACCAGAGCTTTCGTATATGTATAACAGAATACCTCTTGTAAGTACGAATTCCTTTAGACTATCTATTGTACGTCGTACAATTACTATATACTCGTCAAACTCTCAAAAGTCATTTGCGGTACTTCGCTTTTGAGTAGAGACTGGGAAGTGGTTGACTGTCATAATTGTCAGACGATGTTACGATGTTCATTGTGCCAGATATCTTCACGGGTGTAAATTGAACGATCGGTATTTAAAAATGATATTTCGAGAGAGAATTAAGAACTTTGAAAATTGTGAAAACCATTTTTGCAAATAATTATACGACAAGAGTTATTCTTTTGAGACGTGGCTTTAGACCGCGTCAATAATTGGGAAATTGTCAACAGAACCGTGTGACTTTAACGGGTGAAATAAACTCGCGAACGAAATACGAAACTTCTGTGAGAGAATATATATTTTTATTCATTTTTTTGTTTGTTTTATCTTCAAGAAGCATACGTAACATAAAATATCATATCGATATAAAAGGCCAGACCACTTGTGATTTCGTATAGATTTCTTTTCGCTGATTTCCGGTTTCCTTTCTCGCGCAGTATACACCCATAAGTTAGAATTAAGAGGTGATATTGCTGGCTCGATGTCCCTTTCCATTCCTCGATCTCTCTTCTTGGCAGGTTGACAAAGCGTCGCGAAAGACCTGAGGAAGAAAATTCTCTTCCTTTACCGAATAGAGAAAATGCCACGAAAACTCTTCCACTCTCACGGTCTAATGCCTTTCCAATGTGGACTAGATACTTTTCTCTGTCATTTTAGATAAGAACACTTCCGACGCTTCCGATTATTCGTGCGATTGGTACCGAAAACGATGTTTTATAATCATTCGATCATTTCGGAGGCAGTTTTAGATTCTGGTGGAAAATTCTGCGCCAAATTACGTCATTAACGTATAGGTACAGCTTCGACGTGTATCTATCGGATATTTTTTTTATTCGAGATAACGAAAGACGGTATTAATTCACCGCTGCATCAATTTAGTGGTTAATAAACTGCAGAGATGTGATATTTGATTAAAATACTGATTTAATTAGCAGTCTCCCACCCGCTATATTATTCTACCGTAATGAACGCGAACCTCCCTAATATTTGACGAGGATTTAATGAGGATCGAAACATTTGGTGAAAATTGCAAGCTTCCCCATTTCGCGTTTCTACGTATAATGTCACGATTAATTTATTCATCGAGAATCAAGCCTTGCGTAAACAGATTTCAGAACTTGCAGGGAAGTAAGAATGAGAGAGAATACCTCTTTTTCGTTCAGAAACCAGATCCTCGTTACAAATCTCGTTCGACTATGAATCCATACTTGGCATCAGCGCGATAATGAGTTAAAAATACGATACTTAGAATCACGTAAAATTTTCACGAGTCTTTCACCAGCTTCCTGAAAGTCTTGTAGTCTCGTTATAAAATTGTGCGAGATTTTTTGCAGCGGGAAAAAATTTGCAGGATATTTTTTAGCCGCTCGCTATCACCTCGTCCAGGCGAAGACGAGATCGTATAAGCCCCGTCTCTAAACTCTTGTGAAAATATTTCGCTTCTCCGAATGTATATCTAGCTTTGAAAAATTATCGTCGAGTCGTGAATTCTCCTTCGCTTTTGACTCCGATTTGCATGGTGTTATCGTTCCTCTGAATGTTACTGGAAATTTGAGACGGTACATCTGTCGTTAAGCTCAAGCTTTGATCCCTGAACTCTGATCTTTGATCCGTGACCGCTGGCATAACATTGATTAACGAGCGAATGGGCGTGAAAGGTTAAAGGTGAAAAGTATCAGTGAGGAAACCGAATTAGAATTCTAGAGGCATACATGAATGTCTAATTTTCTGGGGATGAAATAATCAGAAAATGATCAATTTTTTAACGTTTAGTTATCGTATACACGGTTCATACATTTATTCCGAGCTTTTCGGTCGGGGTTTTTCCCCTTTTCGTTATTCAACGTAAATCTGATACTCGTGTAAAGGGTTTTGATGTTCGGTGTCCATTAATGGAGCGTGAGAGCAATATCGTGTCAGTGTGGTACATTTCTCATTCGTTTTCAGTCAATGTTCGATATCGAGATGAATTCGCATCCCTATTCATTTTCCAGTCAATAAGTTCGTGCTTATGCATGTACCTGAATTTCCTTCCTTTTCAATCACTTCACAGTGAAAGACTTCTCTTCGTTTCTAAATACCTCGCCAAAAAATATCCTCTTAAGATCTTTCTTTCAAATATTAGTAAGATTTCCAAAGAAGATTACCATAAGAGTGTTAGATATTAGCAAATTTCACATTTTTCGATACAATCTCTTCCCTGGGAGTATAATTATTATCGCATAATACACTCAGCTACGATCAGGCCGGGAAATGAGTCTGAAAGATTCGTAGTAATAAAGTTAAGCCATAGCCTTTCATATCTGCCAGTTATTATGTGACATTTTTCATACTGACACTCACGACTCTCATTCCATACAATATATTTCTGTTTATGACTGTGCTTCAGCTGACCGCTTATACTTTTCTCGATTGCTATGAGAAAAATATACGATACATCGACGGTATATAAGAACGTGCAGAATTATTTCAAAGTGAAGATTTTTTGAAGGAATCAACTTTTCCTCGTTAGATGAGTCAGAGATTAATTTTCTTTGGGATTTTGGGTCTGGTTTGGTATCATTCTTGTCGCAAGAATTGTCATTCGAAAAGCTCATTCGTCTGTATACGTATACAGGTTTTAATATTCTTGAGAGATTTTTCTTCAGTTTAAAAGATATTCATTTGGATAATGGCCGCATATATGAAGACTAAAACGAAGAGTGAGAGTTTCGTGATAGAAATCTACTAGCATACAACTCGGAGTGAAGAATATTATAATTATGTATTGCGAACTGACTAGCGTTTGAGATATTGCTTCTCGTATATAACTGTAGAGTTCATGAATTATTATCATCCAATCCTTTGCCGCACTCATTTCTCTCAGAATTTGGAGCAAGAGGATGGAGAGGGATTGTGATCCCCCATGTTCCTTGATTCTGAGTGAATCCAAATTGCAGGTATAAAAAATTCAAGAGTTGATTTAGACACAAAAACAGAAACAGAAAATACGTATGACCAGAATTTCTCTCTAGTCGTCGGCATTGAAAAATATACAAAACTAATCACACAGTCGGCTGAAAAAAATGAAATAAAATAACAAGCCTTGACTGGTCCTCGTCAAAATATCCAATTATATTTGCAAAAGAATCGCCAGCCACCACGTATTTTTATACCTAAGTGAATTACACAAAAAAAAAAAAGAAAAATTCTTTCATATGCGTTCGTTTAGTTCTGAAAACAAAAAAAAATAAAAAATCTATAAACAGCTTTGCGGGGCACAGGTAAATTCTGGAAGCTTGTCGACCGTAACTTCGAGCGAATTGCACAAGCCATTCATACCATTCCTTATTTATAGTAGGTATAAAGCTCCGAACCGTAAATCTGGAAATTACCTATTTCTGTCCTCTCACCTGTACTACATTCTCGATATAAATTTCTATTTCCACACCGACAGCTGACCTTTTAACTCATCGTCAGTACGCATTCTGTCAGGTAAATCCTAGCCTGAGACAGACTTAGACGGATTTTTCTATAAATATATCGCATCGTTATATTGAAGAGCCAAAAAAGCTCTGCGAATACTTTAATAATACTTTAATAATATCCATTGTACTTTATCTACATTTGAAAAAGAAAATTTAATATTTTATTATACATTATAATATAATATGTACTATATTTCGCCCTGTTTAGGTGTATGTATATTTATATCGAACAACTATGTCAAAACCTGAGTTAGACTGGAAGGTTAGATAAGGCCTTCACCCATTTTAGGGTTCGGGTGAGCAAGCCTTGAGATTAGGGTAACGATGTAACACCCTTTTCATTTGATAACTGTCTTCGGTAGAATCGATTCCTTGATCCGTTCAGGTCAGCGAGGTAAAGATAAAGGCAACGGTGAATGAGACTCGAATTATCATTAATTCAAACCACGTTTTCTACCCGTGGTAATTCTCCTACGTTGTACAGTTACTTCGCGATTGAAAATTTAGTTCGGATAAGTAAAACCGATCGTGTAATGTAAATGTTTTTTGTTTTTTTTTTTTTTTTGTTTTTTTTTTTCTTTCTGCACAGCCGTGCAGAAGGAGATAAAAAAATCCATTGGGGCAGAAACTCATCTATGTAATGATTGCCAAGCCAGTCACGTACCTGAAGGAACAGTCTTAGTCCCACGCTTCAAGGCATTCAAACTTCCGTTCCTTTAGCCCACGACATTCGTACTCACTCCCACGCAGCTCACATCAGTATAGGCTTTTACGTACATTCATGCCACTTTGTACCTTTGTAGGGACAACTCCTTACTACACACAATTCTGCATTACTGTAATTGGAAACTATGGAACCGTGGAAGTTTCGCGATTTTCAGTTGATTCATTAATTGGCATCGAGTATTGGCCAAGTATCGCATTGAATACCAATTGCAGTCCTCGAATTGTTTCTATTTTTATCGTCGCCGATAATCCGGTCGAAAAATGACTTCTGCCGATTTTCAAATCAACGACGAATTGCCATATAGTTTCGAAAAAATTTCGAACTCCAATTTGAGACGGAGAGCCTATATACCGGTGACGAAAAATCCCCTGAAAAATACCGTTTTTAACACTCGGTTTTTTTTTTGTGTTTTTTAGTACATGTTTGGTCACTTGACTTTGGCACGTTTTAACGTAATCCCCATGCACCCATACCATCTGGTTTAACGTTATAGCCGGTAGAATTCGCGTGCAGAATCCCCTAGGGATCAATTCTGGAACAGACGGGTTTGAGTAAAGAAGAAATGACGGCAAGGATCACGATTCTTTGTCCGGCTTTCGGCACGCTATAGAATATAGGTATTAGGTATAGGTATATATATATATATATATGAGCTAACTCCAAGAAGTTGAAAGTCTTATATTTTTATCCTCCGTGAATTTCTCGCCTCCTGAAAAACTTTTATCGCCTGATAAAAAAAAAAAAAAAAAAAAACGAAGAAAACCGAACAAGAAACTTTCATACCGGGTCGTTGTTATGAGGGGTGAAGAAAATAAAAAAAATAAAAAATCCAAATGAATTCGAACTTCTATATATTATATATATATATATATATTTTCATAATTTCTGATCAATCGCGGAAAGCATCTTCATCGAGAGTCAAAGAAAGATTGTTACTGAACTCAAGTTCATATAATCCACTCTCGTTATCTACACGGCTCTTATCCTGGCCTAGATTAGATCCACATGTGGCTTTAACGGCCCAAAGACCTCCCGAGAACGAGTTAACGATCCCTCGTATAGTAAGGGGTATAAAAGCATCCCGCTAAAATATTCTCAGTAATTATAAGAAGCATTAAAAACGACGGTGGCTAGACGCCTTACGTAGATGCATATAGAACGCTTAAGAAACTGTGCAAGTACGGAAATAGGGGAGAAATAAGAAGAAGAGGAAGCAGCGGGACCGTAATGGCGTCTAGGAAACCTCGACGACGTGTAAATGTTTTGATAACAGTTTTTCGTTGGTTTTTTTCTCCTCTTTACTCTTCTTTCCTTTCCTTTTTCCCCGTAGTCACGTTCTCCTTTATTTACTCACACGAATCAGGGCCATAGGGTAATGGGGAAGGAATCAGAAAGTTAAAGAGGAAGCGGGGATAAGGTTTAAGAAAAGATTCAGGTACTACGTATACATACGTATATTTATAGTTGAAAACTTACTACGAAACTACGTCTAATTAACGCTTCAGATTTAACGGCCTGTACGGAAAAGGAGTTTTATTCATACTCACATCTCTCAAGATCTTCTCTCAATTCACAGCTATTATATGCTCCGTATACCTACTCTAATATCTACACCCTCAGCTTTAATTTTTAACTCACGATTCCCTAAAGACTCCTATAATATTAGACTCCTTCAGCTTCTTTGTCCCGCTAAGCCATTACCTCGTAGTTTAATCCTTCGAAATACTAGAGAGGGTTGAATTGCGTAAGGGATGAAACGCCGGGCTAATTAACGGTTGAAAATTCACATTTTTCACCGATTTTTTTTCCACAAAGGTATATCCAAATGTTTAATTACAACATAAGCTTCTCTTCGAAATTTCAACGTCTGCAGTTACATATTACACCTGCCGATACCTAATTTGCTCCGTTTTGGGAGTACGCGGGCTTATATCGATTTTCAAGGTTCGTCCAGTTCGCGATTTATGAGAGCGTTAATTCGGCGAGGAAGAAAACCGGGGAAAAAAGGATAAAAACATCATAGTCGGTGGTGTGAATAAATCTACAGAAATTTCACCCTATTTTTATAGGTCAAGACGTTAAATTGTACCGCCGCCGTACCTCACGTCCATACACACTACCTACGAGCTTTCATGTCTTTTTCTACGTATACTTTACCTACATAGCTTTAATTTTAAGTCTAGGTCATCGGTGTTAAGCTGCACATTGTTTCCTCGAAATTTTCTAGAGTCTAGAGTTTAAAGTATATACGGAGTTTAGTAAGAAATTTTTCAAAGGATTCCTCGGTACGGAGTGGAACTCACACTGCGGAGTAAAACCCGCCTAATTACCTCGGCATTTATTATTCCGGTTCTCGATCGTAACGAGTATTTACCGAAATGGTCATTTTCAGAACCGCGTTATACGTATAAGGAACCAAACGATAGAAAAGGGTCCGTATTGTAAGAATAAAAATAAAAATGGATGAAAATGGTCTCACTTTATTCTCCATATAGTATACATATAAAAGTGGAGAAAGAAAATGTGAAAGGTCTCTTTCCAGTGACTATATGCATAAGAAAATCTTTTGTTAAGTGTTGTCAAACAGATGATGTGCGAAGGGGTCGATAAGTATCGGGTTATTTCGGTCTTCCGTCACGACGCGATGCGACGTCTCGGAAAAATCTTCGACGTTTTCTCGTCTCATAGAAAGATATTTGCGAAAAGTCCATCCGCACACTTACCCATACATACATACATACGTGTAAATTTTGTATGTGAAGGTATACACCGACTATGTGCTACGCCGTTTTCAACCGATTGAAATTTTTCGATCGCTCTCACGCTTCATATCTGCTACGTTTCGAGGGTTAAAAGCGAGGAGTCGTCGAATAGGGTGTAAAGAGATTTCCTTCCAACGCGTATACGTATATAGATGTATATACGTACAGCGTAAGAGCTTGCGGGTGAAACGATGCAATAATAATAATAATAATAATAATAATGATAACGATAATGATTATCGATATTGTTATTATTATTATTATTATAATACTCGCCAATTAATTATTAATACGGAGCCGATTATAATCGCAAACAAAGGTTGAGTAACAGGGTAACATTGATCGCGTGTAGCTTGCAGGTACACCAGCCTCTGCAAACTCTGAATAATCTCTTGACCTTGGTTCAATTAATATACCACTAGCGAGGAGGCTAACCAGTATTCGGAGTCAGGAGGCGAATAGAGGAAACACAAAGCCAAGGGCTGTATCATGCCCCGATCTCTCCCTGTCAGAATCGCGTTTCTCTCAACGCCAGTATCTGCGTTATAGTTCAACAGAGTTGGGTTATGCTTCCTGTCAGTCATTTACCCCTAAATTTGAATTTGTCGAGATTTAGATATACCTGTAGGTATGTACACCTGAGTTCCCTTTATTCTATCAATGGTTGCGAACAGATCAGAGTTTGGCTAGAGGGATGAAACTTAAATTTATTTACAAATGAATTACTGTCCTCTAGAATGTGTCTGCGTATATATATATATATATATATATCGATTTTCCACCCACCGATGCAGCAGGGAATACAAAATCTCCCTTTTGGAATTTTTCCGGTTCAGCTTTGACCGATATTTTCTACTACATATTTTATTGGTATAATTGTAAAAAAATCCCAGCAGGCTCGTACGTTCGGAAAATAGAGTGTCATAGCTGGAAGCCATGGGGGTTGAAACAGATAAAGGAAGCTGTGTGTACATATACCTATATATATATATATATGGGTATAATTTGTACGCAGCATGAGAACGGATTTATTTATTACTAGCCGAATGGTTTTTTGGAAAGAAAAGATGAACAAAACAACCGGGAGATATATAACGTAGATTAATCAAATACTGGGGGCAGTATTAGTTCCGAACGTATCGAACAATTTCGTGTTCAACCTATTCTATGCATAGAAAATTTTTGACAACGAATAGAGGGACAGATATCGAACCAACGAAAAAGAAGATAAATGAATTTTATTAATAATGGCTGTGAAAGTTGAACTGTTATTATCCATGAATTCGAATGAAAGTTTCAAGCGCGTACTTCGAACTTTGTTGGGATTAAAGTTACCAGTGAAAGATAAATGAGAGATAACTCCTTTAGCCTCTGCCTCGAGAATCACCCTCTTTTTGGTTTGATAAAAGTGAATTTTTGAAGGGACAAATTTCTCGTTCTGTACAAATCCGAAACGATTTTTCATTTTTCATTTTTCATTATTTTTTTTTTTATATTCGTTCTGTTGTAGACAGAAAGAAAGAAAGAAAGAAAGAAAGAAAAAAGAACGACAGATTTTACCTTGTGGAAAAATTAAATTTATCTCGGTGGATTTTAGTCGCGGTATATTTATTTTCTTTTCTTTTATATATTTTTTGAGCTAGCGGATTTTTCAACGTCATTTTCATCTTCCTCGATACACATAGAATCGAGTCAGATTTCGTGGCAGTTCGAAATGACAAATAGATTCTCACCGCATCGTTGGAAGTTGAATACAATGGATATGCTTCCTCCTGAACGCGTACCCTTCCGATAGCTTTCACTACCCTTGAAAAAGTTGCCAATTTTTCGGAGGAAAAAATTCTACCCCACGCAGACTTGTATTCATTTGCGACTAGAATGTGGGATGACTTGTACTTCGTTGTGAAACGGAACAAAGAGAGATTTCATGTGGAAGAATAAATCAACAGTCGAGAGCGCAAACCTTATCAGACACTCATACGATCTGTCTGTAGATATATATTTATATTCATACAAAGGAAAGTTTTTCTTATCTATTTTCATAGTGATTTTCATTCTCATCGAAACACATCTTTACACTAATTGGTGGAACGAGGGAAAGAACGAAAAAGGTGTTTGTTTTTTCGGATAAAACTCGATACGATATACTTCGAACTTTGAAGAAACAAACAAAATTCAATTTCGGTAAAAGTACTTAACTTCTCGCTCTGGACCCGAAAGAAAGTATCAATTGCTTATAGAATTTTACAATTCGCATATCGAATTCCCGCAGACGGTATAAATTCAAAAAATTTTACAATCAAATACGGAAAAATTCATCGTATTGCATACAACGATTGTATTGATCAAATATCTATAGATATATTCTTCGCTCTATTCATCCTATGAAATATATATACCTATATATATGCCGACCTGTCGTATAGCAAAAATGATTTTCTCCGTTGAATTAATTCCATATTGCCTCCAGCATGTGAAACAAGACCAGGTATCCGATATATCGGAGAACAGGAGGCTGCGATATACTACTCAATTGCGTACGTACAGAGAGATTCGAGTACAGAGTACGTACAGAGGGATAGTTATACATGCTTGGATACGCCATAGGTATATATTGCTTACGCAAAGCCCTGTACGGTATAATTACGGATTTACAGGGTACATAGTTTCGCGTTATCGTTTTTTCCTCCGAGTTGAATAAACGGGTCAAGAAACCGGTGGAAATGAATTCCGTAGAAATTAGTGGAATATCAGATGAGCGCAGAGTACAATCGCAACTGATATTTGCGAACTGCACAATCTCCGGCACAATGAGCAGCGATAACAACAGCAACAGCAGCAGCCGCAGCAGCAGCATGCTGCTTGTTCAAATGTTTGCTTTCGGCTACAGTATAGCCGCGACCGTCAGGTTATACAGTGGTGATAAAAAATTTAAACAAGCTCTAAAACAACCCTACCCCACGCCGGGTTCGCGTATTTATTTTTTAGTATGATCCAGCCACGGTTAGCCGTGCCTGAAAATTGCGAAAGCAATAATCGAGGAATCAGAAATATAATAAAAACTGTATGAGAATCTGAAACCGGAGTTAAATTATTTGAAAAAGTGATTAAAAAATAGGATAAAAAAATCGCCATCGTTTGTGAAAACGATTTAATCAGCCTGGAAGACCAGAATTCATATTTTTGGAAGCGGTAAATAAATTTTTAGTAGAAAAGCACGAGGAAAGCTTTAAGGAATTGCTGGCTTTACCCCTGTTTTTTTATTCGTTCATTAATATTTACCCTGGAGATAGAGAGAAGGGGAATCGCGAACTTCAAAAATCAGGGATCTAGTTAGTGTTTCGCTGAATTCATTCGCACAGAGCAATTCGATTTGCGAGTAGCTTGTAGCTTTCACTGGTAAGGCTACAGGTGGTCCCGGGCAGATCAATAGCCTCGTCTGTCTCCATGAACTCACGAACTCTGCGTGTGTTCCGTGAACGAACAAACAACCTGACACTCGAGCGAACATATCTCGAATCCTGTTATTACGACCCCGTAAGGTTTTATTCTTCAAAAAACTCGAAAGTCAAGTGAAAAGAAATTTCGTAACCGCGTGAACGCAGAGAATTGAACCAAGCCTTTCGAATTTCTTTGATAATTGATAAACCGCAATCTCCGATAATTTAAAATCACGATAACATCATTTTTTTTTTGGCATAATGACTCAATTTAGAATGATTTATAAATTGAATAACCAAATTTCAACCCCCAGAATACATTATCGCATCAATTTCGTCAGTGTTTCTTGTTCCTGTTATCAGACCACTAAGTCTTGTTCCACTAGATTAAATTCAGTAAACATGCTTACCAGTTTAGCAACATGTTTTAATGAATTCACCAGCAGCACGGAAGTTGAGTTTGACAATATTTGCATACTAATCTTCAGTTTGCTATCAGATTTAATGTCGGCTATAAGTTTTTGCCAAAGTTGCAAACTTTGGCTATACAATTAAATTCTCTCCCCTTGACACTTGCCGTGAATTATCCCTTTCCTAGGACCGTCGAAGATAAGAGAAGACAAAAAAAAAAAAAAAAAAAACAAATTTCAATTATCCTCCGCGACGTAAACGATCATATGACAGACTAATTGCGAGTGTTTATCCATCGTAGAAGCGATAAGAAAGAATGGTTAATTTCGTTCAGTTAATTGCTTGGAAAATTCTTGAGATTTGGTGAGATTTTGGGTATACCTAGATCGCACCTACTTTTTATTTCGAATTACCGTGAGCTGGACTCCCGAGGGATGAAATTGTCCTCACGTTTCTTTGCAACCAGTGATCCTCGCCATTTCGCTGGACTATTCAAAGAGCAAATTGGGTGAGATTTGTGAAAGGTGAAAAGATCCTAGCTTCAATTTTGCCTGGATTTTATAACACGTCCATAAAGATTTACATATTTCAATTAGGGAAGTTTCAGTCTTGATTTGTCTGGGCGTTTTAAAATTCGTAATCTTACTCCTCCGGCTGCGTGGGCCTCTGTAATTAATACACTTCAATGAAATGAGGTATTGTATAAAGCCGAATGAAAATGGGACTATAAAAATTAAAAGAAGTAATAAAACAAAGTGTATAAAAATTCCCAAGCGTAACGAAACTTTCGCATAGCGCCCTTCGGGGCGAACAATTTTAATCCATCTGCCAGGTAAAAATTTGAATTTATTTCAACGGAGTTTTGCAGTCTTTAAAACCACGAAATCATACCTCGCAACTCACGTAGAGCAAAGTCCTTCACAAATTGCGAAAATTCTGCGCTCCATTTCTAAATATTAACGTAGTTGATTGTCCTCTATTCTCTGTTCCATTCTTCGCGATTACTTTTCGTCTTATACTACACAAATGTATACATCTGTACCTGAAAAGCTAACTTTTGGCTAAACGTCTGTCGAAAGTTTCTAATCTACAAAACGACGACTTCTCGGGTAAAAACTTTTCCCACCCATTTCCGAAAATTTTCATTTTACACTTTTAACGACCGATTTCAGTTGTTCTTTGTTGTTTGTTCACTTTCCACCCCTCAAGCTCAGAGTTTCGGAAGCTAAATTTTCTTTTCATACCAGAAATTATCATCCCCCTAACGTTTCGTCGACTAATCTTCAGCAGTTTCCTGAAAACGGAATGTAACATCGCTACCCGTAGTCCCGTTTTCAAAATATTTCTGACCACGCGGTGCAGTGACCGAGTATATTGTCGCGGAGCAAACGAACTCTGAGAGGGCATCAGTCAAGCTCAAAAAATATCCGTGCTTTCCTCGTTCAATGTTTGCATTGTCCTCTATATACCGCGAGATTGGATAAAGCCTTCGGTTTCTCTGCTACTGAAATTGCGGTTCTTTGCTAAAAACTTGAAATTGTTTCCTCCGAATAGAAGGAATCTAGAAATCGATGAACGGGTGAGACTATCCCCTTCATCGAAGCTCCCGCTACATATTCATTTCGCAGACGGATCACGATCCAATCTCGATATCAGCAATTCGAATTCGGCTTGTAGTGGGAAAAAAATAAAAGTAAAGTACACGCAGTTGATGTAAACGCATATAGAAGTCGATCCGCCAGTAGTTCTAGTACTTGTTCATTGTTTGCCACTCTACCGAGAGAGTATAATGTTGAAGTAAGCTTCTCGAGTATAAAGATCGACGTGAACTTCGAATGAAAGGAGTTTTCGTTATCGTTTCTTTCCTTTTTATACTCGAAAAAGTTACAACTTTTGATAGAATTTCATAACGAATAATAATTAACGAAGAGTTCAAAAATATTTCCTACCCCGGTGTATCTGGGTAATACAATTGTTGTATTATAGGTATACAAATAACAACTTCCGTCGAAGAAATTCTCTAAACTTAAGACAAGAAAGTAAACCAACTTATTAAAGCAGAGAATGTGGCGAAAATTTGACGACGTATAAAACGTCGACGGTTTTCTTCCTTTCTGGGATAAGGTAAATAAAAAAACTGAAGAAAAAGTATAATTCAAGAATATCTACGTCATAAACCTGGCCTGCAGGGTGTTCCAAGTATATATATACATATATATATATACATATTATATCCTCAAGTAGGTAAGCGACTTCAACGAAAAATATTTCGTTTATTTGAAGGAGAAGAAAAAGCTCGCGGCTTTCTTCCGCGGGAAATACTTCTAGCTTTTATCCGAAGCTTTCAACCCATCTGAATAACGATATACTATAATATCAAGAATGACGTTCGTTTTCAAACGCGCCATTCTATGTTTATACGTATACTATGGATATACTGTAGGTATGTATGTATACATATTCACATGCAAGTGATAATAATTGAACGAATACATTAATCAAGATTATTGGGAACAATAAATATAAATTATTTACCGGGTAGATTTATGCATTGTCTATGGTCAGCCGTTACAGAATGTCGGCTATTAATTCAGACTGAATATTGGGAAGCAATGTTTCAAGCTACGCGATGGGTGCACACATATACGCAGATGCGATTGTGCGCAGTTTCGGTAACAAATGTACTAGTTACAACTCGAAAATGAACAGAAATGAAATCACCGCATTAACAATTCCCAAACGTTGATATTTATCATCGAATATAAATTATACGAGCGATTATAATCGTTGTTAATTGTTTGATATTTAAATATACGAACCCAAATTATGGAATAACTACATTCGTTCAGAATTTTGACGAATTTCTCTAATCTTCGCTTGGACTATATTCATGCAAGTTACGTGCTAGCGTAAGTTTAGGGTAATATTCGGACCAAAGTTCTACCGATGAATCAATGCTGAGCTAAAGCTTGGGTTCGCAGTAAGAAACTTGCCACAGACCAAACCTAATGCACGAACCACCCACAAACATGTTACTATACATCTAGCTTCCTCCACGGTCGTTTCTGACCCCATAGTACCCTCAGGGGTCTCCAGTTTTCCCTGCCAATTCTCTGTGTACATACGTATATGCATATATGCACAATATGAATACACATTTACAGACGCGAAGTATTCAGGATGGTATCGATATAATTCTTATACATATGTAATAAATGTAGACGAAGGTATGAACGAGCATACATGGTTTTTGCAGAATCTAATATTTCATGAGTTCAGAATTTTCATTTCTCTTCTATAGGTATATAGTTTCTTCAGCTTTATTCCTGATGGGTTGAGTCGTTCTTTCTATCCGCAGGATTTATTTCTTTTTGTATTGGATTCGTTTCAAATTTTTTTTTTTCATCTTATTGTCAATTTGGCGTCTTGACGTCCTCTCCCTCGACTTACGAATCGTATAACCCTGGTCCAAATATCCTCGGAACTATTTGTCAAGAATTCTGGCGTATGCTAGAGATCCATTTCAAATCATTCGTTCATCGCAAGCCAATATTCTTCGGTTAAAACTAAGATACGACCTCGGCTTTTGTTCGATAACGACCACCGCACATATTTCCGCAAACTGAACTCCCTGCTTTCATGCAGTGAATGGACTATAAATCTCAGAAAACTTGAAGACCGTGAACTTAATCGATAATCCATTCAGTTCCCTTATCATTTCATATACAAAATATAGATAGAATGTTAAAGCATCGATAAAAGCTTATTACATACGTATAGAGAATTGTAAAGTTCGATTTGACTCGAGATTCTCTGTAGTTTCTGGTATTATTTCACCGTGGGGTCAGTAGGGAGTCTAGTGGGTATAAAGATACGGTGAAATATCAAGGAATCGAGAGAGAATAAAGGATGCGAGTAAAGTCTTAGTTTCTATAGCTACCTTTACGAGTAACCATAGTAAGTAGGCAGGGGAGATTAGGGAAAACATTCCCTGGTTCCGGCGCTCTCTGCTCGTGAATATTTTAATGCTACAGGGAGGTGAAACTGACCCAGTAACCGATTTTGTAATTTTTCTAAGCAAACATTTATCCGACTACCTTCCTACCTTCCAAGCTTCGAATTTCAAGCTTCCAGACGGTTTCCTAAACTCTTAACGGTCGATAAATCGCTAACACAATTCTCTTATGCCGAACTTTTGGCCACAATACCAACCCGGATATTCTCCCTCGTGATGGATCATTATAATAATACCGCAGCCTCAACCCCTGACCGGAAGCTTTTGTGGTCCATGATTCGAGATAGCTTGGCACTAAATTACTAACCGATTACATACTAAGCTACTCTCTCTGGCTTTTTTGTTAAGAAATTTCATTTCTTTCGTTGGAATAATTTCGCAAAATTTTTGTGTCTAGATATTCGAGGGTTGAAACAATGAGAAAGTGATGATAAAAGTTTGAACATAGTTAGATGGGATTCTGTATATGAGTTGAAGGAAGTCCCTTATTTCAAGGGAATTAAATAATTCCTGTAGGCTGCGTAGATTTTCGCAATGTTATTTACGGGTTAGAGAAGAAAATTGTCTGTTGGAGGTAAAAAAAAAAATAAAATAAAATAAAGGAACAAGAGGAAGAGTAAAAAAAAAAAAACTCGTTTTCTGCCCCTAGAAGAACGGCTGAGATTGAAGAGGGTATTCGAATTGCTTCGCGCTCGTTTTGGCGTATGGCGTGATAACTTTTAATGCTTTATCGCATGCAGTAGGGTAGCACTAGTTTTCTACGTTTCGGACCTTATTGTCCGTACCTATACCCTACCGCAAAGTTATACGGTATTGCTTTTCGATATTGCACCAAAAGTTTTGATATTGCTTTCGTTGGAGATGTTTCACGTATTAACCCCTAGGCTTCGGGAAAACTTTACTTCAAAGTTATATACGTACCCACATCGCGCGTCGGTTTATCCGCAAGAGCTTCTAATTTGAGGAAAACTTTGCAATTTTGTACTCGCTTATGTTTAATCAATTCATATAGGTCTATATATATTCGCAAATATCTATATTAGAATTCGCGATACTTGAAGGAGACAAGAGACGAAACGAAGTTTCAGGAAATATGTAAGTTTTATCATACAGTATTGAGGAGGAACCATTCTGCGTATTTTCACGCTTATTATTGTTGAAGTTGATTAAAAATTGACGAAAGTAGCTTACGAAGACTGAGCATACTTTAGTTCCGAAATAATTAAAGCCCCGGCATAATTATTACAGTACTTATATTCAAGTTTTCGCTTCTGTCAGAGCGAAACCCATGATTTTGAATTCTCATTGAAGTTGCAGGGGAGAAGCTTCAAATTTATATGCCTAAGGACAGGCTTTCGTTGCTCTAGTATTTCAGCGTGTTTCAGTATTCCCAAAGCACTGAGTACCGAGTAGCAAACCGAAATAGAGAGGAAACTGAGGAATTAGGCTTGGTTAATGTGCGTGCAGTGGTGTTGACAATTAATAGACACAGGGACGCGGTTCGTAATTAAATGCCTAAATCCGAGGGTGCTTTTGGTTTGTTCATGGTTTTAGAACCCTTAGTCTGTGTAGTAATCTGAGATTTGGCTAGTTTCCGTTTGTTAATTACCACCGAATGTTAAAGAATGTTTTTAGACGTCATGACGTCTGCAAGGATTATGATAATTTGAATAAGGGTCCCCCGAGAGTGCAGGAATATAATTTTGCTGAAGTCGACTAAAGCTATTTAAGAGATTTTCAGAAGCAGCTGCTTTGTTTTCTCTGTTAATTAGTTTCCTTTGAATATACGAAGTTCTTTGTTCCCTCTTTTACGTCTATATAATTATTTCAAATTTTGTTTCGTTTTTTTGCATTTGTATTTAGTTTATCATATTTTTTGTTTCTTTTTTTCTTTCATTCCGTGCTTCCTGGTTCGAGTGTTTATTTGCCCTCGTATTGTTCCAAGTCAAAAGAGTGAAGGAGACGCGGTTTGACATCGAGGACCTTACTGTACTAAAAAAAAAATTTACGATTCTTCCAAGCGCAACCGTTGCTTTATGCTAGAATAAATATGAACATAAAACAGTCGCGATCATTCGGTGGAAGTTCTAGAAATTTAACGAGGGGACTCCCTGCGCAAAGAGATAGATAGCTATCCAATTTTCTTACAAAAGCCAAAGGATCGTCACAAGGTCTCTGAGGACGCCCCTATTTAAGTTTTCATCCCTTAAATTTTCCACGCGCAGTATTTATATTCCTTTTATACGAAAATTCTTTCTTAAATAATCGCACCAAGTTATTTTATCATCAACGGAAATCCCGAAATTTGTATAGCCGTACAGTGCAGCTGGTAGCAATTTAGTATCTTTTTTCATCACTCGTTTAATTTAATTTGTAGCTGTCGCGAGGAAAATGAAATTGTAGCCGGATTAAATTCGAACGAAAATTACGCAGCGTAAAGCAAAAAAATTAAGGATTTAGAAGGTTGATACTTGCTCTCTAGGGGAAAGATATTTCATGATATATATTTTAAATTCTGTGCATGATATTTATATACCTACGCATTCCGTTTACGGTCTAAAAATTTTACCCGGCTATTTCACGTAACGAACAATAAAGCTGAAAGTGCAACGCGACTAGATAAAACGAGAGAAAAAAGAAAAAAAAAAAATAATGAAAAACCGTATTTCGTTTTAAATTGACCTGTGTCATATTTTTTCTACTCGTTGTTATTACGTAGGTAATTACTATCACGTCTTTCGCAGGGATATCGAGATGATGGAAGATTTATGATACTTCGTATTATGAGCTGTCGCTTGCCAACACAAGGGTTCTATAGTTATTTTATATACATCAAATTTTAGACGGTCTTACGAATGCCAAAATAAATTCACCCCTGCAGTCTAGGTCGACGTATAAGTATATAGAAAGTCTTGAAAGAAGTTAGGAGAGTAGCCAACTTTGAAGTGGATAAAAACTTGTAATATCTGGGCTTAAAGAGCGGCGGTGAACCGTTGTCATCGCGGGAGGTCATTAGGGTAAAACACAAAGAAAGAAAGAAAAAAAAAAGAAAAACGAAATAAAAAAAAAAAGCAAAAGGAATAAAAAATCGAAACTATTACCCTAACGAAAAAGTTCCTAATTGTCTTCGAACTTTTGAAACTTTGTTCACGAGAGCTGCTGCAGTTGATGCTTTCCGACAGCTGGGTCAGTTTTTATATAACTTATCCGTCCCCTTCATGAAGTTAATATATATAGAATACCCTAGGATTTTCTTACGAGATAATATATAACTTTGTCAAAATAAGAGCAGACGAATACCTCTCGGCTTTCTATTAATCGAAACTTTAACGATATCTGGTTCATTCTTATTCGCGAAGTCATATATCCGAGGAGAATTAGGTAGACGTCTTACAATCGGATAATTTGAATTTACCAACTTTTCCGCGGATTTTATTTCTGCATTATCTTCGTTCTAATGAACATAATTAAGATAAAAAACTACGGGTACTCTGCTGTGAATGAAGAATTCTACAAAGCTCGGCATAAACAGCTACAATTATGTTTATTGATCTGAATTCCCAAGAAATAATGAAAAGTGGAATAGAATATTCTTATTGTTGCGATATGCCATATGACTATATAAAGATTATTGTATTTATATTTCATAAGAAAAAGTAAAGAGGAGACGAGATGGGATAGCGAGCGTTGCTGTTGACTGTATAGAGTAATGGATTCCAGAATGGTATAGCAAAAGTAAAATATGAAAGCCTGGGGCCGGAAGTGGACGAAAATGGCCGGAAATAAGAGAAGTCTGTTGATATAGCAGTGGTATTATTTCAAGAGTGAAGAATATATATATATAAGCAAACGATTTAAAATTCTTATACATATAGGTATACAGGTGAACGGATGACGAAACGATTCTGAAATATAATATTTATTCAGCTTTAGTATTGGCAATGATGAATAATATACGAAAAAGATTTTCTGTACAAAGGAATTTTTTTACTTGTTTCGTTTTTTTTGTTAATTATTTTTTTCCCCCATTACTTCATATACATTGTTTTTATATTTACATAATATAACTGATAATATTTATATTAAACGCTTCTATACCATTTTTCTAATACTCGGGTTTAATGAACAATTCATTATAAATGATTCAACAAAACCTGTGTATTATTATTATTTAAAGCGTCATATCATTAATACTCAGAAATCAAATTTCATACCAAACATTTGTTTATGATATTCTGAATTCCAAAGCACAACAAGAAAAAAACGAATAAATGGAAAGAAAATGCTAAGTCGCGCATTGCATATGGCTGAAAGCATATCAGGCAGTACCTAGGCCGATCTTTCGTTTATAGTGTAGCTATCTTCTTCTTCTTCTTCTTCCTCTTTTGCAATGAGCTCTGGAGGAAAACCAAAGTCCAATAATACATCAGAATCCACATTCTGCAGATAGTAACGAAACGACACAAGATCATACTGGCTGATACACGATAGAGCCCATTCTACCTGCACAGGCAAAGCCTGTCCTTTCTTGCGCCAATTCTCTGTTTAAATAATTCAAAATATCCCATGTTTTATCAACTGCTTACGTCTCTGTGTGTTGAATGAAAATTCATTAGACTGTATGCAAAGATACGCACCTAGTACACCATCTTCGTGTGTTTCACTGTTGTACAATATAACTTTGTGCTTATTAGTAACAGAGGCAAGATCCTCCAAAGTTTGAACTACTGTACCGCCAGTGCTTGATAGCAGATCCTAAAAAAGAATATTTTACATGTTCAAGTATTTGAATTTGCTTGCATCCTTCTAATATTCATCAATAAATAACTAGCATTTTATTATTTAATGTTTCAGGCCGCAGCGCCAGCTAAATGAGGCGAAAAACCATATTAGGAGAGCTAATAATCGTCAGATAAATTCATTCGGTAAGTAAAACAGAGGAAATAATATGAAAAAGAGATTGCAGTTTTTATTTTAATACTGAGCGTTGATCTAAGTACCTGAAGCTGGCTCGTAGTGATATCTGAGAATGGCTCCATACAAAGAAAAGCGAATTCATCAAACAATCCCTTCTTGCTTAGCCTCGATCGGCGCGGACCTGGCTCCTCTGTGTCGCTATCAACTGCTTCGTAATCCTCTTCTTTAAGTATTCTATTCTCATCGATAGAGTCAGTGACCCAACGATAGCTAACAATCCATTTTTTATGAGCAACTCCGAGCATATATTTAAGAGTTCTACCGGCAGCATTCCGATCGTTAGTTTCTACGATAACGTGAGTAATGTCTGGAGTATAACTGGCCATATATTCCGCGTTGTGCATTCTAGCGAAAGATTTAACAATCTGAACCTGAGGCAGCGTCAAGCAACTGCACACGAAGCATAATCTGCACTTCTGTTTTGTCTCGGTTTTTGTCAAGCAGTTAAATTTCGTTTCGCTCAGTTCTGATTTTCTCAAAATTGTTGAAGTCGATTTTGGAGTACTATGACGCGAGGAACGAGCGCTGAGGTTTTTTAATACAGTCTGATTGCCACTTAGAGTTCTTGAGACATCTGCTTCCAGCTCTAAGGATCTTGGAACTTCTTTAGGAATCGGGGTGATGTCTAGCGACATAAAACTCTTCATAGATGCGTTGAACTTCTGTGAACTCTCCACATAGGCATGAGAATCCCTAGAATATGGGTAAAAAATTGTTGAAGATTACTAGAAACGGAATTGGGAGGAATAACGAGTTTAATAAAAGTAAAGCAATCGCATAAGACTCTTTAGATTCACGTCAGGCTCGTTCTTTCATTGAAATTGTATATCAATCTGTTATGATTTAACTTGTGAGTTTGATTCTTTGTTCAGGAATAAAAATCTCTTTGTATCTCAGAGTAGAATGAGAAGCCATAATTTCTAAGAGTATAAACCACTGACGTTTCGAAAAAGAATTCTGATTTGCGGATTGGAATCGACGTACTTTTTTAATGGCAAATTTTTCTCAGGAGTGCTTTCTACGATGTCTTCATCCATGGTCCCCGAATCGTCAGTATCAATCTGAATTTGAATCAATGTGTTAGGAAGCGATGTATGAATAATCAAGTGACGCTGTTCTAAAAAATTTGTGCCTTCATTTCTTACCGGGGCAATTTGGTGGCCTTTGGTCATTTGATCAGCATTATTAACTGAAGGATCCTTAGTAGTGAAAGTTTTCCCTGAATTTTTCACTGGGGATTTATGCACCGTCTCTTGCTTAGATTTTCTCCCCAATAAATTGTCCGCGACTTCCTGCATTAGCATCTCTTCCTGTGTTATATTTAGACAATCTCGATCAAAGGATGATTCAAACAGCTCAGTGTTACTCATTGAATCATTTTTGCTAGGAAAGCTTCCGGGATTTGATTTAGAGACATTGCAATTCGATTGCAATTCATTTAAATCTTCGTTAGAACAAGATGAAAGTTTCTGCCGCTTATTAGTCAGTGCTTTCTCATTCTCCATCCGTCTTCCGACTCTCTGGCCTCTTGCCTCATTTTCTTTGTCGGAATTTTGTGATTGCCTATCAATCAAAGACAGATCTTTGTCTGCTAAAGACTTGGCTTTGATTGGTGTTGAAGAATTATTGCTCGTTGTAACTATCCAGCTAGAAGTATTAACTTGTTTTATCGAACATTCAACGTTTCTAGTCAGGCTAACATGCTTTGAATTATTTTTTGAGACAGAGTTATTTCCGATGGGTATACTTCCATCAATACTATCAAATTGTTCCGCCACATCTTCGAGATCTATGAGTAACGCGTTCTCTTCATTATTTAAGGATTGGTTGTTTATTTCCGTAGCAGTTTTCGCTATCTCGCTGTTCTTCCTCTTATTTTCGTGAATAGTAGTCATACTAAGGGCATGAAATATATCACTGTTCGGTAAATCCTGAACTTCGATTCTTGGTTTTTTTAGCGGCACTCCATCCAGAGAAGGATCTTCAGAAAGTCCTAAAATATCATGAGCCACAGCAATTTCCTCCGAAGAACGATCCAAGTCGGCACACCAGTTGGATGCAATTGCTTGGAGGTCTTTATTGTCCAGAGAGTTTGGGGACGGAGATCTCTTTCTTTTAGATTCCTGAGTATCTTTATTAGATGAAAAAACCACGGTCATATCCTCGCTGAGAAGTGGGCTCTTATTCGCCTCCATAAAAGTTCCGGGTATTGCGATATTCTGAGAGTTGCTGGAAGACTCTTTTGTCGTGAGTGATATTTCCAGTAATTCATTTTCGGAGTCTGAGCTAGGGATTCGGAGAATTCTCTGGAATGTTCTTCGCTCAATTGTACGCTCGCTTTTTGACGTATCTGAATTTTTGCTGTTTCCAGGTTCGGTCTTAGATTCCTGAGTGTATTTCAATTTCCTCACAACTTTGTGCTTAGCAGTTATCACCGAAGCATCGCTGTCCTCTAAAGGCTGAGTAGCTTCTGTATTCTTTACCTTTTCAACAGGTACATTTTCGCTATCAGACTGCGTTGACTTTTTGAGACAATCGCTCGTTTTACTTAGCGATTCCAGCCTTTCAGGACTACGTCTCTTAGTCTGACTCCCAGAAGAATCTCTTGAGTATCTCTTTCTTTTTGGAGATAGGAGAGAAGAATTTTCTCTTAAATTATTTCCAACGCTGTGCACAGACGGAGATTTGTTAGCATTTGTTGTTGCCGTTTCAATTTTATCATCCATCCTCATGTCTGATGAGAAGGAGGTAGTTTTAGACACAAAAGAAGTAGTCGTGCTATTTGTTACTTTATCCTGCCCATCTTTTTCCGCTTCGTGTTTATGCCTGCTTTTGATCTTCCGAAGATATTGATCCGGCATGTCTTGGTCCTCCGAGTCTGTAGCTATCAGTTGTTCCGCCTTGTTTTTTACTGCTCTAGAATATTCATCGAGTCTTGAAGGCAAACTGTCTGAGTTTGTGAAGCTAGTTTCTCTCATAACTGTCCAAGACTTTCCACCTCTTTTTTTTTCATCAGAATTCATGGATTCGATTCTAGGAACTGAGGGAGACTTAGTAGCCAGATATTTAAGCTGGGAATCTTTGTCGGGAGAGAGCATATTCACTTTATTAGCGGTATCAAGTTCTTCTAACGATTTATTCGGCGCCACAATTTTAGTTGATGTAGTTGCAGCTTTGGTTCCTGCCTCTTCCATCAATCTCGAATCACTCGAAGCAGCGGAAGCGGTACGTGTTTCAGGAATAATAATTCGACCGATAGATTCGCTGCTCATATGTTTTGTGCTCTTTGAGATGAGATCAGAATTCGTAAGGCTATGAACAGTTTGGGTCGAGGCATTTCGCGTTGTGGTTAGTGACTTTTTTCTCGCTGATTTTGGCATAGTAGAGGCAAGGAATAAAAACTTTATTCTATTCGAAGGCTTGTAGAGTCTCCCCAATTTTTTCATGCGAACAATAGTCGATTTGTTTTCTCGTGTAATTGTCTGATTACTGCCGGGCAATAATTTCTTCAACGAAAGTTTATTCCTGATGGAATCTGTGCAATTTCTTACAGGGGAGTCCTTTCCCAGCTTCATTTTCTCCTGGTCTTCTTGTCTCGGCTGATTCTGGGCAGCATTTAAGTTGCCAGATACTTCTAAGGGCCCTGTGTTAGGAATCGGGGATTTTTTTTTTGTTGAAAGTCTAAATTTCTCTAGCGCTGGTTTTTCATTGCTTTTAATCGAGAGCCTAGAACCAGGGCGACTGTCGTTAGTATGATTACTCTGCTTAGATTGAGGTCTTGAGCTAGCTTCAATATGTGAAGTCAATTCTTCTTCATTGGTATTATTGTGGCTGTGTTCTCCTGATTTCCTTGGTGATAGATTCTTATTGGATTTGATAGATGATTTATCTGCGCTGTTACTGGAATTTTTTGAAGCATCATGAATCCCGATAATCTCTCTAACTTGACGGCGGTTCAGCGTTTGAATATCAATCAATTCGTTTGGGCTCAATGTTATAGAAGACACTAGGTGTGGCTTTTTTCTTTCTTTGGGTGGTTCTTCATCGGCTTTATTTCCCTCGTTCGATTCTGCACTTTTATTTTTCTCATTTGTTACGGTGTTAGTATCTTCTGCTTCCTTTTCTTCCTCAGAATCTGAAAGTCCTACTACCGGTTTTGCAGCAGCAGGTCTTTCGATACTGATGTTCAATCGTTTCCGCTTTCTGATGTTAGAATGCGACTCCTTTTTCAATTTCTTCACTTCCTCCCATGAGCTGGCCGTCGAAACAGAAGGAATTTTCGATTTCTTATTATCATTTTGTTCGTCTATTGTTTTTCTTCGCAAATTTTCAAACATTTTTTCCGCTGTGCTGACAGGCCTAGGATTTGGTTTTCTCATCTTATTATCTGTTGCCTCGAATGTAAAGCTTTTATACTTGCGGCTGTTATTCGCAGTGTTCGTGCTCTCAAGACGCTGTGCATTTTCATTCGTAGTGTTTGAAGCCCGACTGTTTCTTCCGTTTATTGAAAATCCCCCTAAATTCGATACATCTTGAAAAAATGATTCGGCAATTTCGTTCGGCGAAGACGAGTTTGATTTAGGGGGTTCTAAAATATCAGGAATTTCCAGTTCCTCCTCAGCCTCACCTTCGAATTTCTCTGAATTAAGCCATTCTTCGACTTTCTCCTCGGTTCCAAGGGTTCCGATTTTAACCGACAGACTATCCTCAGTGAATATGGGTTCACAATTGCTATCAGTTGCCTTGGAAGTACTCTGCTTTCCGAGAGTCAACTCTTCGCTTTTTTTTGGGAGCTTCTTTTTCTGGATTTTAATAGTTTCTTCTGAATCGATAGATTCTCTTCTATGAATCTTTGCAGTTTTTGATCCCCTCCTGTTGTTTCGTTTCTCAGGTTTTTCAGACGACAATTCCGACCAGGAACTAGCATCATATTCAATTTGGCTTTTCGACGGACCTGGCAGTGTACTATTATGTTTTGCTTGACCCTGCTTTGCCGCCGATCGTTTATCCAGACAAACTGAAATAGATAATTGATACTGAAGCCACATTATTTAGAGATTACAAGTCTTTAAAATGTGCGGAACATAACGAATACAAAAAAAGATACAAAGTTTTAGTATCTCACTCACTCTTCGTTTTAGAATCTTTCTCCGCCGCTTTGCAGAGGGAATTAAAATCCTTAACAATTTTGTCGATACTTTCAAGACGTCGTACTGCGCTGCGAATTATTACAGTCTTGCAAATAGGACAGACTGCTTTCTTTGTATGTAGTATTTTGTCTACGCAGGTTTTGCAGAACGGATGACCGCACTTAGCGGTTTCAGTTACAGTCGGTAGTTTGCGACTAGGATAAAAATAAGAGAGAAAAAATGAAAGGGAAAAAATTAAGTCGGTTTTTCTCGGTTTTTATCAAAGAGAGTAGTTTTTGTTTCTATTTCTTGAAAAAGCAAAATGGATTTTGTGGTCTAATAAATGCGAGAATTGTGGGATATTGTGTATGTAAAGTGCTCAGGAGATAGAGAAGAAGAGATTATGATATGACGACAATGATGACTATTGTTGATAGATAAATTATAACTTACCAGAGACTGCACTCGAGTGATTTTCTAATACATTGAAGCGCTTGTGAAACATTTTCGATATCTTGTTCGGCGGAATCGGCCATTATAGACAAAGGATTTTTATGTTAGATAGCATTTGACAGAACGAACATGAATGATAACAAAATAATGTAAAATAAAATGGATTATTCAAGTGTAACTGTTTATCGAACTAAATAATAACACATGTTAACTGCACACCACTAATATACACGAACGGTATTTAACATATAGTCAATGTAAAGTATTTAAATAAAAATCAGTTCATTCGGTTCATTGTACGATTTGGCGCGAAAACTTTTTACTAATAACCTCCATCGCGATTAATTCACTTTTCAAAGGTTAGGTTGGATATCTTAGCTTAAGATAGACTACAGAGACCACGTGACTCTTTTGGTAGGATTGAATAGCGTGTGTGTGTGATGAATGGGGCCACTGCGGGAGAGGGAGAGAAACAGATAGATATAGAAACAGGAGTGAGGAGTGAGTGAGCAGGTGAATAACAGTATAACGTGTTGCGTACCATGCGGCGCAAATATAAGTGTGTATACATTGGGATTGGCATATGAAACAAATATTGTAGATTTTGTTAACATCGTATATTGTTATTTATTGTTTCAGGACCTCGACTGTGGAGTTTAGTAATAGGTAATTGTGATTAAAAAGGAATATCGAGAAGGTGTGTGTGTGAGATGAGCAAACAGAAGAATATGCTGTTATCCTGCGACGTGGTTCAGGGTGGAACTACCTGTTGATGTCACGTTATGGGGTGGTGCTTCCTCGCCGGAGTTCTACTGCTCTCCATATGCGGTGAGTTAGAACCATGGTCGTAACTATAATTATTATATTTCCCACTATTATCGTTCTATCTGCGATGACTTTTTCACAAATTTTACTATTTATGCTATGTGTACTTTGTAGTAAGACTGTAGTAAAACTGGTTCATTGATATGACCGCATTTCTCAGAGGAAAGGAAGAGATGTTGAAAAAATCTATTCATTGTCAGGGACTTGTCACAGTTTGAACTTTTTTCATTTCGCCTATTTATAGGCAACTGGAATTACGGGCGTGTTAAACGAGTAATAAATTTAACGCGCTTTCTCCTCTGCGATGCATAATATTTGATGTTCTCGTATTTTATTCTTCGATGGAAATAGTAATTACATAATTCTAGAAAATGTGCGTCAAATGATTGAGAAGATGCTTGAAAAAAGGGTTCAAGTTCTAAATGCATATAAAATGCGGTGTTAATTAATTAGGTTCGAGAAATTATAATGAAATGGAGAAATATCAATTTTTTAGCTTCTTTTGGCTTACAAAAGCAATTTGCAAGCAACTGAACAGATATTTATGAAAAAATATTATATAACATATTTCGCCGTTCCATTTAACGTTTTGGATTATTCATAACATCCTCGTCAAGTCGATCTATAAAATACAAGATTCGAGTCCCTCTTTCATTCACAATAAATGATCATCGATTATTAACGAATGACAATAAATCGATAGTTACCCTACTTACAAAAATTGGTTAGACACAGATGGACGCGTGCTTTATAGATACAGTGCGAAATATCCATTAATGTATAAAATATTTATTATTACACCCGAAGTAACAATATCTACAAATTAAAACACAGTATATTCAATGAAAATTATAATCATCGAGATCGAACATATGCCATCGACAAATCCTAGAATCCAAAATTCTATTTCTATCAATTAATTATCCTGTTTCTTAATTATTTTCTTTTTTTCAATTTTGAGACCGAGTTTATCGAGTTTTTCATTTTTGCACCGTATCTAGACCCGTCTATCTGTGTCTGTTCGATTTTTAACTGGGGTATAACGTTTGTGAATATTTTGCTGCTGCTGCTGCTGCTTTCAAAAAACTGATGATATTCAACGCGGTACTGCAGTGCTGGGACTACCATTGCCCCAGGGCGGCGGAGCCGCGGGTGCTCACGGGCAGCCGCAGGCCGGTTCACCGAGCACTCCTGGCCCCGGGGGTCCCGGAGGTCCTGTGGGACCCGGGAGCGGTGGAGGGGTAGTCGGTTCCCTGGGGCCCAACCGCCGGGGCCGGGGCTGGTGGGACTGGCACCGCCGCGACCCGACACTCTTCAAGGGTCTTTGGGCTTCGAGAGAGCCCAAAGGTCCTCTAGGTAAAGCGTGTGAAGTGTCTTCGTTCCTTACTTGCCTGTTTAGATTTTTATCAATTTTAAATCGGGGTAAAGTCTGCGAAGATGAACCGCATCAAGTTTCAAAAATTTCTTTCCAGTCTTTCCCATCTTCAATTAATAAAATTAGCCTACGAAATTTCTTCGCTTCGATGTCCTCTTTCAGAAAAAAAAATGGTACTTCGCAATTGAACATTTTTCCAAATGAATATTGGGGTTGTTCAGCTTTCGGGCACTTTTTATGCAACAATGAAAAGCCCTCCCCCCCAAGATGGACCACATCTGCGAGGTCGAAGGACGTCGTAAGATGGATAAGATTGTTATTTCCGGATCACTTGATGGAAAATGTTCTCGCGACTTTAATTGACATTTCGAAACTCGTCGAATTTACGAAATACTTGAACTTTGAGTTCAAATGCCGGGACCAGACTGAATTCCTTTCGGCCTTCAGGTCCCACCGAATGTAGATAATTCAGAATTTCTTATCAACTATGTGTTCAGAAGTCGCGTGGCCCAACTTTTGGAACTGATCCGTCTTCGGTGACTTTACCCTAAATATACTTACGAATGATTGTCTTGAGATTTTGGTTGTCACTAGTCTAGCGTTAGATTTTTATCTGCATGCTTTTCGTCGATAAGAGGTAAGAGTAGAATTTCAGCGACCTTTTTGAAAGTCCGTTGAGTCTGAGTATCGAACTGAAAATGTCAAATTCTGAACTGTAAAAGATTTGATGAAAGATTGACCAACTTTTCCTCGTTTATTATAGTTCTTTACAACTTTTTAGATCGAGAAGATTTTCAACCTGTCAATTTTTATACCGTGAACTTCGATAATAATTTTTCTCCAATGTTTCGCAATTCGCAAAGTTTCTCGATCCGTGAACGCTTTTATAGTCGAGCTTTGATGTCGAGTGAATATCTATTGGATTCTGTTGCGAAAGGATGACGGTTATTGACAATCGATTTACTTTCAACAGGCTCCAGCTGTGCCCAATATGAGACTATAATAAATTCCTTTATCCATCGGTTCCATTCTGACGTTCAGAACGACGATAACTGAAAATTGGAACTTCAGTAGTTCGACGATACGAAGACGTATTTAATTATTCCTATATACAAATATATCGAAAATTATCATCTGCAAGAATCTTTATGTATCCATATTTCGTATAAATTGCAAAAACCGTGTTTATGCTATCCTCTAAATTCTCGGTTAAGCTATATATTGCAATTTCGAATTCAGAATACAGCTTTCACCGCTTCATGTATACCTAAATTATTCAAAACCCGGTATCCATTCGGCTGATTAATAAATAACCTATTTTGCATTTTTTATAATTAGTATTGAGTATTGACTAACGAGGTAATCAATAAATCGATACTCATAGAACTGCCTAATTAAGCTACTTCGATTTCGTCGAGTCAACTAGTCGCCTAAAATGAGATTCCCAAAAAATTGATTACCACCAAAATGAGGTTTCCATTATTTTCTAATTATTTTCTTTTTTTCTAATCGCACGAAGCTCGAAATTTTTTTCAATTCCAATCAGTACACGTCTTGAAAACCCTTCCGAAAAATGTTGATCGAATTTTTTCTTCAATATCAATAATTTTTTGTCGGTTCTTCCGTTTCCTTTCGTAGTGTAAAATTCCGCATGGCACGTTTCTTCTTATTAATTATAATTACTGGGGGGAAAAAGAACTGTTTCATTTTCTGTGACCAGACTCATTAGGAAATGCCGAAGTCTACATCGTCCTAGCACTGCTGATCGGGTTCGTAACCGTGGTAATCGGCTGTTGGTTATCGGACAATTGCTGGTCACCTGAACCGGAAGGAGTTGTAACTCTCGCATAGCCAAGTGCCGACTTCCGGGCCTCCAGACGATAACAACGAGCACCCCGCCCTTTGCACGCCATTCTTCAAAATTTGAACCACCTTAATCAACAGGCTGCAATAAATCAGCAGCCGTTGCTCGACGTTAACGACAACGATACTTTCCTCCGAATTTATTAATGATTTCATGTCAATTTCTTGTAGATTTATTTTATAATATTTTTTGAATTTTGAATTTTTTGACGTTTTTTGTTCTTTGCTTCCAACGCTTTTAACACGCTTTTTATAGAAATTGGGTACGTATATTTATCTTATTATTAAAACATCGTTCAACCTTCGACCTACCTTTAACTCCGGACCTTTAAACTTCAAGGATTTTCAGCCTGAGGGTTGATACCGTAGTTTGGAAATTAGATATATAAAATTGGGACATTTCCGAGTTAAATATCCCTGAGTAATTATTTTGGGTAACACAACAGATTCGTTTGTCAAAATTTGACAAAACTGAATGATATATATATGCACAGTTCAATAATAGTAACATATGGTTTCATACACATACGTATATACGTTACAGTTAACTGCGTATAAACTTTGGGTCTCATTTGATCTGAAACAATGAAAGTTTATATCATTATTTAACGATGAGAATGAATATAACATAATTTTTTTTGTTCTTTGATTCGGGAAAACTGCACTGAAATTGGTATGATGGTTATATGATACATATAACGACGTATACAACGACAATTATGGCTTTAAAAGCGAATTAATATACGAATGAAAGTTTTTCCGCAGATCAATATGCAGATATCTATATAGCTTATCAATTTAGCAATCTTTTTTATACTGCTGCAGGTATAGTGAGAAATTATGTGAATTTTCTTTTTCGACTACAATATTATACTACATATATTACAGTTGAATAAACGCGTATATTTGCGTATAATTAATTTTCGGCAATACAATATATATAATACATATATATATATACTGTAGGAAGACCATTTTCTGTAAACTTGCTATTATAATATTTGATATTGATTACAAAGTTGCTGCCGCCAATTTAATATAAATATTTACTAAGATTCTTCAGCTTTTGATTCGTGAGACTAAAGTAAAACTTGGGTGAAAAAAAAAATTGAAAAAAAAAAAAAATTCAACCACGACAAGTTTTAACGTTGATGCAATTGGAGATATTCAATATATATATGGCAATTGAGGGGCGTGATAGTTCGATTAATCGTTCGGTGAAACAGCTTGGAAGTTGGCAGTAAACGAAGAAAGAAAAAAGAAAAATAAAGTAAAGAAAAGAAATTGTTCCTGGCTAATCGAATGACCAGTAAATAAAATACATGTATATCGTACGAGAGAATAACTGATTAAGGTATAATTATTAAGGAAATCGTCTGTAAGATTTTGTGTACCAAGAAAAAAAAAATTAAAAATTAAAAAAATTAGTGTTTAGTGTTATATGGAAGGCATTCGGAAGATTATACGCGTATAGATATATCGATATGTGGGTAATAAGAAAATTTCGTTATTTTTATTATTCTCCAGAAATAGAAAAGTTGTATAAATCCAAATTTTTCGTTTTCCATTAGTAAGTATTAAACTCCATCTGACACGCGATGAGTTGAGAAAAAGAATTAAAAAAAAAAAAAAAAAAAATTTAGAAAAATCTGTAACCTGCACCAAAGAGTTTGGAATTATTTTGAAACCGTTACTTTTGTTGAAAAAATCGGAAAGAGGCTGCCATAGGTAAAAGCTTTCATTCAAACGGATGAAACAGGTATTAAAAATGTGTCAAAATATGAATAAGAATGTGTAATAATTAATCGTTTATTTAGATACCTGGGATAATCAATAATAATATATATGTCGTGTATCGTCGATGAAGGGAAGAGCTGATTTTTGTAGAGCAGTTAATCACGGAATTTAAAATCGTGGGATAAAAGTACAGGAGATTTCGATTTTCTTTTTCAATTCTGGAAATATTCGCAGGATAAATTTCGAGACGGTTGATTTCGTATGTCCTAGGGAAAAAAAAAAACGATGCTTTATTGCTTGACGTTAAAATTTTTGCCAATAGGTAGGTGGGTATTATAACTTGTACGAGAGAGTTAATACCCGCGATCCTACCTTACAATTAGTTAATGTAAAACGTATTCTCAGTAGATAAATTAAAGGTAATAGGATATAAGAGTTGTAATTATGTAATGCAGGACTATTTGTCGGGCGTTTGGAACCGAAATCATACAAAATTGATAATAATAAATAACATCTAACAAGGTGGACCAATGAACGAGCCACGTGCGAAAATTCTAAAAACGTTGTAGAATAGAAGAAGAAGAAAAAAATAAAATAAACCTCTACATAATAGAAAGAAAGTAAAGAAACTAATAAACGTTTTATGTAAGAAAAAAAAAAAAAATAAAAAATAAAAAAAACGAGGAGAGGGAGATGCTGGAATAGAAAATTCGGTCTGTTTTATTATACTCCGTATTTTATTTTAAAAAAAATAATCGGCAATTTCATTTCTAGCTTCTTTTACCTCTCAACGCGTTTTTCATTTCTATATCGATACCTCCAGCGTTAGAAATCTATTCTTTGGACCCCTCGCTGCGTATGTATAATTAATCTCTAACGCACTAACTGTGTTTCGTCGTGCCTCGACTCGTCAATTAATTACGTAAACTCAGATCTCGGTTTTCCATTCAAAATTGTTGACCTGAGTTGGGTTGTTTCAACAATTTCTCTAGACCCACGCAGAATTCACTTGAAAGTCGACCCAGAATACAATTAAATATTTATAACGTATGTTTATAACACCGGGAATATGAGTGGTACTCATTTTTTACTATATTTATGAAGAAAAAATTTACCTACAAGACGAGGACTTTGAATTTCGACAAAAAGCCACCTTTCATTATTTCTAACAACGTGACCCTTGCTGTTTTACTCTTTTTACCTGACTAGGTAAATTTTACTGTTTTAAAAACGATTCAACTCAATTTTTTTCATCAGACGGTTGGACTGATTTTTAGACGAACGTTTGATACCCCCTAATACCACCTTTATTATCTGTAAATAAATAAAGATGAGTGAGTATATAAATAATTCCCAGGAATGATATCGATGAGTAAATAGGTAATTTATAGCCAGTGGATGTAGTCGGTTCGTCAGTCGTGATATGAGCCTTGTTAGGACCCTTATTAGACATTTGATCATTTATTGAATTATAAACTTTAGAAGAATAAAAACGAGGGAAGAATTTCGACAAATTTTTACTTCAATTTTATTCTTTTGGTATTTTAATCAATAAAATATTCTTATTACGGGTCCATTTAATAATTCATGATTCACGACGACGACGGAATCTTTTATAGAGGCGTAGAGAACTGTGTCAAATTCATCTGTGCTTGTAATCCTAAAAAAAAATAAAAATATATATGCATATATATATATATATATACTTATATGTAACTCTATAGCGACTGTGTATAGCCTTAAACCAAAAGAATTAAAAAAAAAAGAAAGAAAAAAAAAAATTAAAAATTAACACTGTACGACTGTACCTTACTAAATTAACCTTTCAGAGTGGCTTTACAGTGTATACCGACTGTCAATTTATCGGAGATTTATATATTACACAAAAACTTCGAGCGAGGAGTTCTACATATATTATATTATATTATATTATATTATATTATAGAATGCACATATATCTGAAAATCTAAACTATATATAGATAGATAGAAGAATATTTAAGTATAAGAAAATATGGTCGTGCGTCGATAGTTGGTAAAATTTATAAGCGATAGGATTATAATAGTATTATACTTTGATGTCTTGTTCTGCGTTAATCATCCCCTTAGTGCATATACCTATATAAATATATATAGTTGATAAATTCATGATCAAAAGGTCAATGATCAATGATAATAAAGTCTGCAGTTTATGCCAAAAACAATTCTTATATATCAATATAATTACAATAAGATATTCGCTTTTGGTTATTCTCTTTTATCCATAATTTGTTGTTTTTGATAATTTTCATTCGGTTATTTCTCAACTTGAATATTATACATTTTAATTTGAAAATATGATGATATGATCAGTATAGATTTGTATGAATTATTTATGAAGCAATGCTATTTTTACAATTACAATATTCATTATTCTATTATCAAATCGTTATAATTAAAAGTAGTTTTCGTGAATTATCCGCTTTTCATTGCATGCAAATAGCTATGCGAAATAATGAATTAATTTTCATCGAATATCTTACGAATCGAAATATGCGGGTTCTCATTCTAGTTTTCGAATAATAATCAGTATATCGCGATGTTTTAGTCTGCAAATTTTAATCGTCCATGTTAATTTTTGTTCTTTACGTTTTACTTTGTTCTATCGAACGAATGTGTCAATGTGTTATTCCATGAATCGTGTAGAAAAGGATAAACCAAATATCGTTCATTGTGTTGGCTTAGGGTGTGTAAGTGATTCGACATAATGTATAGGAATCACAATTTTTCACAAGTCTGTCCTATTTTTTGATATTAACCTAATCAAAACGAATAAAGAAACCTAATGCAAAATGATAAAAAAATCGAAAGTAAAATAAATATAAATATATACTAATGTGTATAATTATTTTTAGCTGAATATTTATAAGCCATATGTAGAGCAAGATATTTCTGGAAAGGTCTAAATTACCAAATAATTGTTAACTCGAAGATAAACCGATTCAATATCATCCGTTCACATTCGTTTTCTACTCGTTATCATGGTCGACTTTAAAAATTTTTTTAACAATTACGAAGATCCAATAATTTGAAAAACTTAAGTAAAGTTCTAGTTCTATAACTCATGAGCATGGGTGACTGAAACAATTTTTCAAAGCAGCGTAATTATTTATTATTTCAAGACAGTTTTCCAAATGCTATAGTTTTTTTTTTTTTTTTTTTTATTCATAATACTCATTCTATTTTATCAAATTGTGAATTTCTGATTCTGTCCGTAATAGTTTATCTAAGTCTTTTTTGAGTTTCTTTAAATTCTTTGAAAGTCAAAGCATCTGATAACGAATTAGAAATACTTGACGGTGTATCGAATATGGTATAGAGGTACTTACAATTAGATACCTAGATATAATAAAGTTTCGGCTTGGAATAATTATAAGCTTAATTAATAAGACTGATACAATAAATATACAAATAATAAAAGAAAATAAATATAATATAATAAACCGCGAATATCATGTATTATGTATTGTAATATGAGTTCAGGAATCTAGTAGATTATTTCCTAGCGTCAGGGTTCTCTAATTTTTATAACGCCAGGTATTAATATATTGGTTGCCTCTAGCTTTGCTATCTCAAAAAAAAAAAAAAAAAAAAAAATGAATCTATATGCGTTCATATAGCCTGCAATGCTCAAATCGTATAGAAAATAAAAAGCAAACGAAAAAGTCGAGTAGAAGTACGGTTATGCAGAGGTTTTTAAATCTCTAGATTTAGCCACAAGATATACATATATACATTCCGGGTAGATTCGTAACTAGTTAGGAATGATTAAAATAACGAGCTTGAAAAACCTGGAAATATCATTGAAAAAAAAAAAAAAAAAGAACGATTTTTCTTGGCTTTCGAAAATATAGAACTGTTTTTCTCGGTTTTGCTATTTAATGTTTTGCAAAAGCCTCTTAACACTTATCGTATAGCCGTGCTTTTTCTCAACTTTCCAACGCAGCACTAATCGTTAATTAATTTTATTGTATATGTTAGATTTATGTGTAAAAATATGCATTGTAATAATTATATATATTATATATATATACATATATATATATATACTATATATATACTATATATATATATATATATATATATATATATATATATACATATATATATAGATTGTATTTAGCAATTATAATAAAACTAAATCTTACCAAATGTAAACCTATAGTGAAACTGCAATCGATCAACGAACTGTTGGGTCCAAAAAAAAGTTTTCTTCGAGACTTGCTTATTCTTTTGGTATGAATTTCATCTTTATTAATTTAATATTATATTTACAAAAATTACAAAAATTCTCTATATATGTGTATATTATCAACGTTATACGAACGTCGCATTCATAAATAAAATTATTAGGTACATGAATGGGTAATACTTTAAAAATACTTCATCATATTATGTAGTATGTATAAAATTAACTACACTCACTCAATCGTAAGTGAACTACACATATATATATATATCGCTCTATCGATTTTCATATATATATATTTTTTTTTTCTTTCCGTTTCTTTTCTTTCTCAAAATCTCTCAAACCACGGACACAATAAGTTACGTTAAATATTTTTAGGCAAATAAATATTTTGATTAACACTAACAGGTATTATTCAATCGATGGATCGTGTTACCTTGGGTAATATTCATTTGTTGAAAATCATTACTCTAAACTACATGAAGACATAAAATTTCTTCTTTTATCGTTTTTTTTTTTGTTTATTACACTGTCCCCATAATTATTGATGATTTTTTTTGTTTTCACACAGAATACTATACAACACAAAGCAACCCTTTAGGTCTCGTCTAATTATTAGACGCAGCATACGTACCGTACATACATGTAAATCTAGCTAGAGCTTTCTTTAAAAAAGCATCAAACTCACCAGATTCATATATCTCAACTAAAGGCTTCTGGCTCGGATATATTTACTCGTCCTTCTTAGCCAAGACCTGGAAAAAGGCTTCTATGGGAAGAGTGGGTTCGTCCGTTGCGATCGCAAAGTGTGGGTTGATTACCCTGCTTTCTGTCGCTGGTGAAACAGCTTTGAACATACCGGGTTCGTAAAGTTCAGAGGCAGAGCTTGTGAGGTTAGCGATGCGTTGTGAAATAAGGGCGTCTTCGGCATCTCGGCTTGGCTCTGTCCAAGCCGGAAGAGTAGGTATCGGTTCGTTCTGGCTAATGGCTTCGTCCTCTTGTTGGTTTTCCTGCATTCTCCTCGTAGGGTTTATCGCCGTTACCTGAGACTCGTATTCTTCCGAGATTTTCACCCCCGTGTCTTCTTCGACTTTATTTTCACCCCCAACTTCTTCCTTCCTTATAACTTCGTTCGCAATTTCCTTACCATTCTGTGCTCCCTTATCCTCAGTCTTTCCTTTGAGTCGAGGAGTCGTCATTGATGAGTAAAAGCTCGTTTCTTCAGCAGCCATTTCCGTAGCTTCTTCAGTCGGTGCGACATCCGGTTGATTTCTGTTCCTATACGTAGGTCGAGGTCGACGAATCGCCGAGGAAAATATATTTTCCGGTCTTGTAGTACTTTGTCGGTTATCTTCATGGCCCATTTTATTACTCTGAGGTGTCGTGGCGGCAACCCTACTTCTGTAAAGATTCATATTGAACTTCCTCTTCGGCATAAATCTGTTCACTCTCTCAGTCGTTGCCTCTTCATCAACCTCGTCAGGACTTGTCGCCGGAGAAGATGTCGTAGGCTTGTAGGCCACTCTGGACATGTACTTGTACCTGCTAGTAGTTTCTCTCACCGAACCTGAGGAAGTTTCGTCGGGTTTTTCGGTCGTGAATCTTCTTCGTCCCGGTGGAGAGACCGGGGAAGCTTCCGTCGTCGATATTTGGGACAGCCTGTTCTTGTAGTCTAGTCTGCTCCTATAATCTTTAATGCTGAAACGCGGGCGAGTTGCATTTCCGTATTTCAGTGGTCGAATTCTGTGAGACTGTCGAGTAGTCGAAGAGACTTCTGTGGAAGTTGAAGGAATTTGAGTCGTTGTGGTAGTTGCAGCGGTCGTAGTGGTCGCTGTGGTGGTCGTATCTTCGACAGAGATATCTTCAGGGGTCGTGGCAGGCTCTACGTGGTTTTCCTCCGGCTTTTCGAAGAGTTGTTCCAACGGTATGTTGCCCTCATCGTCATACGACTGGGTCGGTTTGCTGCTTCGAATCTGCTCTTCAAAACTCGTCACCTCTTCAGGGTCGACAGTCTCAGTAGAGAACTCATAGATCTGGGCATTCTCTGTCGAAACTTGTTCCATGTCTTGGTTGAACGCCAGAGTCTGCGAAGGGAGCGAGGAAGTATCGATCTCCTGTGAATCCTTCTTCTTAAAACTTTCCGGATAATTTTCCCACTCAGTTGTGTCCTTGTAGATAATCCTGGTCGGTCTTACAATCTCCGTAACAACTTCCGCTTCGAAAGGTTCTCCAGGATTGACGCGTTGTCGATGTCCGGTGGGTCGCTTCCTGATGTAATGTCTTTCGGTGGCAGTTTCTTCGATTACTATAGTCGGCTGGGTCGGCCTGAGTCTCCTTCGTTTTGAAAAATCAGTATCCAAAGGCTGATATCTCGACGACGTTTCCGGCTCACGCGTGCTGGCGCTAGTAACAGAGGAGCTTTCGAACTCCGGAGTAGGTGTCGTCGTGAAGGGACGTCTCCTCTTCAAAGTTTGTCCAGGTCTGCGAGTTCTGGGTCTTAGGGTTACGGGAATCGGAGTTGTGGTGATTTCCGGTTCCACTGTGGTCGGAGCGGATGCTTCCGTCAGGGAATGGTAGGTGCTGACATCCTGGACCGACGCTTCCGTCGCCTGGGCTACGTATGCAGGATTTAATGGTCTGCGTCTTCTGTTCGGTCCTCGCTGTGGGAATTTCGGTCTGTAAGGACGAACTTCTGGTTCAACTTGGGGCTGTACTTCCTGTTGAGGTTGTTCCAGGGTCTTTTTAATCTCATGTTCGGTCACAGCGCTTTCAAAAGTCTCCTGGGATTTGTGAAAGACTTGCTGGACTGGGTTACGGTCCTGATTAGCGACTGGTCGATTGTACTCCTGTTGTTGTACCGCGAATTGTTGCTCGTGCAATTTTTTCTGTTCCTCCAACTGCTGTCGGAGTTGTTCCTGGTGTCGTTGATCCTGCTGTCTTTGTTCCAGCTCTTTCTGGGCCTGCTGTTGCTTGCGCTGTTCTATTTCTTCCTGCATCTGCTGATGATTACGCAGCTCGAATGCCTCTTGCAGTTTTTGGTGCTCATGGTCCTCCTGCTGCTTTTGTTGCTGTTGTTTTATTTCCTCCTCACGCTTCTTCTCCTCAGCTTCCTTCTCCTGTTGTTCAAAGAGCCTAATTTCTTCCTGACGTTTACGGACCTCCTCCTCCTGTTTCCTCTGCAGTTCTCGTTGCCTCTGAAGTTCTTGCTCCTGGAGTCGCTGTCTGTCTTGCTGAACTAGTTGCTGTTGCAGCAAAAACTGCTGTTCGTTAAAGTGCTTCAAGGATATGCTTTCCGGGGTTTCGTACTCAGGCTCCGTCGACGTAGTTTGATGTACCTGCCCAGATGGAATCGGATTCTCAAACTGCTGCACATTAGGTCTAATGAATATAACTTCAGGCTGATTATTGAAGATTGGATTAGGCCTAACAGCTTCCTGCCTGAACTTAGCCGGCGGATTCTTCCTAGGAAGAACCTCGTTAATCTCAGTAGTAAATTTGGACTTCTGTTGAGGCCATGAAGTCGTTGGTCGCTGTTCACCTTGCAAGAAGTACGTGCCAGCTGGCAGTCCATGTGGCAAGCCTTGTGCCTTGATCAGAGACTCTTCTGGGCTGTTGTTCACCTCAAATTGTTTATAATGGTCGTTTCTAAGGTTGCTTGACTGCGAGGGTGCGAATTTGTTCATTTCAACCTTCGGAGCAGTTGTAGAAGAGAAAAGGTTCGGTGGAACTAGATTATCGTAGGGTAGAGATGGCCTGAAGTTATAGCCGAAGTTTGAGGGCGGAGTAACGTAGCTTATTTCATGGCTCTCGTGAACAAGGAAAGCAGGGTCTCTTTCGTACGTGCTTTTAAAGGGTGGAGGGTGATCCACCTGGCTGTAAAAGTTTCCTGCCCCGCCATTCGGGATCTGAGAGCTGTGCGGGTGGTTTTGGAACCTGCCAAAGTTCACCCCTTCCGAATTTTGGTCCTTTCCAAAATTGTGTGGATTTTCGAGGCCCGGTGGCTGGAAGTAAGACTTCGTATTGGAAGCCTTCTGCAATTCGAATTGCTGGGGTTGATTGTGTCTCAGATGTTGCAGCGGTTGCTGAATTCCAAAGCCGTTTATACCGTTGATCACGAAAGGCCTATTCTTCGAAAAGCTCGGTGGATGAGTAGTCGACGAAGTGAATCCTGATCCCTTGGAAAAAAATGGTGAGCCATTTACGTCCGTCTGATGATTTTGGGAAACGAATGTTGGCTGGCGTAAAAAGGCCTCGTTATCCCTCAGCATGGGTTTCCGGTTAGGGTCGATCTCAAACCGGAAAGAGTCTCTTGGCGGGGGTACGAGGAATGAGTAATGAGTCGTTGCCGCTGTTGATTGTTTAGGATGTTCCTTCGGCTTAGGTCTAGACTTAGTTGCTGCGTGTCCAAAGATACTAAAGCTCCCCAAAATACTCGGTGGTGTATATTCCTGTGGTTTTTGGTTCTTTGTTTGGGGTTTAAGCTTCTCTGAAGAAGCCTGCTGCATGTGTTCATGAAGTTTTCCAAGGACAGGATGATGAGCGGCATTTCTCTCGAGATTACTAGACGGCGAAACGTTAGTTCCAATATTTTCGTAGCCAGTCAAAGGTCGCCATCCGTTTGCAATCATAGACGGTCGTGTTGGGGACTGAAAAAAATAGAAAAAAAAGGGGTTTGTTATGATAGAAAAGAGGCGAGTCTGAGTCTACTTTATATCCAGTTGTAATTGGAATTGACACGCGGCTATACTCACAATCTGAGCATCGGCTCGGTCGATCGGAACTGTTATCGCGTTGATTGTACTCCAGGTCGTCAACACGCCTGGAAACGAATTAATTGCATTAATAATTTGACCTCTTATCGCCCAAAAAACATGATCAGTCAACGTAATTGAACTTACCAAACAAAATTCGTGCAAGAAACATCGTGAAGTGTTACGGCAACATTTACAGGTCAGTCCTGCAATGTGGAAATACAATATAAAACGTTACCGAAAATTCTCTCGACAAAAAAAAAGAACCAAATGATAATTATCGAATGCGATTGCCTGAAAAAATGAATTTCTACATCCAACCGAATTAGTTGAATCGGATAATGTGTAATTGATTGAATGATTAGCCATTTTGATTGCCTCGTGTATTTGGATTCGGGTAATTATTAGCTGCACTGTGTAACCGAGTTCCCAATAAACACATTTGCATATCATTAATTTAGCCACCTAGTCTGATACTGGAATGCAGGTAGCACAATGTCAATCTAGTATTCCGATCAAAATCTTTATTGCTAAAGCATATCGGTTCCGGTTCACATGGCAAACATTTGTCAGCCGATTAACTAAACGAGGGTGAATTGATTGACCTAAAGATTGTAATTGAACGAGAATAAAGATTACATCGAATATATCTGCATATGATATGGATTATAGTCAATGATCCTGATTAGTAACCGACGAATTGTCGACTAAGACGTAAACCAGGAATCAAATTTTCGAGTGTCGTTCAATGTCTGGCTAAGTTTTAATTAAATTCAACCTATTTTCGACTTCCTAATTAGGTAATGATGCGCTGAATGTATTACTGCTTGAAGGTGGTCGTTAGCGTCGCTAAGATGCTGCAGCGTTAATTAAACTTCATTTTGAAACGCAATACTGTCATATTCTCCAACGTATGCGTATTTTGCTAATAATTATTACATGTATTAATAAGTTTGGTGATACCGTGTTCGTGGGGTGACGATATTAGAACGCTATTATTATCGTAATTAATAATAATGATACGGTGGCTAACGATGGAAAAGAGAATTCAAAAGTTCTCCAAACTTTATTAGGTGTAATTAAATTGCACTGTTAAAAACGAAGATCGATGATTGGCGATGCTCATTGATACAGTTTCTCTGATTTCTGGTTTGGCTTCGGTTTCTTTTATCCCGCTACTTAACACGCGGATTAGAGTCGGTTTTATATGTACTGGTATGAAGTAACTGGTTTGAAGATTTCATCTCGATCCGGTTAAGCATAGCGCGTTGTGTTTAAAAGCTCCTCAAAAGTTTCATCGTTGAATCTAGAACTCTTGTTGGCCTTGATCGCGATTATTTTCACTTAAATTTATCAGTTTTTTATTTATTGCCTTTTCGTGTTACCGGTTTTTTATTTTTCTTATTCCTTTCCCTTCTTTTCCCCCGTTCCGTTCTTTTTATATCAAACCACTCGATCTCAGCGCGTTTCTTTTTCTGACCGTTCATTCTCCCAGCTCTCCACTATTGGACAACCAGCAACTACGAGAAACTAGGAAATGATTTTTCCAAAAACTGCGTTAAATGATTGTCAACCAATTTTCTATAACAATCGACAGACGTAATAGGCAACAATTTATTATTTCTATATAATCTTCTGTATCCTTTCTTTTTCTTCTTTTCAATTTTGCTAACAATAAGGTACCCCAGTTACCGCAAACTCTGCCTCACAAAGCTATACACTTTTAAGCTAAAACTTTCCGGCTTTTTTAATATACCTAAGCTGCGGGCAAAGTTTTATAATAAAAAATGATTCCGTCGTCTGTTCGCTATTCGATCGATTTTAGAAAAGAGCGATATAGGTATGTACCTATACCTACGTCGACTGAAGAAGTTACTTCTTCTCGCTTAAAACTCAACGTTTGAAGAATCCACTTTGCGTGTATAAGGTACGGGTTATTAAAAGTGGCACAGTTTTCACCATTTAAAGTTTTCTCTACCCGCAATATATTTAAGAAGAAGCCGCGACTGGACGTCCGCCAGCTGTGAAGTACTTGTATAGGTACTTCTCAAACTTTCGTCGCAATGAAAATATAACTAGTTTGGAAATATATCGCCAACTAAATCTTCACGCTGCAGCAATCTGCTATATTTCAAATGAATTTCGCGAAACGGGCCCCAAATTAATTTCTAATTTTTTAATTCCACTAATTCGCACTCCTGATCATCGTCTTCATCAACTAACACGATTCCTAGAACTTTTCTATCCCGATCTAACGATCGGAGAGCTTCAACCTTGTTCGTAAAGTGATGGCATGCTCGTCCCTAATTCCTAATTAAACAAGGTCTGCTCAACCACGTGTTAATTCATTTCCTTCACAGTCTGTTGGACCTGAGGTATATACAACGAGTAGAAAATAATAATTAAAAATATGAACCACCTCGATTTACCTTGACGTTAATTATGCTGACTGATATTTGAACCAACTATAAGTATCAACCTTGAATAAAAATCTAAAATGTACTGGAGAAACATCGATAGAATGTTGCCAATTCTGGTCTCTAGAAGAAGAAAAATAGCAGCGAGAATAAGAGGTAAGCTGGTGATTCTAGATATAATTATTTATTGACCAATCGTGAAATAGCCATTATAATTCATCTGCCTTATTATTCTTATCGAGTGTTTATAGTCTTCAACAAAGTTTACCAATACTTAATTATTTCATTATACATAAACTGACCCATAAACGCCGTGGCTACTATGATATAGAAAGTAAATGTTGTTTCCAGCAGACTGTATCGCAGAATTTACATTACACGACTACGACTTCTACTACTAACTGAAGAGTTGTATAGTAAGTCAAGAGAAGATGGTTCAACAAAATCACGGATTGTATAGGGATAAGAGAAGAAATGGTCGTGCTCTGTTTATCGCAGCCTTTGCCTTTCGCTTTCTTAGTACTGCACGCGACGAAATATATATTTTTTTTCTCTCAACACTAATTGGTAATTAACTATAATCGGGATAAAGATGTTCTCCAAACGTATATCGAGTTTGATTTCGGTTATTATTACGCATCGATAATTTCTCGAATGATTCCGTCGTGGGAAATGAAAATTTATCATCATTCTTTCAAGGAATTTCAATTTCGTTAAATGATTGAATCGCGTTTGATTGCATGGGTAGATGAATACCGAGGCGTATGATTTAATTAGCTTGTAATATTCTTGACGTGGTTTTTATAAGTCGATTGAAATTAATTCCACGAAGCGCGTAGTACTACGATGTGAAGAGACTCGATTGAGGTTGAGAAATTTTCTTTCGTAAATTCCATAAGTTAAATTATTAAGTTAGCGTCTCTACTATGCAACGTGGAATAATTTGATGAATGTACCAACGCGATTAAAGCTAATCGAATATCAACGATTCCTAATCACATTTCAGAACCATTGTACTTCTTATTTTATTTCGTGTTCATTTTAATTTACAGTTGCTTTATCTATGCAACAAATTTCTCTTCACTATAAAACGAGCTTTTAACACCCCAAAAAGAATTACTCCACTATAAGCTCTACGCTCTCTCGTACCTAGTAGTTCGCCCGATTAATTTGGACAAAAATATTTCCCAGCCCAAAGGAGGAGGATGCGTAAAACACGGAAACAGGCCAAGACCCCACGTGAAGAAGAATGAATTTTATGTAACAAAATTGCGTAACATTCTGTGCAGTAGGTATAAGGTAAGGCATAAGGTAGTACCTACTTTCTTCGCTCTCACGCACTCCGTAAATTGTTGCATAGCGAATTGTTGCCGGTTTACGTAGATATAGAAGCTATAATTTTCGTTATAAATTTACTTCTAAGTTTATATTACAACCGTTATTAGGTAGGCATATATAAAATGGCATGTAACTTCGCATCGCGCAAAGTGACTACATATATATATTTATAAGTATATGTATGCAGGTACATACATGTATTATTCCTTTAGAGATAGAAAAATCTACCGTGGGTTACTCATCACGGATTTGAAATCGAATCCGACATCAATTTCATTCAACGTTCTATATTCTGCCAATTGAAATGCGAGGTGGACAAGTGCCAGATAGGAATTAGTGATTTAGAAATCGAGGACACTCTCCTGCAATTAACGAGACCGTGATACACAAGGCAATACTCGATTGTAAATCGTATAGAAAATGAATCGAATCAGAGAGTGAAAAACGTGGCGATTTTTCAGAGACGAAATTATCGATGAGTCACGTTAAAATTTATCAGAGAATATTACATATGGTTATACATCTTTTAATTATTTCAATTTTTCCCTAAATCGTTAATTTTTTTATCGCAAAAAAAAAACCGTGTTTCGTAAAGTCTGCTATATAACTTCACGCTAAAAATGGTTAATTACGGTCATCGTACCTCGGTAAATAGCTTGCACAGATTGCCGACTTTCATAGATTAATAAAAAGGAATAATAACCAGAAAAAAGTCATTCGCCAGACTCATGTGTTAAAATATCTGCATAAATACATACGTGAGTCTGAATTCTGTACGTAATTACGCGTATTTATATACGTAGTATTTAGCAATAACCGCTCGTTACAGGGTTTCTCGACGCGAGGATATCTGCTGTTATATCTGAGATGTTCGTTTGAGGTTGATATCTGACGAACTCACATGTAATTAGGTTCGTTATTAATAAAAATTATCATCCCGCATCACATTCGCGTATATTAATCATATATTACGCGAGCTAAACACGCATATAACATATAGAAAAATTAGGTCACTTATTGCAACGTCGTGTCGATATTACGGCCACGTGTATCGGTGCCAGATTCAACGAGCAATAATTAACTCCAAGTTTCTGCTTTACAAATCCACGAGGCCTAATTATATTTCAACGACTTTCGATCTTGTATTTTTTGCTCAAAACTGATCGCTTCTTTAATTCAGTTGGGAATAACTCGTTCAATTAGTCGAACATCGAGATGATGGTCGCTTATTTTATTCGAAGCGTGAAACTATGCGTCCTTTCGAGCATATAAAACGATTAATGAAGGGAAAGTGAAGAAAATGAAGAAGAAGAAGCTATTTTAGGTAGGGTGTATATATAATTGTTCACATGACTTAATGTAATTTAATTTCTTTCGTTCTTCTCTTTTGTCTTTTACGACGGATTTTGCTTTCATTTTCTTTTTCATATCCAAAAATAATTTTACAACCAATTCGCTGTGACCTCTTGTAGGGTTAGATATTAATAATACATAAACCAGCTACGCAGGAGATATAGCGAACCATAAAGATGATAGGAGCTACGAAATCACAGTTCATTCTTGAGGCGTAAATTTTGTTGGCGAAACTATCTTTCATCTTTCTGCGCGTAAGGACATCGAACTTTATAACCATCTTTGTTAGAGAATTGTACTCAGTTTTTAACCCGTAATGCCTTAGGCAACGTCTCTTGTTCAGCGGAAAATATTACGTCAGTCTGTTCGTCTGTTATTCGTATGTCAATCCGCCACGTCTGCTATGCTAGTGGCTCTCTCATAGTATTTCGTGTAATTAGCGAAACTTTGAACAATTAAATTTTCCACGATTCAATCTCAGGAATGATATATCATTCCTAGAGATTTACGAAACGGAGAAAGAACTTCGCCCTCGTTCCTATCGCTTTCATTAAATCAGAATAAGATTCGGATAAAGAAAAATTCTATTTTCTTTCTTTTTTTTTTTTATTCATATATTTATCAGTTTTGTCCAAATTCAGAGTTCATTAATTTTTAATTATGAGGAGTAATTTTGCTTGCGGTTTTTTTTCCTGCGAGTTAGCGAGATGAATTATCGCTACGTATTTCCAGGTAATTAATCTTTCGTTATTCATCAGAAGCAATATTTATGATTTATGGGATAATTCATAAAGCACATTTTCAAGCTAACGTAATTGTTGCAGTAGCCGCAGAGATATGGCTTGTAAGTGCCATTACAGCGTTCTCGCCCACAAGTTAGGAATAAATTTGTTCCGCACCCATTCCTCAGCGAGTGCAAATAGTCGCCTGTATTAGCCTGCAGTAGGAGAAAATCGAATTTTTCTTTTACCGTGACGCCACGAACTTATTTCCACTCACAGTCCACGTCGCGAATAGAAAAGAAAAGAATCTTCCTTCGTATTTTTTATGAAAGATTGGAAATAGGTAGGTACTCAATTTCGCGATATGTTTTCTCTCATATTTCTCGTTCTTTCTTTCGTTTTCTCCAGTTTACTTGCAACTTGAACGACTTCCCCGCTATGAAAACCCCGAGTATTGTATCGGAACATATCTAGGTGCTTGTAGTACGTACTACGAACACGTATGTACGCGAGAATTGAAGTACCGAAGAAAATTGGAAAACTTTTACGTCTGTTTTCACATACCATGCTTTGAATATGGAGGGTTTCTTTCTTTCTACTCGTGAAAATGAGAGAAAGTTCAGAAAATTAAGAACAAATCTGCCATATATACTGACGAAAGATTTGGAATTTACGATGACTTCAATTAGTTTTCCTCCAAGAAGTACATAGCACGTCACGATGGAAAAGAGGGAGATAGTAGAAATCTAATGCAACTTTGAATCAGAGCGAGAATGTGGAAAATTCTGCACCCAAGTAACAGAATGCGGTTTGCTACTCGCCTCTGGAATTCAATTACGTATTCCAATGTTTGATTGTCTTTGGTCAGAGACTAATGGTACCATTTCTTTCGTTAAATGATTATCGTTATTTCTCACATTATTTCACGGGGTTTCCCAATAATTTAATTCCAGTTATTCCAGCTGACGATAAGTGAAAATCTGAAATTTCGGAGCCTTACAAGGATCAGTTTCGAACGTGTATTTAATTCAACTAATTTATTATCCCTGCAAAGCCGCGTATTGCACTGAAACACGTTATACGCTAAAAATATAGAAAGCTGCGAAACTGGAAATGCAGGAGGCGATGTTAGCCGTAATCTTCTGGCATATTGTAAACCCGGTGAAATAGCCTCAGTAAACTTTATACGACTGACGTAGGTGCAATTTTAAAGGCCTGTAGCGTTGCTACCGACGATGGAAAACGGTTTTAAACTCTGAAAAAAAATCTCTTAAAAACAGAGAGATGGATATTTCTCGTTTTTAATGAGCTGGCTCGCGTTTGTAAAAAATTAATAAAGCTATTACCAGGCTTTCTGGATTGTCTACGATTATATATCTGTGCATGTATGCGAAGAAAGTTATATAAAATTATGTGTTAGTCTAACTTCCAAAATACATCAAATAAAATTCAATCTAATAGTCGAATTATGAGAAAAGGAGAAAACGAATATTTTTTTCATTTCCAATATGTGTAAAAAATTTCACTGTACAGAGACGAAACACATACTTTTACTAATCTGAAAGCAAAACCCGGAAGTATTAAAATCCGAATTTATTCAGCCTCAATGATTTTTACCCCATTAAACTCTGCAATTAAGTTTTTTCCTCTTTCGCTTTCGACATTTCCGTATCATTTACTTAATCTCCTGCAAACCCCTGCTGGCTAGCTCGGTCTTTATACGATCAGATTAATTCGAGAGACTGTGCACGTTGCATCATTTCGTCTTACTTTCATTATTCGATTTTTTCATTATTTCTTTCACAATTTACTTCGCAGCTAATTCTTTGCAAGAAATCGATGATCCAATTTCAGCCTAGCGTTTTTCAAACGAACTTTATATCGCGGGTCAGAGCCGGACCGCGAATTGCAGAATGCATTCATACTTATAACTGTTCCTGATATCGTGTCGGTACAAAGTACCGTTGTCCCGCACGTGCGGTAGGATCGATTAATTTCTGGAATTCTTACGGTACACAGATAAGGTATAATGGGATCTGAACAGGTATAGAAGATACATGAAAATTCTGAAAGCCAGCGCGTGCAGAGATCGGATATTAAATTACGAGAGCCATAGAGAGAAGCTTGCTTTGGGAAGTATCTTTACTCGAGAAACGCAGTAAATACGCAATATTCCGTAACTCGAACGTTTTCCACGGGCTGGATGCAAAAGAAGATTCATTTTTCTCCTCGGTTAAATGAACCTCGTTATTTCATCCTATAAATTACTCCAATTCGTTCCAGACATTTAATGACGCCGCGGTATATACGAATTTGAATTTCAATGCCCACTATTAGTATTAGGACATCGAGTAAAACGAACAATGGATTCTGTTTCAAAACTTTTCTCGATTAATCGGGAGCCTCGCGTTTCTTCGTTCAAGTTTGATTGCGCAACTTCCTCAATCACGATTATTCACTTGCCGAGCTATAATTTGTCTAGTAGTTTAAAATCGGGACTGGAAGAGCCGGTCGCGTTTCAAATACATTTTAAACTAATGCATCCGCCTTAATTCCATCATTTCTCGCGAACTTTCTTTATTTCCTATTACAAAACTACACCATATGTTTATCGGCCTCGGGGAAACTCAAGTTTGTACCTTCGCCCCATTTCCAGCCGACATATAGTCTGACATGAAATCTATTTGTGCAGTACAAGCGTCGTTCGACACTTTATGTTAGACAGAATAGTGGCATATGTAGTTAACATTCTGTACACGGTAGTGAAACTGCTGTATACCTGTTGTATTTTACGATCGTTGGTTATAGTTTGTTACATTTATGTTATTACCCTGAAATTTAGGCGAGAAGATTTACGGGCGTTTTTTTTTAATTAGAAAAAAAAATATGATACCTAGTCTTCGAATTTTCTCTGTCCTATTTGTCTTATTCATCATAGAGAGCAGAATTACTCCATCATAATAGTTCTACCCAGGATTATGGAGGCTTAGAAAATTCTGCACATGCAGTGAAGTGCATTTGCGGACCGCGTGAATGTCTGCTTGAGCGCGAGTCAGAGAGGTAATTAGTGCGGTAAATTGGAGCTGAGAACAGGTAACATGTAACAAGTAAGAGGTAACAGGTTATACCGCACCGTATCGCGAATAACTCGGTATATCTATACTGTAGAAATATATCCACTCGCTTTGCGAAAGGTGTTTAATAAACCGATTGAAATTCGTTCAACTTTGTCCGCGTTGGGTAATTCATAACGCTATAACGTATATCCAGAGTATGAAAAAGTTTGCATAGAAAAGGAAAAACTTGAATTAAGAAAACGAAAAAAATTTTTGCCTCTGCGATTAATCGCAATATTCTTCCTTCGATTCACTTTCTAAGTTAATTATCGCATTTTGTCGATCGAGCAATGAATGAATATGAAAGTTTGTCGATTTTGCATATGGGGCATAAATTTATGAGGCAAATTTTTGACGTTGTTATTATCGTCGTTTATGTATGTGTGGGAGACAGTTCATCTACCGGAAGTATCGTTTTCTTTTTGCTATGGTCATCTAGGTTGCCAGTTCTAAGTGTTACACTTTTCGCGTGCGCCTTGTAGAAGCCAGTGTCTGGGTCCCTACGTGAAATGTACCTATCTACTCGTTCAGGATATACATTCGGGTTTGTCAGACTGTGGTACACGCACTTACACGCATAATGCGAGACGGCGAATATACCTACGTGTTTCGCATCAATGATTATCTGTGGCTATTTTTCCAATACAGGATTAAGCGTGGTTCCAATGACCCGTCGTATTCATAGTTAAGAAAAAAATTCAAGAAATGAAGAGAAAACGAAGCAATTTTTACTTCTTCTTGCTTTTTTCGTTCATTTAGCGACGTGTGAAATTTTTTTTCTTAATTTTTCATTTTCATTTTTAATTATATGGACAAGTATACAAATGCAATTGAGGAAGTAACCGTGCAGCGACTCTGGATGGAGCTCGACATAGATTTCATATCTTTTCTGGAAGAAATTCTTTTCCTTGCGGTGGAGAAATGTGCGGTTGAAAGTGACAGTTAGATATCTGACCGTGACCAAGCCAATTTGACCGAAAATCAAAGCAAAGAAACTAATGATGATCTATGAGGCCTCATTTTTAGGACGATAGTAAAAGCGCGCCAAATTCAATTCGACCATGGCGACTCTGCTATTCTCGTATGCATAGCTTTCTTCTTCTAAGTTTTTTTCTTTGATAATCTTACCCGCTACAAAACCACGTAAAGCGTATTGCTTAATTTTCTATTCTATGTACCTTGATTAACACGATTTCACAAAGTCAAGGACGCCGCAGGATCTCAACAACAAATCCTAACTAAAACAGGACTTGATTAATGAACTTGTCGACAATGAAACTCCTCAGGGGAATTCTGGCTCAAATTTAATCTGAAAGTTGTAGAAATTATCCGGAATTCAAAGCGGAAAGAGCGGAATTCAATATCAAGTAACATAATGAGAAATCAAAATGTAACAGTAGCCTCATACTCACTTTGGTACAGCCAGAAATCTACTTTTACACTTTATTGAACAATTTTTCGAAACACTGGAAGTTCCGCACCTCGGATCTAGTCGATTATTTATTTACAAATTTACAGATCCTGAAGAATTCGGAATAAACCGAAGGACCAGTGCCCAACACTATGATATCTGATGCTACCGAAGATGAAATCGATTTTTAGTTTGAGTAGCGCGCTAGTTAGCCGAGTACTGTGTCCGGTTGTCCAACAGGCCTTACCGTGCCTCTCTTTCCTCCTCTACCCTTTCTTGCCCCGCTCTTTTCTCTGGCCCCCATCGGACTAGAGAATCCAGAAGAAAGTAGGCACAGCCGTCAGTTCCTCCGGCTTACCTTGCCTTACTACTTTACCTTAACTCACCTTAACTCACCTGCAATCGAGGAAAAGAATTTCCACTTTAACTTTATTCCCAGATTTAAATCTCGAGAACTTCTAATACGAGGCTCTTATGGTTTCCCTCATTGTGCAATCAAGTCGAGCCGGTCCTCTTCCCGTTTCATTCATTTTTGAAATCCAATTTCATATCTTTTATAAAAGCTCTTTGAAACGTTTTTGACGATCGGATGGTGTAGGAATCAAACAAATTGGATTTCTTATCAAAACCGATCAGATTTCTTCTCACGACACCGTTAATATCAGTCGTGAATTTTTGGAGATCGGAAGATCTACTCCGATGGTGATTAAATCGGAGATACGAAAATTTCAAAAATTCTGTGTCAGATAACGGCGATTTTTTTGTCCTTTCCAAAAGTCGAGTTAATTATTCTTCTTTCGATTTTGATCGATTTCGTAAAACTTTTTATTCCCTCGAATGCCCCATACTCATAACTTACTTATAACTTATAACACCCAAGCCGAAACGGTATTGCATCATAATCAGTGAGGTCAAAGATCTCTAGATCGAAATGTGTTCTGTTGGGTGTGAGGTAATAGTAATTAGGTTCTGACTTCACCTGTCCGTAAAAGATCCAGAGTTTCACTTTGAATCTCCACATTAGATTATTAGATTATTATCGTCTAATGAATTATAAGTCCGTTGGTAGATACGTTAGTCATTTAATTAATCAGAGCGTTCGTATATTGATTGGTATACCTATTTAACAATTCAATCGATTCCTGTGTTTATTTCAATTCAATTTCGCGATTCAATAGCCACCACGAGCTGCGATGACATAATTAATAGTAAAAAGCTCTAGGATAAAGCTGACAGTAAGAAAGTAGTTTATTACTTTCCCGATAATCAGACAACCTTTCGGTAATATTTCACAATGAAGTCTTTCACCTGATTGTCACTTATCCTGCGATGTAGTAAATAAATCATTATACGATCGTCCAACTTATTGCTTTCTAGTTTCATTCAAATCCGGGTATAATATATCAACGATGATTACAATGGGGGATTTTCCCAAATTTTTTGGGAAATTAACTGAACGAGTCAGTTACAGGAAAGTCAATTCGTTGAAACTTTTGGACTCGTTCACGTAAGAATAAGTATAGGTCTACTTTGAGGCAATATGTGGAGCAGATAATTGGGTCAATTTTTAAACCGGAAATTGCCCGCGTATAGGAAAGGTAATCACGGTGTTTGGCCTTTTCCGCAAGAAACGTATAATAATGATTTAAGTAAGGTAGAAAAGAAATTAAAACAAAAGAGGAAAGAATCCCTCCTTGGGGGAATAAATAATTTACTTTTCAAAGGAATCCTGCGTATTTACTCTTTATCCTCGAAATTACTTTCCGACTTTACCTCGTCCTCCGTAAAGACTGTACTAATAAATTTCACGCCCATTAATATAAGAGCTGTATAATAAGGTTTATGTACGAATTGTTCGCGGTTCTTGCCTATCAAACATAGAGATTTTCTTCTTATAATTAATTAGTTCGTTTAGTATATAGTTAGCCGTTTAAACTTTCTTCAAAGTACATATTCCACGCGGTTATTAGATACTGACGTATCTACATCAACGACTATATTATTTATCATTATTTCATATGTGTGTGTAGTCTTTTCAATTTAACTATACTTAAGTATATACATAAGTATATCAACGACGAAACACTTCATGCGTATGAATTAATGCAGTAGAAGCCACAGTTTAATGTATGCAGTAAGTCGTAAGTAAATAGGAACATAGATGTGAGTAAAAATATTCCTAGGTACACGATGAACACATATATACATTTATATATAAATATATACAAGGTAGAAATATGCTTGTAGGTGTTTAAACTGCAGAAATGGGACTGTCAAAGTGGCGGGAATAATATCGGTGTCATGGAAAGTTTAAAACGAAGATAGGTATATACTGTAGTATGTACATAGTTGAATACTAGCCTGTGTATGTACGTATATTAGACATCTTTACTTCATTTTTCTATTAATCAAACCAGCTGGTAGAAACTCTTTCCATTTTACTTCCATTTGCCAAAGGCAACAAGCGCATCGTGAATTAGGTACCGTGACAGAAGTAAACTCTTATAGATGAAATTCTGCAGCTGTTTTACAATATGTGAGTACCCACATGTGTTCTTCGTTCATTCATCTTTCAACAATCATTCAATTTGGCAGAATTTCGATTCGTAAATTTCTACGAGCCAGGTATAAAAGAAAATCTATTCAATTCGACCCACAAACTATAAGGAAACGCGTATTTTCGGTCGAGTTTGGTTCCTCTGACTCTCACCTTTCGGTACGTGACCGAAACGGTGGTCTAGGTACGAGGCAACGCCACAGAACGATATTACGAACGAGTAACCAGCAACCACTACCAATTGTCACGTACTAGACAGGAAGCTCGACGTTTGAGCTTAGCAATCCGCACATGAACGAATTTGTGTTCGATTTCATTTCGATTTTCTCTACGGCCCTAAAATCGTATCATTCCTTCATCAAAGACCATTGCTCTTCCAATTTATACTCGAAGAAACTAAAAACAAATACAACCAAAGCTTTCGTCGACAATGAAACGAATTCTAGACCAAGTCGCTCAGTCGGATTTCCGCGTTCTATTTTCTTTCGTCAATATAATCGGGAGAAGAAAGCACAGCGAGTAAGAAAGCCATAGATGAATAGTTAGAGGTGGTTATAAATTGATAATGTGCCAGTTTCTGGTTAGCCAAAATATGTCTTCCGTCTTATTATAGCTCCTACCGTCTAACTTCACATGGTTCGATCGATTAGGCACTTAGTCAAGCGGAAGGAGGTGTAGACGGCCGGGATTCGAAAAGTGAAAAAAGAAATGATAAATTATCAAAGACTTATAGCCAAAGGATAACGAACTAGAAATAGATTGAAGGATAGCGAAGTGGTATAAAAAGTGACCGTAACACTAGCCTAAATCACGTCTTCTGGCAGCGAAAAGTGCAAGACTGACTGGTTCAGTTGATTCGACAAGCAAAACGTGGGGAAATCTTACTTCGCAGCTGATTAATCGACAGAAAACACTTCTAATTTTTATAAGAGGACCTTGATCCTTAATTCTTAGCTTCGCTCGTTGTACGGTTTAACTCGTAGAAAATAAACCGGAAATTCGTGAAACTTATGAATGACAAAGCGATGATGATAATTTGATGTAAGGGAAATGTTACGCTGTATAACAATTCTGTGAATAAGGGAACTGACGCAATGAGGAAGAGTTGAGAATTTTGAATCGTCCCAGTTCACGTCTTATTCTTTTCCGCATGATGAATGTGACTTTTTATTGGATTCTTAGAGGCAGGAGCACTTCGGTCTTTGCTGTAATTTGTCTTTTCGAGCTGGTAAAACCGGATAAGAAATTACATCGTTTAGATATTGAGCAGAACGACGTCTCAACGTCCAACATCGCTCTTTTCCATCGTATGCTATATATTCTCACCGAAAATTTCTCCAAGTATCAAGACTGGAACTAAAACATAGCTGAATAAATCGTGTCGTTGGGTATGAATGGTTCGAATTTCTCACCCTTCTAACTCGATCATTGAAATAAAGCAGGGAAAAAAAATGATCAAAGATATAAAGAAACTGCAGTATCAGCGATTCAAGTTTAATCTTTCGAGGAATAATCCTTCATCGAGGTAAAACGGATTTCAGATCATTAATCACGGTACTTATGTCTGCAACTCACAATCAGAGATGAAATCAAGGAATTTAGCACCGTGGGTAAAAATTTGGGTCAATTTTTTTCTCAGTTTGAATTTCTTCTACGAAGAGGAGTTAATTTTGCACTTGAGATTAGCTCAGGGTCGCCAGATGCAGTGATTTCACGTCCGGTTTGTCGTGAGCGCATATGGCATCGTCATATCGCGTTGTTAGGAACATTATCTAGGATTTCTAACGACAGATTTATTTCCGCACATTTACGTCCTTTATGACTAGGAAATATATGTCGTTATTCTATATCTAAATTATCCTATAAGTTTTAGTCAAAAAGAGAAATTCGCGGAGCAATTTTTTGTGATAATTTAATTAGGTAGCAATCAACGCTATTCATTATCGGATCTAAATTTTCGTTTCGTGGTCGTTCATTGTGATAAGAGCGAATTCAGAGATTTTTAAAAGCACCTGTTACAAGTTTCGATGTATTCTGCGTATAGCTATTTAGTTAATCGCTCTCATCTTGCTGGTCGTTATAATTACCGGCCCATTCTCTTCACTCTCTCGAAAAGTACCGTAATTAAACTCGGTATACAAGCGAACGATATTAATTTGGGTCTTTGGCCTCTCACTGAAACTTGCTTCTAGCCAAGGTTTTAACGCATAATTATTACTTTCCTACGTTTTTAAATTATGCAATAGAAATGAAATGATAACTGCGGTACCTCGTGCGGAAGTAATGCAATGCGAACTGCATTTTTCTGCTATTTTCTCTTCTTCTTTTTTTTCTCGCCTTTTTTTTTTTTTTTGTTATTAGAATCTCGTACTGCTATATTATCTCTTTAAATAGAATTTTTCAAATATAATCGATACTCTACGCTGTGTGGAAGTCGTTAGAAATATTTATGTATATCCTGTATCAAATGCAAAGAGTATCCGTTGGCAGGTTTGACCCGTTTTGACCGACTTTCTCGTTGCGTTTTATTATGGAGTAAGACAGTTTTATCTCAATTAGTGACGATTAAGTAGAAACTGTGTTTGAATATTTGATTCAAGCACGTTTTCGTTTGGAGTATGGTAAATCAATATCGTGGTAACAAAATGAACACACAAAATTTTGAACGAGAAATAAGAATTTTTATCATTACATAGCCGTTTGATAGCGATTATTTCTTCTTCACGATTGATAATGACAGTCAGAAATAATACGCTCATCGAACAAGGCTTAGCATATTCTATCGTTTCGCGGTTTCGTCACAAGCTCGAAATATATTATTCACGGTTTGCAATCTCGTTAAGCCTATAAAATTTATCGATCAAATCATAATATAAATTTTCGAACCGTTGCCGAACGCATCTGATTTATTTGTCACTTAACCAGATTTCCCCAACGCTCGCCTGAATTGGCAATTTACACAATCAATGGTCTGCAATTCCGTTATTTTTCAAACCGATATTTGCTTGGGCTTGATAGAGATCAAAGATGAAGTGCAGTGTGATAAGTTGTTGATTAACTATTCATACAATTCGATAATTTGATAAAAGAAATTGACGTAAAAAATATATATATATTAATTATAAGATATTGTTTTCAACCACCATATTATGAAAGTAAATCGTGTATTTAATGTTATATTACATACTTATTTTGAGACAGCTATCAAACATATTGTACATAATCTATAAGGAAATTTAGTCCCTGGTCATTACAACACGTGACGAGTAATTACAAGAAAGTACTAAGAATACTCAAACACATTGCAGAAAAGTCGATTTATTGAACATTTGCAACAAAGAGAGGTTTAAAATAATTCATTGAGCGTCATAATCATTCATTTCGAATTACTTTCAATTCGTTTCAACATGCCTAGGTATAAACTTTGAAAAATAGATCATCTGCCTATATAATTCATTTGAGTTTATTCGAACTCTCCCATACATGAGTTGTTATATCTGTAAAACGAAATTTTATACGAACATCTTTACACATTAAAATTTTCTCTCTTTCTGAAATATCCGAGATTTTGTTCATTCCGGTCTCCCGCCCCGCGTAGGTATATGCCTTGCACAATATTCTTCCCACTTTTCCCACTCTAGGACTCTTTATTACATATAAACTAGAGGTGTAACAGCTGACGACACACAGGAATATATTAAAAAATTAGAATTAATGCATTTTCAGCTATTTGAATATTCGAGACCACCTCCTCGTGTCTGATGTTTTCCAACGGGGAAAATGAACTACTTTTGCCGTAAACGTAACACCTTATTATACGCAATCTCAAGTTCGAAGTCACAAAAATGACATGCGAGTTGCATAAAACAAGGCGTAGATATGTTCGCAGCCAAATTAGTTCGACAATTTAACCGCCAGATGGCGATACCACTTGGCGCTCCGTTGGCCCCACTCCTCAGGCAAGGCCGAGCACCGACCTTTAACTGGAGTAGGGGCACCTGCTGTCGAGTCAGTAGCCCTCGTGGCGTCAAAGTGATCGTATCGGAGAGTTATTTTAACGAAATACGCCGGGGACAAGTATCTCTATACAAATACTCTGAACGTAGAGAATTTGTTGCAGGATAAACGATCTTATCATTGACAAAAATAGAATCTCGCGTAGTTTTTTGAGCAATTTACTGAATGATAGTGATATTATAACACGTGTTTTTTTGTTATAGTTGAAAGACCTTGCATCAGAGTCCAAACATCTCCCACCAGTAATGATTCTGTTCCAATCACAACGCTCGAGAGTATATTGAATCGTGCAGTCTTCGTAAAATCAGCTGTATTAGCTAGTATATTATTGTTATACGAATGTGATTTATATTATATTAACTTGTACGCTAAAAAGCGAATAAAAGAATTCGATCAATTGCAATGGGTACATATTTAATTTTGAACAACACTTACAAATTGTAGTACATAACCTTGACATGTAATATTGTATCAATGCTGCAGTAATAAATTCCCTAATATACCAATGATCAATTGCTTCGTTATTTTCCACTATATGCCCCTCACGTTTGTACAATTGCATGAAGGCAACGCTATTCCTTTTTCCTGCCAAAAATTTCGGGACACCTCCTCGGCTCAGATATTCTCCCTATACCAGGAGCATTTTTTGATTTAAAATTATTCTAACTCTGGAAAACACTAGTACACTGAGAAAAATTCAATGTGTAAAATCAACATTTTCGATTCAATCAACGTCCATATATTCATTATTTGAAAGTCAATTTGCTAAGCCACTGAAATTAGTAATAGAGACTAGATTGTTATAGATATTATTACATATTTAATAGTGAGTACTTTTGGAACTCTAGTAAAGAAATTAAATTAAGTAGATATTTGAAATTCGGATGTTCAGTTAAGATAGCTTAGCTGCTGACATCATTGAGACAGAGACCAAATTCAAGACAAATACGAAAAAGTGGTCTTCGAATTCAATAGAGCGTTTGGCGTAGTCGGTAGAACATGCGACTAGAAATCCGAGCTAGCCTAGGTGCGGGTTCGATCCCGGCCGAAATGGTGAAAAATTTTTCTAATACAAAATTTCTATTTTTCGAAACTGACCATATCTACAGACAACGTAGCGACACCTGTATTCTGTGGCTGTCAAACGTCTGTAGATATGTTCCGTACGACAGCATCGTCGGTAACCATATCTACAGACAACGTAGCGGCAGCTGTAATTCTGTGGCTGTCAAAACGTCTGTAGATATGTTCGTACGACAGCGTCGTCGGTTTCGGAAAAATCGAACCTAGGTATGTAGGGCTTGACTAGAAATAAAAGCAAGAGCAAGACGAAGAGGAGCTCCGGGTGCTAGAAATAAAAGCAAGAGGCACGACGAAGGCTCTAGGTGGCCAAACGTTCAGAAAATCAAATTTTTGTCAAAAATAGGGTATTTTAACCTAAATAATACTTTGAATATATAACCCATTTCATTTTCGCCCGAATTTTAAGCATTAAATGGCTCAGGGGCAAAAGTTTGGCTTCGTAATACGAAGATCGTGGGTTCGATTCCCCGAGCTGGAATTTTATTTTATTTTATTTTTCTTTCTGCCAAAATTTTATTTAATTTTATTTAATTTTATTTTTATTTTTATTTTCGATTTTATTTAATTTTCGAAAATTTATTTTTATTTTATTTTATTTAATTTTCGAACTCTGAAGTTCCCCCACCTTGCGCCGCTTATTTCTAGTCGAGTCCTACACCTATGACGTCACCAGTGATGACGAGCGCCTACCCCCTACCACCTCACCGCATACTCATGCTAAGTGGGGATTTTATTTTCGCCTGAAAATCTTTTTCGAGATTTCGGCCGGGATCGAACCCGAGTTCGCTCGCTCGCTCGCATTTCTAATCGCACGCTCTACCGACTACGCCAAACGCTTCGTTATATATTAGGAACACTTTTTCGTATTTATCCTGAAACTTGGTATTTGTCTCAACGATATTAGCAGCTAAGATATCTTAACTGAACATCCGAGTTTCAAATAGCTTTCCATACCTGTCTTCATGCATGTCTATACATTAATTTATAGGCATCCATGCGCGTCTTCATGCATGTCTCTGTATATTAATTTATACTAGAGTTTTTCGGAGTTAGAAAAATTTTAAATCCAATATTTTTGCTCCAGGTATCAGGAGAGCGTCTGACTCGAGGAGGTGTGCTGAAATTATTTGAAATAAAGAGTCGCAAGGACGGGAAGGTGAAAAGTGAAGAAGTAATTCATTTTCGATATATCTGTAAATTTATTGCTGCTATATACAATATTATTCATTGTCAAAGATATGTACATACAATTTATAATTGTTTCTTGAAAATAAATATGTACTAGTCTTCCAGTCACGGAAAGAGAATCATTGTTGGACAGAGGTATTTATTCTAGTAGAAGTTTATTCAACTGTAACAGAAAGACGAGTGATATAATACCGCTAAATTGCATTCTGCCTAACTTCTTTGCATTCAGAGTATTTCGTTCGCGATATCTGTCAGCGGTATCTCGTTAAGATAATCCCCATCCGTCCTCTTTGACGCCACAGAGGCCACTGACTCCGCGACAGGTGCGCCTACTTAAAGTCAAGGCTGTCGCTCGTCCTTGCCCGCCAACGGAGCGACAAATGGTATCGTCATCTCGCGGTTGAATCTACGAACTGCATATAGCTAGTTGTTTCAGCTGCATCAACAAGACGCACTGATGTTTGCTGCAGAAATAGTTCGTCAATTGAACCGCGAGATGGCGATACCATTTGTCACTCCGTGCGCCGATTTTATCAGACCGTAATTCAAACCGGCAAGTAGCGCCTTATTATCTTTGTGGCGTTTCAATAAACTACTTTTGCCGTAAACAACGAGCGGCAATCAACATGAATTCTCCACATTGTTAAATTAATTATTTATTCCACTATTCGAAGATCATTTTCGGCTTGATTTCGAAGATGATCGAATGTATTTGAATCCCAAGAACCGAGAACTACAAGTGAAGAATCTAGTATGAGACAGGAGGGATAAAGGCATAGGAATAAATAGACTTATTATTATATATTATTTTTCCCGTTCTATCAATTCATCAACTTCTTCTGGAAAATGGTCACCTTATTAATAAAATAATATGTAGACAATTATGTATCGGTTTCCTTACATTAACAGTGAATAAAAAAATATCCAAACAATTTATTCTGTGGTATACTTCATTGAATATTACCACCTAAATTAAGGAAGGAACAATATTGATCATCATTATTCCCTTCCTCTGTTCGTTACCTGAATCATTGACACTGCAAATCTTGTGGCAAGATTCCAAAGCTCTTAGGTGGAATTCCTCTTTTGATCACGTGTGGTATAGTCTTCGGAATCATGCTGTAATCATTGAAATAGATTCCTTAGTTCGTTGCACTTCATCATCTGTACTTTAATACGGATCTAGTAACCGTGAACATGAGATATTCGTTGTCTAATTGAATATCTCCTAAATATAGATAAATGAGAACAAGAATATCGAACCTACCTAATGCAGTCGATGATTGGGCATACAGACAAACAGAGAGTGCACCCTGTGCAGTCATCGGTAACATGTGGAATGTGAGTTTCTTTGTCAAACGTGATCGCCTGATACCCAGAATCAGCACAGGCCATGTAACATTTGCCACAGTTTATGCACATGTCCTGAAAAGTATCGCAGAGTTAATTTATCTGTTTTTCTTCTCATTTCTTTGATAATTAATTACGAGATTATTCGACACTTACATCATCGATTAAGGCCACAACTTGCTGCTTGTTATCGAGCTGTTTATAACTTTGGATATGGGGTAAGGCTTGACCAATGATGTCCTTCAATGGTGGAACTGGAGCAACTGGTCGAGGTACTGGTCTCGAAGGTGACGGTGGACTGGCTAGTAAATCCGTCGTAGCTTTAAGTTCCGCAATTTTTTCTTCCCTAAGACGTTGGTACTCTCCGTAGTAAGGGATGCTCTAAAAAATGGTTGTATTCGCATTTTTGAACCACATTAATCACCCGTTTGGGAACAAATTCGACGCAAGATGCCATACCTTTCCTAAAGCATGTTTAAGCGATACGACCGCTTTTCCTTTCTGATGTTTGAAAGTCGGTGGACTCTGACCATCCCATTCCTTCACCTGTTCCAGACTTTTAAGATAGAGTAAAGTTTTCAACCCATTTACGTAGTCCTCGATCAATGTAAAGTCCTGGTTTTGTATCGCGCTTCCAATCTGATCGATACAAGCTCAAATGAATATTTCTCAAAGATAAAATATCCCGCTTTGCATTGCGCCAGGTCAAATCAACACTGTATTTGGCTTTACCTGTAAAACGGAGGCACCGCACTGCAAAAACTGTAACGAAACATCGGCTGAATCTATACCGCCTATGCCTAGAATAGGGAAACCGGGAAGCGCTTTGGCTATGGAAGAAACTGCTCTCAGAGCTTGTGGCCTAGTCGCGTTTCCGGAAACTCCGCCATAAGTTGTAGCCTTGACGGTGCCAATAGCTGGCCACGGTGTTCCATCAGCTCTGATTCCCATTAGACCCTGAACCGTATTGATGGCTGAGACACCGTCAGCTTTGCCTTTTGTTTAAACACATGTGAGTTATCGGTATATGCATTCCTTTTCGAGCTGATGGTGATAAGTGAGTAAGACAAATTAGTTTTTAATAGCAAACCGAATTAGTCATTACCTTCGTATGCTGCTCTCGCTATGGATACGATGTCAGTGATGTTTGGCGTCAGTTTCACAAAAAATGGAATTTTCACCGCTGCTCTAACCCATCTGGAGATATTTCTCACCAATTCTGGATCCTTGATTTGAGAAACATGAAGTCAGTTCAGCGATCATTTAGTTTTTGATGAAGATTACGAACCTGACCACAAGCCAGTCCCATTCCTGATTCTCCCATACCATGAGGACAGGATAGATTCAATTCCAGGGCATCAGCACCAGATGCTTCTGACTGTTGGGCTAATTCTGTCCAGTCTGATTTGTTGTAGGTACACATGATGCTGGCAATGATTATCTGAGAGTAAAAATCTTTGCTTAGATTTCTTAGAATCACTAGAATCGATAATTATTTACCTTCGATGGAAAGTCTTTCTTCAGTTCAGTCACACTTTTGCACCAGTAAGCTGCCGTCTTTTCACTGATCAGTTCGATATTGAGAAAGCTGCCTTGCTCCGGTCCGTAATGATGGCGAGAGGTAGTTCCCTTAATGATTCGTGGTGAAACGTTCGTAACCATATCCTGAGGAAAGAGTTAGTATGTTGAAAAAGTCACTCAAGTAGAGAAACCTGGTTTCGAAAACCCGGATTATTACTTTATCCAGGCAAAACGTCTTCGTCACTGTAAAGCTCCATCCTGCTTCGAACGACCTGCGGATCATAGCGCTGGAAGTGGCTGGTGGTGCCGATGCCAGACCAAATGGATTCTCGAACTTCATTCCAAGGAGTTCGATGCTCAAATCCACGTCGTCTATCGGAGTGTGAAATTTTGGAAGCTGAGGCTCATCGGGCACAGAATTTCCTGCGGTTTTCTAAAAAAATAATAATGCTTTACATTTCACATCACTGATCGTCCTGTTGTACCTCGGAAAATTATTCAAAAATACCTGAATGTACTTGTGGATATTCCATGCAGCAGTTTTTCCATCGTTTACAGATTCTACCGTCGTTTCGGAAAGCCCTGCGATATCTCCACCGCAGAATACACCCGGCTCAGAACTGGCCATAGTGTTGTTATCCACTTCCGGCAAACCCCATCGATTCAGTTTCAATGGTACCATAGCTTCTTTGACTAAAAATGCCAGGATTTTTATTAACTAGGTAAAAACTCGTTGAGAATTGATCTGGTTCTTTGAACTCCGAAGCTTAATTACCATCCGCATCGTAGAGGCCAGATCCAAAGGCGGAAATTATGAAGTCTGCTTTCAATCGAACGATCTGATCTTCGTCCTCGACCCATTCTCCATCTTCACGTTCTTCTGTACGATAAAATTCCATAGCCGCTATTCTGCCACCGCGAACAATTACCTCTTTCGGTGATTGAAACGGAATGAATTCACATTTTTCTTCACGAGCTAGGTCGACCTTGAAGAGAGATGAAGTGATACCGAAAATTAAATGACTTCAATATACTACGTAGGTTTAGATAGTGTTTTATCAAATTTTGTGCAGTGTTACGTATGTACCTCTTCTGGAACAGCACGAATGTTTGTAAACCCTCTTCTGAAGACAACGAAGACCTTTTTTGCACCGCAGCGTAGGGCTGATGTAGCGCAATCGAAGGCTGTATCTCCTGCCCCTAGGACGATGACGTTTCCATGCAAAGAAGGTAAGCTCGTATTTTTGCAGGCGCACATTCCAGGCTTACTGGCTTTTGCTACAGCCGGTAAGAAGGCCTTAGAAGTATAGAATCCCATTTCTTCGGTCAGCCCCTTGAATATTGGAATCAGTTTTGGTTCTGGTAAACCAATGCCTATGAATACAATTCTGTAACCACAGTTTTTGAGGCTCTGGAAAAAAAAGAGACGTGATTTTCAAACAATTTCTAAACGAAAATTCAATTAACGATAGATAAACAGCGGGAAGAAAAGTCACAAACTTGAACAGTAAGATCCTTCTTGGACAAAGTTCTTCCCAGCTCGAGTTTCACCCCTAAATCCATCATCAGGTCTATTTCGAACTGTATAACTTCGTAGGGAAGACGATACTGCGGAATCTCGGAGGAACTCAACCCTCCGAAGTATGATTCTTTCTCGAAGATTGTTATGTCGTCGTAACCGAGACGTGCCAGAAAAGTTGCACAAGATATTGATGCCGGTCCACATCCGATCAAACCGATTTTGGTATCAGAATGTGGGACGGTTTGACCAGGTATTCTAGTTTGCGGAATCTTCATTTGTTTAAACACCTAATCAACGAACAAAGCGCGTTAGTTTTTTCGATGGAAATACTTTTTTACTTTAAATCAGACCATGCCTTACGTCGGTGGCATATTGCTGAAGCCCTCCGATATTAATGGGCCCCTCTTCGCTGGCGAAAAGATTGCATCCTCCAACGCAAAGATCGCTCGTAGGGCAGACCATACCGCAAGTAAGACCTAGCGGATTGTCCGATAGAATGGCTTTCGCTGCTCCGTAATAATTTCTGTTTGAAATCGAGGTAATGAAACTTTTTACGTCCAGCTGAGTGGGGCATGATTTTTGACAGGGGGCATCGGCGCACTTTAGACATCTTGCTGCTTCGCGAAGAGCTCCTCTCTCGCTCAGGGTAGTGTGTTTAATATCGTCAAAGTTCTTCGTCAACGGAGTACAGGTCTATAAATTATTTTCATCTACGTTAATTGATCCGGTTTCAAACATAACCGGATAAAGATCGTATTATATGGTTGATTTGTCGATCAATTGAACTCACGCCGCATTTTTTGCTCGCATTTCTCTTCCAGTGTTGTTTGTTTTTCTTCGTTTGCGCCGAAGGCACAAGATTCGTATACTTTTTTACTTTTGGGTTTAGGAACAGGAGATTCTGAAAATAAGGACAGAAATTAATCCTCGTTGCATCTCTCCGTTCTATATGTTTCTTCGTATCACATATTCTTGGTCTTTTTGCTAATGGTACAATTATGTGATATATTATGTTGCTAGAAGCCTGTCTCGCTATTCGCTACTCTAAGTATGCCTACGTGCGTGTTGTTAGCTAACTAATCAGTAGAAAAAATTGGCTTTTGTGTCAGCAATAGTTGAAGAAACAAACAGATACATGTGTGTCTTATCGTGGCATCCTAGTATTACAAATGATGATAATGCAATCTGGGTACTTATTTGCGTTGTTTTTATCAAGATCATTAAAGAGTGCAGGATAAAGTCTAGCCAAGAGAAACTACGTGTATCTTATTACGAAAGAAATCTACTGATTGACACGGCACGTATAAGCATGTTCAACCTTGTGATTAATGCAAGATATAGTGAAGGTATGGGATAGTTAGGAAGTCCTCGGTTCGCGTCAAATTTATTGATACCTAAGTTGTAGATTTCCGAATCTAATGAAAATCATGAATGACCAAAGATTTAGGAAATTTGAAGAATAGCAAGTTGCAGTTCTCAGTACTCTTATCGCATCTTAAGTCAGGAGCATTATATTGCATAAATTTCGTCTTGCCGATTACTGTCGTCGTTAAGCTATCGTAATATGTAAATGGTGCTGCGCAATCACAGATGAGGTCATCACATGGTGATGTTCACTATTATTCGTGATGTGCAATCGCGGATGATAATAATTTTGTTTCTTATAGAGATTTTGAAACGAAATATTTCTCTCGTGATATCTATAGTTCGATGTTTTAATTTCAAGTCTATTTCGTGGGTATCGTGAATGGTCAGACTTGATTATCACATACTACAGAAAAAGAAGTGTCGACTTGAAGAAAGATATGTAGAATCTACACACGATATTTATTAAAAATAAAATTATCGAACAGCCTACTTTAGTTCAATGCTCCTGACTCGTAAAATGAAAAATATATTTGAAGTGAAATCGGCTTGTACTCACTTCTATATCGGGTATGTCTTTGCTGAGTAAAGTTGGAGTTGGGGTCATCTTGCCAAAGTATATTTCACTGGTGAATGAGACTAACGGTAAAAGATAGAAGCACTTTGAGGTAGTGGAATAAATAACAAAACCAAACCTGCCTCGATCAAGCTGCGTAATATCATATAATTACAGACGAAATGAAAAATGATAAACTAATGAAAATGCGAAGTTAAGAAAAAACCGTCACTGAAGCAACTGACTTCGAGTCACATGGAAGTATGAATCGTTGAAACTTCAAAAATTCATTGAGCTAATAAATTTTTATTTTGAAAACACTTTCTAGGATTAATTCGGTAGCCAATACAGCTGGAGCAACTATATCCCCGAGCTGTTCGCATCGACTGAGCCTTGCTCAAAGGCTGTACCAGCCTCGGCGGATAATAATGATATCTTAGAAAGATATGTGTCACACATGTACGAGCGAATGTCCTTGACTCTGTATTCTCAAAATAACTACATTCACATGGAACTTGTATCAACGTACAGCAGCGAGTGAGTCTGGATTTTTTAGTTACGTTCATTCATCGCAAAGTCGGGAACATCTCGTTTCTTCTCATTTTGAGAATCATTTCTAGCATCGTAGGCTGTTTGAAATCAATCATCACGCATTAATTTTCATAAGACAAAGAATAATTTATTCATCTCTTCCTGTCCAACGATTACATTAGAACAGTTTATTCATTGTTGTTTATAACTCCTCAAACAACCCTCTTGATTACACCTTGGAGTCCAGATTCAAGTTTATATGCTACTTTAGTTCTCCAAGTTTGATAATAGCGCTTGTTCTCTAGAGTTGGGCGAAAACCGTGACATTATAGCATGCAGTATCGATGAACTAAAATTAATGTTATCAGTCCGAACTTTGGCCAGCTTAGTTTTTTTCCGAATGCTTTGCGTATTTATGTGTCGAAACTTTACCGTTTCGCGAGTTATGGTAAATAGTAGTTAATGGTATCTGTTGGGATGGACACTGATAAGCTATAGCTGAGAGAAAAATAGCAGTCCGGGACTCTGTGAAAAATAAGATAACGTTTGGTCCGATCTGATCGTTTATCATGTCAAAATTCAACATCGGAGGATGTATAAAAAATCAGATAGGAAAGATCCCACCTTACTACAACCTGAAATTTCTCATAAATAATTTAAAGATATGTGGAGTTTGGCCCCCGATTAACGGAAACAAAAATTCTTACATTATCTGGAGTATAGTTGCACTTTTCTCGAGCTTGGGACATGCAGTCTTCGTGCAAACTGGATTTATTATCGCAGCTGAGTGGGCCGATACGGAGGAAATGGCATCAGCATTATCTTTTCTGATCAACAATTACGTTCACATATTTAAGGTCTCTTCCCAGCATCGTGCGATATAGTAACAAAATAAAGAAAAACAGACCAGAACTTGGTAAAACCGTATAATATCTAACTCTTTCTAAAGGTAACCGTTGTTCTTCGTCATCAAAAACGGATCCAAGTCCTACTGGACTACGCAGAGGGGGAAAAGTTCGTCTGCAACGATTCAGAAACGTTGAAAAAACTTCAGTATCGATTCTCTTGGGCTGCCTTTTTGCATTATGCAAACTTTCAGCTTGCAGGACTCGCAGCATGCACCGGTTGGATTTTATCCTCCGCTCTTCACAGTCTGAAAGGTGAAATAGAAGGCTTATCTTCGATCGGTATCACGAGATAGACAAGATGAAATGTGATTTTTATTACAGAAAAAAACGACAGAATTTTCCCGATGAATGCATGGTACGGATACGATGCTATGGCGTCTCCATTCTACGAAATAACTCTAGTTTTCCAGTCTATAGCATTGTGCATGTGCTGTGTGAACAACATATCCCTAGACGGTCTGATAATCGGTTTCATGGCTGTAATTGGCAGCGAATTTGAGATTCTCAAAACCAGAATTAAAGAGATCGGTGATGACGTTGAAGAATTTGGAGCAACAGAATATTCAGCAATGAACATCCTCAAGCAGAAAGACATTGACACAAGGCTTTACAAGGAGTTAATGCTATGCGTCGAACATCACTTGGAAATAATCGCGTAAGATTGAAAATAAGAAAGGTTCAAAGCTTTTCATCAAAAAATCGTAACTATCAAAAAATTTACAGCTTCACTAAGGAATTTGAAAATATTTTTCAATCCGCGATATTTTTACAATTTTTGGACAACTGTTGCGTGATATGTATGACGGCCTTCGCACTCGCTCAGGTACTGAAAGATCTGAAACGAATCATCACATTTCGTACTGAAAAAAAAAAAAAAAAAATTGATCTATTCTATAATCTTCGAACCATTAGGTAAACCTCAAGGTAAATATGTGGCTATAATTTATGCAATATTTTTAGCTTACGGAGTATAATTTGACAACTATTCTGGGAAATCTAATGTATCTAACAGCAATTATTTACCAGCTCTTCATATACTGTTATTTTGGGAACGTAGTATCGATCCAGGTAAGTTGGCTCTTTTTTTTTTAATGCGAAATTCTGTATTCACAAAAATATAACGAGACTGTCTTATTTTCTTGCATAGTTTACTCTAGAGGTATCAATGACGAAATGTCCCGTTATCACAACTGCGATGTCGGCGTTTTGTCAATACAAAACAATTTATTCTCGGACGTAAATGTATGCGATAGACTATCGCTCCGTCAGCTGTATAATTTCTCGAAAATTAGAGCCCGGGTATAATTACACGTTGATGATGTAATGCGTTCTAAATTCCATAATCTAGGACTGATTTACCCACCTGCGCTGATTGCACGGTATAAAGCTATGGAATATTCACGAGGTTCGATTCGAGCGAGTGATATACCGTACGATTATTCAAAATCTTATAACTTCGCTTCAAACTTTGATAAAAGTTACTCGAATCGGCATTAGCCAGTCGTTCGTTTTACCTAACTTTCCATAGAAGCATGCAAACGTACTGGTCTGTTTAGAGTCTTTGAGGAAGCTGTGGAACATTGAATATAATTCCTCTGGAATTAAATCTCTAATTTTTATCGCATAATTCTGTATAAAAAAAAAAAAAAAAAAAAATGGGAAAAATTGGGGCGAACTTTCACGTCAAAGTTAGTCTCGGCATGATTTCTTACATGGGAACTTGGCCCCCGCGAGGAAACTATCGTACGATCTACTTATTATACGAAATATTGACTTTCGTCTTCATACTTGGGATCTATCTCGTCGTTCAGAGTATTTATTTGATCGTGGTTTGGGGAAATGTTGAGAAAATGGTTGCCGGTGCTTTTTTTCTCATGACGAACACATCCCATGCGTTAAAGGTTCAACGAGAATTTAACTATACCTGTGATACATGTGTGCCCAGTAGTTAAACGCCGCATTTATTTTTCGCTTTAAATTTCCCTCGACATTCGACTTCGGTTTAAAGGAAAATGGAATTGATATCAAGTGCGATGGTGGTGTAATGGTCAGCATAGTTGCCTTCCAAGCAGTTGATCCGGGTTCGATTCCCGGCCATCGCACATTCTATTTTGTTCACCTGGATAAAAATTAGCATCGCGAAAATACTATTTTTGTATATTTTCCGGACGGCTGTGAAAAGAAAAATAACGAGAAAATCGATTCCCTTGCTTGTTTTCTCCGGAATACCATAAGGAAAACTAAAAACTTTCCATTTTTCAAGGTGTTCAACATCTTTTGGCGCCAAAATCGTATTCAAGCACTCCTAGACGTTGTTGAAAGCGAAGAATTCTCTCGATACAATTCGCAATACGAACGTTTATCGACTTCGTATGCATTCAAGGGTATATTTCACCACGTTGCTTACCAAAGTCTTGGTACAGTGGCCGTTTTCTGTTGGGGTTTTACCCCGATAGCCGATTTAATATCTGGTCGTAGTCGTCGATTGCCAATGGAAGGCTGGTACCCTTACAACGTGACCGAAACACCGGCCTTCGAATTGACCTGTATCCATCAAGCTTTTGCCGCAATAATTGCCTGCTTCCAAAATATCGCGATGGATACTTTAGTCACTGGTTTAATAACCGTTGCTTGTTGTCAACTAGAGATTCTGAAATCCAATCTTCGTCTCATCGGTAACGAATCTTTAATCTCACCTAATAATGTCGACGATGAACTGAAAAATTGTATCAAACACCACAGCGCGATAATCGAGTGAGTTGGAAAGAATTTTTGTTAGGGATGAAATGGGTGAAGTATATTTTTTAATATGAGCTTAATTTTGTTCCATGGTTTTTTATCCATCGATGTGAAAAATGGCGATTCTTCATCGTGTATGTATGGAACACCGTTTTTATTTTAGTTTCGCGAAAGAAGTCGAAGCGATATTCAGCACAACTATAATCGTCCAGTTTCTTGTTAATTGTATAATTCTATGCTTGACCGCGTTTCACATCACCAAGGTAAATGAAACGTCGGATGATCGTTCATTGCTCTAGTTTTAATTGCTGAAATAGTCAGCGATCTATAAGAATTATGAATCTGGTGAACCAAAAAACGAAAATATATGTTTAAACGGATTCGTATATAGATGGCAGAATTCGTACCTGCAGAGTTAATTGGCATGACTATGTACACGTGTTGTATGACCTATCAGATATTTATCTACTGTTGGCACGGGAACGAAATCGCTCTTGAAGTGAGTAGATAGTCACACCTCGCGAAAGGTGTTCTCGAAATTTGTGTAAAATACAGAGAAAACTGGAAATAAAAAATTGCGAGAATTTTTTAAAAATCCTAAAATCCTTTTCGGACGGTAATTTTCAATTTGTGTAGAGCGAGAGTGTCGTGTTCGCGGCTTATGCTGGAAATTGGTGGCGTTGTGGCGAACGTTACAAACGTGGATTGCGGTTATTGATGGTGAGAGCAAAAAAACCGCTCACCCTAAAAGCTGGAAATCTATTGACTCTGTCGCTGCAAACTTTTGTCACTGTAAGTTGCTGTCAAAATTATTCATTTTTTCAAAGTATTTCAATCAATGAAACCTCGAGATTCATTCAATTAATAAATTTCAGATTCTTCGAGCGTCTTATTCGTTCTTCACGGTTCTTCAGAGTTCGACCAACTAGCTGTCGGTGGTTTAGCCGATAATTTTCTGCGCAGTGAATGATAAGTAGATTATGTATGTTTCACGATAGAAAAATATAGAAAATTGCAAAGTGAAAAAAGGAGGAATATTTTCATTGTACAAATGTATACATGGAATTTATTTCTATTTCTCTTCCCTTCTTTCTGCTTCTTTTGATAAACTTTTGATATACTTATTAAACTTAAATCGGTATAAAAATTACAAATATCTTTTCAATTTCAGTTCACAATTATTCATTTGAGCTTGTGCAGTGTAGTTGCATTGCGGTTACCAAAATTCTCTTCAGAGAGCTTCGATCAAGAGCGCGATACCCTGTCCACCTCCGATACACGCGGAGCCGATTCCAAATTTCGCTTTCCTTCTCCTAGAAATGAAAAATTTTGGTCAACATTTATAAAAAACGAATAAAACTCGAAACGAATAAAAAACTGCGTTGCTGCATGAGACATTTCACAGTTTTACGGTTTTAAAATCTCTTACCTCAGCTCATGGACCAGGTGACTCGTTATTCTGGCACCGGAAGCAGCGAGAGGATGTCCCAAAGCAATAGCTCCACCGTTCACATTCAATTTGCTCATGTCTAGTTCCAGATCTTTGGCACAAGCCAAAGTTTGCGCTCCGAAAGCTTCGTTGATCTATGGAAAAACGAATAAATAAATAAATTATTGGATAATCGCTGCTTCCTTATTTCCACTTGATAATCGTGTCAAATTTTCTTTAAGATAATTCCAACAAATTCAGTATTTCGATATTTATATTCACAAGTTTCCCCAATTGCTAATAAAGAGAAGACCTGATAAGAAGAAGCATTGCCGTTTTCTCTGACGGTCTGACTATTATAAAAGCCGATAATAATTACCTCGATGAGGTCAATGTCGTTCAGAGTCTTGCCAGTAGCTTTAAGAAGGTTTCGGATCGCGGGTGCTGGTCCAATACCCATAATACTGGGTTCTACACCGACTACGCTGTAGCCAACGAGTCTAGCCAGAGGTTTCAGGCCCTGGGACTTGATAGCCTCTTCACTGGCCAGTATGACGGCACCAGCTCCGTCAGAAATTCCCTGAAGAACGAATTAAAAGTTGAAATTCCTCTCCGGAATTAAAAGATCCGAGCATGTTGAATATTGATACAATGCAACTATTGTCAATTAGAATATTGGGTAATTGCGAATTTGAAACTGCAAGAAGAGTCAAAGGAATTTGTTCAAACTTACGGAAGCTGAGCCAGCAGTGACGAGTCCATCTTTCTTGAAAAGTGTTGGTAGCTTGGCCAGACCTTCCGCAGTGGTTTGGGGACGAGGATGTTCATCGACATCGACAACGACGTCTTTCTTCTTTATTTGTACAGTGACCGGTGCCAGTTCTTCTTTGAAGTACCCAGCATCGTTAGCTGCAACAGAATAGAGTATTTTCACAATTTTTCCTCGTTTCAGTAGAAAGTTTTGAAAAAATGTTTTCATTTTCATTCTCGAAACTCACCGGCTTTCCAAAGCTGTTGACTTCTCAGCGCAAAAGCGTCTACCTCCTCTCTTTTAATTCCGTATTTAGCACCGAGAGTTTCGGCTGTGATAGCCATGGGCATTTTGCAATACGTATCCGTCAGTCCGACCCAAAGACTGTCTTCCAAAACGTGATTCTGACCCAAAGGTGTACCATATCTGATATTCCTTGCCACGAAAGGAGCCTGGCTCATGTTGTCCACTCCACCAGTGAGAACGATTTGTGAATCGCCGACGAGGATGTTCTGAGACGAAAATAATCGACGGTTGATTGAAAATTTTCATTTAGAATAAAGTTTCTTAAATTTTTGTGACAAATATATACCTGAGCGCCATTCACGACAGCCTGGAACCCAGATCCGCATAGACGATTAATTCCGAGAGCAGGTCTGTCCAGAGGGATGCCAGTTTTCAAGAGAACGTGTCGTGGTGAGAAGATTCCATCGGGAGCTGAGCTCTGGGAATCGATAAAAGAGGTATGGATTAATTGAGAATCGATTTTTTGTGGTGGTTTTAATTGTGGAAACCTACAACTAAGACATTCCCAATTACGACACTGTCGATTTGTTCCGGCTTCACTCCACCAGCTACTATCGCAGCTTTGGCAGCAACTTCTTGAAGTTCGGTTATAGATTTGTTGAGAAATTTACCACCCAGTGTCCCAAATGGAGTTCGTTTTGCGGCGACGATAAAAATTCCTAAAATATATTCAATAAAATTTTAATCGACTTATACGAAATTTTTGTCCTCATTTTTACTCATCTTAACTTCATAGTTGAACTGTTCAATTAATCTTTATCTATTATTATCATCTAATTAAGCATTTGACAAATTATTTCATAGGCCATTATAATGACTTCGATTTAATTCAAAGTAATTATAGAAAATAATGATTGTCGTCGTTCTTTGATTTCCACACCTGATCTAGTTTGATCTGTTATAGTTGTTTTGAAAAATAATCTTTGGTATCTAGAGGCAAAGTCCAGAGTGATATTAGTACTCGGTATGATAAAATCATATTTCATGTATTATATAGTTACATTTCTCTCTCTCCTCAAATAACGCGCGGCCAATATTTACGCAATCGGATTTTGATACGAAATGATAACCGAATACTTGGCAAAATCTTGTTTCAAGTTTAATTAATTCGCGATGTCTATTTTAATTCATTTCTCTTTTTTAAGAAGACAATAGTCATCCCGATCAATAATTTGAACTCAAATTTCACGCGCGTACTGGAAAAGTTTAAGGAAAATATTTCAAACTTTCAGAAAACATATTTTCTCTTTTAGACTATGGCCGATTTCTCAAGATAATTATTAGCTACAAAATTTATTGTAATTGGATTAAATTGACTAGTTTAGTATTCATGCTTCTCAATTGGAATTTAACGGAAAGAAAGAATGCTGTGTCTTACGCAACAACAACAAATAATTCCATAGAAACTGTGAACTCTGAACCGTGAATCGAACGATTTATCTTATTAATGTTGTTTAATCACTGAGTCAGACCAATTAATTATAAGAAAAACTTGGAAATGGAATATCGGTCGCGAGAAGACTTTAACTTCGACTTTTACACATTGGCTACCGCCGAGACACAGTTTCTGTTATTCGCTTTTCTTCTGACAAAAAAAAAAAGTTTCTCCTCGAAAATAATTTTCCCCACTTCTACCGCTCTCATGAACGATACTACGCAGTCTGACGAACTTTGAGGCGTTTCCCTTTCATCCTAATATATACTGAAGAAAATCTTTGAATAAAATTTCAATACCTTTAGTGGCGACAGACATGTTGTCGAATATATTCCCTGTAGTTGACTAACACTTTAACCGGACAAAGTTGGCTTTATTACAAAACCTCGAGGGTCAAAGTCCGCGTATGTTTAACGCTATCAAGTATCTTTGCTACATCATCGTGTACTACATTACTCCTATTCTACAGTAGCGCCGCTATTAGTATTCCGGTAACAGTATATACTAACTGTATATAATCCCAGCGGTACTTTCAATCCAAATTTGAAAAAAAAAAAAAACCAAGAAAAAACATTTTCACACTTTTTTCATAATCGAAATCCCTTCTCATTTAAAATCGTCATCAAAATCGATGATCTATATGATCTATGATTCACCACTCTGTCGGTAAATTGCCGACGGAGTTCTTGCCTTCGATCGATACGACATATATACAGTGTATTCACACAGAATTCATCTTGCTCGTTAAAAAGAAGAAAAAAAAAAGACTTCTACTAGCTGTCTCCGAAAATACTGCGGCATCATCGTATAGTGAGATGAAATCGCGTATTTTAATCCGCAGAATAAAGAATCGCGGTAATTTTCGTCGGAGATAAAACGTAATGCTTTCAGTCAGCGCGGCACCTCACCTTTGAAATCCCATCTCTTTGATGCTGTAACGATGACAAATAAGCGCGGTTACATAATACGTTAGCCGCGTTCTATACAGCTGGAACTGGCACTAAATGATTTTAGCGGGTGTGAAGTTTGGCCAATTGATTCCAATAAACCGCGTAGATAATATTATCCACCGCCATCTTGTTCCGCCAGCTTACTTAAGAGAGCCTTGTTGTCGGGTTCACATTTGAATTTCGAACGTCCTTAAAGTTCATCGCTATAACCGCGTATCTCGATTGTTTAACGGCTCTTTAATCCCGGGATTTTTAGCCTCGTCACATCACCTTATAATTATAAACAAACACCAAACATTGGATAAAAAAAAGTTGGGAATTATTGCAAAAGCCTTTATACACGTACCTCTCGAAACGACGGCTTGGCTTGGTACTACGCGACTGTATTATTGATCAATGGGGTTGCGGGCATGGAAGACCAGTGCCGGCAGGCAGCTGTCAGATCCCCCTAAATTTTTGTACATTATCATAGTCGAAGGGTAATATCCGAGGCTTCGACCGAATCCAGTCTAAATAAAGTATAAATATTCGGAGTGAGGGATAGGCCAGTGTGTGTTTACGGTTAATAATTAGTATAGATAAAAACCGAGTTTTAGAGACGAAGTTAGGATCATTGTCCTGATCGGTTGTTGGTGGTGTCCTAATATAAGTGCGGGGATATACGAAGAAACAGAAGAAAAAGAAGATCTTTTCTTCTTTTTTCTTTATTTCCCGAGCCTGCCACAGTAATGAATTCGTGTTTATAATCGTTCGTTTATTTGTTTATATTCTTCCTTCTGCTTTTCTTGTAAGAAAAGGTTTTGGTGGAGCTGTAAAAATTGCAGGCTTTTTAAACGGACGTCGTTACGCCGGAGGCCTGATGCAGACTTTACGCAAGAAAAATAGCCCCTGCAAGTGTGAGTATTGAGATTAAATAAATAATCTATGAATTAAAGAAGAGAAATGAAAAGGTGATGAAATTATTCATGCACAGATCGCAAAACCACCTGGCAATTGTACGCCAATTATTTCACCCTCTTTTTTGTCTACTTTTCTGTCACTGGATATAGAATTACATTCAGGTGAGTCATTCTGACGTAGAAACTACCCTGTCAATGATCGGACGAAATTAAATAAAGTTTCGTACGGCGATCGAACATTTTTAGATATTTGATTGGGTTTTTTTTTTTTTAATTTTTTTCATATTTCCTAAGGAATTTATTGGCTATACGAAATTAGAAAAAAATAAATAAAAAGAAACAAGAAGTGTTTTTGAATCGTGAGTATAACAGATTTTTAATTACAGCACAACACACGCCCGTCTCTTATTTCTTATAAAATCAATTTTATTGTATAAAATCGTAATTTCGTGAGTGCAATCTGCAAGAGGCACCTGTTTTGCCAACTGTGAAAAACGGGTGTAGTGTTGTCGATTGTTACCAGAAGGCGCCAGCCGAACAATTGCTCGACATTCAAAATAATGTATACCTATAAAGAGGAATACGCTCGTTAGAAATAAATTGTAAAAATTGTAATCCGCATGTTATTTGCATGGGTTTTATTTTTATTTTTTAAACTAATGAAGATGATCCGAACTCGACCTTTTCCTTAAATCGCGAAAATATATGACAGAGGCGCGTATACAGGTACATACATATATATGTAGACGAAGAAAAGGCTCGAGTGTCCGGCAACGAGATGAAACAATTGTCAGCAATTTTTAGCACCGTTGAGTACCTCGCGAATAAAAAAAAAAAAGAAGAAAAAAAATTGAAGAAAACACGTTCTTCTCGCACAATCTCTTCTATACGATCGAATATCGCGATTTAGGCACGTTCCAAGTATACCTAGAATCTTTATACCTATACCCTACCCGTTACCTTTGAGAGAAATCTTGTGAAGAGGATTTTCCCGCAAACTCCCAAGGTCCACACGAGAGCTGTTGACATTTAGCTTTATATACCGTACCCCTATCTAGGTATAAGACCCAAATATCATTTCCTGAATCACTGCACGTGCTAAGATGTGATTTTTCTTATTATTCTTCTCCTCCAGAATCTTAAACGCCTTGTAAAATATCATTCTCTCTTATCTCTCCGCCTATAATACAATACGTGTAGTTTCGTTCGGAATAATTAATAGCATGAGAGATTATCCACTGTGATTCAGGGTCGTAACAGCGGCTTAAGCCCCGCGTTCAACCGTATGATTTAACGTCCCTGTTTCAGCCCTCCGGCATATTTTCCTCTAATGTTAACGGAGAAGCCCTTAATTATTATTTCTCCCAGTATCAGGCAGACATAGGATATATGTTTGATGTCACTCCAAGGGGGAAACTGGTATATATATATATCTGTTATAGTATACCTACCGGCACGCGCCACAATATTGGCTTTGGGAAACAATTACTATCCATCCGTCTATTTGTTCGCACACGTTGTTTGCTTCTACCTCTCGTATAAGTATATACATATAAAATCGTTGACAAATCCGATTTTCGAGGCTCAGTTCAACCGATTGATTAAAACTTTAATGTTTTCCGAGTAACCATATTAGCGCTCTCTCGTACAATTTAAGGGTTGAAACTCTGCTGGGTCCGAGTAGGCACTAAAATCGAAAGCCAAATATTCGATTTTATGTTATTTAAACTTGACTTGGCGATGGGTTTAATTTCCGGGTAAATTATATACCGAGAGTTTACCCCATTGGTCTAATTTCGGTATGTTATGTGAGGGAATCTTTTCTCGTCCAGCGAACAAGCAGCTCCGTTCATCCCCTGTGGCCATGGCAACGAGAGGGACGCTCAAGCCTCAGTTCGTTCGTCTCTTCCCGTCTTCTCGGAAAGTTAAGTCTGTCAGTTCGGACGGTATACAGCTCTATCTTGTCATTAACACTCGTTGGGTTCTCCTATTTTTGTCCAGTTGTTTGGAAAGTCCCTATCCCGTCGCGTTCGCGATAAAATTAGCGATGAAATTTCGCCTCGGTTTCACGCTCCTCTTTAATCAGCAGCATTTAAATGCCTCCAAAAACAAAGAACAGTACATAGAGTGCGTCGTTTAATTTTGGAATAATAATTGGCGCAAGTTTATCTTACAATTTTCTCAAAATCGTTTCATTTCAATATCCACCAATTATGATTATCGTCATGAGAAATCAGGGGCTACAGCAAGGGATGCTGTCGAAAAAAGGTGAGACGAATGGACCAGCAAATATTAGTAAATGATTCAGTTCATACATTTCTATATTTATGTGTGAATAACAATTTATTCATGTATATAATAGAAAGGCCGATGAATACGATCGGAGTTAGTGATCGTTGTTCATCCGGACAATAAATCCAGCTTCAGTTTAGTCGCCTGAGTAAACAGGAATTCTATGGGCCATCTAATATTCGCTAATGGTTTTATTTGCACAGATGACAATGCTGCGACTTTCTCTGTTCTTCATATATGTGTCTATAGCAGCGTTGGATTTATTAGAAAATTGTATCGAATCCCTAGATAAATGTACAAATTTACGGCACCGATTCTGAAATGAAAAGTAAAGCAGGGAGGAATTTTTGAAGAAGAAATTAATCAATTTCTTGTATAATAAAAGTGCGAAGGGATTTGAAAGTGAGAAATGAAGAGAATGAAAAGGCATTATAACGTACCTGCTTGAAGCTTCCGTTGGCCACCCGCAGTGCAATTCGCTTATCCAATGCATAATTAATTAGATTTAGTATCAGCCTGTCGCCCCATCGCTCCCTTCGAAAAGGTTATATCGTTCTAGTACCTATATGGGGTGTGACATGATACAAAACTGCATAAGCGTATTAACGGGGATCCCGGAGACGTGCCCTAAAATTGCTTTCGTGTCATAAATGGTAAACAGGTGATATTATAATCTCGGTTCTCATATAGAATCGATAACGAGCTAGACGCCGGTGTTAATTTAAGGTAAAACTCGGCTTATATCGAAGAACAGTAAGCAACAACAAGAGTCGTATTAAATTTAATGAACAAAAAGTTATCAAATTTTTGGAATAATTTGGATCCAATTTTCTGCAAAGAAGTAAATACTGCAGTGAAATTTTCGCACAAAATGACGAACTGCACTGCTTTTGAAATTTCATTCAACCACACCCTCCGAAGTTCTGGTGGTCGTAATAAACTGTGAAATTACGGGGGTTTGGTCAGACTTGGTTAAATTCGAGGGTGAAACACCACAGGGTGCGGTGAAGCACTGTAATATACATATATACGTATGATGCATAAATGAAATATTTTATCGCTTCACTGCAATCGATTAAAAATTAAAAGTGTAAAGGGAGTCACATCATTTTTTATTCTTATCCAAATGATCGTGGGGCTATAATACAGCTTAACGAAGTTACAGAAAACGAGAAAACGAATTTTCTGTCATTTTTCAAGACAATATTGAAAGACGGAGGTTTACGTAGTTTTTTTTTTTCGCTGTTGCAATAAAGTAGAAAAAAAAAAGGAAAAATGAAGGAAAGAGGATGAATAAAGAAGAAAATAAATTCAAATTAGTGAGAGAAAGATATCTTGCCGCAAGCTACGACACAAAAGAAGTAAAACGACCAATGCTGACAAGCTTCGCCTCAGGACCACCCTGATGGACTTTGAGTGTCGACAGTTGGCCTCTCGAGTCGAGTAGGCGACTGTTGGAGTAGGTTTGAACAAATGTGCCAACGTTGGTCATTAAAGCAAAGGAGAACATTTTTTAAAGCCGAACAAAGCTTAGTCTTTCTCCTTCCCTCTTATAATCAACCCCTACTCCTTCCCTATTTCTTACGTTTCCTTTTTCTCGTTTTCTTTTCCTCGACGGAACAGGGTACCGTTTCCAATTTTCTGTGATAAAGTTGCTATATCTATAGATATATATATATATATATATATATATATAGCTTGCTTACTCTCTCTACCCCTGGCGATCGCTTCGGTTCTTCCTTTTCAATTTAAATTTATCGATCGCCTAATTCTGCAAGTCTTATTAAGACACCCTTATTCGCCAATTATCGACGATGTAGAATAAAGGAAACGTGTTTAAAAATCTCGGGGAATAAATTGTTCAGAGAATATTCAGACGTCGATTTTATTAATCCCCCAAAGTTTTCGGGAAGTCATTTATTTATAGTGACAATCAAATTGTCCGCGATCTTTCTACTAATTTGAAAAACCCATTAGAAGCATCAAACGTGTCGTTCCAAAGATACAAAAATATCAAAGCCCTTTCATGAACGAGAGATAAAAGAATAAAAAAAAAATTGAAAGGGAGGTAAAAAACGAAAATTTAAAAGCTGACGGTGAAATGAAAATTAGAATCTTTCCGAGTGTAACAAAGCCAATATTGGCCCCTGGTCGAGTGATCTCGTACAGCTCTCCCTTCTTATACGTATACGTATACGTATTAATACATATATGTATGTGGGTATAGTAAAAATCTTGATTAATCTCAGCTGGTAACCAAATTCTATTCATCGGAGTTTATATCGGCGTGATATCGTACTCGGACCCCCCGCGATCATGTCCTACGATTCAATTTGACCTCGAAAGATTGAACTGGCGCCACGCTTAGGCATCAAGCCATGCACGTGCGAGGACCACGTACCGAGATAAATACCTCGTCTATATTTGTATATATACAGAGATGGAAGAATATTCCTCAAGTTTATAACTGATACCGTATTCATTATTCCGCGGTCTTCTTTAATGGAGTGGAATTTTTTCAAGACTATCGTCACAGTATAGGAATGGCAAAATATCTCTTTTCATTGTGTTTATAAGAATCATAGAATTCAATTTTATTTGTTTTATTAAAAAAAACAAATAATTCGAAATTGGATATGCCAATTTTTGTAACAGTATTTTTCAACCTCAAGGAATTCAGTCGAAAATAATAACTCTGATAAACTTCGCGTTGAGTCGAATATTTGCGTGTAATAATTGATACGTTCGATATTTGCATTGATTTTCATCAAATTGTTGATTCATTTGTTTTATTTCATTGCGAATATCATTCACAAACGTATGAATTCCTTCAAGGTGTTTCCGTGGTGTAGTGGTTATCACATCCGCCTAACACGCGGAAGGTCCCCGGTTCGATCCCGGGCGGAAACATGATTATTTTTTTTTTTTTCGTATCTCGAATTATTCCTCAGCCTCTTCTTCACTTCTACTTCTAGATAAAAATGTTGTTAATTTTAGAACGATAAAATAAACTATATATGTGAATAATAATCAATTTTTCTATTTCTTTTTTCGTTTTTCTCCGTCTTTCATATACGCTGCAGTCAAGAATGAACCGACCCGATTTCTCGGGGAAGGCGTGTCTTTCAAGGCTAAATTAATCGGAATATTGGAAGTCTCGGAAGCACGTGGAGACCGGATGTGCCAAGCCGCTTTGGCGGATCTCAAAATGGCAATCCGGGCAGCAGGTGAGCACAAACAACGCATCGCTGTCCAAGTCAGCATAGAGGGTCTACGTCTTCGGGACGAAAAGACGGGGGTAAATCTCGTTTACATATAATTATACCTAGTTAACGCCTGTGTACACTATTCCAAACGTATAATTTTATCATATTATTATTTTTGAAATCGGTATATAAGTGTATTAGCGCCGATTAATGCTTTACGTGTTATCGCATAAGTAGGTATAATCAATCACCGAGTAACTTGCGTGCTTTCGGCAATTATAATTATCGCAAATAGCCATCGTATCCAGTTTTTGACATAATACACGTATTTCTCTATATTGTAAGATCGAACGTATCGCAATGCTGATTATTTTGAACAAATAAATTGAATATCTAATTCTTACATTCGTTTAGTTCGTTATTTTTATAATCCATCAAAAATCTTTGCACTTGCATCTTATCGCTGCACGTAATATACACACGTACTTGCTAGTAAACGTCACTCAGAGAATAGTCATTGTAATAGTTTGCAAAAATTCAAATCTACATCAGATTGAATTTTATTTTCTTATTTATTGTCCATTTCGACTTTTGGTTTTTCATTCTTAACAAATCGCTAGATTTTTTCTTTTTCACAAGGCGTTATAAATTATTGAAGCATGATCGTTGTGTGATAATTAATGCACATAAATGTATAAAATTCTGTGATTTTCATTATATATGTATATTTTCAGCTGCTTTTCACAATGATTCTGTCAAAGATGCAATAAAATTTTTTATAATTTCACCATTCTGTCACCGTAAAATAAATCGCAGACCCATACGTGTGCAATATAGATCTATCCATACGTTATCATTGTCTTTTTTCAATTTTAATTTGCCAATTGCACCGCGCTGTGCTGCTGCAGTTATGAATATACAGTAGAAGTTTTAAAGACTACTTAGTTCGCTAAATTTTTATAGCATCGGATTGATTTTGCGGCACCTTGCATGGCACTCTTGCAGAAGAATATTAATCCCGGTAAGTAACACACCCAGCTACCAAAAAAAAAGAAAAAAAAGATTATTCGTCCATCTTACTTATTACATCGCATCGACGCACGTTTGAGAAATAATAAAACTAAAAATGATTTATCTAATTTTACTTCAGGACTGTCTTTACCATCACCCAGTTCACAAGATATCATTCATTGCCCAAGATATGAGCGACTCTCGGGCCTTCGGCTACATATTCGGTTCACCAGACACGGGGCATAGATTTTTTGGAATAAAAACCGACAAGGCTGCAAGTCAGGTAAGAAAAAAATGTGTAAAAGTCTTTCACCCAATGAAATTGCTTTCACCTAAAATTCTGGAAAATTTGTCGAGTCCGAATTATATCGACTCTTACACAGAGGCGAGGCGCGCGAAATGATATTTGCCCAATCTGGGGAACCAATATAATCTGTGGAATAGCGGGAGCTCGATTCTATCCTTTAGTATAAGGGATGAAAGACCGGGAACCCCTTAAACCGTTCGAATCGGTGGGAGCTTACAAGTAAGCATGCACAAGGGGTATATATGCAAATAATTGTATTACGTAGTTGAGTCGTCGAGGACTCGTTGTCTCGTTGTCTCGGTGTCTCGTTGTCTCGCTTTCTCGCTTCATTGCCTCGTTTCGGATTATCCTCGAGTGGTTTCACTTCGACGGAGCGATCGACCGGCCTCTAACTTCGTCAAGTTGAAATCAATTCTAGCCCTAAACCTCTCGCTGGCGATTGACGCGGATAGAGTTCGGCTCAGGGTTCCATAAACCGATCGAAAAAAAAAACATTTTTTTTTTTTTTTTTTTTTTTAATACAAAAAAAACCGCTTTAGATAATGCGTCTATTTTTTATCCAACCCGAGCTTTGCGGAGTTTTAAATCTAATTCTGTATATTCACGAATTTCTATCTCATCGCGTCGGATGAGCCGTTCGTTTTATACGATTATTGACAGGCTTTCGCCATTTTTATATGCAAATCAAATTATTCTCGGATTTCCATATTTCGACACTTGTTTCACGCTCGATGGAAATAGCGTTTTTGAAAAGAATATAGATTGTCGTGTGTTTTATGAAAGAACTGTTAACTGCAACCTTTCAAAATTGGCCATGAACAAACGGTGAACACAGAGGATCGGCATCCTTGTAACGAAAGTAATCTGGCCTCGATTCAAACCAGATATATGTATATCCTAATATCGAGTTACTTACACCGCGCGTAGCAAGTTGTATGCTTGGGTTTATACTATTACATGTATCCGCTGTTCTCTACCCACGCTAGTTTCTAAACTAGATGCATCTGTTAGCTGAAATACGAGATGCCCTGTATGGCTGTAAAAAAATATCATTCTCACGCCTTGAAGTTGGTTTAACATTTTCACCTACGTATATTTTTCTGAACATTTAATACCGAGTCAGAGATAATTAAAAAAAAATTATCTTCCTCGTCTACCTATATGTTGTATATATCGCCTAGTTTGTCGTTAGCTTCGTTCGCGGTAAGTTGTCGAATAAATTGCCGCTCTATTCGCGTTCTTGCGAATTAAAGTATAACTCGCTCTGTGTAGGCGATTTAGCGAAGTGAGTTAACAGACTTTATCCTTGATTCAGTCAATTCCGTACAGAGAGACGGTAGGTTGAAAATAACCGCGAGAAACTGAAAATAATTCCTTTCTGACCGCTGAACTTTCTTTTCAAAGTATAACAGCCCTTGATAAAATCTACGATTCTTGACCGAAAACTATTTCCGACTTTACAGTCTATGCGAGTGCCTGTAATTTCTATTTTCGTCAAAATACCTAACTGTTGATTAACAAAGACTGGTACGAATTACACTTCCGATTCTCCTTATTAGTCTTCGACCATTTACCATTCTGTAATTCAGTATTTCATTTACTATGAGGAATAACGATTGTAATAACGATGCGATATCTGTTCCCGATGATTTGAAGGATAGAATAGAACCGTAACGCAGGTATTATTCACCGTTAGTCTAGGCAGCGAGTCGATATTTTGATCGACACTGTTCTCATTGGTGACATATCGGTTTTTATGAGACAACTTGACTATGAGGTCCTCCGAAATAATCAACTGCTTAAAATACTGTCTGGAAAAATGTCAAAATCGAAATTTAGAACCTTCTAAAACGGTTCAAAAATGTATGTATAAGTGACTGATTTTTGGAGTTTTGAATCGTTCTGTATAACCGCCTTGTCTCGCCTTGCCTCGCTTCGCCCGCGCGCGAATATTAGCGAATAAGAAGAAAGAACGGTAAGCGTCAGTGTAGGTATATTCGCAGGCGTTACTTTATGCATGTACTTGGTCAGCTCAAGTTCGTTGTAGAGGAGGTTGACAAATATTTGTTTTCCTTTTGTGAGGTCAGTCTTTCTCAGGTGACTGCATAACGCTCACCTCACGGCGCTCTAAAACTGTGCGGTCATTTTTTTCAAGTGTAAAACAGTGCAGTTTTGTCAAATTACACTATGAACACATACAGCTACTCGTAGTATATAAAAAAAATAGTTAATTGAAACGTGAGGTAACTTTCTTCTAGACTATTATAGTCCATCGCAAATAAATTTCTCTTCCATTTATTCCTCATCTTATTCCAATGATTTTTCTACATTCGTTGGCGATAAGGGTTCTTCAAATTCGTCTTAAAAAATGTCTATCAAAAGTGAAATTCTGTAATAAAAAAAAAAAGGTGTCATATTTGCATATAAGTGGGACATATCATAGTACGAAGCGTAACGAATTACGTCTGTAGTTTCATACTGCAGTATGTAATGTATGAGTTTGCTGTCTATGCTTATGGTTTCGTAATTTTATCATCGCTAATTAAGTCATTGATTTTATTCTTGAATTGCTTGATTGATATACACATTCGGTTTCAATATATTACAGGTGGTTTTAGCGATGCGTGATCTATTCCAAGTCGTCTTTGAACTGAAGAAGAAAGAAATCGAGCTTGCTAAGCAACACATAGAACAAAATGCGATTAAATTTCGAAGTGGAATTTTTGTGGAACCGGCGCCTGACACTAAGGTAAGAAAATAAGAAGGAAATTTATTTATAAAAATAACTTGTTCACTGTCTAAAATGCGTTGAAAATTCGTTTTGCAATTGCACTCACGAATTAAGAAACCTCTTGTTCGCGGTAACCACAGTCCACGATTATAGCATATACCGACATCGGTATCGCTGAGCTGGCTAATTATAGAAACATTCTAATCAGAAGGAGAAATAATGCAGACTGCGATGATGTAGGCTGCTTCCCGAATTTGCTCTTCGCTCGTTAGACTCGTTATTATAATATCTTGAAAATTTCTAATCTGAGAAAAACTTTTGAATTTCGGTGCACTGGTCAAAAGATCCCTCCAACGATTCTGGAAAGAAATAAATTTTACGTTTTTAAGTTAATCGATGAGTGTAATGAAATTAAAGACCCTTTATTAAAAGCCTCAAATATTGCAAGGGATTTCTACGACTTTCCATGATCGTCAGAAAATATAATCACGATATATTTATTGAATCTCGAATTTATTCATTCCACGGTATAAAATATCCGTGTGGCTGCTATGTCAAAGAACTTCTCCTAAAATTCATCAAGACTGACCATTTCATTCCTATAGTATTGGCTTACGCAAACGGTTGGAGAAAAGCTGCAAGGTTTCAGATTTGCGTGAACGTTGGTTAACTATATTTCATTGTATATAATTCATTGTATATATCATTCACTATCATCGAGTATGTTATTGACTGATAGACTAGAAGTTCAAGACCAAAGAGGCTTGTATTTATTATTCATTCCCTTCATTCGATGCCTGATAAAAATACGAACGATTTTCTATATGAGCTGCTGCACTTGGGAAAATATTTAATTCATTCGTCATAAGTGCATTCATTCGCCTTCTGGATTTTGTGAATCGCGTAATACATATAAATAGAGTTTAAAGCTTGGATAAAGTAGAACTAGTCCGAATCACACATCCCCTTAAATTTTGTAATTAGTGTTATCAATTCTTGTAATCTTCTGGGTCAGGGTGCCGCCGGAAGTGAAGTCGTCGCTCATCGCATCAGGGCGTTAAACTCAGAAGTTGAGAAGCCGTTGGAGAGAAAACCGGAAGTCCAAGGTGGAGTAATAGCGGATCTCCTCGACTTACAATTCGAGTTAAATTCATTGCAGCAGGGGATTCATCAGATGGATAAAATTACACCTGATAATCCCAGACCGCCTTCGGAAGACCCTTTCGAAACTGATCCGTTCGGAGATTCTTTTGCAAACATGAAAGTGAGGCTGCTTCCCCATTTGAATTTCAAATCAAGATAACTGTTGCCTCGTTAAAAACAAATCGCTCTATCCTCACTAATGAATGAATCCTTCTACAGCTGTCAGAAATGTCACAGGTGAGAGAAAACGTTCAGCCAATGCTACCGCCTCCACCATCTTCGACGAAGAGAGGGCATTTGGAACGACAGCAAACTGTACCAGCCTCGACGACATCCTCGACGACGAGTCCTGCTGTTACTTTAGCCAGCAAAACCCCACCGCCTCAAGGATCTGTTCACTGGTTCGATAGAGAGACAGAGAATTTATTCAACGAAGGAGAACTATCCAGTCTAGCTATGAAAGCAACGAATTCATCCAGCGAAAGGGAAGTGGATTGCGTAAGTTTGACCAACCCCTTCATCTTTCCAAATTTCATTAGTCAGTAGACGCACTTTCTTCGACTCTGCAGCCACACGCTAAAAATTATTTTCTAATCGATCGAATCATGGTAAACGGGTCTCTTATCGTGACCAGTGTTACCCTACCGAACGTGGGGCAAGTTTACTTCAATAAAGTAAAGATTAGTGAAATTCACAGTTTCGAGAAAAACGATAGAAGCGTATATAAGTGCTTCGGTTCTTTCCGAAATCGATGAAATGTTACTGTGTTTGCTAAGCAGATGGTAGAGACATAATTGCAGTAGAAATGAACTTCTGTACCGTCGTTATAAAAGGTCTTGTCTTCTTATTTCAGGGTTCCTCCAGCGTGACACCAACGTTACGAAAGAGTCCACAGATCGACGTGTTCACGGAGCTTGACCCGTTGGGTACGGGTTTGATAAAGCCGTACGTAGACAAGAAAGACTTTTTCCAGCACCTAAAGAACCCGCCAAAGAAGGTCTTGAAGGATCTAGTGACCACGACATCAGGAGACACATTCCCTACAAATATGAACCTGGCTTGTGACCCCCTGGAACCAGTCCAGGTCCAAACCGCTCCTCTAGCTAGTATCAGCGACGGTTTCAACGACGATAACTTCGCAGATTTCAATAAATTGGACAGCATAGATATTCCCCTCGCCAAAAACGATTCACCGAAAATTCGTAGGGTCAGTTCTCCAAGGGTGATGCATCATCAGCCACTTTCGGTTTCTCTGCCCCCTGAAGATACTCCGATACCAAAAACTGCCTCGTCGACAAGTTATATCATCTCGAATACACCGACTGCTATTTCTTCGATGAATAAAATTGATAAGGAATCAACAGAAAGTGTTCAAGCACTCGTGAGACTTCCCAGCCCTAAGAAATACCTTCAATCTGTTCGTAAGAGAGAGTTTGACATCGATCTGGCTGTGACCAGGGCCCAGTCTGTGGACAGACCGTTCCCGGTTGATTTCACCTCGAATAATGATTCGCCGGCTTCTCCACTCAGGTCTTGTTCATCTGACGCTAATTCTAGACTGTCTAGTTCGAGCACAGAGATGGATATTGTTCCCGAACCTCCTCCCCGCGGTGCAGGAAGCATTTTAATAAATCCTCCACCACTTCCACCGAAGAAACAGGGCGGAAGAACCGTGATAAAACCACCTCCGAGGCCTCCCCATTCCGACGGACACTTCCACTACGATTTTATCGAGAGAGAAGAAGCTTCGCCTTCACCGACTAGGAAAGACATTCGCAAAAGTCCGGCTAAAGATTTCCGAAATCGATTCGATGACGATTTCAGTCCACCTCCTCCTCAGGTTCCGAAGAGGTCAGAACTCGTTGCCACTTTTCCGGCTTCGAAGTTCGAGGATTCGTTTACCTCCATGACTCCGACAACTTTGTCTTCTCTTCTGCAGAGTAATTCATCCACCACGACAGCTCCTGAAGTCAGGAAGGCCAAACCTTCCTTGGATATTACTTTGAGCCAATTAACATCGACGAATCTTGGAGATCTGGCGAACACCTTGGGCATGAGCATCACAGAGTTAACGAGTCTGACACTTCAGCAGCTGACCGAATGCCTGGCGACGTTGACAGCTAAGGAGACTCCTGCGAATCGTGGAAAAGATAAGGAGCCGGAAATCCCGGCGAAGCCAAGCTCGAAGAAAATAGTAGAGACCTCTTTTGTGTTTGGGGAACCACTCTTCAAGGCGGATTTTGATCAGGGGATGAAACAGACGGAACAGAATGCCTATGATAAATACGCCGTGTTCAGGGAGCTTCTGGAACTCGAACAACAGCAGCACGAGAATCGGGAAGATGACGAAAAAGGAAATCAAAATCAAGAACTCGAAGTTCAGCCTACAATAGACAATCGAGAATTGGAAACCGCGGAACCAGAGCCTGAAGAAGAGACCAAGGAGTCACCTGAACCTACGGAAAATGAGATTGTTAACGTGACGTTTCCCCTGACGAATTTAACCGTCAGTTTGCCACCGATAATCAAAGACCCTTCGAAAAATGAGGCGGAATTAGAAGATGGAGAAGAGGTGACCAATGGATCTCCCGAATCCGTTCAAGAGGAGGAAAAGACCGACTCTCAAGAATCCAAAGGAGAAGATGAAGAGGTCGTCGATCAAGAAGGGCTGAGGGATACTGAGCCAGAGAGTGAGGAGACCACGAATAAAATCGAGGAGGAAATCGTCGAGACTAAAGAAAACAAGGTGACAGAAGTCGAGAAGGAACTTGACTCTACCGAAGCGGAGAAAACTGACGAACCTGCGGAGAAAGAAGAACCTAAGAGTGAAACGGTGGTTACTGATAAATCGGAAATCAAATCCTCGACCTCTTCGTCGAGCGACAGATACGCAGCCTTGAGAGAAATCATTGAGGAAACTGTCGAACAGTCTACAAACGACAAAGAGGAGGAAGCGACGAGTAGCTCTCCTCCGGCAGCGAAATCAACCCTGGCCAGTGTAGATTTGATGAATTTGTTCTCAAAACCTATTGCCAATTCCCCAGCGACTCCTAAGAGTCCGAAAAAAAGTCCAAGCCGCAATGCAGAAGAAGAACTCAAAGTTGTCGCTATGGATATTTTCGAGGAAATAAAAATGCTGAACAGCGGAGCCGCTCGGAAGAGTGCGAGCAACCATGATGCCTCGAAATCTACTACTAACGTTTCTGCTTCTGCTTCTGCTATCGGTGCTGCTGGTTCAGGATTCGAAGATACTTTCTCTCCCTTTCCTGCGACGGAGAATAAACCTGAGAAAGACGAGACCAAGGAGGATACCAGCTGGGCTAAATTCGACGCTAATGTTTTTCACTCCGACAAATCATCCGGTGAAGGGGCTGGCTCGGTTGGTGGTACTTCGCCATGGTCACCAGATGGGAAAGAATTTCAGGAAAAAGAACCGACCTTCAAGCCAGCTCCGAACCGTAACTCAGGGGACAGTGACAACGAGTGGAAAGACGAAGAGGAGAGTGAAGGCAGCAATGGGAGGCCGAGAGATGACGGGTTTTGGGGTCCTGGAGGAAAACCTCCGCCAAGACATCAGGCTGGTTTCGAAGATTCAAGAGTCTACTATGATCAAGGTAGCCCGACAGGACCGGCTGACAAAGATCGTAGCTTCCGTGATAGATCTGGAAGAAAATCGCGGGGATCACCGTGGGGAAAGAGTGGCCACAGATCTAGAGACCCGTCGCCATGGCACGAGGATGGTAGATGGGAAGAGGATCACCGTGGGGTGAGATATTCTTCTCGAAAATTGCCGTATAAGCAAGAAGACGAAGAACCGTACAATACGACCCACTGGAAGTGTAGACCTAAACAGACAAAATCACGACCATGGAGCGGGGACCGCGAAGGATTCTGGGCACACGATCATCCCTCGTATGAAGAGGAAAGAAAACGGAGAATGATGTTGTGGAACGAAGAAGATAGGGACAGGTTTAGCAGTCAGGAAAGCATGGGGTACGACGATGACGAGAGATGGTCAAGGCGGTGGTCAAACGAGTACGAAAGACGGAGATGCAGGGAGGAGGAGGGCAGGTTCTGGGGACGTAGAGGACCGGAAACCGACTATCCTTACAGGGAACCAAGGGAATCAAGAGATCCGAGAGATCCCAGAGACCAAAGAGATCCGAGAGACCCGAGAGACCCGAGAGACCCGAGAGAATACAGAATGCACGAGTCCCATTACTGCAGAGACAGCAGAGAGCGATCTCACGATTATCCTCCGCCAGGTTGGGAGGAAGAGTACGTAGTTGAGCACGGCGAAGACTCGCCTAGATATTCCTCGAGGAAAAGGCCGTGGCCAAAGCGTCCAAATAGTGCAACCGAGAGTCGTAATGCTGAGGTAATATACGGTGACCCACGTCCCAAGTACGCGGTATCAAGATCAGAGTGTAGCGACAATGATTCGGACCCTTACCACCGTCCGCATCGATCAAGAAGTCGCGAAAGCTACTGGGGAAGTGACCAAGAGTTTGACGGATGGGTCGAAAGACCGTGCTGGTCGGAAGGCCCCGAGACTGTGACGAAAAGCGAGACTCTTCATCGGCGAAGAATGAACAGGCACAAGCAGAGTCGGTCGCAGACAAAGTCGCAGAGTTCACCATTCGAAGATGACTTTACGCAGGGATTGGAGCACGGAGAACCTTCACCTGACCCTTTCGTTCCTGGTACTGAATCTCGACTGACATCAGAAGTCGAGCCACAAATCGTTGAACCTGTGACCCTCAGCCCTAGAGGAGTGAAAGAGGGCTTGAGGAGGGAGCCTAGGTCGTACAAACGGAGTAGCTATCGCCATTCACCATTCGAAGAAGACCTTACGCCTACAGCTAGCGTTTCTAGCGATACTTCGGACCGCCAACGTCTTGGATCAGACCTGAAAGCTACTCCTGAAGAACTCCCGAGGGATACGAAGGACGCCTTATCGGCTGATGGGTTTGTTTCCGTCGACAGCGGCAGGGATTCTTTTTTTAACGGAGATCCGAGGTTCGACGATGACGCTTTTGCCTTTAAATCGGAAATGGAAGATAGTGTGCCGGAACGAGCGACTACCTTGCCTTTGAAAAATTCTAGGCAAATGAAATGCGGTGGTAATAATAAGATCAAGTCTGATCAGTACATTAAAAAGTCAGAATCCGTGAATATTTTTGTTCGGGAAAGCGACCCCTTCGATGACGACGATTTTTTCAACTGATCTGAAGCCTCGGGGAGGGCGCGTATACACGCGGTGATTATTTATTTGTATATTTGTAGAGGGTAGGGTATAACGTTTAAAATAAAACAATTGACTGAATTTTTTCATCCTTGCGATAAGACAGCCCGCACGATTCAAACTTTGGCCGGGACATTTTTTTTTAAGCTGATTAAAAAAAAGAATACAAATTATTTCCCCCGTTTTTCATCAGCTTATATTAATATCACGGGTCTCTAATTTTCAAAAAATCTTTACAACAATTATGGCCTGGAAAATGTCGGTCAATTTTTTTCTGTGGCATTATAAAGATGAAGGGATTGTGTTAAGAGAGAGTTTTTCGAAGAGAGGAAAATTTGATAATAATTGAAGATAATAACGTTTAATCAAATTAATAATTTCGTCTTCGGTTCAGTATAACGTATAGTCATTTTCTAGAATTTCTAGTCGGAATTTTCAATGTAAGTTTTACCTTGTTATTTTTCTTCTATAGTCAAGTTTGTAAATAATTATCAGGTCATCTTTTGTTACGATTGTATTTTACCAAAAACACATTTTTCACATTCTATTATAGTATAACAATTTAGCGAAAATGCAGCTGATTTAACAGCTGTGTGTCTACCAGTCCGTATGTGCCTAATTTTTTACTTAAAATTCACTTGGAATCATTTTTTAATTTTTGAAAAAAAATTTTTTTACGATGTTTAATAGTCATTCCTTCAGTTCTTCTTATACGTTTTATAGTCACTCGGAAATACTGGAGTATTTGACGCGAAGGATTCGATTAGCGAGAGTCTAGTTGTTGAAGAGTATAAGTAGCTGGTATTTCCAAATGGAAATATTTAATAATATATAAATAAATGAAAAATTACGTTGCGTAAAATTTATACAGCACGCAGTCTGGACCACTGTAAATCTGTAGATTACGTGAAGAAGAATGAAGAAGAAAAAAGAAATGAAAAATGACAAAAAAAAAAAAGAAAAAAATTAAACTTGTATCTACATCCGATCATACACATCATTAACGTACGCGTGTATATTACGCCGATGAAATTTTCAAAAATTGAGACAAATTATACCTATCGTCGAGAAACCCATTCCGGTTGAAAGATTTGAGCTCAACTTATGCACGGGTCTTAATATTTGTAAATTTCCCCGGCCTGGTAGTTATGTAACAAATAATTAAACATGTCTGTAAATGTACCTAATTGAATGTCAAAATCCATGCCCATATCCGAATCTCTATAATAGCGTGCATTTATTTACATGAGAAATATATTGAACGATTTATGTAAACATGAAAATTGGATGATGATAATATATTATTATATAATATTTCGCGACATATGGTATAATAAGGTGATAACGTCGAATGACGTTTGATACGGGAGGTTAATATCGACGCAGGCGTTTAATTGAAATTAATTGTTTATCGATATTCGTTATCGAAGACGAAATGTAAACTATAGGACTGTGTTCTTCTCCGACTATTTTAAAGCCTAATAATTATCTGACAACATATATATTCGTTAAACATCTTTGAAAAGTAAATGATCAAATCTCGAATGGTAGGGGATGAACCTGTTTTTACCAAGTATGCATGCTTACACTTAAATATAAGATGTTTTTACTGCTACAGTTACAATATTATTATCTTAGGCGTATATTTTTTTCTCACGATGTGAGAAATTGCTAACGATTTATTAACCAATCACCCCTCAGAAAAAATCATGCGACAAAAAACTTGTTGAGTAAAAAAAGATTTATAAAAACTATAAGACGGCTAGTGGGGAAATATTTGTTTCTATATACATAGATATCTATGAAGCAATCGGGTTTATTAATTTATCCAGAGGAGAAAATATTTACCGTTCCTTGAAATTTTTTATTCTACGTCAAAAAAGGGTCCATTATGGTTCGTGATAAAAAGAGAAAGAAAAAGAATTCATTAATGCACGAATTTCTTTACCCGAATCTGAGCATTTGTCGAGATAATAGATACTTTACTTTACGCCAGAAAAGAATGTATGAAAGTGATTTAATTGTATGTGAATAAAACAATTTGGTTGATATTGACAAGCTATATATTCTTACCAATCATTCGAACTCTCATCAATCTTTCCCAATCTTTCGTCATTTGAAATCCATGTTCAGTGAATTCCGCATCAGAATCTGCAAGGAATACACATATCAGGTAATCATTATCAATTAAACCGAATACCATGGTTCGATTTTTGCCCCATTCTCATCCACGAAAAATAATTTCATCAGAAAGACAGAGAAGTTCATTAAATATAAACTGCCGAATTTAATCAATCCCTTTAAAAAAAAACCCTGTGTGAAGATTTTTGGAATTTAATTTCGTGAAAAAACGATCGGCCAAAAATCGTTTGGGTCGAGTCAATTTTGGAGTTAAAGAGAAATCTATATCAGAGAGGGAAAAAACTTGGTGCCTGGCATGGTTTAGCGGTGGTAAAGCGAAGAGGTGAGGAAAATTCGGCTTTGTCTTCTTGTTTACCAGGTGCTTGGGCAAGGTCCTCGTGGTGGGTATCCGCGTGAAGTGCTCGGTGGTACGAGAAGCCACGATCCGTCCATTGTGCCCAACGAATCGCGACAAAGCCGCCAACTAATGCTCTTTTATTGTACATTGTGTGGGGGTGAGTGATCCCCGCGATATATCGAGAGCGCGTAAGCACAAGCGAGAAACTACTATTGCTCAGGGGTAGACGAGGAGGAAGGAAAAAGAGCGAATTATACAAAAGCCTTTATACGCCTACGACACCCTCGGCAGGTGTCGCATATATATATATATATATATATATATATATATCATTTTTTTTCACTAGCCGAAGAATTTAAAAAATAACTTCTTTGCAATGAAAAGATTGAAGGACTTCATTGGCCGTTCATATAATGGCCATAGAGTTTTTGCATCATCGTTTGTTAAAATTCGTTGGAAGGTTTCATTCGAATAATCAGAAAATACTTTGAATGAAAGAGGAATCGAGTAATTCGAAGATTCTTTTTGGGTAAGCCAAGGTCCTCGAAAAATAACATGTCGTGTTTCATTTAAGGGCTGAATCCTGCGCCCGCGATCTTTTTATCGTTTTATGAAACTAGAAATACTCAACGCTCCTCCTCAGACGTCCTTCAGGCTCTGGAGAAAATTAGAAGACGAAGAAGAAGAAGAAGAAGAAAAAAAATGAGGGATGAAAGGAGGAGTGGCGAAATATATGGAAAATGGTGAAAGCCAGATATTCCCATCTTGCTCAACTTCCTCGAGGAGTGTAAGGGTGTAGTATTTCTTCGGGTATGTATACATATAGGTATACATACGTATGTGTATAACCCCGCTACGAACAAGGTATAAGTAATATTAAAGAACTGAGCAGTAGCAGCAGCAGAACAATCCCAATTATAAACATTTCTCGTGCGGCCTTTCAGAGTTGCATTACCCAGTCGTCGAGTGTGGTTCATTTCGTAATCCCCGTGTGGTTCGCCCTCGTCATCTGTGTACAGCACTCGCTCGTACATACTTTTCGTGCTCTTTTGCCCCCCATGAGTACTTTGTACTCACCCGAGGCCCTCCGCCTCCTGCAGCACAATGCCTTGAGCACTTTTCGTATGTGGACATGCGGGTTAGACGGCACAATACAGTTCACCGCTCTCTGTACCTTCCACCATCCTCAACGACTCGAAAAACACCCTAACGTCTATAAAACCTCTTCATCTATCGCGCGTATCGAAAGCAACAGGACTTGATGCACATGTTGTCCATCAAGAATCCCAGAATTTTTATTCATTCGACTATATTTCGGATACCGTGAAGATTCCATCATTAGAACCACGAGTCGACGTCAACCACCCTTAGAAGCTATTCTACTGTAGTAAAAGTCGAAAATTTGAGCGTCTTGTAGTCTCTGGTCTCTGGTCTTAGTTTCTCTTCTCTCCTCTTCTCTTCTCATCTCCTCGTCTCGTCTCACCCTGGCTTGTCGAAGATTACGCCGCCATTTTGGATGTTGGTAAATATCCCGCCTCAAAGGGAACTCGAGGAGTTAGCCAGAGAGAGAGAGAGACAGAGAGACAGAGAGAGAGAGAGAGAGAGGGGAAGAGAGGGAGAGGGAAAGAAGGACTAAGGGTAAATGGGGATGTGTTTCGTTTTGGCGCGTGCAAGAGAAAGGAAGATAGAGTGAATAAGAGAGCGAAAATGAGAGGAGAGACTTTGACGAGGTGGGGTAGAGGGGTGGGACTAAGAAGCAAAGAACGAGAGTGGGCAAAGGAGTGTGAAGTGGTCTTTACGGAGGCGGTTGTACCCGATACAAAGAATACTGTCGGCTTTGCACCTTTTCGAGATGCTGCAACTTTTCCATTTTAATACAAAGCCTCTTTCGCTTTTTCTTCCCTCTTTCATTTTTCCTTTGCCGACCACTGCCACCACCACCACCACTCCCGCTACTATCCCGCTCTCCATTTCTTACCAAGCCCTTACATCCCCGTACCAACCCCCGCTTTTTGACGCGCTGATGAATCAATAAAAATTCACCCTTCAAAGTGTAATAAATGATTAATTAATTTCTTTGGCTTATCCGAAAATTCACTAATTATATCACTAATAATTATCCGCCATTTTTCCCCCTTCTTTTTTCCCGCGACGACCTGAATCACCTTTTAATTTTAATTCGCGATCGAGTTAGAATTCTTTTTATTTCATCCCAAAGTCATCCACATGGAAGGTTGGGGTGCGGAGGAGCGCGCACGAGGAGATTATATTAATAATTTCATTTCCTCCTGAGTAACACTCGAAGCTGTTCCGAACCCTGCAAAACACGGGTGATTTGAAATTCAATGTGATGCAAATTTGCTCGAGAGGCTCTAGATTGCTAACGCGAGAAGAAACTAGAGAGACCAAACACTCAACGGTTTTACTAAGCTTATGGACTATTGATAAACGCTGGTCTCGCTTTACGCCTATCTTATATCTATACCGCTGCTGCTGCTTCCTCTTCAACTGGTAATTGTTAGTCAGGTGATGAAATTTCAAGACTACCGTCACTTTCAAAGTGCCAAGTCTCAGCCCGTCGTACCTCAAACAAGAACCACCCCCCTGCACTTTATTAAACATGGCGAAATTGCGCATATGATGAGTAGAGAATACTTACACTTACAGTATAAATAGAATCCATGAGGACTATAGATTTCACGGATTTGATCAGAATGGGAACTCGAGACAAACTTCTCATCAGCGATTTCGATTTTTTTTCATTATTTTTTATCAGCTAATAATTCATTGGCGGCCAAGAATTTCGCGTAGCTCTGTATGCGAAATGAAATAGTGAGCAGGTAAAGGGTGGAACGAATCTTAGACGGTTCTGTGGTAGAGCAGAGAGAAGGAACTCGAGGAATCTGGAATCCGATGGAGGAAGATCAGCGCCAACATCCGAATCTCTCTCAGAGGGCGGCTTACCCTTTATATATAGCGAAGCTAACACCGCGAAGACGAGGATCGAGGAGATAATCGGCCGGTTTGGTAATACAGAGCCACCACCCCTACCCCCCAACACAAAGCGCGAGACAATGCCCGGAAAGCTCTGAAAATATTTATATTAAACTGCTTTGAGGGCTGCGCGCCATCCTCCGGCGAAGGCGAAGCTTATATTAAAAACGGGGCCCCTTTGTGCGGTAGAGCTGAGAAGTTTTTGGGCGCGGTTCAGACGCCGTACAAACCAGTCAAGACTTCTAATTTCATTCGAAAAGCTCTCTCGGTTTCCCCAGGTAAATTTAACATCCCCAAAAAGCTCGGGCTATGAATTTCAGAGGCTAAAGTCACCACCGCACTTTTACACCCGCTCTTTTCAGATATTTCTGTTTTAGTCAACCGCGTTAACGCGGAAATTCAAATTGTTGAACCGGAAATGAATACCTGGTACACTGATTTTTAGTAATTTTTTCAAAATCGCCTAGAAGGTGTCTTGCTTTTTCAATGATTTCGCGTAAACAGAGGTACCCCGTTTTTCCAAGCTTTCGGTCACTTTGATTGGTGAGAAAATTCGGGAAACTCGGTTTTTGAACCTAGGTATCAAACTTTAACTGCGTTTGAGGTCCGTTCGAGCTGCGTCCGATTGAGATCGGATACCGATGTCAAAGAGTGGGTGGAAAAGCTCGTTTTATGTATTTCCTTGCTATACCTACTGTATGTACTGTATATACATATACATATATACATAGCATATGGACGAGTGTATAAAGGGAGTCAAACAGCGCGTTTCTTCGTTGAATTCGATACGGACGAAGTGGAAATAAGGTGTTTGCTGTTATTAGAAATACCTTAGAGATGAAGACAGTCTTTGACCGCGCAGTAGGAACGATTCGAAACTCGCGGAACGTTGATCTTCCGAAAGTGATGAAAATCGAATTCCGATAGCTCCGGGGTAATTTAGTTCGAGAATAATGAATTAAAGTACGTATTACATTAGCCTATTTCTACCTACTCGTCTCGCTGTGCTTGAAAGAAAAAAAAAAAAAAGAATTAGAAAATGAAATTCCGAGGGTACCTAGGTACTCTTCCCAGCTCTTTTCTCAAAATTTCATTTCCTGAATAACTGAAGCCTGCCACTCTCGTTAAACCAAGGGAAGAAGCAAAACAATTTCTCCGCAAGTTCTTTGGGCAACCCTAAAAATTTTTAAGCGTTAGTAAGGTTCCTCAGCGGAGTCCTTATGAAAGAAGTTCTTCCCTTTCTTCTTATTCTTCTTCTTCTTCGTATTTTTTCATCAAGTGGTAATAACTGATATCTATGCGTTATTATCTCGGCTGTATATTTTTAGTCATTCACTAATGACCCCATCACGTAGAAATTCGAGTACCAACAAATTAATTAAAACTATCTCATCCTTTGTAGCGAGTAGTTGAGAAATGAGATAAAAAAGCAAAAAAATAAGGGGTAGCAAATTTCCGAACTTACTTGGAATTCAGCCCGACATGACACCAAGTGATGAGACTCATTTGCATAAAGACTTTATTGTTTCGCATTACAGTCACAGCTCCTTCATCCTTTCTCTTACTCATTGTCAGTGATCCTGTCGTTGGCTCCTGGTAAACAAGGACCGCCTCTAGTCTGTCGTCTAAGTTGAGGTTACACTAAAGGATAGAGGATCAACCCAGGGCTGGGATGCTGGTGAAGTAAACAAGAGTTTCCTACGCAAATATTATACCCCGAATGACCCCTCTCTCCGCAACAGTTCGATAGCCAATTTTATTATTAGGAATTATCAACCCTTAGTAAATTCCCGTCCCCTCTACCCAAAAATAAAAAATATAAAATTACGAAAAGGGTTCAAGGAATGGGGAGAAAAAAAAAAAAATTATCGAAGTTGAGGGAGGTTTTTGAATTTTTTCTTGACTTGATAATTTTCTCGAAGCGATTTCGTGGGGTGAAATGAAAAATAGAGACGCAGTAATGATTCGAGTCTGGAATCACCCGAAGCGTTGTAGCTAAATGCATAAAATCCTGGTAAATCGTGGTAGGTGTACAAGTTTCGAGGTGAGCCCCGGGTGAGTGCAATAATACCGGATTATTTGCATGGCGTATCGCGTCCCTGTCGTCTGTGCCTTGTGCCCGAGTAAACATAATATTCACTCTGTTCAGGCTCGCGCAGGGACGTCCCGGAGCATAGCCGCATTCCCTCTTTGTATACCGGGTGCTGCACATACCATATATACATATAAAACACACATATATACATCGTAGGGACGCACAGATATCTCCCTGAACCAATCCCGGGCTCTGTCAGCCGGCTTTCTCCTCTTCCCAGCATCCCAGCATCCCAGCATCCCAGCATCCCTGCTGCTACCGCTGCTACTGCTGCTGCAGGGTTTATGCGAATTCCATTTGCTCGGCGCATGGCTTCGGGGTGTCAACTTGCCCTCTGTACATCCTCCTCTTTTATACCCGTAGAAATTTTCTCTCTTCTTAATTTCAACTATTCTCAGTTTATTTCGATTTTTGTTTCTTTTATCATCGAATCAAATCACCGATGATCATATAATTTGTTCACAATAAAATCTCCGCGAAGACGCTAGTCCTGAACGATTTCATTAAAACATGACAAAATTGTGAAATCAATCCGCACCTACTTCGACCCAGAAAATGATATCCAAAGACTATTGCTGAACGGATTTAAATCAGGTATTAAATTTTCCGGAGAAATGTTCAAAAAGCTCTTCGATGATGGTGATCGATTATTTCACGTGTTACAGTCTCCTAGATTGATATATATATATATGATGGTGAAAGATTAATTGAACGAAATAGAAGTGAAAAATAGAGAGATAGGTAGTAGGTACTTAGTTATAGCTATGTAACCAGTACAAAACAATTAGGTTCTTTTTATTATTACCAGCATCAAAAGAAGGTAACCACAGAGTGTGACAATTTTGCCCCTACAACCTTTAACCAGGGAGCTTTTCCTCCCACTCTTTTCCTTTCTCTTTCTCTCTTTATGTCTCTCTCTCTCTCTCTCTCTCTCTTTCTCTTTCTCTCTCGCTCTCGGTTTTCTCCCCCCAAAAATCTACCCTCGAGGAACTAAACGGGGGTGGCAGATATATCCCGCCTTCCGAACCGCCTCTCGTGGAGGCGGTGTCTAGAATCAATCCCGCGGGATCCCATGAGCGGCGTACAACGGGTCAGGAAAACTGGACTCAGTGCTAGCACACGCTTCAGCCCTTAGACGGTGATATCTGTGTGTAAACTGTGCATACCTACCTTGTGGTAGGGATGTGATTCGATTTTGTGAGTTTCTAAATGGAAGACAACAGCGGGTCAGACCGAAAGCAAAGCCTGGAAAAACGCCAGTCTAACATCACCTCATAAAGAAGACAGATCAGCTCCTGTTAAATCGTGAAGTTTATTAGAAAAATAATATATACCGTGAAGTTATACTTTGTGATTTTTTTCAAAAATCACCTCCGAAATGAAATAAAAATAAAATGAAATAAAAGAAGAAGAAACAAAAACGGAATTAATTAAATAAATTTTTCACGGCTCTTTGTATGCGATGGAACGATTTTTTGAACCGTCTAATCCAACGAAAATTCGGAGGTTTATAAATATCGCATCTTAATCAGAACCGTAGAGTGTGACGTTATTATTTCAAGGAATCTTACCTTTTAAACGTGTGCACAAAGAGTAAACTTACGACCAAGTTCAGAAGAATTGTTATCACTGTGGAAACAAACTATTAACATAACACGATGGTGCAGAGATAATTCGTATGACAGTTGCATTAACGGCACCGCGTGGAGTGAAACTCTCCGACAAGCTAGTTTGTCTCTTTATTTGAATAAACAGTCGAACATTTTTCTATCATTAAATTTCTACTTTATATAAAGATGATTAAATTACGTTGAAAAGTGACTATGAACAAATGACACGATGCCTGATTACCTCAGAAATGAATATCCGCATGAATATTGCGATGCGATCGAAATAGTGCGCAGAGTCAACTGAATAAAGACCGCGTTTTTATACTAGAATACTTTTTTAGTTCATACATCTTCGCGTCGGAAATTTGACTTCGTTGAACTTCGATATGAATTCGGAATTGTTATCGAACGTGTCGTGCAACGGATGCATAGACAACTGCAGTGACAGAGACTCTGATAATAGTAACAGCACCATTGTGGACCCGGTCAGTTTGGATAAGATCAGAATCACCCCGACGGGATCATCGTCCGTATCAATTATGCCACCGGTATCATCAATATCACCGATACCCCGAATGCCGTCGAGACACCGCAACAAAAATCATAGACAGCAAAAACCCTACGCTCCAACATCGACGCCGAAATCAGTTGGGCAAGGGTCTCCTTACCCGGGTGAAAAGATATCTTCGCCTATAATAAAGCCCGCCTATTCCTACATCGCGTTGATCGCAATGGCGATCCTTCAGTCCCCGCAAAAGAAATTAACTCTTAGTGGAATATGCGAGTTTATATCCAACAGGTTCACCTATTATCGAGAGAAATTTCCAGCCTGGCAAAATTCAATAAGACATAATCTTTCCCTGAACGATTGCTTCCTGAAAATACCCAGAGAACCCGGCAACCCTGGTAAAGGCAATTACTGGACCCTGGATCCAGACGCTGAGAACATGTTCGATAACGGGAGCTTTTTGCGACGAAGAAAGAGGTACAAGAGAGCACCACCCCATCCTGCACTCAGAGATCAAGCCATCATGGCTTTCGCCATATGCAATGAACGGGGAACATGTCCTGGCGGCTATGCTTCAGGTGCTTTGCCGTATCCCGGTGGGTACTTTGTGCCTCCTACGGGACTTCCACTTCTCGAATTTCCCCCCGGCGCCCTTGAGGCTTTAAAGTTCGGGTTCCTTGACCCGCCAGCACCGCTTTATAAACCGGTGCCGATATCAGCACCCCCGATGAGGCAATTGAACCCACCGCCTAGGACCACCATGTCGCAAATTCCGACCACGGCTCAGGAGAAGATCGGGAGTTTTAGCATCGATGCTTTGATCGGTAAAAAGCCATCTAACGATCAGTCGATCGGGTGTCTATTGGACCTCAGGCGACCGTCGGAAAGACGTGAAATAATGAGCCAGACGTCTGCCTTTTCACCGATATCATAAAACTCTATGGTTTTTACTTTAGGGGAAAAGGGATGCTCGGCAGGTTTTCTTAATTGCTTCGAAAAATACGGGAGCCTTTCTGCGCCGATATTATACATTGCCGATGCAAGATGATTGGGAAAAGCGAAGATCATCGAGGCGGCATTTAAAATTTTTGATTACAATTGATTTTTTGAAAGTAATGACGAGCGTCTCACCATAGTTTCTTCGGTTGTGGAGCAGCTTTTGAGAGTATAAAAAGATATACGACGAGCTTTCTGAGATATTTAATTTTTGTTGTTAATTTTCTTATCAAAACAACCTCTATGAGGTAATCTGACAGAATCAAGTCTTGAAGAGGTGTATATTTATCTTATTTCTCTCTTTTTTCTTTTTTCTTCATTTTGTTAATACTCATAGCCATATGAGATTGAGTAATGCGGTGCACGAACCAGCCGACTCTAGATAAGAAATAATCACGTATACGATAACGGTCCGCCTCTGCCGGAGTTAAAAACATCATTTAAATAAAAACTACTAGAAAAAAGAGAGAGAAAAAAATAAATAAACCTCTACTACGAGAGGTTAGTTAGCCAAAAGGTGTCACTGTGCAATAGACGATATACATACCTATAAATATATGATTAAAATTCACGTATTCAAGTAAAATGTAATAAAATTTGACGAAACTCATTTTTAGCCATCGGTTTAATTTCACTATCGCGATTCTTTAGATTTACCTATACTATACATACACATACATATATATATACCACATTATATTATATTATACCTATGTACTATAGAGATTTTATTATTATTTTATTTACCTCAACGGATTAATAATAGCTTTGTAAATATTCGCCCCTTCCGTCAATATTTGCCTAGCCCTTGATTTTTCTGCGATTTTTCATTCGTTCGCGGACGAGCTTTTGTGTGATCGGGCGTAACGGACCAAGTGGACGTTGAGTGTGTACATACATGTATGGGAGGTAGATTTTAGTGTTAGTTATTTAAGAGTATAAAAAGCGGTGTGGAAGTACCTTGCTCCGCTTTCATATAGATATTTACATAGAAGATAGAAAATCAGATCATTCGTCGTATTTAGGGAGTCGAATCTTTTGGAAAATCTGAAACAGAAGTTGGGAATACATGGGATTCCGAAATTTCAAAAAATTTCATTTTACTCTCAATTTTTACCGATTGCATCTGGTAATTTCCACACACACACGCGCACACACGTACACAATGTTATCAGAATCGATCTTTCCATTGTAAATTACACTGTTAAACGAGGAAAATAATTAATTTTATCTCAGTGCGGGTTAATCTAGTCCAAATGTTTATATATTATTTAAGAAACATTGAATACAATGATTATATATTTACCCACTTGTCGTATGATAAATATATTATTATTATTATCGTTATTTTAACCGTGGCTATAGATATTGCATATATACGATCCAAGAGAAATCGTCTACCTATTTCTGGCAATTAAACGATTGCCTAGTCTCTCGGAAAAATCGATAATGAAATTTTCGCGCTCCGAAGCGTTTCGATAGAAAAAAAAATAGAGAAAAAAAGAAAAAACTGACTAAAGCTTGTGAAACTTTGCGGGAATCGTTTATACCCCGGCTTAAGTCATTGTAGAGCAAACAGCATGAAGTCCTGCGCACCGATCCCATCTGTCGGTTTGTGATTCAGCTAGTATCCTCGTTATAGGTATATATATATATGTATATTGTTTTTTAATCGAACAAATTTTCTCGTCACTTGAAATGCCCGCAGGTAATTCTCATTTAAAGAGAATATATATATATATATATGCCGATTTCTCTTGAATCAATAATACGTGTATTTATAACAGTTTGAAAAAGAAAAGAAAAAAAAAAAAAAAATCGGATAAAAATTAATGAATTATGCGACAATTAATGTAAAAAGTATTAGTTATTATATTTATCTTTGACCATTTGAAATTTACGATTAAATTAAGAATTTATGTGTGTATATGCAGAACATATGTTACCTATATACGAGTTTTTAGACGTATATATAAGATATGATCATATGGTAAAGGTAGTTATCAATTAAGAATAAATAAAGTAATATTATACGAATAAAATTTCGCCACAATTGTTGTACAATTATTATTCATTCAATTATATTATACCTATAATACAGGTAAATTGGTAGAAAAATTATCGTCTGTTCTGTACTAATCGACCCTCTATATATAGAGAGAGAGAGGTAGAAGTACTTGTCGAAGTGATAAATTAATCATAACGATTAAATTATTAATCAAACAAGCAGGCATGTTTCCTTTTAGCACGCGCTAGTGCACTCGTCGTAAAATCCCAACCTTTGTTTTATATATCTTTTTCTTATCTTTATGACCATATAGTTTTCTTCTCGACGTGTTATCGCTGCAACTTTATACATTTCGTTGCATCCGCATTCTACAAACTTAAAGCTCGAGGATAAAGACAATTTTCATTATTTCTGTATATAGTTGAAATTGGAAAGAAGTAATTTTCCTTTTTTATTTTTTTATCTTTGAATGAATAAAATTGCAAATTTATTTCACTATCCTATTTTTTTCATCCAATATTTTCCAAGCCCTCGAAGGTCGGCTCGATTGAACGAGACTTTAAGCGAGAATTGTATCGCTAGTGAGATCTAGGAATGCAATATTGTCACCCTAAGCGACAAACGTTGCTTTCGTATTACCAGCTACATCTCGAGGGGGATTAAAGCGCAATGAAAATCCACTCATTCTCAACCCCGCCTTGAGCTTTCGTGAAAGAATGCAAAGTCTAACGAGATCCGAGTCGAAAGCTGTACATATAATATCTCGATATCTCGATAATCTCACTATTCCAGTGAAACTAACATAACAGAAAAAAACAAGAACAGAAATTCATATCCTGATTTCAATTTCGATCAACGTCCAAACTTCATAAGAAATTCTCATATCGATTCTCGCTCAATTTTAAGAAAAATCCAAATGCAGAGGAACCAGAAGAAATCATATCGCACAGCTTTTGATCTCGTTCTAATTTCTTTTTTAACGATAAATTTTCCCATGCGATTCATCTTCGCCAGTTCTCTACATACGCGTTTGGCTCAAGGCTAATATAGGTAGTACCTGATCGAGGACATATAATTATTAACGAAATGAATTGGTAAGCCATGATACGGTGCAGGAGGGGCCATAGAATCGGCGTAAAGCACGATCAATGACAACGTGACGTGTATATCCTACCCCGTTGCACACGCTTAGCTGATGCTGATGCCGCTGCTACTGCAACCCCTGTGAAGATCTTCTCTGGCACGTATAATACCATGCCGCGACACAACCAACGGGGTGGCGACACAAACCGACACAAACACTTGGTGCCACGTGCTGGACACGCGCCAGAACGAAGAAGAGAACTGGGTGGTTGTTCGGTTCCTATATTAGATATTAGACACGCTTTGAACAAGTAGGTATTACATTCCCTAGGCACACATTGGAACTCGTTAGGAATTATACCAGCTCTGATCCGCGTGTGTGTGTTCATTTTCGAACTACACGCAAGGAAATAATTGGCGACGATTCCAGGGTGCAAAATTTTAGCTGTTATCATTTTTTTCGAGATACAAAAAAAAAAAGGAGAGAAATTGACAAGTTTGGGAACATTTTACCAGGCGAATGGAGTTTTCATTTGTATCAAAGAGAAATAATTAAATCCATGAAATTTGGCGACAGTATGAGGTGGCTAAGATTTTTAATTTCGAGGTACTAACTCGGCCAATTAAGTAAACTGGCGGGTATAAATCTTCCGGTTAGATGGCCACTGTATAAAAGTTCGTGTGATTTATTCGAGAGCTAAGTGAAAGACGTAGATTTTCGATTAATTAATTCTTTCCTCGCGGGATCGCAGGAGTTTAGATCAGATCTCTGTATAACGCCGAGAACAAAGTATATGTGAGAAACAAATGGAAGGATCAGTTGTAGCTGTAATGAAAGGTGTCGTAGATGGTACGGGGTCGATAGGTCTCGTTTTACAAATCGATTCGATTCTTCGGTCAATAAGGGTTTCGTTATCCGGGCTGAATCAAGACGGAAAATAATACCGGCCATCCTTAGATCGGAATAAGGATATAAAGGATGGAAATCCCGCAGAAGTAGAAAACCGCGAGAAAAGCAATCTGTGTTTTTATCGAATTTCGATACTCGAGCTGCCAGCTTTTACCCCTCGAAAGTTTTCATTACGGGTCTTACCTGGCCCTGCATCACCGATTACAAAATTATTAATCAATCGACCCTCTGCTCCAATATTCTAAAACCAAAATCGTGAATCAATTTTTTCCTCTTCTTCAAATTGAATAAAAAAAACCAAATCCTAATTTCCGCCGATCTTTCTGCATATACCTATGTATTTCCTGATCGTGACTAAACGCATGGTCCTGTTTCACCCCAAAGATTCGGGACAATAATTCTCAGACTCTTTCTACGCGCTGAGATTCCTGAAGCTACTTCACCTCATCCACAGCAATGACCAATATTATGATAATTCACTCACTCCGACGTTTTCGCAGCCTCCCTTATCTCCTTTTACACCCTCACCCTCTGGCGGCCATATTTGCGTGGGTGTGGCCACCGTTGTCCTGGCAACATTCAGCTCGTTCGGCAGAATATCGACCTGAGTCAACCCAAGGGTTGCTAGGCTGCCCTCCGAGAGGGAAAATGTTATCACTGCTTTGTGGTGGCTAAGATAGCAAGGTTCTACCAGCTCTGCCTCTGTACAGCTCTAGCTGATGCTGGTAGGTACTGCGACCACCACTAGCCTGGTCCATGTCTCTTGATTTTCTCTCTCTTTTTCTCTCTCTGTCTCTCCCTCTCTGTACATAGGTGTATATATTTATATGTATTTATATACATATCTAGGTATAGGATTCACATATGTATTTAGAAGCAGAGATATGTAGACGTACGTAGTATAGTCAGAGGTAGGTGTGGGCGTAGATATACTGGATACAAGAAAGAAGGGAAGAATTTCGACCACGCTAAAAAATACCGCTGTGCGAGTAACGGAGATGATATATTACATTCTTGGACAAAGTTTTTTTCACAATACTGTAATGTATAGAATCTTCAAGAATTTTCTTTGCCTCTTACGAGGACCTCGTCTTTTCAAGGATGAACTCCGCGACGAATGAACAAACAGATCTCTGATTTTTTTTTTTCTCCAGCTTCCCTTATCGAATTTTAATAGACTCATCTTCAATCCTTGCGACATGATATCGCAGACTTCTATTCGACGAAAAGTGTCATTTTATTTGATTTTTCCGCGACTTAAAATTCCTCTACGTTCGTACGGAGGTAAGAGGTATAATATAGGTGTAATTTATTGCATAGATTTTCTGCAGCTGACTTCTGCATCTCGAAGTTTTGATATTAAATATGTAATAGGTGTACTACATCGCTGTATCGCGTATACTTCGATGAAGTAAAACGGTCCGTTCGTTGAGAAAAGTAGTCTGTTATTACTTGGTAATATTGTTTTCAGAAGTTGAGGAGGTCTTAAAACGTTTCAGTAAAAATGGTCGCGCTTTTGACTCTCCCCAGTTTCTCTTTTGCCAACGTTCAAATACTTTTGTCCGCCCGTGCTGAAACGTTTTTACTCTTTTCTCTCATTCTTTCATTTTTCTACTTTATTTCAAGCCAGATACGGTGAGAGTAAAATAACGTAGCTTTTTGAATTCGCACGGCTTTGCCAAATGATATATATATATATATATATATATATATATATATATATATATATATATAAAAAAACAAAAAAACTGATTCCCTCTCCCGTTTTCTTTCGTCGTTAATCTTTCATGTACCAGCTACTGTACCTACTCCCGAACGCGGATGATTCAAGTACCAATAAAATATCCTAATTATTATATCCGCCACTTTCGGGTTGTTTCTCGACTTTCAACATATTCTTTCTTTCAAAACCACTTTGCCTCCGGAACAAAGAAAGAACTAAGTTTTCAGACGCAAGCCCGAATCTTCCCAAGAAACCTATACATTATAAATGTCTACACTTCGCCGTTTCAGCTGAGGGTGATTCCTCTCTTTCTCTCTCTCTTTCTCTCTGTTTTTTCCTTTCTTTTACTTATTTTTTTCTAAAAAAAAAAAAAATACATATGTGTGCAGTGTGCGTATATATACGTGTATACATAATACACGAACAAATCTTTATTGGCGTCCCTATGTATTCTGTCTTGTATTATAGTCTCTCCTCCTGATTTCAATCGACTATACAAGACGCTTCGATTCCATCCTGGGAATTCGAAGGGTACGCGTTTACCCATACAACCAAAAAACACCATCCTCTGTACACGCACATCTATATACTAGCCGGAAATCTCGGTGGTTGTTCGCACGCAATTCTAGACTCAACAGCTTCGAGTGGATGACATTGTTACTCGAAAACTTGATCTTGCCATTGCAGAACCTCAAAGTCGCTTCAAATACCAGGGTAAATACTAATTAACGGTTCGTTCACTCCAAAAAGACGAAAATTACATTACGAACCGTATATACTCTGTTTAATCAGAGGTATTGCTAACAATTATGAGAAATACATAGATTTACTTATCAAAGTTAAATTTGAAAATATGAATCGCGATTAGAAAACTTTTATTAATAGATATATTAGACTGTATGTATGTACTTGCATACATAGATGTTCAGAGGCTTATAATACGAAGGGAGTTTTTTATTTCCTAAGATAAAAAGAAGTTTGTTTGTAATATAAATTTATAAGATACGTACCAAATGGGACCATACTGTCGGCGTTGGTTCCTAGTCCTTGTAGTTTCTCGTAAAAACTTAAGACCAGAAGCCTGTTTGGAATTCTCTGTAAAATAAGGAAAGATAAAGAAGACCATAAAATTTGATGCGGTGTAAATTAAAAGCAAAAATATTCCCACGCATCGAAATTACTTCTTCAGCCAAAATCTTATAACAATTAGGTAATGAATCACGAAGTTATTTCTGCACCTGATATTTCATTTCGATTTCTTCTTTCCGCACGTCTTTGATCGGAAGGTGCTGGAGGCCCTAATGTGTAGTTTTACACAGTACACAGTCGCGCATATATCCTATACAGATACACATGTATATGTATACAGCAAATAAAGAGAGACCGTAAGTTTAAACACCGCTAAAGCTGTTGCCCCGTGCTTGCGGGGGTCAAATTTAAATCTCACTAAGCGCGGCCATTAGTAAGAAGTGTAAACACTAAACACAGTGCGTCAAAACTACCCTATGGCTGCATATACCTATGTGTATATGTACACGTCGAAGAATACCTCATGTGTGTTCGTACTTGTATGTACTACGTACATATTTACGGCTATGCGTCCGGGGTGAACGGAAAGCCAAGTGGCAGCTCTCCCACGAGGATTTTCGGACGATCTGTGTACACTGTATACACCTTAGTTCGTACGGTTTTACAGTATATGTGTATACATAGATATGATGACACGTGTGTTCAAAATGCATACGCGTTAGACCGAGATTCGCTCGTATGGGACTCGATTAATGCTTTAGAAAAACAAGAAGATAATTACTCGAATTGCGGGGCTACTGAATAGTCTGGAAAGAAATGTAGGTTCCTAGGTATTAACATGTGATGGATTTTGTTGCAAATGTTATAAAAGATATGTTTGTGTTATTCAGCAGAAATACCCAACGCTGGCAAAGAACCAAAAAACGAGTAACGAGGAATATAAGGAAATTCGTGCTGGCTTCAAGCTTTCAAAGCACTCCAAGTATATTATACCTCTGAGTAGGTATACATGTGCCAGAACACAAAGCAGTATACATTATACAATATATATGGTTCATTTTTTAATTATAATTTCCCAAAGGGAGATTTTTCGGTTTATTTGATATCCAGCTCTGGAAAGGGTGTAAAGAAATTCGTTTGAAAATTTTAATGCGGTTAAATTACACGAGATACACTTAATATACTTACTCATTACGATATTTTAATTGTTCAATTATCTTCTTTCCGAGAACCGGATTCATCGATTTCGTGGGTTTCGTGGGTTTATTCACTGACTATTAATATCGTCTATTAGGATTTCTATTAATCAATATGGCGCTAGGCTCGCGCCTATAATTCGCAGGGTTCAGGTTTAGGTCCAGACGTATCTATGATCGCCGCAGCGGGTGGTGCGACAATAAAATGATAGTAGCTGAGGGAGCGAAATAGATTGAGTGGATGCCAAGGGTAGGAATGAAACAATTAGGGGTGCCATAGACACACGCTCGACTGGACACCACCCTCAATTACTGAAGAGGCGGCCAAGTGTAGATCACGTATACATATATGCAGCTACGAATTCTCTACTCTACATATCTCGCCCACATCCTCGACTATATCGACACGATCTTAAATGCTTTATAAAAAAGTGAAAAGGAAGGATTTCGGAGTTTCGAAGAGCGTCAATTTTATCATCGAAGTGACAAAATTCTATAAAATTGTAGAAATATGTCGAAATAAAAAAGGATTTACGGACGACCTAGTTCATTTATTCATTCTTATTATTTTACCAATACATACCACCCCCGTAATGTTTCCTTGGCGGATCCTTAGACGCTTGAACGGAAATTTTCCACCTAGCGATCACAGCGGGTCGTTTTAATCGCGGGGTATTTAGGGAGACAATTGTGGAGGAGGGACTTTCGACCTGAGTGAGCTTCACGCACCACTGCCGGACAAATTGTTTTTAAACTGTGCGCAGAAGGCAAACTTTGTTCAGCATTTTTTTTTTTTTTTTTATCTCTTTCACTGTTTTTTTTTTTTTTTCTTTTCGATCGATTCGTTACTCGCAATTTGTATTGAGTAATTGAGCAGCACAGCTCGGGCGACATATTACCGATTTGATACGGTTTTTAAAATCGTAACTCGTTCGCAACAGAAAATCGAATGGTTTCAAAAGTTCAAATAAAAGGAAGAAACTAATCTCAGAATGTTTAGTCAACGAATTAATAATCAAATTTAATTAACTTTATACCGTATAACGATGATAATAGATTGAATTATCACCATTATATCGTCTGCGAGAAATGCTGCACGTATATATATACAACTTTATATAAGTTATTAATTGCAGTATCGATTTATTAATTATTCTCGTAAATTAACTGCAAAGTTTCTTCCGCTTACCCTGCGGCTTTGAGATTCACTGGGGTGAAAAAGAGGAGAAGGATCGAGACGAGGGTATGAGAAAGGGGAATCTCTATTCTGTGCCACCTTTTAGCGAAGAATTCAATTTTCATTTAATTTATTTTGTCCCGGGGTAGGTACCTACCTACCTCACTTTCGAACTACTTTACGGTTTAGTTCTAACAACAGTAGAGATACTTACTTTTACTGGCCATAGGAAACTCGATCCGTGGGTGAAAACCCTGCAGCAAAAACCACGCCCTGCATCGGGCAACCCCACAAGTTCCGCATCGTAAATCCAAGAGTCGGAGAAATTTTGCAATTAAAGCTTTTTTTCCTTTATTTTCCCTCTCCACGACGAAGTAATAAAGTGTTCGTCAATTAAACTCCTCATAACATTTTTATAAAGTTCCATCCTACGGCTATGCTCACGGCTATCCGGCTATACCATCACCCCGGAAAAGGAATTAAATTCTCAGGCAAAGAATTAACTACCCCAACGAAGTAGGTAGATAATTCCAAAGTATAGGATCGAGTAATTTTATTCTGTTTAAAAAGTTCGGATATTTTATTCCTAACCGATTTCTTTTTCTATACAAAAAAGTATCCATTTTTTTTTATCACAGACACGTAAAAATCGTCTAATTTCATTTTCACGTATACATACCTCTACGTATGTCATTTTTACTATACCTATACTTCACCGTCGTAATCTCTCGGCAGTTTATAACCTCGGCTAATGCTATTATAAAAACAAATCTATTTTGACAACTGCACGTGATCTAACAAAAACATTTCAACCCTTAATCCACTTATAGAATAATTCAAAATCCAGCACCTGCCTCTATATACCATATGCCTCCGGACTCCCCTATCATTTCTATATGCGGGATCACACAGCCTCTTTTTATCATTCAAAACCTGTCACCATCGACAATGCAAAACTGTTTTATTAAGTTTCATTATATTTCATGGCACGCGCACGATATACCTACCTACCCCTTTCACAATGTCTTTTGAATACTTTCGCAAAAATTAAAAATACTTCGAAGAGTCAAAGTTAAAAAAGAAAACTGCAAGAAATTTATTTCGCAATCTTTTCCGCGTTTAATAAATCGCTCTGCGATGTGCAGTTTTCGAAATTGGTTATAGGATCGAAGTATTAGCATTTAATATCGTGGAAACTGATTCAGAGCCGCACTTTCCCCCGTTATATATTTATTCCCTCCGTAGTGGGGTATCTCTTAACAAATAGTTTGTCACGCAGCGAAATTTCATAAACTAATACCAGCGAGTAATTTATTACGGTAAAGTCGCGTCGCGAGGGATATGCTACGGTAAGACCATTCCAGACTTTAAATGGAGGGTCGTTAATGCGAGGATCATTCGCCCAAGGGTGATACAAGGGCGGGAATCATCCTTTTAATAATAACTGTCATAACATATCGAGGGTCAAACGTTAAGCGGTTTCACGTGTGCCCTGCGGTTCACCTCCGCACGTTTTCCTCAACCCTATATTTATTGCAATAATTTATTCATTTCCCAAAATTTTATGAACAATAAATTAGTATCTTCTTACTCAGAATCTAGCTTTCCAAGGGACGAAACCCCACGCGTGTTATCCGACCCGAAGTGATATTGCTGTCCAATTTTATCGGACATGAAAATATTCCAGGATAACACCACGACTCCGAAACTTTCCCAACAACTCTCCGGTATGTCAATAATATTGGTATAGATTCGAGTCTCGAGATCTTATCGATACGTGTTATCCAACCTGGATGGGTTATGCCTGGAGAAAAATCTGCGCGGTTTTACAACCTCGCTTTAAAAACGAAATGGCAAAAAATGTATAAGTTATGGAAACGATAATAATTTGAACGGAAATCTTAGACAATTCATAAGTCGCAAACGTGATTGATAATATCTGCAGAGTTTATCAAAGCGTTAATAAGACGCAAGAAGTTCGAATCAACCGATTGATCAATGTTAGTCTGATTACCGTCAGACATCGTTCTATGAATTGATTCATATTGTAATTGCTTTAGGAATTCTGAAGCTTTCTGCAGAGTTTCCATATATATTGGATGACTGGTTTCAGCGGGGCTTAAACCGGCGGGACAATATCGTTCGTTATGCAATGTAGGACATGAAACTCCTTCTTGTAATTCTGCAGCAAACTGGAGTAGCTTCGTATCTATGAAATTCTATTACAATTTCTAGCGCTTGAAACTTCGACAAATTGTCATGCAAAGACGGTGTACATAAGTAGATCTGTAAAGCGATGGAATAAGTTATTCTACTCGGGGAAAACAAACTTTCAACATTATAGTTTAGCAAGTTATTCTCGTTGCTATTTCAAACGCTGAAAAGGCTTCTTTTTAAATATCCGAAAGTTTATTATGTACGGCTGTAGGTCGGTGTGCTGCAGTAAGTGAAAAAATGATGAAAGGTCTCCTCGGAAACAATGAAAAGTTGTGGGGCTGGTTATTTCCGTAAATTCCGGAAGCAGACTGCCGCAGCGTAGAATTTAGCGAATCTAGCGCTAAATGATATCTTCGAGCTTCCGCGAGCGAGCAGCCAAAGAATAGAGCAAATGAAGCCTCCAGTATTTCAACACCCTCTTGAACCTCTCTCCGTATATGTATACTATACCTTATACACATGTATAGTTATCAGTTGGTTCGGTATGTTGTCAGCTAGCTCACCCTAGCTACCCCTCATCTCCTCACCTGGTACTCCCTCTACTTACCCTTACCCTCGCTTTTCAACCCCTAAATTCCCCCGCTACTCTCGAGCCTAGTTTTACCAGGGTCGGTAACAGGGGTAGCCGTGACGTACGAAGTCAGCCTCGACGAATCAGGAACTTGGTATCGGGGGTGAAAGGCGTGGCCTGTAATCTGCCCCAGGGTGTAATATCATACCGCTACGTGGACAATTAGACGGACGGACTAACGGACGGAGGGATGGATGGATGGATGGATGGATGGATGGATGGATGGATGGACAGACGAACGAACGGACGGAGGGATGTGCCAGAGAGATAGAGAGAGAGAGAAAAAGAGAGGAGCCGAGGGATCCTCTCCCAATCCTCAATCCTCAACCCTCAACCATTTCAACCCTCGTTCTCTGCTCGAGCCACGAGCTGGCGGGAGCCTAGAACAAATAGTGGTTGTAGGCACGGCAGCTTCTGTGGTGATACGCCTCTAAGGTATTTCGTATTTCCTATTTGTGTGAGTTATGTATTTGCTCGTACCTCTTTCCCTTTCCTTTCTCTTTCTACCCTCAATCCCTAACTCTCACTCCCTCTGCGGGATTCTGGATCGCTATCCTCCGTCTATCAATGTTTCTTTCACCTTCCTCTTCTTCTTCCTTTTTCTCTCTTTTTCGTTATATTCTTAAGTCTTCGTGTCTACGGATATCATTTAGGTGTCTCGATAAGGCTGGGTGAGAAAAAGCCCTTTTGCTTCCTATATACGACACGGATCATGACGAATAATTATAATGCCAATAGATATCGAACCGATTGACAATCCAATATTTGGAAACAATACAATAGACGATGCTATGATGAATATATTGTCAGTTTCATTAGATCAAATTCTTGCACAGACGCTTCTATTTCGCTTTACAATGCGATAATTATACTTGAGAATAGCTACTCTGTCCCTGAATCGTAGACGGGTTTATGATTAAGCAAACTGTAATTATAACTGGCTTCAATTGCTTCTCGCGATAGTTTAACAGCTTTTCATTATCTACAAATAGATATGCACGTGTGTATATAATTTTGCATAATAAATGATGGAGAAAAAAATCCTCCGAGTTTTATGAAAATGAATCTTGATAAAATATTGTCATTCGTTTAAAGTTTCGCAAGGTCTGACTATGCAAATTTGAAATCTGCAAACGCAATTTTATACACATGACACCAGAATCGTATGTATTCTGTTATAATTAGGGTACTACATTCCGAACCGCTTGAGATTGGGAATTCGCAAGACATTTCAAGAGAATGCAGAAAACTTCATGACGTCGGTACACAGATACCAGTACTGATACATATTGTACACATGTTATTGCCGACTATAGCTGCTGAGTGGTGCAGGTGAAATTGAATTTCTCTCATACTGTCACATCATCACTTCGCACTTCACACTTGTCCACGTCACTCGAGAACCTGTAATATAGTGAGCATCGTATATGTAGTACCTACTACCTATACACCCAGCATGCCTACCCCGGGAAATATTTTAGTGTCCTAAGCACTATGGGTATAGATATACATCGGGATATATTCGAGTGGTGCCAAGTCGGTGACAAAATGGACAAAAATTTTTCTCCACATTTTATATCAACCTTGCAGAAAATAATTTGTCGACAAATGTCAATAAAATTGACGCCGCGGTGATATACGTTCGAATAAAATTTCAACACACCGTTATACTTCGTTATCTGAAATAAAATTATAGACTATCCCAGAGCGGTGGGGCTCCAGCAATAATTCAATTACCTCATTTCCGATTTTTCGATACCTGCATACATTCGAATCGAAAATGTTCCAATTACTCGGTATTAACATATTGTATAGCTAATTCTGTAACTTCGTATAGTAATTGTTTATGATTTATTAATTCGGAATCGCGATATGAATCGATATTCGGAATATATACTCTGATCTGGCGAGTTTAATAATTATTTCGACATCGTGCACGTTTTTGGGGATGAAAAAGTCTGTTAAAAAAGCACAGATGGCTTTATGGTTCGAGAGGTTGTCTGAATTATCCTGCATGCAATTGCAGGGTATATATGTCTAACTTCTGTACGACAATACATGATCGTAACTGTAACCCCCTTCTTGCAGGGATCGGTCCGCGCCATTCACTTAAACTACTTCGATTCAAGTGGGAAACGAGCGCTGAGCCTGAGCGAACGAGACAAATTGCTCAGTTTGTAAACGCTCACGCGCAAACGCACCTTATATATACGAATACTATCTATACATGTATGTATAACATATATACATCGCAGGGAAATACATACACTAAGGTATGGGCAGCCATCTTGAACTTGCAGACAAATCTGTTCGAGATCTGCGGGTGGAGCGGAGAAGAAATTGGGCTGCACAAGTGCGTGCGTGACAGACTTTTATGTGATTGATTCAATCAGCGTGGTTCGAACAGTGAGCATTGTTCACTCAAATCCACCCCATTGGCGTCCTAGTTTCATGTATTTCAGTGAAACTCCAGGGTCTCAGGATTCCGGGATATCCGCAATGATATCGATGTACGTTTCTGGATAGATTCAAATCTCTTCTATCTATATACCGAAATGGAAATTTTTGCAAATTACTATAGGAGATTCAAGTGAGAAATGAAATCTAGATTTAGAATTCGCAATTGTCTGCTATTCGTGTGCATAAATTTTATTTTCGGTGGATTACGCCAATGTGAAACTCTGCAGCACATAGATGTATGTGGATCAGGCCGGGACCAAAACCCAGAGGTTTACTAGTAGGAGTGACAAACCGGGGCTGTGAGTGGCTGAGGGTTAGATGATAGTAGCTGAATGCATTATATCGTTCATCGGTGTGATCCTCTTGGTAGGCAATTCTCGCATGCCATGATGACGACAGGATGAAGATGAATTTACATATACTGCATTTGTCTATCGATGAAAATTTTGCATCCTGTATCCTGGATCTCTGGATTTTGAAGGATCATTATCCAATCGACAAAAGTATTGATTCCTTATTCTATATACATATTATGTGATTGCAGTTGTGAATTAAAAAAATAAAAAATAAAGAATTATTAACAGTAGCTTGGTTCATACCAGCTAGTGTACCGCATAGATCCACTTATCGCGTGAAAAGTTATATTCGTTTGATAATTGGATGTGACTAAAAGCCTGACTAATTGCAAGTACAACGGGCGTAACGTACCAACATATCCAGATGGTGGCGAATGATGTATAAATGTGATAGTGTGGTTTGAGGGGAGGGTGAGGTATGGCGGTATTCTTGTGGCAGTGAATATAAAAAAGGCCTGAAATTAAGTCCTCCAGACTTAGCCGCGGATCGCAAAGTCTAAAGAACCTAATCGCCGCGGGTCTTTGAACTCAAAGTTAATAACGCGTATTTATGTATTTGCCAAGCAATTAGCTTCGTGGCTATTAAATCCACCCTCAGCTACGGACTCCTACACACTGACAGACGCCCTGCTCTTCAGATGACAAGGAGAGTAGAGGTAGGTAGGTATGAAGGTACAGAGGAACCGAACCCAAAGCCCAGCCCGCTGTAGAGGGTGAAAAGCGAGTGAAAAGTGTACTCAGTACTTTGCAATAAAACCTTCTATTTTTTACTCTTCACCTCGTAATTCTGTTCCTCCGGCTACGCTATTTCTTTCTCTCATTCGCTGTCGGGAACCTTATAAGTTATACTGGATGAGCATTGATCTCAGAATCACAAAAAGTCACAAAACACCTCGAATTACACACGTTCATATATGTTACATACATTGCATGTAGGTAACGAACGCCATGAGCTCGTAAGCGCCGCAAATGTGATTTCAATGCCAAGAAGTAATTTGTTTAAACAATGATCGAAGCACGCGAATATCTTGAAATTGAAAAATGTAAAAATTGAAAGCAAAAGAGTGTATAATTTTAAGTTTTTGAAAATTCACAGTCACCAAGGCCTAAGGTTGATCCGACAGATTATTTAAAATGTAGTTATCGATGATGAAATATTCGTTTGGTGGATACAACCTTATGGAAGTACCCTACGCCCTCCGTAATTTAAAATCAAGTCAAAATCAAAAGATCTTATCTGCCGATACTTACGCCCTTCTGCTTTTGATTATTCAATCATTGAATTTTAATGTTCTTGAACATATTCTCATATCTTTTGCCTAAATACAACAGAAAAAATAAATTCACGAGCGTTTGGCTTAATAATGCCAGAAGGTCGTATAATGGCATCTACGCGATGTGTTGTACAGATGTACTATAGTAGATTACTGGATAATCGATCTGATTTTGTACGTGGACGAACTTTTCATTCCGGTTTATACAATCGAATATTGGAATCATACATTTACAGACCGCATTATGGGGTATCATTTTCAAACAAGTGCACGTAATCCTTTCAGATAATTGGCCTATTAACATTTGGCATATTGTTCAATAAAATGGATTATATTAACAAACATACATTTAAATGATAAATGGAAAATAACAAAGCAATTGGTTAATTATATAGTATTATAGACGCGCATTAATCATTGCTAAGGCATTAATACAATTTTATTTATGAATTCAAAGCTATGCAATTATTGAATAATATTAGTATATGCATACCAATTGTAATGATTTCTTCTGTTCAGTGTTCATTTAAAAACGTATTGTAATTGATCGAGCTGCTTATTAGATATTTATTCTCTCAGCGTACTGGGAAACTGAGTTTCGGCAGTGAGACTCGAAATGAAGAAATTCGGAATTCGAGGTATATTGTAGCACGCTAATTTAATTTGAAATAGTCCAGAACTTACCCAAAACGACACCAGAACGCTCTGTTATCCGGATGGCAGCAGGTGTATAGCAGGTGTTTTGAATTCCAATATGGCTCCTAAGGCATATACATAGTATGTTTACTATTTCATGATGTGACTGCATAGCCTTGTAAAAGTCACTGATACTGTTTCACAACAATTTATTTCAGTATGAAGTTCTCGTTCCTCAAATAATCGAAGTTATTTAAAAACTACACCTTGTTAACAATGACTCCAACATTCGCCAGTAGATGACGTGTAGTTAATTAGATTCTAATACCGTGTAGAATAAGTTCACTCCCACAATCCTTAGATTATAAACCAAATATCCAAAGTCAAAAATGTCCATATTACGCGTCGCTTTGCTCTCTAAATCCTATTTTCAACATCCAGGGATAACCAGGTATCTATTGTACCCTTTTTCAACAATGAAAACCATCATCATACTCATTTTTTTGCCTTCAAATCAAATTTTTGAGGTTATCCAAGCTCGCATGTGATCTGTGGACACTCTAACCTCACTTTTTCGAAACATACATCACCTACACCTAAGATTTCATCATCCCGAACGTAGTAGATAAAAATTCCCAAAGTCTTATGTAATTCTAATAACAACAATTACAGAAATCCATGCGTACGAAACTGTTTTGAAAAAAAAGGCCAATTGTTGAACAAAATTAAGAGAGAATTTAATTCCTTCTTACGCAAAGAATCAAATATAAAATCCATACCAGAAGGTCCGTCTCGTAAAACTGTAGCTTTAGGATTCGGAGGACTTGGTATAGCTGCTACGTTCGCACTGAGATTACGAGGAAACACCGTGCTCTGTGAACATAACAGAACTATTGGTTCGATCAAAGTCACAGAAAGAGAACCAGCCTTTTCTTGGGCAAGATTCATCCAGTACTTATATCCTCATGTTTGGTACTTATTGTTAGCGCTAGCAGTAAGTTTATTCCTAGATGAATTCCCAGATCCATTTCGAACAGAAAAGAGATACCGAAAATCTTTTGGCTGTTTGAATTTTATTGAATAGCCAAAGAAGTAATCTGATCAGGCAAAGAATTAAATGTGAACATATTTCTCCTTAGAGCGCCTTCTTTGTTGCTATTCTGAATATCTGGATTCCTCAATGCATGGGCGGCGTGATAAATGTGGTTTCTAAAATAGCACGTGAAACTGGTGCATCCAAAGAGGCTGGGGCCAACAATGGAGCCCTTGTGGTATTTGAGAAATTGGCAGAACCCGCCTATCGTTTGGCACGCATGTATGTAGCCCAAGTATGTAGATATTGGCAAGACTTGGCTCAGCTTTTTGCTATGTTCATAATCTAGGTATACAGAAGAGAAATCTTCGATAAACTAGAAAGAAGGCCTAAATATCTTTGGCTAGTTGATTTCTGATTTATTCTCCACAGGCAATCTTCACCTTTGTTTATATCTATACACTTTCCGGTATCGGAGAAAGGATAGCAATGAAGTTACGCCAGGATCTCTTCAAATCTGTAATCATGCAAGACATGGCTTTCTTCGATCGTAATCGAACCGGAGAAATCGTTAACCGATTGACCGGTGATATACAGGATTTCAAGAGTGCTTTTAAATTATGTATCTCACAGGGACTGAGAAGTGTTACTCAAGTAGTAGGCTGCGTTATATCAATCACAATGATTTCGCCGCAGCTAACTGGCATCATGGTGATCTGTGTTCCGACCATTATATTAGTTGGTGCTTTCCTTGGCTCAAGCTTGAGAAAAATGTCTAGAGAGGCTCAGAACCAGACAGCTAAATCAGCCGCAGTTTCTGAGGAGGCTGTCAGCAATATTAGAACAGTAGATATCTGAATTGTCGATCCTGTTTGAATACTGACGCGATTTTTTGAAGAATTCAATTTTATAGGTCAGAGCATTCGCAGCTGAAGAAAGAGAAATAGAAATGTTTTCTGCAGAAGTGGATCTTGCAGCAAAAATGCATCAGCGTCTTGGCTTTGGTATCGGTCTGTTCCAAGCAGGAACGAATTTATTCCTTAATGGAATTGTCCTGGGGACTCTTTACTTCGGTGGGCATTTGCTGTCCATTGGTCAGCTCACACCTGGGGATTTAATGGCGTTTTTGATGGCAACTCAAACGATTCAGAGGTCGTTAACTCAGTTGTCTTTACTGTTCGGTAGTTATGTGAGAGGAATAAGTGCGGGCGGTAGAATATTTGAGGTAAATCTTGACGGGTTTGTCTTTTCCCCAACTCTGATTCAACCCTGTTTATTCTTTTCCATAGTTTCTTGATCTTCCTCCATCTCCATTGATGGTTGGAGGTGAAGTAATTACTGATAGATGCTTCAGAGGAAATATCACATTCGAAAATGTTACTTTTGAGTATCCAACCCGGCCGAATAAACCAGTTCTGAAAAATTTCAATCTTAAAATACCTGCTGGTAAAACTGTTGCCATAGTTGGATCGAGTGGGAATGGAAAAACCACGGTAGCTGCTTTGCTTGAAAGGTGAGAAGTACAGGAAAACTTGAACAAAAACTTGAGAAAAAGCTGAATCCCATTGTTTACAACAAAGTATCAAATAAATTCGTTATTATCAACAGATTGTACGATGTTGACCAAGGATCAATTAAGATTGATGGCACAGATATCAGAACTTTGAATTCAAGTTATCTCAGAGGCGGAGTATTGGGATACATAAATCAGGAGCCTATATTGTTTGCAACATCAATAATGGAAAATATCAGATACGGGATGCATGGAGCTACGGATAGCGAGGTGTTAAATATTTCACTTGCCTCTAATTAGCGCCACAAATCAATGAATAGTTTACATTTATATTATTTCAGGTGATCGAGGCTGCTCAAGAGGCAAACGCAGATGAATTCATCAGTAGTTTCCCCCATGGATACAATACCTTGGTTGGTGAAAGAGGCACGCAATTATCCGGTGGCCAGAAGCAGAGAGTTGCCATTGCCAGAGCCTTGCTTAAAAAACCATCAATTTTGATTCTGGACGAAGCTACGAGGCAATTACTCATAAAAATATCCTCAAAGAATGATCATGCTTTCACTGTTAGATGTAACTGGCTGTGAACGAATTTCCTTGTCCTTGTGATCAGCTGAAACTTTTATTAATTTCTTGACTAACTATTTACTCAAGCAGCATATACCGCTTTACGATCTTTAGTCGCGTTTCCTTATGGCTAGTGATAATCTTAAGGTTTACAACTAGCTGGAAAGTTCATATCTTTACACCGTTTATTAATGGTTTCTTTATACTATTTTGCAGCGCCTTGGATTATGAAAGCGAAAGGGTCGTACAACGGGCATTAGAGACGGCAGCTAAAGGGAGGACAGTTCTTATCATTGCTCACAGATTAAGCACGATACAAAATGCAGACATTATCGTAGTTCTGCGGAACGGTGTTATCGTCGAGGTAATAAAATGGGTATCCGCCTCTTTGGCTAAGCTCATTCCCGCAAAAACAAGCATTTGCTTTTAGATGATAAACATTTAACGCAAGGTAGATGAGTTTGCGTTAAATAAAGTCGTCATTGATGCAAATGTTCTCGAATAAATAAGTTATTATTGTTTTTCTTTTCTATTTTATCACGAAAGATGGGAAACCATGACGAACTAACGGCGAAAAAAGGAGCCTACTACAGTCTGGTGAGCCAGCAAGATAAAGAGAAAGAACAACGACAACACGGCTGATGGCAGTTTTAAGATATAGTTTGTTTATATGTATTCCTTCCTGGTGAAGGTGATAGTATAAAATATTATGTATAAAATGGGGATTTCTGTACAAATGACTTTAGAGATGGTTTCAGAATAGTGTACAGATAGTTGTCAATTTTATTTATTACGTAATTTTCAATAAACTTACGCTTGAACAAACTTTCCGTGTGTTTTTGCGTTTCAATTTACCTTGTGAAGAAGTATTTTCTTTAAGTAGGAGTCCAGGTCAGTCAGAGCCAAGAATAAGAGGTTTATATACTGGTAACACCTGAATAATCTTTAAAAAGATTGATAATATCAGTCAAAATCTCTTATCTCGTAGCATCCATCCCGAGGACACCTGAAACTGTAAAAAGCTTGTGTTATTGGGAAATTTTAGTGTTTGTTTGGTTCATGAATTGAAATTACATAACTTAACTAACTTTGAGTGCTTCTGTCTTCCGTATATCAAGTCGTGCATCGTATAATTTTATTCAGAATTTATCTTATCGTAAAAAGCATAATTTCAGAAGATTATATTAACAGGAAACTTGCGCAGTAATGAAACTCCTTTTTTCAAGTACTAGTAAACTTGGTACTCTATTTTATTGTAGTATCACGAATTAAAGATATAAAATACCGGATCTTCATGAGAGTCAAGTCAAGCAAAATAACTCTTGATTTAGAAATTGAATCATTCGCAGTTATTATCGCCAATTCGAGCTTTCGGTGGTCTAACATAAGTACATCCTGGGATTCAGAATGAAGTATTTCCCAGTATGAGCTACCGGTGGAATACGAGAAATGTATGAGGAGTATACTTACAACCAAATATTTCAACGGGGTCGATGCAATACTCATTGATTTCATCAAACATCAATCCGTCAGGGCAACTCCAGTCAATTTTAACTATATTGTTGAAGCCTTCTTCGACACACATGTAGAACTTATCACAGTGGTCCGGGTTTGGGAAAAATCCTGGTTCAAAGCACCCTGCAACTTTGGGTAAAGCGGGTACGATATCATCTGGCTCATCACACGAAAGAGTTGTGGGGTTGTACATCGTTGGGTCTGGGCATATCACCGTAGTCATGAGAATTTCATCATCATCATAAGAATTGCAGATATAATACTTCTGGGGATCGACGGTATCGCGGAATGTACCCTTTCCAGTGCAATTCTGGAGAGGACTAGCAGCATTTGAACATTCTGGAACATTCGAGGCATAATCGCAAACTCGCAGCTCCTCATTAAATCGGAGGCATGTTGGACACTTCCGGATTGTACTGTGCCAACGATCGTCCGAGGATCCAGCCGTACAGTGAGAGTAATGGGTGCAGCTGTTCGGCACTCTCTTGTACCCCAACGATGAACAGTGAACTGGAAGAGAGAATAATGTATCTCCGTCCGACCTTGCTTACCAATTGTTAAATTTTTATTTCGACTTTCGAATGCAATATACGGTTCGTGACGTATCAACTACTGTCAACTGAATGCTGGGTTGTTATAGGTATAAGAAGCATACCATGTATTGGCTGTTGAGTAATTGTGGATGAAATTGTTGTATCTGTATTGCAATGGGGAGTTGTAGATGTCGTTTCTGTTTCTGTTGAAGCAGTAGTAGACTCGAGAGTGACAGAGCTTGCAGAAGTACTTTGTGCTAATTCCGTAGTTGCTGCGGCTTTGGTTGATTCTGATGCAGCGGAGCTTCGGGTAGTCATTTGTGGTGATTCAGTCGTCGTTTCGGCCGTAATTGACTCTGGAGTTGTAGAGCTTGAAATGGTTGTCTTTGATAACTCGGTAGTTGATGCAATCGTGGTTGCTTCAGGAGAAGTATAGATTGAGGTAGTTGAGAATGTTGATTTTGTCGTTGATCCAGTCGTGGTTAATTCGGATGTCGTATGGCTTGAGATAGTGGAGTATTCTGATTCCGTCGTAGATTCCGATGTAGCAGGGCTTGGGGTAGTGGTGTGTGCTGATTTCGTTGTCGACCCGGCCGTCGTTGATTCCGAAGTCGTGGAGCTTGGGGTGGTAGTGTATTCTGATTCCGTCGTGGATTCCGATGTAGTATAACTTGGCGTGGTAGTATGAGCTGATTTCGTTGTCGATCCCGCCGTCGTTGATTCCGGAGTCGTGGAGCTTGGGGTAGTAGTGTATTCTGATTCCGTCGTGGATTCCGATGTAGTATAACTTGGCGTGGTAGTATGAGCTGATTTCGTTGTCGATCCCGCCGTCGTTGATTCCGAAGTCGTGGAGCTTGGGGTAGTAGTGTATTCTGATTCCGTCGTGGATTCCGATGTAGTATAACTTGGGGTAGTACTCGTAGTAGTGGATTTCGATGTAGTATAACTTGGCGTGGTAGTATGAGCTGATTTCGTTGTCGATCCCGCCGTCGTCGATTCCGAAGTCGTGGAGCTTGGGGTGGTAGTGTATTCTGATTCCGTCGTGGACTCCGATGTAGTATAACTTGGCGTGGTAGTATGAGCTGATTTCGTTGTCGATCCGGCCGTCGACGATTCCGAAGTCGTGGAGCTTGGGGTAGTAGTGTATTCTGATTCCGTCGTGGATTCCGATGTAGTATAACTTGGAGTAGTACTCGTAGTAGTGGATTTCGATGTAGTATAACTTGGAGTGGTAGTATGAGCTGATTTCGTTGTCGATCCCGCCGTCGTCGATTCCGAAGTCGTGGAGCTTGGGGTGGTAGTGTATTCTGATTCCGTCGTGGACTCCGATGTAGTATAACTTGGCGTGGTAGTATGAGCTGATTTCGTTGTCGATCCCGCCGTCGTTGATTCCGGAGTCGTGGAGCTTGGGGTAGTAGTGTATTCTGATTCCGTCGTGGATTCCGATGTAGTATAACTTGGCGTGGTAGTATGAGCTGATTTCGTTGTCGATCCCGCCGTCGTTGATTCCGAAGTCGTGGAGCTTGGGGTAGTAGTGTATTCTGATTCCGTCGTGGATTCCGATGTAGTATAACTTGGGGTAGTACTCGTAGTAGTGGATTTCGATGTAGTATAACTTGGCGTGGTAGTATGAGCTGATTTCGTTGTCGATCCGGCCGTCGACGATTCCGAAGTCGTGGAGCTTGGGGTAGTAGTGTATTCTGATTCCGTCGTGGACTCCGATGTAGTATAACTTGGCGTGGTAGTATGAGCTGATTTCGTTGTCGATCCCGCCGTCGTCGATTCCGAAGTCGTGGAGCTTGGGGTGGTAGTGTATTCTGATTCCGTCGTGGACTCCGATGTAGTATAACTTGGCGTGGTAGTATGAGCTGATTTCGTTGTCGATCCGGCCGTCGACGATTCCGAAGTCGTGGAGCTTGGGGTAGTAGTGTATTCTGATTCCGTCGTGGATTCCGATGTAGTATAACTTGGAGTAGTACTCGTAGTAGTGGATTTCGATGTAGTATAACTTGGAGTGGTAGTATGAGCTGATTTCGTTGTCGATCCCGCCGTCGTTGATTCCGGAGTCGTGGAGCTTGGGGTAGTAGTGTATTCTGATTCCGTCGTGGATTCCGATGTAGTATAACTTGGCGTGGTAGTATGAGCTGATTTCGTTGTCGATCCCGCCGTCGTTGATTCCGAAGTCGTGGAGCTTGGGGTAGTAGTGTATTCTGATTCCGTCGTGGATTCCGATGTAGCAGGGCTTGGGGTAGTGGTGTGTGCTGATTTCGTTGTCGACCCGGCCGTCGTTGATTCCGAAGTCGTGGAGCTTGGGGTAGTAGTGTATTCTGATTCCGTCGTGGATTCCGATGTAGTATAACTTGGGGTAGTACTCGTAGTAGTGGATTTCGATGTAGTATAACTTGGCGTGGTAGTATGAGCTGATTTCGTTGTCGATCCGGCCGTCGACGATTCCGAAGTCGTGGAGCTTGGGGTGGTAGTGTATTCTGATTCCGTCGTGGATTCCGATGTAGTATAACTTGGCGTGGTAGTATGAGCTGATTTCGTTGTCGATCCCGCCGTCGTCGATTCCGAAGTCGTGGAGCTTGGGGTGGTAGTGTATTCTGATTCCGTCGTGGACTCCGATGTAGTATAACTTGGCGTGGTAGTATGAGCTGATTTCGTTGTCGATCCGGCCGTCGACGATTCCGAAGTCGTGGAGCTTGGGGTGGTAGTGTATTCTGATTCCGTCGTGGATTCCGATGTAGTATAACTTGGGGTAGTACTCGTAGTAGTGGATTTCGATGTAGTATAACTTGGCGTGGTAGTATGAGCTGATTTCGTTGTCGATCCGGCCGTCGACGATTCCGAAGTCGTGGAGCTTGGGGTGGTAGTGTATTCTGATTCCGTCGTGGATTCCGATGTAGTATAACTTGGGGTAGTACTCGTAGTAGTGGATTCCGATGTAGTATAACTTGGCGTGGTAGTATGAGCTGATTTCGTTGTCGATCCCGCCGTCGTTGATTCCGAAGTCGTGGAGCTTGGGGTAGTAGTGTATTCTGATTCCGTCGTGGATTCCGATGTAGTATAACTTGGCGTGGTAGTATGAGCTGATTTCGTTGTCGATCCCGCCGTCGTTGATTCCGAAGTCGTGGAGCTTGGGGTGGTAGTGTATTCTGATTCCGTCGTGGACTCCGATGTAGTATAACTTGGCGTGGTAGTATGAGCTGATTTCGTTGTCGATCCCGCCGTCGTCGATTCCGAAGTCGTGGAGCTTGGGGTGGTAGTGTATTCTGATTCCGTCGTGGACTCCGATGTAGTATAACTTGGCGTGGTAGTATGAGCTGATTTCGTTGTCGATCCCGCCGTCGTCGATTCCGAAGTCGTGGAGCTTGGGGTGGTAGTGTATTCTGATTCCGTCGTGGACTCCGATGTAGTATAACTTGGCGTGGTAGTATGAGCTGATTTCGTTGTCGATCCCGCCGTCGTTGATTCCGAAGTCGTGGAGCTTGGGGTAGTAGTGTATTCTGATTCCGTCGTGGATTCCGATGTAGCAGGGCTTGGGGTAGTGGTGTGTGCTGATTTCGTTGTCGACCCGGCCGTCGTTGATTCCGAAGTCGTGGAGCTTGGGGTAGTAGTGTATTCTGATTCCGTCGTGGATTCCGATGTAGTATAACTTGGAGTAGTACTCGTAGTAGTGGATTTCGATGTAGTATAACTTGGAGTGGTAGTATGAGCTGATTTCGTTGTCGATCCCGCCGTCGTCGATTCCGAAGTCGTGGAGCTTGGGGTGGTAGTGTATTCTGATTCCGTCGTGGACTCCGATGTAGTATAACTTGGCGTGGTAGTATGAGCTGATTTCGTTGTCGATCCGGCCGTCGACGATTCCGAAGTCGTGGAGCTTGGGGTGGTAGTGTATTCTGATTCCGTCGTGGATTCCGATGTAGTATAACTTGGCGTGGTAGTATGAGCTGATTTCGTTGTCGATCCCGCCGTCGTTGATTCCGAAGTCGTGGAGCTTGGGGTAGTAGTGTATTCTGATTCCGTCGTGGATTCCGATGTAGCAGGGCTTGGGGTAGTGGTGTGTGCTGATTTCGTTGTCGACCCGGCCGTCGTTGATTCCGAAGTCGTGGAGCTTGGGGTAGTAGTGTATTCTGATTCCGTCGTGGATTCCGATGTAGTATAACTTGGGGTAGTACTCGTAGTAGTGGATTTCGATGTAGTATAACTTGGCGTGGTAGTATGAGCTGATTTCGTTGTCGATCCGGCCGTCGACGATTCCGAAGTCGTGGAGCTTGGGGTAGTAGTGTATTCTGATTCCGTCGTGGACTCCGATGTAGTATAACTTGGCGTGGTAGTATTAGCTGATTTCGTTGTCGATCCGGCCGTCGACGATTCCGAAGTCGTGGAGCTTGGGGTGGTAGTGTATTCTGATTCCGTCGTGGATTCCGATGTAGTATAACTTGGCGTGGTAGTATGAGCTGATTTCGTTGTCGATCCCGCCGTCGTTGATTCCGGAGTCGTGGAGCTTGGGGTAGTAGTGTATTCTGATTCCGTCGTGGATTCCGATGTAGCAGGGCTTGGGGTAGTGGTGTGTGCTGATTTCGTTGTCGACCCGGCCGTCGTTGATTCCGAAGTCGTGGAGCTTGGGGTAGTAGTGTATTCTGATTCCGTCGTGGACTCCGATGTAGTATAACTTGGCGTGGTAGTATTAGCTGATTTCGTTGTCGATCCGGCCGTCGACGATTCCGAAGTCGTGGAGCTTGGGGTGGTAGTGTATTCTGATTCCGTCGTGGACTCCGATGTAGTATAACTTGGCGTGGTAGTATGAGCTGATTTCGTTGTCGATCCCGCCGTCGTCGATTCCGAAGTCGTGGAGCTTGGGGTGGTAGTGTATTCTGATTCCGTCGTGGACTCCGATGTAGTATAACTTGGCGTGGTAGTATGAGCTGATTTCGTTGTCGATCCGGCCGTCGACGATTCCGAAGTCGTGGAGCTTGGGGTGGTAGTGTATTCTGATTCCGTCGTGGATTCCGATATAGTGTCGCTTGGGGTAGTTTGCGCATATTTTGTTGTTGTCACAGATGTTGTTGACTCCTGTGTATTGACATCCGGAGTAGTTATTTCTGCCGATACCGTCGTTTTATTCTCGTTCCGACAACTGCCATGCATCTTATCGCACGATTTCACAAATGAACACATTCTGTATTTCTCTTGATATATTGTTCCCGACGGGCATCGTATTACTTGTTGCAAAAATGCAGTACCGTTTGAGTTACACATGTAAAATAACGTGCATTCGCTTTCCACTGGAAATCGTCCTGCTTTCTCGCAATGGGGTAACTCTAATTCATCGCCGATCCCATTCCTGATTCGAACAGTTTGTTTTCTATAAGCAATAGCTATTTTTTGGCATTCTTGCAACTGTCGATTAAAATAGTAGCCGGTATGGCATCGCGCTAAAATTTTGTCTCCTCGCACGCATAGATAGTATTCATCAAGTTTTTCTGGATGTGGGTATAAACCGCTTGTTCCACACTTCTCCATATCCTTTCCAACGAACATACCTCCTCCTGGTATTGTCTCACATTTCTCGTATTCTTTGTTAAAATATTCAGTTATCCCACATGGATTCCTCTGTAAATTTATTTCCAACTATAATATATTCAAAGCTAGACATGAAACTGATCAGTTTGTTACGATCATGAGTTTATACGGAGCACTAAAATCAAATATATGAGAAATCAGCGAAAGTTCCCCATTAAAAAAAAAAAACAATTTTTTTAATTATATTTTTCACGATTGTTCTGCAATAATTTCACCCTTCATTCTCTATGAACAATTGTAACTTGTACTGCTTGCAGGGGACTTATGGAATTCTAAACGATTGCAAAGTAATAATGCTACTGCTTCAGTGACTTTGCTTCTTAGAGATCTTCGGTAATTGAAAAATTTTGGAGCTAATGGTGGTTAATCGTCAATAATAAAATCACGTCTCACCGATCTACTCGACGTAGTCGAAATAAATATAAAGATGAGAAGTAATACTTTGCCGGGCAGCGACATCTCGCCATTCTTCATGTTTCAACGATTTGAAAAAAACTGAGTCTCCAGCTTCGTTTTGACTGAGATTGTTAACAAACGCCACTTCTGTACACGCTCTTATTTTAAACAAATATTACTAAATTATCAAGAAACGGTGACTTAAATGCATTATCGTGTCTTGTACGTGCTCAAACTTCAGCACATGCTTCCCCCGCCAATTTTTTATCGTCTACTATAAATTCGAACGACTAACGATATCCCTGATATATATTTATGATAATAATGATCCAAAATCGGCGGTTAAACGATGGTTTAGCATTAAATGATTCGATTTTTTCTTATGTCAAATTCATCCCTCGAGTCAGCATCAATTTTCGATGTTTTCTAACAGGGTGCCTCATTGAAAATCTAATCCAAGTTCTTTCAAGTAATGCACATGGGGAACAAATTCCAATTTCATTCTGATATCGGAAAACGGTACATAATATTACTATCGATTTCACTCAGCATTTTCTCTTATTGAAGTTTGGACTGAGATGAGGTTTCTTTTTTTCTGAGTTCGGTATCTTCCCTATCTTGTTTCCTAGCACTTCGTCGAAGTATTATTCAGTTCGAATGCATGTTTATACAAATCACATTTTTTTTTAATAACATTTTTATTTATTCCTGTCCGGAGTCATCGAGTCATAATGTTTCAGGTTTGCCTTTATAATCAATTGAGAATAAGCAGCCCTGCAATATATTGCAATTGTGCTCTCGTTCGTATGAATTTCCTCTAAAACAAGATTTGCTTTTCAGTTCTTGGTCATGATCTAATGTCTGAAGAATTCTCCAATATCAGAAGACTCACAGCAACCTTCCCAGCTGCATTTTCTTCGTATTTCTTCGCGGCGTGTCATTTGGATTTTATAGGTCACCGCATACCCATATGCATGTATATGTACGAAGATAAACTCGATTCGTGCTGTTTGAGGAGTTGATAAAATTGCTTGACGCTATCGCCTCGAGTTGGACGAAAGAGAAAACAGTATACTTCAATATATATACCTATATTCGACGCCCAGTTTTCCCCGTAGTACCAGAAATATAAATTGTTATTTATTCACATATTTAATGAATGGATCATACATTTTTTATTTATTTATAAGAGTGGTGTATAAAAGAAATTTTGAAAAGCGATAATTTATAAATAAAATGATTTATTTAATCTCCATAAAAAATTAATCAGTTAATTACGTTTAAGTATTTACACCTTACATATTTACACCTCAATTACAAACATCTATTTCCTTTTCATTATAATAATCTACAGTTTTTTATATTCATACAAATTTCCCAACAACTATAATAATATCTTCTACTTATATAATATTTACCTATTTACGCGACGCACAGTTCGAGTTAGGATGAACTAAATTCCACGTATATCAATTATTTATAACCACAATTCATTCTTTCATCCATTCATTTATTCATGTATTAATTATCATCAACAACTGTAAATATTCTTTGCAAAAACAAATGCAATTTGTTGTTTTCAATCTATGTTTGATGTGCCTATGTATAAATAACGTCATCTGGCTGAAATGCTAATAGAAATTTCAAAAAAAAAAGTATTTCGAATGATATTCTATAAACAAGATTAGTCAGTTTAATATTAAGTTCATCAGACAATTCTTTTAACTCTCTATAATATTGATTGTTATCATTTACAATACAGAGGGCTGAGATCAGAGTGTTTAAAAAGAGAAAAAAAAATTCCACATAAGTATATGTATAGTATATAAAATCCGCAGTAATGTCCGAGATAATACCAGATCCAAACAAAAAAAAAAACCTCTCAATCTTATGTAACCTTCGCCTACAGAAAGTAACGATTAAAGTTTCTCTTAACTTAACTTAAATAATAATGAAGAAAAAATCTGAGAAACCTGTTTTTCTTTTTTTAATTTCTTTTAACAAAGTACTCAATAATCCCTGTAAGTTATCAAAGTTTAGAAGAAGAAGAAAAAAGAGAAATGGCAAAACCGTAAAAGGATCAGTTTTTCATCAGTCTATAAAAATTGACATTACCTAAGTTATTCATTATCTCTGTTATCTATAATTCCGTGTAAAAAGTACAACGCGAAGAACAATTTCTCATATTATTTAAGAATAACAGATAAATATATGGATAGATAGAGATTGTTCATAAAATTCTATTGATATTGAACGACTGTTAATCCCTGCAGCAGTTATAAGTATAAACATATAAAAAAACAACCATAAAACAAAAGGCAAAAAAGGTAATTTTTCTTTTCTCTAATCGATAAATTGATTAATTAAGTAACAAAAACACGCCGGATCCAACCCTCCATTGATCACCAATCATCTTGGGGTAATTTATAGGTAAAATTATCGCTTCTAATAACTGTGATTCCCGCCCCGTAATAAGGCATAACATAATGCGAACCGTCAGCGGGTCCTACAACTTGAGTAGCGATTAATATAACGTCAAAAAATTGACCAACAAATAGAAATCCCAGTGTGCTGAGTTTGAGCAAACCTAGTGCCGGATAACCTAGGTAAAATCTATCCGCTCCAAACATTCCGAGGAATATCGATAGCAGGAGAGATGTTTCAAAGGAGTAACCATTCCTGGAACAAAAAATATAGAAACACGAAAGGATATTGGGTATTATTTCAAAAGATTAATAGATTGATTGAAAGCTCTATACTCACGTCCATTTGCAGGGAATGTCTTTCTTGAATGTGTTGTTTCCAGTTTCTTCGCAAATCAAATCCGTGGCCGCGAGGCACAGGACTGAAACATCGAAATCCGAAAATGAAAAACGAGTCTAAAAGATCGCAGATTCAACGCAGATTAGATCGAGTTAAAAAATACAGTATATTGATTATCTTTATTTCGTTTTATTCTATTGTATCTTATATACCTACCTTTCGCTTTGTTTTCTTTGGTACATCCTTTGGGCTGTTGCGTTTTAGGATCAACAAAATCGTGATCTGGATGAGGGCAGATGTATTGGCCCAGTCTTAGGTTCTTGCACTCGATTTTGTACGCTTCATTATAATCGCATAGACCGATTAAAAGGATTAAAACAAGCCCACGATAGTTTAAAGTTTGGATATTCATGCTTTAACATTTAACTCATCTCTCAAGTTCTAAACACATAACCTAAAACGTCAGAAATAGATCAGAATTCTCAAAATACAATATCTGATTCATCTTAGTTTTATCATGTTCTGTTACACGGCGCTAAGAATCGGTCTACCATATAGCGCCATCTCTCATTGAGTTAATAAACTAGGTTTGCCGTCAAAGTACGGGCGGGAGTCAGTTTAAATTATGATCTAGACGGCTCTTATGATTTACAGAGACGATTGAAAGAATTAAAACACAGCCTCGGTTTTAGTATAATTTCTTTACGAAGCGGCACTTTTTTTCTAGACAGTTTACCGGACCGGAATATAATTATCTTATTGAACCCACACTGATATAACAATATGATAAATGGTGTTTTCCACTGTGAGAAACTATAGATATTAAATTGTGCGTCCAAATGTCATTTCGTTGAATTAACTTATAGCCGAAATTCGACCGATTCTTAGATTTAGTCCCACCCATACTAGTAGGTATTTATCGGTATCGATTTAATAATAAATCGTCCGTATACAAAAGCGTATAATATTTAAATCGGTAAAATAATTAGTAAATTATCAATTTATGAATCAAAAAGAAGAATTATTATCGTAAGATTTATTGTCATCACGTTCAAGTAATATTTCAATAGATATTGTGGTTCGATCTACCGCAACAACTCAAATCGAAGCAATTTCAATTTGAAAGAGGTAACCGCAAGATATAAGTAATTATCGTCACGCACGTATAAACTCATGTTAGTATAGGCATAGACAACCTTTTTCCTACACGCCAACTTCTGCTATAACCGACTAGAAAAACGAGCGTAATTTGAAATAAAAATGGGATAATTGCAGAAAGTGCAGGTATGCACTCGCCTTACCCAGAAAATATACATGATTGGCGCTCGATTAAAAACAGACCAGTTTCTTCTGCAGATGCTGCTTCTCGGCACCAGATCGGTCCGTTAGGTCTGTCGAGTAAAATGGGGAGTAAAAGTATCTTTAACATTGAACTTGACGATGCGAGGCTAGTGCGATCGCGGCTTTGATCCAAGGCGGTCGTTCCCGGCGCTCGATACCACTCACATATTATACATACACATACCGATATAACAGTGCGATAAAAAACGAGGTCGCGGTGTAAAAGACAGAACGCGACATGCAGTCTATAGACACATTGTTTCGCGCAGCGATTTTTGTCGGACTGGGATCTGTCGTCGCAACAATTATATATCTCACTCCGGTGCCAGGTAACAGTTTGCAAAATTTCCATAACTCATACTTAGTCATTTATATATTCATAGATTTTTTTTTTTTTGACAAGCGATGGAGAAATTAATCCAATGTTTGTGCATGGTTCAATTTTGGAGGATGTATTATTCGAGAAGAGTTTTGATCGAGTATTATTGCTGTATTAGTTGATGATTCGAGATCCGCGTTTAACAGAATGAGAAAAAGAAAGTACACACGCATGCGAGCATCGAGAGATTGGAACATTGCAGAAATTGAAAGTGCCATAAATATTCATCCGACAAAGTACAAATTCGTATAAAACGAGAGGATTCTGTTCGAATATTGTTCAGTGTATAAGAAAATCGCTGAAATATAATAGGACTTTCCGCATTATGTTTTGCACGTTAAAAGAATTTTCTCTTTCTCTACACGTACAGGCGGGAATTTTTTTCTCTGCATGTGTTACGAACTGCAAGCTGCAGAGGAGTTTGCGGTACGTCAAGTACTCAGCCCTGTGCAACGGGCATTCACCTCAAGTGTGTCGTCCTCGATTCATTATTATTATATTTAAAATAATTGCTATTATTATTGCTAATCGAAATTCTCGATCTGTGCATTGAATTTGTTTTGCGATAATGTCACTGTCTTACATTAGTCGAAGATGATCAGATATCGGTATAATATTCGGAAACGATGTCAGCTGCTAAATTAGGAATAATAATTAAGAACAAAAAAAATGATCAATATGACATGTGAATAAATAGCTACTGTAAATCAAGTTGAACAAATGTAAACGTGTGTAGAGTCCGGAGGTTTTATTTCAGGGGAGAAAGTTGTTTGATTAAATAATTTCGGGTACTTCTATTGAAAGAGATGCGTGAAGCTGCGGTACAGGTACTGTAACATTGGAGAATGGTCCAACGGGACTTGCTTTCGCAAACACTCTAGGCGGTCGTGTAGCTGGTGTGTTTGAACAGGGATTTGTGTATTGAGTTTGTGAACAAATGGGCAAGCATCTCGCGATGTGAAGGGAAAGTGAGATACGACTACGGCACCAAGAGCCGGCCAGGTCTCATTCGTTGTTAAAAAGGCAAAGGATAAGCTAATGAAACTAAGAAAGCGTTTAGGTTGCCGTTTCAAGGGAAGGTAGGGGCATTCAATGACTGCGTTGCCTACGGACAACTTTCACTCTTCGACCGTGCAAGACTGACCCATATTCGCAACTTGTCTTCGTTTAAGTTGAGTTAAGTTAAACCCATACTTTACCTCCTCCTGCAGGGAGCCTTCTTCGTTCTCTATCTGCACCCAAAGAAAGTCAGCTTCTACTGATCGGACCGAAATACAGGAGTTAGACTTTGACTCATAGTCCTTCGAACTCGTTCACGTATCATTCGCGAGTCGAACGTCACTGAAGACAGAAGCGGATCTTCTGTCTGCACGAATTTTGGCAGTGATTACAGCGTGGCTGATAGTGGTGCCTTATTTCCCCGAATTTACGATCGCTTTTATCGAAAGAGAATTATTCTACTTTACATTAATTTCCATCTCCTCTTTTTTTTATATCCAAATAGACGATTCGATCCAACTTTATTTTTTTTTTTTTTTAATATCCAACTTGTACAGACTCTTCGTAACAAAAAGCGTTCGATATTCAATCAACCTATGAAAGGATACTGCGTCAGGAATACAACTTCAAAATTTCGCTTACACAATCCTGCAGTTATTCAACTGTTATATAGCCAGACGGATCCAGCAGCCTGCGGCCCTTTTGGTCCAGACACTCATCCTTAATTAGAATATGAAACCAGAACCAGATTTCAATCCCTTCTATCACTTTGCATCTAGTTTCAATACCTTATCCTGAAAGAAGGATCTCACGTCTTCCAGTTTCTGTTTCATCTCACTTCACGATAAATTGAAAATATCGTAATTGGTTTAGAATTGTGACAGTGGCTCAGTGAAGTTGTATTCCCATTTGATCGCGAGAATTGTGTCGTCTCTGAGAGCGTTGTATGAAAGTGATAAATTTTTCAGGAATTCTAAGTAAATTAGAAACTACTTTATCAGGATATTCATATAATAGAAAGTCATAAGTGCTCTTGCACGTTGTCTTATAAGACAACGCCGCAGGTAGACAATGAATTTCTCTGGTAAATACCCCTCGACCTCGAGGTCATCTTTGTCTGCAACCTATGCACTTCGATGTACCATAGTCATGACGATGATCGCTGCTGTCGCAGCCATCCTACATTTGAGCCACTACAAACCCAGTAAGTGTTAATTATCTGTACCGACGAGAAAATCGACGGGACAAAACTGTGCGAAAAGATATTCGTCGCAGACTCACCACGAATCGAAGCTTTGGGAACAATATACTTTCTCCAGGGAAATTTATTACACATTATTGAACGAATTTTTCAATTTCAATTATCGACTGCAGTGATGAAAAGTTCCACTACCGAATTATGGATGTAATTATGCGACGTGCCGTTTATTGTTAACGCGAAGAAGAGGAGAACTAGTTGATTATAATGCGCCGTATAATTGCAACGAATGATTTTAGACCGTTTGAAATCGATTCGTGACACAAAGAAGGACACAATCGATGAGCTAATTCACAGATAACAGATAATGTCATTTATTTCTGCAGGATATATCGATTAAACTTTTGAGCGCAAAATGATCAATGATGTAGACTATTCACGGAATTTACATAAGTGTAATCGATTGGACCCGCGTCATGTAACAGACGTATTTTCTAACGATCATAAAATTATCCCATCCAACTAAAATCTGACATCAGAGATAGAGACGAAAGCTAATCAAGGTGTAAATTAATTCATTCGTTACAGAACAGACCTTCCTATCATGTGACAGACCGTGTCATCATCTCGACTGGCCGATGATTTGTCGCGTTAAACTTACATTGGAAGTTTATCAGTCCCTGAGCAAGTAAGTGTTGAAAATCGAGTGGATTGATAATGAGAATAGTGTTAAATATCGAATCGTTGAACTCGGGGTGTAAAAAGTTTCGTGATTTCAAGAGCAGAGTTAATTCTCGTTCAACGGTTCAATCTATTACCCGTTTTGAATCGACCTATTTCGACTCGTATTACAGCACAGTATATAATTTGTTGTTACGTGAAACACGCAATCTCACTTTCATGGTGATGCAATAACGCCTGAATTATTACGCAACGAATGAGCAACGCGGAAGTTAAGCGAGAGAGAAATAAAAAGAGGGAGAGTGCGATTTTGTGAACGTGAAAACCATTACCAGTCTCTTTTTTTTCGTTCTTTTCTCTTACTCAGGTCATGTGGCAACTGTCCAGCAAATGAAACCGCCTGTTTGGGTAAGTACTGCATATCAGTCGATGGTCAGAGAAGGGGTGTACTGGTTGCCAATCGTCAGATGCCTGGACCCACCATTCAGGTACTTTGAATTACCGCCGTACTTTTTTCGAGCTAAAAACTTTGAGATCATGTAACCGCGTTTGAGACTACATAAGGAGAAAATACTTGGTCATTTTTGGCACGTCACGCTTCGTACTATTACGTACTATGAAACGGTAACTCGCATCCGAGGAGAAGAAGAAGGAGAAAGTACCCATTAGCTTGACAGCAGAAGACAACGTGTCTAGTCTCGTCTACGCTTCCGGAATATTTCGTGAAAAATTTTAGTCTGCAAATCGCTAGAGTTTCTTCCCACGGTTTAAATTGCGCAAAATTATAATCTTCTTTACTTTTCGTCTAAAAAATGACCCTTGATTCCGCAAACAATGTCATAGGTGTGCGAGAACGACATCCTAGTAATAGACGTGGTGAATCGTTTACCGGGAAGAGCAGTTGCTGTACATTGGCGAGGGCAGTCACAAATCGAAACACCATGCATGGACGGTGCTCCTTTGGTTACACAGTGTCCGATACCAAGCTACACCATCTTTCAGTATAAATTTCGGGCTGCAGCCGCTGGTACTCATCTCTGGCACGCTCATGCAGGCGAGTTTTTTCACCTACCTGAAGAATACATCCTACAAGGATCGAATTTCCTTTTTCTATTCTGAAAACAGAGAATGTGAAATTTCATCTTTATCACAGGCGGTGATGTGGCAGACGGATTGGCCGGATCTTTGATAGTGCGTCAAGCGGATCTTCGAGAGCCTCATCGCTCTCTCTACGATGTTGATGATCCAAAACATGTGATTCTTATAAGCGAGTGGAAGCACTATTTCTCTACAGATGCCACTGCCAATCCTCTCCGCTCTAAAACTGCAGCTTTACTGATAAACGGCCGAGGACGTCAACCCGGTGGTCCCAGGATTCCGTTGTCCACTTTTACTGTGACACCAGGTCGACGCCATAGATTCAGAGTCGCTCATGCTGGCGGGGCTGGATCCTGCCCAGTTAATTTATCCGTCGAAGGACACTTCATACTTGTAATAGCTCTTGATGGACACGCGGTGAATCCTGAACAAGTGAAATCGGTCACTCTGGTCAAAGGTGAGTCTCCTGGTTCGCGACTTTCTATGTATTCGAGTATTTCTTTGTCTAGTTTCATCAGACTTTGGGAGAAGGCATGTATCCCAATTCTTGAGTGCGTTTTTATCAATTGAATGATTTTACAGGGGAGCGTCTCGACTTCATTTTGAAAGCCAACGAAGGGATACGATCGTATGGATTGATTGTGAAGACAGTAGATGGGTGTTCGTCGTCTTCGGTAACTGGTGCAGCAATTTTGCGTTACAAGGGTAGTCCGGATGTAGAGCCGTCCGTGATCCGGGATAGCATTACTACCGATGATATCGTAGGCAATCACCAGGACACGAAGGACGTTGCCTTGACGTCAAATTTATCGGAAAATTGCGACGACAGAAGTAAAATTTGCGTCACGGAGGTGCGGAGTAAGCGAAAGATGCCTAAAGCTCTTGAAAATGTGCCTGACGTCACGATATACCTTCCCATAAACTACAGAATAGAAAAAACAGAGTTCACAGGTAACTATCACCTTTTTTCGCGTTTATTTTCGCGAAAATTTCAGCAATCTTCCCAAGGAACTTCCGACTCATATTTCTTTCCTTTTTCAGACGGAGGAGAGATGCGAACACGCGTCTTGCACGTCGATAACGCGACGTTTACCTTCCCATCATCCCCCTTGCTGACTCAAGGAGAAGACGTACCCTCAGAAATCATTTGCTCCAGTTATGGAAACGACGGGATTACGCTCGCGGCTCGATGTCGTCGTGACGGCCTCGCCGAGGGTCAGGTCTGTGAGTGTGTCCATGTACGGCGTATTCCAGCTGGTGCCACGGTCGAGGTTATCCTTTTGGATCAGGGTAAGAATGGGAATTTCCAATATTATTTAGTGTCGAGTTTACTCCTTCCGACAAGCCTTGTAGATTGTAATATTTCGAAGACAGATAACGATACGAAAGAGGTGTCGTTCAGGCATTTGGCCAGAAAATAAAAACTTGTCCAGAATTTGAAATCGATTCGGTCAAAATGATTCAGTGATTCGAAGAACGGTAAGATCAGTAATTTTAATTTATGGCGTCGGTGCTGATTTTGCAAAAAGATGTTTATCCAAGTAAAAAGCTCGCAAATTAAAGGTCATCCCTAAAATTAGCTTTAAACGGTTCCTGTTACCACAAACTACAACAGGCGGTCGATTTCCGAGCACGTCATCGCGTCAGATATACTCTATATTACTCATAAGCCACTATATAGGCATGTATATTGTATATTGTGGGGCTGAGGGTTTGGAAGGGCTCGTGATGTTTCGTGAGGGCTCGTAGAATCCGTCCTATACCGGGTAGCCTTGGCTCACAGACCTTGAGCTACATCTCGCCCACGTGGAGGCTGTAAAAACACACTGTATTGATCCCCGCTTCGTCCCGAGTCATTTCGCGCAGAATAGCAAAACGGCAGAAAGCGTGGCTGGGGTGAACTTTATTCGCAAGCTTTCTCCCGGCCTCTACCCCAAAACCTGATACCACCGCAAGTTCCGCCTATAAATATCGCCGCCACACGTTTCCGAACATGTCTATAGATCTGTGGAAATAAAGTAGGAAATCTGGAAGGCTGCTATGACCAGGAATTTATTATCTAAGCCACCAAAACGTTATCAAAAAAAAAAACAAAAGAAAAAAAAACAACATTAAAATTTTGATTATTTTTTCTGATCCTCGTATACAGGAGGTCTCGACGACCTGGTGTACCATCTACACGGTTACAGCTTCTACGTAGTCGGGGCACGTCGTTTTGGGCGCAGTGTTTCTCTGGATGAAATAAAGGAGATGGATTCGCGCGGGTTTCTTCTTAACAGAAATTTTGATCATCCAGCTTTAAAAGACACGGTTACCGTGCCAAAACATGGGCTCGTTGCTCTGCGTTTTAAGGCTGACAATCCTGGTAAAAAAGAGCTCAATTTTGAACCGTAATTAGTCGAAGTAGCGCGAGAATATCTGTTACAGAATTTTTCTTATATTTCTTCAGGTTATTGGATGCTGCGAGATGAGCACGCGTCGCAATGGACCAGAGGACTGGACGTCGTACTGCAAGTTGGTGAACCTAGTAGCATGATACAAGCACCCGCTGACTTTCCGAAGTGCGGTTCCTTCGTAGGACCAGATTATTTCCTGATCTAGATTCCTTACCCCGACTAAATTGACTGATGTAAATAACTGTAAATAGTTTATAATAACCGTGAAATGTTCATAATTTTATACCTGCGTACTTAAGCATTTCGTATCCCTATAGGATTAGCCATTTGTTAAAATAAAGAATGTATTTTATAATTGACGAACAAAAAATCAATCTTCTTCATTCACCCCTGAAATCAAAGCCTGAAATCAAAGCGGTACCCAGATGGCTATGGGAAACAAGAACCTCCGAGGGTTCTTCTGTTCGCTCGTCAACGTCAGCCACAGAGTCTTAGAGTTCGGTCATAACTTCTGATGAATTTACACAGGCACATAAGTCTCCTCGGCGATAAACTTCACCAACTAATGTTCAACGTCGATAGTGATGTCCTGTGTCAGCGCCTTGCACACGCAGCTTGTGACTCTCTTGTCTGTGCCACAAGAGGTCCTTTTATTTCGTCACAAGGTCTTCAAGGAATACGTCAAAATCGCTGTGGGACCAGACTTCATTCACACATTGCCATCCTTCATAGTTCTCGCAGCGATGATAATCGTGCTCTGGCGGAGTCCTCCTGGAATGAAATGTGTGACTATGGTCATTAGCAAGGCGACCGTTTTTAGAACACTCCAGGTACAAAAAAAAAAACGCCGAGTCGAATGACACATGAATAAAAATTCAAATTATACGAAAGGTTTTAGCCAGCTGGATCGTCGTCAATGCTGTGCTCTGGCTGTGGCTGATATTCCAAAGAATTTTGTACTGCTTCGTTTGGTCCTATTGGAGTTACGTGAGTATATTCAAGATTCAGAACTATACGGATCGGTAACTCTTCTGTGCGTTGTATAAGTCAAATGAATTCGTGAGTGGGAAAAATGTGGAAAGAAGCAGAACACCGATTTTTTATTCATTTATTGAAAGGCTGATGATAAAATATCCCAAAAAAGTTTTCCTTCCATGGAGCAGGAGTCAGAGTATCGAGAAACAGTGGTTCCATGGTGGCAACGTGTCTGGTCTTCATATTATCCACCGCCTCTTCAGCCACCGCTATTTTCGGCCGGTTTCATCAGCTGGATACTCTCGATGATCGTCGCTATCGGAATACTGGGGTGTGCAACTTCTCCGAACAGGATGCGGAATATATTAGCTGAAGTAATACCAGCGTCTCAAGACCTTCTGAGGATTGTCCGACGCTATATGAGCTGGTCCACGAACAGGTGATGATCCAAATTTCACCCATTACTGTATTTTTCAAGACAATTTAATCGAGAATTGAAAAAAGTCAAGTCTCACGATTATTCCAGATTCAAAGAAGCAATGTCATACGATCGAGGCGTAACCCTCGATGAAAGTGAGATAAGTTCGATGTGCGATGATTGTAGGTCTGATATGTCAGCTGATGTAACGCATGTGGCTATAGGTCGTCGTGAAGTTCATCCAATTTCGTATGGCACGAATTGGACACCACGGCCAACGTTTTCCGGGTATAAAGAAACCCAGCGAAAATATCAAACGAAGTCAGTTCGCGGTCCAGTAACCGTGACCGGAGGGACTATCCGGCATGATAATGACCAAAAATTATCGCCTAGACAATCGAGGCATCATCGAGGCTGTCATACAGTTGTGCCAAGCAATTCAAGCGACAAGTCAAGCGGATGTTGAAGAGATGATGTGGGAATTGGGTCTTTGATCTTTCTATATATGTACCTATAACGTTATTCCGTATCGGAATTTCGGGATTGAAATTTTCCTTTGATGGAAGCAGCGTCTGGTTTTGTAGATAATTTATTTTTGAAATATACTCTAGTCTGAATATGACCCACTTCTAGTTACTCGCTGTATCAGACACAAACTCTGCTCTGTCACCTGACACCTGATGGACGATCTTTTCTCGCTAAATAAAAGAATATTTCAGCTTTCTCTGGTGCTTGCTGTTCTACGCGAGTTTGTGAAAGCTATGCCATGCCTTCTCGGTGGTTAAAGGAATTTTATGACCGATTATTTAGCGGCAAATCGCAATCTTAGTTCGCTGCTCATACCTGCATGTGTTTTTAACGACTTAACTAATAGCATTGATTGCAAATCTTCGTACGGTGTTATTTGCTAAGTGGAAACGTCGAGAAAATTATTGACCTACGTGATAATTATCCGTATGGAAAACAATTCTGCGTCGAGGTATTTCTCAGAGAATTTTCATGAAAAACTAAAGGCTCTCTGAACTAGTTAAGGATAATTGGTGCATTACATGCTGGCTTCTTAGCCAGAAGATCAGAAGCGAAAAACTCATCGAAAATGAAACGTGGTATAGTTTTGTGGGAGTTTACGAGGCTTCGAATTAGTTATACCATGGTTACAGTAATAATCAAACGGTTGAACGCGAACGTAAAGGATCAATCGATTTCTGACGTCAGCGAATCACGTGTCTGCGGTTTTATTTACAAGTTCACAAGGGTCATTCAAGGACGAAGAAAGGAAAGCCGAGAGAAGAGGGAATCTCGTTAGTAAACTGAGAAACGGGTTCGCAGGGTTCCATTTCACAAAATAATAACGACACGCTTCTAACGTTTCCACCCGCCGCGACCCTTTCTCCCGTTTTCCTCATTCTCTCGCCACCCTAAACCCAGCCGTTTTTGGTAGATCCCCGTGTTGCAAATCTTGACCAAACTGCGTCACCCTTAGTCTCCGATGTGATGTAGGGGTGTGTTTGAGGGTGAAAATATAAGGGCGCATGCGTCCGGGAATGACACTCCCGCAGGGTTGCGCGGTTCGTTTTACTCTACAACGGCGACCCTTGTGAGGTAGGTCGCTCAAGACTTACAACCCTTTCGTAACTTCGTAATAAATAAAAACGAAAATTTGAAAATAGCGAAGCGTGAGTTTTTCCAAAAATTGTGGCTCTATTTCCCCACACACGATATCCCGAAGGTCCTAGTTACCAAAGTGCCTAACAAAATTGTCGTATGACAATCAAGGTGTGTTTGTGTTTACTGGTTTATATTCTGTCGTGATACTTCGAATTTTCTAATCACCCTATTCATTCCCAAAAACGAAAGAGGAGGCAGCGAAACTCTGCTACGATTTTTGCGAATCGTTAAACCGCTTTAATGATTCGATGGAATCGTTTCTCTTCTCATACTACTGCGTCATTTATTAGTCAACAGAATCTTGTTGTAATGAATGAAGCGAAATAGAATCTCGAGAAGAGCTCAGGATTTCAAATGTCTCCACGATCGTCGATTACGAGCTCCCTTTCATTCGGGATTGAAGTGTTTTGACCCTGCATGGCTTCCCCCATGAGTTGATGTTTATGCCGGGGATCAGTTCGGGGATTGCGCAGAATCGGAATTATCCAAATCCGGTAAAAATGACGACCGTTGTAACGTTATTTACGCGGAAACTCGTTTCGCGTGGTTCGTTTGATCGGATAACTAGCGAGTACTATGTGTGACAAGTGTCACTGACCATCTACGAGTACAGATATAGGCGCAGAGTGTTAATTAATTTATTTTCATAGCTATGGGAGCCTCCACGTGGAAACTAAGCATGGCGTGCGCGTGTCTATTGATTTTAGGTTCAGCATCCCTTAGGCACAAACACTCTAGAATCTTCCCTTTCACGATACGCAGAATACAGCGGGCACGCGCGTGTGTCCGTTACATAGATCGTGCGTTAATGTATCTGCGCATACGTGTAAGTGAGAGCGGTTAGAAAATTTTGGAACTAAAAACAGAACGGCACGTGTATCGCGTAGAAAGAAACGCGTAGGCCATAAGGAGCGGGAGAACCTCATTAGCGTCTATGGTATATGCTGTGCGTAGAGTTGAACAAAGAGAGGAATCGACAACCGGTTTAGCGATAAATTGACATGTAACGCTTTTTCATCCAGTAGAGAAAGGTCGGATATTGAATAGCTTCAATGAGACTTGATTAGAGAATTTCTTCGGTAGATCAAACCAACCTGTCATAGATCATTTCTTCTTCATATCATTAAACGCAACTAGTTCTCCATCTGTGCTACATACGTTATGTAAATTAGTCGAGCCGGTACGTCTGGTACGTCATAGCAGCGATAAAACATACATTTCTTTCACGGCGCGATTTCATTCTTTATGAATTTCTTATGCATCTCATAATCGAGAGAAACGAAGCTGTTATAGTGTCAAGTAAACGAAAGCCCCTGTCATTTATGTATAAGTATAAGTTGTTAATGAATAAAAACCATCGTATCATACAGTGGTTTGGCAAAATTACTTCGACCTGGGGAATTCGTATTATGGCCTGACTCATGTCTCCTCAAATCTCGTTTGCGCAGAAACTCACAGACTGGTTCAGATTTGAAAACTTTAGAGAGACAATATCGCGGTTCAACTCTCCTTCTACGCAGACAATATTGGCTAATGCAAAGATCAATACGCGCTAAATGTCAAAGACGTTCGCCCGTCTGAGACTCGGAAATCTTTCGTCGTTTAGGACAAGTTGAGGAGTTGAGGACTATGATTCGTTATTGGTTTATCCACCGCTTTCACGAAACTATTCTCAGTTCAAAAATCCTGCGTAAAAGACTTCCGATATCTTTCAAAATTCTTCTCTCCCAAAGACAATAACGATTGACCCGTTTCAGCGGCATGTCGGAGAAAATGTATTACTGGGGCGAAGAACGGGAGCCGGCAGACTCGGAACAAACTTTCATCGAGTTCAAGGCAAAGCCATCATCAGCCGGAGAATCATCACGAGCAATTCCAAAGATGGTTGTATCGCCACCGCAAGGAGAGACTGCGGGGTCTGGTAGTCGCGGTGAGGATACGGAACGCGGTGGCTGGGACAATAAGTTGGACTTCTTGTTCTCTTGTATCAGTGTTTCCGTAGGACTTGGTAATGTGTGGAGATTCCCATACCTATGCTACAAAAACGGAGGCGGTAAGAATCTCCACAGATTTTTTTTTTCACCAGCTTAAAACCGGGCCGATCTATCATACTTTCATGGTTTTTCGTACTTAGGTGCTTTCCTCGTGACGTATGGAATCGCGATGATTTTTTGCGGGATTCCAATATTCTTCCAAGAAGTTGCCATCGGACAATATCTTGGCGCTGGTGGCATGACTCTCGTTGGTCAGCTGTGCCCTCTGCTTCAAGGTACCAAAGAGTAACCTGGGATTTTTGATTTCTGTAAATGGGAGATTTGGTTGATGATGAATTGTGCGTTTCAGGGGTCGGCTATGCGACGATGACGATCGTGTTCTTCCTCGACGTTTACTACTGCATAATAATCGCATGGACACTGTTTTACCTGATCGCGACGTTCGCGAATCTCCCCGGATTACCATGGAGCGGTTGCGGTAAGTGAAATATATCTGGATCGAAAAAAAGAGCGCCACTATCACTGACCGAGGATGTAAAAATTTAGGAAACTGGTGGAACACCGAGACCTGTTTCAGCGCCGAGCAAATCGAGGCAGCTAAATATCTGAACGCCACTTCGTCTCCGAATCAAAGTATACATCACACTACTCCGGTCGAAGAGTATTGGGAGTAAGTAAACGAATTATACATTACCTGCACCACGGTACCTTATGACGGGTAATTGATTGCAGAATGGTACCTCAAACGAGCAGTGAATATTAATGAAAAATAGTACCCCGTCACTTACTTCACCAAGTATTTCAGACTTTCGTTTCTAATTAATAAAGTTAATTAAACCCCTTGCCGTGACCCAATCAAATTTACGCGGATGGAAAAAGTTTGTAACTGACGTGATTAATTCCTTGTTTCAGTCGACGAGTTCTTGGAATAACCGGCGGGATTGAAGAGATCGGTGGAATGCAGTGGGAACTTTTGGGCTGTCTAGTACTAGGCTGGTTACTGGTATACCTAATCATCCGTCGAGGTCTTCACCAGAGTGGAAAAATCATCTGGTTCTCAGCGCTCTTTCCTTACGTTGTACTATTCATTTTACTAGGGAGAGCTGTCACCCTAGAAGGCGCTGACGAGGGATTACTTTACTACGTAACTCCCAGATGGGAAGAACTCCTGAAACCTGGTCCATGGATCGATGGTGCTACGCAGATATTTTTCGCCTACAGTATCGGGACTGGAGCTTTGCCTGCTTTAGGATCGTACAACAAGTTTCACCATAATTGCTACAAGTGAGTTTCGTTCTCTTCTTTGGCCCCAGAAATTCGGGATATGATAAATACGTGGCAATTATTCGAAGGGATGCTCTTATCACCTGCGTGGTGAATACTCTCACCTGTCTCCTGGCTGGCTGCGTGACTTTTTCCATCCTCGGACACATCGCCGTGGAACAAGGTACCGAAGTATCCGAAGTTGTCAAGAGCGGACCTGGCCTAGTGTTTCTGACGTATCCTGAAGTCGTCCTGAAGCTTCCAGGTGCCCCGATTTGGGCGATCATATTTTTCGTCATGCTGATCGTGAGAATCAATGATTTAGATACGATTTTATCCTCTTTTAACTTCATAAAAATGCTTTTTGGTCTTGATTAAAAATTTCCTTCTCACTATTTGACAGATTCTTGGCATCGACAGCGAGTTTTGTATCGTGGAATCATTTATTACTGGAGTTGTTGACAACTGGCCGGACACCCTACGTCCACATCGCAACAAGTTCACGGTTGCGATTTGCTTGCTAATGTTCCTCATGGGAGTTCCTATGGTCACGCATGTAAGTATGAAAATGATGAATATGCTTCTAAACTTTGCGTTAATTACTAAAAATAATGAATATCTGTTACAGGGCGGAGTCTACATCTTTCAGTTGATGGATTTCTACTCTGCAAGTGGAATGTCGATCCTGTGGGTTTGTTTCTTCCAGACAATAGCGATCTCTTGGATTTTCGGTACCCAGAAATTCTGTGATTGCGTTCATCAGATGATGGGTATTCGTCCAAATAAATTCTGGTACATTTGTTGGCTAGTTTTTGCTCCAGTTGTCATGGCGGTGAGTTCGGGAAAGCGTTTAAAGATGCATTTCGACTTTTTGACGATTCGATTTCTCAATTTCAGTTCATATTCGTCTTCCAATGTGTCCAATACGCTCCCTTGAAGTACGGAAACACCTACAAGTATCCTTGGTGGGCTGAGGTGGTTGGGTTCATCCTCAGTTTTTCATCAATGATTTGGATACCAGCCTACGCTATACATTACGTCGTGACATCACCAGGAACAATCAAGGAGGTGAGTGAAAAAAGCTTTTCTCATCGCTATGGGAGCATCAGAGATATTCGAATATTTATTTCTCGCTTGAATTGTCCTCAGAATATCCTGAAAGGACTGAAGCCGAACATCAAGTCAAGAGCAAAGTTGCCTAAGGGTGAAAAATCGGCCATAATTCCAATGTCAGAGAGCAGTGCTGGTCTGATTTCCAAAAACAACAGCTTTTTGAATCAGTAACGAAGCCTGAACCAGCCCGCAAGGGGTTTGCAAGAGTTTAGCGAAGTGTGAGGGACGTATGTATATACATATATATAAATGTTTATATATATTTATATAGATAGGGGTTTCGAGTTTTCCGTCTTGCGTGCAGGGACAAGGCAGTGATATGTAGTATTACTCGATTTTTAGCTTTATAGAAATTGCGCAAACACGATCTCGAATAATAAGTAACCAGTTAATAGACTTGATTGGTATTTATACATAAACGAGTTTCATAGTTTTAATAATATGGTGATTGCGAGAGGTTTGATTGACCAAAGGCAGTATAAGATTCGATTTTCTCGTCTGGCTAACGAGCAGGAAATGAAATAAAAAAAGAAAATATACTACGAGTATGCAATTTTAAAATCTAACGTTGTTGTTAATATGTAAAGTGATGTAAGATAGTTAAAAGTCGCACACTTTAGTAACGATCGCGTTTAGTTAGTGGATTCGTACATCTAATAAATAAAATAAAATGAAGAGGCTCACTGGGCTTTCTCTCTCTTAGACATTTCGTTGCAGTACGGATCCACCGTTTGTTGCTTGTATAAATATATATTATAGGAGATTAGATATAGTTCAGATGTCAATCTCAACGAATTAAACATATATTTAGTTCAAATTTAGTTACACAGTAATTGAAAAACTGATAAACGATTATCTCGTTTGTTCTTTAGCAACACTTTGCTGATTGTTAATGCTGAACTACTATATCGGCCATAAAAATTGATACAGGAGACTAAATGAATCAAAGGCAGGGAAAACTTATCATTTTTTTACGATAGTTTCTTTTATTCATTCGGTATGTTCTTCCTGTAAATGAATTATAAATAATATGTATGTTAATATAGCGTGGATTTATGCCACGGGACCTAAAATTTTCAAAAATTTCTATCGAATACAGTCAATGGATTATTTTTAGAGGAACTACTCCGAGCTGAATGTGTGTGGGACAAGTTCGATGCTCGTGAGTCGTCGTAACATCGGAAAATTTGGCAGTTTTCTTTATTTCTGAGTCGAATTACGCGTACCTTATCCGTAGGACAGGAATTTTATAACACAAAGAATTGTATCGACGGAATTAAGACCGCATTGGTTCCTATAGGACGTAGAAATGACATCCATGAATCGCGTGGTACGGACACGATCGGTTATTTGCGTCTGAGAATAATTTATACTTTCAGTTCGATGATAATGATGATGTGTAAAGTTCACCTTGCGAGAGGTTTCTCAAAGCATATCCGGTACCGCCTCTCTCGTTGTCGTCAATATACTGCCATATTAAATGACTGATTGGTTTTCGAAACAAATTTTTATCACCGTAAAGAAGAATAATAAAATATAAAGCTCAACGGGATATATATCATGCTGGACTTGAGGTATTTTTATTCGATGCAAAGCTATAAATCGTGTTCTTGATACGCGGCCATGTTTTATAGTTCGAACTCTAGTCATATATTGAATCTTCAATGTACAGTTCGTATGTATTTGAACGATAATAATATATATATAATATATAATATATATATATATATATATATACATATAAATATTATTGTACTCCTGATTACTATATTTTGTAGACATTAAAGGATGATACCTGATTTTGTCTCATTCTGTCACCTCGAACTTTGAATTCAAAAGATTTCTTTCAAAATTCTCATACCTGCAATCTTTACCCTAAGCTGCGCAAGTTTTCGTGAAATCCCACAGCTGGTTAGTATAAAATATCTTCAGCTGAAATATCATTCACTGTTTTAACAGCTAGTAGTACAGCGTGATGAAATCAATGATATCACGAGTGGTAAGTGGAATCGGTCTCTCACATACTAATAACGGAATCGTGAAGATAGAAAGTTTCGTAAAATTCGTATGGATTTCACCGAGGAAATATTGAACTCTTTGACGATTTATTGCTTTCAATTTCATAAAGATTTTTCACATTTCGCACAGTATTGAGTTCTAGGTAGTCGCTCAGTTTGTCCGAATGGCCTGCAGTAGGTGCCACTGGGATAAAAAATCGTTTCTCGACTTCATACTTCGTTGAATTGAATCTCGTATCAACGCTGCGATAATGTTATCGATCAATTTTGGAAAAGCTCGTATATATATCGGTCTGTAGAGAAATTCCTGCGAAAGGGGCTTCGGATGCTCCTCGCTGCCATTTTCAAAATCCCATAATATCGCAGGTGAGATAAAAGCTGCGGTATTTACTTAAGCCTTTCGAGATGTCTTTTCTCCTTTTCGCTCCTTTCCTTTTCGCTTCTTTTTCTTATCTCTAAATTTACTTAACTCCAAAAAATCCTGCGAGTAGACGGTGTGAAGTTGAAAAAAAGCCGGCTCTCACACACGAGTCGAAAAATTTCTGGCAATCTACCAAAGGGATCTCCACGAAGCGGTTTTATCTTCGAATTCTGATATTTTTCTTCCAAAAAATGCGCCTCGACGTAACTCAAAAGCCTTATATGCTTCTTGCAGGCATAACATTGTCTTCATTAAAAATATTCTATATAAAAATCGAAGAGCCAATTTATTTTTATGTAAAATTTGTAGAAAACCATTTTCATGTATTCATGCGAGCTCATGCCTCTACCTTTTTTTTATAAATTTCCATTCACCCTCAGCTGCCTAATTCATTGATCATATTACCGGATGAGCGAGGCCGTAGTACGTTGTTATAAATTTTACACCATTCAAAACCATTACCCATGCATCATGGGCCTAATCACTGTAGGATTTCCCGCGCAGCCGGTTATTCAACTGTGACAATGAGCAGGAATTTCCATTAATTATTCAACGAGCATTAAGCAGCACGGTGACATTTGCGGAGTGTCAATGGAAAGTCAAAATATCTGAGTCACTCGGTAAACAATCAACGAAATAATTCTCTATACGATTTAGTTCAGAACGGGATGAGAATCAATTATAAAAATTCAATTGTATAAAACGAAAAATCGTTTTTGGATAAATTTCATGTCCAAATAAAAGGCACCGACCCCACATTTGTGTAACATGAATTTCTCATGGGGGTTTAGAGCCCAAGAAAATTGGCGTCTAACTGCCCACCGACTCGTGTCTTTTAATCTAAATTTCATCAGTATTCGAGTTTATCTCCGTTGGAATTAGTCAGCCAAAAATAATAGTCCGATGTGTAACAACCACCGGATGCGAGTTTGATCTGAGTTCGATCCTTTCCTGAGCTATACACCAGGTATGAAAGAGCCGTAGTGAAATTTAGTAGGAAAAGGATAGCAAGGGATCCTGTAAGAGGGTGGTTACGGTGGAATGGAATAAGCGGGGAGGATATGCTTTGGCAATGTGACACGGAGGGGAACCTTGATGAATCCGTTGCCATGGTGACTTCTTCACGTTACAGGATTCTGTTTCCAATATAATATGTTCAAGGACACCGGTTTATAATACCCACGTTTATAATAATGTGCATATTGCATGTAATGTACATACATACATATACAATATACATATATGTATGTTATACGTTGTACGTATAGCTTTATATTGACTATTCATGCAAGTTGGGTAAACATGTTTTGTACTACGTGCATTGAATGGGCTCGATATATAATTATAGGATAACTGGCTATGAAGTTGAACAACTATAAGTGACGGTTATATGAGAGACCAGTTTTACCTTGATAACCTGGATTTGATATAGGCGTTGAGTGGGATAGGTTTGTATAGCGTCATCTGCCTCAGTGATCAATTATTGGTAATAGGTATGAGCTGATGATGTGCGTTGAAAAACTTTGACTCTTCGATCGAATTAATGGTAAAGAATCGTTGCTATTTCTTTTTTCACCAATTGATGAGATTTTTAATTAGGCTATTCCGGTTAGTCGAGTGCCATTCGAAAACATTGTTCCAGAACTGAGCTACCGAGTGTCATTAAATCCTTCGCGATTATAAGTGGCATTGTATTCATTGTTTCCATTTTTTTTTTTTTTTTTTTTTCTTTTTGGTAATCCAAACTCTGTAATATACAGTTTGGAGCAAGAGAGAGTCTCGTTAAAATTTAACAGAAGCAACTGCCTCGGTTTTTCACACTTCTGATTGAACGAACCCTCCTGACAAATTGTCAAAATTGGCGTATTGTATTGTTTGGTTTTTTTGAAAGCCGATCTCTGAGGGTCGTCCCTTTGAAATATCATCCAACAGGCGAGCTTGTGGCTTTAGTTGTTTTCTGTGAAAACAGGTTCCAAGGGAGACTAGTTAACCCCTGAACACTGGGGTCACTCTGAATAGGGTTCAGGAAACACTTCGTTGAACGGTCAACGTCAGATGCCGCTTAACGATCTTCTCCTGAATCTACCACCGACTTTGGCCACTTTGACTTACGTTCAAAGTTTCCCAGAGAGAACCGAGGAAAAAACGAGGAAAAAAATCTGTCCATAGATTAAAAATTTGGAACCATGATAATGACGAAGCGAACGGTCACGAATTCGCGATTAGACTGGGATAATGGTACGTCAGCGATACGCAATATGAAAATCCTTGGATGAATGTAGTTAAGCATCAACGCATAATGAGTGGTAGTCGGGTGAATGGTTCAACGAATCATGAGGGCGTAAAATTTCCGCTAATGAGAATTTAATAGAAGCGGTAGTAACTTTGGCGAGAAAGCAAATGAACTAAATAGCATGTAACAAGGCCGTGCTGAAGCATGAGCATGAGTCTCAATAGCGTCCACCGCAGGAGCAGCCTAAGGGTCGTGAAACTATGAGACGAGGGAAATCTACGCGAAGTATATTTGCTGAGGTATGATGCTATTGTTATCGTATACCAAGGATTTCCAAGTCGTACAAACCGTTGATTAATTTTCATTCTGTTTAGCGATTTGACGTGAGATTTGTGGATATCTGAATCTCTAAGAGATTGACCCCGATGGTTGTTATCTCTCAAGGATCCATCTATCTTTTTATACATCCAATTAATGATTAGGGACTGGATAGTACATACAAGAGGCAATTGAGGTTGAAGATTCAATTGAAGACGTCAGTCGTAATTACGGTGCCTTCCAGCTGTTCGCGGGGTTGATATTCATCATTTAGTATTTTTTCATTATTCCAAAGGCCTCGCGGACGTGGGTAATTATAGATAATTACTAGCATCAAATAATTGTTGGATTTTTATCGTAGGAGTAAGATATAAGCGATGGATGTAATCTCGTTTTAATTAATTAGTGAAAAGAATTCTGTCGCAATTTGTTAGAATGATAAACTACTTCGTTATAAAGGTGAGTCGTGATCGTCTGATAATTAGAACAAAATTATGTCTAGCTTTTTTTGTTCTTGTTCAATGTAATGTGTGTAATTATCGCATGTTTTATCACGCAAAAAAAAAAAAAAAAAAAGGAAAGAGAAAACCTATTAGCTTTGCAGAACTAGCCACGCTTCGAATTAATAATAATCGTGCAGAAATTACCACCGGCGAAATAAAACCACTTTTAGTCGTATAAAGAACTTTTGCGAATCAAACTACTCTTCTCGCGTTTGCTCAGGGCTGAAAATAATAAAAACTGGGGACATTGGTATCGTAGAAATTCTCACGATTATCTTTACAACCCGTAGATATCTACTTGGTATCGGTTAACCGAGATGAACCATATTTTGACAACGACTTCTTACTCGACGGAGTTTAATCGGTACTTCCAACTTCTTGAGGGACGCCTTGACTCGAGAGTATACTTCTTCCTTGAAGCAGTCGGCTTTTGTGTCCAACCAGAATTCTACTCCCTCTCGACATCCAGATCTAAAAACTTCTGTACCACCAGCGGTTTTTGGATATAACGAGATCGGGGGTAATAATTGACATTAACATTAACTTTTGGATTCAATTCTCGAACTTCAGCCTATCGTCAAAAGCAGAAGAAAGAGCTTCTATAATCCGCTTTCACCGAAGATGCAAATCAGTATCTTCAAGATCCTTAGAAAAGGAAATTCCGGTGCGAAGGTATCGAGCCACACTTTGCTGCAGGCTCCGATTAGCAAGCAGCAAATTTACATTGCAATTGTAATGTATGAATTCCGCACGAAGTGGGTAGGTACCGGGTCTATATCTTGTCCAAGAATTGCATAACAATTAAATTCAAAGTATCGATCACAAGAGCCCTTAGTCTCTGACAGGCGTTAAGAAAATGCAGATCCATGTAGATGAGGCAATAAAGATTATACGGCACTTAGACCCGGAGATACTCGCTTCCGGCTACGTCTCCGCGGTGCTTCTGACCATTCGGGGTCTTTTCCCGAAGGGAAACCAGGTAGCCCAGTTTCCGTCTGCGTTAAGTCTTACTTCTTCTAAAGTCCTTACTGTTTTTTTTTTTCTTTTTTCTTTTTTTTTTTTTTTGATACCGTCTTATGTCCGGGCTTAACGTTTCCCTAGGTCCTTTTATACATTAATTAGAGTACTTTATCAAGGGGAGACTGAGGAGGGACGCAGCTTCTAGGGCTGTAGAAGACTAAAGCTAAAAGAAAACTGCCCCAACTTCGACCCAGCGTGACTCACGCCTTTCTACGCGTCTCAGGGGAAGTTCGCAGTTGAAGGACACGACCCTTATATTACGAAGATAGTACGTGGTCTGTGGATTTGTATAATTTATTCGCTGATGAAGGGGTAGATTTTTTTCTGTCTATTTATTATTAGCTAGCTTTAAGGGAGGGCAGGAGTTCTGAAAAGTATAATAAGATACATGAATAGATATCGTGGTGTAAGGTGAGACTGATTGATTGTTAAATTACAGTTCTGAGATAGTTGAAATGGGTGAGTTGATTCGGTAATGAAATCATGGGGTCTGAATCGCGACGGGTTTAATATTCCTCTCGTTTGTCGGGGAGGCAAGAGTGACGATGAATATGCTTTGCACGTAACTTGTCGAAGGCGTAAAATAAGGGAGAATAATATGAAGACAAAAACGGGGAGGAATAAGGTAAATAATAACGTAATTGAAGAGCGGAGGATCGTCAGGTGCATCCAACGAGGGATGAAAATCTTTGAAAAAATGTTGGGAATGCAGATTGATGTTTTTATAAATATAAAGCTGACTATAAACCACCCCTAGGACGACGCTTATACTTCGAATCGTAATTTGCCTCTAGCTTCCATGACACACGTATTGAAAAGCTTGAATATTTCTTTCCACTTTATTCCAAGTCATAACCCGGAGGCAGGGTAGAAATAACCGTGAAAGTCGTATAGAGGTTCGCAGATTCTTTTTGTCAATCGTTGAATATGGGTAAATCTATAAAAGAGAAAGGAAAAGCGTCTCGTACTTCTGAGTTGAAATACGACGGAAAATTTCGATAGGATTAAAACCAGAGGTAAAATTGTTGAGGCATATAACTGACAGGTTGATCAGTTGCACGCTTCTACAAAACTGGAGGCTAGTAGTTGGTCTAGATGTTATCCAGACCCCGTGGTCCCGGGTCATGGCTGGCCAGTCACATATATTTCCACTTCGTAAATTCTGGTTTGCCATGCTGCACGGCCACGGATATAGAGTATACACTAGGAAATATTGGGTGCTTCCGCAAGTTGATTAAAGACCGTGTTCTCCGTGTACTTCTTTCTCGAAGTTATATCGTTTTGGCCGGTTAGAAAAACACCCGATCCGTACAGATTTACGATTCGAACTTATAAATCGGCGAGAGTAATCGTTGCGGTATTAAACACTAGCTCAAACCCCATAAATAGATAAATAAATAAATAAATAAATAAATAAATAAAACGAAGTAGAAACTTTCGCTCAGATTTAGCGGGACTCAATTTTAATGTCGAGAAGATAAAGTGAGGCAAAAAAGCGTTTCAGCCCCCAAGGTTTTTCAGATGATTCCTAATCTCGGGCTGGTTTCGTTATATCAAAACGATTGTCCAGGATTTTTTGGTGATTCGAGATTAACGCGTTGTCTCCGCAGTAACGTTTCGTACGACGTTTTCATATATTCTGACGTGGCTTTTATGTTCGTTGATCACGCGTCATACAGAAACGTAGCGATGGTACGAGGGTGAAAAATTTTCAGGAATAAAATTGCTCGATAGTGATAATGATAACGGGAGAAGAGATCACACGGAATAAAGTAACGGTGTTAAAAATATGGGAAAATTTACGGCGAGTAACGAACGAAAATCTTTTAATTATTCAGCTAAACGTCATGATGAAGACTTTACATGAACGGTATACGAAATACACCCCTTTGAAGAACGATCGTTCCTAATTATGACAAACGCTCATTGGACCGGAAGCTTAGTAAATCTTTTGAATGCACGTATGTATGTACTACGTATGTTCAAATATCATTGTATGTATGGAGGGTTAATTTAGCAGATATTATACTTACGTAAAGCAAAGGACTGCTATTCATCCCTTATAGGTATATATATTTGTGAAGGCTACGACGCACTTTGAACTTGAGACCCGAAAGTTGTAATCTTGGGAGTTTGGTAAGGTTTGAGATTTCGTTGCCAGAATTGAAGCCAACCATAACTTTCGGAAATAATCCCGTCCAAGAACCTTCCAAAGAATATTTTTTCCACAGGAATAAGAGCGGCCTTATTCAGGTCAGGGAACATCTGTTCAACGAACCAAATCCAGAGTAACTTTGTGCTCGGACGAAAGAGTCCTTACCTCTTCAAAGATCGATTCAATTTCACTTTATGCTGTATGGTATATCGGCTTGAATATTGCCTTCGATGTCATGGTTTTGTTTACCATGGACTGATAAGGGTTGATCGTAAATTCTGACGGTGACTTTCGATCACTTTCTCTCTAACTGCATCTTAATGGAGAAAGAAATCTTACGTCCAACTTTTATGTACCATGAGTGATTTCTTTGAAAGAAATTTGTGAAGTTGCCCCGCTTCAGAAGGAAATTTATATCATGTCAGAACTTCGACTTTGGATCTCTAAAAATTCTAAAATCAGTTTATGTGAGAATTAGGGGCTCGGAGTATCTCGCCAAAAATGTTCACGCGTTAAGAGAACTTTATGACTCGTTGGATGTCGACTGTAACAAAATTCGCCCCATATCGTTGAAAGTAAAATAGGTGAAATGGGGATGTGGTGTTTATTCGCCTTTCTTGTGGTCTTAGAACGTGTAACGTTGGGCTTACCACCCCTGTGGGATTATACAGGCAGCCATTCCCGAGTTTTATGGTAACCGTCAACCAATCATACTTTTCCGATCAATGTGTGTGTGTGTGTGTGTGTGTAGTATCTATCAAACGCTCGTTTCCATCGAACATTTCGAATCATTTATATACGAAACGAAGTTCAGAGTTCAACAAATGTACGAGCTGTATTGTATTTCGCAAGGTAATTCAGGTACACGTCGATTTGAACCATCATTCAAATTTTTTGGAACCGATAACATAAAATGTATGACTGTACACGATTGGATACACGTAAGTGCGAAATGAAAATTGATTGAGCACAGAATTTTCGCAGGGATGAAAATACCCTGAGAATATAATATCTTATGCATTTATATACACCCATTTCCTTCTGATCCCTCGACGTAGTCTGCTGGCCTGAATAAGCGAATAGGTAAAAAAGCGAGCCCTTATGAAGCGAATAAAGCCAGCAGCAAAAAAAGCCTTAGGGTTGAACGAAGGGGTAGGGTTATAGAACCACTCTGATTTAACAAACCTGTAAATTTTTTCCCTCCTTCTACTAGAATTTAAAGTGGCGTGACTTCGCCTAAGCGTTTGTAGTCAACCTCGCTCCAACTCTCTGCTTTCGAGCCCTCCAATTTCTGGGGCAGAATCTAAGCCCGGGCAGCTTACCCCTACCTCGGGTAAATCCAATAGCGTCATGTAATAAAAAAATGAAGAGTAAAAAAAAAAGTAGGAAAAAATAAAAAGAATATGTATTCAACGATTTAACACAGGTGTAGAAAATCTGAACATCCTCACGGCTTGTACCATTGAAATTTCAATTATTTTCAACAAATACCCAGATATCCAGGGGGCAGGAACAATTGGAAGCTTCCACGGGTGTTTCGTAGTTTCATAAAGGCAGCCGGTTTCATGGAAAGTTCCCGTATTTATTGTATTTATATTTCATAGACTAGCGTACTTAGACCGTCTGAATAGCGTTGTGAAGTCGATGCAGGGTGTCGTTTTCAAAGTAAAAACTCCGAGACGTATAAATAATGCAGGAACGGCGTCTCGCGTGCTCGACAACGTGACCTCCGACTATTTTCTAGTTCTAACGAACCGAAGAGCGAGAAAAATCTTTTCCATTCGGGAGCTGGGTGCGGGCTAGGAATAAGGATATCAACAGTTTACGTGGCAGATGCTTTTCTAACTTTTCTTTTCACGCTGTGAGTTAAGTCACTGATTTGAAAAGGAAATGTTGGAATTTTTCGCAAACTCACTCGCTGGATCCACTTTCCCAAATCTCTTCTATTACACAAAGGAATACATGCCTACTCTCAGAGAAGCAATTACCGTTTCAGCGAAAACGGTTCGTTCCACGTGGAAAATTGCCGAGATATTCGAACGTGAGGCGGTATAACGGAGAGGAGGCCTGAGAGAAGAACTGAACTGAATGGGATTGGAACGACCCATTCTCAAGTTCAGACTGGTCTCCAATCGCAAGCTTAACCCTCGATCTTTTGAGACTTAGAAATATCCCGAAACTGAGTAGGCAAGGATATACTTGATTTCATCCAATGTCAACTCCTCGTCTGCCTACTACGATACAAACTTCAAAAGCATATATGAAATCGAGGGATCCAACTCGTCAGAAAATTCTACATGAATATACCGACGGAATTTTGAAAAGGTAAAAAGTACTATTGCCGTTTGAAGCAGTGGAGAATAAAAAGATGGGCGGAAGAAGCCGCGGCTGACATTCTACTACGTAGCTGCAAGAACGATGGGAGTAAGGAATATCCATATTGCACAAAAGATAGGCCACGATATCCGTCCACATTACTTCATCCGGATTAGAAAAATTGGTCAGAATATTTTCCTCCAAATATCAAATATCGGATATTTAATTCTCTCAAAAAACTCATTTTTTTTTCTGTGATACTTGGCGAGGGCGAAAAAAGAATACGATGAACGAAAGCAGATGTAAACGCATATAGAGGTGAGGCAAAGGTATTTCGCAGGAGAAGATACGTGGAGGTAGTTTAATTTCCCTACTATTTCCTGCTCGAGTAAAACTGTACCCAAAGTGCAGCATGACTCGATCGTAAATGAAGTTTTGATAACTATAATCGTAGTGAATTTATGAGTCTCTCAGGTGTCTGAGTGGCCAAAGTTGTTACGAAACTTGGCTTTAAAAACTGCCACCTTTTTGTACGCGGTCGAGCCGGGAGATTCACGGGTTTATTACTTATTAAAAACATTTTTAAGCTAAAAAATAATTGATGAGTTCAGATATAGTTCCTTTCAGAGCTACAAATGAGCTAAGATCTCAAACAGTTACCCCTTCTGCCATTGGTTCAAAATTTGTACGATATTTGTAATAAAAGCTCAAAGCGCGTCTCGAGAACTAGTGACCGAAGAAATTTGATTGAAATCTCACGAACGATTGTCGAGACTCTTTTCATCCCCTTCGAAAATCTGCGAGTAATTCGAAATATCTCGGTCGATTCCCTCAGGGAGTTATTCGACGTTAACTTCTCTAAGTATCCCGCTTTAGTGAGAATCGAAATCGAAAGCTTTATATCAAAACCGAGTAACACAATTTGATACATCTCGTTCCATACGTTGCGATTCAAGCTGCAGCCGTACCGCGAGCACATACTATCTGTATCTTGAACTCCTTGCCTCTGGCTGCCCGGGTCTGGAAACTCCTCGAAAGACGCAGCGAGAAATATAGTAAAAGCAAGTGAATCCTTAATGGGCCATCGCGGTGGATTCCCTCGCGGTTCTAGGGATCTGGAATACTCAGCTGGGGGTTCATCTCTTACCGAAAAGAATAGACCCGTTGATTATGGCTCGGGAGTCTTAAGGCACTACAAGAATACTCCCCTTGCACAGGATGTGCACAAGGCTACGGTAAGGAATGGATACGTAAATAGGGCTTGGAAAGGGGAGAAGTGGAAAGAGGAGGAAGCTTTAGGTTGAGGCTTGTGAGAACAGGGGGGTGGTTTCAGTATTGACCCAGTTGGCGGCGCAAACTACGTACGGAAGCTTGCAGGCAGGTAGGTAGGTAGGGGTTGGAGGGATCGGGCTGAGAGGGAAGAACAAGCGCTGGCGCACAGCGTCCTGACCCCATCATCGTCGGCGACGGCGCGCGTCGCCCTGTCATAGACGTGAGAGGACTCCTCAGGAGCACGAGGTCGTAGGTCGTAGTAAGTCGGTCCTGCACCTTGGCTCGTCGACCAGTATAGTATCTCGCTTTCACGCTGCGCGATGTTCGACGTTTTCCACGCGCTCGAGTGATTAATACGCGAGAAAAGGTGAGTGAGAATATTTATTTTCACTATTTAAAAAAAACGTTGGTGTTAAATTTAAAACTTCGCTTCGAGATTCCAAGTCGATTTTATTTATCTCTTCGATTTTACCTGCCATTAAAAAAAAACTTCTTCCTTTTCCTTTTCCTTTTCCTTTTCCTTTTATTACCCTCCAACGACGGTTGAGGGATTTGTGCAGGTGCCGTGAGACGCGTAACAAGTGGCTTCGTCATTTTTACCCTCAAAGCGACAGGTGGACTATAATTTTTCAACCCCTAGCTGAGGTACTTTTCATTTTTCTTTCTCATAGATTCGTTCTAGTTGTGGAATTATTTCATTTCGTTTGTGGAAAACTTTCTCACCAGGTTTCACTAAGTTCTGTATTTATATAGATAGTAATGGTTGAGCTCGTCCAATTCCACTTTGATTAGTTTTTCTTTTAATTTCACCTAACTTTAGCAGCGCTGTATTCAACTTGGCAGAAACTTAATAAAATTAAAACCCAAGTAACAAAGTCATGCAACATTACCTTACCCATCGATCTAGGGATTCGTATAAGAGGATTAACTCCAAAGAACATGAATTAATCATTGCCTAGAGGTAAATTAATTTTCCTGAAAATTATCCCGCTGAGGCTGACTAATTTACGCCTTATATAATTCGGGAATCGTAACCCGAAACGAGATATTCTCCATATCCGCTAATTCCCATGAATTTCGTCGCACCCTTTGTTCTCATTTCCGAATTATCGTTCGACCCGGTCCCCACATTTTCCTACGTGATAAAATCTTCCCTCTGTATTAAAAAATCCGGTGTAACTTTGTTCGCAATAAAATATGTTCAATATAATGCAGTCTATCGATCACGAGAGCTTGCAATAACATTTTCTTATTTTTCCGTGAAAACCGTCGCTTCAGAGAAAGTTAGAGCTTTCGATCCATCAGTGACTGCAACGGCAGGCACGATTCCGTTTCTCAATTAGATTGCCGGACTGTCCCAAGAACTCTTGATACATCAGTTACTCAAGCAATTCAAAAGTTCATCCCCGGTTTGTTTCCCGGAGTTTTCTTGTTTGTAAACTCGATAAAACGACTTCATACGGTTATTTATTTAGACAAGAGAAAATAGAGAAGAAATATAGAATCTCATTCTCTCTCTTTTTTCCGTCCATAAATTTTATTAAAAATTTTTTTCCACCTTATAAACTATTAGACTTTCAAATGCGAGCACTGAATTTGCCGACATGCAAACTCCTACGCGCAGCTGCACGTCCTATGTATTACGTTTTCGTAGAAACTGGCCAAAACTCGATATCAGAAAGTTGCAATTAACTTCTGACCTTTCTCGCGTTTGTAATATCAAACAGTATCTAAGAAGGTAGGAAAGTAGTTGTTCAAGTCTAAACTTACAGTCGAATAAATTCTCTCTGATTAATGCCCGCGTAGGTTTTACCCCACTATATACAGTCCTTCTAATTTCTTGTCGCTTAGATATACAGCTATATCACCGCGGAGTTTAACCCTCGTTATAGTTTACGACTCTTCGTGCCAATTTTCGGCCCCGTAATTGACCATTAGACAATTATCACTGCGTGCCGGATGTTCGAATTGGAATCGTAAGATCATTCATAATTAATGGGAAGGCGTCTCTTGACGCCATTGTATACGAAATAACGGCGTGGGTCGATATCACCTACAATATCCGTATTTCAGCCCACGAACCAACCACCTCGAATACACAGGGTGCCTGATACAAATACGTAACTATAACTAAATCCAGAAGGACAAAAGTGATTATACTCGGTTACAAATTGAACGGATTTCATCTGAAATTTTATATCGAAGATTAAGGTAGTTCCCTGAAGGATCGGATCGGATATTCAAGTTCCAACACCTTTCATAGCCCAGTTATAACTTATCGGAAAATTAGTTCACCGTCAGAACCAGATTCCACATGTTAAACTATTTCATCAGACAGATTTGATCGGAAACTTTGTGTGTGTGAAAGGTAATCGCCTTTCGTCGTCGCATTCCTTTACCCTACTTGAATGACTCGTATTTCAAGCAGGAATTCAATGATGATTAACCCTTGGATTCCTTTGACGATCAATTCGGCGTGTGGGAGTAGGAATCCCTCGATTTAACCGAACTTAAAGTGTAGATTAAAAGCCTGTACTGTTTTTATATGAATTCTGGAAACACCGAAGCGCCGGAGAGCTTTATAAACTTTGACCATCAAGCTTGTAGCAATGTGTACATTATTGGCACTCTGCACATGTCTGCGCAATTTTACGTGAAAATTAACCGGCTTAATTAAAACTTAAGAGTGCAGCTACGTTGACCACGTCGAAATGAGTTTTACGGTGCTTATGCGGTCGCGAAACGCGTCGTTGACCTATGCGAATATTAAATTTACTCCGAAACTGTATGATTGTTTCATCCACTCGGTCTGGGGGTCTCAGTCCGACCCCATCACGAATCAATCATTCAGGAATTGGTTTTTAGTTTCATGTTCTAAAACTTGAGAATTTACCAAAAGTACAACTAAGAGAATGTCAAATGATGATCAGATCGACTCCACACGCAGCTGAACTCGCTTTAATGATTTATCGGTCGAAGAAGAGGTGAAGAAAAGTTTGTATCAAAAGTTTGCCTCTTAGTCCTGATGAAAAAGTATCAACGATTTAGGCATCGAAATAAAATAGAAACTTCACTCACTCAGTCTGAGTGATAAGTTGGAAAAGTTGAAAAAATTTTCTTCGCAAGGCGGAAAGACGGGTATAGCTGATTGTGAGCTATAGGTACCGTAACTTGCACCTTGGCAATTCGATCCAGTCGCTTTATTTCAAGTGTCAAAAACGATCAGAGTAAAAGCGAGTTTCATCCTATCGGACAGATTGGCTGGCCATCTTCTCTCACTGTTGATTTTCCACGTTTCAGTTTCTAACTCAGTTTGCTCCGGTAGCAATGGCGGTTTTTATTGACTTCGATACTTCGCTGCTGGTATAAATTGACTCGAGAAAAACTTATAGACTCCATTTTTTATCCGGAAAAAATATTATCAACCGAAAAAATCCTGTTGCTCTCGTCTGATTTCGCACTTGTTGCCATAGAGAAAGAGATCTGGGAGGGAGATATATGCCGCCTCGAAAAGCTCTTCGAGATCCTCCGTGTCTTTCGCGGGGGATTACGGCGGCTAACCATTACGCAATCATTCGAGTTCAGAGAGGTCTGGGAAAAGGGAGGAGGAGAATACTGAAGGAAAACTGTTTTATCAAACAAAATAAAATTTATCGAGCCTCTAACTACCCTTGGAGATCGAGTTCGATCGTAAATATAGAACCCCAAGTGTTTCACTTGTGCGCTATGTGCTATTGTCGCTGAGAAAACTTCTATATCGTGTTGCCTTCTTCGAGTAGTTGGAATTCTTCTAGAGAGAAAACTGTGCGGCAGGGAATACCGCGAAATCTTTTGACCATTTTAACAGGGTCGGAAAAATTTCGCCTTCGCTAAGCTGGAAGTAGACAAAAGGCTTTTTACCCCAAGTCTGGGATTTTGTTTCTTTCCTTTTTCTCTTCTTTTCTTCGGTGAAATATTTTTGACGGATCGACGGGGTGGTCGCCGGTCAAAGTCAAAAGCCTTTAACTCCTCTAACAAACGACGTGATTCGTCTGTATCCAAACCTTCGGTGAGAAAATCCTGCTGTAGTTTAGCCCCGTTCACTCCGGGTCCCAATTCCCCTTGACTGCTATAAAATTTAGTTAAACCCGGTAAAAAGGTTCTCGTGTTACTACGACACCGAATGGATCAGGGTAGAAGTAGAGATAGACCCGAAGTCCTGGTGTCAGGGGATTCTACGACCCTGGGAGTCGTAAGACCCGAGCTTATATCGCTCAGCTTGAAATTTTCTTCATGTAAGACGTGTCGTACGATTAATCACTAGGGTATTTCATTAATTTCTGTTTAAACGAATAGTCAGTAAAACGTAACTGAATATCTCATCAAAAAATGCCAACTTATAGATTACCGAGTTGTTTCTGAGCGCTAGAATAATTATTATTAATCTTTTTCAAATTCGACTAATAAATGATTCGAATCAGACGCGCATATGTATGCAGAGTGAGCTTTTTTAGTGTAGGAAACCAGAGCCTTGTGATGTCTGGTAAATATGATTTTGCATCAATCTAAGATGGATAAAGAAAGTCTTTGAATAAAATTTCATTCATCTGTCAGTCTTCTTTCAGTACTTATCTCTAAGGGAATATATTTTTTTTTCCTTCCTTTTTTTCAACAAGATCAGGGGGAGAGTATATAAAAAATTATTATAGATTCCCATCAGAGTTTGTATAAACTCAGTAATTATAATACCGATTGACTTTATTATTATTTTTATTTTTTCTCAAGTAATTTAAAAACCGCAAAAGCTCGCGACTAAATGATAGCCCGCCGTTATAAAAACTCGTTCAATTAATTTTTGGTCGGTTTTTTTCAATGGATAAATCACGGGATAATTATCCGCCTGGTTCCCGGTAAAAATAATGATCCTTCGATTCCCCAATCCAGATATCTTTTCGTTCAATTCTTCAATTTTCGACAAGGTTTATCTTGTACAGTTCGTTTTTTTTTTTTTTTTTTTTTTTCATATTTCTGCGCATTGTGTAAATCTCGTGGAAAAAAAAAACAGAAAAATATCGTCGTGGGTTGGGGTTTACCCTTTGCCCAGGGTTCACCGTCATAAATGGGTACCGCAGAATGTTACTATTGGAATATTATGCAAAGCGCGCCACTTCTCTTTAAGCCGTTCTTCGCATTAGCATACCTACACGAGTTTCACCTCGGTCCAAACAGTGTTTTGAAAATTTTTAAAAAAGGTATGAGAGAACCGAGGTGCTCCTACCTGTTTTTATCTTCCATCCAGATCCCAGACAACCACCCAGGATGTTAAACTAGTTCGTACAACGTATAAGAAAGGTGAAACGTTTTCTTCCCTTATACATAGGTATAGATATAAAAGAACTATGCGAAAGCCCCGAGCTACAGACACGGATTAAATTTAATCTTACGGATATCACTGATCGTTATCGATTGACAAAAATAATTTATACCCCACTGTACAGTTCATTGCTCTGCAGCTGTGCATAGGGAAATATATATACTTATACAGAGAGAGAGAGAGAGAGAGAGAGAGAGAGAGAGAGAGAGAGAGCTGGATCGGTGATTTCGGTAACAGAAAATTTAGAATTCAGCCCTAGGCTTCGATAAGATGACTGAAATTCAATTGCATAAAATAGGTTCCCCGAGAAGATTGGTAAATATTATGCCAGACGTAGATAAACACAGGATTGGTATTAGCAGGAAAACCGTGTAAATTTGGGAAAGAAGTTTTCATGATGAGTAAGAAATCGTTCGAAAACAAAAAAATTGCGAAAATTATTAATACTGGATTCAAAGGGTGTAAACTGACCTGCAAACGACGCTACAGCAATTTAGGAACTTATAAATAAAAAGACGAAGAGTTAAGTCTTCCTCTCGTTGTTTCTCTCCTCTCGAGGATGCTTTGGTGACAGTCTAAAAATGTGATGTAATATGACTGAAGTTTGCCTCTCCAGTAGTCTTCAAGTGCCTAACTGAGCTCAGCTCCATTGATAATTTCATTTAATAAGAAGGGAATTTTTTATTTTTATTTTTCATTTTCTTTTTTTACTCTACAGAAGTCGGTAGAAGCGAGTTAATGGAGTGGATTGAGGATGAGCATTTGAAAATACTTGAATACCAAGAATATTGAAGAAGAAGCTCTCTCAGACCCTCGGTGTTGAATGAGCGTGTAACAAAATCGATTCGGTAGTAAATATCCGACAGCCTTTTTTTATGCCTTTTGATTTACTCGCTGGTTACTAATGCATTTTTTACCTGGCATTTTGCGACACCTATATTTCAAGTCATTTGGACTTTACGAGATGAATTATAGCCTTTACGCATCGCTGTATTGCCACAAGAAATAAGAGAACAACAGTTACAGGTGTATCGATAAATGACAGGCTCAAATTACCCGTGAAGTCATGTAGCTAATAGATAAATGAGGGTTTCTAATACTGGGCGAAAAATGTAAGAAATATTGGTCACCGTTAGAAAATGTGGACTCGTGTTATTGGGAACTAGAAGAAGCAACGTGATCTTACAAATAATTGGGAACCCGATAGAAATGTTATGGAATTTCTGAAGTGAGTCCAGAGACATCTCGAAGCAAGAGAAACGAAGAGAACGTAAAACCCTTCCGCAGTTAGAGAGTGGGGAGACAGAAAAAAGGCAAAAAACTTACAACGCGCTGGATAACTGAAGTGGAAAGAATTTTTCCGGGTCCATTTCGGCTCTTTTTTGGACGGAAGATGACGTGTTTTTCCACGTTTGGCTCCAGGCTCTTTGGCCAGTGGAAAGACGATAACTTTATCATTTTTTATAAGACGGAAAAGTTACCCTCGAGGAGCTCGTAGTTATACTAAAAGCCGGGGCTATTGTGCGATGAATTAACCAACTGGGTGAATTTGTTTACCAGTCGGCTGTACCTCGATGAAATTCTGTGAAATTAACCAGTTCGCAAATACCCCCATCCCTGGAGTCTCGAGATGAACTTCCTCAAACTCCGGCCTTTTCCCTCAACTTTACTTCAGCGACCGATGAACATTGAGCAGCCTCCTTAGGCCCTGAGACCCGGGAGTATAACAGGTGGTCATTGCCTTGCACTCTAATAAAATGTTGGAACTCTGCCAGCTCCGGATCTCGGTGTTTATTTCGTCCTAATGGTTTTAGGATAGGCTTTATTTCCCTGGCAAGTAAAATTGGCATCTTAAATGTAGAGTTTGCCGTTTCAGCGCCCCTTCGATGACCAATGTAGACCCGTGGTAACTCGGTTTTATTCCAATCAACGAACCTTATCAGACTTTTAGTCCCCAGCGGCGTTACGTAGGGTGAAAATACGGATGGGGCTGCGTTATGGGAATTGAAAACGAAATTGTTATACGCTACAAATCCGTCCCGGCTATAGCTTTTACCAAGCTTTACCATGTTCTATATAAACCTGGAGGTGAAACGGATTTATTTCTTTTTTAAATCGAGATACCAAACAGGGACTGATCGCGTGACAAGTGGACGAGGAGACAAGCTCCTGAAGGAACGAGACTTTCTGACCTAACGCGATGAATAAAACAGCAAGCTTATTATTCGGGTGGGTTAGCCTGGTGAACACGCCACCTCGTAATCTAATTCGTTGTCACCTTTGGGCAAGCAGTGAACGCGGTGCGTGCATCAGCGAGATAGTGTCAACGGGGCAACGAAAATGGACGGTATTTCGTAATTGAATGAAACTGTAACTGTGGGAGTAATCTAGAGAGGTGCCCATTTTCCCCAGATTACCAAGAAAACTTGATTGCAGAATCGGCCTTTGCTGACCCGTTGCCTTTGGACCTTGAATTAATCAAAGATAAGGCTTCGTCTCTATTTTCGATCGCTTAGTTACCACCGAAGGAAAAGACAACCCTTGGAAAAGCTATCTTATATCTCACAGCGGTCTCTTCTATTATCTGCTTTAATTAACCTAAGTGTTTCAGCTGTGGTGGAGAAATTACATGAATCTGATATCCGTTCAACAAGTAACGATACATCGTCAGATTAAGACGAACCCGATGAATGAGGCGAAGACTTCTTCTCTGTATCGCGAAAATTTTTAGATAAATGACATTTCGTGCTCTTGATAGCAGAAACGTAATCGAAATTTCAGAGTTGTAAAGTGAGAGGTTGATTTTGAGTCTTTTAGCCAATTTGCATACACTGTTTGCTGTATCTGGATCATGGCTTATTCTTGTATGGTAGACTAGTCTCTGTTTTGTTAAAGTTTTAATAACGTGTTTTGCGACAAAAGGGGGCATTAGGTGTGTTTATCCAGTGCGAGTAAGGTGAGGCATTGTGCTTCTTTATGGGGACAGGCTGCTGCAAGGTTTGATTGTGCCGTTGACGTCGGATGAAAAGGGGCCGTTTAATAAATCAGAGAGTTGCCAAACCAAACATTCGTTTTTCAACGGTAAATAACTAGAGGACAAAGGAGACCAAGGGTAGTAAATATATATATATATATATATATATGTATATATGTATATGTATAAATGTAAAAGAAGAAAACGCGAGAGCGTCGACAGGATTACGCAGACTTTCCGCGTATTTGAATGATAAAAAATTGAGGGCTTCTTTTTGGAACGTTTATGCTATGTAAGAGAAAAAACGATGAGGAAAAAAAAAAGGGAACGAAGGCAAAAGGACAAAATAAACCAGGAGACGAAAAGGAAAAAATGTCTCGGAACGGGAAATCGAAGGAAATGAAAAAGGGGAAAAAAAATGTAATCTACAAGCGACCGGAAGAACACGAGATGCATCCGTTCCAAAGAGATAAAGGTAGAGAAAGAATATAAAAAAAAAAAAAAAAACCAAGCTGGTTGCACGCGGTTAAACAACCAAAGGAACCAGAAAAAGAAAAATGAAGAAGAAATGAACCAAAAAAGATCTCAGAATACAAAGTGTGTGTTGGAGTAACTAACTGCAGTAGACGTCGCGTTCGGCGGTTTGAAGTTAAGGGCTCTAGACGGATCAACGGTACACTTGTGTCGCACCAATTTCCGTACAATTTCCCGATCTATGAATGGCTGGACCAGCTATTCTCATCACGTCTCAGAGCTTTGTTGGCCGTTCGTGACGTGTGCGACGTGTAGCTGAAATATGGATTTCTATAGTCTAGTATTTCCCATCACGTCTGAAAGAGCTGCAGGGATTAAAAATTGCACCGGAATAACTTTTATTCTGACTTCTTATGGCTTATCATCATTTTTAATATTGTTATTATTATTGTTATTATTTTTCTCAATATCTTGTCAAAATTGGCATTTCATGGTTACATCCTTCGGCTACTCGGGTGTCGAAGAAAGTCCAAATATAGTTATTCCAATTAGTAATTACATCTTGCACAGACGGTTCAAGCATACGACTGTGTTTGCTGAGCGCAAATGCCATCGATTAAGCTTAAATTAAACTCTTCACATATTTCATCCCGGTTTAAATACCTAGCTATTATATATTCATATAGATATAAAAAAGTAATCGTTTTTAGGTGACTTCTTCTTTTTTCTCTTATTAAAAAACGACCCCTGTGCAAATGTAGAGCACGACCATTTCTGAGTGAAAAATGAATCTCAATATGAGAGGAAAGACCGCAGAACCCCCAATATCCCAATTATTTTACACCTTATTCGAAATTTGTAAGCCCTCGAGTATTTCAAGCTTCCAAAATCACTCAGGCTTGCGATATGTTCCTGCGGTATTAAATTGGCAGATTTCTTCACCTCTGGAAAATATGTTTCCCGGATTTTACACTTCCTCGAAATAGTTTCAGCGTTCTAAACTTATTCTAATATAGTGTCACGAGCCTTTTCCCTCTTTTTACGAAAATATGTCTAATTCTGTGTAACCATCTAGCCGTTTATATCTCTAGTATCACGATGTGATTGACCAAAGCTTCAGTGACCATCTGCTGATGGATAGCTCCTGCCATATATCCCAAACTAATTGCACAAGCTTTGTTCACCGCGGTGGGTAGTCTGCCCTTTGTGGCTAACTGTTGCTTCGCGAAACCCCGGAGCAATACCACTTTCCCCACTTATATTAATTGCTAAAAGTTTCGCTTCAATTTTACTAACCAATAAATTAATCTGTTCCATCGTTCAAAAGAAATCTAATTTTGTGGAAAATTTTATAGTCAATGTATGTAGTATAGTTTGACAGTTTAATGTATAATAAAGTTGAACGATTTTTCAACTCTGTCATTTCTTCAGTAAAAATGATTTGGAAAAACTGTATAAAAAATTTGTTTAAAGATATTAAAACAATGAATTTAACGAGTCCGCGTATCCGTGTGAACTTTTAGTCTCAACCAGGCGATTGTTAACGCTGTGAGGTGTAACCAGTCGACGAGTGGTTTTGACGGGAAAAACCGGAGCTTTACTTGAAAAATAGAACAGATGTGCAACGATTACCATTGTTCATTAGCCTAACAACAAAACGTTGAAACTTGACGACTGCGGGTGAACCAAAACAGCTCTTTTGTCTCGGTATTACAAAGGCAGTGTATTATTAGAGTTGGCTAATAACTTTCAAGTTCAGAAAATGTCTGTTGAGCTTCAGCCACAGCTGACGGTCTGGCTATATACGTACCTATACTACTTGACACGATTTTACCACCCTTAACGCTTCGTAGCGTTGATTCTACTGGCTCAAAAATTTCCCGACCAAATTTCCCTGGGGTCTATGGCTGATCCTTGCCTTCTCTATACCTCGGAGCTTTTTTGTCCCACACTTAACCCTACTGGCAACTGAATGCAAAATATTTATTGCAGTTGACATCAAAGTAGGGAAATCAGGAATAGTTTGATTCGTGTATGAACCGAAGGAGTGGATCGTGAATACCGTTCGATCTGGTCATGGCTATTCTAGACTTTACGTAAGGGGTGAAAAAGCGGTGAAATAAAATCGAGACGGTGTTTTAATGCGATTTAAACATTTTTGGAAATTTTCATTTCCGACTGAAAGAACAAAAATTACAAAATTCTTTGACCTTTGACTTGCAACGTCACAGTTCGTACTATACGATAAGAATAATTTAAAATTAGAGACAGTGAAGCAGTTGAATCGAGATGGACAACCCCTATATACATTTGCCGCGCGTCACGATCTTCCCCCGTTGAATGGTATACGCAGTCAAATTTCCCTAGGGTCTAAGCGACGGACCAGTTTCCTCCGGTGGTGTTTTTTTCTAATTTCTAATCAACCCCGAGGCTTAGACCTGAGACATTTCCATAAACCGGTGAGAACCGGGCTTTCGGGAAACACGGAGATAATTTGTTTTATCAGAATAGCGAAATGAAAGGGGGTCAAACTAACGTACGAAAATCTGCATCCTGATGTTGTCCATTTCGCGCAATTTCATCATACAGGCAGAGAAATCCTTTGCTTATCTAAGCTCGGGGGCTGTAAAGGCTGAAATTATTTGTTCACGTATCAGGTGAATCCCTTTGTATGTTAAAGCAGCTACGCTGGGGTAGCTATAAGCGAGGTATAATTTAGCATTTGAGCCTTTTATTCCATGACGGTGGTTAGTCTAGAGTCTAGACCATCTAAACTGTGTGCGGCAATGGAAGTATAACGACTAGAGTTTCGTGTAGGTATATAAATTTGTTAAAGCGTCTGGTAGTATAATATTCCAGGATTTTATCTTAACTACACGCGCCATATAGTAACTCGATCTGAAAGTAGAAAATGAAGATTGAGAATTTTTAGTGAACCGAGGGGATTTCGTTGCTTGCATACGTAGGCACGGTGAATATATTACATCGTTATAAGTTCCTCCTTTTTCTTCTAAATTGAATTTAAGTACTCTGTCCTCCGTACCCTGTCTGGTAAAGGAAAAGGGGAGAGCCCCGTCAACGGGTATAGAAAATATTTTAACTCAACGTCGTTTAAATATTTGTGAACTTTTCCAGCCCGTTCCGAGCTCAAAAGTTCTATCAAGTTTTTAACTTCTTCTCAAACTCCGTGGATCAAGATAAAGCCTCGAAAACCATGGGTTGATATTTGGACTTAAGGCCGCGGATTTTCATACTTGATAATTCAACCCTGGATTATTATATACCGTATGGTTATTTCTGCACCCTATACTACAAAGAGAAACATGAGGTCAACCGAATCTCTGCTACGCTCGAAATCCCGTTGAGTAAATGAGACTGAAATTTAAGCAAACAACGAAACGAGGTCAGTTTTACATACCGAAAATGGAAAATTTTCAACAGGTTAATTAGACTAGAAAATAATTAAAATAACTACCCAACCACAACCACAGTCGGGCTTAAAATTGGTTTGACTGGACTTGGGTTATACAATCACCGGTATCACCTCCGGTCATTTTTCCGTTTGTGATTGAGTGGATGAATTTAGGGCACAAAAATGAATTCAAATCTTTATTAGCTCGTTTAAGTTCTCGCGTCGTCTCTGAGGGTCGTAAAAAAATTATACCTTTATACAACCCTACGGCGATCGATCCTCGCTGGGACACCTGCCAGAAACCGCACGCCATTAAGCTACGGTTACTTTCAAATTATTCATCACTTATCACGAACCACCTTTTATAAGTATGGTCGTAACAACGGTTCTTGAGGAAGAAAAGTTTGCGTATAATATTGAACCAATTCCAACTCTTTCCCTTACTGTTTTATTCCACCCTATCGTATGCTTTTCGATTCTACACGATATAGCAATCATCGTCAAATAATCGAGAGCTAAATCTAAGAGTCAAAAGTAAAGCTACTGTTAGGGATGTTTGTACGGGGTGACATGGGAAATATCCTGCATCAGAGAAGTTGGTATATATATATATATCTTCGATTGATTTCTTGTTCAAATTTGAGAGAAATAACCTCAGAGAAAATTCGAATAAATCTCCGTTAATTCAGAACTTCATTTTCAAATGAATTGTCTGCTTGAACCGAGACAGAGAGCATGGGTGCTCTATGGGATAGATAATAGCTCTCGCGTCTGTCCCATAATGTGTTTTATGGTTTTTAATAAACCGCGAAGAGGCGGAGATTTAATGGCAGAATTATTAATTCTGCATACAGAAGAATAAACTAGGATATGCTAAAGGGTATGCGAGAAATTTTCTTGCTACAGTTTTGAATATTTCCCAATTTTTTTTGTGTGCCAAATAAATTCGAAAGAAAGCTAGAGAAAGTACTACCACCCTCGGTACTAGATATTGTATATGCTTCGCATGCGATTTAAGAGCGAATCTAAGAGGGCGTGCACGTGTCAGTCGTAACCTTTCGACGACAAGTGCTCGAGGTTACGCTACTAGGTTTTGTGCCCATTTAGCGGATATATACGCAGGGAAGTTTCATGCATGTCGTTGCAATAAATTTGGAGCTTTTCGCGTTCCGTGGCAGGTAACTTCCGCTCGGAGATTGACAAATTTCATGAAAACGTAGGGGCAATTCAAGGCATTTCAAATTCTCTATCATTCATGTTTATTTTCATAAAATATTAAGCTCAGGCAGATGATCAAATAAGATTCATCGGTATAGGTTGACTTCCCAGAGAAGGTATAGAGAACATAAAAGTACTGCTTATTTATTTAAGAAAATCTCAAGCATCTCCAACGTCTTTTTTATCTCTTCTCAGCTGCAAGGGTTCAAATTCAACGAAAGACATCCTCCTCTTTTATTAATCTCAAATTTATATAACAAACTAATGAAATTTTCAAAAAAGAGTCTAAAAAGAATAGCAGAATAATGCTCCTCGAGTTCGTATGTATACATACTTGTACATAAATTTATCGCAGAGAACTTGCATCGAGAGGGAAATACCGATCGTTGTAAACTCGTAATCGCAATCAAAGGTGTTTCACGTTGTACTTTACGAACAATGAGTAATCACACCGCGACCCACAATTGCGGATAATTAGAATTGATCGGACTAAAAGCGGCTCACGTAGATAACATGTGTGTTGCTGCAGCTGCATCGAGCATTAGAACAGATATATTCGTAGTTTAGAGTGAGTATAGAAACGAGAATCTGTTACCTTAAGTGCAGACGCGCCCTGGTAATCGATAGTTATTGAGTTCAACAGCTATTCGACCATATTCGCAAATGCTCTCCAACAGACTTAATTACCATTTAGACCGAACGCGGAAGCAGTATATAATTGGATTGATTATCAAAATCTGAAAATACGGAGTGAAAGGGCTTGCTTTCAAATTATAGAAATATAACGTCTGTGACTAACAATAAGTGATAATTATCATTGGCAGAGAACAAAAGTGATTGATATTTGATTATGAAAGAAAATTGTGAGAAAATTCAGCCTGATGATGATTAGATAGGTTTTTGATTGGAAAAACGAACTGACGAAGTGATGGACGTGATACGATGAGAATGTGTCAGTTCCACGCTGTCGAACTATTTCAAGATATTCGTATTTAGGATCAGTGGAAAAAGTGTGGCTGTAGCTTATTGGCTTTACATACCTATATAATTCATCAGCAATGCGGAGGTGTATTTTGAGCTCGCATTTCGAATATGAATATAAAAATTGGAGTTTATAGATCGGTAAAAAGTCGACTGATCAAAATAATTTTTCGATTCCTTCGCGAAACGCGTTTCTCGAAAGTGTGTAAAATTTACACACATATGTTGCACGCGAAAAATGAATGCTGGGAATGGTATTCAAATGTCGGGAAAAAACTGGGGGGAGGAATGAAATGCCGAGTGTCGAAAAACACGAATGAAGAATCGGAAAAGTTCAGACTTCGTGTGGAAAGAAAAATCCGAGATACAACGTCGAACGATTCCTGCACTTAATTACAAGACCTTAAACGAAGATCGCAGACGACGCTCTTTAATCGAGAAAGAATCGATGGATGGAGGGAAAAGAGAAGAACCGAAAATCTACAACCTTGCGTCGTAGTTCTAGCTACACCTTAACGATCGACGAGACAGATTACAGGGGATTGTATGGGACAGAGAATTGCACGTTTGAGCAACGTTGATCATTAAAGGCGTCGCCTAGTATACTTCTAAGGGAACATTTCCTCCGTGCTTACCCCTAGTCACCGGGAATAAAAGACTGTAACCAACGCGAAGCAGGAGAAAAAAAAAATGCTTGAAAAAGCTCAGGCCAGGAGGTCAAAGCTACCCTCTAACAGTATAAAAAGATCCGCTAGACACATCAGCCAAGAAATAGGCTAGCAAATTCTGAACCATAGTATCAGAAATTGAGAATAATTCACTAAAAATATGCCAAATCTATCTCATCGTCAAACCCAACGAAGTCGACTGCAAGGATGGACCACCAGGTTCCAAATTCTTCTTTCTGGTCTTTCCTGTCTACAGACATGAACCCAGCTTACGAAATTTCTTAGTTCCGATGTCTTCTTTCGGAATGAAAATTGTATCGCAAAATTCAAATGTTTTTTAAATAAATTATGGGGCGGTTCTGAACTCTCGGTACTTTTTATGCAACGAAAAAGTTCCCCGAGATGGAACAGACTTCCGGGATCGAAAGATGGACTCAGATGTACGGCTTGAGGGAGAATATTTCCCGCGACTTCGATTGAAATTTGAAAACAAGTAACTTGGGTTTGAAATTTCTAAACCGGATCGAATCCTCTTGGATTCCATAATCTTTCGTCGAATACATCTCGAGAAATCTGGTGGTCCAGCTGTCGGAACTGATCCTCATCTACGTCACTTATATCCCTTCATCCATTTATCCGTGTATAGAATATTTTTCCCCGATCGGAATATCCCTCTTTACTTGAGAATACGATCGAAGGAGTTTGATGTAAAGCTAGGCTGGGCCAATGGGATAACCGGTCACGTTGCCGGCGTCGGGCCGTCCGCGTCGGGGTCAAGCGAAACGCCGCCGTCACAAAACCTCCTTTCGTGACGCACAACGAACGTACCTGTAGCCATCCCCTTTTCCGTTTCTCCAGTAAGCAAACACACTTATACCCATACACATACCTATATCCATATATATACAGAATCGCCAAAGCGTATGTGAAGATTACCAGATCGTGTGCACCTATACGTCAAAAAAGCTCTTTTTCATCTCCCATTACTTTTATTTCGTTTCGATAGAGGTGTACAGATAACGAGAAAATGGGAATCGGAGAAATGCGAACCGCACATCGCACGACTCGAGTAATTCGATAACGTTGTGTGTGTTTCTCTGAAATTAGTAACTTCCTATTAGTACAGGGGTGGAATTAGGTTCTGAGTTTGATCCGCGATTCGAAATAGAATCTAAGAGAATAAGCCAGGCGTTTTTTTCCGCTACGAACTACGTGGTTGAAGTAATGCGGGAATTTATTTATACCCGGTTATTTATCAAAACTAATAACAGAAATGAAAATAAAAACAAATAAACTAAAAGCTGTATAACAACAAGAACAAAAAGAAAGAAGAAAGAAGAAAGAATAAGAAGTATAAAACGAGAAGAAATGAAAGCTCAATCAATAATTCCCTAAAGATGGATCGTTCTTGGTAGAAAAATTTAAACTTTTTCTTTTCCCACACAGTTCGGAACATTAATCACGAAAGCAGAAAGCTTTGGAGTGAGAAACGAAGAGGATTTTATTCTCACCAGATTTCGTGTCACAGGTAGTCGGATGTTCGATCGTTTTAGTCCACTCCACGGATCCTCCGTCGTTGATCCTCAAAAAAGAAGGAAGAAAGGAAGAAAAAAACAAAAAATGCTTGACTCTTTAAATATTATTCAGGGATATAAATATAGACGAGGTGATAGCGAAAGGAGCTTTCGCTGGTTGTTTGCGGAATGGAAAAAGCGTTGTACTCGCTGATTTATCACCTTGATTTATTATGTGTACGGTAGTAAACGAGTAAATGCAGTGAGCTTTGTAGTTTATCGATATTTCTCGATTTAAATCATTCCTCACTTCGTTAAAGACTTTTTTTTCTTTTTTTTTTTCCCCCCCTTTTTACGGATTTTGAACAGCGAACGGTGGTGAGACTGCTTTATTAACAGAAAAAAAGAGGATTCTTTCCATCGTATTTCCATTCTACATCCCCCAGGGGATTCTCCCTTTTACTACCCAATAAACTTTACGTTTCCCTATATTTTACACCCCGGAAATTCCATCCCAGGTACCTACCTATTCCCTACACATATTTCGCTACCAAGTTTTTACCTCAAAGTATCTCACCGCAAACTTATTTCAATGTCACCCTGTACAGCAACACCTCGTTTAGATTACGCATACTCTTCCCTGTTCGTTTTACAATTTTTTACGTTTTCTACTTCTTGTTTTTTTTTTTCTTTTTTTTTTTTTTTTTTTTCTCACACCCCCAAACCCTTCGATAATAGAATATTTTTCACCTACGACCAGCACTGATCGTTACGTGGAAAATATTCTGGATTTAAAATTCAAATTCATCAGTAAATCTCATTACCCTGTTGTATTTGTTGGTCATTTAAAATATCATTATTCTCAAGCTCCTCTGCACCAAATGGAAAAGAAAAAAAAAAACTATTTTTCTACCCGTTCCAAAACCACTCTACGATCGATTTATCCCCATGTTTTCGTCCCCATAAAGCTCTCTCTCTCTCTCTACACGGGTAGAACGGCCGAGATCATTAACAAGTCAGGTAACGCATAGATATCACCGCTGTTATTTCGGTTATATCATTCCTAAAAAAGGGTGAGAGAAAATTGCAAGAAAAAGAATGAAAAGAAAGGAAAAAAAATAAATAAATTGACCAGGTGTTATAATTTCGGCACGATTTTCCTTCAATTTTTTTCATCCCCTTTCGGGTTTCGTTCTGGCAAATCTTCCCCGATGTAGGTATTTGTTGCTAAGCAACCCAGCAGGACTTGAGGATTGAATAGGATCCTGGATTCACTCTCCAGTCTCCACCTCCGCTCTTGGCTTATTCTTAAGTTTAGCTTCGGGGTACAGAAAACACTCGGACCTAGTGCCAATCCGGAAGCTCGAAAGCCGGTAGCTTGGTATCGTGGTACGAGTTACTGCAGCGTTTGGCCACTTTGATAAATAACAAAATAAGACAAATGTTATTCAGCTGGCGTTTCATACCTTTGCAGGGAATTTCGACTTGGAAAAACACTCGGAAAACATAATGCTCACGCATCTCCGAGCCGGAAACCATCAGAGATCACCTGCAGCTGGATAAACAGAGACCAGAATCTACCATGTGGCATTCATTCATTTGATTTCACAGAATAATTATACTTCCGCCGTTTACTCTTCGTTATATTGTTCTAAGATTGTATTCTAGTATAATCGAATTCCTTATTTTATCTCGGGGCAAAATAGCGATTCTTTTCTATTTCATTTTATCTTTGATATATCAAGCGGGGTTTTATCGGATTATAAATACCGTATAGCCTTTGGGTTTCTACCTATTTTCAACGCGCTAAATACTTATGAAATTTATGGATCGAGCCGCTATCGCGGTAGCCTCGATACGTTTCTAATGCACAAGTATATAAGGTACCTTGAGGAAAGAGCCCGTGCACTATAAGCTGCGTGCAGAAACCATTTAAGAGGGACGTATCAGTATTCTAAATCAGTATAACCCACCGGTAACCTCGAAACTTTGCGAAACCAACAATTTTCCTAGACCGATTTTACACCCGTTACTACAACCGGTCATTTCTCAGCGCACTTCACATTTTCTTAGAACACGTTCTCACCGAGAGCAAGAAAGACATTTTTCTGTACAAGTTATGAAAATTTTGTTCAATTTCTGTTTCAGGTACGGATAAGAGAAAAAAAAAACAAAACAAAAAAAAAGACTGCGATCAAAGGCTTAGACTGCATGCGAAAAGCGAATTTTTAATCAGAAAAGAAAAAAGAGAAAAGAAAATCGTTGAAACCCATGTAGTAAGTATCCATTATATCCTTCCGAATTATTCATAGAAACGTTCGAATAAAAATGGCATGAAACAAGATTTACAGAGAGCATATCTGCTCACGTAAGAATCGACGAATCGATTCCGATTAATTTAATTCGATCAAATTTACGACCCCCTGGATAGGGTTAGTACATCCAAAATGGGCAATGCGTTGCGTGTCGAGAGCAAAGGTTTGCGGTCCTCCAAATTGCCATATCGATTTCGATCTGTCACGAGGCGGTCTAGGTGCGTGGTTAATTGCCATTAATACGAGCTCTCCGTTTTGCGTGCAGTGATGCATCAATTTCATTACGCATTAGCCAGACGCAGAGACATGAGTGATAGGTAATAAGGCGTATGTCTATCTAATTAATGTTACGCGGACGTAGAGCGGAAACAGCGATGAAAGGATATGGACGAAGTTTTAGCCGTCTATTACTTCCTGCCGATTTTCTTGCCCGGAACTTCGTAGCTCTGCGAAGATATCCTGAGTTTGTAAAAAAAAGTAAAAAACTTAACCAGGGGATGAAACCCCGACCTAAATAAACGGCGGCCACTGCAGGACCGAGGAGTCTAGGTCAGGTAATCGATCTTCTATGTACGAGATTCTACGATCTTCGAATCTCCCAAGGGATACCGAGAACTTTATCTCGTCTAGATGCGTCCCACTGCTTCCGGCGGGACATGTGGCTAAATTGAAAGCTATGAGACTAAATGATTGGTCTATTGGCGGGATTCACTCCTGAATGAACCCTCGCGAAATCAGAATCTCTAACCGAATAATAAAACATCTGGATCGAGAGATTTTCCCCAAAATCGAGGCATCTTATTTCATTATTACCTAGGTCTCAATATTTTTCAAGTTAATTAAAAATCAGCTCGACTACTTAGATCCGAGTCTTCTTTTCATTCGTCATCTCGATCCCTGAATGAAATAATAATTAATAACGTACACCGCTGCTGAATGAATGGCTGCAATAAGGACTTAATGCGTCTTATTCAAGCCACGATTCAGAAACTTGAATAGAGTTTATCCCAGAGTTGGGATAGAGCATCATTTTCCCCGCAGAGATATAATATACAGATGTAATAACTAAGTTCTCGAAAGTGCATCAAGCTGAGATTGCCAGAGATTGGGTTATTCTCAGTAAGCTCAGCCGTTAAATCTGTGGCACATTTTCTTCCCGCTACTTAGGCCAATTAAGTTTCCCTATTTCGCGTCTCTGTACGAAAACTTGTACGAACTATAGTGAATGGCATAAAGCGGTTTAAGGTAAGATAACAAACGTCATCTCGAAAGTACACATATGCGAAAATTTCGCCTCTATTTACGTATACCTAGTCTCATACATATATGTAGATTTAGTTACGTGCGTGAGAGAGTGTGAGGTAAAGTAAAGCTCTCTTATCTAGAAACATACAAACATGTCTACGACAATATTTGCGAACATGGATTGCTCGGTGCTACATGTACTCGTATATGTACTTTACGTAGGTACATTGGGTGTCTAATGTTGTCTTGTTTCAGAGCTACAAGGTGTATAAACCGCTGTGGACTCCATAAATCTCTTCTACGTATAACATCGGAGTCTTCTCTTGTACCACTATCGCAGCTAGGGACTAAAAATGAAATATAAAGTCCGGTTCGGAGGACGATTTGAAACCCTGGCATTTGGGGTTTTTCGAGAAAAATATATTCCTAACCGGGCTTATACTTACCGAGATATTCTTGTCCCTTTGACATCGTGCGAAAATAGCATCCGAAAGCTCGCCCGAGGCCCTTATCTGATACTTTCGTTTGAATAAATGTATACGAATGAATGAATTCAAGTCTATTCATTCATTTATTTATTTATTCATTCATTTATTTATTTATTCATTCATTTATTTATTTATTTATCATTCTAGCTCAGATCTCCCGACGGTTCTGAGATGCGAAAGAATAGATCTTGCAAATTTATGTTTTAAACAGTTTCAGATATGAGAGGATGAAGAATGACACCGATAAAACTACCTCGTATTAGGGTGATGTTACACACGCGAATATTTATAATACATACATATACACGGGTGTAGGTATACGGGATACGCGTGAAATTCGCGCTACCGATGTAAATTTGTACGATAAAAATTATGGCTCGCGTTTTTCCTCGAGCTACTATACAGGTATGCGAACTTCCTGAAAATTACTCGTTTTATATCAGCACAAAGTACCGAAATGACGCGATTGTTAATTCTCTCCCTAACGGCTCATGCGATTCTATACCGAAGATAATTAATAACCTTTTTTGTTAATTAACGGGGAGCTCTTGCACGCGGCTATTTCACGCTGGTTTACAGCCGCTCATTAAAAGAAAGTTAATTATTGCACGCCGGAGTAATAGGTGCGGACAAGAAATTGATTCGAAGAAATTTACCTCGTTCCATAATATTCGTTACTCACTCAAAAGCTCGGATCCTATTTCCTCGGAAACTTCGGCCCAATTTTCTCTTTCAAAGTCGTGAAATTTTCCGCGTTTCATTCCCGTGCAAAATTTTCGCTATAAACTGTCCGTTGCAGAGGTGCTTTATTCACGAAATTCTGCATTATATATTACAGGGCGCGAAGGCTCAACCGAACCACGGTAATCAAAATAAATTTATAAAACAGAGCAAGGCATTAATGTTTCTATGCCGTGCCCGGGAAAATTAATTATCCAAAATACGTCAGAACAGAACTGGCGAAATAATTTTTTAACTCCGTTTCTCACCGGGTAGACTTTTCCTTCCATTTTCGATCGTTTCTTATATTCCCATCTGAGACCACACTCGCTGTTCTACAAATTTATATTCATACGTATATTATCGAGGAGGAATCCAGTCTGAAATAAAAAGATAAATAAATAATGTCAGGGAAGATTTTTGAAATTTTTTCTCCCTTCGCAGAGTCGATTTTCTATCATCTCCAGGGTGCCGTTCGCGATATCCTTTGAAATAATGAGTAATGGGTGTCGTTTGTCACTTAAAAAGTAGAATACCGTTCGCGAATTTTTCGAAGAGAAAGAAAAAACACATTTTCACACCGTCGAAGCCCGAAAGCTTCGCAGAGCGAAATATCGGTGTTAGAAATTATCTAGACTCTGTGATTTTCGGAATATCTAATACGTTTCCTATCGGAATACCTCAGCGTTGTGTACCTACATGCCACGTTCATTTGCAAACTTTTTATTATACCTTTTAGCGAGGTTAATGCACGATAAACTGTTCAGGTTACAATTTATCGTACGCACGCTTGCAGAGAACGTTTATTATTCTAAGGACTTAATTGCCTTTATCTACCGAACCGAGTTTGATAGGATCGCCGTTTTAAACAGAGAAAATTTACGCCGGTATACGAGGCAACCTGCGATAAAGCCTGTTTTCACTGCATGAAATATTAACACCGCCATAACACTGGTTTTTATTTATTCATTATTTATTTATGTATTTATTCATTAATTAATTAATTCTCTTGCCCAATTCTTATCGTTCTTCCAATGCCGCGTGACCACGAACTCTAATGATCAGTTCCTTATCCGTGAAAGAGCACCAAAATGAAATTGATCGAAACGCAAGAGAGGATGGTGCGATTACTTTCTGGCTGCAGCGTTTACTCGATGACAGCTAAATTGTGTGAAACGATTATATGTCGGAACACGTCGTCTTTGATTAAGGCAATTAGAAGCATCACCGGCTCTGTTAAAATACCTAGTAGACGTGTGTAGCGTGAAAATAGCGTCGTGGTATCAGCGAGATAAAATATGGTGAGACGGAGGTATAGCGGATAAAAGCGTCTGAAATATTTATAAATTATTTTACATATACGGGTCGAAATTTTCTCACCGATAGAATAATTAAAAGGTGGGAAATTGAAAAAGCGAGAATCCTGCAGAGGCTCGGAAATGCTGCGCGCAAACATTTTCTCGAGGTAAAAATGTAAAGTAATGAAAAAATGTAAAAACAACAAAAAATATTCGTGGCATATACAAACAGAGAAAGTAAAACATGTAATTGTGGTCATTATTAGGATAATATAACAAAGCTCGAGTAAGGTTTTAATAATTGATGAAATTTTATCTTCTACAGACTTTTGGGTAGAACGCCTATTGCCTAATGAATAAATAATGATTATTATACCGGACCTATAGGGCCCCAAAGATTTCATCTATAATTTATTTCCCGGCTCGAAAACTGGGGTTAATATCTAAATTTAGACATAGCTGTTCAATCATTAATCATCGTACATCCACATGCTGATGTAACGTTACAAGCATTGCAATTTACGTAACGATTGATTAGGTACGCAAAGTTTATTTAATTCTAGGCTTGATCAAACGCTGAATGATCTTCTAAGCGAAGAAAAGCTTTTTTCGTATTCATTTTCTTCTTCTTCTTCGTTACTCACTCACCTAATTTTATTCCGATCGATTATTAATTGCAATTTTTTTGCCATTGATTGATTGCCAAAGTTTTATCGACGAAGGGCGAAGGGATGATGAAAAAAATCGAAGAAAATCTTACGAAGATGTCGTTCTCGACAGAATCGTTGGACTATTTTATATTAATTTATTTTACAAATCAAGGGGTGGGCTTGTTCACAAGACTTTGAATTTTAGACAAATGGGAAAAAAACAGACGTAGTTCATACCTATGCTATAAAATCTGGGTTGCGTGTTGCTCCCGCTATTCAAGTTCTGTCGTTGATCCGGTAACCCTTGACGATGGGGTGGCAAAAGGGTAAGAAAGGACGAAGGGATAATTTTCCACGTTGCAGTCCGAGGCATACCTAGGCGCGGCATATTTCACTGAGTTTTTGTCGTGCAGATTTAGATTAGAGAAAAGGTTGAGAAACTGAACTGCATTTCATTACACCCCGTGTTCATTATAGGTTCGAACTGCAGCGGGGTTCATGATTTCGTAATTAGGAAAAGATTCGAACTCACGATTGAAAATAGGTGGGCCTATCTGACGTTTAAAGAAACGTTTGAGCATGGGAAACGAGAGACGATTGACGAGAAGAATTGGGAGAAAGATAAATGAAAGAATAAACTGGCAACCCTACCTAACATCTGCCTGGGAAACAATTTCGTGAATTAATAAAAAGCTCCCTAAGGTATTCCGAGCGACTGATTGACCGGCTTCACTCGTTCTGACTGCCTCCTCTGTAACCGTGAAAAATACATTTTTTTTTTTCAACGGTCCAAAAAGTTCGCCCCCATAAAAAGCCTCTGGTAATTAAGCTCGCAGTTAGAACTGCGACGTTACCATTAGCTTTTTAAAATGATAGATTGAGTTACACTTTTCAAGGGGGACGTGGAATAATTATAATTGTAAAACTAGACAACCGACCATAACTATATGATACAACCCTCGTCGTGTTATTATAATTAATGCTAAAAAAAATATTCATGTTTTAAAACATCGACCGTAGAATTGTCTTTTTTTTTCGTCTTTCTTCTTTTGTATCTTTTTTCTCTCCTTTTGAATAAATTTCATCCACTTATGTATATGCTTATTTAGGAACGGACCTTTCATTCGGATAATTCTCGGTGGGCCTGAAAATATTTTGTCAGACTTTACCACAGGTATGGATATACCTTGTACCGATACAGCACGGGGGCTGGCCCATAATAATAAAAACCAAAACGAAAGAAAAGAAGCGCAGTGAAATTTGAATAAAATACATAAAACATGTGTAATACCTACCATTATACATAATACATATATGAGCCGAGGATTTCTTCTCTTTTCATCTGCACAGCTTTTTCGAACGTTTATTTTACCGGTCGGACAGTTTTATCACGGATTCGATTTGACGGGGGTGGAAAATAATTGTGATCCTAACGATCCGATAGACGCTTTCGGTAAATCAATAAGTCAGACGTCGTTATGATCGGTAATTTTCAAATATTTCGACACTTTCCCATCGCCCACGTTCACCTAATTTGATTTATTGACATAATATGTCCAGAATGTCCACTTTACGTTTCCTCGAAGCCTCGACTGACACATTTTTCAATAATCAGTCATAAGGAGGCCAAGTTTTCTGGGATTTTAGCTTCTGCTAAAGGGCTTAAATTTTCCGCTCAGGTGAAAATTCTGAAAGGTAAATAAGCCTCCTCTAATTGCAGTCGTACACAGAATTCGCGTACATATACCTATACCTCGCAGTAATACTTTTACCCAATTTGCTTTACCGCTCGTTTAAACAGTAACGTCTGCAGTAGAATGACCGATGAAAATAATCCCTCCCTTGGATAATGAGGCGTTAAATTTGGGGAAATAAATTTCCATCGAATGTAACATTTGGATATTGGTTCGAGTCGCTAACAAAAAAAATAAAAAATAAATAAATAAAATAAAAAAGAGGAGATAAATACAGCGATCCCATTTAACCTGTGATCAGGGATGAAAAAGAAGCACAGAAAAAAATCCCAACGAAACTGGATTTTAATTTGTATAAGTAAACGGCAAATGGAATGAAAAAAAAAAACAACAAAAACTGAATTTCGTTAAAATAATGGAAAACGTGTAATCAAATAAAAGAATAATAATAATAATAATAATAATAAATTGATAACCGTATCACGTCTCGGCATGAGCTTACGGGGATCTTTACATTCCATATACGTTTCGCTTCTACTCGAATCGATCAATTAGATTGCTCTTGTATTTGCTGGACTGGATTCCCTTTAGACAAGCAGAACGTCACGTCCGCAAGCGTTATTTACTCATTCGGTTGAGTACAATGGAAATGCTGAGTCTCCCGGGAATACACGTAGAGCTGCATATTGGAAAGGAACTTTTGATTTCTACCCCTATCCCGGATCCTATACGATCCTAAAGCCGGGGCTATATCTATTCAAATAATATCCTTGGATTTTCCTTACCTTTTCTTAAAATTAATATACCGAATCACTTCATCCCGTCTTTTCACAGATATAATATACGACGAACCTCGCGAATGTGGAATGTTTTTTTTTTCTTTTTTTTTTTCCGCAAGGAATACATCATTGCGGTATTTCATGACCGAGTCTACACGATACCTTCAATTTCACAAATTGCTTCGCGCCTAACGTCGATACTCGTTTGTTCTCCAATTCGTTTGACTCGTTTTCCGATAATAACAATTTTGCCATCATTATTATCGTTCTTTTCCCTCTTCTCTTTTTCAACTTCGTCTTCCTTTTATAATTTTCTTTTCTCCTCTTCTTTTATACCTCGCAGGCATGGCTGGGTATAATAAGATTTGCATTTGAATATGCAGGTACACCTACCCTGCCTACCTACCTAAGAAATGCATGGTCCTCGTCCTGAATTATGATGATATTAACGTAATTTCGTAATGTGGTGAAAAAAAAAAAAAAAAAATTAAATAAAATTTCTCAGCATAAATGGCTACTCGCTTCGGGATGGAGACTAGACGTGATGAAAATTCTTTCCCACGGAATAACCTTGGACACATGACGTATCTACGCGACTCACCTCACCGAGAGGATCGATAACGTCGAAACTAGACTCGTACCAAAAGTAAAACGAGGTTTAATAATTTTTGTAGTCCTTGAAAGAATTCGGAAAAAATTTGAATCCATTTTTCTATCCCTGAATAAACGATATTTCACTAGACAACGTTTCAGGAATATCGTATTTGACCGAATTGGATTCTTTTTTATCCCATTTGGTAAAGGCATCGAATTTATCGGGGTCTCGAATACTGAAATGAATAAGTTTACGAGTAGATGTCTTCATTTGTCACCGGAGTAAATAATTTTCACGATTTTTTATACCAGATACAGATCGTACGTGCGTTTTGACGGTGAATCATTTATTAAGTATACCGTGCGTGGTAGTGACTGGTTGTTTATTAGCTCTGCAAAAACTAGTCCTTCGATTAAGGAAACCACTTTTTGTCTAAACCTATAATGACTTTGCTTGTGACTAATTTCCCTCGTGAGACAACTACCCACGAAATATCATCCCCTAATTTACCCTGATAGAATTCAGAGGAAAGTTCTCTTCGGTCGGGGTATTTTGTACCTATTCGCGTGTGTATACGGATCTGAGTTATCACAATTTTCCATGAGAGAATCGCAGCTGTAAAATGAAACGAAAATACGTTCTATTCGGTATATTTTCTCTCATTGAATTCCGACATTTTTCTTTCCCATTACAAGTTTTTCGGCGAACGTCAAACGTGTTCGAAATCAACGAAACTAGATTTCAGATAGCGATACAATTTTCTCATTGCCTCCTGACGATTGATTGTCCTAATATTTTTCATCGCAACGGCGAAGATCATAATCTCTAACTATAAAACTCGCTTATTTGCTCTACTATATGCTCTTGAGACTGGAGTGGAACCCGGTTGATGGTTCGGACGACAATTAAGTTTACCTTCGTTGACAGAATATTCTCTCCCCAACCGACAATCTTGGTTCCTCGTTACTATGGACCACGTCATCTCGAGAGTCACGAAACGGGTTAACTTCACTCCCATATATTTCTGGTTCGATTTAATTACTCGGAGATTTCAACCCCGGAGACAGAGGCTGAGGCAGCTGTTGATGTAGCGATGAAAAATGATACGTAACATCGGTTCGTTCAGAGTTTAGACAAAGTTTTCACTTCCGAACAAAGTTAGGGTGGAAAATAATATCAGTTAACGTTTCCGAGTAACATAATACCAGAATTTCTCAGTTTCAATGAATTTTAATGATCCTTATTGTTATCGACATAGGTCAGCTAATACCTGCTGATACATGACCGCTGACTCAACAACTATCCTCGTTTCGAGAATTTATTTTCCTACCTTTTTTCTTTTTTTTTTTTTCGTGTCTTTTCCTACTTTTTACTCGTCTATGCGATTAACGATCACCCAATGAACTGTGGGAACTATATTTTCTCAAGGTATTACTACAGACTAGATTATATATCGTTGGGTCATTAAAAATGTCTGGGAGATTTTATCGCGATAGTTTTACGACGCTGAAACTATGGGTGTATAGATATCTGTACAGCCACCGTCGTCAAATTTACAGTAAAACTTGATATAACAATGCTTCGAGTATCACCCCTTTTTAAAAAGTACTTGGATCTCTTTTTCAGAACGAAGTTCCATCGTTTATGCACTCATTAACATAACGGCGAGCCATTAATCGCGAAGAATCAATTCTGAAAGTAGAAAGTAGAAACTGAGCACTATGTTGATTCCGGAATCTTGTTTCGTACATATGAAATTGAAATTTGTAAAAATTAGTATCCGGATTGTTTGCTCGGAAATATTATCCCCGATACAGGAAGCACGTCGTATATCATGCGGAAGTCTTAGACCCTGGGCGAAATTTCCATGCGTTAGATACGCGGTTAAATTCTGCTTTTCATCGACCTGTAAGAAAACAATTAGGTGGGTTTAAGGGGGTTACTAGAGCGACTAAAGTCACGAAAATGGTTCACCTTCGTGAGGTAATAACGGTAAGAAGGATCAGCTAGAATTATGTATGGAGTAGGCGAGGAATTCACACGAAGGAAATAAACAAGGAGATTACCGTTTGCCTCCTTAGTTTCTATTTGAATTTACCTACAGAAATTTATACATACCCTTCTTAAAACGGATAAAACTTTTGGTACTACTGTCGAAAACCACTCAGCTGTGTTCACGAGGCCAGAGATCAATTTCTGTAAAGAAAAACCTATTAAAAATCTCCTCGTTATTTTTAACGATGGGAATTTCGTTTCGCAATTAATCCGATCCGAGTCTAAAAATATAAGTAACAAGTATATCAATTCGTGTAGCGAAAACGAAAGTTGAAACATTTCAAATAAATTCGATTTCATGTGACAAATTTCAATTTAGTTTCCCTCAAAACGTCCATATGGAATATATGCGGTTTACGTGTCGATTTCCTTGACCTGATTTAACCAGGGTCTCTAGGACTCGTCCTTGCCCTCGTCCTCGGTGCGCAGGGGTTAGCGGATCATTGATTATTTCATCAAATGAACATCTGAATTGCAGGAAGTCCGGATTTTCGGTAACAATTACGTGAATGTTTAACATCATCCCTTATCGCTGCATAAGACTCGGTTACGATCGTTGGGACGTCTTTAATTCGAGCTTAAAGCCTTGACCCGGGATAGGGAGGGGTGTATATGAAATAAGTCGCGAAACGATCCACGAAGTTGTTACTACTTCCCTTACGTTTTATATCTCCGAGGTACGCGTATCTACGTATACGGGGAACGTGTCGAGGGTTTATTTGAACTTTGTGAGAAAGCAACAGGCAGGGGTATAATATATCGCGATAAATCCCTCGGCGTGAAACAGAGCGCAGCATCAGATATGCGATAGCGTTAAACAAGGAGTAAAAATGAGAGGAGAAGCTGCTCCTGATAAATCATGAAAATGTAAAAAGTACAAACAAATGGCTGAACTTGTGGACAAAAAAATAAAAGTGTTATTTCTTCACGCGCCCTTCGTAACCACCGATGTTCCTTTTTTTGTTTTTTCTTTTTCTTCTTCTTTTACTTTTTTTTACATACATTTTTTCATTTTTTTCTCCTCTTCTTTGAATGAGAGAAAAATAAGGGGGAAAACAAGATAAAAGAGAATTGAGATTAACGGCGGGCCATTCAACTTGATTCAGCCTTTCATATTCCGGACATAATTTTTCTCCACTTACTCAGGGTGAGCCCGTCGAGCACGGAAGTTCACCGAGCCGATTTTCGCCCTTACCAGAGCTACCCCTGTGCACACTTTGCTCATGGAGAAACAAGTTGTACGCCATTTTGCCTCTATAAACTCTGAAGTATACAGTCTGTACGCAAGAACGCGAAACTTTTACGAGAACCTACCGTAGAAGGGTCGGGGGTTGGAAATTTCAGGTTTGGATGGGGTAGGAAAACGCCCGAAGATGTTTCTTACTTCATCTCACTGTTCTTGGATGCATAAATTACAACCTACTGTACAACTAGGCAGGGGAACGGACGAGGAAAACTAAGGAAACCGTGGTACCAGCCTTTTCTAAGGCCATGAAGAGCCGCCCTGCCACTTAGGTTTACCTGGTTTATCGGTTTTTACCGCGATCGAAGGGTTCGGGCTTTCGGGGCTTTCGGGGCTTTCAGGCGCCTCTACGTCGGTCTCAAAGAAACTGAGTGTTGAATCGAGTGTTTTCTCAGCTCATCGGCAAGGATGAGGTGCGAGATTAAAGAGGCCGCTGGCGGAATACGAAACCCTTGTACAGACGGTAATGGGAAAATGTTGAGAAGTCGCTTTCATGGTTTTAATTCATCAATTATCGAGCTATAAGTTACTCGCATCCAATCTCGAAATTGTTTGACCTCATCCTCTCGTTTCTCCCTAATTTGAGAACGGTTGTTTAAACACGTAGAATCGGAATCGCAGTTATAAATTTTTTATTAGATTTCTTTACTGCATTTGACGTAGACATGTAGAACAGATATCCAGTTTCTATCAAATTTTTCCATCGTTCGACAAGAAAAAAACAAAAAAAAAAGCAAAAAAAAAAAAATACAAATGATCCACAGAATTGCTGCACATCGAATTTTTTTGACGAATATACTGGCTTAACACTCGTCAAAAACATTTTATTCGCGATGACGTACGCGGACGTGGATACACCCCATCGTCGGTTGTAAAGCGCTATACCAGCTGGTGTTATATGACGTGGCAAAAATTTCGCACACACCATACAGTCACACGTCATACAAGCGGATACAAATATTGAAACGTTTGATAAATCGGTGAGCGATAGGTGCGGAGGGTGTGCTTAATCCACCCTATGCAAAGCGTATGTGAAATAAAAAAAATTTCAGCAAAAAATCTGTTTCCTTTTACGTTTCCTGTCGCTTTTCCTGATCGCAACCCCCTCGCCGTAACCGACAAACTTTGCGAAGCAAACTAACCGTGAGCTTCTCCTATGCTTTGTCAGTGTTCGACGGCGGGTAATCGAGTTGAATATTCCGCTACGTTTTAAAGGGGGAATGAGGCGAGAGACAAAAGAAAACAGAAATTAATAAAAACGGACACCTACATTGACAAGCGATTATTTAAACATCGAGAAAAAATAGAGAGGAAATTTTGAAAATTTCTACGGTAGAATATTTCAGAGAGTTCAACGTAATCAAGAACCAGCATGACCTCCTTGAAATCCGGAGCAGTTTGTTATACCTGAATAAATTGAACGTCCAAAAGATAAAATTGACCAAATCAAAGCTTTCAAACGGAGTAGTGATGGTTTAGATTTTTTTTCTGCGATTTGCTGTTCGACTATTGATCATTAAACGAGCTCGTGGCCAGGGAGTGATTTCCCGATAGTCTTGAGGCAGTGAAAATGATCGGAATTGCAGTTCTCGTGGGATGAGGTACATTCTGAAAATTCCTGGTGGGATATAATGGTCATACGAATACCTATGAAAATCTGCGAGAGTTACCGCATGGGATTCAGTAACGGGCTACGATATCCTTCACTTTATGATATCGAAAGTGAATTTTTTCATCTTGTTTCCATTTCAAGATATTGATCTCGACCTGTGTTCTGCGGGTTGAGAAAATCCCGCATTTGACGTCGCTTTTTAAAGCTCTTAGAGAGATCAAACCCACTTGTTCTTCGCTTAGCTACGTTCCTCGTCGATTTTGTCAAGCAAATGACTCGACGAAAAGCTAGCATTGCCGATTTGCTGCGAAAAACGTAGACATGTTGTATTATTGAAATATATTTCCCCAGAGAATTCGAATATAATAACTAATGAAAGATAACGTGTTCTGAAATTTGAAAAGATCAGGTTCTAACAGTCAAGCTTTTTAGCTCGTGATCATCGATCTTATTGAATTATTTGTGATTGAACATCGGGAAACGATACTCTAATGGGAAAAAGGAAACAAAAAAGAAAAAAAAAAAATTAAAAAAAGGCTGTAATTACAAACTTGGAAATCAATTTAGAGAGCGAAACTGATTTCTCGTTTAGAAACGTGTGAGATTTATTTTATCTCGCACAGGGGAGAAAAATCAGTAGTCCATGTCACCGAACGGTCAGCCGCGTGAACTGATTCGTGCAAAACCGTACAGTGATATTAATTTGAATTTATAAAAGCGGGGAGGGTTAATGGTAGTGAAACTCCAAAATCAGTAAATTGATGTGAATGAAATGAAACGTGAAAGAAAAAGAAGAAATGGTAGAGTAATTCTTTCGATATCTCCAATTGCTATGAAATCTATTTTTCGTGTATTTCGAAATGTGACAATCGTTGAAATACTATGGAATGAAATATCGCCGGCATTACGTATTCAGAGAAATTTCGCAACAAAACTTTTCCTTCATTTTAGTTTCAAACAGAGCAAGTTAATGTTAATTATTTCGTACTGTCCGGACGTTGAGGGTTTTATATGTAGCCGCGTTATAATACCCTTGTTGAAAATTTCACGGATAATTTTTATCCCCCAGATAACAAAGCGCAAAAAGTTCTGCTACGTTGTGTGATAATATTAAACAAAGTAAATCTAAAAAGGATGGAAAAGATACTAAATATTTATTTTATGCCGTGCATGAATCCGCGCGGTAATATATAGATATGGATCTGCTCGAGGGAAGATAAAAGCACTCGTATTATTATTACGGGCCAAAAACCCCCGGAGTGTAATTGCTTTTCTAATTTTAGTTGGTCCCATAGCTATAAGCTCAATTTCTGAAACTGGATCATACAACTCGTTACTCTCGCAATAAAATCGATAAAAAATATTAATCAACTTTCAGCCGAGCTTTAAGGGATGATTTGATCTTCTGAAAATAAAATGTTTAATTCGGAATCTATATGGAACCGAACCTTCCTTACGATGATCACGATTCAAAAGAAAAAAAACAAAAAAAAAAACACAAGTTCAATTTCTTATCGACTTCGAGAGCTTTTTCCAAATTCCTGTCGCATAACTAGACGGAGCTGCAGATCTTTGTCTACGTTATTTTATTTTCCGGCAAGGATTCGGATGAAAAAAATAGATGTCTGACAGGACGAAATAGTTCGAGGATTATCCCGCAGGCAATAAGACGTGGGGATTATCTGAATTATTTCAGCAGAAGCGTGGGACGAATCGGAAAACAAGGGGCTAGTTTTCCAGACTATATCCGACCGACCGTCAGCTCGAAATATTTTCTTATCGGTATCCCTCATCGACTTTACTCTTCTCAACCACCGTGCTGTGTTCTCGCATTTTCATGATACGGACATAGATATGACGTTGTTAATACAAAACGTGACACGGTATTCTCGTCTTATCCCACGGTAATAAGCGGTAAAGGTTAACAAGACTCTTCGCAATAGAATCTAGGGGATGAATCGATCTTCGTATAGAATTGTAACCGAATTTATAATCGGGTGAGTTGAACCCAAAAGGAAATTAAGTGCAATCGACTATCTGATCGATCCGAGCTTTCGAATAGAAAATAAAGTTAACATCCCTCTAAACTTGACAAATTCCTGTGCCACCTTTGAATAACCAGAGAGAAAATAAACGGGGTAGTTTTTCTAACCACGGGCGTGGCTTTAGCGGCTTTTTCAGACTGGTTTCAGCCACGCCAATAAGCTTAGCTCGTTTAGAAGACAGAAACGATTTTTTGTCTCATTACTTCAGTTCTTTCCCCGAGCTTTTTCACCCTTATCGTAGTTGCCTCGTCGTTTATCGTATTTCAATTACTTTAGCGAGGAAAGTCGGATATACTTGAAATTATTACTAGCTAGAGATTTTCGTTTGAGTAAATGAGATTGATTTTTATACGCTTTCATAACTCTCGAGCCATAGGTAATGATAATGATTATTTCGTAATTTAACAAACCTACAAGCCAGGGTAAGGGGATTCGGTAATTTTCACACGAGCCAATTAGAGCCTTCCAAAGGTGGGCGAAAGGCAATCGAAAGAACTGTTTGATCATCCATTACGACGATATTAATACCGGGCAAAGTGGAGACAGTAGAGAAACGTGACGGGGGTTTAAGGTGGATAAGAAATTTTGGCTGGCCCAGGAATTATGAGCCGTGCCGTGCCAAATCCTTTTAAAAATAACCCCAGCTCTTGCATAAATGACCTATTGAAAATCAATCGGACAGTCGGTCAAGGTACTGAAATACTTTAATCACCGGATTACACCCGACCTCGATTGACCCAACAGGGTTACCGACTAATCCACAAAGTTATATGAATTCGTAATTTACGCCGATTTACGAAATTGGTTCGTTGGAACAAAAATTACAAAAGTATACTTCGAAGTGCGAAAAAGTTTTCAGCTTGTGGAAAAACTTATTTAAAAAAGGATATCTACGCTGCTTCTTCGTCGTTTCAAAAGTCGAGAAGTCAGGGAGAAAAAACGGCTCTATATGAACTGAATTTTCGGCTTTAAATGTTCCTTTCGACTTTCAGACACGGAACAATCTTTGAGCTTTCACGTGAAAGACCAAGTCCGTAGAGTAAGGTAGAGCAATAATACTCAGCTATATTGTATTTTCTGTTTAGTTTATACAGCATCTAGCTGTACGAGTCCTCAAAGACCGAAGCAGGATAATTGTCCGTCTCGAGTGTCTCTGACCTAATTCAAGACGACACAGTCATGTTTTATGGAAAGAATAAGGACTGAAAAAGGAAAACCGTAATTTCCCGGCAAGGTAACCCTTGATTAAATCCTCACAATGACGTCGACTTTACATCAGACAGTTTTTAAATTGGCTCAAGGCACTCCGCGTAGAATTGAAATAAGACACAAGAAAAAAGGACGGAATTCTCAGCAAAGTTTAATTAATTTCGTGATCAGAAACTCCACTAACGATACCAATAAGCAAATTGTTAAGATAGTTAAACCGGCGGGGGTGGTTTTGGTAGGTGCGGGATATATGCGCGGTTTACGTCAACGACGAGACGTTACCGCGCCATCTTTTGTATCAACGATCAATAATGACGTACTTTTGGGAGGGTCGTCGTAGTCCGACCAACAGGTGAAACCAACGGATTTCGAGGGTCAGGAAGATGGAAGAGTGGACTGGTTAATATGCGTGGAATGTCACAGGATCGAACGAAGGGTTGGTGTTCGGTGATTTAGGGTCGCTTGCAACGTTGGCTACACGAACACGCTCTAGATGTTCGGAGAAAGTTTAGGATACGGGTATAGGTACGGGTTAGATGTCGTTTATTTGAAAAAAATTCTTGAAATTAACCGTCAGCTAATTACATCCGATGAAATAGAGCCGGGAAATTAGAGGGGCTGACAAATTTCACGGAGCTTGCAATTAAGTTTAAGGACGGAGCCTGAAAGGGGGAGGCAGCGATTGTTAACCCGTTTTTTTTTTTTCAATTTTTCATTCGCTCTCTTCGAGACGGTGAATTAAACTTATTCGATATCCCAATTCCCCGAACGTTTTTTTGAGAATAAGGGATGAGAATATATGTATTTTTAAAAGGCAATGAATTTTTCTCCGACGTTCAGTCAAATATTGACAGAGTAAAATAAGAGTAACAAGAAATTCAGCGATACGATTCTGTAACAAATTTTTCTCGAGGACGAATGGCGAGCTTTTACCGGCAACAAATAATCGCAAGCTTTCATTTTTTTGATCAAATCGAAGCCTAGAATCCCGGGAGAATTTCCCCTGCACGAATAGGTATACCACAGCGTATTTTCATCTCAAAGACGGAGCGGAGCGTAACGTGGACGGAATAACTCGAAAATGATCTGTATCTCTATAAAGGGAAATAAAATCGCGAGCGATTTTGAAAAAAAGAAGCGAATTTTTTTCGTTTTTTTTTTCTTCTTCTGACTTGTTTCAAATTTCAATCGCCCGAAGGAAGAATGAGCTTGCGCGGAATAAATTCTAAAACATTCAATTAGATTTAGCCCCGGGTTTGTTTCCCGAGGAGTTTTCTGATGGAACTTCACTCCCGACTACTTTTTCTCTCTGGTAAAAAAGGAAAAAGAAATAGAAAAAGAAAAAGGGACAGGGAAATGAGAATGAAAAAAAAATTGAGCGAACAAGAGACCAATGTAAGTCTAGTATCTAAAAAGCTTCTGCTATACGGGTGTTATAATTAGGGTGTGGTACAGTGACACATACCATTCGAGGGAGTGTCATGTTTATTTTCAATTACCACGAGAACTAGATTTTGGGAATCCTTGTCGAAATGATTTTGCGCTGGTAGAAATAGCGGCGAAATTTTGTTTTAGATTAAACTTTCTGAATTTAGAATTCCATCTGGCATTTTGGATAACTCTCAACGTCTCGTAGCTCGTACCATATTGAAGAGACGTGAACTCAATCTAACTTTACCAAAGAATTAAAGAGAAAGAAATCACCAACGTCTGTTGTTCCCATAAATTTTCAAAAAATTCCATCGCATTTACCCCGAAAAACATTCCATTACATCCGACAACCATCGCCCTATGAAACGTTACACTGCAACCAATTTTCGACGATGGAAATTCAGCGTTTCGATTCGCGTATTAAAAATTGATGAAAATATACGAACCACTCTCTTTTAGTCCGAACAAAATATACAATAATAATTCCCTCTTTGGATAGAAAATTTTCAAGAGATATTCCCTGCTCTATTATTTCGATGGAGATATTATACCGATGCATGTATCTGCTATTCGTGTTCGTCCATGCAAGAATTCAAAGTTCTATATTCCATAGAACTAGGTTTTGTTCCCGTTTGCATTCGTTCGTACATACATACATTCGTGTTAGTAAATCGGAATCCTCGTTCCCATGATGCTCTTATACTTCAATTCACTTTTTATCATCGTAATTCACGGTTCACGTAAATCCACCCAAAGACAATGCCTACGCAGAGGATATATTCCGCTGCGATGTATGGTACGACGATATCGACAGTGTGGGCTGTTTCGATGATTGCAACCTGAACTTTTCTCTTCTCATTATTCACGCAAATATCCGAATAATCATAGACAAAAATACCCTGATTATACCATTGGGGTGATTTTTCATCGGGATGAACGTTCAGCTTTCTATAATCGAACCGTAAGTCTGATAATTGTGACTTCCACGTTATATCAGACTCGAATAGAATTCAAACGAAGTATGAATCTTACCCAGTAAATGCATCAATGGGATTCTATAATGGGATTCTATAATTGAATGCAACATGATATATCAGGGATATATATATATGCGAATTATTGCAGGTAAGGGAATATCCGCGATTATATAAAACAGCGATAATTAACGTCAGATAATAATGGACGGGATTATTAAAGAGTTACGCGGGTCATATAGTTTTCGTTCCACTAGGTACTTGATTGCAGGCAATAAATTTTCCCCTCCCAGGTAATATTAGGTTTCTATACCACTCCGGTGTAATTAATATCGCTACCGCATATGCGCCCTATGAATTTTACCACCCTGCAGCGAGGGTGGCGATAAAAGATGATTTTCTTCACGGTGTTGTAAATATACACATCTGGTAGCCTCCGCGCTTCATACATACTTAATTTTAATGTTCAGGTCGCTAACGCGGGGAACCGAAACCCTGAAATTTTTTCTTCTAACATATCGAGGCGGAAATTTCCTCTCGAATTTTTTCACAGCGATAGAAAATCCTACTGTTTCATACCTCTGACTGAGATTTGAGTTGCTAAAACGCTAGATGTAGCTCAAAAGTTGAGTAAAATAAAATAGCGATATTTTACTTTTGGGTCGAACCAAGGGACGATGGGGTAATTTTATTGCTGTGTCAGTGGGCGGTTATTGCCTTGACGTTATACGTTATACCTGTCGCTTGGAAACACCTGGAAGGTCTTTGTTGGAAAGCCGGAAGTTGAAGCCGGAAGTGAATCGATTAGGAGGTGAGTCAGGATCGGGGAGAATAGGAAACGCGTGTCAACCTGAACCGCAAGAAACCGGCTGCTGAGGTATGATCGATTGGAGGCTGTCTAAGACCTCCCTAAGCCTACCTAAACCAAATTCAAATTATTGTTATACGGATACTGCGAGCTCGTGAAGAGCGTTAATTCCCTTACGAATTATTGTCTCAATTGCCTCATAATTTAAACATTTATTTTTGGACCAGGAATTAATCAGCGTTCTTGGCGTTTAGCGAAAGCTCTGATAATTCAGCGGCTCGAAGCTCATTCAATTCCTCGAGATTTCTCTCCGTCAGTGATGTTATGCGAGTATGAGCACAGAAGCGTGGGAAATTTTATACGAACAAAATGGAAACGCGTAAGAGCTGATGGCTGCAGCTTTAATATCGCTGAAAATAATGATCGAATATTGAAATTTGTCGTTTCGCATCGAGGGGCGGTAATTGGAACGCGATAACAAAATTATTGTATAATTGATAATTTGCATCATTTGGGTCAAGCAATTAAAAAGCTCTTGTATTAGCTTTTATATAACAACTTGATTGGTCCGTGTTCAATACTTTCGGTCGATTTTCTGAAAACCTGATACAGTTTTCGCACGACTTGGCGAGACTCGAGATTTTTTTTTTTTTTTTTTTCTTTCCAAACGATATCTGAAGAGGGCTGTTCCCTCACAAAGGAATCGGTAACGCCAGAACTCCTAATCCAGTTTCCGAGCCAGCATTTCATTTCTGAATATTTCAGAGTAGCTTTATTTGATTTGATCCTCGCTCCGTTTTATGAAGTATAAAAGAATAGCCACCTTGCCATTTATTTTTTTATTTTATGTATATTTCCTTTTTTTCTCATCGGCTACAATCCGAGGATCTCGTAAGATGATGAAAGTGAAAGAACTCTGCTTATTTTAAATGGAAAATTAAATCTGATCAGGACAACGCTGCACATAATATATATATTTCCTCCGGCAGATATCTCTGCTCGCGAATTTTCGTCATAAAAAATCGCCAAGTTTTTTATTTTGCTTATTTTTTTTTTATTTTTATTTTTTTCTTCACCGGCTCTCAAGTTTCGCCCAATATCTCTTCCTCTTTATTTTTATCTCGCATTTCCTAACTCTCAAAGGTATAAGAATCATCTAAAAAGTGGTCACGTCTGTACAGAAGTGCGCTTGCCTGTTTGACTGCTGTATTCGAAAAGATCGCGTTACTAGACGTGGTGAAAGAAAAAAATATATATATATATATATTCAATTACCAGTTGTCCCAGCAACAAGTTTCGCTGGGTTATTTCGAAGGGGTTAAAAAAAGAGAAGAAGAAGAGAGAAATACGGAGAAATAATAGAAAAAGAAAGACAACAACGAAATTACTACAATCAAGTTATCAGCCTCCGTGCCCACGGCGAAACTAATTCAATTAAAGGGAACTCCTAGTGTAACTCGCAATAGTCCAGGATTACAATTGTCACGTACATTGGACGGGCTTCAGTCTCGTTTTAAAATCCTTAATCTGCTAAACGGAAAGCTGAATCTACTCCTTGGAGAAGAAGAGAGATGGGAATGTTTAACGATCCGTAGTAGAGAGGGGGTTTCGGAAATTCATAAAATGACGATATTCGCTCGATTAATCGTTTCTAAAAAAATCATCTCACCCCATAAAGAGGACTGTATAGAAATTGCGAGGCGTGAATGAATTTCGACGACGTACATCACCCTTTTTAAGACAGTAATTAAATTCAAGGTTTCCAAAAGCATCGCGTAGAACTTGTGACAACATTGACTGTATTATTTTATCATAGGAATTCGAAATTACCCTAAATTGTCACCGCGAGGTAAAAGTTTGTCTTCCAGTCGATTCTGGAGGAGGTAGAATTCCCAGGATAGCTATAACTACCTAGCGTTAATAATTGCCGATCGATTGACGCTATCTGTCTTAATCGTCAGGGAGGATTCGAGGAGAATAAATTCGATAGTCGCGTGTCGCGGATCATGTTTTATGGTTGAAAAGTAAGAAACGTATCAAATGTTCTCGGTAAAGGTTATCGAGTCGCGGGGTGTATTAAGTTACCTTGTCGGAATAAATGAGATTCGAAAATTTGGAGTAATTGGACCAAAAATTTGATCAGGCACTGTTAATTAAAGAGAGAATAATAATCGCTCGTGTTAATTAACCGCGAATCACTCGCAAGGCTGATTCTAAAAATGGGCGAAACCGCCCTGGGGTAAAATATGATTTCTTGATTGTTAATTCGGAAGAAAATTTTGGCTTTGGTTTGGCCCAATTCGCGCCAAAACACTTGACTCATTCTCAAACGTGTGCACGCGCTATGTAATCAGACGTTGATAACTAATCCAATTAATGTTTATCTAGACAGAAATCTGCTCTTTCAGAAACACCACAACCACAAGCCACCGAATTACCGGTGCAAAACTTTTGCTTTCAATATTTATCCGATGGTTTTATTAAATGAACAATGGAAACTAACCACCTGACGCTCGTTGAGTCACCCGCGTCCAAGTTATTTTAATTCAAGTAGAAAATTTCACCGATCTTGAAACAAGCTCGCTGAAAAAAAAAAAAATAAAAGTAAAGTGAAACGAGACAGGACGAAAGAAAAGGGATGAGGGAAGCTTTTTAAGCTATTAAAAAATTTACGTCGTAATATCATCTCGCCTTGAAAGGTCGGATCAATCGTGACGCATTATACGATCAAATTTTTTTCTTTTTTGTTTCACTTTTTTTCTACTTTATCATCAATTTATACTTCAGCCTTTCAACGAACGCGATAATTTCGATTAAAAATTAAGAGGGAAGAACCTCGCCCAGATAATCTACGTCGCGGTGAGGTTTCGCTACTCTCATAAGTCCCTCAGATCTGATGCCCCTCAAACCGGAAGTGGTCCATTAACAAGGCAATGATGCCACCGCGCAGCGCGCGCCCATTGAGCACCAGAGGCGCCCAGGAGTTGGTGAAAACGTTTTGTGAACCAAATCCGTTGGCGGAATAACTCGCGTCGTTCGACTAAATTTTTAATCAATTTTAAAAAATTTTTAAATAAATAAAAATCGAAATAGCAGTACGATAATCTAACCCGATAACCGCCTCTATCATACATCGAACTTACCAATCGCAAATAGTTCGTAAAAGAAGCGCACAAATGAACAAATACCTGAAATAGTGACGATAGTGTGAAATACGAAGAGACAGAGAGTGGAGCCGATTAGTCATGTAAGTTCTGATTCTAAGAGGCAGTGAGTGATAAAGAGCTTCAGCCTTATAGCACGTAAAGTAGCAAATAAGGCCAGTAGTTGGTACGAAACGGATCAAAAGGTGACTGATATCGTTAGTATCACGCGTCTTGTATGAAATCGTAGAAATTTTATCTGAAATTAATTGTGATGATATAAAAGAGAGTGGAGTTTAATCGTGTTGTGTTGAAAATCGCGTGATATCAGTTGATAAATCGAAGTTTTTCTTATTCTGTGTTTGTGCAGATTTAACGAGTGGTAGAGGTTGGAGAAGCTCCAGTGAACGATGGGAATGTACGGATCCGTGGACAAGTAGCAGAGGCTGAAAAAGGCAGGAAAGTGAAGAGTGAAACGCGCGGGGTAATCGGAAAAATGTCGTCTACGAGATTGAAGGCTAAAAAATGTTGGATGGTTTGGTTTTTGGTAACTTGTTTATACCTCAGAACTACCTTGGGACAGACGGTACAGAGCTGTCCACCCCGAGGTGAAATAACACCCTGTTCATGCAGCGTTAAAAAACTTGGATTGGATATCGTCTGCGAGTTCACAGATTTCCTTCACATCAACAAGGCGATGAGCGTTCTCAAAGGTAGATCCAACACGGTCATATACTACCTAAAACTACGGCATAACAATCTACCGAAACTGCAAGGCTTCGTATTTCTGGGACTCGACATCCACCATCTCACAGTTCACAACAGCAGTTTAGCCGTCGTCGAGGAATCGTCGTTGAGCTCGATAGGTGAGAATCGTTGATCCCACAATCGTTACTCATTATTCAATAGCTATCGATTAGTTGAGACACTTTACTTTCATGAGAAATTTACTATTGGAATAATTTCCCGTCGAGGTGCCCGAAATATGATAAAAGAAAACGGTGGATACGATTCGAGCAATTTTTATTGAACGTGTTAACGTTAACGACTTGATTGCCTATTCTATTCCCCGGTGGAAATAGAAGTTGCCTGCAAGACTCGCGTTTCAGCTATTGGAAATAACCACCCGGTTTTCACTGATCTATGAACGAATTGGAAAGGGTCGTTTTGTGTTTGAGGAAATTCATTCCTGAGGCGTTTGATGAGTTTTGGTTAATCAATTCGGCTTGAATTTTTGAACAGGAAAAGGACTGACCCAGCTAGACATATCTCAGAATTCTTTATCGCTGGTGCCGTCATCGGCGTTAAAAACGTTGCACCATCTTTTGATCCTGAACTTGAACCACAACAAGATAAACGCCATCCATGCTCACGCCTTCGAGGGACTTGATACTCTCGAAATCCTCACCCTCTACGAAAACAAGATATCCATCATTGACGCGGACGCCTTCAAGGGCGTCGACAAGTAAGTGACTGATATCAGAGATCCCTTCTAGCTACGATTAGTATCATTTTCCACTCACCCTGTGGCTATAGGCGTTTTAAATTTGTCTCAAAATTTCGGAGAGGTCAATTTCCATATTCAAAATTAACCAGCGTAAATTAACCACGTATACATACATGCTGCAGTCACATTATATAAACGTTCGGAAACGATTAAGCTCGCAATCTACGTGTTCAGCAAAGCGAAATGGCTCCGATTCTATCATATTTGCATCGTCGTCTAATCTCTAAGCTTCAATTAGAGCTTCCGACTATGGTATACCGTGATGTTGCTGCTGGTACTACGACAGGAGAACGTCAGTTGAATTTACCGACCTACCGTAACGTGGCTGATGGATTATTCCACCGTTTACGATGTGTTCTTCGGAATTTTTTTTTTCGGTGTTCATCTCTTTTGCATAAATTTAATTATCCGTCTATAAATCGAATGGTTTTTCAGCTACCTTGCTGTTCGTCAAAGCGAACAAAGCTCTCAAGTATGAATTTGGAAAATTGATTTCTAGCAGAAAACGATCTTAACGTGGCTTTCGTTAGCCCCTATCGAGGAGGCAGGATACGGAAATTGTGATTTTTATTTCAGCCGGAAATTGAAGCGACTAAATTTGGGTGGAAACCAACTGACCTCTGTACCAACCGCCGCTTTGTCCACACTCGAGATGCTCAAGAAGCTGGAGATGCAGGAGAACAGGATATCTGCTATACAGAAAGGGGACTTTGCCGGTGAGTCTAGAGCCTCAAATCTAATAAAATTAATGATTTGAAAATAATTTATTCAGAATATATTTGATAAATAATTAGTCAGAGTCGTTACTCCCGTCACTTTGACTTTGAGGAGTTGAATTAAAAACGAATTTTCGCGTTGCTTTATAGCTGACATCATCGACCTCGTTGTCAGCCCCTTCTTTGCTCTGGAGCAGCAACAGGCGCGAGAATTTCGTTTAGTTAGTTAAATTGAGTGATTCGGACAAGTGAAGTATTCGCTTAGTGTTAGAAAATGAACTAGAGATGTGTTTTAGATTTGTAAGTGGAGCGGAGTAACGTATGTAAGGACATGTCCGACTCACGATTAGACCGATCTCCGATATTTCTCTGGGAATCTTTCATTCCGTTTCAATTTACCGAGGTATAATAAAACTGATTCGGAGAACGAATGGAATAAAATCATGGAAATCAGATTTCAGTAGAAAGTAGAGACGAAAAATAAATTTTCCTTGACTTTCAAACGAATTTCTTTCCAACTTCTTCACTATATTCTCTTCTTCGTGACACGAAACCGCTACTTCGAGTAGCTGGGGGTGTCAGGTGTCTAATATTTCTGGAAAATCTCGTTGCAAAGTACCAGACAACGACTGTGGGGCCACAGACGCCTACGAGGTGGAAGAAAATTTCCTAAAAGCAAAATAAGGCGAGTGTGATGTATGCTGGAGAACGTAATACGGTATATAAAAATGAAAAAAAAAAAAAAAAGAAAAGAAAAGAAATGTTATCTCTCAAGGTGATACGAAGTCGCGGTCCTAATTTCTTTTTAAAATATGAAAAGTATGGATTTAGTTTACTCAGCAATAATTTCGGTTACTTTTTGAGAAATGTTTGATACTATTGAAGAATACCATTGGAAGAACACACTAAAACCTAAGAAAGAACAATCCAGGGACGAGAGTTGGTTGGCAAAGTTTTATGGGGTCAACTTTTATTCGCAAAATGCAGTTTCTCTACCCAGCGGAGACTTCCTTGCTGTCAGCTATTTCCTGAGTGTCCTGAGCACGTCGACGTCTCGGTTTCAATAGCTACGAACTGGAAACTAATCATCCAACTGAAATCACTTCAAAGTATGATAACTAGATCGATCAGAAGCGAGTATACTGCAATTGAAGCGTGCAGCGGTAACGTTCCGTGTACCGAATATAATAAATCCCTAAATAAAATGATAAACAAAAAAAAACAAAAAAAAAAAAAAAAAAGGAGATGAAGAAAAAACAGAAAAGGTGGAACAAACGAAATGAGAAAAGTTTTTTAGCGAAGAGAACTGACGACGACGCTGTTTTTACTATTATCGTAAAACCAGACGCGTACCTTTAGAGTCTGCAGTATTATTAAATTGGTCCCTCTAGTGCGAGTGATGGATCCGTGAGAACCTAGACAATCATCAGTCAATGTATGGGAGTCGTTCAGCTGCAGCACCTGGATCTAGACTTTGCGTCATAAAAGAACGTATCTCTGGCAGAATACTTCCAGGCGCGAATGAGCTGGAAATTTCGCTACTTCTGAGAGTAGAGAAAATTCTGAACGTCTTTGTAGCACTGGAATTCGAAATTCTGCTTCTGCACTGTTATTTAATTTCTATTTAATCTTAAAAAAAAATTTTTAACAATTTTTTTTAAGGAATGAAGAGCCTTGACTCCCTCGGACTCGCTCATAACAAACTTCGTGAAGTCCCAGCTGGTGTTTTCTCACACTTGACACAGCTCAACTCCTTGGAACTGGAAGGCAATATGATAACCCATGTTGACCCAGACGCCTTCATGGGACTCGAGGGTGAGTCGGTGATCCGAGTAATTTTAAAAATCAGCTTCTTTTATCCGGTGAATTAAAGTTGAACAAATTTATTGTGTATTCAAAAATTTCAATTATCAATATTACGAAACGCGTGGATGAAATTATTGCGAAATAACGGCAGGGAGATTCAGCCGAGTAAATTAACGAAGCTAATTACACCTACAAGGAGTCCGTTCGTTTCAATGACCATTCATTTTTTGGGACTCGAGTTTCGTTCGCGTTTATTAATTCCGTTGAAAAAAGTCCTCGATCGGTGGAAATTATACGTTAGAAATATAAAGGGATGAAAATCGGTCCGAATCTACATACGTAATCGCATCTAAATATTTTAGAGTAGCGTAAAGGGATGGGTCAAACCGGAGTATGAATTGCATAAATGCGAAGCATCATTCTGCTCTTCGTATGCCGTCAGGCCAACGCAACATTTCGTGTTGAATGAAACATGAAACAATTTAGAATATATACCACCTGGTTGAGTAGCTCACATTTTTTAACCGCTCGCCTTTTCATACCCCTTATATCTTTCACTCTATATACAATAATTTCAAGCGATGATTCGATCTCTCGAGTCTTAAAAGATGATATGATAGTCCCGTATCAAAAACGACTCACGAGGAGTTTAAAATTTGGAGAAAAAAATCGATCGGCTTTAAAAATTCGGACGGAATTCGAATTCCCTACAAGCTTTATTCAGCATTTCACGTTTAAAACTCGCGCGATACTTTTTGCATGGTAGTTTTGAGATCAGGGCATTCAAAGGCAAGAGGTACTTGGGGTGCAGTTAGACACGTACGTAACTCCCAGTCGTTTTACCGTGCAATATGGATAGGCGAGGGTCGGGTACCGTTTTTATTAACATATTAATTTCGGAGTGTGGACTTGAGAAAATTAGTTGGAAAAGGATAGGAGGTAGAGAAGAGGGTGAATAAGAATGAAAACCGCGGTGGTGAAGCTTGGCGAATATTGCGTAGATGTAAAAAAAGGGATAAGAATTGGAAAAGGTAGGATGAGTTTCAAGATATCCTTAATGGCTCGGATCGTGGCAATAGAGTTGGAAACTTCTCGTTATAGAACCACCCCTCGAATACCCATTAACAAAAATGTCAATCGCCGCTCACGGTGCGACTACCTGACGGAAAACTTTCGTTAAAGGTCTCAAAGACACTCTGGGAATAACATCGACCCCGTTTTACCTCACCCTAAAACCAGATAAGGCGGTAATACCTTACTTTAACGACCCGGACGAGTTTATCGATCGTGAAAAGAGAGCAAACTAAGTTTGTCAGGAACCACGTCGAGCATAAAAACTAAACATAGCGATGCCACGAACCGCGAACTCAAAATAAAATGACTGCACCCCGTATTGAAAATATGAAAAAAAACAACTCGCCCCTAGTTTTCTCGAGTCTAAATTTTGGGATGAAAAATTTCAGGCCCTTTTTTTAATTCGTTACAATTCGTAATCCCTGAATTGCGTGCAGAGTTGTGATCTGTCGAATGTAGTACACGACGATTTTGGACCAGGGGTGTTATGGCATACTTATGTTACATCACGGCGAAGTTAGGTCTAAAAATACGGCAATACGTGCTACCTTTTTACTTGCGAGATAGAAATCTGGTTATTATTGTCATCAGGAATGAAAGTGGTTCCATTTTTGTACCCCTTCTCATTTTATTACCTTTTATTATTCGATTTTTTCACCTCAATTCGAGGTTGATACAATTTCAACCTCATTTTAATCGTTTTTTTTTTATTATTTCAGAAAATCTTCAGTATCTACGACTCGGGGACAATAATCTCCACGCTGTACCAAGCGACGCTTTGAGAAGGCTACATCGTTTACGTCACCTGGATTTGAGGGTCAACAACATCACCGTCCTTCCGGAAGACGCGTTCTTTGGATACGGGGACTCGATTACTTTCTTGAATCTCCAAAAGAACTTGTAACTAAAATTTTCATCCCTTAATTTATCAGTAGTCTCGGGTTACCTGTATTCGGCGAAGGCTTACCGCCGCGTTTTATCGCCGTTCTAAAGTCTTAACGCGAGTTTAAAAACTCTCAAATTCGACTCTTTCTTCGCGGGATTATGTTTCAATCAAAAAGTAGGCAGACTACGAGCCGGAGTAAAGAAGACAAAATTAAAGGCGTTTCTTCAACACAGATAATTGTGAAAAGTGTTTGAATTCGGACGAAAACGCGGCGGGGGAAAAAAAAAAACCCTGACAGTATTATTATTTCCTGAATCAAAAAGAAGGTCGGTTTCTCTTCCGGACATTGCGGCGAAATAAGTAAAGGGGAAAAGAAATAAAGAAGAAGAAATGAAAGAAAGAATGAAAGAAAGGAGAAAAGAATGGGGATGAGGTAAACCCATCAGAACCAGATTGTACGGACCGTTATCAACCACGAGGAATATACTTAACAACACTCCCGGGACATTTTAACGAATTAATGTAGAAACTTCTGCGCTCTAGATGTCTGCCATCTCCGTTCGCGAAACCAACCGAATATCTCGAGGCGAGCCAAAGGGCTCTCGGTTATTCCCTCACCAGTAATTTTCACATTCACATGGGAGAAGACCCTCGCAGGTTCTGGCTAGCCTTCGACCTCGTCAGGCATGTCAAGATATACCGCATATATATCTGGTATACATATACCAGTAAAATTTTGCACCCTCCAGGACTGACGCTTCATAAAAAATAGATTAGTTTTTAAATAATAAATGATTCAGTTGAATATATATATATATAGATATAAGATATGTATGTATGTATGTGTATCTTTGTTGCAGCATAAAGACTCTCCCACCGATGCTTTTCGAGAATTTGAATTCCCTCGAAACTCTAAACTTACAGAATAACAAAATGATCCACGTGCCAGAGGAGGTGATGGAAAGTGTCGTGGATACATTAAAGATCATCGACATTACTGGTAATGAATTAAATTTGATTCATCAATTTTTTTGTCGTTTGATAAAAGCCGAGTTTTCGTCATTTTTTTAATTTTATTTCATTTTTTTTCAACTGATTCTTTCTTCGTTTAAGACAACCCGTTGGTCTGCGACTGTGAACTTCGATGGTATTCCGGTTGGCTTAAAAATCTCCGCGATAAGGACGACGAAATGATGTCGAAGAAACGTACTGTTTGTACGATGGTAAACGAGCACCGAGAATATTCGGTGCAAAATATACCCCTGGACAGGATGGGTTGTATGGCAAATGCCAAGCAAACAACATCGTCGAACGTAGCTGTGGCTACAAAAATTGTTGGTTTTCAGGTCATTGTTAGCATGGGATTCGTTATTTTGCTATAAAACAATCCCTCCGAATATTTCTTTTTCATTTTTTTTTTTTTTTTTCTTTTTTAGTCAAAATTCTTTGAAAAGAAATACAAAATAAAATACAGAATTTTTCCAACGTGTTAGGGAAATTTCAATATTATCGATACATACAGTTCACTCGATGAATTTTATGTATTCACGTCGAAGGGGACGGAGTAGTCGTAAATATATATACATATTAATTAGAATAGTTGTTCACCGATTATTATTGTCATTATTTCTTCTTTTTTTTTCTAACACTTTACTTTTACTACTATTGATGTTATTATTAGTATAATTATCATTATTGTTATCATTATTATTATTATTATTATTATTATTGTTATTGTTATTATTATTATTATTGTTACGATCGTTATAATACGTAGATAGGTGAATACGGGGATGGGAATATTGTAGAGATCATCGTAGAATTTTGAGAGAATTTATAGGACGATTAGTGTTGTTAATTTAATTAGTATCGGTCTTCTTCTTTTTTTTTTATTTCATTTTTTTCATTTTCATTTTACTTTTCATTCATCTTCAGTATACTAGTTTATTTTTCTACGAATATGATATAAACCCCCTATAATATACGTTCGATCGCGACAAACCAGTCAAATTATATATCTTTGACAATCGAATAAGCTTCTTGTTAATGCGAGAGCATAAATTTCAAGATATAATTTTTCTAATCAATCATATATTTACGAGTAATTATATCAATCCTTGTATTTTTTTGTTCAACTTTAGGTTCTTAGGTGTTATCACGTTCTTTTCTTTTCTTTTCTTTTCTTTTTTTTTTTTCTTTTCGTTTGTTCGATTGTTATAATGTCATACCAATATTGATGGACTTTACAAACGGACGATCGACTGTCTGAGAGAGAAGAGAAAAAAAAAAACAAAAAAGCATTTCAAATATAATTATCCGTAATTGTTTCAAATTTTTTTTAACCGCTACCGTATACACGTAGCAATATCACAAACGCGTTATCATCGTCGTATAATATATATATATATATATATATATATATATATATATATATATATATATATATATATAAAAACATATCTTGAAGCGGATGAGCTTTCTTTGTCAATCGATACATATCAGTAACGTTGCCAAGATATTTAAAGAAAAAAAGAAGAAAGAAGGAAAAAAAGACAAAAAACAAAAAAAAAAATAAAGAAAAAATCAACATTATTTTAACTCTATAGATTAGCAAAACCAAAATTGAAACTATCAATGAAGATTCAAAGAACGAAGGGAAAAAATAGATAAATAAAAGGGCGAATTTTATACATCAAATCTAATTAGGTACTAGTACATATCGAAACAAAATGTGGAAATATTTCTTTAATCGTATAGAAAAATAAATGAATGAATAAAAAAAGAATGGAAAAAGAAAAAAAAAAAAATATAATATGTGGGATAGATTTTTCAACGTATTGTAAATCACTCAGTTTGTAAAAGAGCGTTCGACCAACCGCACCGGCGGTGTGTTCTCTAAACTGGCATAATGGCTCTCTGATGATCTCTAACGAGCTGCAGGAAGTCTACACTTGTCAATGGTTGGGAGGCACAGACCACCGCGCGATTGTTTAACTCTTTGATTCAATCTACTTTATAAGCGGCTTTTGATATCAGTGGTAATAACCTTCTTTAACTGTCTGTAGTGTCAGGCTACGCGTCATGTCATACGCCTGTTTACTACTGGCTAAAGCTAAGAATCTTGATCAATCACGAAGTGAATTGGAAGGATTAAAGAAAAACGACGAAATATATCCACATTTTGTTATTCATTGTTTGAACGAGGGAAGAAAATTGAAATAAAGAAAGAAAGAAATTAAATTGAATAAAATAAAAGGAAATTAAAGAAAATGAAAGAATAAAGAGATGGATGATATTTGCTAATCGTTGATGAGACGATGAATCTCCGTATAGACGGATTCAAATTTGATAGAAAAAAAAAGGAGAAAAATAATTCGAGAATTGGAAGAAAATGAGAAAAGGAGATTGTGAGAATTGGAACGGAAAGTAAAGTAAAACGATTTTTAACTAGATAGATAAAGTAATTTGAAAGTAAGGTTATAGGGTTACCATGACTTTATACTGGACTTAGGATATAAGTCACTGTAATATTCAATAGTATCGAAAGGATATATTATTATTATCGTGGTGACGAAGTCAGGAAATATTAAGGTAAACGTTATATACCGAATAGGCAATGTGGTGTGAAGAGAACGTTTAAATTTTGTATAATATTTACAAGAGCAAGATCGTTCAAGCCAAAAACCAATTATTTTCGCAGAGTTTTGCGGAGTGAATAAATCGTCGCGAATATCATACATACCGACGATTTGATTCGATTTTCTGCCGGACTTGTTAGCGAACCTATGAATATCCCATCGGAGGTATAAAGGCGAAGTATAAGAGGAGTACGAATCCACGTTTTCGGCTCAAAGTGGTGGACGAAGTCGCATACATATCATTTGCAAACGCCCAAAAATAAAAATATATATATATAACGCGTAATTATTGTATAAGCAGTAAAAATTTCATAAGATTTATTAAATTAATTAATTAAATGAATAAGGCTTTTATGCTGTAACCACTAAAAATCATATACATATCCTTAGCGTATGAGATTTAAAAGAATTTATTTGTTAATATCTATATCTATCTTATATATAAATATATTATATATTATATATATATATATATATATAAATATACATTATTAACAGATATACATAATTATACTATACTGTCACGTATCTACGGGACGTCGGGAATAAAATGAATCGACACTGACCGTTACCTAAAAGCACAAATCTTCCAGATGTAAAGAAATGTTGAAAAAATGAAGTTCATAGTATCAAATGGATTCCATTTTTTTGTTGTTTTTTTTTTCAATATAAAGTGAAAAATCGAATGGCTGGAAAAAACCCCCAAACTTTAAGGCTTCATAATTTCCTTTGGAAAGTTCACCTGAAATGAATTAGCACGAAAGCTTGTTGAATAGTCGTCTTCAAGTACCTAAAGAAAATGCATATAGTGAAATAAAGCTAAATCCGAAGATGACAGTGACTCTATTCGTTCGACACGTTCCTCTGTCTAAAATATAGTTTTTAGGTAAACGTCAGCCCTACATACGTGCGCACTCGGTGTATTCTTTTTATTTATAGAAAGTTGGAAGAAAAGCTTACCCATCGGATTTCTGTCCGCTCGAACGAACAACGGATTGTTAATTATACTTGGAAATTTAGTCGACGGATAGATTTCGGTAAAAAAAAACAAAAATTGTATGGAAATTTAAATTTTCATTTAAACGATCGCCTGATACGCCGAACGCGACTCTTTGCTGGCCCTATTTTGCTCAGGGTTCGTGCGAGGCGTATAGGAAGAAATTTAGCAAACTGTAATCCATCGGTTCCGATGAGTCGATAAATAATTATGACGGGGGCAGATCTCTTTGGGTAGATTCTAAAAATCTTATGATGAGCGTACCTATACCTATAGCTTATAAAATAAATGATATGTAAACTATAACATAAGCTTCAGAAGGATGAGACGCTAGTGCTAGAAGAAATTTAGGAATAGCTAGAAGCCGTATAGAGTTTAGCCGATAGATTATAGATTAACAAGATAAATAAATGAGTATATGAATAAATGAATAAATAAAATAAAATATAATAATCTAATAAAGGTGCTCGTTTGTAAACGGCGCTGAAGAACCATGTCGAGACATATCTTTGCCCGGGCTAAAAGGTCGTCGGATGGGCCAGAATAAATAATTAATAATCAAGCGGTATTTTTGTACAGTGTCTTACAGTGTCAGATCGTTGCCGGCGCATCCGACGACCGCCCGTAAAAATAAAAAAGGAAAAAAAAAAAAAAAATGAAAAGTAAACCTCCCCTCCAGAGAAAAAAAAAAAAACAAAAAAACAAAAAAAGAAAAAACCAACAAAAATGAAATCACGATTTACTTACGTCTGCTGTATTTTTTCGCGTAATTTTTTCATAAAATTGTATGTAATAATTATAACAGATTCCTTGTTGTGTCGAACAGTAATCCATCTTCTTTCTACCTTATCTGACCTTATCTAGCCATTAATGACCCTGACAATGAGACACACACATCACCCTGTGAGCCGTACACGTGGTGGGCACATGTGCGCGTGCACCACCCCCACACTCGACACTCGATACTCGACACTTGACACTCTGCTATAGAAACTGGTATGAAAAATGTTATGTTTTAACTGTAAAACGCATGTAATGGCAAACCTGTTAATAATGGGCTTGTGTGCCGTGTCACATTCTCAAAATTATTGTATCTATATAGTTACGATTATATACATATATACGATAAATTATATCTCGATGGATATATATATATTCTACGCCTAATGTTATATCGATGTTATATATGTCTATACATAATATTACATTATATTATATTATATTATATTATATTATATACATAATTGCGTAATAAGATTATTACCATTATCCTCGTACTTCTTTGGTATGGAATAACTATTCAGATTCTAACGTCTACATGTCACTGTTTATTATTATGTCGTTAATAATACTATGTATGTGGTACAATTCAAATGAATAAAGATTAACTACGCAGAAAATTATCTCCTTCCGAATAATTGTCTCGCATTTTACCGCGGTCAGACTTACCCAATTTGCCGAATCCCATCCCACCGCTGTCCCCGATATGTTACGACTCCGCAATCACCTAGATCTTATAATTAGAATATGATTCACCGTAGTATTTCCTGATTTAAATGGAAATCCAAAGCTCGAGTCTTTGTCTCGCTTCACTGATAATAATAGCATGTATATGATGCACTGAATAGATACATCTCCAATTCCGCTAACCTAAGATAACATCTATCGTTGAAGCTGACGGAAAAAACGGTTTGATTAACGGCCGGAAAATAATGAAAGAAATATAAAAGTGTCAATCGAGTGTATTATATGTGCGCACGCAAGCGTGTGAGGACACACGTATCTATTGATTATTATCAATGTCAATGCAACAAGATAACAGTTGGAAACTTCCTGACTCCTAAGTGGTACAGCACATGTTACACAGGTCAAATAAGCTCGAGCCAAAAGTCAATTTTATAATTAGTTATCACTCGATCAATCAATTCTCAGCTGGAAATGGTGGGGGTATATGCTGTGCAATTTTGTAGTTCATTAAAGACTCAGAGAGAAAATTTTGCACATTTAGGATTTGAAGGGTTGGTGAATTTAGGGTAAAAAAGCTCCTGGCTAACTGGCTGAGCGAGTAACAAATCAGGAACCAATTATTAGTAAGCTCCCGAAACTTTCAGATTAGATAACAAAATTATCGACTTGACAAAAAGAAAGGTTTATAAAAAAAAATTGAAAATTCGCGAATCGCCAGTTGCCGGTGTTCACAGTCACGACGCGAGCACTATGCGAGGGATGACTATTTTTCAAAATCCCTTCGACAGTTTGCTAGCACTTTATCTGGTGAAATAACCCTTGGGTTAATTCAAAATCGATTCAGGCTTAGTTATGGAGTGATTAGTTGGTAATTACTGGTCGTTATTGTTCAAAGTATTCCAATCGAAAAATTCACATTGATTAATTCAATTATTGAACATCGTTGAAGGTTCTCGAGAGACAAAAGCTCGGCTTCGTTAGGATTTAAAATTTCGCAAAAAGGTTCTTTACCGAAACGTGTAGAATTAAAAAAATTTGCGAATTTATAGTCACCCAACAGTGGCTTCGAAGAACTCGTTAAACCAATCAATGTCAAGCTGTATCTGTGTGCCTATGGCAACAATAATCCACAGTTACAGTGGAAAGCGCGAATGCGTACGTGTACACAAGGATATGAAAAGCTTTAATTGGTGATGCAGACGCGTCGGACGTGTCATTGTTCACCAGCAATCTGGCTGAACCCCTAGCATCAAAGCATCAGATCGTTGTGTTGCATCAAAGCCTAAGGAAGTCCAATGCAGCTTCTAGGTTTCATTTTTAAAACCAAGTGCGCTCCGGGTCTTCAAGCCGGTAAAAAGTAATCTCATTACTCGGGGAATTGGAAAAGCTTCGATAGTAAGCAAAATTGAATAAAAGCTCATCTTTGATCCAGGAAATTTGAATGGTGGAAGGCCGTCGTCGTGGGACTGCTGATAATTGGTGTAGTACTTTTCCTAGCAAGTTGTATTTCATCGAGTATATTGGCGACAACATCGTTACAAGAAGGCAACGCGACAGAAGAGCTCAGTATAATAACCTACGACGTGACATCGAGCAAGGTAAATTTGTCAAAAATCAAACAGAGGATATTACCAATGGCCCAGGTCTATTGCACCATACAGAATTGCATGGTGAGGTGCTCTCTCATCCCGGCTGCATCAGATCCTGGAATAGTTGCCGCTATCTTCGTGAATTCCGATTATAAGGTGAGAAGTTCGACCGCGGCTATATTTTGCGTTATTGAGTAAATTTTGAATAAAGGATTTTCTACGATTTCATACATTTTTCAGAGCTATTGCGCCGACAACGTACTGGTAGAAGAACTGATATTTGAGAACTGCAGGTTTAGAGGAAACGCATTGAACACTGGATGGTTTCCAGCCGAATTGCAGCTCAAGAAATTGACATTCCGAGGCTGTTCATTAAGCGTCATTGACTCGGATGCATTTAACACCGAGGCTTTGGAAGTGCTGAGCAGTCTGGCAATAATCGACAACGAAATCAGCGTCTTTGAAAAATCGTTGTTCGACGCTCTCACCAATCTCCAAGAGCTTGTGATTATGAATAACGCTATACGACAGGCTGACGCTGACCTGCTCGCTGGAACCTCGAACGCTTTACAGATTCTACAAATTGAGAATGCGATCTACAGCGAAGACGTCTTGGTCAATATCACTGGGAAAAGCCCACTGCCCAAAATCCTCATCTTATCTCTGATCGGAAATTCGTTGGCCAATATTTCCGGGAACGTTTTCAAAGGCCTTCGCAATGTCCAGTCTATTTACTTAACCAACTCCGCCGTATCGTCAGTAGAGGCTAATGCCTTTGATTCATTTCCTGGCTCCATACGTCAGCTTTTACTTTCGGACAACAGAATATCCTCTCTTCCGAGCCAGGTCTTCCAATCAATCCTCAATGCGAATACGAACTTCAAAATTACACTCGCAAATAATGACTGGAACTGCAACTGCGAGTTAGAGTGGCTGAAAAACCTTACAAGCACACGTTCGATCTTAAATGATGAACCCCGTTGTACCAAACCGGAGCAGAACACCGGGTTAAGATTCTCCGAAGCTACTTTTTGCGACGTCGGAACTTCCAACGATACTGAATCCGTCACTGAACCAAATTTAATCACAGATTTGAGCTACAGTACTGATACTACGAATCCAACTCACCCTGGAGCTGGAACTACGGTAGTTGATGAAGGTCTGATCACATTGGAGTGCGATATAGACGAAGGAACTCCCAGTATCTTCAGCCGGAAGCTTCTCGCTATCAGAGAATTCAATTTTCAGTCAAGATTCCCGGCGTTTTCAGTCCAAGAAAAAGGGAACGGGTCAATTTACGTCAATCTTCTAACCAGCCGAATGGCTTATACGTTGATCTGGTTTGTAAATGACGTTAACGACGCGAGCTTCGAGCCTGAAAGTGTCAACTGCGTCACAAATGTCAGAAAGTCTCTGTATCTGAACAAGCTACAACCAGGCGGTCTCTACACCATTTGTCTGCTGAACATGTTCGGTGATCTGACCTCACCCTTCAATTGTATTTCTCTAAAAAAGAGGGAAACCTATGACGAGAGCTTGTGGTTAGCCAACGAAGACAAGACGATCATCTTCAGCAGTCTAACAGCTATCTTGCTCCTTGTCTGCGCCGTGAGTATCATCGGATCCTACTACGTGGTCCGGAGGAATCCCAGGCTTTTGAAAGGGAGTAAACGGATCATAATGGTACGACATCGAGCTGCGGATGCCATAGTTTTACCCGAGGGCCTTCAGCTTGAATCAGTAAGCAAGAATCCTGCTCCACCGAAAGCTGAGAGTTCGACGTCCGGGTCATCCAACCACAAGGATTACATGACCCCGATCAGTAAGCGGCGACTTTTAGCTCGCAAAAGTTCAGTAATATCCGGAACGAGTTCTCACAGCAGTGCGAATAGCTATGTATCTGGAATCGAGCCTACGAGCTTGCAGCTCATGTCGTGGAGGCTGAAAAGGATCAGGAACAATTTATCTTGCCGTGATTCGACTGAACACGATGATGTTCCACCGCCTCTTCCACCTCCTCGCGATCAGTCGATACCTTCGCTGTCTCTGACTGTCGAAGAAAGAGAAACTTCGAATGATCGATCGCGAGGATCGACGATCGACGATCAGGAAAATAATTCAAACGGGGTAAACGACGAGCAGAAACTGTAACGAGGTGCTGGAAAATTGGTTCATTCTCTCGGAAATGAATTTTTATAGACACGTGTATATGCTTTGAGATAATAAAGAAATATATTAGCGTGTCATTTTGAATCGACGTGACAAACGATAATGGAATTTGACTGTCAATATACCAAGTGCCTCCATTATCGTTCTGATTAACTTATTGATCAATAGTTCCAGGCAATTATTCATAAAGTATATCGTCGTATAGTAGGTACCTTAAAAAATACGAGTATAAAACTGTCGGACATGATTGACGAACTGTGATATTAGTGTTACTGCTATAATCATTATCATTATTGCTAGTGATCATTATAGTTTGGTGTTCTTCTGTGCTACGGGGATAAATTTCTACAAACTTGACCCGAATGTGTCAATAAAATATTTAATGGATCGATAGGATATTGGGTTTTGATTTGAAGTGAAAAGAAGTTTGAGCACGCGAAAGAGATCGACAAAAATTTTTACTCTTTCAAACATTCGTATTAACACTATTGAGAATCTAATTACCGATGAGCTGACTAACTAACAATTTCCTAAAAGGTACTGGGCACCTATTAATAACCTCTAGCCGGTCACTCGACTGGGCAGACCTATGCGTTATCTGATTGGCTAAGCAGGTCATGTTATATCTGTTCAAGATTGAAACGGCTGCCAGCTTAGCTCTTCTAAAGAAGACCTTGGCAACGGGCTACAATTTCTATACAAGGATATACGAATCGGCCAATCTACTGCAAGCTACTAACTGCAGGGATATAGAGACACACAGGCGCAATAAATATTCGCCGAACTTTAAACAGCTGTAACTATTGTCTGAAACGAGGATTGTCAACGATAATTTCTGTCCCAGAGATATATGCATGCATGTGTTTAGGCGACTGATTAATTTTCATCGGTAATTAAATGCGAAAGATTTCATAGTCGAACGAAGCTTTATTTATTCTTTCTTGTGATTTTCATCCTAAACGTTTCGAATAACGTTTTTTGAATCAGGATCGATAAAAGTTCAGTGGTGAAAGAGGAAACGTGACGTTGTTTATATTTGCTGATTATGATAATAATAATAATGAAAGCATGGGTTAAAAATCAGCACGCAAAGTCTGCCTCACTAATCTAGCGGCCACTGACCGATAATGTACATTTCGGATAAGCGAAAACCGTTAGAAAATATTTAGGCGATGTAATGGGCTGAACGGATTTTAATCCTGCGGTCATAAATCCCTCGATTTCCTTGGCTTAGTACCAGATTAAGTTTAGCATGCCGCTAGATATGGGAGAGATAATTATCTGCACTAATTGCGAGCCTCGGTGGTGTGGGACTTGGTGTTCAAAAACTATTACGAAAATAAGGGATTTGCACGGAACAAAAAATATACCTACATCTAAATTGGCTGATAAAATCCAGGTTTAATTATACCGCTATACAATGCTATACGAATAATTTATTGTTCATTTAAAACGTGGGCGTTGGAAAATAGGCGTACGGCTCGAAAGCTGCGATATAGCTACGCTGCAGCGATCTACGGTTTAAACTTTGCTGGATCTTATCGTGCGAGTAATTATTGTAGGCGTTAGAAAGTAAGAAGAAAATATCTCACAATGTGGGGAATTGATGTGAAGAAAAAAAAAAAAGTAAAATAAAAATAAGAAAAAAAGATAGAAATATGAGAAGAATTCATTTCGCTGATTATGTTCAAACCTCTTTTTTTCCTTTACGTTTCGGGTCACTAAGAGAGAAATGAAACGCTTGTGTATCTTCTTAAATTAATTATCAAGATACAAATGTAGCACGGTGAATAATATTAATTAAAGAATTAACTACGGTTGCTATAACATAGTATAGACGGTAACGAATTGTAACCAATAAACAATTAGCAATTGGTGCCAAGCTGACGTATGATTGGGGATGATGTATTGGCGGTGACCGGAATTGGACGTCATTGCGTCGGTCTTTGTTCTAGCTAATTAGCTATATTACGAGGTCGTCTTTTTCATCTGCTTTGAAAACAATTAGAAAAAAAGTGGCGCTTTTTAAAGCGAGTAAAACACTAGTTGCATCTACATTATAATCATCAGTCAGTGAGGCGTGAAGGAAACGTATCGAGATCGTCCAGTCTTAGACATCTCCGGGAGGTTTACGATCGTTCGACATCACGATGGTAATTAAATGGAATAATAATAAGATAGTGAAACACCGAGTTACTTTATCCATTTACTGAATCAAATGAGATTAAATTCCAAAGCTTAGCAAACCTCTTTTCTTTTTTTTCTCTTTTTACTCCATGGCTGAAATCTGCACGTTCGAAAAAGAGCTTGCGATTAATAGCGTCGAATCGCAGTGTAGCTTTTCGCCAGATTAGTTAGTGACGGTGAAAATTAAGATGATGAACTTCCAGACGACCAATATTTTTATTCTTACATTTTAGGAGGACCTGGAATTATCCAAGGAACAAGTTGCCCGTGAGTAAAATTTACGATTTATTTGAGAAATGAACGAGGAACTAATGCCCCTGTGATTATTTGACAGAATTACAACTGGCCTTTAACGCTTTTGATCCTGAGAAAAAAGGATGCATAAGCACGGATATGATTGGTACTATACTAGCCATGCTTGGACACGAGCTTGACGATGCGACGCTCACAGAACTTGTTGAAGAACTTGACATAGACGGTAAAAATAATAGTAGCAATCATAAGTACGATAGATTTTGGATTTTGATAATATAAATTATTGAATTCTCGTGTCTAGGAACCGGTGAAATTCAATTCGAAGAGTTTTGTATGCTGGCTTCGCGGTTTATCGTTGAGGAAGACACGGAAGCTATAGCGAAAGAACTTAGGGAGGCATTTCTTCTTTATGACAGAGAAGGAAACGGCTACATTACCACAGACGTCTTTCGGGACATCCTTAGCGAATTGGACGACAATCTTCCCGAAGAAGAACTCGATATGATGATCGAGGAAATTGACGCTGATGGATCAGGAACCGTAGACTTCGAAGGTTGGCATTGGTTCCAATATCAATTTACGCGTATTATTCACGCGAGTTATTTGCATTGAATCTTTTCATCTTCTCATTGCAGAATTCATGGCTGCGATGACCGGAGGCTAATGAAAATTTACGACCGAAGGATTTGTCAACCAAAAATAATCGTTGACTCTTCTGCTTGCATGAAATATATGTATTTTATTTGTTATTATATGTATTACAAATCTGATGTGAAAAAAAGAAAATATGTCGTTGATTGTGAGACGTATTCAATCATTTTAGTGCATAATGCTGTAACATTTATATGATTTTATATTGTGAGTGATATACGATTACAATGAAATAAAGACGAGTCTGAAAATGCAATTAATTATAAACTTGATTTCAATCTCATACTAAAAATTCAATCTTGAAGTGCTTTATGAATCGAAAATGACAGAGAATCGAAAAAATATATCCTCAAAGCTAGAAAGCTTCAATATATCAATTACAAGATCACTGCATCATCGTTTTTCAGGAGATTTTAGCAGCTAGTTTGATTTTTTGGTCATAAGTTTTGTAAATAAAAGTGATTTGATCTATTCCGAACGTTTTTTAAATTATTTATACAGCTATTACACCCAAAACAGTTCGAAAAGTCTTGAGAAAAATCAAAAAGCGATTAGTATCGACTATCGATGGTAAGCTCTTCCCCACTGGGTACGACTTTAGACTTGTGTCATTGAAATCGTAATGAATTGAATTGGAGCCAATTGAAAATAGATTTTCTCCTCCTCGACAGCCTCTATGAACAAGTCTTATACGGCACGCAGTACACGTGTTTAACATGCCGAAAGACATTCATCCATTTAATTCTCTTGGCACAAATTTGGCACCTATTCAAAAGGGGTATTCAGCGGGCGAGAGCAATATCCTATCCTTTCCGTTTAGCGGAGTGAAAAATCTAGACGCAATTAATGATACGAAAGAAAAAAAAAATAACCATGGGATTTCATGCGTCATTGAGTTTCTCTCCCGAAACAAACCTCGCGGTAAAAATTATTTGGTTACAAATCCTCGGTCGGACTCGATGGAGTCGGAAAACGAAAAACTCATCTCCGTTTTTCTCGATAATTATTATTCGTCCATTTCCTTGCGAAGCTGATTCAATGAAATTCCAACAGCCCTGCCACAAACAACGGCACTAATTGCCAATTAAAGTTGATTCCGTGTAGACTGGAAAGAATCGATGATTTCACCCTATACAATTTCCTGCGGCAGTATTTTACCGGAACATATACCTACCAATACGAGGCATTCTAAAGCGTTCCATAGTGTTTTGATTCCGGGACTCGCTAATTACTTTAATTAATCTCATTGAGTATTTCAACCCTGGCGAATTTTCTTTACATCTGAATAGAAATAATTCCTTTCGTTTCTGTAAAGCCCCGTTTATTAAGCACGTTGTTTCGCGCGAGAGGAGTGAATAAAGTCGAGCAAACTTTATTGGCAGGAGGTATGTTAATCGAGTTCACAAGCCCATTCAATTCGGTCAATGTTAAGGTTCTGCCGTTTAAACCCCGCGGTGAAATACTGCAAAGTATAAGTTTCGCGAAGGTTAACAATCGGCATGAATAGAGAAAGGCGTATTAAAAACGAAGGATCTCGTAAATGTATTTCTCTCGAGAATTATTCCACCATATTCACTGAATAAGAAAGTATGAGCGTCGTTTATAGACCCCCTTGATTCATGATTTTTTTATTGTTCATTTATCCATTATGCAATTTCCATTGGGCTACTATAAACGGCAATAACTACACTATATGCAACGATGAGTAGATATACCGGCTACTTTCATTGATAAACGAACGTTAGATGGTGCTGGTAAACTATCGTTGATTGAAATGATTATTTCTAGTATTTGAACCACGTGCTCGATCGATTAGTAATAACGTAATCAGTGTTATAGAGAAATTTGTCCCTGGGATCGATCAGTGGGTCAATTTATCGTACTTGGGTTATAGATACTATCACCGATGTACATATATGTACCCTTGCATAGGATAACAACGGGTTGCGATACGAAGGTAGAGCCTGGCGAACTTTGAAAACCGCTAGAAAAAAATCGCGCACCTCGACCTAGACATCGTTCTTTATATTTGAAGTGAATCGACTGTCTTGCACAGTCCCTTGTCGATAGTGTCTTGAACTCTGCTTGATTTATCGTCCTATCAATTACACTATAGCCAATAATTTATTATCGTCGCCAGAATGGTAATTATCTATAAATCACAAACTCGACGTGTTAGAATCGATTCGTTGACGATCAAAATAATAGACGATACCACATATATACCACTGTTTTTTTTTCTTTTTACGTTCTAGGATGAGCTGAGCAAGGAACAGATAAAACGTAAGTATTCCGTGACATTTATTCTTCGTTAAATCGAATTGCAAATTTTATTACAATTTATTTATTACAGAGCTTCAAGTAGCTTTTGACGCTTTTGACCACGAGAAGAGGGGATGTATCGGTGTTGATATGATAGGCACAATTTTAACTATGCTTGGGCACGATCTTAACGAAGATCAGCTGACGGAACTGATCATTGAGATTGACGAAGACGGTAAGTGTCGTTGGAAAAAAAAAAAAAAAAAAATATGGAAAAAGTGTTTAGAAATTTAGCGAGAGATCCCTGCGTTTTTTTAAGACCTCGTTTATCAAACCAGAATCGGGAGAACTTGAATTCGAAGAATTTTGTACATTGGCTGCGCGATTCCTCGTTGAGGAGGACACAGAGGCTATAGAACAGGAGTTAAGGGAGGCATTCCGTCTTTATGACAAAGAGGGTAACGGGTATATCACAACGGAAGTATTCAGAGACATTCTCCACGAATTAGACGACAACATTTCACCCGACGAGCTCGATCTGATGATCGAAGAAATTGATGCTGACGGTTCTGGTACCCTCGATTTTGAAGGTACGCGAAGACCCTGAGTATATAAGTTCATAAAAACTGGAATTGAGTCGGATCAAACCCCGCGTTTTGGAAAAACAAATACAAACAATAAAAATTTTTTTTTTTAAATTAATTACGAAGCACGTCGAGTATCGATAAAATTTTTTTTATTTATATATATATATATATATATATATATATATATCAAACAAAGTTTTCTTTACATGATATAGAAAATTGGATCGTGTTACGCAACGCGTATCGTTACCCAACACCTTGTATAGAGGGTTAACAAGCTTAACCAGTACCTGAGTTTAATTACAATGAACTGCTTCTATACGTTTGTTCGTTTGGCATTGTGTCGACGAATAGTTATTTTCGGTGACTACCTACTCGTTGACCAACTCAATGATGGGTTTCGTATCTTCGCAGCTGTTGTCATATCACACTTAATCAATTTTAAATAGATTTTCAAGACTGTCCGGAGTGCGATTTTAACTCCTTTTGAAATCGGAGCTCCTCAATTTCAAAGCAAACTCACTCTTCACTTGAGAAAAAATATGGAATAAGACAGAAACGAATAGAAAATAAATTTTCGTCTCGGTCAGTTTCATAAAATTGTTAAAAACTACTTCATTCATTCTTCCCGTTTCTTTATTTCAGAATTCATGGCTGTGATGACTGGATAACAACTTCACTAGTATAAAATATTATTGGAATACCAATATCGTTCTTGTCCCTCTTGAAGCTAAAATCAAGAGTATAATCAAGAAAATGATATATGTGTACCGCGTTTCTTTTGTTCAAAATATTTTTTTATTCACATTTTTTTGAATAATGCTAATATTTCAATGCATCGCGTAACTGGTATAGGTATCAGTTAAAATATACGCCTTTTTTATAACTGAATTCGTCGACTGTACAATTATAACTGCAGATGTATAAATCTACGTACACGTATATTCATTAATTACGAATAAGATAAATAACCTTTTTAGAACATCGAGCTACCTATATGCCATTCTTTTGTAATTTTTATTAGATACTTATTATACTGTATAGTAAATAAAGAAACATTTTTACCAACTACCCGCCAGGCTTTTTCCATATCGAAATTATATCCATTAGTCGACGAGCATATCGTGCGAACAAATATGACTGGGTTGAAAATTTACGACCTTTATATATAATTAGCGAGAATAGAAAATGGGACTAATTTTGTATTATTTTAACGAACGTGTTTACACGATTTCACCTAGTTTCTTAATTACCAGATTCATATTGAATGAAATGATACAGAAATGAAAAGGAAAGAAAAAAAGGGATTCAATTAATTAATGAGAATAAATCCTTATTATAATAGAATAAATAATTGAGGTACTCAATTATTCAAAGCTTTCATCAAGATTTTATCATTTACGAGTTATTCTGGTAGAGGAATTCGTCGCGATTTTAATCAGCGTTCCATTTAGACAAATGAGAGGTGACCTAGTTAATTCATCTGCGAAATTAAGTCAGCTGCAGTTTAATTCCGTACTATTTCATAGCGAATCGTCAAAACGTGACTAGAAAGAGTAAAAAAAGAGAGGGAGAAAAAATAAAAAAAATTTATCCGCATACCTACACACTTTTCCAGTCAATTTTTACGCATACGATTTTTTTTTTTTTTTTTAATTTTCAGTTACTGCAGAACGGGATAATTAGCCACGCTATTCGCTGACAGAATACTGGCGAACGACTATAATCTCTGGTAGACAAGTTTAACTGACATTGCACGAACACAAACACCTGTGTCTTGTCACCCGCTGTCAGCAAGGAAGACTAAGCTGTTTCTAGATTAAGAAACAATTGCAAATATCCACCGAGCCAAAAGGCTGCAGCTTTAAACTCAGAAAATATATTAACTGTTTTCGATAATCGAGTTTAAAATTAGGAAAATATTAACAAGGGGGTATAATCTTTTTCAGCAGTTAAAAATAACCGCTCGAAACACCCCCGAAACTTTGGTGAAAATTTGAAAAAATCTCACAGACAAATTTTTCTAAAACAATTAATTATGCGAGAAAATCAAACATGTGGTGAAAAAAAAAAGATGGCGATTAGCATGAGCACCTCTCGTATTTTTTTTGACTGCCTTTTAACCGTGCAGATTTTTTTTTGTTTTTTTTTTTTTTGGCACGTAATCCAAACTTCTTAGATGAAATATGCAATTAATTATCTACCCCTGTTGGATTGATTGATGGATAGTTTGGGGGCGTGATTAGAGTTTGCAGGGTTTGGCCGAATAATTGAAGAGCTCTACTTTTAGAGCAACTGCGACGATGTACATATGTATTTGTAAAATTAGCGAGCTACAGTTGAAACTAGTTGTGGATTTTAGGAGGGGCACAAGCAGTGACGTCCTCGAGACGCGAATGAAATCCGCTAGATTAAAACATTCTCTAATTCCTTCTGCCCAGGAATCTTTATAATCTTACAAAACGGTCTGTAACCCACGGATCTCAGGCTTTTGAGACGGCGAGACTAAACAGTGTGCATACCGCGTAATCCACGGTTAAAATGGTACGGTAATTTCCCCAAGTGTCGTTTTCCTCTTCAATTTAAACCAAAAGTCAAAAGAATGGCTGAAATAGAAAGCAAAAGCGATTTCTTCCCTCATTTCTTCATTTTTTTTCTTCTCAGTCGTTCGATCATTGAATCTAACGATCGTGAAAAAATTTCCCAAGTTCTGAACCGGGCAAACGTTCCAATCGTAAAAAAACTAAATTGTCTCTTTCGTAATTGTTCACAGGAAGACCTAAACAAGGATCAGATTGTTCGTGAGTAAATGAATGACTTAATGAGACTGAAAATTGGAAAAGTCGTAGAGTGATTCGAATTTAAAATTCTCTTCATTATTTTCCAGTCCTCAAGAAGGCCTTCGATGCTTTCGATCACGAGAAAAAGGGTTGCATAGGAACTGACATGGTCGGTACCATACTAACCATGCTGGGTCACGAATTGAGCGAAAATACACTCGCGGAGATCATTGCGGAGGTGGACGAAGATGGTGAGAATTCATAGTTTCTCTATTTGGAAAGAAATAGCGGAAATCATTGAATTCCTTGCTCCTAGGATCTGGGGAGCTCGAATTTGAGGAATTTTGCACCCTGGCTGCGAGGTTCCTGGTCGAAGAAGACACAGAGGCTATGCAACAGGAGCTGAGAGAGGCGTTTCGTCTTTACGACAAAGAGGGTAACGGGTATATCACCACCGACGTTTTCAGGGACATTCTCCACGAGTTGGACGATAAACTTTCCCCAGAGGAGTTGGATCTAATGATAGAAGAAATTGACGCTGATGGTTCGGGCACGTTGGACTTTGACGGTAAACGCAAAAATATTTCGAACATTTCCTGATCATAAACGATTGAATTCCACTTACAGAATTCATGGAAGTCATGACCGGAGGTGATGACTGAAACCTCCAGCCCCGGAGAACAGATAATGTTCCATGTGTCGGAAAAGAGTCAGTCATAAAAATGGACTGTTTTATAATTGACTTTTTTTTTTCTCTTTTTGGTTACCTAACAATAACTTTATACTTCCCACGTGCCTTAATCGGACCTGTAAATGACCACAAAACAGCTGCAGTGATATTATTGCTTTTATTACCTTTACCGCGTGTGAAACACGACAGATTTATGTAATCGTCAACCAGTTGTTGCGATATTATACTTTTACTGGTTGTCATTTCAAATGAAATCTACGTAGAGTGTATTGAGGAAATATAAAAATTCAATCACACCTTTCAATAAATTGGAATAATTTTATTTCCAATTATAAAACGCCTTGATTATTACCCGATATACGCCTGGGTTACCGCAAACCGTTTTACTTTACCAACTAGCGGTTGCATAGCTACAGGCATAGAGAGAAGTATGTGGCGCTAATAAATTAAAAACTATCGCTACCACACGTCTGAGGTAATAAATTAAAATTCCAATGACTTATGTATAGTATAAAGATTAATTATTGGCTAGATATGTGTCGTTAATCAACTTTTTCGTACCTCAAGCCATAATTCTAAACTCTAGCTGTTTGCTAATCGTTAAACACTTGCCAAAGCTGTATTATAACGTTTTTAATTAGAACAAATCTCAAATCGTTTTGCCAATGCGTACCTACCTACCTACCTACCTACCTACTTTAAATTCAATATTAAATATTTGATTGAAAATATTTCGTAAATTAAATCAACACACAGCTGGGAACAGTTGCAATTAACTGCAACACTTGCCTTAAGAATTATAATTAGACTTCGACGTTTTATAATAAATGAATAAATAATTGATAAATATTATAAATAAGTAAATCACCGATTTTAATGAACTTTTTCCATTGTTTTCAACTTCACGCGCCGTTCTACTGTAGAAAATTAATTAAGGCGGTCGATTATTAACTGCGTAAAACGCAACCGACAATGTATCCGTATTACTCGATTAAAAGAACGTGATTGACTAGAGGTATAGCGTAAAGGTGTTTGATAATTGACCCAGTTCACGTAAATTTTCAACTGCTTACTCATAATCTATATTCTAAATGCCAATGTTGAAATTCGCTGAATTTCGCACACCGTTTTGCGCATAGGTATATACGCGAATACCTATAGACACAATAGAGCGAAGTTTCATGGGCCGGAATAGAATCTGTTAAATATAGATTATGAGTTAACTGAATACACGGTGCAATTGTGACTGTCTCTCATTTCCGTGTTCGAAAATGCATTTGCATAAATGCATACATCTAGATTCCGAGTGTATTGGTATACCTAGGTAGCCAGAAATACACGCTTCTATAACTTTGTATTTACAGGCGTGTAATCTCATTCCCATTATGGCAATGATAAATAAACTAAGAACCGAAGAACGTGAGTGGAGTTAATTGAGTTGCGGGAAGGTTGACCAAATTCGGTATTTCATTCGCTCGACAGCGAATAGGTAGATAGGTAGATATATACGTATGAGTATTAGCGATTTTCTCACGAAGTTATAAGTCCGTTCCATAATCCTTGAGATTTCAGATTCTTTAAATCGTCAAGTCTATAAAACTGGTCCATATCTCTTGGTTTATCTCCTGGTTTACTTGCTAATAATAAACGTGTAAAAATTGAAGACAATCGCTGTCAGGTAATTAATAAATGATATCTTTTATTCAGTTTTATATACGTTGACCGGTTACAGCCTTACTTCTGAGTATAGACAATATGCTATTACCTTCTACACATTCTTACCTGCTACACGACGCCTTAATACGAGTCTGAAACCCGTGGTCAAAAACTAGAGCAAATATTTGCGTAATCCGCGCCGGCCGGCCGCGGCGACTGCGACGCCGGCAACCGTAACGGGCGATCAAAGACTTGAATTTATCGACTATCTTGATAAACGATCTTCTATAAGAGATCAAACTAACTCGTAATTAGAAACAGGCTCAATTGTAGATCGACTTTTCACGTATACGGTCGTTAAAATTTGTTTTAATCAAACGTAGGCGAATAAAATGATCAAAGGATATGCGAACTGTTGATAGAAAGATCGAATCAATCCAGTTCAATATTTTCTCCAATTTTCAATTCCTATTTTGCATTAAATTCTCGTCCGAAACGCGAACCCGATGTAATGCAATAACCAGATGCCTGTAGTGCCACAAGTTACGCAAAATTTTGCAAACGTCAAAAAATAAGTCGTTATCTTTATAGCTGGTTGTAGGCTTGACAGGCGACATTATGAGATAGTAAAGCTGAAGTCAAGTGAGAGCTGCAAATATACGCGGTTTAATAGTCGAGCCCACTTTTCTAAGTACCTATCGGTGTCTCGATAGAGAAGTAATGAAGGTAATAGCTGTAGTAGCGGTCGTGCATAGTGTCCTGCAATTTTCTTGCCCAGCCCAATGCGATGGCTAACATGGGTAAGCCGAGGCTGAGGCTGCGGCAGTCTTCTCCGGAAATTATCTGGACCTTTTGAACCTTTCAGGTAACAGTCATGGATTAAATTTCTGATGTGAGGATATTTTCTTTTCGCTATGAAGAAAGGCATTTCTAAGCGCTGCGGGTTTATTAAGGCTAATGATATTTTACCCGGCAATTTAAACTCTGAATAATATCGCCTCGTCGATAACGTGTGTGTTTCTCAAAAAAAGAATATGGAAAAAAGGATCTAATGAAAGGCATCGACGAGCACTCCGCACCTGTCGCATCGATATCCTTCCTCTCTGCTTTTCTCATTTTTTCAAATTTCTAAATCGGAAGAAACGTCGGATGGATCAAGCGACGAAAAAAGAAAAAATCGAAAAGGGTTCATGAAAATGCTAACCGAGGTCCAATTAAATTTCGTCTTTCTTCTTCCGTAACAGCATCATTTTCATTAATTTCTCAAAATCGATAACCCGCTCTCCCCTATTCCATTACGATCCGTATAAAAAAGCGTTAGGTGTATATAGGTATATATAAAGCCCGTGCTTTCGAATATATCGGTCCTGCATGTACTACGTGGGTTCAGAGAAACGTGATCCACGTTGATAATAACAATAAACCGAGGAGGTATTTTACCCCGGAGAAATCGGACCCCGGTCTTCCCTAGGGAGTTTAGTGGTCCGGTTGTAAAGGCGAGGTACATAGGGCAACCGCCACGCATTATTAAAGCATACTTGATGCTTGACTCGGCCAGGCTTTCGTTGAGTAGAAAGTCTAATTGCGTTATGGTCAATGTACCATCGGTACCGATACAAGAACAGAATGGCCAAAAATTATTTGACAAACTCTCCCTACGCGATTTACCGGGGCTTTCAAACCTCTTCCGCTTTCTTGAACTCGATCCTAATGGGCTTCTAACGCCACATATATGAGACATTCTCTATCTTATGTTCATACGATTACCTACATATATATATATATATATATGTGTGTGTGTGTGTGTATCCACGGATACATCCAGTATAATATGACTACAGATTAAAGTTATTAGCTCTCGCTCCCATGCCAGATACTTTTTACTCTCAAACGTCACTCGATTAATAGATAGATCTCGGGTATGTGGAAATTAAACTGTCCGCGTAATGTGTTGTGACTAAAATTAACTACGTTAAGATACTCGCCTCGATATCCGGTTGGCGATAAATTTCATCAATTTATTTCATTTTTTCCCGATTCTCATTTCTTTTTTTTTTTTTTTTTTTCTTTTTCTTTTTTTTTTTTTTACATTTTACCAGCGATTTGTTACAGTTTCAGGATTCAGGTCAGTCGTACTATTCTTTCGACTATGTTGTCTCTTCCCGATGTTTTCTTACCTTCTTTTACATCCTAGGACAAAAAATCTATAACGATCGACAAAATTCCTATGTACTACCTACGAGTGAAAATAGATCTGATTAATCTAATACGAACTGTGTACGAAAAAACTCTTCGAATATCACGAAATTCGAGGACTTTCGTATTCCGGGGGGAAGATATACTACGCATACTCGGGCAAGTTTAGCTTACAGGCAAATTATCTTTGTGAAAGAAATTTCACTCGGCAATTATAATTAGCCTATTATTATATATACCAACCTACCGATGAAGACATACATGTTGAATAATGCTTCGAATTGATATTCAAATTTATACGGTTTGAAAAACTCGTGCGAGGCATCAATTATATTCAAATTGATAGTTCTAGTTTGTATCGGGCTCGCAAAATCCTGTGTAGCAAGTTACATAATTTATATTTCGTGTATTTGTTCGCCGTTTACGCGCGCCGTCTCATACCTTCACCACGTAATACACGAATGACAGAATTATTTTTCACAATATTTGCAACGCCGGTAATAAAATCGAACGATTAAATTGACCGAGCTGTAGAAGGAGAAGGACAACGAGGCAACCGGAGTGGACCGCATGCTGCAGGTTTCGTTTTACCTGACTAAGAACCAGATGACAATTTTTCGTAGAGTAAATCGTTACTTATGTAACTTCTTGCGATAGAAACTTTTTCGTTCGACTTTATTAGAAGCATTAAATTATTTATCGTTTATAGAAGTTTGGGACTCCGGTTTTTATTACCTTCGCTATATGCATGACATTTTCGTTCGGTTTATATCAGAGACGAAATATCATTTTTACTTATTACTCCTAGACAAGAAATAGAAGAAAAGTTTAAGATTTCAGTAGAAATTATACAGCAGCTGGTACACCGGAGTTAAAAAATGGGAGATAGATTCACCGGACCCTTTAATTCCCTCACGCCTTTTGATTTTAAATACATAATTGAACAACTTAATAACGATGATATTTACATAAGCACTTAATACGATTAATTAACATTTATAATTATGTTAATATGTGCGCCCACTGTTTCTAAAAACTCCTGCTCACCTTATAAGACCGAAAGTAGCACTTTTGAAAAATCGCGAAGACGAATTCCAACATCGGTTAATCCTACCCGCAATAACTCGAAAAATTCTGTCTTCTATCATATCGATTCGCTTAATCGAAATTGAATCGTGTTTTTCTTTCGTCAACGTGTCTGAGTTCCGGACTCGCATTTCGTACTGATTCTAATAATTATCTAACTATCTGTAAAAAGAAGGACCCTCATCTTTTTCATCCATATAGGTATTTCGCCTGCTTTCTCCACGACTTAACGATATTCGGTTCCCGCTATCGCAGATATGATTCAAGTGAAACGAATCGTGTCAATCGAGGGGATTAATTCAATGAAACACCGGTCGAAGATGTCGTGCGAACTGTCACTAATGTCTTTCGCCAGGTTTAGGTAGGTATCGATTATAATCTATTAAAATATAAACGCGGAAGACCGATGAAGATTATCTTTACTCCAATTCATGACTTTGCTGTAAAATTGTTAATAAATTAATAGGAAATGAAAAATCGTTGGTATAGCACGAAATCTGCATTAATTTCGTCTAAAAATTTCTAATCGCACGTTGTTATAGTTAGGATCTGGTTTCTCTAGCAGCGGTGATAAAAACATCTGGTTTAAGTTAAAGCGGTCCAACAGCCTCGCGGTTGATTGCTTACTGCAGCAGTTTCAGACCCACATTGCGACGAGATTTTACCCGACTTTTTTTTTTGTTGTTGCCAGCGATTAATTGCTTCCTCTAAACTGTAAAGAGCGAGGAAAACGGCGAATAGAGAAATAGGAAAGAGGGAAGACAGGAAGGAATGAGGCAGGAAGAGAAGCGTACCTCTGTACCTTACGCTCTCCCCAAATCGATGATTGACGGAATAAATTTTCAACCAGTTTCCGCCGTATTGGTATAAGCCGAGATTAATTGCCGGGATTTTAACGGGATAATTTCGTCGCGATATACGCGGTTGGATATTTATTAGAAAGGCAGGTTCGAATCGCGTAATGCATGATATCGAGCGGAATTTATAAGTGGAAAAATGTCCCAGTGCATAGCCGTAGTTGGTTCGTTGCTGGGGCAAAATAAAAGCGAAATTACTCCACTTTTCTGTAGGAGTAGGTAATATATTCTCAAATCAGCCGAATATATAGCCGCGATCCAGATATAGAGAGGAGCGAGTTGGTATCGAGTAAACTGGTCGATTTGGAAAAAAAAAATTCGTTTCTTTTCCTCAATTATACGTCGAACGAGCAAGAATTATTGATTTTAGAAAAATATGTAGTCGATGAGCGGGCAGGTAAGTTTTTTTTCATAAATCGGACAGGTCACTCAATTACCGAGAATCAAACGCCATACACGGTTCATACTATCTTATTTATTTTCCATTTGATCGATTCTAGTAATTGCATGAATCGATACGGTGGTTATAAATTGCTCAAAACATATTTTCAAAAAGTTGCAATCCTACACACGTAACAAATTTCTAAAAAATTTCTGTCCTTCCTTTTTATTTTCAAAATTCAGATATCAGATCAATGTTAATCGGTTGTTTCACTTTCTCTAGTGAAACATGCGTCTTTTCGAATCGATTCTCACCAACGAATGACATTCTATAACTACAAGTCAAAACGATCGGAAAAAAGTGTCTCCCCAAATTTCACGTGTTGTACGTAAAATATGCATCCGAATTGTAATATTTACGGGACCCAATTTCTCTCCTTGTGTAATCGATCGACCGAAACATATTTTCACACAGAACAGTTCGATTCAATAATTACAATCGAATGACCTAATTTCTAATCACGTTATCCCCGCGTTGCAAAAATTTATTTATTCGGAAGATAAATCTATGCTAAGAATACGAGGAACGGACATTATCTTTGAACGAGACTCGGCACAAGTTGAGCGTGAATCAGCTAGAATCAGGATACGTTGTGCACTTATCTAATATCTTCATGCATATATCTCTGTTTCTATTAGACTCGCTTTCATCCCCTGTCGGAAATAGTCTCCTTTCTAGAAGTGAGGTGAAATTAAAATCCCATCGATCATATACCCGTACGGCGAAACGCCCTGCAATATTGTATCTTAAATGCAGAAGATTTCATGCAACAGCAGCGAACAGTAGGTCGTCTCATAATCAAATGCATGGATCACATACCACGCGGTTAATAACCTCGTATATATTCTAATTTATACTTTGCAAATTGTTTTTTCTTTTTTTTAGATAATGGACACAAAATTATAAAGCAGGTGCGAATATAGTTGAATGGTAATTGTATGATAGAGAATTTTTTCCGGTCATTATTATTCGTCGGAGGTAGAAAATTTGAATTGAATTAGATAGACACTATCGCGACCTTCTGAATCTTGGATAAATACACCCGGAACAGGATACGAAAATCGTTTAAAAAAAATGTTGCGTAGGTGTTCTCTGATACATAATCTTCCAGTTTTTTATTTGAAAAGAGGTGGAAAGCGGTGTGCAAGTTTTCTCACAGTTACTCGTAAGATATCGAGTGACAAGTTTATGCAAAAGGATACGAAATATGCGACCAGTGTAATAAAAAGTATTGCTCTGAGCTATTTTTTGCAATTTTCTACTAGCTGGTCTAGTTTCGCGCCAAAATCAACAGCCCTTTAAACGCTAACGGTTCCGAATCAACTTTCGAAACGGGATGCAAAGAAAGCTGCATTAGTCACAGGAAATAAAGAATATATACAGATATATATATATATATATATATATGTATATAATCTCCGAAGTTGATACAGTCGGTATAACCAGTATTTTAGACGTTAATTAATTAGTCCCATTAATTAGTCACTGCAAATTGAAATTAGATTTTGAAAGCCAATTAGCTGAGTATTTCTCGGCGAAATGTGAACAGTAAATTTTTTTAGAAATTTATAAGGACTCAATGTAAAGTAGTAAATTGAAACTTGTCTTCAAACTCGCATTCGCAGACATCCGTGTGAGCAGCCAATCGCAATTAGTTCATTTTTTTTTTTTTTCTTTCAATCTTCTTTTTTATTTAATCGTCGATTCCGGGTGCAGCAATTAATCAACTCGAGACATACGAGCAATGCAATTCGAACGTCGATTTGGAGAGCAGAAATAAAATTATCATCGGTATACAAAAACTCGCCACCTTTGACCTGGCAAGCTCCGGCAAATCGTTTTCGATCCTACGAAGGTTAAATTCTCTCTCTCAAAAAACAAAAATAATCAATAAATAAAACATTCCGAAGCGATTGATCCGGAAAAAATGAACACAGCGATCGATAATCATCGATGTAATAGTCGGTTGTGTAACGCTGGAAAAAATAGTGGGTACCGTTCCTCCGGCAAAAAGTCGATCTCCCAAATCGCAACTTTTCACCAGATAAAAATCTACGACTTGGTCATATCGATTTGCTCAAGGTAGACTACATGCCTAGGTAAGGTGTGAACGATTTAGTCGAATATAGATCATCGGTTCATGATCGGCAATTATTAGATCGCGGTTAGTTACGGGTTATGGCAAAGCTGTGGGGGACCACCTCGGTCGTTTGACAGATAAAATTTCAAGCATGTCCGTTTCAATAACCGGCAATTAATACCTTGCTAATAACTAAAGCGAAAAAATCAAGGATAAATAATTAAAGTTCTGAAAAAGATAAAAAAAAAAAGAACAAAAAAAAAAAAACATGAGCGTTTACTAAACCGCGAGAGAATGCGAGAATGGTTTTACACGCAAGGGCAGCTCGCCATACGTGTAGCACCGGACTATGAGCGATTCGCGGATAAGATTTTCTCGAGCGAACCGTGAAAGGTGTGGCATGTCTGGCGCGTGACTGTGCCTAGGTACTAGTTCTATGATATTGCCTATATACTACAATTTCTGTCATATTTAAGTACGAAGTGTAACCAGCGTTGAAAGGTACCGCGAGGTTTTACCATTTTACCACACATTTCCGATTCATACTCGAGCCGGTGCGACGCAGTTATACGTATCCGCGGCTAGTATGGAGTTAGTCAAAAAATGTCTTCCCCAGGTTATTATTATCATTTCAAAGATACCGCGACACGGTAGAAAGTCGATTGAAATTTCCCTCAATAAAATAAACCGACACCAGTTTTAACGGCGAAAGAAATTATCGCGAAACTCTTTCTTTTTCTCTTCTGCGTTCTCGCGGAGAAATGATCATCGATGTCTCCTTCTGCAGTTTCGAATATACTACCTTATCATCAAGGACGTGTGAGAATTTCTTCACCTGCACTATTCAACCTCGAGAATTCACGCGATAGAAAAAAAAAAATAAAAAATGAAAAAAAATTACAAATTATTTAACGCGATTCAACCGTGTACCAAATTCGAAATGTCTGTCTACACGATCGACTCGAAACAAACTTTATCGATCATAAGGCTCCAGGGCGTATCCGGTACAATGGGAGTGGCTGTATAAGTGATTGACATTGAATGGAACGAAACTAAGCCACAATCACCCGGTAAAAACTTACTACCTTTTAAATTTTTAGAACATTAAACAACCTTGAAGAGCGTTGCTCGGCTCAGGGTTGCGCGGGTGGCCGGTTATAATAACGTCATTGAATTATTACAGGCATATTATAGTTATACGCGATACAAAAAAATCGCGCAACTTCAACTTCGACGTGATACTATTAGTCTATAGATCTAAAATTACCCGTCGATATTGCACATCTAAAATTTATACCATTTTCTCCCACCATATCTATCACCGCGAGACAGATATGATTCGACAAGTCTGTGTTTAATATATGGATATGGAATGTACGGTGATAGTGTCTATCGTAATATTTCGCAAAAGATGGAAATTGATTGTTCTAAAATACCGTAGCGATTTAGGAAACGAAATAACGCGCCCAAATCGGCGAAATTTTATCCGCTTATATGTCTACCGAGGCTAATAAATAATTCGACAACCACTGCTGCAGTGAGTCATTGAGAATACTGTAGTGTCGTTAAATTTTTTTTGTTTGTCAAAATTATATATTCAGCCGAGTTTTTGCACGGGAATTTATTTATCCACGGTACTTACAGCGTGGATATATCGGACACGAATGTAACTCGAGGTACGAGGCATAAATTCCATACCCTATATAACAACGATCCTGTAGAATTGGAAAAAAAAAACTTATAAAAGTCGAGAGTTTCAAGCGTGCCAGTCGCTAGGGCGGAAGTTATAAAATAATAAACTTGAAAGCAGCAATTATCTGCATATAACATAAGTATGCGTGCATACCTACAGGCTGGCATTGTTGCTTAATAATTTTTCTTGCAGAACAATATAATCCAGGGTACGTATAGGCACAACGTATATACCTCGGCTCTTGGAACTTGGTGTAATAGAAGTTTTTTTGCCCGCGATTCTAGGTCTAGGTAATTGTTTACTTCGCGTAATTATATCAGTCTTACACACAGATGCATACAGAGACGTGAAAAAGAAAAAAAAAAGAGAAAAAAAAATGGAAAGAAAAAAAAAAAAGACGAAAGCAAACCCACCTTTACTAAAACCAATATTTTAATTCCATATAGACACCTCTACTCGCATTCGGTAATCAATCCCGTAGAAAAAAGTAACACGTGATATAATGGGAATGCACACTTTCATGCATGACACATAATCGCTTATATAGTATACTTACTCGAGCAGACTAGACGTTAGAGAACGGAACATCCGGGTCTCTAGTAGACCACCGTTTTGTAACTAATTATTAACAACCACTTGATAATCATCGACGACTCACTCACGACTTATAGGTAACGTTAACGATTATTGTAACGACGATAACAAACTCAATTCTATGGTCTGCTAAATAATTGTATTCGAAGGTCGGTTAGGTATTACGTACTCTATATTATACACACTGCAATTGAATAGAGAAAGAAACGTTTCTATCAATCGCATAGACACATCGACGCCTATTGCGAAGAGTTCCCTTGGGATCGAGCGTTGGACGGACGACGACATCGCACTGCAGATTAAATCGAAAGAACGTTATCGTGTCTCGGAGACTGTGATATGTGAATAGGAAATAATATTTATTTGTGATATTTATACAGCGGAGATTATGAACTGTGAAAATTTTTTACTCAGTGAAAATTATATTATCTGTTGGAAAAAAATTTTTTGACTTTCACTCACGATCTGAAAGAAAAAGAAAAAAATAAATCGACACGATATTTCAACGACTTCAACTAGCACGCGGTTAAATGCCTTTGCTAAATGGTGGCAATCGAAATCCTGCAGTGACAATGTCCGTGCATATAACAAACGGTTAAAGAAAATATTTCGTCAGATCAAAGCCGCCACTGGAGGGTAACGCTGATCGGTAAACGTAACGTCGTGGTTGGCGCCATAAAGCTCTCGATCCCCACCAGCCAATGGATTATAATATATCTATCTATAAGGCAGAACCCTACCATTCTGAAATTACGTGCGGTATATCTTACACCTAGACCCATTTGTTGAATGAGCGGAAGAAATAGAAGCGAATAAGAAAAAAAATAATAATTAGAGAACGATTCGTTTGCAATAAATGAGAATATGAATCGTTTGAGGTGAATGGCTATCGACGATGTGGGTAAAAAAATAAAAATAAATAACGGAATGTAAAAATGTAGAAATAAGTGATAATAATCAATACCATTCGATGGTTGCTCGAGTCCCAAAGGCAAGTACCTTTCTAGCCGGTTTGTCCCGTTCTCTATTCCAACTTATGCCGCGAGATGTGAGGGGAGTGTCTTGTGCACCCGCACAACGATCATGTCTGGCGCAATCGTTACTCGGACAGTAATACGGTATATATATACAGAGGAAAATGTCTAGCGATTGATTGATATTCGAGGCTATAAGTGGGCACTAGATCCTAAGCTCGTAGGCAATGTTGACTAGGATAAGGCGCAGCTTGGTCAAACTACTAACAACCTAGAGCGAGTTCTAATATTCCGAAAGTTGTGAAATCCATGTTAAACTCGTGAATATCCGCACTGTTACTTCATTTCTTTTTTACAAATTTCATCTTTGATGAATTGAAAAATGAAAAATGAAAAAAAAAAAAAAAAAAAAAAAAAAAAAAAAAAAAACAGAAATTTCTATAGGAAACGGAAATCAATTTCTTCAATTTGAAAAGCGTTAGGTTTAATTCAGGATTAAAAGGCGATAAAAGCGAACTTTGGTCATATCTAGTAATCGACTAGGACGCATATAGTCGAGTCGTGGTCGTAGGTACGCCTACGACAACTTTCGCGTAACACGTTACGCCTTGGCGATCTATTACGTCAGAATAATACGGGCAAATCCTGGTGTGTCGCGGTTGTGCGCCTGCAGCAGGTTTACCTCGCCTTTGCTGCAATGACGGGTTTTGAACTTTAGATATTTCACTCCGGCTCTATTCATATATATATATATATACGTATAGGAATTATCTACCACCGAAATAGTCGTCGAGATCGTCGAGGATTTTTCTAAAAAATTGTAAATAAAAAATGCGGAAATATTGAATCCCATATATTATATATGTATAGGTATACGTTTTTATCATCGTTCGCAGTATTTTGCAGAATTTTGAAGATTTGTTCTTTGAACAATGATCACCGCCGATAATAAAATGGCATGTAATTTAAACATGGGTATATTATAATAGCAATCTACACGTGTGTTATATCACGGTTGTTATATGGAAAGCGGTTTTCCTTTTGAAAGAAACATACCGTAGGTACGTTATAATACGTACACGTGCGTAGAACCTACATACTTCCATAGCCATATACGAACTCCCGCGTACCTTAACCATATCGTAAATATATTGTCTCGTTAGCGAGCGTTTGCACCATATAATATCCTTCCGTTACGAAGTTTCATGCGATATACTAACTGCGTAAAATTGCACAACTTGTACCTCTACCTAGTGCACAGTGTAGCAAGGTTTAAAGACACATTTCTCCTAGTCCTTTGCTCCGCTATCATTACATACCTGGTTGTTACAATCAATTTCTAACATACTTGCAAACCAATTCAAACTCTAAAACAAATAGGGTACCTAACGACACAATTGAGCTTAAACAGATTGCGCAAAAACCTATCTCCACGCATTCCAAAACACATGTATTTATTACCACTATATCCCACGTGCATCTAGGGCTGGTAATTCATAAAATATAACATCAAATCTCCCATAACAAGTCCCAATTAACCATTTCTAATTTTTACTCAATTATTATGTCGTTACGGAGTAACAGAGCTAGTCTTTTCCTCACCTACTACATTCATACACGGATATCTACATACATACATATATATATATATATATATCTATCTAAATGTAAGGAAAGGAAATCTTTAATTACACTCTCTCGTTCCCTCAGCAGCAGGCCAATTATTAAGATATACGAAGAGAACCTTCCAGCTGTAAAATCCACGCAATCCACCTGTTACCCGGTTGTATCGATAAGCTCGATTCGGGTATTTGCATAATCCCCGATCGCAGTTGTAGCCGAAATAATTTTACAGTGATAAATATAGTGGCCCAATATCGCGGCAGAGGTGGTTCGGTAAATTGAAAAACGTGGACCATAGGAGGCAGGATAGACGGCTTTGATCTTGAATCCATTAAGCGAACATTCGACCTGGCCGCTTCTCAGGTGAAAGGAACTCCATCCAGGTGAAGTACTAACTAACAAACAAACTAACTAACTAACTCACTCGCTCGCTCACTCACTCACTCACTCACTCACTTATTTACTCACCTACTCTCTTGCCCGTTCGTTCGCTCACGCCTTTGCAGCTCGATCAGTCACTCGACCACGCCAATCTCAATATGTACGTTCCCCCTGCAGTAATGCTGGAAAGAGCTAGTCTATAGGTACCTGTAGAATGTACCATTCTGAAGGACAACTGCTCAGAGTGGAGAACAAGAGACCTGCTACCCGTTGCTTTACTTGTTTCTCATGATACGACCGCGGATTGCACCACTCCTTCTGTATATAGATGCTGATACATGTATACTATGTGTATATATAGATGTATATAAAGAATATGAATTTTATACGGATAATTTACCGTTCGGCGATTATCATTTTACGGAAATCGTAATATTAGTACGGGCAATTTCTGTAATCGGGTAAAATTTATTCCGTTCGATTCGTGATCGATTCGGATCGTTCTGATCTCGGTTAAATTATCGATCGTTAAACTTACCGATATAACGATCGACCGGGTCGTGATAGTGTATATTTAACATGTATACCTACCTGTGTAGTACCTATGATTGAAAGTAGTATAATAATATTATTGGAGTGGATAACGAGCAAGGTCCACATAGACGTATAGGGGGATACTATAACACAGATTGCATAACTTATACTTGGGTTATAGAATTCGCTCCTATATTTTTTCTCATGGGTTAAGGCCTCGTGCCCGAGAAAGTTAGATCGGTTTGATGGAATTTTAAGGACCTTCTAAGAATTAGTTTTGTCAAAGGGACACGTGGATTTAATTTCAACGGGTCATTTCGCAAGTTTCTTGGTCAAGATGAAAAAAATATAATATATAGGTATATAAACCTCGAAATAATCGGTGGAAAAAAGTGGAATATCAAAGTTTCACATCATAGACGGAATCCCGATCGCGGTTATACCCAAACAAGCCCATATGTATATATATTTCTGATCAAACGTCGGTCTAATCGACGACCTCGATAGATCGCTGCATTACGATTCGTTCTATTTATTATACTATAATAACCGAACGCAAACGGGCGAACCGATCGTGCAGTTAAACTGTCGCAATTTGTTGTTAAAGATACAGAGTTTGCAGCAGTAAAGTAGCTCTTGATTTCTGCGACATATATATATATATATATATATATATATATATATATATATATATATATATATATATGTATATACTATAATTTACGCAATAATTATTATCTACACGCGACAATCCAAACCCTGTAACCGTCTTTCGTATATAGTGAGAATTGAAAGCGCAGAGAAAGGCGAAAAAATAAAGAAAATTTCAAAAAATGGAAATTGCAATTCATTAAATTCATTCCTTTTCTATTTTATTGGCTCATTTCATATGTATCCTAAGACCTAATGACAGGCTGAACGAGTCCTACATATACATATATATGCAAATAAAATAAAAGTCGCGGAAATTTGATATCTTGAGGTAATAATACATGGGCAGGCATGTACGAGGAAATTGTATTTTTTTGCGGTCTGTAAGCTATATATTTGTCGCGGATCAAGTCCTGCGGCTTTACGTTAATCGCGTCGGATGAACTAGTGACTCGCCGATAGTTCGCTGGTTGACGCGTATATGCATTTGCGACAGCCATAAGATCTAGTGACATACTTTGTCGATGATAGATTTTGACGTCGTGAGATTACGGGCACGGTTTTCACATTTTTATCATACCATTTTATCTCCGTTTATTACGAGATTCATAAATCGAGGTCGGACTTCCGATTTAGCCGTTTAATAGGAGCTCAAATTTCTCCGTAGATCAATTTTGGATCGGCATTTCTTCACTATATCTTTACAACGAATCAGTTGAATCGGAGCTAAACCCCTTGGATTTATTAGGCCCAATCCCAAAGATCATATTTATAGACTTTATAACTTGTTTTGCGAGTCAATTTAGACTTCAGAGTTCGCAGTTATTCGGCATAAAACTATAAGCAGATTCGATATTCGCTATGCGAATTTCTATCGGCCGCCTAAGATTCCGTTTGATCGTCGTAGCACATCAATCAGAGTTAATTTCTAATTTATGTTAATCCTTTCGATATTCGGTATAAGACTAGAATCCGAAAACTATGTACTACATACACATGTGTAGATCGGTTCATCGCATCGAGAGATCGGCTCGCTATCACAGACTTCCTCCTCGCAAAATACACATTCGCGAAATCTATCGCTGACCAGTTGCATTCGAACCATTATATCAAAACGCCGAACAAGTCATCATCATCGACATCCAAATAAATGATAAATAATAAATCCTCGACAAGTTAAGAGCCGTGTTTGACTAGTCTTTACTATTACGTTACCTATACTTCTTATTCGTTCAATTGCAGATTTTTTTTTCTATATGTTGCATAATTTCTTTCACCTAGAACGTACAGGTTTTTGACAACAACGTTACGCCTGCGATAAAAGTTGATAAAAAGCTTTATGTACCTATACTAGAAAGTATACGACGGTCAAATCCACCTCGGTTTCGTAAAGTTTTCATCCTTTTCCTCGATCGACACCAAATGCTGAATAGTTTGTTAATCATTTGGTATTTGATAATATTTATAGAATTGCAAATGTTCGCCAGACCGTATCGAGGAATTCCTCAATAGTTTGACGTGGTAACTACACCGCGATGGTATATTTACTACTGTGAGATAACTCGATCGAGCCGTTCTAATGATCTCGTTAATGTCTTTCGCGTTACGAGCGTGATACGCTGTTTTATATCTGCCGCCAAATTTCATCACAGGCGTATCGGAGTGCAGAGTGGAGAATCGCCTGGGAATTACGTATTATGGTACCGGTTTTACGTAATAAATAAAAACGAGAATTGCTGCACCGAAAGAGTTGAAAATCTTGGACCCTCTCAAAGTTTGTTGAAAAATAAACGTAAAAAAAAAAATAAAAAAAAAATAAAAAACGAAACGTACCCATATGCCCACACCCGCGGATTCCACTGGCAAGTATCATTGCTCAACTTGCTATATAACAACCTTGATCCACTTTAAATAATTACTTTGAAAGCCCGCAAGTCTACCTGCGTAGACTATGAATTATGCGGCCGTCATAGGTGTATCGAAAATGTCGAGAAATCATTATGAATTTTTTTTACAGATTATCGCGCATCAGGTTTGTTCTTTTCGCTATCGTTTAGTCGCTTTTCTAATGCCTATTGACTAATCAAATTTCCAGTCGACGATATAATTAATAGTAAATATATATCTCGAAGCTGATAATCGCGGAATGACAAAGCGTGATCAACGGTTCCTTGCTAATCGTTGCGAAATAAATAATAATTGCATTCGATCTGGCGGGAGCGCAAACTTCACGTACAAATATCGTTGATCGATTATTAACGGTTCTATAAGATGGCTGGGGTGGTGGGGTACCTATTAGATAATCGAAGCATATTTCTCTGGTCAATCGAATTAGTCTAAAGAGATATTTCCAATAAGCCGAAATCTCTGTATCGATACGTTTGACACGACTGGTCAACCCACGTGAAAAACTCAGTGAAAGGATTATGATTTTTACACCGATTCGTCTGTCTCGTTAAGGACTGACCTGTTCTAGCTCGGAATTAGTGAAATCGCAATCTTTCAGGCGATCCAGATCACCCTTCCTTGCCTAATTTAACTAACACCTTTCTATTGCTTGACTCTGACGAATAATTCATTCGTTGAATTATTTTCTCGTTAATTGCTAACTCGGTAATTCGATTTTGCTTAAGGGTTCGTCTTGCAGCCTCTGCGATCTCGTCGGAATTTCATTTTATCCGCTTTTTCGATCACATTTGAACTATGAGAACGAAACTGACCGATGAAAATATTTCTGACCGGTACAGAGGCGTGTATGAAATAATTCTCTCGAGGAACTAAGAATCGTTCGGTATTCAAGAATGGGAGTAATGAATTCGGGCGTAACTGACCACTCTCCGTAATTATATAGCGATATGACTCACGCTAGGTATACATAATTAAAAATTAGTGTTATGAATGCAGAAATTGGCTCGAAACTAATGGCTAATGACCGTGAAATATCCGGTGTTAGGAAATTGATCGACAGTCTAATTGTTACTCATTAAATTTTGACTCTAAGTGTTTTTGCAGGATAGAATTTCGGCTCCTCTAAATCGATCCAACGCGATGATCGGTAAGAATTACGTTCGAAAGAGATAAAAAACTGACCGAACACTTCAAACAGAAGTTCAGATAATCGATTTGTCCACAAATTCCTTAACGAGATATCCAACAGGTCACGAATCGGCGTAATTACAAATAAGGTGTAATCGATGGAATAAGAAATCGCTGGCTCGTGACGTCTGGAGGTGAAAATAAGTGATTTGAATTGGTTCCTGATCCGAGATGCATAACCGCGCAAGACAATGGAGAATTCTCGGTTTAATTTATGCGATTTTCACTTTCCACGTGACGCGATTCTGGGTTCACTCGCCCGTTCAAACCGGTGAAATTACTCGTTCAAATGACCACCTCACCCGCGTATACGATGCAATAAATTAACTCTTAGCAGTTTATAATTTACACGCGTTATACCTGCAGCTAATTAACGAAAGATAGTTCTCTCCCGTGACAGATATACGTGCAAAAACCGCACACCGACACGCAACGCTATTCGATATTAACCGTATCGATAACTCAGAGTCTTAAGACCGTTAATTAGTTTCAAAAAATTGATTAATATACCGAGCGGATTATTTCTTCCTTTAATTCGATCTAGTTTCATACTTAGGAGTCTGTAATAAAGCCTAAAGCACATTTTTATATCTCTGATTGCACGAGGTACGAGGGTATATAAAGCGATCGAACAGGTGGTGCTAAAACTTCTAAGTATATAATTTATTTAATAATATCACAGGTTTACCGGTTCCAAAAAGCCGGGGGCTATTTATCTCGCGTTACACCATTTTGCGCAATTCTTAAACGTGTATTTTATCTATTGACTTACGTCAAATAGAAACCATCTGGTTCTGATCAAACGTCAAACGAGCTTAGGCGTGAGATTATCGAATGTAGTTTCATAATTAATTTCCTGTTTGCTCAGACATTGTTTGTGGAATTAATTTAAAATTCATTCGACGATGAGCAAGAGGGATAAATTTCGATCAGAAATTATTTACGACCTTGACTTAGATACTCAATTACCGAGTGACCTGTAATTCTCATTATTTATTATAAGAAACGCGACATAAATTCTTGAATTTTTTTACAATTCCGCATCAGTTGATTCGACGCGTTATTTCGATCGAGAAACTATGTATGTATACAGAAATAAAAGGAGTTTCGGATAAAACATGAGAAGAAAGTCACAGGGGGGCGTGGATCGATTGATATACTTTCGAAAAGTCATCCGTCTCTTGCCAAGTTTGAAGAGAATGATAATAAGAATAATACAGACGTGAATAATAACCGGAATTCGTTTTTTTTTTTTTCCACAAACAATCGTCGAGTGAACGTTCAAACTATGAAGTAATTGACTCAAATTTATACCTATATATGTGGAATCTCGCGTAGGTATTCAAAGAGTGCATAAAATTCTGTAATTATAGTATCGCTCGAGCGATGCACCTTTATGGACAACAATGGTGAAACGTGAAACTTTGTCTTTTTTCTTTTTCCTTTTTTTTTTACCAGAGCTTTTCAAAGACTATAATGAGTGAAAATTTCTAAGTTTCACGGTTCATTTTTCCATACAGTAGACAGAAATGATTAAAATCCAGAAATTATCCCGTCAAACGAAGAGATAGAATCGCAGCGAAGAGAAATTTTCCGCAGATATTACCTCTGATATGTATAACGATCAATTATAGTAATCATTCGAATTTTATAATCAATGACGTTCTATATTCAGTAATATTCTATCCTAGACCCAAGTCGAAACTTTGATTAATAAATAAGAACGATCTTTTTTTTTTCCACCTCACGAACGGCAGCGGCACACGGCTATACGGTTCGATAACTCGGTGTATCTACGCTAGGCTTTCTCTGCCGCGATTACCCATACGCCAGAGTACGTAGAGCGATACATAGTACACCACTTTGCTAATATGTATATTTTTCTCACTGCGTCTAGAGCACCTGTTGGCTAAGGTACCTGCGACGCATGGCTCGTGCGTGTGGCTAATCCAGGGTGGGAGTTGTTAACACTTTTACCTGAACAAATATCCCTCGTATAAGTAATAAGCGAGTCTTTCGATATCCGTGTAAACCGGAAAATTATTTGCTTGGAAGGATGCGAGGATTCGCGATTTTTGCTAATCGTTGATTGATTTTAAATATTGACAAAAATTTCATGCGGAAACAGTTTATTTATAATCATTGTATCTGATTAATTAAATACGTTTAGCTGGCTCGTTGATCAAGACGAAGCTTTCAATATAAGGACAGGTACTTGTGGTACGAGCTGTGCTCGGTGGCCGAGATTAATTATAACGATTATGTTGGTTATCACAAAAGCATCGCATGCAAAGTTAAATGAATAATGTTGGGTAGGATGAAAATGAAACTTGATACTTATAGCCTTTAATTAAACGCTGTAACCAGTGATTATCGTCGTTATATCTACCTACATATATATATATATTCACGTACTACATACACTGACGTATCAATCTTGGAAATATTTATAAAGTGTATCGAGCAGCGTGTAACGTCCACATATGTATAAGTATATGTACACGTAGATACATATTTTACATAATTTATAACCATATAATATATAAATTGTCTCACGCCAACTTAATTAACTTCTCACTTCGCGAACCATCCTAAGTAATGCCACGCACCGAATCGGCGCCTCTAATTAATTCAAATAACAATAGAAGTCTGTCTCTGCTTCGAAAGACTTCCCAGTCTAATTATAGGGAGTATAACGATACGCGGATAAGTAAGTACACGAGAATTTACGAACCTTTAGATCGACGCCTGAGACAGAATTTCCCAAAATTTTGACCGTCGATTTTATATCGATTAGAGAAATTTATGACTTGTGATTATATAAAAACGAAATTACCTTGTATAATAAATAATCGTATCAACTGGTATTAGATTACCCCGAGACCTTGCTAAATGAGAATGAATTTCTTGCGCTGTTACGTTTAATTGATTTGAAATCGACGTATCCCTTCACTATTTTCATCAACACGAGATCCGTTATCGATATCGGACTATCAATAGCCTTCGATTCTATGCGGACAACGGAGTGACCAGTGAATGATATACATAGTTTCATGGTCGAGCAATCGAACGGTGCAGTTCTCAGTTCTTGAAAGTATATAAACTAGCAGATCGAGACAATAGCTGAATCCTGAATGCAGATTTGTATAACTGACCAGAGACTCGAAGGTGTGTCGAATGGAATATGGGGTGAAAAGACAATGGAACATGTAGATTATATCGATTCTATTCGATCCAGTTTCATCTCATTTTTCTAAACCAGAACAGAAATCGCTTTCGATTTCATAGGTCGCGGATTCCTTGTTTGGAATTTGCGTAAATCTTTATCCACGAATGCATGGGTATTATATGCGATGATATAAAATGATCAAATATGCACTTCCCGGAGTATTTCATTACTCTAATTGGGAAAAACTAATTAAAATTCTCGACATAGTTCGCTATGTAGATATGTCCACTTTATCCTTGCTGCCTACATGGCCCCTGTGTTTACCATCGCGATTCTATACTGACTGGTATTAGAAACCCGATCAGTCGAATGGTCAAAGAAAAAACGAAATTTCACCAGTTTCAGATCCGTGTATACATGTAGTAGGTACTACATACACTTGTCGGATTTCTAAACGATCCAAAGACCTGCAGCTGTGGATAAATTTCATTCTATTCATTTCTTATTCCACGGTTAAATTTATATTTACATAATATTAATCGTTGCATTTCGACTATGTAAGAAATTCGAAACCGTACCTGATTTAATAATCAAATTTCGCAAACAATCGCTGCGTTATATCCCTGCATAATAAATTCCTACCTATAATTTTCGAAACGTCTAGCTATACAGCCGATAGTACGGCATAAATTAACGTCAACGTAAATAATAGTCATTTATTATATAGCTGTTTACTTTCATTGTCAGAAATGACGTGGATGCATAGACGGGTATGTTCTCCTGTATCGGTAACATAATGCCAATTTTGCAACCCATGTGTACGATACATACATATGCATAACTAATAACGTAGGTCTGGTGTATTACCGCTCGTTCGTAAAGCCGCGAGCCTTCCATATAACGGCTAGGTTTCCGCCCAGGCAGAAACTGTTATTACTAAATATGAAAATAATTAAGAACGACCTTGTTACGCAAACTTAGCCAAACTGGAGCTAGGAGAGAATGGCTAAGGCCTGTACTGTCAAGCAGGAATGAAATCCGTTAGATTTTTTTCAGTCTGACGTTAAATTATTTAGACTTTTGCGGAATAAATCATCACGAAATTATTGCTCCGGGGTATTTCTGAGTGTTTACGTAAAGGCGATGGAGAGAAAAGATAATAGTCGCCCATTCCGGACTCTGCGAGTCCTCGAACGGGTCCAGGAAGCGAAAGGGAAAAATTAGGAAACGAATTTTAGACGGCCGAGATTAGAAGTCTTGGATAAACATGTACTTTTACTGCCGGTTGTAAGACCGAGCGAGAAACACGTTATAAACGTGTGTTATTCAAGTCCCGCGTGTCAAGCTAGTGAGATTTTTTGGCAATAGTAACGATAAGTGAATAAAAAATATTAGAAAAAAGAAATGAATCAGAAATAATTGTGTAGACACATACTTTGCGTGAAATTAGTTAGTTACGTAAGGCAAAACAAATACGGACCTAAATTACTGGATAGGATTCGATCGTGCATTAGCTATCTAGTCATTAGTGCAATATCCATTAATTCTAGCAGGATAAAGCATGATATACCTACCTAGTCCGTACTCAACTCTGGGAATAGGTATTATTCGCCTTCGGCATTTATAATCAAAATTAGAGCAAAATTTCGCAAGAAACTTTTCGAGATTTTTGGCTGGTCATAAAGCCAAGTATAACTTTGCTTATACGACGTAAATATTAGTTTCAATATCGCGAATAATTACGTTAATAATTTGAAGGCAAAATAGATACGAGGACATATAGTGCTCAGATTGGCACTTGCACTAGCCATTACGAAACTGTTCGCATATACACACACCTGTATTTACGCGTGGCTTTGAATTTAGCGGTAAAAAAGAACGAAATGAAATAGAACACATGTTGTTGAGAAATTTAGGTAGGTACATACCTCAAGGGGTTTACCTGAAATTATAAAATACGGGATCACAAAAATGAGCCCGAACCAATGCGTGGGGAATAATTATACCCGAAGAACCATCGAGTCGTAATCAATCACAATTTCGATCTATGATTTATTTATTAACATAGTTTTGCGTGTACCTAATCAAAAAACGAAAGTTATAAGAAGAGAGAAAGAAAGAGAGATATAGAACCGTCAATTTATCGATCACGTAACGAGAACGTCAAGAAATGTCGCAACTGTCAAGGAACCGTGAAATGGAATAGCCTACTCGTATCTTCGAGGCACTAAATCTACGTAAAAGAATTTCATACACGTTTGTGAAACATTTCCGCCTTGTCGATTCAGTTTATATCGAAAAATTCCCCCAAGTTCCTGAATCAAAGTGCGAGAGATATGTTTCGTGAATTAATGAGGCGAAAAATTTGAAGAAATCTGTGAATATCTAAAAGAATTATTCGTGATATATAAAAGCCATGAAAAAAGTCTAGGGTAACGAAATCGAAAAATGAATGAGGGAGGGTGTCATCTCTTCCGGAATAAAATTGCCCCATATATTCGCGATCGTAATTAAATAATAGGAAAATTAATTAAATTAAAAATTAATAAAAAAAAGAAAAAGAGTGAAACTATGAATTTTATCTAAATTTCTGTTGGGCGCCAGATGCTTCTCGCGTAAGTTATCACTTAGATACAAAATCAATGAAAGACTTACGACGAATGCGCTCGACTAGTCCAGATTATAATAAGTGGCTCAGAAGAATAACACGGATTTGAATCGTTACTTAAATGAGAGTTTCAATAAAAATTGCGTCATAAACAAAATTAACAAGTCCCTCGGAACGATAATCTCTGATTTCACAGAATTTAACATAATAGCTACTCGATATAATCTGATAATAATCCTACTCAAACGTAAGAAAGATTATGAATGAGGGAATAATACCTCAGATTACCAAAATTCACTAACTAACTTAAAATTAACGTGGATAGTCCTCGAGAGAAATGTACATAATATAAGAAAGCAGTACTAGGGGACGAGGATTATACCTCTCTGGGATAAGCAAGACAGAGTGAATAAATCCAATATAGAAAGAAGCGAGAACGTGATATACAGGACGTTGAAGTCCGCGATAATTATTAAATGGGAAATGCGCTAGTTAGCACGAGGCCTCAAAACATGCTTAAACAACCAAACAGCCAGCCACGAGATAATCCATTAATTAACTGAGAAAACGCTATAAAGAATCGGTACGAGAGGATAATATTATTAAATCAAATAGAAGCAACTAAAAGCCTACAGCACGACGAGACCACGTCTCGTCCGCCCAACGCCTGCGTAGCAAACGATACTTTAGACGATAGTCGTACTCGATGCCATAAAAATTAGTGAATTATTTCGTGACTTTAAAGTGAATTAAACAGGCTTACCTTATGCTGAATTCTCTGGCCTCAAGGCACTGGTAAACCAGATGATACTTTTGACACTAAATGCACTAAATTTTGAGCGTTGCGTTCGTTCGAAATGATAAAAGAACAAAGACTAAAGAATAACTCGAGACGGTAGCGAAGACGCGTGTCACGATCAACAGTCGAACGTAGACGAGGTGGATCCTTGGTCGTTCCTTCGGCTCGCTAAGTGATGCGGTGCGAACGTTTTTACGTACCCCCGTGATTGGCCTATTTGTTTCCCATGAGTAGCGCGGATCTAGCGAACAGTTATTGCGTCTCACGCTAGGCTAGGGTCCTACGGATGGAATTACGTTTCTTCTAGATCGTAATTCTGGCAAATCCCTGTCCTTCCGGGTTTTGACTTATCGTTAGGCTAGACCTGGAGCGCGCTGAATTCGAATCTCGTTGCAGCAGAACGAGCCTGACCCTTTTGTTATCGTTTCTTCGTACTCCCTGATCATCGTTGATTAAGATCGGTTCTCCAGTCCTCCGCTCATCAGGAGTTTGCCTAACTGGAGGACTTTGCTGCAAGTGGGCGGATCTTCGCCTCCACTGCACACGGAAGAAAAAAAAACAGCGAAAATCACGCAGGGGCACACAGTTCGCGTTGGACTCGAGTAATTAGTAATGCGATATTGGCCGAGATAGACTGCCTAAAAAATAAAAGAAATACTCTCTCGCGCTGTAAAATCGAATAGCTCGCCTTGTTTTTCATACAGTTTACACTGTGATTTTCGCTGTTTCTTTTTTTCTTGGAGGGCTGCTCCATCGGTGGTAGATCAGCTCGACGCACGTCGTAGCGTGGTGTGAAATGTTCACGAAGCTTAGAGAAAGTACAAGAAAACAAAAGGAAATTAGAAATGATATTAGCCTGCCTATCTCCGTCTCAGCCAATCCTTGGCATCGTACTCGGTAGTACCTGGGACGCTTGCACAAGGCGCAACGTCACAATTCATATCCTATTTTGCACTCGACCAAGTCGAGCAGGTAGCTGACCGCGACCGGTTACGAGTCGTTTGCAGCATCGCTCTTTCATTATTCGTCTCACTTGCACCGATGCTGTGCGGCTGGCCCCCAGCGGAGGACGATCCATGATCTTGGATCTTGTCCGAGGCGAGGACGCCCCAAGACCTCCAGAGGCCTTCTCCAGGTGCAACAACGATCGACTTTGTTGTGATGCAACGACCGCGCGTCCGCGTTTCTGACCCGCTGCTGCATCAGACCGCGGATGAACTTGAAATTCAATATCCGAAGACGGGGCCAAGGCGCTCTTCCTCAAGCCTCGGTACATACACGGATATACACAATTACTCGTTACACATGACCATAATCATTACGCGTCAAGATTCCTGAGGACTGAAGTCATTTTTTTCTTTACCTCGACTTGATTAATCGCATCTTGCGATTTCAAGTGTCCATTCAATATCTTGTATCAAAAAATTGCACGAATTGATTTCCAGCGACGAATGAATCGAGTTTTTTTTTAGATTTTCTTTATATTTTAGCCCAAAATTCTGAATAGTTTAACGTTGGTGATCCAAATCGCGGTTTAACGATCATTTTTTTTCTGTCTTGCTTTTCTACCTCTTCGATCTTGTATCGACAGTGTTTGAACCTTCGACGGTCTGGACAGTAATTAACTACCGTAAAATAACAAGACAATGCGTGACAATGCATACGGCACACCTAACCGGAGGTGTGGTCATCGGACACCTCAATGCCACAACAACGTTCTCAGGAACAGTTCCGTTTTGGAACGTATTATGGTTTTCGGTGCGAAGCTCCGTTCGCCGAATACATTGAAGTGGATCGTCTACCTAATATCGGTAAAATTCGACCATCTTTCATACAAGGTTGATAAAAATTTCCCGGAACAAACTATAGACATTTTCATTCTTTCATTGATTGATTTGTACAAAAAGATAAAATGAAATTAATAGATTGCTCAATTCTGTGTCAAATTTATTGAACTTTCACCAATCTACTTATATTATTGAACAAGATAAATGATCGGTTCGCGTACGCATGACTGACCAAGAGAAAGAAGAAGAAGAAAAAAAAAAAAGTAAAAATTAAAAAAACCTGACGTTTGATATCTTTGATGAAATTGTCATCGAAAATTTGTACACGACTTTGTACTTCGGGTATATAAGATTGATTGGATATATCAGTGATGGCAATTGACAGCTCAGATTGATATGTAATCTGCGGATAAGTTTATAGTTCACTGCGTTAAACATTCAATATCCCATATGTAATATAATTCGTTTATACATGTATATATGTATATATGTATATATGTATATATATTTATATATTTTTAGGTATTATATGTAGCGTGAGAGAGCGCGTTTCTTTATACTATTATCTGGCAATGAGATATGATATTCGTCAGCGACCTCGCTCAAGTAACGCATATATGGAGATGTATTAATCTAGGTACATACGCGGGCGTAATGCAGCAACGACATGTATGTAACAAAGTGGAGTTGTGCCACCATCTAGGCCTTTACCATAATCTCAGTTATTAGCATTAGACAGGGCAAAAGTGGAAACTGCAAAACTGCAAATGAACTGACCCAAATAACCACTTTGAGAAAATCGTTCCTGTGAGTATATAATACGTAATCTAATGCAATTCCAAGGTGTATTAATACGTATCATGGTTTTATAATATTCGCGATGACCGCAAGAAATTAACAACCCATTTCCGATTTCATTTTATTACGCATATCCGATCGCAGAATATATTCTTCAAACAAAACCGCCTGCTAGCTGTATCCCATCGTAGTAAATAATTAATACTTGTATACATGCCTTAACAAATTCACTTTCTATATAGTTCTGTAGCTCATTAAGGAGAGCAACTTATTTCTATACGAATAATATAGTTCTATACAGTTAAGTTCGATAATTATATGGAATAATTTCATTCCTATTTATTTATATTATACGGAAACTTTTACGATTCAAGATTCGAAGCAGAACGAAATGTGTGTAACGTATAGGAACTGCGAGTCGAATGATCACGAAAACCCGTATGCCTACGTATTGTATATCCAAGTGGTTAAAGCTCAGGCCTCATGCTATTACGCTATATAAAATATATAAAGGCGTTGATTTCAATCTTTCTCATTTTTCGCCACTGATTAATTCGCTTCTCTTTTTCTATCATTTATTTCGATTTCATTTTCGCAAGGAGTCAAATATACAGACGCAAGTATCGATGGCTTCAGACTATAGCTACGATGACAAATCGATTTCAAACGAAATACTACTGTAACTATTCACTTCGTGACTTGCCGTTTTATACAGCTATGACGTAAAATCTCTTGTAACAGATTGCCGATTCGATTTTGCTCATAGCGACGAGGAAACGCGCCTCCAATTATACATTTTCGTGGTTAATTGTGAGCCAGCGTTTTTCCCGATTCAATAATCGCTTCGAGGATAAAACCCATTTCCACATTTCCAGATCGCTGATGTTATATACATTATATGTCTTACTCGTGGGATTGCGTAGGGTGTTCGTTCAGGCACTGTGAATAGAATTTGTCTACTTAGCTCACGGCAAGTTATAGACGTGTAGATACACGGAACTTGCACCGTTCCCAGTACCGAGGTCAGAGAATGATATTTAAACGGCATTACATTCACGCCTGAACCTTATACTTATATTCGTGAATCGTGATAAGCCGGTGAATTGATTTCAACTTACCGCCTGCATACGCCAAGCTCAATAATCCTCAACAATTAGAAAGGGCGTTGTCTCATTCGTGTTTCAAAGACTTGATAAATTAAATCAAGCACGATGTATGCCGCCCCTTAGTATCTAACTATCAATTAAATCATTCGCTACGATCATACCTACGGAATTAATTGATATCTGTATACAAATATGATATAGGTAGATTGAAAAGAAGAGTAATCAGTAATTCACTGCGATAGTTATAGTATTTAGATAGTATATGAAAGTATACGGCGAATTTAAGGATGCCGAGAAAGGGGAGAAAGATATTTGCGAAATGTGGAGATTGTCGTCGGAATGCAGTGCAGGTATCATACGTCTGGTATATATATATATATATATATATATGCTCACCTAGTAGGGAATTTGAGCGTCAAAGGTGAAATTTCTCTTTTCTCGAGTGACAAAACGCAGGAAAAGAACAATGCATGAGAAAAGGAAAATGTTGCAATGAAGTTAAGCAGGAAAACATTAAATTCCTTTATCCGAGACGTTTATTGTGCATTGTGTGAAGACGTCCGCGCGTTTCTATTGAGATTCCAAAAACTGGTTCTGGCTGGAACCGTTGCGGTGGTGCGATTTTTACCACGTACAATGTACAGCTTCTAAGTTTAAGATTTTCGTTTTTTTTTCTCGACATTTGTAATCGAAACAGATTTCCTAATGTATTGCTCACACTTACCTAACTCCGCGTAATTGTAGCTCTATACACCTACTTATCTTCCATTAAATTTCGCCGTCTTTCTGCAAAGGCGCGACAGCTTTGTCCATGTTGCAAAATTCTCTAATTGTAAGTTCCTCGGACAAAAGAGTTTCGTAGTCTTAAAACGTGTGTATTTTTCACAGAAGCACTCTTTACCTGCCAAATTAGAACAAGAAGAACGCATTGTACTGGTTAATAATTCAGGATCGCGTAAAGCGATCATTTTCCAATGAGCAAATGAAATTTTCTACAATTTTTCACAAACGGGTAAATGGGGAAGAATTTTACTCCGAATATGCGTGAGTGTGCGGTACGAAGGACAGGGCTTTGTCGCGAGATGCAAAGTCCGTTTGAATAGTGAGAGGGAAACTATTTGAGCAAATCGCGTTATTATGAAAATTGTTATTATCACACTGCTGCACTATCGCTGCTCATTTAATTAGTACTGCGTAGTCTCGCATGATTTCATTTCTGTTGGACGTTTGAGATTGCTGAAGGTTCGGTTTCAAACCCACGCAAATACCCAACACTTTCTCAGCTGCGGTATACACGAATATTCAAGTATCCGATTTCTGCACGATTGATTAATCAAAATCGAATGAAAAAATATATGTCAAAAAATGGAACGAAAATTTCTTCGAAATCTGGATAATAATTGTTCCCCATGTGATTATATCGTCATATGTGTGGACTTTACTTATGTAAAGACTCGACTGCGGTAATAAAATGTCGATGTGTACGAATGGTTTATAAAAGTGTAAAAAAAGTTGGAACTTATAATACTCCAGCCTTTTCTCTCGCTATATTATCAAACAATTATCCGTATAAGCGGATCAAACATTTCTAATTCTAATTCTCCTCCTTTTTTCAGATCCTTATTGCTTTCATCATCATTTCGATTAAATAACTCATGTCAAATCAAGTTTCTTAAGTCTAATGTGCGCATAGTTTGAGCCTAGATGATGGCGTGACAAGATTTTTGACCGATATGCATATATAAATACATAACTTAGACCCAAATATGGGGGACAAAATTTTCTCCACAAATTTATAAACCTAACTAGGTGTGGTAACGCAATTTCTGCAGTAAATTAACGAAGCTCGCAACTCGAATAAATGATTATATATACGTTTTTATATGTTTAGCACTGAAGGTAGGTATACGCGCCGGTACTTACTCGCACGAAATCTTATTCAGTCATTCGTTTCAACTAACTGAGATTTATTACACATAAAACGCATTCCTCCAAGCCACGTTTTATTATAGGTATATTGTCACGTAATCGCGAAACCCTCGCGTGCCAACATCTCGTTTTTGTACTCCCGCAGTTTCACCATTCGAATTTCAAATTTATTATAAACCAATTCGAAATTTTTTTTTCACCAAAAGTCAACCGCGGGCCTCGTTGCGTAAAAATAAAACGAAGAAAAAAATAGGCAACGAAAAAAAAAGAAGGAAAAATTTGAGTTTGAGAATCAGATTTTTCGATGATAAGTGTAAAATGGGTGAAATAAATTATTAGAAATTAAATAAGAATCTGGGTGTGGTTGAGGACCTCGGTTGTAATTAGAAGCATAATTTACCCACAAGATATGAAGTGTAATGGGTTGACTGTATGACGTATGACGTAACGACTGGATCATTACTTAATCCGCAACTCTTCGTCACTCGTGTCCTGCGAAAATAAGCCTGGAGGTTTTTGCGTAGTGAACTAACATTACTCAATTACCTACCGACTTATGGGGGACAACGACGTCTGCATCGGTAGGGCGAACAATGAAGCTGTTACAAATGTATATTCTTAAGACAAACCGCCTTTCTTGGAGAAAGTTAATGCAACGTGGTAAAGAACTGCCGCGACGCGTGGTAACAAACGATACATACACCTACCGCGGTGCAACGAGTCCCCTTATTGCAGCCAATGATACATCTGAATATACCCGAGAATATCGGAAAGGGGAAAAAAGATATTGGGGCAAAATGTTCGAATTAAAAATTTGAAAGAAAATTACAAAGATAAATAAATGATTGGTTTATCAATAAATGGGAAATTTACTATCGCGATCAGAGTAGGTATCGATATCCAGCTTTGTCTATACTGGAACATAAGTCGATTGCACCGATGATATGTGCAGGACGTAACATGTGATACGTCGTTGTTACATGGTACAGAAACTAGGTAGACATTCCGTAGCTTCACCGCAGAGGCCGTAGATACGATTTTCGATAGAGAACGGAAGAATGATCGATTTCATCGCGGTCCTTAATTTTTGACAAGTGGATTTTTATTCCTCAGAAGTTTAATTGCACGAATGAAAGTCTGTCCCTAGAAAAAAAGCTCGTTTATTTTATTTTTTTGTTAGAAATTTCATATTTTACACAAAAATTGAATCTATGTGTTCGCGTGGAAATCGGGAAATCGGGAGAGACAATAGGCGAGATAATGAGACGATGGAATAATGAAATGAGAAAGCCAGGTGCGTTACAATCGCGATAAAGGCGTGGACCAGATGTCAGCAGAGGCTGCGTCTTACGTCTCGTGCAAATCCCGTGTCTCTCGTACTTCAAGAACTGTCATCCTTAACGCATATATATATATACCTACATCTGACAATGAGAGGGCGTACGGTATTTCTTCGACACCAGGCCGTTCTTCGTTGTTTAAAATCCTTGCAGTGCTGCAGGCGTTAAAGAGCTTGTTCCATGATCTGTGACTGAGCATTTATGCTGATTGTATAAGACTCGAGGATTAAGCAAAAGGGCAAGGAATGTCTTTTACAGTACGTACCGTTCAACCCATGAGATAAAGAGCTTTCTTTTCCCGAGTAAAAAGCTCTCGTTTCTTTTCTCGAATAAGATGAACGGAGCTTGAAATGCAATTAAATTATAAAAGAGACGAAAATTTTCTATAATAAAGAATAGCGTTGTGCTCAGATTTACCTGACCCACTCTACGTAACACTCGATTTATCTCCTTATAATATCGGATTAGGTTTCACGATCAGTTTTGGTCCTTAACGATTAATGAACTGTATAGATCAATCGTCGCTACCACGAAATAGATACCTTAGTGAAACCGAGTGCCGGCATAGAACGTGCGTGTAATAATTTTACATAAAATATGTGAGCTTATTAGGTGTAGTATATGCGTGAGTTTATAGCATAGTAGAAGAGACGCGGTTCAACTGCTCGTAAATTTCAAAAAACTTATAATCCCATCGGACAATGATTATTCTCCGCGTTGAAATTGCGATAATTGTGTTCGAAAATTTTTTATTCATCACACATCGATCTATAATTATTCGTATCGAATCTCAGTCTGAGATTATTCAACTGAGAATAACAATTCGAACGAATCTGTCACGCCCTCGTCAAGTTCTCACAGTTCTAACTCCCGCACAGATACTGTGATTATCAATAAGTTCAATAATTGCTACGGTGTGATAATAAATCCATCGGAAATTACAGCCCTTGAAGTGTAAAGGTCAGCTGTGTTAATATATGATCCGAGGTTTTTCTGCCTCTTTTTTTACTCGTCTTAACCGACAATTAATTCGTATAAAAAGTCCGAGTATATCGATAACGAGTAATTATCTATCATATCTCGAGGTTGAGGGTAGAAGAAAGAAGAATTTGTTGAACCGTGTATTTTTTATTTTTATTTTGTCTCTTGTTCTTTTTCGTTATAATTATGTTAATTATGTTTATGTAATTATTCATCACATTATTATTACGCGATATGAAATGTCGAGCGGAAACGTTATTTGGCAACACGTTATACGACGACATGGACGCGGTTGTTTGTGCGGGCATGAGGAACTCGGGAATGAATCTTATTAGTGAAAGTCCAATGGGTGGTGTAAAAATGTCGCGATCTATTTACATATCATTGGTCTCAGAGCTTTGCACTCCGACTCGGGTTTGCGTAACGTATATATAGGTATATATATATATATATATATATCTCTAGGTATTCACGTATACACCTACTAAAGGACACCGCGAATCTATACGAACACAAGTGTCCTTATAGTTATAGTATTACATAAATTTATGGAAAGCGATTCAAAGTCAGAACACGATTTATCATTATTGATAAACTGGGGCTCGTTCAGTAATACCGAACCAATAAACTTTCGGTATGAATAATATCGATCGAGATGTTCAATCAAACCACGGTTATAGCAGCGTAACAATTTCAACTGACTCGAAACGATACTTAAAGAAAGAAATATAACGAAATTAACACAGGCACGTTGATTTGGATTTCCTTATTCATTACCCCATACATACGAATCTAAGTAAATAACTTATCACCGTATGCTAAAGGTTGATAGCTTCATTACGAGCTCGTAAACTAGTTCAAATTTTATGGTCAAGGCAACGATAGGTAAAAACAGAATTAGCGCCAAATTTCGTAATGATATATGTACATAACATTAGCTTTGAAAAAATGGAACATATTTTAATCCAAAGAAAGGTAAAATTAAACAGTCCCTTTATATTATATCCTTTTATTATTTATTATTGACGTTTAAATTTGATTGGTATTTGATGTGTTAATCTCAGACTCACTCTCTCTCCAAGGACCGCGGGGGGGGCCAGTGAACCAGATATTGTCAACGACCCGGGGGCACGATTCAATCGAATATTGATAGCGATAGTGGTCCGAAATTGAACTGTACGAAACTCTCTGGACAAATTGATATCATTAAAACCTCTATAAAATTTCTCCGATTCGATCTAAGAACTTTCTGAGTGTTTCGTTCGTTTTTATCACCTCGAATATATGTATACATGTGCATCTTCATCCTTACGATATCCAGAGATTAGATTTAAGAAATGAAATCTAATTTATACAAGTGAACAATTTGTTTTTTTTTTTTTCTTCATTCGATTCATTCACGTCGAAAAAAATGATGAAAAAAAAATTAGTCCACCGTCTGGCATTGAAGAAGTAATCGATCTAAATAAATATATATGAATATCGATTGACAAATCGTTTTCACGAAGGTCTTTGACTTCGAAAAACCATTAGACAGACCAATGACCTGATAAAGACGACCGCCACAAGGTGTATGGAATATACATTTGGTTCTAGTGAGTAAACTTTATTACTCTTAAAGAATTTCTCTCAACTGTATATTAAAAAGCGAACACCTTTCTATGATACGTTATAATTATCTTCTTTTTTTCTTTTTTTTTTTTTCTTTTTTTGCAATCGAGCCATAGAGGCACGCGCTCAGATCGCACCACAGCGTGGCGGTGTGATTAATTTCTTTTATTTCACTTTTTATTTTATTCATATTCAAACAGGGAAATAATTGAGTATAGTTATTACGTAAAACGAACGCCTATCGTGTTTAACCGCGAAAGTGATTTGTCGAGGTCCGTATAAGTGGCTGCTTCAATCAGCGTCTCGATTATCGATGCAAGAAAAAAAGACATGTATAGATGTATACAACCGAATCACATATTACATACATAGTCATAAAAATAAACGAACAAATAAAAAAGAAGCCATAGGTCCGAGCAAACAAACAATCATTTCACCTAAATCGAAAAAAAAAGTGATTTAGTACCTAGTGGACAAACAATTCTGGAGCTAGAAAGTTCTTTTATGACAAGTGAATTTACGTTATTAAAAAATCTAATGATTCTTCATCGAATTCGTACATGCAAAGAAATATGTATGTATTTTCAATGAATCTTTTGGACACTCGGAATATATCATATCTGGTCATGTGTGAATGAAGGAGAATTCGTCTCTCGCGCAAATGAGCTTTCTAATACTTATGAATCGTTTTTTTCTTTTTTTTTTTGTTTTTTATTATAATTGTAAAGCAGCTAATTTCTTCGATGAAAAATATCAGCCGTAATCCTTTTTTTTTTTATCCAACTCGATCTTAGTACTGTCGGTTTTACATGAGTACAGAGAAACACACCCGTGGTTCTCTCTTCGGAACCTCTGAAGAATGTCTGAACCAGAGAAGATAAGACAGGCGTTGAAAATAAAAGGCAATTTATCACATAAGCAGCGCTCGAGAGAGTCCATCAGGCATAACATTGCATCGCAATTTAAATTTTCTTACGGGTTGCATCGCGATACTAATTCGAAGAGTCTCGGATCCTCGGTGGAAACGTGAAACGATATCTGCATTATTCATTCAAGAAGAATATAATCTCTCTTATGTAGCTGGGAATGCTTCTGCAGACTGTAAAGCCGACGATATATACAGGAACCAATTGAATTGGTGTTAATTTCTTGGAAAAGAAGATACTACTTACAACTTGAACACTTTTTGCTCCCATAAGCTCTCCTAATGATCATCGACCGATGGATTTCTAATCTCGAGAATTTTCTTCCTGTTTAATTTCACCCAGGCATGCGATTCGTTGCTCGTATAGTTACGTAGCGGAGACCAACACCTTGCAGTTTCTCTGCTGGTCATTCAAATGAAGAAATTTTTATACCCCAGTCATATTCGAATGAAATAAGTATGAATCTATCGTCGGGGCGTGAATCGGAGCACCTCGATTCGAAGCTCGATAATTCTGCGTGAAAAAATCCTAGAACGTCGTGTAAAACATTTTATGAAACTGTGGAATTTCCTTCATCCACCTATCGCGGGTATATCGTTGTAAAAAATTCCGAAGCAGAGATATACCTATTCATAGATTCAAAAACGTATGTTTGGGGTACTTTTATTTTTATTTCGTTACTTTCCGTCTTTCTCTCTCAGTTGATACGATCAACGTAATGTATGTAATGTAACATTAAAACCTGCGGCTAGGTGATATCATTGTGCAACTGCAGCTGCGGCTAAAAAGAATGAGAAGAGAATTGACCCAAATTCCGATTTCTTCTACTGGTTAAAAAAATAAAATAAAGTTTCTTTAACCCGAAAGGCAAGGATCAAACTGCGGAATTAAAAGGAGTTGAAATTACCCCGTGACGTCATAATCTATACATAAATTTTATCACGCACGTATGTGTGCGTATGTGTTGCCGGTAATAGAGGCAAGAAAAGTTAATTGTAAACGAAACGCCTGCATCTCATGTCAGCCAAGGGGCACAAGGCACGCCTTGCTTTCGCACCTTGAGAAATGAACGCTGAAGAGGTTGTCGAAAATTCAAATGCCCGAGGGTGAGTATGACGGACGGGTAACCAGGTGTGGATCATATAAATCCTGTGAATGACTTAATTTCGTGAACGAGATATGCGGGAGAGAAAACGATCGCTTCTTTCGACGCAAATATCTGTAATTATGTTTCACTTTATCCAAAGATATGAGAAAAATGAAATTCTGGTATAAAAATTGGCGAATTGAATTCCGGACAGAATTTTTCTGCATTTATATCACAGGGAAAGTTTAATCGTTTCGTCGATAGATAGGTATACGTGCCCGCGGTAATAGTGGGACGAAATCAGTTGATTTAAGTAAAAGTTTGAAGAAATTACGTCAGTGAGTAAACCGAGTTATTTATCGAGTTAATTGTAATTTTACGTGGGTAGTTATGTCGAGAAGTGGTCGTTAGAAATAACCAAATGAACGGTACAGTCCACTTAGCTTATAGGTTGATATGTTAAAAATTCGGTGAAACTGTCGTTTTAGAAAACAAACGTGTTCAAATTCAGGAAATTTGATTAAAATACACTACACGCGATTTAACCATCCGTTTTGTTTACGACTATCGAACACGAGACAATAAATCAGGATTCTAAGGCTCTACTAACATGCAGTTAGCGTTTAGGACAAGCCAATAAAGGTCAGACTCTTTGATTTCTAATTTCCTATTCTTACCCGCGAAACTATCGCAAAAGTCTGCTCCGTTATTTTCCTTTTCAAATACGTAACAGAAATTTAAACTCGATTGGAATTTCTCTCAATTAAAAATCATACATTTTTATGATAATATCTGTAGGCAAAAATTAATGCACTTTTTTTTTTGGCAACAGGTGGTTCGACTCGCAGCTCTAGCTACGTGTATGGTTTTGAAAAATGTCGTAATGATTGATCGCAATTTAGAGTCTAATTCTGTGAGGTATGTCATACTTGCCTAATTATTAAAACCAGTAATGTTAATTTTCATATTTATAAATTCCAGGTAAATGTTGGTTTTATTTAATGAAATACAATTAGACCAACAGCCGCGTAAGACTCATTGATAGATTTCCCAGGACGCATATTTCCCATGCTGATGCATTTCTAAATTTCAAATATTCTTCGAATCAGATAAATATGCGATCGTAGCGTGTATATACGTTATAGAAAGCTTTCAAATAGTTTCTCATAATTTACTTCAACGGAACAATAATCCGATAACGGTCTAGCAGATCGATTTCGGCGTTTCGTAACTCCGCGGCTTGATCACTTTTAGCAATGAGAAAGAAAAAATTCAATTATTAATTAGCGATTTATTTTCTCTTTTGAAACTGCACGCCTCTATGGCAGGTACGTTAAATAACGTAAGTGAAATAAATTATGGAGCAATTTATTAAACATTAACGTGTTGATATTTTCGTAAAACGCGTCAACGCGATGGAAGAAGGTGCGAAATTAATAGACCGCGAAATATATTGAGGCATTAAGGTAATGATATGAAACATAGTTTGTGCGTGACCGTATGTAAAGTAATTACTTCAACGCAACATTCCCACAAACAACTTTTTATACCTACTCAATTAGCGAATTTATTCGCTTATCTAGATCCAGAGGATTCCTACATTTTATCATTGGTTAAATAGACTTTCATTTTTATATACACAAATTAATGTGAAGGATTATCCATTTGATACAAATTTCATTTATTTCATTGATCGTGAAACAAAATTTCGATTTTCAAACCAAACAGACCTTTTCCTTTTCCTTTTCCTTTGCTTCTCCTTTACCTTCTATCCATATATTCTTAGCAACCGATTATATGCCGAAGTGAATTAGTTATAATAATATATCTAAACGACAAATCGTTGTCTAATGTCAACATTTATATCGTTAAGTAAAGTAGTCTTAGCTACCGTGCGTAAAAACGGTTAATTTTAAAGGATCAATGGCTTGTTTTTATTAACCACTTATAATATCCATTTAAATAATAACAACCTCGTTCGTTAATGTACCCTGCAAGTCTGCCGCACCAGTTCTGTACAGTAAATTGATCGAAGTATGTAGATACGTATACGAGTATCGTCGTGGTTAATTCCGCAAGGAAAGTCGATGTATGTATGTATACCTATAAGCTGCGCGGAAATGTTGCAGAACGCGTGTATCTACTTATTTGCATAAATCATACGTGTGAATCGAGAAAAAAAAAGTGAGGAAAAAATCTAGAAAAAAAAATAAGATGAATTACTAACGCTTAGGTCTACACCTGGCACATTATACCGTAATGAAAAGTAATCTTTCACAGGACTATTTTAATGCTGATCGACCCGGAAACAAAACTCAATTGGCACGAGCCTCTATCTGCTTAGTCGTAAGAAATAAATTATGAGGGAATCCCTCGATTCCTAGACGCGTAAATACATCCGTAATTTGCAAAGCTGCGAATCTTCTTGTCGGAATATTACATCTAGCTAAAAGTGAAAGAAAAATTATTGGCTAATTCATACCGTAACTTATCACTGTTCTAGGTCAATAATTCATCGGAATTTATCGCTGGGATTTATTTGTTCAAATTATATTTCATCGAATTTTGAATTTGCTGTAAAAGAGACCGAGAGGAAGAAATAGTTCTCAATTCCGTAGCAGGAAATCCGCATTTAAAAGAGAATCCGAAGAGAGAGAAAAAGAAAAAGAAAAAAGGAAAGAATCATTCTGATTATAATTTTTACAGTGAAAGTAAATGAATTACAGATGAGTGAAATATAGACTGTTCATTTCTATCTTGGCCTAGCATATTTTTGAACTCACGCATCAGCCTAATTATGCATTCAAGGTGGGAACAGGTATACATAAGCTACTTCGAAGGTATCGACTAATGAATTCACACGTCGAATTCGACCCAGAATTTAATAAATAGAATGAAATTTCCTGTAGCAGTGAAATTTTTTCGCCTGTATTAAACTCGCCTTGCATTATGTCCGCGATTAATATATATGCCTAAGTGGAATAGCCAAAGACTTTCTTACCCGAGGTTTCAAAAGGCGTTTCGCACTTTCAAGACTCCAAACTTTGGGTCGTAAATTTTATTGCAGATATATACATATATGTGCATATATATAGGTATACCCGCGTAATTATATGTGTAACAAGTTTTCCTCCGCAATAACACCGGCTGCAATTACTAACTCGATTTAAGATTTATAACTAATAGACGTATATTTCTCGTTCACACATATGCGATATATGCCGGCCTGGCAGATGTTGCTGGCGATATTAAAACGACCAGCTAATGGCATAGTGGCGATAATTCAACTCTTAAGCGAGTGCAACCTGCAATGTGCAAGAATTATGCAAGCTCGACGGCGATGGTGATTGTCTTTATAATCTAGGTGCACGTTCATATTTGCAGTAGATTGTAAAAGACTTTTGGTCGAAATACTCCAGGAAATCGCTGCAGGATGAATGGGGAGAGAAATTGATTCTCTTTTGAACAAATTTCGAAATCTTTCGATGCGATGTAGTTACGTTTAACATATTCTTTGATTAATTAGTTCGTTTATTAACGAACGTATTTTATAACCATCGTCTTGTGCCTAATGGTTATTTATGAGAAGCTTCTGTCAAGCGTAACGTTATGTCGAAATAACTGGCTTAATTTGAAACAGATATTCGATTCTTTTTTTTCCTCTCTTTTTCCATTTTATCGTACGTTATTATCCGATAGTTTCGCGTTGCCATTCCGCACAAACTTTCGCATTACATGACCGTGCGTCGTGTAATAAAACGAGGAATAAGAATGCGAAAATTTGCTGATTTCATTATAAATATCCGACCGTGGATTGACGATCGTAATTGGCGAATATAACCGTTACAAAATGAAATGGAACAAAAAAACGAAAAAAAAAAAACAACAAAACAACAACAAATTGAAAAATGGAAATTATCGAGCTTCTAGGATGTCCTGGCTTCATTCTCTCGTTGACAGCTCGTTACAGGTATTCGGATACTCGAGTTAATCCTGTTTTAATAAGCTTAAGAAAAGAGCAATAAACTTTTAAGCGAATAATAAAATGGCGCGAAATGGTGTCACACAACGGTGAAAGTGGTCGCAGACTCGGCTCTGCAGCTAGCGGTAGGTACATGCTATTATTTCAAATTCCTAGTCGAACATATTTTGCATAAAAAGTGTATCTATACGTCTTAAAACCGCACGCCACACTAACTCCGGTACGAGAAATGGCGCGCATGTCCATTCGTGCGAAACTGATCGGCTTCGAGCCGACAACTAGTCTTGCACAAAACCCCTCTACGTGTCTCATACACATTCTCAAATTCTCAAAGACACGCCCTGGGATACTAGATTATGAAAAAAGCTCGCCTCTCCATTCATTCATGATCAAGGAACGAAGCTGCGTCGAGTTTTCGCGATCCGAAAAAGCGAAAAATTGGCGAAAATCGAGTCATTTCTGGAAGTAGGGTGGAGGAATCGAAGGCAACCTTGCAGATGGTCTTTTTATTTTTCAGTCTAGCTCGGTGAACGTCGATTACGTTTACTAAAGTACTCGATTTGCACAATTTACATAAGTCTGTACGTATACTGCAGTTTAGATCTGATTATCCTCGGTACATATTTGCATGGAAGAAAACCTAGCCTTTCTTAGCCGTTTGTAGAGCCAGGAGACATTAGCATACCACGCAATGTATGTAGGTATCCACGTACGTATCGTAAATCTGACGATGAGGGAAAAATAGAAATGGAACTCTCACGCTGTGCTGGTAACGTGGATCTGACTTATTTCCTGATCAAATAATGGCCAGGACTTGCCTTATCCTTTCTTCGACCGCATGTTGCCCCAACGATTTACTATGAACTAACGATAATCAAATATCGCGGTATATGCTCCAAATTTGAAACGAAAAAAATTTGCCAAACTCTATCTACGTATTCGTTTTTCATCCTTGGATTGAAATGGTCGTTAGAAATGAGACGGTTTGATCGTTTGCACAAATATCCGAACATATTATCAAATTTGTTATTAGCTAAAGTAGCGTGGATTCGCGAATGGACTTTTTGGACATTAGAAAAAAGTTTGTGAAATCAAGTTACACGTCCCCGTGTAATACGCGTACTTTCTAACAATAATTTAGAAAAAGATAACATGGCTTTGACTAAATTCGGAAGCTGGTCATCCGTCTTATCTTCGAATCAGCGAACACCTCCATACATCAAAACTGATCTCGCGTTGATACATGATTTAGAAATGCAGCGAATGAGTTTCGAGCCACCATATCTGTATTCTTAATTGCTTACAGAGAAGATCCGGTAGTGGTTAAATTTTATTAACACAGTTGGCCAAGGTATATACATGTAAATTTCAGATAAGAGTATAGCCATCGTCGGGACATTCTTGTCAGCGATAATTGAAATGTCAAAAGGACAGATTCCGTTCATTTCACCTGATCCAACCGCGGTCTTTCCGCTTAGCGAATCGCTCGTAATCTCACGCACATACCTTTTCGACGAGATGTAACATGTGCTGTAAGAATGTCTGGAAAAAAATACGATAAAGATACCTACAGATAGAAATAAACGTGAGGAGAGAGATTCATCGGCAGCATTCACTTCTCTCTTGGTACCACCTCGAGGCTTAAATCAACGTGCAAAATAATTCCTGAATACGTTATGTAAAGATAAAAAATAAACGAACAAATTTTCGGACCGTCCAACGTCAAAATACGTAACATTAAGTGGATCAATGCGCACAGGATCTTCCCAGATGGCTGAACGACTGTAGACTTATTGATTAGAGCCGTTTGTTAAACCCAAACGAGAAATGATGGATCGGTAGATGATACACGGCGAATTAACACGCATGTCCATACCTACCTACCCGAAGAGGACTTGCATAATTGGCAACACATCGGAAGCACAGAACTTGATTTTTAACGACTACTTAGCCTTTCACTGTGTACATGAAACTCTTTAGCCTGGGGTGACCGATCACTCAGAATATAATCGGGCGTGTGATACCGATCAAACAACGGCAGACTTTCATGTCTACATGTAGTTAGGAAGTAATTATTAAATTTATGCATTTTATGGTCTCTTGGGTGACCGCACACTGCGTTTATAGATGAGATCTTCGGTATTGTGCGCGGTAATGAAACCAGAGAGAGGAAAAAGGAAGATGTGTTTTACAAGGAGCGAAAATTTCATTTATATTTTACTTTTTGCGTAATTCTAGACAGTTGAAAGAGGTACGAAATGAAAGTTGGTTGAACTAAATCCGAACAAGCTGGTGTATGCATATTATGGGACGTCCCGTTTCGGTGACGCCACGACTTTCGTTCCGACAGGCATTATCTGGTCACTCTACTATTACCAAAAAAATAAAAAAGCCTCATACATGCCTCGTTTATCGAACATTCATTTATTACATTATTATTCGCGAATTCATTCGCAGAGTAAACGTAACGAGATCAAAAGATCCGAGGTATAATTGGCTATGGAATAAACCACCGTGCAACAGGTTGCCGATACACGTGCTACGCGTATACACGTGGTGTTCATTTTCAAATAATCGGGTTTCTGGACCCATTCCTTTCACGGGAAAATCATAGTTGCTACATTTTTTTTTTTTTTTTTTTTTCTATCCTGATTCCATACATTGGGAAAGAAATTTACTCCTGTCTAATAATCCTGTTTATTAATGGCTCATATTATACTTCACTATCAATGAACAGGCTTCGATACTCTACCTCTTATAGCTATCTCTAAAACTGCTTCATAACTATATGATAAATTTATAGAAACAAGGAAGCCATTAAATTTCAACGGCACACCCTGTGCACACATGTCTAATAATTTATACACGTGGTTCGATACGCCAATCTGTTTTACGAACGCTACCTGCTGCACCATTTTTATTCGATTTTTATCCAGTTTTTAACCCAAGTACGAAAGTCGTTTAATCACGACGTCCGTCCCATTTAAACGCAATTATAACATCAAATGCCTACTTTGTTGCACTTATTAACAACCAGGAAGCAACTATCTACCATTGGCATGTCCCAGAATGCGATTCCTCGTAATGGACCAAACGCTTGTGCCACAATTTCAATCGGAATATTCAATTCACAAAGCGTGACACATCGCGACGGCTACTCTGAGATCGCGAAATTTCAACGCTCTCTCCATACGATTCGGAAACATGTTTTCATTCGGAAGATGAATCGCCTTATTTATTGAATTATTAAACTGGCCCTGACCTAAATGGTGATGGACGATGGGTCACGTTCACGTTACAATTCTCCTTCCCTATTGAGACGAAAGAGTAGCTGGACAACGGATCGGTTATTCTTGGTGCAGTGAAAGTCCCTTTGATCGGTAGGTACCGTTTGGCCATTTCTTCAGCGGTATAAGTCACGTTGGGTCTACTTCTTGACAAGATCATCTCAACGAGAATGGAGATTCTCTGATGCGGTAGAAAAGTGTAGTACCCGGTAGGTATACACGGGTTTAGAAACTGGGGAAAAAAACTTGACGATTTTCTTCATCCCATAGCGAATTGGTGCACCGCGTGGTATAGTCTTTATTGTAATGTATAACATTCGAAGAGAAAATCCCACAAGATGGAACGAGCGATTTGGAATCCCAGTCATTTTCCCTCGTGTATAACTAGGTAGAGGTATATATGTGCAAAAGATAATCATTTCAGAAGTGAAAATCCTGTATAGTCTAACAGCATGCCTCGGATCACGTCTACGTGACCGATAGAATTATTTCTCTTTTCCTAGACCGAGAAGATTATATTGTGTAGACCTCTGCATGATGGTTTTCAGTCTGAGTATAGAAATTTCACAATTTCATTATTTTCGATAAGGAACTGTAACGCGCGCGATTTTAATTAGATGAGAACATTTTGACACGTACTAATTAGCGGCGTTAATCGTACATAAGAGAAAAAAGCGTTCGCTCAAATTTCGAAGAGTCGTAAACTAGGAATTTATTATTATAGCCGTTGATCATCGCGGTAACACACGGGTGTATGAACTATTCTCGATCTATATAATTAGGCGGAAATTGACCGTGAAAAATCCGTCAGTCCCGAAATGCGAAGCCGCTTGATTTCTAACTCGAAATTTCAAGCTTCGTTTGCTCATTATTTATATCCGTGAACGTTATATCACGGGTTTACGATATTCTAATCGTATGATAAACGGTCTAGATCGAGAATCTGATGAATTGCCAATAACAAATAATGAAAGAAAAATAAAAAAACCATTTAGGTAAAGAGCAAAACTAATGGATTTTCTTTTACAAGACAATTTATACGCAAGCTATATCGGTTATTAGAATCACGTACGCGTAAGACCAGGAAATATGTATTAGCTCATAACCGAGTTAATTGGGTCAAAGTTCACAGATCTAGTTATAGGTAGATGGAAGTGTAGCTTCCGCACGATCCTTACTTTTTCTGGCTCGCATAAATTGGCTCTAATTTCTCATCTCCAGCTATAACCATGCAATTCGCGTTAATACAATATTAGTGATATTACACCAACGTAGCGTAGACTTATAATCGGGTGAGAGTTAATCTCTTCACTCTTAGCTGCCGTAAGAGCTCCAGATGTTGAATAAATATGAACTGGTCTTTGTATACAGGTGATTAATAATTCAGTGAACGGAACTGTAACAGCGTAACGCATTTGCTGGCATATCGGAGTGTAGATATACATCACACACGTATATGTATATATATATACATACATATTATACAGATGGCTTTTACCCGCTATTTAATATCCAGTTTTCTGGCCTCAAGTGGGAGTCGGTAATAATTTGTCGTTAAATTTAAAACGATAATGATACTTTAATAAATCTGACATTTAAATATCTAAACACTCCGTTATACAGACTCGGGATGAAATTGCCGGAGGCTTTATTTCCGTCGTAATATCGGTATATGGCATATACCCATAATCCTGGGTAACGGTCTTATTATAATCTTTCGGACCGGAACTAAACCGTTCTCCCCATCGTCACACCTATTATTCAATTATTTTCAGCATCAATTTCAGACCCCGTATAGTCTGATAGATGGACACCATCAATTAGAGAAGTTTTCGTGTTTTTAAACTAGATAAGACACCGTGAAAACAAACCGTATATCCAAACTAACGACCCTTCTAATTACACCGGTACATTATTACCCCAAGGTGTTTCGATACATGCAACGATTACATTCCAACATCCTTTGCTTACGGTCCAAAGAACCTAATTGCAGCATTGCGTCCATTGCCCAATTAACAAATTATTTGGCAAATTCATTCACGAATTAAACCAGCGAGATGTTTGGAATAAAAACGTCTTTGCCACGTTCAAATGAAATTTGTTTGTTTTTTTTTTTTTTTTGTCTTTTTTTATGGTCATTTTCGAAGGACTTTTATATAATCATGTATGGACTCGTTTCAGTTGCTGAAATAGCTAAATTTTTTTCGGGTAATAACTACGTGGGTAGTTTTGGGGCCTAAAGGCAACACGTGCGTTCTAACGGTGGCATAATTATTGGTACAGTTGATAATCCGGTATCCTTGTCAATCAAGGGATTTAAACCGACATTTCGTCTGATATAGGTGAAACTTTTTACCTTAGGACTGAATTTCGATCGATTTAATTTAAAAGTTGCAACATTTCTGCAGGAATACACATACCGGACTTGGTACACGTCAAACACCTGAAATATTTTTTACATTCTATTAGTATAAATTAATTAATATATTCAATCATTTTTCCGACCACTTAAACTGCCCGCTGGTTTATGTAGAATGAAAAAACAGTGGAACTGGTTTCTAATCCGTTGATTTTATTACACTGGATTAAGCCGCGTCAAAGAATGTTGCACAAGACTTGCAAAATTGTGCATAGAAGAGAAAAAAGAAAAAAACAGTACGTTTAGTTCTTCAATTTACTAGAAATATCAAGCTCAATTAACTTACAGATAACTGGAATCAACCATTTCATACCAAAGTATACTCAAAATTTGAATTTTTATATATAGAGACTAGGAAATCGAGACACAAGAGACTCGGAACAAATCTGAAATAATTAGCATTGTCGAGTTAAGATACAAAATTAATTTATCATAGTATCGGGCTCAGTTACTCGTGGAATTTATCAAGGGAATATATTAATTTTATGTATTTAGGCTGTCTAGATGTATAAAAGAAAGTGAACAGAGATTGGGAAAGTCTAAATTGCAGAGTGTATATAATACATGCCTATGTATATTATGTATATAATTATATACATACCCAGCTCATATAAATATATATATATATATATATATATATGCGATCGTTTAATATAAGAAAGGGGGCATCTTTCTTCACAGAGCTTCGCTCTTTTCTAATTCTTTAATTTGCTAATGACTAAGGCCTCAAGTGATACGAAATCAGACGCCCATAGTCCGACTGAAGAGCCGAGAATGTGCGTGAGCGTCATAAATCAGTCAGTCTTTTAATTTCACTAGATTAATTGCTCATGGTTATTTATTTCAAGATTCTCTTCAGTGCGTGAACCGGCGTCTTTTGAATTATGGATCATGCCTGTAGGACGACCGCTGTGTATATAGTAAAAATTCTCACCGATTAAAGTCACACCATCAAACGATACCATATTCCTTAAATTATTTTATTCACATCGTGTAAAAAACGAATAAATAGATTAGTCTTTAATTTTTATTACAATCTTTGGTGACGTAACGAAAAAACGTGATTCAATCGACCAAATTCTATCTTACAAATAGCTACCATACCTACTTCCACTGATAATTTTGATTTATTTTAATCGATTAGCCGTTGCCCCCCGCGTAAAGATTTAATTCGAGAGTGTTAACTTATTTAAAAAAAAGTATTGCGGCGAAAGCGCCGATAGCTAGTCTTACGGAGATCTATTGCGATCGCTATTTCGATTGATGCGGCGATCGATTAAAATCTACATGATACGAAGGCGGTGGTAATTTCTTCTATTTTATTTTTTTATTTTTTCTTACCATTGCCGTAGATTTCATTCACGCTAATTAATATTCCGCCAGTTACTTTCACATAGTTCTCATACGATGCGAATCATCAATGTAGTACCTACTACCTACAACTATAACACATATCAGAAGAAACCGTCAATCAGTTCGAACTCATAGATAATCAATGTCCACGTGCCACCGAGTGTCCGGTTTCGTTTACCAAACGTATGCAAAAAAGACTTCCTTACTTAACTCAAGTACAGAGCTGCGGTTTTCCCGCAAATGTGTCGAGTATAGGTATCTACATACACTCGCGTGTTGGAAGAGTTCGAGCCATTATAATTCATCGGTAAAAATAAATTTGAAACAATATTGTCCGGTGGTGATCGATTTTTTTTTTTTTTATATATAAATTTGGAGAAAGTGGATCAAGATGTACCCCCATAGTTATTCGTCGATCGAGATACGTTTCGCACCAGTAGTCAAGGTTATTCAACGGGTTATTTTTATGGCGTAATACCACCGACGCGTGACCGCACGATTGTTGGTTGTACAATGCGTAAAAGTGGGAAAAAAATATATGGTCCCGAATTTCGGACAATAACTAGACCGACAATGAGCCACTTTATCGCAGCGATATTTTAATTGTTCCCTTACTTTTCCCTCGTATTGTTCAATCCGATTATCAACGAGCATTTATACTCAGAATCAGGTTACGAACGCATTTGTTAATCTCCTTTTTTTCCAAATTACTCATGGAAACACGACACGGAGTTTCGTGTAGTTTTGCGAAAAGTTCTCAGAGCGAGAAAAGTCTTTGATTAAAATTCTCTGGCCACTCAACAAAAGCTCAAGGCCCCTCGAATGTCTCTATCAAATTTCAGTTCTATCGGTTCAGTGAATTCGATCGTGGTAATTAATCCGGGAAGACAGACGTACCGGTTATTATAGAATCGTAGTACAGTGACCTGGGGTGCTCGTTTATTGACATACCCGAATGTATACCCAGACAATGTCCCAAAGATAGCTATCTACCGCAAAAAATTAAGTAGAACAGATCAATTTCTCTCATCGTGGGGTATCTAGAAATGATTTGGGAACGAATGAGGATGTTGGAAGGCAAAAAGAGTGAAAAAAATGAGGAAATTTCCAGCTATAAAAACGATTTATTGTTCTGATAAAACAAGGTGGCCTAAGGACAAGTGTTAATGTAACTTATGCAAGGCTATATCTCCTTCACTGTCTTTTCTCTTTCTTAATACTCGTTAGACATTCGTTGCCGAAGTCCTTCTCATCGAATCCTTATTGCTATTGGTACCTGCGGTGGTCAAGCGGCCAGTCCGTTCCGTTTGCGGATTAATATAACACCGGGTCAATGAATCCGGCGGTTTATTATAGATCGGTAAAAAATGTCCTCCACCAACCTACATCCGTGTATGAACAATTATTCACCTATACCAGATCAGAAATGTCTATAGGCATAAACGCGGTGCTGCCTGCCGGTCAGTTTCGTTTCTTCCGCGTTTGGCCTTCCGAACTTGAAGCATAACCCGAGGTGGATAAATCTGTCCACTCATACATTACTCACGATCAATCTTCCGATCATAATACCGCGTTGAAAACACGAGCAGAAAACGAACCTTGAGATCGGTATCAGAATCGGAGCTACGCGTGTTCCGCATTCAGTCTTTTCAGGGCGGGCTGAGATCGTAATTGGACTTTCTGTAACAGCGGGGGGATTCCCCGGGCAAGAAAACCACGTCTGACGGTTAAATTGCTGTCGTTATTTCGCATCGATTTATCGATACGTGCAGCAGCAGCAGCAGCAGCAGCAGCAGCAACGGACCACAGATGCAAGGTGCAGATTATAAGCCGTCAAAGTGTTCATCGATTTAGTCGATTACTACGAGAGGATAAATGTATCATGGTTTTAGAAATTTCCGCGTTTCACTGTCGATCAAGTTCGATTACTTACCCACACGCAAATTATTTTCAAATGATTTTAAAACGCCATAGAAATTGAGGTAACGCAGCTAGACCAAATAGGATTATGCAAGGTTCTCGAGGTCTGACGTGGCACCAAGATAAATGACCAATTAACCACTGACCTTTTAATGTTTCTTTCGTGTAATTATTATGTAGTAAACATTTAGCGTTTATTACAAGCGTTTACGTACCTACACTCGCTCAGATCTTATCGTTCTAACTTCTAAACTCATTTACAAATTTGTTTAGCTGAAAGATTTACAGTAAGTCAGATACCACGGGGTGAAATGGATTACGAGTCCCTGCGACTACTCGTGCGAAATTTCATTTTCGCAATTAGTGAGATAATACTTTTACTTGTTATCCTTTTTTTAGAGACTCGATGAAAATTTCATTACCGAAAACAAATGCGTTACATAATTTGAAACTAGAGTACAATCTCCCACCGGAATGAAACTGGTTGTAACAAAATCTGACGACTGATTCTTATCGTTTGGTTAAAATTTTTTTGCATACGTCGGTGTAGCCTGTTGACCGCAGAGATTTCGCGCATGTGAAGAAGAAAGAGGTTCGAAAGTTTAAAAAAAGGTCGGAAAAGAAATCTTCTCAAATGTCGTTTTTTTTATAAATTATTCTGTTAGAAATTTTTCCGCTTGCCGATCGATGATCGATGTGCGATGAATCATTCTCACGTCAAGTTCCGTTACTGCTACAGCTCGGAATTCTCAATCGGTGATAAAACTCCTACTCTCTCTCGTCGCGTCGGACCGATTTTTCGAGATCAAAATCTCCCTCGATATTTTCGATACGTTATTACCCAACGCCTCGTTAAGATTGTAAAAGAACGTCCGTCACATTAACAATGGACGAACTGCACGCCTCGAAGCAAAGGCTCGGATGCATTTCGGTTGTCACTGGCTCGAATGAAACGAACAGGATTCCACTCGGGCTGATTAATTACCGTAATTACAATAAACTCTCTACTGATGTCAGATGATCGCAAGATAGGGAGAAGAAAATCGAAGAGACAAAAAGAGCTTCGCCATCCAATTCAATTCAATTCAATTTAATTCAATTCAATTCGACTCCCACGAACGGTGCAGACCGTCCTTACGATATGATTACTAAACTGAATAGAAACGATATTGAAGGGGGTGCAGAAATCCGCGCCAATATATTCGTGAAAATTACAAAGGCAGCTCGCGAGCTGTTGGAAAGTAACGGATCAACCGACATCCGTTCTGCCTCGATTTACATCGGTTTCGCTCGCTGCCTCGACAAATTCCCTTTCGATTTCTAAGCACGGGGGATTCCTCGCGCGTGGGTGTCTAATTCTTAGATGGACGGTTAGAGATTAGAATGCGTCGCCGGTCGCGTGTCCATAGCATTTCTCTCAGCAGCCTCGAGGAACTCTATTCTTGGCACCGTACCGATCATGAAATACCCCCATACACGACTGAGACGTGAAAATCGATCGATGAGAATGAAAAGTCTACACGGAATACCAGATTTACAGGCGAGTCTTTCCCCCTGAAAATAATTTCGAATCATCGATCATTCGTTGGCCCATATTTGTCGTGACGTGAAAAATAAGGGCGAGTTATTTCGAAGGTGATATACAAGGCTGTGAAAAGTACTGGAATTTCTATCGATTGCCTGGGCAGGTGGAGACAAAAAGTTGCAAGTACCGTTGACCAAGAGGTACCGCAGCGGATGAGTGGCGAGCGTTCTCCTCAATTACGAAGATACGTTCAAATGAGTTCGTAGAATGAGAAGAGAGAATGACTCGGAACGAAAGAAGAGAAACCAGCTACAGTGAACACGACGTATACCATATAATTGAATAAAACGAGATCACTGACGCAGCACGCCGAAAGAGGGGCCCCATTGCCAACGTCAAGGTGTTCGAAAGGTGTGGCCCTAGAACCACCGAAACTCACTGAGGTTTTAATGGGGAATGGGGAAAAAGGAAAGGCGTGCTGCACGTATACTGGGACGTCGTGTAGCAGGTAGTAGCTCTTGGCTTATGTATCGTCCGAGAGGTTGTAAGGGGCCGAAGTTTCTCCCACCTCGAAACTTCTCTCTGTCGTAGCTAATCTCCCTTCACCTTCGCAAAGTCCACCTCGGAATTCCACCGCTACCTCACGACTGCAACCTTAGCCTGTCCAACAGCCTCGACAAGCCTGGTCTTAGGTGATCGCCACCTCCACGTTTTCCACCACCGTTCTAGGACCACGAGCTACCACCTCCTACCGAACGATCGACACTACCATACACCGTCGACACTAATACAATGAGAAGTATTACAAGCGAGACAAACTCTCCTTGGGAACGTTCGCTCTGCATCTCGAAAGGAGGTGAACGCGTGCAAATTTTACGATTGGTAGGGTACTCGAGGGTAGGATCAACCAATGACGATCTGGCAAGGTGGAGCGATAGGTATTAAATAGGCGAGCACCGGTTGGAGTTCGGGTAAACGAGCTGTAATAGTGGAAATTTCGGATAGTGATCCAATTGTGGTGGCATATCGTCCGAAGGATTGCGGTGTATCGCTAAGGAGTGACAGAGTCCGCGCCCCGAGCTTAGCCCAGTCAGTTGCCGGTTAGCCAGTGCCGGAGTAAGTCATCACGGCGAAGTGCCAAGTCAGTAGAAAATCATGCCGTCTATAAACGGCAGTCACCGTATCATCTGGCTCCTGGTTATCCTGGCTTGTCTATTGGTCGAGGATGTCACGACAGTTCGCGTCACGACAAACAGCCTAAAGCGAAAAAAGGGTGAGTCTTCGTCAGATCCACCATACCTATTTTTCTTTTTTTTTTTATTTCAATCAAATTTCATTTGTTTCTATTTTATCCTTATCACGACATCGTCTACCTATTCACAACGGGATTAAAGTGGTTGAGATTGTACCAAAGTGTGTCGTGATAGGCTTAGAGTGTTTATTTTCGTTCCACGCTGCGGTGATTTACGAAACTGTTGACAAACACCTCAAATTTCACACTGTGTCATGCTCGGAAGATTTAGTATTCAACCACGTGCCAATTTGACAACAGAGTCCATAGACTCGTTGCACTTGGTACTTGATACTTGGTATTTGGTCTCTGCACCGAATGCAGAAACGTTATGGCGTTTATAACGGGTCTGAGAAGAGACTGCATGAATATATGTATGCATATGCCTTAGGGCAGTAATGATTAGTTCCTAGAGTGTTGAAGCCGCGAATAACACAAGCATTAAGCATAAGCTAATGTTAGCTCTAGCCAGGAGGAACTTAAGCGGGAAACGGTGTACCTGGTCAGTTGTTAACCTGCTCACCTACATGTCTCGTCCACCGGTCATTGTCTCTCGTCCGGCTAGTGAGCGCACGAGAGCTCAATGCCTCGAAACCAGTTTGTCAGATTCCCAACGTGTGTATAGGTATTAACGGTTTATAGAAAAAAAGGTTTTGCAACTATGCGTCAATGAACCCATCAGACTGGTCGCTTGGTTTATATCCAAAACGCCAAGACCGAATAAAGTTCAGTGCCAATCGGCTGATTATAATGTTTGCGCAATATCGACATCCGCGATATTTCAAGACCAGAAATCGCTTTTTTATTTACAAACTAATTCCGAGTTATTTGGTTTATTCAATGACTTGTAAGTTGTGCTTCTCTCTTGACATGTGCACCGTGCAAACTGCGTTCGGAAATTATTCTTCATGGGAATACCTGGGTGTAGAATCAGAGCAGATTAATTTTCTCAATTACATGAAAAGCAGATAATAATCCCAAGGTGTTCTCATTGTCACTTAATCAGCAGCTGTGTCGACAGTCCGAGTTATACTGAGTAATGAATTAATTACGCGATTTCATATTTGTTACATACTACTCGGTACGATCTTGGAATACTGATAGTCCAGTTTTGTCTCTAAATAGTAAACGACAAAGAAATTGTCATATCTCACGAGGAAAACGTGGATAAACTGACAGATATGATCGATTCTTGAAACAGGTTCTGTGTCACTAATTCAAGGTTGCTTAAACGGCGAAAAAATTGTATAATTCAAACCTCGAATTAAGGATCCTGAATTATACTTTACCTAAGCATGAAGAGAATCGTGTTTACCGTTATTGTGAAAGTTTGGATAATCAAACTACGTTAAATGTCCAAAAATTCCACCTTTTTTTCATCCTCTCTTCCTCTCCAGCTTTTTCTCATCTCTTTCTCTTCCTCTTTCTTCTCCTCTTCTCTCTCTCTCTCTCTCTCTCTCTTTCCTTCTGTTAAAACGTTCTCGACTCGTTGCGTATAGCTGCACCGCGAGTATAACGGTTTGGGGAGAAAGTCCTGGCGATTAAGCAGCTTCTTTGCTCTGGTCTCTTCGTTCGCGTTTTACACGGTGCCGCCCCTTCGGTTTACAGTTTCGCCATGATTCTGATTCAACGATCGATTTCCTACCGCCTTCGAATCTCACTTCGTCTCAATCCGTCCACAGGCTCATTAACTGACCAACATGCTCCGTTCGATTGAGAGATTTACTCTCTAAAAGATGTAGATACACACTGCAGATGCAGCGAGGTACTAACTAAAGAGAACGAGTATATTCTTATCAAGATTTCATGAACGAAATCTCGTTACTTCGTTACACACTGCCAATTTTCAGTAATTGAATTTATTTACTTACCAAGAAGATTCAAGATTTACATGAGCATTTCTTGCATGAATTAAGAACCACTTTATTTTCGGAAGGAACGTTGACCCATTAGGGAGAGAAATGAAACACTACATGCCCATCACTCCGATCGGACAAGTTAGGTGGATTCGAAAGTGGCCTAGGACCGGTGTTAAATGACTCAAAGCTTACCTATGGGGTATTAGGTACTATAATTACTTCAAATTCTGATGATATTCGACTTAGAGAGTCGGACTTGAGTCCGTTTCTAAATCAGCCGAGCAGAAATGGGTCTCAAATGAAACGTGATTTGCCTAGTCGCCATAACCGCGACTCAAGTTCTCACTGTTCCTTTCATTCACCCCGATCACTTGGCTCGCTGCACAAAGCGTGGAATGATTCAGCTATCCGTTTTGCAACGAGTATAAATTTGCTATAATAAAAATGCAGCTATGATAACTCCCCGAAAAAGTAAAGGTTGTTCCTCCTTTTTTGTTTCTTATTTTGTTTCCGTTGCCTTTTTCAAAACGAGTCGTTTCAAAAATTTACGACATTTTTTGGGGAGTATGAGAGACTTTTGATTTCGCCGCAAATATTAATTGGGATAATTATCGGCCTGCGAATGACCAATTTGTGTAAATAACGGTAACAACTTGATCGCCGCAGCAGATCAGCGTGTCTTGTTCTCCTCGACGTTTTCGTTACTCCCGTTACTCGTCTGCAGAGCAGCGAAAGTTCCGAGGTGGCTATGACTCGTTGAAAATAAACAACGACAAGAAAAACGAGAAAAGAAAAGAAAAAAAAAAAACTATAATTATATACAGTTAATTACCGGGAGTCCGATACCATTACCAATGATTTTCCCAGCGCGGACAGGTGCTGGTCTACAAATACAAGCTTTCCGCCTTTCAAGGATCGGTAACCGTGAAATTCAAACTGCTATAGGTACTAAAATCTATAATTAATTACTATTCGCTAACTGCCGTCACCTCCGATACCTACCTTCTCTTAGATATTAATTTTGCAAAAGATATACGATTACCAATAGTAAAAGAACGAGACGGCCATCGGACGTTGGTATATTAATTAAAATAACAGTAGTATTTATCTTGAGGTGCCTTTAATGGACTTGTATAATAAAGCCTCTAAGTTAATTTGATATTTATTAAACCAGCGAATCTTTATTCATAAATATTCTCACCTGATGTATAATAAAGGAAGGGTATATTTTATCGGCTCGAATCGTTTCTTTCCGCACCTCGAGCACACAGCTTAACAGAATAGCGGTTAATTATTGTGGTTTGTTACAGATTTAATCTCACGTCAGCATATGACTATATGGTATATGTATTTATACATACAACTACAAATAACTTTATTAACCACGTCACGTATGAGGAAATATCAAGAAATACCTAAATATATAACATATCCTACCTATATCATATGGAGCTGTCAGTGTCGATTAATTCTTACGAGCTTTGGCACGAATTCATATAAGATACATTTATAAACTTATCTTTACTGAGAACGGAAATGATCGGATATAAGATAAGATCGAGATTCGTATCAGCTCGTATATAAGCTTCCGCAACCCACGTGTCGATGAATTATATATATATATACAGAACTTTGTGAGTTGATGTGAAACAAGAGAAACTGACTCAGAGTCATTAAATCAATCACGGTACGGTGATCTTTGAAATGATCTTCACCGTTTCTATAATATACGTATACAATATGTATACCTGATAAATCCGAACTCGATTGTTATAAGAGGAAAAGAAAAACTGAAGAATGGGACATTGTGTTGTCTAGGTGCATAAAGTCGCGGATCATTTTTTTTCTTTTTTTCTTTTTTGTTCTAATGTTTTGTAAAGCTTTAAAGTCCTCCTAGTTTAATTAGTCTATGTAATTTGCTTGAGCTATATAGACGGATGGGAAAAAAACAGGTACTAGGTATACGCCGATTCTTTGCAAAAGTTACGTTACGTCGGGAAAGACTTGCTTCATTTCCTGGCCTCAATGATAGCTGCCTAACTTGTTGCAGCATTTCTACTCGCTCGTACTCACTCACTTACATACTACTTGCTTACTTTTACAATTTATAAAACACTGCAGATCCCATTCACGCGCTTTACTGACCTTGCAGCGTTGTACGGCCACGCGACTAGCGTGAGTACAGTTACCTTATATGTTGTGGTTTTTAAGGAAGATCATATATACGAGTGAAACTAAAGGCGTGAGAAGCGTGTCTAGACTTATAGTAATAAAATTAACTAGGAGTATTGCAATGTAGACGAATAGAAGAAAGAAGAAAAAATGATGTAAGTTGAAAATTAAAAAGAAAAGAAAGGAAAATAAAAGTATAGAAATTTATATGCTTGAGAAAAGCGAGGATACGTGCTCGCACGTGATAGATATGTTATGATATATAGATCGCAGAAGCCCCATCGGTCCATTGAACTTTCATTTTCGATTTCTCTGTGAGTTAGAAACAGATTTCATATACTTACAACGATAAAATCGACCAATGCACCGCTCTACACCGTTACGAACAACGTGCCACGGATAATTTCAAGCTCTTTGGTTGCAATTCGCGGACAATTGCAATTCGTGATATCCAAACGCGTACGTATACTTGCAGTATTCACCTCGTAAATCAAATACCGACGTGTACACGCCTTTACGTTCCATTATTTTAACGAGCCTTACAAAACGACAAATCTCTTCCGGAAATATATTATACCGCAAGGAAACATTGACAACTCTATATATGCTCATGCATATAACCGGACAAAGGTGGATATACAAATACATATATATATATATACTAGTCTAAATGGCAAATACTAACGCGAAAGTTCTGATCCGACGACCTCGATCCTAGAACCTCTAGCCAAGCCTGGGCGCCCTTCTACCTCGATAAAGAGCAAGTTATCTAACTCCACGTAACTCAGCCTTAACAGACCTCGCCCTCGAGGTAAGATCTACGGTACCTTTTGGTTTTCCATTTTTTACACTTTTTTTTTTCGTCGTTCTAACGTAAATCTCGTCACATACTCGACTAACTAAGCACTAAGACCTACCTCAACGGGTTCTTGCTTACTCTATAAGTGCACGATTATTTGTATGTTTAGTATTCTTTGTTGTACAAGACGTGAGATGGGAGATGAAATTGAGGGAGCACTGTGTTTTTCCGGAGTCAAAAATTGGAACTGAAGATATTTTTGTGAGGAAATCTAACGAAATTTCTCGTTCCGGAATTTCAAGTTGAAATTTATAACTTTCGAGTAAACGAGTATCCGCGCGTTGTTTGGTGCGCGGAAAGTTACATCCGTGTTCGTTAACCTTAGTTAGAGATCGGCTGTAATGTCAAAGACAGGTCCCATTAGAAAACAGCGCTGATAATCGCCTTACGAGATTAAAATATCCGGTTTAATCGCCGTTCCGTTACTATGACGTTTACAATTTTTAACTTGCAGGAATATGCACGAGGAACAATTCCCGGACTAGTGATTTTCATAATTTTCACGTTTCACGTAATAGAAGGGAACTAATTTACTCGTTCTTTGATTTCATGTTCATTCTTTGATTTCATTTTCTATTTTCTTCTCCTTTTTCTCTCTTTCGAGTCTCGAAGTCGAACCGAATTGATAATCTTGTCTCTTCAGTGATCGCGTCTAGTGGAACAAATTCCGATTCCCTGGCATCGTATCGGAGGACAAACGAAACGAGTGGAAAGCAGCTCGCGAAAAATTTGTAACGCTGCAGAGCTCCTGGCCAATTAAACTTTGCTCAGTGTATTTTCAACGTATTTGAACCTCGATCGCTATACCTACAACACAGAATGTCGGTAGGCCTACAGAAGTTTGGAAAGCGAACGATTTCCCAGTCGTGGGCAGTCTTCGCATGAAGAGATAAAAATCTTTTCAATGCCACACGCACCGCACCGCACCGCTTGGCTCACTGTCGGATGATCTACTTTCGTCCAATTAACGCGATTCCTCAACATAAATACATAAATACATATACATACGTATACATACATACATACATACATGTACGCAAATACTTTCTGTAAATTCCGTTGATATTTCTCTCAACAGTTCACATCTGTCTTATTTTTATCTCGTATGCCGTATACGAGTTACGACTGGACCAGAGATCCCTTGGTGCGATTTATTTGAAGCTTTCTTCGTTTCTCATGATTTTTATTATCACACTAATTGGGCTTTTATCATCTCTGGGATTGAATTTAAGTGCACTTTTAATACAGGGAAAGGTGTAAGATCTGTTTTTCCGGGTTGTATGTAGATAGGAGTACGCAGAACGCGCGAATTCTCTGAACAAAGTTGAATTCGCTCACGTTGTGAGCGCGAGGAGGGATTCTGAAGCTGGGAATATCACAATCTCGGAAGTTAAGAAAGGGGTTAGAAAGTGATACACGCCTACGTTACTTTATTGCGTTTTGATCAAACTCACCGACGCTTTTTTTTTTCTAACGCTATTATTTATTCCTTTTCATCGCGTAGGTATTATTCGAGTCGGAAATTTCTTCGTTCTATACTTAGGAACACCCACGCTTACGATTTTCGTTCCTCAAGCGTTTTATCGCTCGTTCGCAAGCCCTAAAGACAAACCCAGAAATTCCGCAATAAATATTAGCCAGTAATTTTTTCTCTCGTATTTCCGAAAGATTTATCCCACGAATGGTGAAATATTGTCACATGAGATCTCTCGCTGTATAATTCTTAGACCTTGGCGAATAATTATCGTTTAACGATCGCTAAGCTAGTCTCAAAGTGAATATTTATTCAATTCAATATGATTTATGGCCGAAGATACGGTCAAGTTCATCGTTATCTACGGCCTAGAGATCCTGTCTCAGTTTTCACCATGCCTTTTCGAAAGAATTTAGATTCCGAAAGCGAGCTGATCGCTTTCTCAATCTGTGGGTATACGTGTGTCAGTGCGTTAAAAACGAGGGTAAATTTCTGCCAAAAATGAAACTGGGAATGAACGAACTTCAACAGGACTTTATTAATCCGAGATTCAAACTCTGACGTCGTTATTGTTCGAAACTGAGACTTTCTCAATACATACAGACTCGCGATTTCGATCGTAAAACGATCCGAACGACCATTATGCAGTTTCGAATATTAAAAAAAAATAAAGAGAAGACACAGATTCGATTTTCCATACCTCATTTTCTTCTGGAAAACGTATCTACTACACCCCCTGCGGTATGAATCGAGATTACATATCATTCGATGACTACGACTGCGTTTCGTCTAGCCTCGCTAATCGTGACATCTAACGTTTCTCGATCATAGAGAGAAAGTGCGCATGCAGGGCGTGTTGCCTATCTTTATATAAATCAATAAAAAATTAATCAACGAGCGAATAACGTAGCGTGTTATTTACAACCTATTGACACGATGAAAGAAAACTCATCGGCAAAAGATTAGACAATAAACTTAGCCATTAGAACCGAACATGATACAGTAGGCGGATAATATCGATCCTACGCTTTTTCTAATAAACTATAAGCGTGAATTTATTATCGACTTGAACGTGATCAACTACTCAAATACTGCCGTTAATATCATCACTTATTTATCTTTTACACCACTTCGGCTTCAATGATTTGCTTAATGGTGTGTAAAGATGATTTGAAAAATGAAAGCGCCGTTTGTCCTGATACAGCGATCTGGCTACATGCGTAGAGAATCTTTGCCAAGTCCTTTCGAGGTTCTTTCTCACTCTTGAGTTCCGATCATTCAATATAATCAACCGAAACATGTCAATTATCATTACTATGTTATCCGCGACTGGTTTTCTCCAAATATTTGTAAACCTGAACGAGAATTTCTAATACAGAGTTGAACGATCCTTCTCTGCAGAAAATTCTTAAGTCAATCTTCTCAGCGATCGTGAAGAAGTTACGAATTTTTGGTATCGGGTTTTGACGAGGTTACTATATTATTACTATGCACGAATCACGGTTTCCAAATTACAGCCTATGCACGATAAAAACTGATTTCACTAGCCCCGATACCACGCATGCCTAACCGACAGTTCTTCACCATTTCTGTGGGTGAATGGAGAACGTTCGTGTTTTAAAAGGACCGTTAGAAAAGAGTTTCTCTTGAGTATACACGGCTCGTAAGGTTTCTTGTTCTTTTTCAAATCTTTCAAATCCTTTTTTACACGTTATTGTTAGAAGAGATTACTCTGCTTATTGAGGCTAATTATCGTTTAAGGGTCGGACAATATCCGGATCAGAAAAACGCGAGAACAGTCTCGAAAGTGCCGAATCGTTTTTAAAACAACTTTTCTTGAACCAACTTCTCACACGGGATTCATTCAACGATCCTCACCTCTATATGTGTCTTACAGAAATATAAAATTTAAATTAATTAGCGAAACGCCGCTATGCACACCTCTGCCGAGAGACTTGTGCTAAATTAATGATATATTAATACTAAAGAATAAAACATGTAAAAAAAATAACAATGCAACTCCTAGAAAGTGACCATGAATTATTTGACTCATTAACTACCATCAATAATCTGGAGCACGCAGAGTTACTTTTTTTTTCACCTAAAAGTAGATATCGGCCTCGGGCGTGTCTGGGAATGAGACTTTTGTAGGAATAGACGTAAACCAGGTTAACTTAGTTGTTTATTTGTATACAAAAAAAGAGTCACGAGTAATTATATTCATCTCTTAAAATCATTTCTAGATCGTATGAAAAGACTCGATTCTTTGTTCTCTTCCTCGCGTATAGTCGGTCAGGATGCAGTATTCTCAGTTTTCTTTATTAGTATGCAGGTTGGTGTCGATGTTTGAACGGCGGTGAATTGGTAGCCGAAAATTACTGTCGATTTAAGTACGTGATCGACTACTGGGCATAACAATGAATCGAATTGAATGTAAATTAACCATCGAGTCACGCGAACGTCGCGGTCAATCTTATCGTTGAATGAAAACAAGACGTTCCTCATTCTCGCATTATATATATATATATATATATATATGTAGTGTATATGTAGGAAGTATATAACTTAAAAGTTATCGCGAGCGATTATCTCGCGAGAAGCAGCGAATCGAGACGCGAAATCTCATCTCTTATTCAGTGTTAAATACACAGGTTGGGGCTAGGTTCCAGCTCGTTAAAATCCCCAAGAATTTTAGTTAGAAAAATATTTATAAACCAACCTACAGCGATTAGAAATTCAAAGATGAGTATAAATCTTATGATGATCAAACGATATTATTCGGATCCTGCAGTAACTCATATAAACAATATTGAGACCGCGTTTCTAGACACAAAATTCTTCATGCTATTAATTTGAATCCGAAAATTTTCAATTTCTAAATACACACCCAACAATCTTTCTCCCCAACTTGAAAAATGGAAATTTTCAGTCCCACTCTATGCCACCGAGCGTTTAATTCGCTAAAGATAAAAACCAGGATCTAGATGCGATCGGTAATCAGATCTTAAACCGATAATAAAATCAGTTTCTGATGATGAGTGGCAGGGCATCGTTTACGACTGGACCTTTCACGTGGCCTCAATCTTCTTCTGCATACGTGATCAAGAACACATACCTACATATACAACGGTTTTGATCCTTCCGAGTTTAAAACGCCCAGTAATAATCCCTGACTCAATCCCTCCTGGACCCTGAAACGACATCTTTCCTCATTTCAATTCAAAGTACACGATCTCCGATCCTATATATTTTGGGACGTTTTTAATCCCGCTTTGCTGGCCAACCTTGACCGTTTTCGAACAGGATTTTCACTCTGGTTGTTCCAGCATTCGCGTACGTATAGAGGTATATAGTACAAGAAAACGACGACGACGATGAACGAGGTAAGGATGCCTAAGGATCGCGTGCATCTAGAAAGTATGCCTACACTTGGAGTTTCAGGTTCATAAGTCAACAACCACGTACGAATCTTAATTCATCTTTCCTTAAAGGTGATTCCTGGTTAGAAAATAGCCGAAATAATCCGAAGAAAATTTTTTCCTCTCACGATTTTGAGGAGAAATAAAATGAGGATAGATCACTTCGAACAGTCCCGAGTGAAATTCGGACGCAGATTTCCGATCGAGAGTTTGCTGGAATAAATCCGATCGTCGAAAAACTGGTTTCGGACGATCGGTGGATTAGTCAGAGTATCAGCTATCGATTTCATTAACATTTATTAAGCCGATATACAAATGCACGCATGTCCCATGACACAGATTTAAGCTACGCTTCCGGGGATGAGGAATAGAGAGCGACCCGTGTAACTTCGAACTCGGTCGTATCGTACCTGACGTTAAGAAGATTCTGCATCTTTTTTGTCGACGCTGACGACCACGAGACCGCAAAATCTGTATGCATGTATACCTACACACCTTGAGATACCGTCTCTCGTCAAACTGCCAGAAACTTAAATTCAGGTTTATAAATACCTAATTGCCAGTTCGAGTGCGAAAACCCACTAACATAAGTATACGTTCAACGTTTGGAACGCTTAATCACTCAATCAAGTACCGAGATGACAGCGAGATGCGGAAGCTTACAAAATCAACGAGAAGAAAAAGAAAAAAGAAATAGAAAAAAATGAGAAAATATGCGAATGTTTCACTCAATTCTCAATCTCTTTGAATTACAATCATTATAAGGATACCGTTCTCGTTACATACGTATCATTATAACGAACACATCTCTTAAGGGACCTGCTGCAAAATGTAAATATAAATTATATTTCGTTCTCCCAACTCTCTCCGGCTCTCTATATCTCCACTTGAGTCTGACATGTGTCGGTTTTCTCTACTCACTCAATAGCATAGATCCGCATAGATACGCGATAATTTTCGGACTTAGAATTTCAAAGTAATTTATTTATTTGCATAAGAATTTGCGAAAAACTATACTTTGTACCGATAAAGAATCTAGAAATCCACGATCGAGATATGTGACGATTTTTTTCCGGAGCACTAGAGATCGTGAAGAGATGAAACGCTCACAATGGAAGATCCAACGAACCACAACGATTATTTCTCGTCTAGATAATATAGACAATTATGTGAACTAAAGGCACCGGTACTGTGTGTACTTTATACAATTATATACCAATGTCAAGAGCAAGTTGCGGTGAAATTGGGCCGGTATTACTTAACGGCGAACCTGTAGCGAATACTGAGCTCTGGTTTCGCAAGAAGTTTAAACGCGATGAAATAACCGCGCATATATATCATTTTTACACGAAAACGTTTTTTATTTCTTGATCGAGGATAGGTGTCATTATCAATAAATACCCGGCCAATCGAAGTACCACCTGATTTGTCCGTCAGGGAAAATATATCAGCTAGAGAAACGAGGAAAATTGAATTCCTGTGATATTTTGAGTTATCGGAATCCGTGAATCGTGAAAACGATCGATGAAATCTAGGAGAGAAAATTTTTGGCTAGAGTTCTTCGACCATAAATCAAATCCGTAAGCTTCACACGTCTTAAAATTCATTCGATTTCACTCACGATCAGATGTCAGATATAAATATAACTCCGAAGATGTCGGGGAAAAGTTATTTGCGTATATCATATCATGGCTCAGAAAAGTAATAAACGGTGACTATAAGGCAATTATTGAATAAGTAATAAGTTAATAACACGCCTCGTAAGTGTATAATACATATGTTTGATTTCAAGCTGTGAGAGAAAGACTGCCCGAAGCATTTAGTTTTGATTTATATTATTATAAATTATAACTTCTGACCTAGAAATTAATTTTTCCATGAGCTCTTAGACTGTGGAACTCTGACTATAACTTACTACGATTAGAACGAGGCTGATGGAAATTTAAACACAAAAGAGTGAAAGGTGCGAAGGCTTCGAGGGACAAAGTGTTTTCTTGTTATATCTAAACCTGTCGCTACGGTAATGGAACTCTAATCACTGTATCGTGTGATAATAATAACGATAGTGTCGAGCGAAGTAATAGCGGGAATCAGGGTAATGATTTACCAAAATTAATCCATATTCTAATCCCACGGTTAATTAGTTTTAAAAATGTGTAAACTATCTCAGTCTGTGATTTAGTTTTGAAAAGTTAGAATATTCGTTGTATAATTATCACTGGGTTGACGGGAACAAGAATACTTTTATAGATTTGTTTTCTGTTTTAGTCAACGTTTTAACAAAGGAGTTATTACGTTGTTAAAAGGGTCCAGAGGTGAGGAAAATTTTGTTCTTAATTGACGTTAATTTGAATTGTGGAAAGATTTCAAGGGTTAGATAAAAAACTACAGTGGCCTTACTCGCGTTTAAGAAATACTAATTATTATCTAAGAACAACTTCCCGCGAAGACATGAGATTTGGACAATTTTAACGTTTGTTTTACTGGGACCATAGCCGTATTATTATACGGTGTTATATTTGCCGGAGAAAGTGAGCTATAGAACCAAGGTTAAGGAGAAGGGATTAGGTAATAACACGTATCTATGACCGCATTAGAAATAGGAAAAAAACATATCTGTGCTTAGGATTGCTGGTCAGATTCTGTGCCATGGTTATTTAAAAAAAAATATATATAATCGAATACCGATTACAAAGGAATTCAAAGATCTGTAACAGCACGTGCTCGATGGTATAATGACTTCTTTATGACAACTCAGAATAATTTTCGGCAGTTATATAAACCCACCTGTAATATCTAACATTAGAGTTGGTTAGAAGCGATTCTTTCTCTTCTTTTTTCTCTCTTTTTTCTTACAAAAAACGGGGCATTTCGTATACGAACACGAGCAAGTTTTTCACGTTGCTTGGAAAAAGGCAATTAATTAATTAATTATTTTTTTTGGTCTTGTTAGGGCAATGCAATTGCCACGTGTGTACGCCGGACATTACGTAGGCGATAATTATTCTATTGCACTTGTAGAACGGTGTAAAGGCGTGTGAATTAAGAAACCGTAGCGATACAGATGCGTGGAGGTACGATTGTGGAACGACGTCGCGACGCGACTTTTTTAGAAACTTGTGATACGATCTTTGTTAAATAAAACGAATCCTATCCTGAAATGTCTAATTTTTAAACTAATTGAAGTAGTTTTGAAACGCCCAATTGAAACGTATAGTACCCGAGTCAAAAATAGAAAGAAGATAACGAAATACAATAATTTGAAACCCGTTCCTCTCATATACCCGATGAAAGCACGGAATTTCTAATTTACGACCGTGTATAATAAATTGACAAATAAGTATTCAATTCATATGATTATATTATAAAGTTATAAATAACCATTTTACTAGGTAATAACTGTTTTTTATTTCACACCTTGAACTAAACTAATCCCAAAAATATTAGACCTGTACCCATAGCTTGTGTTGTACAGCACATCCAATTAATGAAATTACCTACTTGCCGCACGGTAGAATTGTCGATTTATTACCTTAATTATTAAACACCTACCTCATACATGCCTTATGCTAATCAGTTGTAACAATTTTTATTACACACCGAAACAGCTGGTCTACGCATCCGGCGCCATGCTGATTAATTGACTCCCTTTCGTTTTAGTTTATAATAACGGAAAAAAAAACGCATTATTCGAGTTAGTAATTCACGCATGGATACTAAATTACGTTTTAATATTCGGCATGTGATATCCGCATAAAAGGTGAATCAGACACAGGTAGATATATGAAAAGGCGTAATTTCTAAACTGACCACAGCCTACAGCCAGACGAGCGGCCAATATTAATACGCAGGATTGTATTGGCCCCGTAGAAATGACAAAGTCACGGTCGCACAGTCGCAGCTGACCTAGTTTGGCAAATTTTTGGGCAATTATTTACGCCAGGTGGGTTGTGTGTAGGTGAGAAATGACACCGTGTCTCGAGCAGTAAGATTAACGATTCGATATCTCCGAGATCTTCTGTTTTCTGATTTTTCTTTCTTCTTCTGTCATTTTTTCGACTTATTCAAAATAACGAGACAATTTCGACGCATATTACGCGACGTCGAAATTGTTGATAAATTATACGTGCCAAAATTAAGTTTTGCGTAAATTGGAAACGCATTTTCCGTTTTCTCCTTATTCACTCGAGTTTTCAATTCACTCTGAGAAATTAATGGACAACTAATTTCCGCGATATAATTGCAGTGGGGATTAGGTACTTTACTTAACTTACCTCATACGCTGACTTATTATTTATTAAAAGTCCTACAGAGTCAGACTTTTTGGTTTTCGAGGGGAATCTCTTCTTTCCGCAGATTACTGTCTCGCTAATTCAGCCGAGTAATTTTTTTCCCCAAAACGACATCCGAATCTCTCCACTAATTCCCGGTGGTATACGCAGAAAAATTTCAGCGAGAAGTAACACGGAAACCTGATTGACTTTCTCTCATCAAATATAACCCGAAATAGCTGCGTGATGTCAAACTAATGGAATTCAATTTCCCTCGTTTCCGTTGGATATCACCCACGCTATTCATTTCTCTCACATAAATTACCTCGAGTTAATCCTTCCCTCCAAACATTCGAGAATTTCTTCCTCGAAAACGAGAAACTGTAATAAATATTATACTCATGTATGTAGTTTGAAATTATTTAAGAAAATAGCGAAATCGCTGTTGCTCAGATTTTCTGCAACGCGAGGCACAGCATGTGTTGTAATAGTTACAGATCGATGTAGATATCGATACAGGGGCCTGCCCGACAGGCCTTGGTCTCGTATGGCTGGAATTCGAACGGTGTATTTGTACCTTGGTAAAACACCGTGTGTTAGCGATGGCATTAAACGACAGACATACATAGGTACTATTCAGCGTGGGAAAGCCGATTTTTATATCCCAAAGATAACAGATTGCAAATTGAAGATATTTATCGAAACCTTTGGACGAACATCACGTCGAGAATGACATAGTCAAGATCGAAGCCTCACCTGCAGCGGTCCAATTCTTTCAGTAGTATTGAGAAAAAAATGAAATAAATTTGCAAGTGAAGAGTGAAGCAAACTCTTATTACATTTTCTACTGTATAAAAAATCGCGTGTGTAAATTAAAAGCGCGATTCTTTGTTCGCGAGGCCTTTTATCCGAAGCAAATCTCTGAAGAAAAGGTATCTCAATTTACCAGTTAGCTCACACCCCGACTGACCGAACGTTATATATCTTAAGGCGTGTTCAGCGGTACTTAAGTTTCACCATTCAAGTTGAGTCTATTGAAACAGGCTTAGGTATAGCCAGATCATAATTGTTCCGATTCTGATATTCGACTAGTCACTCCATGCTATCGATTAATTATTATTGTGCATAAAGATTCCGGTATCGTACGCAGTTCGAAAGAAAAATAATTGATATCTCTTCGGGTTGTTAAACCCACGACAATCCTTGACCAGGGAAAGATCAGGATTAATTTATAGTCTATATTACGGAACGGAGAAAATCAACGTTTCTTTGGCTCCTTTTACAAACGATAGTCGGTGACCAGTACGGTTAGAAAATCTCTGATTATAACGAAGCGATAAAAGTCGATGAACCGTAACGAAGAGAGAATGTAGTTAGGTATACACCCTTGAAACAAGACTTGAAAACACTCGGCAATCGGAGTAAAGTGGATGTTAAAAAGCTTTCATAGACATTTACCTTCTATAGTATATATGTATAAAATCGTGTATAAAGTTTGCGAAAAAACGTAGAACTGGAAAGAAACGGATGGAAGCATTTTCTCTCCCTTTTCTCGAAGGATTCAATCCGAGATATCTGGCTAGAAGAAATATACCGGATATTTAACCGGGTGACTATCAGGTCTATAAACCACGCAGTTAAAATGGTCCAGAGTCGAAGATGAATTAGGTTGTACGTCAAAAGCGAAACTCGTAACCACCCATTACCACCTAGTTGATGAAAAAGATTTTACGGCCTTAGGCAGTGACCAATCTCTCGGACAGCTATCTCCATAAAAGCCTATTGAATTTTACCTTTTTCACGACCGCCTATACCTACTTTCTTTAAATGGGTTTAACTCACGCGTGTAATAGGCGCGAGGGGTATGAAAAGAAGGAAAGAAAAAATGAAAAAATGAAAAGAAAATAATGAATCGGTAAAGAAGCAGAACATCATATAAAAGACAGTAATTGTTCATGTTAAGTAATTCAAAATAGCTAGTTGCAAGTCTGGCTGACGTAATCTTGGCATTAAATTAATAGTTGCGTGATGTCCTGCTGCGGTAGGAAACTTGCTGTTTGCTACGTGCACGCCGTTTCTTCTCTTTTAGTATGTGGAACGACGAAGGTGACTGACATGACCAGACGTTTCCTTCGGTTTCGGCTTGTTGGCTTTTCGGCTGCTACACATATGCCCGACTAACTGACTCCCAGTTTTGTGCAGATATTGCTATTTCGACGCTATGAATAGGACCGCAATTAGTGCGACCGCACGTTCGCAAGACTGGCGATAGTAATTACCCTACTTATCTCCGTACTTCAAGTTCTGGGAGTGAAATTCCATCTCTTTGATCACCCAAAAATTTCTCTCCTTCTTCGAGCAAAGAACTTCGATCATTTCGTGGTACTAAACTTTCGTTAGATCGTAAATTGTATAACTCGAAATATGCGATCAATTACGGTGAAGTTTTATCCCCGTTACAAATACGTTTACTAAAATCAATCGATTCCACGCAATATCCATCGGAGAAATCTCTCTTGGCGCCACCTCGGGCAAGATCCAAGGAAGACAAGGGTGCATCGTATCTTCTTCATGGCATAAGGATGACTCGACGAAATTATCGAAGGCCAAGGCGAACGTTCGGAGAAAATCGTCTCACTTTCTATCATAGCCTCAGGTGGAATCGCTCTTATTTTTAATGGTATTAGACTCGCGAAGATGGTAAAAAGTTCTGCTCATACGAAGATGTTCCATTTGGTGTCGATAGTCTTACTTTCTTTCAACGATTTTTCATACACGGAGAAGCCGACTGATATTTTATCATCGTTTTCTTTTTAAATCTCGAAGATATCTACTAGATGACAGCCTGATTTTTTAATTGCTCTGATTTCAATGCGTAAAAAAACCGCGGATGAATTTGCATCGCGTATATTTCTTATCGTCTCATCTTTTCGCTCGACTTAATACCGCTGGCTACTCTAGCTGAGCAAGATACGAGATGTTTATCACGGCTGAACAGTAGCAGAGCTAAACTGCTTCCCTATCGTTCGCGAAAGCCATTGTATGGACGAACTGTAATCACATGCATTTTCCCCGTTCAACAATATGTTTCACTTATTTTCAATAAAAACTGCTTTCTCCAGACTCATTTGATATTGCTACTTGTTGCATACATCTGCTGTCCGTTCGAGGCTCACATATGTGTATCCTGGTGTTCGAGCTATCTGATATTATTGAAGAAGAATCTCATTCATTTAAGTCATGTATTAGGCGCGTTAGAATATACATATGCTGTATAAAATTGAATAAACCTCGTTAGAGAAGGATTGAATTTCCATTGATTTGACGTTGATTGATGAAATATGGTTTCCGCGATAGAAACTACAAATGAGAAGATTCGCTGGGTGTTTCATCATTTATATATGATCTATGAGCACAGATACTTCCGAGTTCCAACGACGCAATGATCCTTAAGAACTTTTCAAGTTATTCGACGTATCTAATCCTCTCCACGATTCACTTTCCACTTTTCTAAACCGTGACTTACGGTGATTTCTTTCCATTCGCAGTGTAGGTGCGTATAGCAACTCTGTTGATGAATCTTGCTGGAAGAAAGATTAGACTGCTTGCTCCTTAGCAGCACGTATATACATACAAATATACATATATGTATATGTATGATAACGGATGTTTCCGGTCTCAGTTTATCGTCCCAGATAAAACCAGTCGGAAATCAGCGCATCTTGTAGCCGCAACTATACGACCGACCAACTAGTCTGCTGACACAGTTTTGATCCCAGATCTATCTGGCTGTACACGAGCCACGCATGCGAGCGTGAAGGAAAACACCGTCTTCTTATTTATAATAATAAAGATTCACGCCTTGTTAACTTTTGATATGATATACTCGTCCAGTCATTTTTTACATGTATGTGCCAACAGCAATTTACTTAATCGGTCACGCGATCAAAATTCGGCTGGGCATATCCGGAGAGAATACAAACCGTGAACCTCTGGCCGATAAGAAGTTCGATTTCTTCACACGACGAGATGAAATTGTGGAAAATATGAAAATGGTTGATTTCCGCTAACTTTTCGGTGACGATTGAGATCTCCGAGTTTTATTAGGGACTCCGTTTTACGCGACTTTCGTAGCTGGTGAATAATTTCATGCTAAGAAAACCTCGCGTCAGTCGAAAAAGAAATTCTACAAATTCTCACTGAAAAATTGGCGGTGAAAACTAGAATTTGAAGGTGGGGTCGAGCGTGTAATGAAATTCTGATTTGCACCTAAAAGTGAGAGTTATTTCCAGTTTGAGAAACTTCGGGCGCAGACTAGACTTTTGAAATTCTAGTTTAGACCTCTAGATCCCAGAATTCAGATAGGCTTCGTGATTCTGGTTTCAACCTATGGATCCTCAATCTTCGATAAAATGTTTTATGAACAGATTGACGGATGAATTCTAAGTGGAAAAAACCCTCACGTGGGACACGATTCCGCTAAAACAGAATTATATCTCTGTCAGTAATACTGAAGAGCAAAGGACCGGAGGTTTTAGAGTACAAACTAGAACTTCGATTTATGGGTTTCATTTCCCAGAGAGATCCCTCTACGTTTACCTAAAAATATTTATAACAGTGCCTCTATAATATTCTGTTATCGATTTCTGGTCCTAGTAGTATGCAGGCCAGACCAGACTTGGCGCTTTCTACCCGCTAAAAAAGAACACCTTTGCCGTAATGCAATCGGATGTTTTTCTACGGTAAGCAACTTTATGAAATACGTGCTACACGTTGCCTCAGTCGTAAATTAACGTTGTTAAAAACGTCTATCTTGTGGACGACTAAATCCGATTGTTTGTCGTCGCAATACGTCCTCTGTGCACATATATATTGTCCTTTTACCAAAAAGATGTATATATTGCAGATTAAACCGACACGCGCTATTCCACATACGGAACAATTCGCACAGCTCCAAGTTTAGGCGTAAGCAATTTGCAAAATTTCCTCGAAACTTTTCAGCACCTGATTTCTTTGCATAATTTTAAACATTGCGAAAACGGGAGGTTAATTAATTACTGGGTGAGTAGCCAGTTACTTAACATAGTTTTTAGCAACGATCTGGGCTGCGAGTAGGTAGAGTATACCTATCTAAATTCCGTATAGCAGCAGTCGGAGGGAATATTGCATTCCCTAATTCGTATACACGTATATTACGCGACAAAGTTTGTCAGTTCAGTCTGCAAAAAGATTAATGCGATTGCTAATACCAGAACTGTACTTGCCTCCAGATATTGTGAAATGAAATAGCTCGTTACTTACGTTACGTTAGAGACTACCAACCAGCGTTAATTAACTATCGATTCTACCAGTCAATTCGTGATTCATTGATACACGTGCGTCGTGCATAGATAGGTGCGAAAGAATGTCACACGCAAGAGACTGGTCACTGTGTGACAAAATCCAATTTGAGATAATAATTACTCTCCTTACTGACCTTATACAATTTTATGGCTGTAATTTTCACCTCATTTACAATAATAAAGGGTATACCAATAGTTGTTAAATAAATGCCGCGATTTTTACCAGGAAAATCGGTACAGCCGATACACTACCGTTTCCTTTTTATTTCCAAACGATTTTCACGCGATTTAGAACACATATAAGCACACGTTACGCGCAAGGCGAATGCCATTGCCATACGTGCGCTGAATGCGAACTGGAACGGTCAAGTATTCGTCCGAATCATTAACGATCGGTCCGACAACTTCTGTCAAGCCAAATCTGCGATCTTACTCCCTCCTCGGTACCTTATCAAGGAATATGAAAGACGCCGCAAACTTAACATCGCTTTGAACAGCTTAATTAAGGATTATAGTCCAAACTGAGCCGAAAATTTGCAAACGATAAAACATTTCACGGATACGTCAATCATTGATGCAATTAAAGCAGAGCTTTTATGATAGCAAAGAATTTCAGTTTACATCTGTTGTGTAACCGTACGATATAGGCCGCGCGCTCTTCCTCAGTCAAAGTTTGATTAATGAGTTAGCAACGCAGTTATGTCAGCCACTTGTCTGACCAAGCGAGTAATGAGCGGTTTAAACGAGGAAACGGACAATGAAGGATCGAAATTACGTGGGCTACTCGGTATAGACTGTCGTATGACTTCAGATTGACTATAATAATGAATAGAATCAGAGCCGTAGTAGAAAGTGGAACTATGGGTTACGTTTTGTAGATCGTGAAATAAGAGCGTAGAACCTGCTCTGTCATTGATTTGATATTAATTTCTACTGGGTAAGGTAGCGGCAACTATTGTTGTCCATTTTACCTTTCTTGTTCGGTAAATGAATGTTCGATAATAGTAGCTGTTTTGCAACTATTTCGTAATCGGATCGAATTAAATCGAGTCGAATTGAACAAGAAAAGAAATCTGACGAATAATTTTAATCGATATCTCTGGCTGCAGTTAATTGAATCAATTCGGTTTATAAACGGAATTGATTTTGGGTTGGGTACGAATTGGGAATTCCTCCGTAGCTGAATACCAATTTTTAGACATTTTAGAATAGGGGAAAACCGGCCGTGGATACACGCTTAGATACCGTTGTAAATTGTATGTCTAACTGTGGACCGCGTGACGAAAGAATTGAAAAAAGTGAAACTGCGATTTCCAATGAGCCACAAAAAACTGCATCGAAACTCTCAGTCTTGAATAAACAGTCTTAGTACTCTAACTGGTACTAACGTCACAGTTTCCGGAAGTAGAGCAATCATCCGGAACTCGTCTATCCCCAAGCCCTTCCTTTGGTTGTCCACGGAGCGTGACGTTGCCGAAAAGAAAAAACCCTCCCACACATAAATTTTCAAACGAGAAAATATCAGGACCTGCCAAACGGAGCGAAAGGAAGTTATTCTTCGTTCTATTTTCGCAAGACTCTTCTTCCTAATTTGCGAAAAATGAAAAGTCGTCGGGACGCACTTTCGCACCTATATTTGGCCATCTAAACTAGAGTAGCCTATAATCGGTATGCACAAGGAGTTACCAACTCGCAGTTAACTTACGTGCCCGAATCTTTATAAACTTGGAGACGATATTACGTTATTTTTCTCCTGACTCGAATAGCCAAGCGCAACCATTCCATGCAACATTAATGATTAGATCAGACCTTAACTAGTCGCCGCTATTGCATTGGTCACACATCAGTCTCTGTCATAGTTTACCGTGTAGACATTAGCGCATGGCATAAATTACAGCCTTTACAAAGTATAAGGTCTGTATATCCAGCTTCAGAATTCATCGAGATAATTTTTTTCGCACTATTTTTTATACCCGTGCTAACGCTCACTGTGATCCAGTTCGACGTTGAAATTATGGAGCGTTTGATTTCGGTCAATCGGACTTCTCACTATTCAAATGATACAAGAATCGAGAATACATCGTAACTCTCAAGCTTCAAGGTATATGCTCAGATATTCCCATACTGCGATTGTCAAAAAATTCCCTCAATTAATTTAAATATCTTGTGAATATATTCGCGCACGTAATAACTCAACGAGACTAAACCACTGGAGCAAATCTTTAATTCATACTTTCCTGCAGGTGAATGCAAGGGTAGGCTAAGGTCGGTTGTGAAATCGGTCACCTAGTCGTGGGTCGCACGCATTAGCTCAATCATTCTCTCGGATATTTCGATATGGAATTTGCGGAAAGCCTCGCGTGAGAGTCTCATAAGGATCAGAGCCGCGCACGTCTCACTTCCATAAATTGCCCAAGAATTTCATTACCCAGTATCTCTTTGTCTCTCATTGTCAATGCTACATCAAGAGCTGCAAAAACTGAAATCCGGGAATTTTTATGAATAGAAGAAATATTCTAGGTCATTATAAGCGTGGCTGTACAGCTCATAGCTCGGTATTAAGCAATTTGGTTGAATTACTATGTGCGTGTATTGCGTAATGAGCCAAGAAGAAACGCTACGTTTTCGTAGGTAATTTTGGTCCACTTTTTTTCTGACAATAACCAGCCTCACGTTTCTAGTACGTGCTAGGGAGACACGGGGTTCATTTGGTAGCTATAAGGGCGTTTTTATCATAGGTATGGTTGATTAGCGAGGAAACTTTTCTGGGGAAACTTACGTCAGACCTCATCTTGACCCGTGAGATGCTTTTACATCAGTTAAAAATCGCGGATGTAATTAGTTACATCGTCGAGTGGATAGGCGATAATCAAGTTGCGAATGTCGAGTGATGCAAGATCGTTATAATAGAGGTTCGGGTCGTTTTATTCGTTGTATTACTCACTTGCCAATTGTTGTATTGACTAATGAGTAAATCTCTAATCTCTTCTGTTTCCATTCACATCCATTATAAGCTGCAGTCTATCAATTAAACCCTGTCTCACAGTACAAAACTTAGAAACAGCGTGGAATCAGAGATCACTGGGAGCACCAGACGCACCGAGGCCTAGAGCAATCAACTTAATTGAACGTGTAATTAATTCCACGTTGCACAAATGCAAAAACAAATTCTCTAAAGCTCGCTTATCCAATTATACGACTAACGAAAAATTAAACCGAGAACCTCAAAGGCGGCTCACTTAATCCCAGCCCTGGGGGTATCAAGCGAACGCTAGTAGCTGCGACAGGAAAAACGGTCATTTTGCTCAGTTTCAAGTAATTTATTAATTTCAGTACAATATAGACGTATAGACCTCGGCAAGATAAAGAACCTTTTCAAGAACTTGCCGGAAGCATTTCCCTCGCCTCGACATATTTTTATTGACCGTCAATCAATTCGAACGTTTGATTTTTCATCTTACAGAGGTTTTAACGGGCACCGGTGACCAGTCCACCGCCTCGTCATTCTGGAGTCCTTCAATAAAGACAGGAAATGTCTTCCAAAGTCAGGAAGACAACTCGAACTTCTTCTCCACGTCGCATGGACTCCTGCAAACCCATCCCTTCCAGAGTGGGTTTGGGGGAATCGATAACCTCGGCAGTAGAGGCTCCACTGTAAGACCACCTAGGACAAGACCCCTGGATTACAGCGAGCGAGCAACGGCTGAATTAAGACGCAATCCATCCCTGTCAGCACCTGACGAGTGCGCTCGCGCGTGTCGGGAAGGAGACCCACCCAGGATATGCTACTATCACTTCACCCTGGAATTTTATACCGTCCTTGGAGCGTGAGTATAAAGTTTTTGTGTTAAAATAGAAAAAAAAACCGTCTCGGTTGAGCTAAAAGCGGACTTTGATTCCGCTAATGGCCATTTAAAGTACCGACCAGAATCAGAATCTCACAAGTTTTTTGCCGCTAAACTAGAGCCTGTCAAGTTTGCACTCCGAATGCAACCAACACGGTATGGAGTCATTGTCAATGTGTCCTTGCCGATGGTGTCGAGAGAGGAATCTTGACTGCGAATCGAATGGTACCTGGACCCAGCATCCAAGTCTGCGAGGGTGACAAGGTCATTATTGATGTTGAAAACCACTTGGAGGGTATGGAAGTTACGCTTCATTGGCACGGACTTTGGCAGAAGGGATCTCAGTACTACGACGGTGTGCCGTTCGTCACCCAATGTCCAATTCAGCAAGGAAGCACCTTCAGGTGAGTCGACACCCACGAATGGCTTTTTTCCTCGAATGAACTTCGCACCGTTATACTGCTATATATACCTATGCATCTACTTCGGCACGTGGCGGGTTTTTCAGCTCGTGCCTTTTCCTTCTAAAGAATCTATAAACCAGTTTAAGTCACGGTGGAATTACCCCCAGCTAGAATGTCACGACATTTACTGAACGTAATTGGATCGCAATTGAAACGAGGATAAGCATGTTCACAGTGCGTATACTATAACCAAAATAGATCCGCCGGAGAAAGTAGTCAGCCAAAATTGGTTCTGTTTACAACTTACTTCAATATATGGATTGCTTTCACGTTCAGTATACTCACATAATCATGGTACTCGCTTTTAGTAACGGTCCAGAGATTATAATTTTGGTTATCGAACACAGGATGACTTGTGACTATTCTCTTATAGTCGGGAGGAAAAAAAGTTAATGCGGTATTAAGGTCGATGGTAGGAAACAGTTAAAATCTTGACCTTTCCAACAATGACTCTCTTGGTCAGTCCTGTAATAATTTCCGTTTCCTTATCGTCGATACACAAGACTCAGGATCTCCGTTCACGTCATAAAACGATCTTTATTCTCTCAGATATCAATGGACTGCTGGAAACGCTGGTACTCATTTCTGGCACGCGCATACTGGTCTGCAAAAAATGGATGGTCTTTACGGAAGTATAGTCGTCCGTCAGCCACCCAGTAAAGATCCAAACAGCAATCTGTACGACTACGATTTAACTACACACGTAATGTTGATCAGCGATTGGATGCACGAAGATGCTGCCGAACGATTCCCAGGACGTTTGGCTGTCAACACAGGTCAGGACCCAGAAACGGCACTGATCAATGGAAAAGGACAATTCAGGGTACGCGAAAGTCTTTACCACTCATTTTTCGGTTTTCTACGGATCCTGAATTAATCTCCACCATTCGTCTCTTCAGGATCCCAATACCGGTTTCATGACCAATACACCGTTGGAAGTATTCACGATTACACCAGGCCGCAGATATAGGTTCAGGATGATCAATTCCTTCGGCTCAGTGTGCCCAGCTCAAGTCACCTTCCAAGGACACACGCTGACCCTGATTGCTACAGATGGAGAACCAGTTCACCCCGTGAACGTCGACACCGTTATTTCTTTCTCAGGTAAGAGAAAATCGCGGAATAATAACGACTCTATTACTCTTTTCCTCTGAGAGTCAATATGCCTGTAATTGGTTGGATGATAGTATCCAGCGTATGGATTGTTTTGACATTAATGAATATAGCACCGTTTCGACGTCTGTAGTTTAGCTTTCTCGCAAAATACTGTGATTAAATATCGCGAGTTACAATTACCCTTTTTGCAAATAAACCGAAGTTCTAATGCTCGAGATGTATATCTAAATCGCCTGGGGTAAACGGCTTTAATAAACCTATAACAATTTTATTTTATTACAGGTGAACGATACGATTTCGTAATAAACGCTGACCAAGCTCCGGGTGCCTACTGGATCCAACTTCGTGGTCTGGGAGAATGCGGTATCAAACGAGTTCAGCAATTAGCTATTCTTCGCTATGCAAGAGGACCTCATCAGCCCAGTTCCCAACCGCCAACATACGATCTAGGCCTTCCTCAAGGAGTGGTAAGAATTCTGATACCGAAACAAACTGCACCTTTCACTGATTAAAACCGCGATGTGAGAAAGCCCCGATGTTTCATTTCGCACATTCGTTAATTCAAGGTTTTGAATCCACTGGACGCTATCTGCAACAGACCACGTGACGACGCCGTGTGTATTAATCAGCTGAAGAATGCTCGTCACGTTGACGAAGGAATCCTTCAGGAGCGTCCTGACGTGAAAATCTTCTTGCCATTCCGTTTCCTCTTCTACAGACCAGAGGAAGTCTTCCAGCCCAACACTTACAACCGTTTCTTGGGTGAGTTTAATCTTCGGTAAGAATTCCAGGGTGTAAATTCCGACCCTGAACTTCGTTTCCTAATGAGATAAAAAAAAAAAAAAAATCATTTCTCAGTCGCGCCGACCGGTGATCACGTAATATCACTCGTCGATGAGATTTCCTTCACCTTCCCACCGTCGCCACCAATCTCTCAGGTCGACGATGTACCACCGGAACAATTCTGCAACGGAGATAATCGTCCTGCCGATTGTGGGGCGAACTGCATGTGCACGCACAAGGTTGACATTCCTTTGAACGCCGTCGTTGAAGTCGTCCTGGTCGACGAAGGTATGTAGTAAAATTACAAGTCGATTTTTCATCGATTACAAATCAGCGGAGAATCTGCTTTAATAATTAATCGTCGATCTTCTCGTTCTTCCTCGCAGTTCAACAACCGAATTTATCGCATCCATTCCACTTGCACGGTTATGCTTTCAACGTAATTGGTATGGGCCGATCACCGGACAAAAATGTAAAGAAGATCAATCTCAAGCACGCTCTTGATCTCGACAGAAGAGGTCTGCTTCACAGAGAGTTCAATCTACCACCGGCAAAGGATACGATCGCGGTACCAAATAATGGCTACGTAGTATTCAGATTCCGCGCTGATAATCCCGGTAAGTTTTTTTCTCTCCTTAAGTAACTCGTGAATTCATGTAGATTGTGTCAATGAAAAAATTGCATATCTTAACTAAGTAGGTACAGGAATGAATTTATTTTCATTTTTATCTTCTTTCAGGATACTGGCTGTTCCATTGTCATTTCCTCTTCCACATAGTAATCGGCATGAACCTTGTCCTGCACGTAGGGACTCACGGAGATCTTCCACCAATTCCACCAAACTTTCCAACATGCGGTGATCACTTGCCACCTATAACGCCGCCACTTCCAATCGAAAGCTCGTCGTTTCACTGACCCTAAATCACACCCCAATAAGCTCATACGCTGAGACACGCCGGTCCAAAGCACGTTATACTTCTAGTATACTAACGTAAGGTAGAATACCAGCAAGTATTTTATTGCCCCTCTTCGTGAATAATTTTCTCTACTCAGGAGTTTCCGGGGAACTTTGAGGATTTATTTTATTTTTTTTATTTCATTTTTTCTATACATCGTTTCTATAACAATTGTTCCCCCCCCCCCCCCCCCCCCCCCCCCCCCCATAGAAGAAGAAAAAACGCAAAAGAGAAAAAGAAAAAGAAAAAAGGAAAAAAAAACTGCTTTTTTCAAAGTATAGGCAATCTTAACTCCTGAGTGAGTAACGTAACGACCTGTTAAATGAGAATAGGGTCGATATTTATTTAACTTGAGATGTTTTACGTGATTTATTTATTTCTTCTCGGTGCTCCATTATATTTTTATTATTATTATTTTTCTACACGTTCGCAACCCACGTACGCATATACATATGGATATATATGAATATATATATTTATATGTAGGTATGTATAGGTGTACACAGATGTTGAAGTGAAAAAACAAAAAAGCAAAAAGGAAAAGAAAAGAAAAGAAAAGAAAAAAAAAAAAAAATGAAAAGATTTTCGTACGGCGCTGTTTTTGACAAGCGTCACCCAAATAACTCGCACGTCTACGCACATTGTATATGTGTATGCATAATATGTTAAAATCGTGTGCATACATTTGTGTATACGCGCGTGCGTGCGTGCGTGTGTGTGTGTGTATGTGTGCGCGCTTGCGTGCCTACGTTTGTGTATGTGTATATGTGTATGTATATGTGTATATCATTATTATATTTAAACAAGACACTTAAAATATCTCGAAAAGTATGTATGAATGTTACTAACAATAATTCTGTAAATAATGTAGCTATAGAAAATTATCTTTAATGTATTATTAACGAGGTAGAAACTGGGATTATAGTCTGGAGACACGATGCGAGGTCAATCCCGGACTTATTGCCGAATAATCGGACTTACGCTCGCGCCTTATCGATTTGACGACTTTTGTCTAGTTTCATGAAAAACGAAAAAATCAGATCGCGAGTAACGTTTCAATTCGTACACCTCAATTTTAATCTATATTCTCCTATCTCCAGCTTTGACTTTATTTAATTCTCTCCACTTTTCCATTTCTATTAATTTTCATCTACGGATTTTCCATTTCTATCTCTTCACTTGACGGGCTGCTTTACGATATCCCTTTCATATTCGACACGCTCATCTTCTTGAACCTCACTTAGTTTTCTATACTTTCTAAATCCTTCACCCATGATGAAAAATCAACTTGGCCATTTTTGGGACGAGACCAAAGTCGACAAATGTCGTTATGTCTGTTACAGTCAGTCGCGTACCGAATGACTTCGCGCGAATATGAGGTGTGGTTTGTCTTGCCATATTTGAGAACTTTTTTCATTATAGAAAAAATCTTTACGGCGGTATTTGCGGTCATGCATCGATGCTTCGTACTCGAGTCCCGTCCCGGTTACACAGTGTTTCAAATGCATACTGTCGTTTCAATAACAATTATCAATTAGATACCCGATTAACAGGTCCGAACACTTTGACGAGCGATGCGTAGGTATTAATCGATCTTAAAAACGCGAATGAAAATTGCACGCGGATTACAATATTTCTGATATCTATATATCCAGTCGGAAAAAATCCTACAGGATAAACGCGTATACGGGATAGAAATACACGTCGTAAAATCAGGCCATTATACAACAGAGGATGAACTTACGGCTATAAGGAGTAACACGATGTTACGATACGTAGTGAGGAGCTTGCATTTGTATAGAAATTATATTAAAAAGGAAGCGAAAGAAAGGGTGGATAATTGGTGGTGAAATGAATGTCACGCCTCTTCACCCAATACGTCTTGTTCATTATGATCAGAGAATTGTATTTTTAGTAATAAAGTTGTTTTAAAAACTGTTATTATCCTCCTATCATTTTCTCATGTCGCTCAGATGTACTCTATAATTGAGGGATGATCATCATTGCCCAAAATCATAGCCTTCGGGATTCGTAAAGGATTCCATATGGTTCTACTCGCAATTCTAACCGTTATTTTCAATGCAAATATGGATATGCCGAGATCTACGTCATGGAATCATCGGGAACAACAAACTGCATTATTTGTTGTTGAACAGCACGCTGCAGCTGGATCATCCGTCAGATAAAAATAAGAGATGAAAGTCCCGATTTTATTACTTACAGAGTCTTTGGATTTTTAGCTGCTGTCTTTTATGAGGAATTGTGAAGCTCTAAACGAACGGAATGAGCTTCCGATATTAGCGCACCATAAAGTGCATCCTGAAATATTCTCGCATTAGATAGACCGATGGCTTGATGCGTAAATCTTTAAATGTCAACTCTGAAATTAATCTTATCTGTTTGATATTTGCATGTATTTTTATTTACTCTTGAGCTATTTTTTATTTATGTCTCCGTCTGCTTTTTCATGCTTTATTTTCCTTTTACTGCATTAGTTAGCTTTCCACTCGTATTGACTTCATCTTATTTCATTTTTTATTTATTATTACAATTTCTGTCCCTCGTCCAGTACACAGCTGTTCCGATAGCGCAACAAATACGATGTCAACCTTGCAAGGTTGGAACTTACACTGCAGATTGTTTTCAGCGTGATCTAGGTATATATTGAAGAGACAAGCTTCGATATGACTCGAGTCGAACGCAAAGTGTCGTTTTTGCTGTATCTAATCTCGTGAAAGATTTCGATGTCCCAATTACCCAATTTCTTCATTTTCTAACGAGCGCTCAAAATTCAATCATAAAAACGCTACACCAAACTGGAATATCTGTGCAATGGGTTCAGTTTCTGTAAATCGCTTCTTCATCGTCCTGAGGACCTTACTGATATCCAGTATTATCGTCATCGACGTTGCGGACGCGGCATTAAGGTCCGGAGCATTTCCAGGTATGTGATTACATTAATATTTCAACGATCGATCACTTACGAGTAGAAAACAATTTCCAAAGATTCGCAAATGCATTTGCCACGTGTTCGATATTACTTCAACATAACCGATAATTGAGAACTATCAGGCCGTCGATCACGTCGCCTTCCAGAAAACGATCCCTATCTATCATCGCCTGAAGAGTGCAGCCGAGAATGTCGAGCGGGTGAACCACCCAAAATCTGCTACTATAATTTCAAGTTAGAATTCTACACCGTCCTTGGAGGGTAGGTGTGACAGATCCTTTAGTATTATCTTTCACTTGCGAATAGCTTCGCAATTGAAATTTTGGTAACTGTTTAAAGTGTGTCGGCTTCATAGTTTCATATGCTTTTGTGCAACACTTACAGAGCTTGCGATCTTTGTACTCCGGAGGATGTCAACTCGGGTAATTGCACTCAATGCGTGACTGCTGATGGCATCCAGAGGACCTTATTGACGGTGAACAGAATGCTTCCTGGACCTAGCATCCGGGTCTGTTTAGGAGATAAGGTTGTCATTGACGTTGCGAACCACATGCATGGCCTAGAAGTCGCGATTCATTGGCACGGGATCCTTCAGTACGGCTCTCAGTTCTACGACGGGGTGCCTTTTCTAACTCAATGTCCCATTCTCCACGGAAACACTTTCAGGTATGTTGAAGAGTTCGTGGTACTATTGGAACTTGGAATCAAAATCGTGCATGATTTTATTTACCTGATCTAATATAATCAACTCACTATCAGATATCAATGGTATGCCAACAACGAAGGTACACACTTCTGGCACGCGCACGACGGGATGCATAAAATGGATGGCATCCATGGTAGTCTAATCGTTGAGGTACCACGCAGCGACGAACCTAACAGCGATTTCTACGATCACGACTCATCAGAACATGTGATGCTGGTTGCTGACTGGATGCATGAGCAGACAAGCGAACATTTCCCAGGGCTTAGAAGTCTCAAGCCAGGGCAATTGCCGGACTCGTTCTTGTTCAATGGAAAAGGGCAATACACGGTATCAAAGCGTCCTATCTGATCAATAAATCGCTGGTTTTTTCTCACCGACTGAACTCTTACCTTAATTCATCTTCTCGACAGGATCCGGCCACCGGCATCCCGAACAATGTATCGTTGGAAGTGTTCACTGTCAAAGCAGGCAATAGATATAGATTTAGATTCATCAATTCTTGCTGCTCGACTTGCCCCATCCTAATCACATTCGAAAAACACACCCCAATTTTGATCTCCGTAGACGGAGTACCAGTCCAACCCGTAAAAATCGGTTCCATGATTAGTGTCGCAGGTAAAAATCGTAAACTCTCTTTCTACCCAGGAGCGCTGTAGTGTCACTGGTGTAGTATGCCGGAGGTGTCTTACAGCTTATGTTCTCTCCCTGAAATTCAATGGATAGAAATGAACTGGAGGTAATTTTTTTTCACACAGGCGAACGATTCGATTTTGTAATAAATGCTAACCAACTTCCGGGTTCCTACTGGATCCTTCTTCGTGCTTTCGGGGAATGCGCTGACGATAAGATGCACCAATTGGCAATTCTTCGATACGAAGGAATACTTGATGAACCCATGTCTGCACGGCCAACGTACGACGAATTTCTTCCCGAAGGACTTGTAAGGATTTCAACCATTCAATTTCAGTGATTCTGTCAGGCATTGAACTAATTTAACACACCCTTCGATTCCAGATTCTTGGTCCACTTGATGGCGCGTGTAATGATACCCGTGACAATGCCATATGCATTAGTCAGCTAAGAAGTAACCGCCCCATAGACGATGGAATCCTTCAAAAACCGGCAGATTTCAGGTTCTTTTATGAAGTCGCTTTTCACCTATGGGATTCCGAGGAACTCTACCGTTCTAAGGAATACCCTGGTTTTTCAGGTGAGTCAATTATTTGAGTCAATGTGATTGGTTTCACCTCTGAATAAAGATCACTAACCGAAGTCAGAGAGACTCTTCTGACTGAGAAATTCTTTCACAGTCCCGACTGGAAGCGTTGCAGTTACTGCTCTCGTGAACAATATTACGTATAGTCCTCCGACGTCACCTTTGATATCTCAGTTTAGTGACAATCCGAAGGACAGATTCTGCAATGCAACTGATCGCCCTGCTAATTGCAGCGATCCCTGTAGTTGCACGCAAATGATTCACATTCCCAAAAATAGCATCGTTGAATGGATCCTCACTGACGGAAGTATGAACAAAAATTGAATCAATCTCTCATTCCTTTTATTCGATTATCACGAAATCTTCATGATACTCGATTATTAACTTTTGCTCTCTCTCAAACTAGTTGGAATCTCAGTCTTATCCCATCCTATCCATTTTCATGGACACACGTTCAATGTGATGGGTATGGGTAAGTCCCCGTACAAAAATGTAACCAAGATGAGAGCTAGTCATGCTTGGGAACTCGACAGGCAGAATATGCTTTGCAGAAACTTTCAGCAGCCACCTTACAAGGACACCATTGCGATACCCACAGGCGGTTACGTCGTTCTAAGATTCCGTGCCAATAACCCTGGTCAGTGCCATGTCATTGATAATAAATTGTTATATTTGTATCAGGGTACCGTTACAGCCAATAGATACTGTTTCTAACTGAATTTGATCTCCTTCACAGGTTACTGGCTGTTGCACTGTCACTTTTTGTTCCATCAACTCGCCGGTATGGAAATGATCATGCATGTCGGTGATGATAAGAAAGACCTTCCACCGATTCCACCAAACTTCCCTAAGTGCGGAAATCATTTACCTAAAATCGAATCTGCCGCGTGTCAGACATCTCAGTGATTTTTAATTACCAATCGAGGACTTCAGAGGCTGAGATACGCTACTTTTCTACAAAAGTCATTTCTAGAAGCTCGGTAAAATGGACGTGGTGCTGTTCCTGACTTCGAAATTACTTTTGCACATGTGGACTTTGTTTTCTCTAATAATATTGAGATATTATGTATGTCTTTGTAAAGTTGTTTAGAAAGACTGTTATAACGGGGTTATTTCATCTCTGTCTGGCCTGAAAGACTTACTGCTCTCAAATAAACTTAATACCGTTTTTAGAGCGCCTTCTTGCGATGTCTATGATTTTCCCAATATTTTACTGTTGCTGATAGTATGACAATTATTCAGGAATGATTCTATAAAATTCGGGCAGAATTTTGTCACTTAGAACTAAGGCTTTTGAGAACTGAGATACACATACGACCGTAACTCTCAGGAAGTCGAAATTCCAAAAAAAAAAAAAAAAAAACGGCTAACCCAACCATTTTTGGAATGTTTAAATATTGAAATTTTGATTTTTATCGCAAATTGTTCCAACCTCCCACATATTTGAACCGACTTAGAAAAATCTCCGATTCTACCGCGAGCCTGAAAAACTCAAAAAAACTTTTGTTGCCAGGATAAATTCACTTCATGATTCAGAACTGATCAAACTATCGTATCACCTCGATCGGATATTTGTCTTCAAGCTGTTCGCACTGTGTCAGGGTTTGTTATTAAGGTCACCTCGTCAACATAATGTTGTAAATTAATGAAATCCCAATCTTAGAAGTAGTAATATTTTCATTTGAAAAGGGGACCAAATTCATCACTATCAACGTGAGATTTGCATTGACATCGCCTCTCATTTACCTTTCAAAAAATCGACATGAAAAATATTATTCAGAGGAACATTAGAAAACTGGCACAAACAAATTCGAAATATTTGCTCAAGTGCGAACTTATCAGATCCGTGCGTGAGGCTTTTGATATTTTCGCTCACGATTCGAGTAAATTAGGTTGTGTAATTATACAGCTGTCCTTTAGGAGTGGTGACTTACATTGTAAGTGTAATCGGAGATGGCTATAAATAGAAGAGGCACCCATCGACATCAGTGAAATGTAATATAACGTTGGTGTGTGGAGTAGCGACTGTACAACGTTTGTTGCTTCTCATTTGGTTCGGGTATCGTGACTCTGAAACTCTAACAAGTCATCGATTCTCAGTCCGTAGAGGCTACTCTGCAATGCGTTTAAATCGCATCAATCTGGTCCCCATCTTTCTGGACATATCACTGATATCCTTTCTGGTGCTCCTTGGATTTCCAAATGTTGAATCCAAGTCAAACTACAAAAGTATGTGTCTATGAAATATTTATATACGTAAAAATCAGATCCGAAAATCCAGATCTCATAGTACTATGCATCGCATAAAGAGTGCCCTTGTCTGGGAGAATAGTATTCACATTTTTTCATAGAAATTGATTTGTTAAACCCAAACTGGACACAGTAAAATTCAGTCTTCAATGCCGTAATGCCCGTTCCGTCGATCGACTGTTTCTCAAGCAGTGTCTCCTGCATTATTTCACAGATACCACGGAGAAAATAGGAGAGCTCGGTCGCGATCCAAAACTGTCATCCCCTGAAGAATGCGCTCGGACATGTTACGTAGGGGAACCACCCAAGACTTGCTACTATCACTTCACCCTAGAACATTACACCGTCCTCGGAGAGTGAGTAGAAATCCCATCTCATCGTTCTGTTCATTGTAATAATTGGCAAACGACCAAGCTAGATTCACTCGTACTAATTCTCAAGAGTTTCAATGAGATGGACAATTTTTTAATTTCTGTACCTTACAAACAGGGCTTGTCAAATTTGCACTCCGAACAATACGAACTCGAATAGGGAGAAATGTCAATGCGTGCTTGCCGATGGTGTCGAAAGAACCATCTTGACTGTGAACAGAATGCTCCCTGGACCCAGCATCGAGGTTTGCAAGGGTGACAAGATCGTAATTGATGTTGTTAATAACATGGAAGGAATGGAGGTCACTATTCATTGGCACGGACTCTTCCAAAATGGATATCAGTACTACGACGGGGTGCCATTTGTAACGCAATGTCCGATTTCACAGTATACCACGTTCCGGTAAATATTTCTTTCAATTAAGAGATTGATAGAAGAGAATGAGTGAGATCCTGAAATTCTTAGCCATGATTCCCATCCTTAGTCTTGATCGTTTTAGCCGTAGTTCCGTCACCTTGATTTTCATCTTCCTCCGTAATGCATAGCTCGGAATTTTCTTGCACAAGTTGTTATAATTATTGTATTCTTAGATATCAATTTGTTGCTGAAAACGCTGGAACACACTTCTGGCACTCGCATACTGGGTTGCAAAAAATGGATGGAATTTACGGAAGCCTAATCATTCGCGAACCATTCTGCAACAATTTTAACAAAAACCTCTACGATGAAGATTTATCGTCACACGTGATAGTGATTAGCGACTGGATGCACGAAGAGTCTACTTCACGGTTTCCAGGACATCGGAGAATCAATCCGAACCAGACACCAGAATCGGCATTGATCAACGGAAAAGGACAATACACGGTAAGAAGCGTCCTCATTAATCAATTGATCACTTTCTGGTCTTAGCGATCCTAATTTAAGTGGCTTTCCACGTCTTTTCAGTATCGGAATAACGGCTCTACGACCAATACACCGCTAGAAGTGTTCACGATCAAACCAGGCCGAAGATATAGATTCAGAATGATCAATGCCTTTTGCACAGTGTGCCCTGGGCAGCTGACAATCGAAGGACATGCAATGACCATAATCGCTGCAGACGGAGAATCCGTTCGTCCCGTGAATGTCAACTCCATAAACTCTTTCGCAGGTAAATTACGATTGTTGTCTGGGTCTCTCTTTCTCTTATTTCCAATAACTTCTACATTCAAATGCCCTACATGTCTACTCATCCAAATCTTGTTAAGGCCATAGCATTGTGAACCATTTCAAAGGATCTTAGGTTTAACCTGCATCCTTAATTTCTATAATAATTTATTGATCCAGGTGAACGATACGATTTCATAATTAATGCCAACCAAACTTCGGGTGCCTATTGGATCCAACTTCGTGCTCTTGGAGAATGCAGCGAAATCCAAGTTCAGCAATTAGGTATTCTTCGCTATGAAGGAGGCCCTGAGAAGCCTACTTCGAAACCACCAGCCTACGACAAGGGCCTTCCCCAGGGAGTGGTAAGGATTCAGAATCCACTGCAGACTCTGGATACCAATTAAAATGACCAGTGGAAGTAAGACATTCTTATTCAATTAAGATTTGATTTCAAGGTTCTCAGTCCATTGGACGCCCTCTGCGACACCCCACGTAAAGATGCAATATGCATTAATCAACTGAAGCACGCCAGCCCCATTGATAAAGGGATTCTCGAACCACACCCAGATGTCAAGATCTACTTGCCTTTCCATTTCCACGAGTTTCAACCTGAGCAGTTGTTCAAGCCAAAAACTTACACAAATTACTTGTGTAGGTCCATCCGTCTACTTAAACTCGTAAAATTTATTTTGTCCACACGGACACAAAGCTAGCGGATCTATTCAATGGTGAAATTCATTTGCAGATTCGAATAATGACCTAGTGCAATCAGAGATCGACAATATCTCGTTCGAATTTCCATCGTCACCACCGTTATCCCAAATCTGTGACATTTCACCGGAAGACTTCTGTACCGGGGACAAAAAGCCTGCCCATTGTGGGAAGAATAGGGAAACCTGCAGGTGCACACACCGGATTAATATACCATTAGGTGCCATAGTTGAAATTATTCTGATCGACGAAGGTACGAACTAAAATTGAATCATTATTTCCATGCTCTTACTCAATCATACTACAATCTGGTCACTGAGCTCTTCTCATTTTTCTTTCTCTCACATCAGTTGGAGTGGAGGGCCTAATGCATCCATTCCACTTACACGGTTATGCCTTCAACGTGGTCGGCATGGGTCGATCTCCGGACAAGAATATAACTAAGATCACTATGAAACACGTTCGTAATCTTGACAAAAGAGGTCTTCTCCGAAGAAATTGGGATATGGTACCTTACAAGGACACAATCCCAGTTCCCACAAATGGTTACGTCATCTTCAGATTTCCCGCGAATAACCCCGGTAAATCTCATATCCTGGATCATTACTCATAGTTATGGTCGTACTACTTTATAGTCAAAAGTGTCTCATCGACTGTTGATCAATTTATTTTTCAGGCGAATGGATACTTCACTGTCATTTCATATACCACATACCCATAGGCATGGACGTGATTTTGCACGTCGGTGAACCCAAAGATCTTCCACCCGTTCCACATGGCTTTCCTAAATGCGGAAATTTCTTACCTCCAATCACGCATGTTCGGGACTATTCGATATACTCTTCCGAGTTAACATCCCATAAAGATGAGAAATTTGGAAACAATACCAATATGCATTGTAGACGACAATGAGGTGATTCTATATGATTGCCATTCGATGATCCATCACCGCTAACCGGCACTATGATGAAATGAACATAAAGAGTGGCGATGCACACCATGCTACCTATATGAAATTTTATGATCTAGCTGCACTGATTGAAATCATATCGCGCCGAAGAGCTGATCTTCTGTGATGACCTGTGGAGAAAACTTGAACGAGATCTCAACAGGACTGAAAAAAATGATCATTTTTTACAATAAGAGATTTTTTTTATCCTTTTACTAATATACGTTGCTTATGAAATAAATATCTATAGTATTAGTACACAGCTGTACAATTTTCATTCCTTTCATGAAACACCTTCACAGCTGTACCCATATTATGTCTGCTCCTGACGATGCCACATAAGCGAGCATGAACTCAGCTGAATTTAAAGAACCGTTCGGTTTCTTACAAAGAACATACTTTTAGGATAAAATTTTTTTCAATTTCGAAAACGAAATATATAAGTTATTCAAAGAATTACGTGTGATTATAATTTTAATAAATTATTGAATGAATCTGTGTACCTACTTTATTCCTTTAACATATTCACCATGTTCTTCAAGAAAAAAATGTCTGAATATTTGCAAGAGCAAATCTTGCAACAGTCGTCATAGCCAATTTCATTGGTTCGTATCTTTACTGGATATCTGCCATCGGTTACAATCTTTGCTATCGTTAATCGTGCCCATAGCCATCCTATTATCCAGCGTAATTAGTTTTACGTGCTATACGCGATATGAACTAGGTATGCGTTTTTTTATCCATCTGGCATATGGTTAAATCTCGATGGATTGATGGGTGCTCAGTCCCATAATCAAACGAAACAAGGGTAACTGGTTGGATAATATATACATAATAGTCTATGGAAACTCAGAATATAGGGAAAAGGGAATTGCTAATACAGGGACGACCGAATTTCTTTTGCTGCAGTAGCAGGAATCTTTGCTAGGATATCATCGGGTATTGCAAAACTTCGGTGCTGTTGAAAAAAATACGAGGTCTGATGAATTCACTCGGAAATATTATGGAAGGAATAATTTATCCTATCATCTCGCATAAATGTTTGTCTCGAAGCTGTTCGCACCGTGTCAGGGTCAATTATTGAGGTTGCCATCCTCAAATAGTATTATAAATTAATGATATTGTCATCATCTATGTCCTCGACTTAATTACAAAAGTAATATATACCCTTAGAAACGAGGAGATCCGTAAAAAAAAAATTAGAAACCTTTTTGCTGAGATTGGAACCGAATTTATCGGTATGAACATGAGATTTATATCCCCATTACCTCTTGATTACCCTACTATTGATGTATATACTATATAACATTCGCAGCTGAAGTAGAAAACTAGTGCAAATAGAGTGGCATAATTTACTCAAGAATACGCTAATGTTTATCTCGCTAACTGAAGTGAATAAGTTTGCCTAATTAGACCTCTGTCCATGAGAAATGATGGCTTACTGTAAAAGTGTCATTGAAGAATACCTATAAAAAGAAGAGGAGCAGATCGATATTGGTGTGATAGAATATGTCCGGAGTATCACTGTGCCCGACTTTTCGTTTCTAGTTTTGTAAGAAGTGTTGCGATTGTCGAAATATCTAAATTTTCCAAAATTCATTGCTTTTCACTTCGCATAAGGTGCTGTGCAATGCGTTCGAATTACGTTACAAAAGTCACCATCCTCCTGGACATATTAATGGTATCCTGTTCGGTACTCATTGGCCTCACAAGTGCTGAATCCTACTCAAAAAACCAAAGTACGTGTTCTCTGTAGTCTCGAATGAATAACAAATCCATATTTTACCATCTTTCATGGAGTGGTTAAAAAACAGATGGACTTATCCAGGAGATAATTTGTCTCATTTGCATACAAAAATGCTCTTCTCGATGATCGATCGTAACTCAAGTAGTGTCTTCTGCATTATTTCACAGATACCTCAGCGAGGACAGGAGAATTAGGTCGCAATCCCAGACTCTCATCTCCTGAAGAATGTGCTCGCACATGTTACGCAGGGGAACCACCCAAGACTTGCTACTATCACTTCACCCTAGAACATTACACCGTCCTCGGAGAGTGAGTAGAAATCCCATCTCTTCGTTCTGTTCATTGTAAGAATTGGCAAACGACCGAACTAGATTCACTCGTACTAATTCTCAAGAGTTTCAATGAGATGGACAATTTTTTAATTTCTGTACCTTACAAACAGGGCTTGTCAAATTTGCACTCCGAACAATACGAACTCGAATAGGGAGAAATGTCAATGCGTGCTTGCCGATGGTGTCGAAAAAAGCATCTCGACTGTGAACAGAATGCTCCCTGGACCCAGCATCGAAGTATGCAAGGGTGACTACGTCGTTATTGATGTTGCAAATAATATGGGAGGAATGGAAGTCACGATTCATTGGCATGGGGTCCTTCAGAAGGGATATCAGTTCTACGATGGAGTGCCTTTCGTAACTCAATGTCCTATTTTCGCAGGCAATACGTTCAGGTATAGCAACGAATTGGTATTTACATATCGTCGATGAACTGGCAATATTTCTTTGAATTCAAGGATTGATAGAAGAGAATGATTGGAATCGTGTCTTATTCAGCCGTGATTTTCATTGTCTGTTGAAATCGATTTCGTCGTATTCTCTTTGACTGCATTTCCCTTACTTTCCATAATGCATTGCTCGGAATTCCCTTGCATGATATATTGAAATTATTGTAATCTTAGATACCAATGGGTTGCCGAAAACGCCGGGACACACTTTTGGCACTCGCATGCTGGGATGCATAGATCAGATGGCATCCAAGGAAGTCTAATCATTCGCGAACCATACTGCAACGAACCTAACAGGAATCTTTACGATGAAGATTTATCTGCGCACGTGATGTTCATTAGCGACTGGCTGCACGAACTAGCTGCCTCACGGTTTCCAGGATTCCTGAGAACCCATCAAGGCCAGTATCCGGAATCACTACTGATCAATGGAAAAGGACAATACACGGTAAGAACCATCCTCATTAATCAATCAATCACTTTTTGGTCTTAGCGATTCTAATTTAAGTGGAATTCCTCATCTCTTCAGAATCGGGACAACGGCTCCACGACAAATACGCCACTGGAAGTGTTCACCATCAAACCAGGCCGTAGATATAGATTTAGACTGATAAATGCCTTCAGCATGGTGTGCAGCGCGCAACTCGTTATTCAAGAACACGCACTGACCCTAATCGCTACAGACGGACAATCCGTTCGTCCCGTGAATGTCAACTCCATAATATCTTTCTCAGGTAAATTACGATCGTTGACTCAGTCTTTTTTTCTCATTCCCTAACTCCCACTTCCATACGCCATTGCAAAGAATCTTGGCGTTCATTAATCAGGGTAAATCCTCAAGGCGCACTCAATTTTTATCATCAATTATTGACACAGGTGAACGATACGATTTTATAATCGATGGAAACCAACCTACGGGTGCCTATTGGATCCAACTTCGTGCTCTTGGAGAATGCGGTGTGACCCGAGTTCAGCAATTGGGTATTCTTCGCTATGAAGGAGGCCCTGAGAAGCCTTCTTCGAAGCCACCAACCTACGACGAGGGCCTTCCCCAAGGAGTGGTGAGGATTTATAATCCACTACAGAATCTGGATAGTGATTCGAAAGACGGGCGAAATAACCTTCCTAATTTTATTAACGCTTCAATTCAAGGTTCTGAATCCATTGGACGCCGTCTGTGACACTCCACGTAAAGATGCAATATGCATTAATCAACTGAAGCACGCCAGCCCCATTGATAAAGGGATTCTCGAACCACATCCAGATGTCAAGATCTACTTGCCATATCGTTTCATGCGGCCCAGTCCCGAGCAACAATTCGAGCCAAAGACTTACAACAAATTTTTAGGTATATCCATCCCCCGGCTTGAGTTCTTCTACAATGTCCTGAAATTTATTTCATCCACAAATTGACAAAGCTAGATTGTATATACAAACGTAGAAATCATTTACAGTTACAGAACGTGGTGGACTAGTTGTATCATATATCGACAGCTTCTCGTTCGCATTTCCACCGTCACCACTATTATCCCAGCTCAATGACGTTCCATCGGAACAAATCTGTAACGCGAACCAGAGGCCTGCCAATTGTGAGGCGAACTGCACATGCACACACCGGGTTGATATACCATTAAATTCCATAGTTGAAGTGGTTTTGATCGACGAAGGTACGAACTGAAATTGAATCATTATTTCCTTGCTCTTACTCAATCATACTAAAATCTGGTCACTGATCTCTTCTCATTTTTCTTTCCCTCACATCAGTTGGAGTGGCAAATCTATCGCATCCCTTCCACTTACACGGATATGCCTTCAACGTGGTCGGCATGGGTCGATCGCCGGACAAGAATGTAACGAAGATCACTATGAAACACGTTCGTAATCTCGACAAAAGAGGTCTTCTCCGAAGAAAATGGGATATGGTACCTTTCAAGGACACCATCGCAGTTCCTACCAATGGTTACGTCATCTTTAGATTCCGCGCTGATAACCCCGGTAAATTTCATGTTCTTGACCATTCCTCAGAGTTACGATCGTACTACTTTATAGTCAAAAGTGTTTCATCGACTGTTAATCAATTTCTTTTTCAGGCGAATGGTTGTTTCACTGTCATTTCCAATACCACACAGCCGTTGGGATGGAATTGCTCTTCCATGTTGGTACTAAGGAAGATCTTCCATCTGTTCCAAAAGGCTTTCCTACCTGCGGGAACTTCGTACCTTCAATCCCACCTATCGACGTTGATGATTCAATCCACTTTCTCTGAATCACATCCCGTGAAGCTCAGAAGTCGGGATACGTAATAAAAAAGGTTCCTGGTTTTGGACAAGTGCCGTCCTGCTGATATATCACCACTGAATAGCACCACAAGAGGCTAATCACAAACAATTCGCTCGAGCCCCAATGCTTGATGAAATTCAATATTCGATAACATCAAGTTTCCGTTTCTACCGGATGACGACGTTCGAAAATAGTTATTAAGATATGTACATTTGAATTGAATTACAATGATTTTTTACGAAAAATAGAAAAAGTTGCTTGGAGTAACACCCGAATTTCCTCGTATTCTTATATCCCATTGACAGACTGATCGATGAAAAAGTAATAGACATAATCAAAACTTTCCGTAATAGGCGTTCGACGAGGCCATAATTTGGTTACTTTTTTCTATCCAGTATCATGTTCCGCATTATGGCTAGTTACACGATAATTCACGACTCAGCTCATGAGCGAAGTCTTGGTTCATTTAATTTACGGTGTTCGGTCAACTGTGCGGATATCTAGCAATACGTTGTCTGCATTTTTACCCTGGTCCGCAATTCTCGGCCTGCCCCACTGACGTAAATCGTTTATTTTTTTATACATTCTAGAACTACAAGTACCGTAGCTTAATTCTTTTTGCTTGGTTAAAATCCGGTTTCGGCTAAGCTCTGGACTTCTGTAGGTATAAACCGCTTCGATCTCTAATCTCGATTCACGCTTTCGACGCAATCTTTAATCTCAGGGGTAATTAATTCTGCCTCGATCCAACTACTCCGATCGCAAGTACGGCTGGAGACAGTTCGTTATTTCCGGTACCCATACCTAATCGATAAATGCCGTTTTACAATTCCTTATCCGCTCGTTATGTAAAACAAGTATGATTATCTCCTACATAACGTGCAGTATGAATGAATTACAACCGTATAACATGTGAAACCTAACGCTTACCACAGTATTATGCAACGAAGTACATGCATACGCGATCAGTCATCCGCGACGTCATTACCCGGAAAATGAACTGCGTCATGCATTTCGCACATTGCGACTACAGAATTCAAAGTATGCTAGTCGAAAGTTCAAGGTTCAATTAGCAGAGACAATTATAAATTTCTAATCGAAATTCAAATTTCAGTTCCACGCCGCCTGAATTTTTCGAGCATGGAATTACAGTTACTATGAATAGTTACCGCGGTGTCTGAGAGAACCTGAAGCAGGTTTAGATTTCATAATTATTATAAAATGACGGATATACCCATAGCCAAAAAAATCTTGGGGATTTGCTGAACCATGACAATGTCGTAGGCGGGCCTAACCCGTTGGTATTTATTTGTTAATTCACTGTGAATAAGACAGTAGTTAGAAAGCTGTTCCGAAAGGTATATAGTACACGTGTGTATTTCGACCTGGCAAGGCCGAAACTTATCTTGTAGGTACGCAACTCGACCAGGAAGCAGAATTGCATGTTGGTAATTCACCACTTGACGTATTACTTATACTGCAGTTTGTAAATTATTCGATATCTTGTTCCGTTAGTCGCCAAATATGTCATTCTTATCATCCAACGATAAGAAAATAGCAAAAAGTTGATCCTATCCTGTACGCGATAGCTATACAATATAAAAAAATTGTGCAATTCCACAGAGCTCATACTGAATTTGAAATTCCAACACGATTTATCCTTCCGCGGAATATCCGGATTCGATAATCCTGAGCTTGGTGGTATTAGGGGCGTCATTCCTCCGTATCCAGGCCAACTTTTAGTTCAATCAGCTATTCATTTTCCCCTGTATTTACCTGTGCAGTTTAAATATTCCACATAGTACATACCTTCCAGTAGAACCTTTTGGGTGTGAAACTTTGCCCCATAAATGTGTGCAGCCACTTAAGCAGCGAGCTTTCCATACCGTGCACATTGCGTAAGATCATAAGCAACTGAGAAATAACTTTGCGTAGTAAGGCCAGTTGGATAAACCGAGATCACATTAGACGGCTCGCCATGCTCCTGCAGAACGCCTTCCTGATGTGCTTCGTGCTCGCCGCCCTTACAACCGCGAGATCTGATCATAGGCGATATAAAAATACAGGTACGTGTACTTCGCATGCAAATGGCTTTCGAATATTTCACTTCTCATCTAACAATAAGTAAAATTTGAATGTGAGAAATTGGGCTCTGTTGAAGTTCTACCCTATAACGTAAGTCAGAATATTGGGGTAAATGGCTGAAGGCTAACTACGACTTTTATGTCATATGATTTCTGTGCAAGAATCGAATGAAATTAATTCCGATGAATCTGAGGAGGAATCTGGCGAGAGAAGACAGCTTTTTGGGAAAGATAAGCAGAAGATGCAGTTTCCCCTTTCGACCCCTGAGGAATGCGCCAGAGCCTGCGAAGATGGCAAAGAACCACGATATTGTTACTATCAATTCACCCTGGAGTACTACACGACGATGGGCAGGTGCGTAGAGATGTTTTTTGTCAGAAATCAAGTAATGTTATATAGAATTCGATAAGTAGGCGAATGAGACTTATACAATGGTTTAGAAAGGCGTTAGTTTATTAAACTGCGATATAGAAATGCATTTACATAATTTATATGCGATTGGTGTAACGCAGTGAAATATGAAGCACTCCGACGGTCTTGAGTATCGCTCGACACGTGATGTAGCGTGTGTCTTAATTCTTGAATCGTTTATTATATAAAAAGTTTCACACTTAATGAACATCAATTTATTCTCAGAGCCTGCGAACTATGCAAACCTAACAGCACCAATCAAATAGCAAGCGTTCCCCAATGCCAATGCATCGAGGCTGATGGCTTCGAGCGAGGAATGCTATCCATCAATAGAATGCTGCCTGGACCGAGTATTCAGGTCTGTCAAAACGACAAGATCATCATCGATGTCCGAAATAATATTGAAGGAATGGAGGTCAGTTTGCACTGGCATGGTCTGTGGCAGAATGGCACTCAATACTACGATGGTGTTCCATTCTTAACCCAGTGTCCCATTCCATCAGGAACTACCTTCAGGTGGAAGATTGATTTTTTTCTTGCACCTATTCGGCGTACAATAATCATTATTCTTAATCTGCGTGATTTTTCAGGTACCAGTTTGTCGCGAGTAATCCCGGTACTCACTTTTACCACTCACATGCCGGTGTGCAAAAGATTGACGGTCAATACGGAAGCCTGATTGTGCGCCAAACACCGGGGGCAGATCCTCACATGATGCTTTACGATCAGGACCTCCTCACTCATGTGATCCTTCTCAGTGACTGGATGCACGAAATGTCGACTGAACGTTTCCCAGGACGCCTCAGAAATAACCCTGGACAAATACCAGAAAACGTTCTGATCAACGGAAAAGGACGATGGACGGTAAGATTGAGCCAACATCATTTGAAGAACTATTCAACTGATATTGCAAATTTTTGATCATTCTTTTTGCAGGATCCGTCCACAAATAAACCCACTTCCGTCCAGCTTGAATCGTTTTTAGTTAAACCTGGGAAGAGATACCGTTTCCGGTTGATAAACTCCTTTAGCTCCGTTTGTCCGGCTCAGATGACCATCGAAGGACATTCTCTTACGCTAATCGCGCAAGATGGCGAATCCGTAGTTCCGGTTCCTGTAGACACAATTATTTCATCTTCGGGTGAGTGTAACTACTAATAGATTTACCGTATTCCAAGGAATCCAATTATTCCGAATGACGTTCAGGGGAACGTGTGGATTTCATCTTGACTGCGGATAAGGCCGTCGGTGCTTACTGGATCCAAGTACGAGCCCTCGGAGAGTGTGATAGATTTAAACCCAATCAACTTGCGATCCTGAGGTACGATAGAGGTCCAGCAACGCCGAAGACTCCACAACCCGACTATGGGGTTGGGCTGAAACAAGGAATAGTAAGTAGAGAAATTGATGTGACTGGTAGAAGGCCGACATCGACATTGTCTTCTCATATTACAGCTCTACAATCCTCCAGACGCCAAGTGTGATGTGCCACGATCTGACGCCGTGTGCGTCAATCAGCTAAAATCCGTCGCCCCCGTATCGAAGGAACTTCTCAAAGCCCAACCTGACCACCGAATTATATTGCCTTATAAATTTCTTACGTATAATAATTCGATTCAAGAACTTTACAAACCTGGAACCTACCCTCGCTTCATAGGTAAGTTCGTTAGTTTTATTTTGAACGAAACGAATCTGAAGACCGAAATGCTTTGATTATCAGAGGATATATATTTTGTTGCGTAAAACCAGTCGCCGCAGACACGGATCATATCAACAGCCTGATCGACGGAATTTCGTTTGTATTTCCACGAGTACCACCATTATCCCAGCATGTTAGTCCCTCCGATACGTGCAACCGAAACAATTTACCCCAGAACTGCGGAGCATCCTGTGACTGCCCGCACACTCATCATATCAAGAAAGGTGCAATTGTCGAGGTTGTCATATATGACGAAGGTGAGCAATTTCATGGATTGATTGAAACCACTTGGAAAAATGACTAACTTAATCGGTTGATCCAGTGTCTCAACCCATGCTGGCTCATCCCTTCCACCTCCACGGGTATGCTTTTCAAATCTTAAAGATCGGGCGCTTTCCGGACGCGAGAAACATTTCGAAAAGTGACATCAACTCGGTAATGAACGAGCATCAAATGATGCTGGATAAAGCAGGGTATCGTAATCCGGCTGGAAAGGACACCGTTACGGTCCCTCACGCTGGATATGCAATTTTTCGGTTCAAAGCTGACAATCCTGGTATGTGATGAGATTTTCATTCCTTAGAATACTTGTTTCTATGAAAGAAAAAATAATCTTCTGATACATTTCAAGGCTGGTGGCTCTTCCATTGCCATTTTCTCTACCACGTCTCCATCGGAATGAATGTTGTCTTCCACGTTGGAAAGAGGCACGATCTGCCACCTGTACCTCGTATGTTTCCTACCTGCGACAGCTACGTGCCGGACGTGTACATGTAAACGGAAACATGAGTTCTGCGTGGTGGGGATCAAAGGAATCAGATATCTGGATAGAGAAAACAATATAACGGTTGTTTAATTTCGTTGTGAATTAAATGATTGTGAATATTTGAAAACACTTGTTGGAATAAATCTCTTCAGCCAAACTATTCGAGTTTTTTCCCATTTCATTCGCATGATTCCAACCCATGGTCTCTGAATAAAATTCTGCCAAAATATACGCGAAATGTATTTAGCGCACGAGTGCGATGGCGCAACAGCTTGGAACGCACATGTGAATTCGAAAAGAAATTATAGAGATCAAGGTGAATTTACTCAGCGTTATTATCAATCGCCGAGAAAATTTAGTAATACACAGTTTTCTGAATTATGCTGTTGGCATGAATATTGGGGTCGCCAATACAGAAGAAGGACAAAAATTGAACATTAATTTGTGTACACAGTTTGTCCAAATATTGAAAATCCAATAGTCGATTAAACTTATATAAATTATAAATAGCTGTACTGGTGTGAGAAACGGAGCGATTGTCCTGACAAACGTCGTGAGTTTTTTTAATCGTCGCAATCCTTTGGAACTTTGAGATACGTTCTCCAACGACACCTTTAGCGGATAAAAACCCATTTTCTACAACGTTTACCCATTCACTACCGAAACACAAACCATCTGGACTAATCGCAAATATTTGATCAAGCGTAAAACGATATCACGGACTGGAGAAAGCCCAAATTTAGTCTTATATATCTTAAACGCAAGCTAATCTGCAGTTGATTCGAAAAATTATTACTAATGCATGTCTTACTGCAGATACTTGGTTGGGTGCTTGTCGGATTCCAAAATTTTGGTATGTATCCAGAAAAAAATACTCAAAATACGTACGGAGGTATACGCACAGTGTCGGATGATTCATACAAAATATTGTCTGAATATTCGCAGTCCGATATCATGGACTCTTCCGAGACTTTGCAAAAACATTTTCTGAACCTTCGATCTCTTTTCGCTGACCATTGACCGACTGATGTATCTGATTTGATTGCACAGGAATCAGGGCGACGATGACACAAGGTATCCCCTTATCAAATTCAGAAGAATGTGCTCGAACCTGTAAGGATGATGAAAAACCGCGATCTTGTTATTATCATTTTACGCTGGAATACTACACGACGATAGGCAGGTTAGTGATGATATTTTCGCAGATCGTAGATGAAGCTCGTGAATATAATTCATGGATAGACACACACATTTGCACTTTTCGAAAAAGTAATGATCACGAAATGATTCCCAGAGCCTGTGAGCTGTGCAAACCTAACAGCACTAATCAATTATCAAACGTTCCTCAATGCGAATGCATCGAGGCTGATGGTTTCGAACGAGGAATGCTATCCATCAACAGGATGCTGCCTGGACCGAGTATTCAGGTCTGTCAAAACGACAAGATCATCGTAGATGTCCGCAACAATGTTGAAGGCATTGAAGCCACCATACATTGGCATGGTATTTGGCAGCGAGGCTCTCAATACTACGATGGTGTGCCGTTTTTGACCCAGTGTCCTATTCCCTCTGGCACTACGTTCAGGTAAACCATTGTCTTTTTTCCGTCATTTCACTGCTTGCTTCGATCATTATTTTCAATCTACGTAGTAATTTTTGTGCGGGATGACTATTGTATTTTCTTTAGGTATCAGTTTGTTGCAAGTAATCCCGGTACTCACTTTTACCACTCACATTCTGGTGTCCAAAAAATCGACGGACAATACGGTAGCCTGATCGTGCGGCAATCACCGAGTACCGATCCTCACAGCATGCTGTACGATCAGGACCTCCTCACTCATGTGATCCTCCTCAGTGACTGGATGCACGAGATGTCGATTGAACGTTTTCCAGGACGCCTTAGGAATAATCCTGGACAAATACCAGAAAACGTTCTAATCAATGGAAAAGGACGTTGGAAAGTAAGATCAAGCCAACGTCATTTTAATTGCCATTCAACCAATATTCTCAAGTTTCGAATACAATACTTATTCTTGCAGGATCCGACCACAAATCGAACCACTTCCGTCCAACTTGAATCGTTTCTTGTTCAACCTGGGAAAAGATACCGTTTCCGGTTGATAAACTCCTTTAGCTCTGTTTGTCCGGCACAGATGACCATCGAAGGACATTCTCTCACGCTAATCGCGCAAGATGGCGAATCTGTGGATCCGGTTCCTGTAGACACAATCATTTCATTTTCGGGTAAGTGTAACTTATATTGATACATTCCTCGCATTCTAAGACATCCAATTATTCCGAATGACATTCAGGAGAACGTGTGGATTTCATCTTGACTGCGAATCAGATCGTCGGTGCCTACTGGATCCAAGTGCGAGCCATCGGAGAGTGCGACAGATTTAAACCCAGTCAACTTGCGATTTTGAGGTACCATGGGGGTCGACCAATACCAAAAACACGACAACCTGACTATAAGATTGGACTGAGACGAGGAATAGTAAGTAGATAATCAATGCAACTAATAAAAGACAGTAATCGAAATCTTCTTTTTTTTACAGCTCTATAATCCTTTGGATGCCAAGTGCGACGTGCCACGATCTTGGGCTGTGTGCACTAGCCAGCTGAAATCTGTCACACCCGTATCCAAAGAACTCCTAAAAGTCAAACCTGACCACCAGATCATACTGCCATTCAAGTTTTTTTCGTTCAACAATGCGATTCGAGAACTCTTCAAACCTGATTCTTCGTACCCTCGTTTCTTGGGTAAACTTGTTGGTTATCTTGCATGGGTTCAAATGTTCTAATGACCAGAACATAATTTTTTTTCATATCTCCAGTGGCCGCAGACACGGATCATATCGCCAGCCAGGTTGACGGAATTTCTTTTGTATTTCCACGAGTACCACCACTCTCTCAGAACATTGATGCCTCGGATACTTGCGATCGAAATAGAATACCCCAAAACTGTACAACGCCCTGTGAATGTCCACACACTCAACACATTAGGAAAGGTGCAATTGTCGAGGTTGTTATATACGATGAAGGTGAGCTGCTTCACGGACCGCCTTGAACCATGCTAAAAAGTATGCTAATTTAATTGTTCGGTACAGTACCCCAGCCCATGTTGGCTCATCCATTCCACCTCCATGGATATTCTTTCCAACTCTTAAAGATCGGGCGCTTTTCGGACGGAAGAAACATTTCGAAAAGTGACATTAACGCGGTTATTCGCGAACATCAGATAATGCTAAAGTCAGGACAGTATTATCAGCCGCCTGGAAAAGATACGATCTCGGTTCCTCATACTGGATACGTAATTTTCCGCTTCAGAGCGGACAATCCTGGTGCGTGATACAACTTCTATACTCCGTAAGACGACTGTGTTTATACGTACTTCCATGCATGAAAAATAATTTTCTCTCCAACTCTTGTAGGCTGGTGGCTGTTTCATTGCCATTTTCTCTACCACATCGCGATCGGAATGAACGTTGTCTTTCACGTTGGTGAAAAGGAAAATCTTCCACCCGTACCTCCCATGTTTCCTACCTGCTACAGCTATACACCCAAAATAATGTGAATGGAAATACGGAATCAGACTCTACGTGGTAAAATCGAAGAAATGAAAAAACTGTTGTAGAAAAATGATGAGATCGTTGTTTAGTTTCGTAAGTGAATAAACTAGTAACAATTTTCGCGAGCAGTTGTTAAATCAAACCCCATCCCTCATATCTATTCAAATTTTTTCCATTGAATTCAAATAATTCATCGTACTATATTGATGAATTTCATCTCCTCTCTCCGGTCCGTCAAGTAAGCAAATGACAACATCCGGTGTGATAAAACATGGGATAGGTTGTATCAGTGAATTTTCATCGTTGCTATAGCATTTCGCTGCTGACATAAGTTAATTATATCTTAAAACGTCACGATTCCGTTCCGAGATGGTTTCGAAACTCAGGAATATTCATGGCTAGAAGTCCCGTAGTATAGCCAAAACCGATGACTATGGCTTTCACGCGATTTTACCGCCGTGTGCAATGACGTTGATCAATTCTGACGTTTTTCCTGTTCCGATGAAAGTAATGAATTTTGAATGATGTATAATTATTTTCAGCCATTACCACACCAACGCGACATTCATTTTCAAATCGATATCAATCTAGATCATGCATGACTCAAGAATGATGTTGAACTGCCTCATCAGTGGCTAGAAGTTCGCAAAACGAACTCCACAGATTGAAAGAATAGCGGTTGATTTATCCTCGAAGTAAACGTCGCCATATCCTTCACAAAACCACAAAATCCCAGGAGGGATGTAATTCGATTCCAATTGTGGAACAAATTAGACTTCAGAGAAAAATTCTGACGTCTGTATCACGAATTGCTTTGGCGAAGTTACGACATTGAAATATTTCGTATCAAATTCTTATCCATGAAGAGGATTTTCCTGGTTAATACGTGATCACGTAGTACCAAGCTTTCAACAATTCATGTAAGTTGGAAAAGTACTTAAACCCATGTAAGGAATAGCTCCGATCATACCAGTAAGCGACATATCAGACGAATCAACATGCATCTGCAGAAGGCGTTTCTAGCGTGCTTGGTCTTCACGACTTGTGTGATCTTTCAAGGTAGGATACTAAAGTACTTCAAGTGGATACGAAATATTCTACATTTCGGGTCGAAATTTGATGCCAGAAGTGCATCTCCGTTAAAGCCCCTCCACTCGGTATTCGCCTGAATAATGAACTAGATTGAAGTTTAAACGTGATTACAAGGAACTCATTTTTATCATTTCAGTGCAATGCGATGACGGACATTGGTTGAATGTAATTTATGACAAATATCATAGGAGTGAGAATAAGGCGACGAATCAGCGGCCTTCTTTTTCGACGCCCCAAGAATGCGCCAGAGAATGCCGGGTCGACGAAAAGCCCCGCTATTGTCGCTATAACTTTACTCTGGAGTTCTACACGACGATGGGCAGGTATGTAAGGGTGTTTTTGATTCCAATTGAACTCGGTAAGAAACTGACCTACGTAACGTCATGATCATGACATTGTTCTCAGAGCATGTGAGCTGTGCAAGCCTAACAACACCAATCAAATATCAAGCGTTCCCCAATGCCAATGCATTGAGGCTGATGGTTTCGAACGAGGAATGTTATCCATCAACAGGATGCTGCCTGGACCGAGTATTCAGGTCTGTCAAAACGACAAGATCATCGTAGATGTCCGCAACAATGTTGAAGGCATTGAAGCCACCTTGCATTGGCATGGCATGTGGCAGCAAGGCTCTCAATACTACGACGGTGTGCCTTTTCTGACCCAGTGTCCGATTCATTCAGGAACCACGTTCAGGTGAACCTTTTATTCTTAACAACTTTTAGTTCTTTCTTCGATCGTTATTTTTGATCAGCATGTTTTATCGTGACTCAACATCGTCATAGACCAAAAAATTGTTGCATTTCCCAGATATCAGTTCGTTGCGAGTAATCCAGGTACTCACTTTTATCACTCGCATTCTGGGGTACAAAAGATTGACGGTCAATATGGAAGTCTGATCGTACGCCAAGCCAAGAGCGTTGATCCACATCGCGAACTGTACGATATTGATAGCCCAACTCACGTGATCGTTCTCAGCGATTGGTTGCACGAGATGTCGATCGAACGTTTCCCAGGACGCCGCAGAAATAATCGTGGACAAGAACTGGAAAACATTCTCATCAACGGAAAAGGACGTTGGAAAGTAAGATTCAGCTCACATCGTGTGAACGACTATTTAACTGATATTCTCAAGTTTTAACACGATAATGAATGTGATACTTGTTGTGGTAGGATCCGTCCACAAACGCGACCACTTCTGTCCAGCTTGAATCGTTTGTCGTTCAGCCTGGGAAAAGATACCGTTTTCGTATGATAAACTCCTTCAGTACAGTTTGTCACGCTGAAATGAACATCGAGGGACATAATCTTACACTGATCGCACAAGATGGAGAGGCTGTATCCGCAGTACCTGTTACAACGATGATCTCTTCCTCCGGTTAGTAACTATATCATACCATTCCTGCAATATAATACCGACACATACTGAAATTATTCGTGCTTATCCAGGGGAACGTGTGGACTTCATCTTGAACGCGACTCAAGCCGTAGGCACCTACTGGATTCAAATACGAGCTACCGGATCGTGCGCTGATAAGAATATCGCTCAATTTGCTATCCTCAGGTACGTCGGAGGTCCAGCAATGCCAAGAACGTCGCAATCTGACTACCAGAAAAAGTTCATGCGAGCTCAAGGAATAGTAAGTAAAGGGGACTAGTTGCGGGCGTCAGAATATATGTATATTGTAAATGGTTAACATCGATATTTCTGGTTCCTCTTCATACAGATCTACAATGACCCGAATGTTATGTGTGAGGATCCACGATCTAACGCTGTGTGTGCAAGCCATCTGAAATCTATCGCGCCTGTACCAAAAGAACTCTTCAAAGTAAAACCTGACCATCGACTCATATTGCCGCACACATTTTTCAATTACGATAATTCGATTTCAAAACTCTTTGAAGCTGGATCCTACTCTCGTTTTCTAGGTGAGTACATAAATCGTATGTATGCGGCTCTGACTAGCCCCACGTGCCGCAGGAAACAAATTGTAGTCAGAAAATGCCCTAATCATCAAAATGTATTTTCTTCATCTTTCCAGTTACCCCGTTCGCGACTCATGTCAGCGGCCTGGTCGATAATATTTCGTTCGTATTTCCACCAGTACCACCTCTATCTCAGAACTTAAATTCTTTCGACACCTGCAACCGAAACCATTTACCCAAAAACTGTGGTACTCCCTGTTCATGTACACACACTCATGACATCAAGAGAGGCGCCGTTGTAGAGATTGTCATATATAACGAAGGTGAACAGACATTCAATGATTAACTGATTTTCACACCATGTACGAAGGTTTAATTATTTGATTGATCGTCACAGATGTCCAGTCGTTGAATCATCCGTTCCACCTCCACGGATATGCTTTTCATCTTTTGAAAATCGGACAGTTCTCAAACAAAACCAACGACATTGACAAGGTACTTAAAGAGCATGAGAAGATGCTGTCTGGAGGAAATTATAAGCAGCCAGCGGGAAAGGACACCATCGCGGTACCTAGTGGTGGATACGTGATCTTTCGATTCAAGGCTGACAATCCTGGTGAGGAATACAATATGCATTGCGTAAGTGTATCCGAATGGCATTTAAGCAACCTTCTTGATTTCTTTCAGGCTGGTGGCTGTTTCATTGCCATTTTCTGTACCATTCCGCCTCTGGAATGAGTGTCGTCTTGCACGTTGGTGAAAAGAGCGATCTCCCACCTGTTCCTCCGATGTTTCCAGCCTGCCACAGCCACACTCCGGAAGTATTGTGAATAGGATCTCCGAAGAGAAATAAAATGTGATCAGTTATATTGGTTAGAATAATATTCATTACTGTTTAATTGAATTATTCAATAAAATAATTACATAAGTTTTTTCAAAATTCTGTTTGGTGGTCACCCCGTTTTTAGATTACTTACATTTCTTCAGAATCGATTTTATTTATAGCTCCAAATGTGATATACGTGTTGATGTAATGTTGTGCTAATCACGGGAACAGGAAAAAAAAACAGGCAAAATCGTAAGAGAGATTCAGTAACCAGAGGAAATATTTCAACCGCACCTCCACCGCAAAGCTTTATATGGATATACATCCAGATAAGATCCCAGTGAACTGATTGTAACACAAATTTGTCAAGCCATTTTCTGAAAGGTTTCTTAATAGGAAATATTGTACTCGCGTCGGAGTCAATTCTTGTCCGTACTTTTCGTGTTTTGAATTTTGTACAGGATTTTACACGAATTTCATATGATCCTGTGAGAAACTTGTACAGGCGTCAATCTCCTAGTACCCATCCATCGTATATACCTCTTATAGTATTCTTACCGAAATCGCATACATAATTTATTAAAATAATATTCATATACAATTCAGACATGGCCGCGTGAGATCTTGCCCCATACTGTTGTTATGAACTTTTCTTGCATAATCTTATAAGGAAAATTCGCAAATGTATTGACCGTAGGGTTTATCGTCCATCCGCTCCGAATATCTTAGACACAAGTTAATCGGCAGCTGCGTCGAGAAATCAACGTTGATTACGACCTGATAACGAGGTCAAGGCCTGACATAAATCGAAATCAGTAAGATTCTAATATATATTTTTTTGCTGGACTAATATTTGGTGAAAGAATCTGTAAATGTGAAATACTAATGGATATTGACGCTCTCACTCGATAAAAATATTAACATCACATATGGGGCACTCCACGGCGATTTTACGCTACTTAAATTTGACTTTAATAAAAGAAAAAGTTTATCTTGATATGAGAAATTGTATGTCCATCAGGAACTACCTTCAGGTGGAAGATTGATTTTTTTCTTGCACCTATTCGGCGTACAATAATCATTATTCTTAATCTCCGTGATTTTTCAGATATCAGTTCGTTGCGGGTAATCCAGGCACTCACTTTTACCACTCGCATTCCGGAGTACAAAAGGTTGACGGTCAGTACGGAAGCCTAATCGTACGCCAATCGAAGAGCGTTGATCCTCATGGCGGGTTGTACGATATTGATACCCCCCTCACGTGATCGTTCTGAGCGATTGGTTGCACGAGATGTCGATCGAAGTAATCCCAGGACTACTAAATAAACCTGGACAATTACCAGAAAACGTTCTCATCAACGGAAAAGGACGTTGGACGGTAAACTTGAGTCTGAACATCCAAATGTCATTCTCAAGTATTGAGACAATAAAACGTATGCGATTTATTCTTGCAGAATACGATCACAAACCAATCGACTTCCGTCCAGCTTGAATTGTTTGCTGTTCAACCTGGAAAGCGATACCATTTTCGTATGATAAACTCTTTTAGTACTGCTTGTCAAGCTCTTGCGACTCTTTATTTCAGGTATCAGCTAAGCAGGAAATACAGTTTTATAGAGCTATATTAAGGATGTCCTAATCAGAATCAGCACCGGCTCGAGAAAATAACGAAGCAATTGATTATTGGTATATTATCTGGAAATTTATTGTTGCTGAATCGATACAATATTACAATATTACTTATCATCGAGGTTATGTGCGCAAAATAATTATTTACAACAACCTATCGCAATCGAATCTCTTTATCTGCTTCCTTGCATGAAGCTTAGCAAGTTTGGAGTATGCCTATACTAACTAAGACGCGTGTCACAGTCGTATCTCGTTAACGCAACCCTCGTCTGCACGCTTCGACGCCTCGAGGGCCACTGACCCCACGGCAGGTGCCTCCACCCAACATCAAGGTCGCTGTTCGTCCTTGCTCGGTATGCGGAGCCAACGGGGTCTGAAATGGTTTCGCCATCTCGCGGTCGATTGGACGAACTACTTTTGCCGCGAGCATCTGTACGCTGTGTCGTAGGTATACAATCTCAGTGAATTGAATATCAGGTTGGAGATCACAGGAATGACATGTGGGTTGCGCACAATGAGGCACATCAATGTTGAGGCGTACGAAGTTGATCAATTCGACAAATAAAATTATAAAATGAAATTAATAATCACTACCAAATCAGGTGATAAAATTTAATTCACCTATCGAGGATATTCAGGAAACAATATACATATATTCGTGTCATCTATCAGTTGCCTGACAACCGGCGATTCTGAATAAAAGTGAAGTCCACAATCATTGAGTAGATGTAGTATACAACTACCACGTGCGAACAAATCTGATAAAATAAAACGTGATGTATGAAGTGACAGGTAGTAATTTCCAAGAGTTTTATCCAAAAATATGCGAATCTTTAAAGCGAGCAAAATTCGTATCATTCGACGGTGAATTCAGTGGAATAAATACAAGCGACAAATTGAAAGTGAGGTTAGTTTATTCACAAGTAATAATACTCATCAACCATATCATCACGTGTTAGTTTCTTCTTTATTTTCTATTGTTTACGTACTTAGAGTAACGAATTCTTATCATTTGACTTTAAACAAATAAGTCAATAATTAAATAAGTGAATAATCCACAAATTTGACTTCCGTAAATATTTATCGAAATTCTTAAATATCAATTAATTTTTTTCTCATCCTTTTCTCAGTCTATTCGATACCTCCGAAGAACGTTACGAAAAATTAAGACACAGCATAAAAAGATGCATCATCATACAATTCGGCCTTACAACTTACGACTACGATCGAGAGACAAACAAGTACATCGCAGAGGTCTACAATTTTTATCTATTCCCAAAAGTCGTACCAGGAAGAGACGCTATCATTGAATGGCAGTCTTCGGCTATTGAATTTCTATCATCTCATGGCTTTGATTTCAACAAGGTATTACAAAGCATAGTACATAATTTTTTTTCAGAATTACCAGAAAAAATCATCGATCTTCTTCTCCTGGTTTTAAGAAAAAAACACCCAACAGGACCAGATTTAAAATATCTAAATCAAGTTTTAATGATTCAAATCTGTCCTATTTATTTTTCTCTAAATTGAAATTCTCGAACATTAATAGATTTCTTTATTTATTCATGTATTAAACTTTCTGCGTCATAAAGTCTCCTGATTTCCTCAAGCCTTTGAATTTGTCTTAGTTACATAGGAAAAAACGTGGTTCTAAGCATCAAGAATGATCCACTGGGTACAATTGTTTTTCACAGTTTGCCTATCAAGGTATTTCTTATCTTGCTGAAGACGAGGAAGTTGAACTACGGCGCAAGGTAGCTGACAACACTATAATGCGTCATGTAGAACGATCTGTTTCTTACATGGAAGAAGATGAGCTGAAAGCAAGTTATAGCCAGGTTTCAGACTGGCTTAAAAATTGTACTATCGGTGAATCGATGTGCTTGAAAGCAAATTCTCCAATGCTCGAGTATCTCATGCAAAAAGAACTGAGAACTAGATATTTAGAGATTTGGACTGAGCTGAGAAATGAAATGGTTCGAAAGCTTTTATTATTCCTATTATAGACTATTTCTACATGTAAAATGAATAGCTTCTCCTTCTATTTTATCATATCTGTTGATTTTACTACCTCACTGTTTTCAGATCATTTTGCAAAGGGTTGATCAAGACCTGCGCAAAATACTTGAAGAAAAAGAAGGAGATAAACTAGAAAAGATGCTAATTAATTCGTGCTTAGGATTCTCCCAGTTATTTAAACTTATCGTTAATCTAAAGACACCCATAGTCGGACACAATGTGCTCTTAGATCTAATGTTCATGCATCAACAGTTTTACAAGCCTCTACCAAGTGAGTTATCCTTCAAACTTCCACAGCTTTTGAATCTACCGTGTAATACACAGATCTGCTTCTTTAATTTCTCCTATTATTTTCAGACAAATATTCCCAATTCAAGGAAACTATTCATAAACTATTTCCCACGATTTATGACACAAAGCATATCAGCTTTGAGCTGAAAAAGATACTGAAAAAAGAAGGTACGTCGATTCAATTGACTGTCTAAGGTCTGATAATGAATAAATCTGTTTCATTTATTAAACGAATAATTTGTAGAATCAAAAATAGGACTAAGAATAGATACAATTGGCAGTTTTTGCTCAGTTTTCTGCTAGTCTTTTCTTGAGCCAAAGATGTTTGCAATAATTTACGACCTCTATACTGTTTTTTTAATCAATATATGGGCATTCATGCTGCATAAATCGATTCAAAGAAGTGACAATACCTCTAAAACTGATAAATGGTTGAATTCGTTCTTACAGAAGTATGGAAATCTAACGGCTTAAACGCCTTGTATGATTACTTTAAAGAAGGACGAGGCAGACACATGTTTCTCAATCCACCTCGTATTGATTTAAAGGAAAAACAAGCAACAGGTGATTAGAAAACAGTCTGAAAGCCACAATAGTATATTTCCCTGCAAGAATGACAGAACTCTTCTCATTTCAGAAACGAAAAAGTTTCACGAAGCTGGGTGGGATTCTTACTGCGCTGGGTATTGCTTCTTAAGAATGTCTCACGCCCTCGCAGCTTCTCGTTATGGAGGGTGAGAATCAAGTTAACAGAATTACTTTAAAGAAACAACGTTTTGACCTATACTTCTGTTCACAGCTCTGCTGAACTGAGGTCTCTCACCAACAAGGAGATACTATCAGGCCCAAAGGAATACGCAAACTGTATAAACTTGATCCGTGGGAGTATAAACCATATGGTAATTAGCAATTAGATTAGTATTTATTCTGCAGTCTTGGTAAGACCGTATCTACGAATTTTTCGAAGAAATTAACACCTGGATTATTTATTTTTTCATAGAATTTGGCCGGTCCTGATCCCATATGCAAGAGGCCAGAGTGGCTTCACGTGAAAATCCTTGGATCTAAACAAATCAATGTTTTCCAGGTCTGTTTACCTCGAGTTCAGTTTGTTATTCACCTATATATTACATACTCTCATTCTCCTATCGCGTTTTGAGATAACACATGGATTAACACGTTATACTTTATAAAAAAACATCAACAATCGAGTAGAATAAATAATTCGAGTCTTAGAAATACGTTACTATTGCATAGAATTGCATAAAAATACGAAATCCGGTAAGGAAATTGTACAGCCGCGACTATTCTTCGAGAACGATACATTGCAATTCACGAATTCCAATGCTAGCATATTTTTTGATTTCGTTGATCATATTTCTGGACATTTTACTATCAGGGTTTGAAAATTGAAGACCAGGCATAAAAATCATGGGATTTTGGTGTTCTTTATTGTGGCTCAAATCGTAAATAGGTATAAATAAGATCACGCTAAGAAAGTTATCTGCATCTCTTCATTGACCGATAAAAAATGTGTGCTACGAAACTCTGAGTATTATAAACAGTATCAGAACAGTATAGAATGTTAACAACGTGAAATATATCTCTTGATTCATGAAAACTTTACGTCTTCTGCATAAAACTGTAAAACCTGATAAATTAGAGGAAATTTATTAGCAAAGTCTGAATATTTCGGCTCGTTTATTACCGCTAGAAACCAGATATATTATTTCAAATTTTCTCTAATAAAATCCACTCAGCGATGAAGAAAAACAGAAATACCAATGACTGGGCTTTTTATTCTACAAAAGAAATCGAATATTGGTTCAGAGAGAATTCTAAATTCTCAGACAATTCTAAAACACTGTTCCGTTGAATGCCCTGTAACATTATATTGCATCTGATTCATCGACTAATAATTCTTCGACTAATACTACAATATTATGTCAAATGCATTACAGATCGCGGAGTTATTCTCCACTTACGGAACAGTTGACGTCAAGCTATTTACACCTCGTCAAGCTCTCGTCGCAGTTGCAAATCACGGGAGGTGAGTTATGATCGACTTATACCTATACAACGAACAATTTTAATCCAATTACAAATTATTATTATTTTTTTTCAATTCTTCGCTTATTCTTTCGTGAATTTCCTTTTTTTCCCCCGAATGAGAATTGTAATAAAAAAATCACCGTCGTTCCAATTTTCAAAATACATACTGCGATAAATCTTTATGATTCTCTCTGCTTCCTGATTCTCGCGGTCTTAATAATTCGACGATTTATTTCCCCCCAATGTATTTTATCCCCGCATTTCCGTGAACTGATTCATTCGTAGCGTAAAAATGCTTGCGTAGAAATAGTCAAGCTTCCGTTTCCGTTCCTGATTGGAAACCGTCAGTATAACCCAGGGGCTCCGGGGCTATAAATCTAACATTTTATACAAATACCGCCCCTCGAAACGCGCTCCATATTACTCAGACGAGATAAGAGCACTTAGAGTTATCGGATCTTCAAAGCGAAGCTTCACCCGCATACCTATTTCTACCTCCAGATCAACAGTCCATACGCGAAGCCTGAAACTACATCGTGTATAGAAAGAGCTTTATAGAATGTTATAATGCGCCTGAAAAAAAAAATCAAACAATTTTTCAGGCGTAGATACGCCGAAATTTTTATTAGAAAAAAAATTCGATCTACTCCTTTCTCCGAATTAAAAAAATATTCAACAAAATTTCACTTTCGGTGGATTTGGCTAACTACGTTTAATATGAGGACGAGACCTCTAAATGAGGCTGAAGGTGCATCCAGGTACTTTGGGTAAGCCTAGAACGCACTGGGCTTGCTTAGAGTATAATTAGAAACTGTGAGTAACGTCGGATGCGAATTTTTTCGAAACATTTTGACTTTGGGATAGAGATTTCGATCGGTTCTCGATCTATTATATCGAGGAGCGAAGCGATTCGCGCTGGTTTTACTTTCCAGGATTTTCCACCGCGAAAAACTGCGGCAGAACTTTTCCATGTGTATGATTGTCGCGAAATCGATAACTGTATATCATACGAAAATGAAAAACTCATGAAAATATTTAAAAATTCTAAAATTATACAAATTTTTATCCAACTTTACTGACTGAATCTTATTTATTCAGTTTTTCAAGCGACAATAACGCATTTTTCATCATTTTGGATTTTTTGGACCCGGAAGATGCTCTCAAGTTTAAATTTTAACCAATTCTAATTTTCTTCGTCCGCAATTAAGAAGTTTAATCGTTTCATGTCGGCTCATACCTAGCCATTAGATTTATTGATCATTTAGTATAGTTCGCAAAATTTAAATATAGAATCTTGACCGTTAAATCAGCCCTCTTTGACTGCCTTTAAATGGCGATGCCAGAATTCCCGAGTGTGCTCCCAGCCTCCGTCTAGGTATCTTAATGTCTTGACTGACGGCCGCTCCTGAACGTACCTCTGAGATCTCGAAACGGAACCAATGCCTAATTTATAACCCATCCTATTTGCCCAACAAATTACCAGCTCGCCTATGTACTTTTGTTCTTGGCATGGAGACGACCGTGTTTGACGTATCGCAAATTAACGGTGGCATAAATTGAGAATACGATTTTAACCACGAAGCCCAGATCTATATTACAGCCGGAAATTTTTTCTATTATTCGCTGCAATTTTTTTTTTTTTTCTTTGCAACAAAGTTTCCGGGTTTTCTTTGAATCGCTATGAAACTTCTATCGCGCATCGTTCATAAAAATATCCAGTCGGGATATAATTTTTGGTTTCAGTATTACAATGAAAAGAAAATAATCCATCATTTGTCGATTAAATGTATAAATATGCAGCAGATGAATCGAAGGAAACGATGAACTTGCCGAAATTTAATAAGTTTTTACAAGCCTGTCACTACGAACAAACATCGTTCCATGAGCGTGCTGTCAAAATGACAAGAAACACGTGCAGTTTTCTGAGCTTCAGTCACGTCTCTGTCAATTGCAAATTTGGGTTAAAATAACATGACATAACATAACATTTCCCGCGAAGTGCATCCCTGACGAGAAAACCCCGGGAGTCTCTAAGCCGTTAGATTTTGAGTAATCAATTTTATAATTTCGTTTTTTTTTTTTTGTTTTTTTTTTTTTTGTTTTTTTTTGAAAAGGATTGAATTATTTTCGGGATAGGAATTGAAATTTATTTCGTTATAATTGCAACGAATACGCAGATGGTGTATTTTGGTTCGCTGCAACCTCGGAGCAAGGTAAAGCGAACCATTTTGGATGCTATCCAAGGACACGCGGAATGTACTCACCGTTGGTATTTATGAATTAACATTATTAACGCGGTTATCTGTTGTAAAGAAAATTTGGAAAAAAGATAATTAGAAAAAAAAAAGAAAAAAAAAGAAAAAATAGATGAAAACTTTTCATGGTCGTATTACCATACTATAATATGGAATCGTAACGAAGTTGAAAAAATCCGGCGTCGATATACGTTCCCAACAAAAAAAAAAACTTTCAAAAACTCATCACATTGTGTGATATCAAATTTGATGCAAAAACGACTCCTCGATATTAAATTTGTTTTTTATTATCCTTCCTAATCGTCGAGATTGATTACCCTACTGCAACATCGGGTACAATAAATATGCTAAAACGCATTCAGGATTAAAATCGCACTTGGCACATCGCGATGACTGGATGATAAATCGCGTACGCGTTTCAATTGCCAATTTCTCGAGGACGTAGTCGTTCGCCGCGGTCAGTTCCAACATCGCAAGCTTATTCACTAACCCTATAATTTTCCTTCTTGACCCGCAAGTTTCCACGGGCCGAAGAACCCGAGGTCTTAGGTCTGCGGTCTAAAATAATAATTAGAACATATCTGCCTATGCCTAATCCGCTGTGATACCAAAGGCCCAGCATCCCTTTAGATAAGCTCCGTCCAGCGGACACCGTGGTTCTAAATTATTTGCATTTAGAAAGCTCGAAAGCCTCGGAGCTTTCGCGGCTAAATCTCGAGCCGCGAACGTGTTGCAGATATTAAACAATAGCTTTATCGATTTCGTTATTTTTTTATTTATTTTTTTTTTACATTATCGGAGCTGAAAGGATAGAAGAAAAGCTTGAAATATCTACATTTCAGACCCTAGGGCCTAGATATATAATTTCTTTTCGATTCCTAATCCTCTATCGTAGAACAACGGAATATCGAGTAATAATGTTTTTGAACAGTGTGCGTAATACCCGGTACCGCAACGCAAATAGCCAATGAAATGACAAGAACAACATTCTGAGGATATTGCTGGGCAATATTGGTCCGTCTTAAGTGAGCTCTAATAATAGTAATACAGTGGTAGACGACGACGTTTTACGTACGCTGGCAGCAACAGCTGTAAACCGACTAGAGAAGAGATGAGATGAGATGAGTATTCGTTGATCGTGTGTAACCAAGAGAAGTAGGTAGGTAGGGTACGCAGAGGCCACAGGGAGATTAACAGAAAAAGATATAATCCGCTACCTCGGTCTTCATCGCGTATATAACAGTCATCGACGACAAAATTCGGCCGGATCGTTACGTTATGTAATGATTTTTATAGGTATAGGTAATAATTAGATTCTCACTAGTTCCGAGCTGCATATACCTATGTGTTACAATTTCTTTTATTTTTTTTTTCTCTCATCCCCTTCGGGGTAGATCGAGCCCTTCGGAAATTTTTAAGATTAAGAATATTAATATATACGACTACGTCCATGGTCAATTGTAAACTGCAATCTTCGTATTCTTATGTAATCCGTAGGCTAGTTCCTTATCATCATCGTCCGTGGTCAAACTGGCCAGAAATACTAGCATCGCACGGGGGTCGACGACCGTTGCAGGTTTTCCCTGACATGGTAACACGGCACGATTGAACAGACTATTTCAGATGCGTTAAAAATTTTTGCATAATTTTTTAATCGAACGATGATTTACTTATTCTTTTACTTTTGATTTTTGTTTTTTTTACTTTTTTTTTCTCAACAATTTCAACGTCTGCAACGAACTATGGGCAAGGGGGTATACGTAGCTTTTCCGTTGAAATGATAAATTGAACAAAATATAAAAAAGAAAATGAAAAATAATAATTTTCACAATATTTTATTTTTTTGACGGCATCGCACCTTCGACTTAAAATAAATTGCGACCTTGATAAAGGCCGGACGACGAAGACGTTGGCTACGGATGTCGTTGTCGTCGTCGTCGTCGTCGTCGTCGTCTAGAAATTCTCTAGTCATTGTCGAATAACTCAAAATCGTTAGATGCGTAAGTTGTTTTTTTTTTTTTTTTTGTATTCGACATCAAGTTAGTCAGATAGTCGAAATCCTAGAGAGGGAAAGAGAGAGACGGAATTAAATCCGTTACGTGTATATGTATATATGTCGTCGACGATCACGTTGTCGACACGTTTCTATGCGAAATCCCATTTCGAATAAATCGTGTGCCGACCTTTTTTCGATTACGGTCAAACATATGTGCAACAATTTGTTGCAGAATCCAGGTTTCTTCATCTCACGGTAGGTACGTAGGTTCAATTTCCAAAAATTACAAGATACACCTATAATACACGTCCCGAAAATGTTAAGAAATGAAAAGTTAACCACGCAGTATGACACTACCTATGTATACCCGTACATATTCATTTGTAAAGTTATTTTCTCGACTGCAACAATGACAAAGGAAATTAAAAAAAATGGATCAAAAATTTAACCTTTGGGAAACTCTTTCGTTTTTTTTTTTTTTCTTTGGTTCAAATTGACAAATCTATCAGAATGACGATAAATTTGATCAGGAATTATTCTAATTCATATAGGTATGTGTGTATGAGGAAATGACCGAGATTTTCCTGGCTCTTTGATACTATATATATATATATATATATCGTGGATGTTATTAGTAAAACGCGAAGAATCATTTTGTCGACAAATTCGTTAGCCTATGCGTACATATGCGAAGAGTTCGCTCAGAATTGTTTGAAATTTGTCTGGAACTAGTAAATTTTCATCCGATTCCAACTAACGAGGTTTCGAATAGTTACAGCATATAACATGTGAAATTTAGAACCCAAAACACCGGCTCCATTTCGTCATTCGTGGGTGGTAATATAGTCTCTGGTGTTAACAGTGGATATACCTACGCTTGAGCTGAGTCTTGAATTAACTAGAAATGAATTATCTTAATTTTTTACTATTAACTTCTGATATAGTACTATTCTGGCCGAAAACTCTTTCTAGGCTGAGGTTTGAACATCACTCGTTTTTTACCACCGCCGAAGATACACGTAGTTATATACCTACTAGATTATACACGCATGTAAATATACATACATATACCCACGTAAATACATAAATAAATTTCTCACTCCTTCCTTTTTACTTTTTCTATCTTTTCTTTTTTTTTCTCTTTTTTTTTTTTCTTCTTTTCTTTTTATTTTTACCTATACCTATGTATACTACGTATAATCTACCCTACTATATTGGCTGATTTCCAAAACTCGACGGGAATTATACGTATATATATATATATATATAAACACGGTATCACGAGATATACTCTTATATACCTACCAATACGTAACTGTGCTGCTACGTCGGAGTCATCGACATTTTATCGCTCCGGTTCATTTATTTATTTATTTATTTATCCATTCGAATCCCATTTTTTTTCGTGGTTTTTTGGTTCTTTCCTTTCTTTTTTTGTTCTAGAATCTCTCTCTCTCTCTATATACTATATTATTATCAAATTCCGTACCGTTAGTATATTTCGACCTCATTAGCAAACCAAAAAATATAAAAAGGGAAGAAATACTCACGTTACCTTTACTCCCGTGTGATTTTTTTTTTTCTGCTCTCCCTTTCCCTATTTCATAATTTTCCTCGTGCGATATCTTGTCACCTGTAGACGTATATACTGATCGTAAGATCGATTCAGCACCGTCCGATCTATTAGTAACGGAAATAAGCAGACTGTAAGTAGTTACATTTTTCATTTCACTTTTTCTCTGTCTTTTTTTTTTTTTTCTTTTTCTTTCGTTTCCCAAATCCAACCCAGAAACTCGTTTATGTTTACAGCGCTCGAGATATATTAACGCGTTTCCGGACCAGCAGAGATATTCACGTGGCGCCCTACAGTCTGTTGCGACATTCACCCGCTGTGCAGATTCTTTTATGGTGAGTATATCCCTGATTTTACCCCATAAAAAAAAAAAAAAAAATGTATTTCTATCCGCATGAATCCTATATACATTTTAGAAACTCCATCTCTTCTCCTCCCTTGCTTTCCGTTCTTATTCTCACATCGATCAAAAAATGAAAAAAAAATTGACATTTTCTAAATTAATTTTGACAAATTGATCAGGGCATTATTACTCGTCTCTTTAAGACTTCAATTTTTGACATTTACAGCTTTCCGCCTAATGTTTGGAAATTCTATGACTCACTTGCCTTTGCTCTCGCTGCAGTCTAAACCGACCGACAAAAATCAGATTTTACCTTTCCGTGTTGTATATCTTTTGCCTCCTACAGAAAGGTCTTTTTTTTTTCATTTTCGATTTTCCTTTTCAATTAAATAAATTATATTATGCGGATATTATATCTTTTACCTCGTGGATCAAAATCTTGTCAGCTAAAATGTTAAAATAGAATTTTAAATCTCCGTGCGATTAGTCAGAGACGTTGAAAAAATTGTTAACATGTAATTATAAAAAATCGGGATAATCGGTGTGGCTAGTCAAGTCTTCTAGCGATATACATACCTATTATGCTGTTCAGTCTAACCCGCAAACTGGAGACGTACTGTTTGTTTGAAATGCCAGATTTAATTGGATACGGGTAACGAGAAAAGACTGTCTCACAATTCGTCAAATGAATTGATGGCTTTGAAAACTGGCACGGAACGACCCTCGTAAAATCTCTAATTAGAGCAGAAATTACTACCGTTGGAATCAATGTGATATATGTTTGAAACGATATTATTAGGCTAACTATAACAAATATTGGATAGCGTTGAAGATTCTATACTTTCGGAATGGTGAAAAACAAATCATTTGATTAATCCTGACGTACTGATATGCGTATAATGATCTTATTTTATTTTCAATTATTATAATTTTCTATCCGGTTTCTTTTTTTCGCTTTCCATCGATTTTCTACTTTACTTAAAATACAAATCAAATTTTCAGGGGGGGCGTTTTGGTCACCGGTGGAGCCTTAGCCTGGATGTTGCATAGAAATTTGCAAAAAACTTCACCGGTAACGTGAAACAGTGTTGAAACCAACATTCCGTTACAATTGAGTGAAATAGTGCGCGTTTATCGAACATATAATCTACAATGAATACGTACTAAAGATTCGGCGATAAATGTGTGCACATATTTTCGCTTAAAAAAAAAAAAAAAAAAAAAAAAAAAAAAAAAAAAAAAGAAGAAGAAATATCTATGCGATGATGTACCGAATAAGTGAAGAAAAAGAAAAAAAAAGACTCGACGTGTTTTATGATTTATTTTATTTCAGAGTTATAATTAACCCGAGTAACCCCCGGTAAAAATGTAATAATACCCTAAAATATACGTAAGACAATTGTTGCCGCATTGAGAATCTGGCAGCTAAATATCTCTTATAATAAGATATAGAGAATGAAGATAATCTTTAGAACCCGCGAGGACACGGGAATTGCTACCGTGCCAGTATATTTCCGTTGTTGCGAAAACGTCGTGCACATTCGGTCAGCTATTGGCGAATTTTTATTTTTAACGAGTCGCGGGCGCAGCCGTCAGACGAATCACGTTTTGGCTGAGGATGATGATTTTTTTAAAACTTAACTATCCCCGGAGATGCGTATAGTAAGTAAGTAGCCTGGCCAAGCTATCAGGTATTTGCGGTGATGTGGTTTTTACTTCTTCCTATTTCTTTTCTTTTCGTTTTTCGTTTTTCGTTTTTTCTTTTCTTTATTATTCTCAATTTACTCACATACACAAAGAAATTTGACGATGAAATAAAACCTTCGCGGTTTTGATTGTAGGTTTTGTTTTTTTTATGGTTTTTAAGACCTCGCTGCAGTATCCCGTTACATTTTATTTCACACCGCTATGATACGGAATTCAATGATAAATATTATACCTCGCGATATACCAATATAATATAATGGACGTCGGGGCGAAAAATATTGAAAAAATCTTTACGATTTCGACGACAAAAACTTCACCATTTATATTACATAATTTGGCAGCGAAAAAATTCGTCTTATAAAAAATAAAGAATGAAGAAAAAATAAAATAAAAAAATTGTATATAGGTATATACGAAACGTCAAAAATATTCTCGATCTAAAATAAAACTTGAAATATATTAGCTATACTAGCTCTAACTGCAATAGATTTTTTCCCCCAAGGTAAGCCGTTTACCCTTCGCTCGATAAAATAGGCCTAATATTTGCGACATTATTTTTCTTATTTATTTTTTTTTTTCATTTTCTTTTTTTTCCTCTCTTCTATTTTTGAAACTTACGTAATAATTCGAAGTGCCAGTTTTCTTCTGGCAGTACGAAATATCAAAATTATCGAATCGTAACAGAAGTGAGATGCAACTGCACTTCAAATTCCGCGTGGAAATAAAATTCAAAGAGCTTAACCCAAATTTTATTCGTTTATTAACTCGATGAGTGAAAATGTCATAAAAAAATCTACGTAAACGTGAAAACTGTTGATTCAAAAAAACGAGATGAAAAAAAATAAAAAATGAAAAAAAAATTTATCGCAGCATCGCGGATCTAAAGCATCGAAGAAAGGAACAGAAGTAATTAATCGTCGTTGAAATTGAAAGGCAAAAAAAAAAAAAGGAAAAAAAATACTAATTTTATTCTAAGATCAATATTTCCAACAGTTACTTCGATAAATTTTCACCGTGTAATTTAATCTGAAGTTAATTTGAAAAAAAAAAGGATTTCAAACGGTTGAAAAATATTTGATTTTCCTACTTCATCGATGTCTATACTATGTATAAAAAAAAAATCCTCGTAACATTTTCTATCGTATAAAATTCGTTCGAAGTCCAACCAGCCATCATACACGTATATTGAAATAATCAAGTAGAGAAAGTAAGCCGTTGGTCAGACCCAGGCAGCAGCAGCAGCGTCTATTGGGGTCCAACCGCTTATAACGATCCCTGAAATTTAAGTAAGAGCTAGCGAGCACCTGAAAAATCTGTCACATAGCTGCGAGCGTCCTCTCTATTATAATGACCGCGTTTACGATATATAAGTTGAAAAGATATAATAGTTGGTTAAAATAACCAACAGCAGGGTCGCGACACCGTTCGGATCGGTACCTACCTACCTAGGAACGGGTAAAAGATTCGGCCGGGTCGTCAGCGCGGCGAGACACCCCTCTCTCTCTCTCTCTCTCTCTCTCTCTCTCTCTCATAGTCGACATCTTCGAAATGCGAGGCATCGCGACGCCTCCTCGTATCTAGCGGTTTTCTATGAGCTGGTGGGAGGATGGACGAACGCCACGAGTCCCTCCTCGGTTGATCCGTGGCCGCGACGGGAGGGCCACCTCCTGCCGTTACCGCGCGCCGCACCGCACATCCATACGATATTTCAAAAGTTTTATCTGGCCGCAGCTCAAGGCCAAAATACCTAAAATAACGCATCAGCAATTTGTGTAGGCGATTCGGCGACGCTAGCCGATGGCCGTCGCGGACGACAGGTGGCGCTGGACAAGGCGTCGCCTAGCGTCGCGACGATCTTTCGCACAAAGAATACCGCTAGTCCCGCGACGCTACGAAATTACCTATAATAATTTTGTAAGGAGACAAGCGGATGGCCGCGTATACGGCCTCGAGTCTCTCTTCATTTATTACAAGTATACGTATTCCGTTTTTTTTTTTTTTTCTTTTTTTTACATAGTATGTCACTTCCACTGACCGGTAACACACCTAGCATATAGAATAGATCCGGAAGGATTAGGAATACCAAGGGATGCAGATAATGCCCTAACGAAATGGCACTTCGAAGAACGTTTCCACCTCGGCTTGTCGACCCCTAAAGGCCCTGAGTGTCCTATTTTTGTCCATAAGCTGAACCGCAGAAATAGACTAGCCTAGCCCCTGGCCTAGAGGCAGGTTTGACCGGCCATAATAGCTTAGACACCTCAAGGATTATACTCCTGGGCCCGGAGTCGAGAAGTTAACGGGAAACGGCGAGATTCGAATCGGGGAGAGAGAAAGAGAGAGAGAGAGGAGACTCGCGCGGTTGCGAAAGATCGTAAATTAATTAGACGCCTATAAATTTTGGGTATTTTTGATTTTTTGATTTTTTTTTTTGTTTTTTTTCAATTTACCTCTGATATAATTGATACGTGATAAAGCCGAATAGTTTGCCAGGTAATGAAATAATATGAGAATATATATTCGTATGAATGATAAAATACATGTCTCTCGAAAATATATACTACTTTATAGATACAATAAAGTGATAGGGAAAAGCTGGCTCGGAATCGTATATAAACATTTGGACATTCAAACGGTACGCGACGGTTGAAGAGGAGCTCTAATCGTCTCGAAGTTCTGCAGCGCACAGAGGGGCATACACGTATAGATAGACGGAGAGCTGCGTATCTTAGCTACTGTCCGTTGTCTATTTTTATAATAAATTCCTTGAACGTCAGTTCCGTGATGTACAATGAACCACGTGCAGTCAATTCCCACCTTGCTTCTTCTCAAAGCCTTCATCGCCAAATTATTTCATCGATATATACATATATGCGCGCCTCTATTCGCACTCGGGTTATTATAATCTATATGCGAGAATATCGGAGCTAAGATCGTTATCGAAATCGATAGATTAATTAGCGTTTATTAAAACATATGTTCCGCGAATTTATGGGACATGAGAATTTCGTGTATCTAAAATTGACCACAACAATGTCTCTATTTTGGTAAATTTGAGTTGGACAAATATCGCGGATGACCGTGGCGGAGGAACGGCAGGACAGGCACGAACGATTCACGTGAAACCGCGACTGCCTATTAAAACTCACTCGTTATATAATTTACGATACTCTTTTTCTTACTCTTCATCTTATTCTTATTCTTCGACTTTTTTACCTCGGCATTGCGAACCTCGCGTCGTTCGGTTGAGTAATGATCGTTCTAGGTTCTCCCATTTCTTGGTAGTGTCAAGAAAATAGTTCGCGGTCTGTATAACTGTATATAGATCTCATATAGAAGAGCTGATGGGATATAGTCATATCCATATAACCCTTGGATAATCCTAAGTCCCCCGCCCAGTTTGACGACTAACTGACAGCTACTCGCGTGCAGTATACGTCTGGTCATCGACCGATGTATCTTTTTCTTACTAAACTTCAAAGTGACGCACGAATATTCTATTTATATTATTTACTAACTAATATATATTTGCCCGACAACATCATTCGCCCCTCTCAGCCGCTGAAGACTTGAATAATAAATATATCGTGTAATTCCGGTAGCTCTATAATGAAGAAACGTGTCCATGAAAATGAATAGGAATTCGAAAGATAGAAAAATCCGTGTGTTTTTTTTTTTTCCTTTTTTTCTTTTTTTTCTTTTTCTTTATAGAAACATATCATTCAGCCTATACCTACCCCTCGTCAGCTCCGATCGTTTTTAATGTCGTCGTAACTCTGCAGGTGCGGAATATACCTAATCCTAATCCAAGGTGGAACAGAATTAGCTTGAGCAAAACTAGACTTGTTCTGGTATGTCTTTAGCGTTTCGGAGTTAAACGTGGTGACAGACACCTTTATGATTTCAACTTGATGCCAACTAATTCTCATTCTCAGCTACACCAAATGGCTAGACTATATTTGGGACATTGAGCCACTAGTCGCAGTCATCAAAGCTACTGGGTTACTCAACTGGCCCAGTTATAAGAGTTGGCGGGTATTAGGTTGGACCCCCATCAACCAGGCAAGTAATATGTATTTTTAGTTAAGAAAAGACAAACTGCATCCCAAATTACTGAATACCAACATATCCGCTCACGGATAGAAGATATACCTAGACGCATACTCCCAGACTATAATCAAGGTGGTCAAGAGATGGTCTAAAAACCTATTTATATTTCGCTCGGTGCAACACGTGCCGTTCTCTTACAAAGACGTATAGAATTTTAACTTGGCAGTTTAACAGATCTACCCGATCCTCCACCCCGAGGGTTAAACCTTCGACCTATGTCGATTGACGGAAAGATCTTCCGAAAACTTCGTCTCTTTTTTCACGCAGTTTTAAATACTTTCCTTTTCTTTTTTTCGTTTCTTTTTTTTCTTCATTTCACCGGTTTACAACAGCTGGGTAAAAACGTAGTCATTAGATATGGAGGTGTATGCGAAAGTGGGCAGGAAGAGTTGCAAAAACAATCTAGGTATAGGTTGACGAAATAAAAATAGATATTTCGAAATGCAACATTAATGCACCCAGTGTAAGTCTGTGGAGCTGGGTAGTGGCCAGAACCGCCCTTTTTACTACACGAAAACAGCTCGTTTACGTTGGTTAGAGCGCAGTGCTCAATAAATGGATGGATGTATACACGTGTGCAACTTCCGATAAAATAAAAAAGGCTAAAACTAGCCAGTGGCTTGGTAAGATGAATCACTGCAGGTCGGAGTTGATGATTAATGTGTAATTCGACGTCGAGAGTAACAAGCAACGTTGTTTTCTATCTGGAATCAATCGGTCTACGTATAGATAACGTAAGCGATTATTCTGCCGGATGATCGTTTCGGATACTCTTACTCCTGCGGTGGGTGTATGAGATCTTTGATTTTTGTTGATTCTGGCCACGGTCCATGATCATCTAGTTTGAAAATGGTCACAGGCAAGCCGCTTACCAGACTAAAACTTCTGGAGTTTGTCAAATTTATTACCACAGCCGTTAACCACAGCCACTGTTTACTCCTGTCGCCACAGTTGGTCGCCTAACAATTTTCGGAGTGCGATTAATTTATCTGTAAATTATTCTATCCGTGGTGATAGATTTTATCAGCCAGAAATGTCAATCGGCGAAGAAAATAATCGAGTCTATTCTATCACACATCCATGTGTATATATATATATATATATTATCATCTCTCGAAAAGCTACTGACGGCGTAATACCTGGTAAAGATCGCCGCACGTTTCGGTCTTTGTGACAGTTGGTCACCAGGTTCATTTTTCGTGACGTCACTGCGGGCTAACGTGCAAATAAACCGGGAATCCTGAACGCGAAGCCCGTCTATTCTTGACGTTGGCAACAATAACGCCTCCCAGGGACAGGCGGCAGATCACAACGTGGTCTCTGCGAATAACTAATGGCGCTTCTTACAAAGGCCGAGCGTTCTAATTTCGTATTATCTTTCATGAGGCCTAAAAATACAGGGGGGAGAGAAGGTGGTCAACGTGGCGAACCGTATGCCTATAAGATAAAAATGACACGAGAAATGGCAACACATTACCTCATTTAATAGACCCGGCTCAAGCGAGTTAGGCCACATGAGTCTCTTCGATCAAAACCTGCCAGATTTGTACATTATATTTCAAATTTCTAATTCGAATAGATCGCTCGGAGAATAGTTACGGGTTTTTTGTCTTCCATGATTCCTGGTTCTCTGCACTTAGGGAACAAATGGGGGTAATAATTATCCGAATTAATCGGTTAACGAGTAATACGGACGTTTTCTATCCGCCTTTCAGATTCATCGACGATTCTTCCTCTTTCTCGGGCTTTTCACGCTGGTATATGAATATCAACCCCGTCGTGATTACTTTCTCTGTAGACACGGAGGAACAAGGAAGAAACTAGAGCGGTTTTTTTGCAACAAAAACTGTACATAATTCAGGATGTCTGAACAGAGATATCTACGCAATCGTATACGTACTGTAAAAACCAATCAAGTTTCCATAATACAGTTTCCTACTTGGTTTAAAATTCCAACATATGCAAGCTGCAGTATTCCATCACCGCATAATCTTGCGGCTATAAGCGGATGAAAAGGCGGAAGAAACTGATGGCATTATAAGTGCGTCATTTGTAAATGAATGATTTGACGTCACTATTAGGTCAATTTTTTACACACAACGGTCAGTTTATCGTAGCATTTTTTTTTTTTTTTATATATATATTCATCTATAATTTTAACGATTTCCCGAATCCAGTGCGGTTTTGTTTATAGTCAAACGCTCATAGACGTGTGACTTTTAGAACATCCAAACAGACCAATAAAATGACCATTTTGACTGAATGTTTAGGTTCAGTTTCGCCTCTCGTAATTACAACCTGCAATCCAGTCGCTTATGTCTTTAGTCTCTCTTACGAAGAACATGTTCTTCCCTGCACTCTGCCAAGAACCAGACCTCATCCCGTTTGCTTTTGCCAAGGCTACAGCAAATGCTGCAGTCTGCAAGGTATTACGAAATTTCTTAAACAAGATCAGAAATTTTTCGTTCATTTTGATGCACCTGCTCTTTTGGAGATTTTTATCCGAAGGGATTACACCTGGTTCTCTCTACGCACACGCCTATAGGAGGACGAAATATGATTAAATCCGACCAACGTTTCGTCATTTTTTCGAGTGCTTCTTGACTTATCAAAAAATGTTCGGCACATAATTTATAAAAAGATTCCAGCAGACGCCGCATGCATCGGTAGTTCAGTGGTAGCTTAAAAACAGCGGGCTCAAAAATTTGACGTAATTCTAATCCTTTTGTGTTTTTTTTTTTTTTTTTTTTTTCGATTGTTCGTTTATAATAATCGATCACAAATTCTCATGAAACTTTTCGGTTTATTGTTGGCAGCGTAGCTATAATCCTTTGATCCGTAAAAGAGGAAGCTTCCCAAAGCTCGGATATATAAATACCCACGTCACGCCCTTCCTTTGATGATATGATATTGAAATTTTTTCAAAATCTTGACTTTGAGTGTCTAATTGTGTTCCGCTAGTTTATCGATATTTATTATAAACGATTCGTATGTCATAAAGGGATTTTCCGTTGAGATGAAACAAGCGATACAATATACAGTTCTTTATTTAAATCTACACGACATGATCATCGTCTATAGTCTTCATTTTCTATCTGCTAGTCAAATTGCCCAGTTCTTTTAGTTAAAAACTTAAATAACTTATTAGAACTGCTAATAATGCTAGAAATATACTAATACTCTAATACAGTTTTACATAACACCTCATCTGGCCCGGGTAAAAATAATCTTCAGCCATTTTAAACTACAGTTGAAATAAACGGTGGGATAAAAGACAGTTTATTTTTAAACAACATAATGAGAATGCCTGGATGATTATTGCTGCAGCAGAGCAATATGGCCGGAGATTACATCGCGTTATATTAAATCGATTGCAGCAGAGTTTAATAAATCATTAACATCTACGAAGTACAAAAATTAGTTTATAATACGATCTTCCCGCTCTGCGGGGATGAAAATTTTCGAATAGAAAAAAGATTTCGAATATTTTCGGGGAATCGACTAACATTTGAACGTGAATTAATACAGGCGAATGTTACGCGTTTATCTATTTTATATTCGTGTGCCTTGATCGTTTGTTTCGTTACACGTAACGTATAAATACAAACATAGAAAGATACGTACACATACAGTCAGCGGTTACCTACACGATGACGTGCACACGTCCGCCCCCGTCTATTGGCGAGCCTGACATGTTGGTACTTCAAAATACTCAGCTCAGAATAGCGGTTTACTTATAAACGTGTATACAGATGACTATTCTGTCATAAAATTCATTGTTTCTAAAAGCTCTGTCTTCGTTCCCAGTCTTCAAAGAATTATAAAGCTATTATAGCGATTAATTATCGTATATACCTATAGTGGTAAATAACGGGAGAATCGGACACCCGAATTGATTATCAAATCATACATCAGTATCTCAGACTCATAGATTCGAAACCTGTTAACCACCCATCACGAATCATGACACTGCGAAATCAAATATCTATAAATGTTTTTCTAAAGAGTATTTGTAAAGAGCTTTTTTGATCCCGCGATTTTTAGTTACGTAATTCTTATCGTCCGCAATTTACATCTTCTATTTCATTTTATTTTACGAATACTTCCGAGTTTATTCTATCCGTTACAAGATAGGATTGAAATTAATCTACTCCGAAACGAGTAGATTACGTTATTCGCAATCAAGAAGCAAGACTCTCGTTATAATTGCTGTTTCTCATTTTGAACCCAAAACTGGACGGAATCTCGACTGTGATTCCGAACCTTCCGGATTAATTATTATTACGATTATACAGTTCCGTGTTTGAAAAACTATTTTTGGAACTACGGTATATACTTCAGTCAATGAATTACATTCTATACTTTTCATCATCGGACTCTGAAACACTGCTGACTCGCAGACGTATTTTAGAATCCACATATGTATACGTTATGTTATGCCAAAAGGCTTTTATGATCTTGTTATGCGATGCCGCAGTATCTGTAATCGAAAACACTCGCATCATTTTCTAAATCTCTTTCCAGCTCAATTTTGAGTAGATTTTTTCGCCTCTCTTAATTGCCGATTCATCTCGAGTTTGAAATAGCGGGAAATTTGAAACTTAAGATATTCAAATTTTTTTATCTAGGAGCTGAAATCCGAATATCTTGGGCCTGGTTCCTCATGACCGCGTCGTGATTTTTCGCGGCTCTACTATCCGTCCGCCCAAAGTCTTGGGTTTGGAGGTTAAGTGAAGAAACGTAGTACATGAGGAAAAGTCGGGGGGCGACTGGCTTACGGCCAGATTTTTCCTCGTTAATAGATCGTCCGATAGGTAGCGCGGTCGACGCCTATTTAAGCGAATTTCACCGTCGCCCAGCGCCCCGTTTCGTCAGCAGCGCAGGCGTTGCCGTTTGAATTAATTTTTTTTGTAAAATATAAGGGAAACAAAAAAAAAAAAAAAAAAAACGGGACAATGTACGCAGAAGAATAATAATAATAGTTACACCGAATCTGGGGCCCCGATAAAGTGCCACAGTTTTTTTTTTTAAATCGTTTATAGTGGTTTTTTAATTTTATTATCTCGAACTACGCGGACGTGATCCTATATATATATATATTATAACTGGTAAGTTCGGACCCTGTATAAGCTCTAATTCCGGTGTTAAAGTGACATGATATTGCAGTGTGCGGCACAGTGAAAGAAAAAATCAAAAGAAAATACCTAATCCGGTTACCAAACAGTGATAAATTGTGAAAAGAAGCGAAATAACGAAAAGGACTAAACCCTAAACGGCCAGGACTGTCTGTGGATTATTATGCATATATACCGATATTAAATAATATAAAAAAAAACACCAAGACTAGCTCGCTACGTTATGTACCTATAATGGATATGATAAAAAGAGCAAAAGTCTCTCTTTCTATCTATTTCGCAAATTTATTATTCTTTAGTGACAGCTTTTTCAACTTGTCATAACTATATCGCTGAAATTTATCCCTAATCATATCTCGTCTTTTTGAAACTCGATTTTTTCTTCTTTTTTTTCACTTCCTCGGTATATAAACACCTTTATCCCGCAGTATGAGACTCTAGTTAAATAACTTCGTGTATATATAGATACCTACATACATATATACATATATAGATACATATATATCTATATCTACTAAAAACAATCGCATTCCCGCGTCAGATGCAAACATGACCTCGCCGCTTCTTATACCGCAGGTATATTTGCGAACGAGTTAAGCGTGTTAAGTGTCTGCATGCACATTGGATCCACCTATATCTCATTGTAAAACCTATTACACTATATCTTTGTTTTACTAAGAGGTATACGCACTCTAAAAGCGATAGATAACAGCTATACCAATTTTATTCCGAGGGATATAAAAGCGCGCGAGAATGCAGGATATTTGAATTTGAAATATTAACGGCATATTATTCTTTTCAATTTTCCAAGAGAACATAACTTACTATGCAATTATTAAGGTGGGCGTGACGCGGAATCAACAATTTCAATTTCACACGTTGATAGAAATTAGTGTAACTTTTATTTTTAAGTTTCTCGAGCCACTTATTCAAACATCAGAATCACATGGCGCGGGTTTTCAGAAAAAACTAATAAAAGCGACAAAGAATCGATCACGAATTATGGAACGCTATAAAATCGGACTGAATTAAATTAGAAACAATAATTAACCCGTTTTATAAAATTCTGTAATATCTTATCGAGTTCCTCTGTTAGTTACTGCTGCATATAGCGTGAATCCTTGACTTTGTAAAATCCTCTATAATGAAAAAATAGTTTCGTCGTGTGTCTAGCAACATAGATTTGGCGGGTCTGTCGTACGTAGTACGTTCTACTACCCCTGCCAAAATAATTAGGAAGTCGACTCTGCAGAGATGTGCTAAAAGCGTTCCGGAGCTCGGGCACGCGCAATTTGGCTGGTCGCTCGGATCCACTCCGAGCCACCCTGAGTGGGAGCCGGCCCTAGACCCCCCGGGCTTTTGCGCGATATCTCCGACTCTCAGTCGCTAAGTTATTCGCAAAGGCGCGACTCGATAACAGGAATATACAGATCGAGGATAGATCGACGGTGCTGGACTTGTGGCAAGTGCTTCGCAAGTTCGGTCCTCCCGTATTTCTATTATATTTTTTGAATTTTCTCCCTTTCTTCAATCTCCAGTTTTATTTATTTTCATTCACTTCATATAAAAGAAATGAATCGATAGTTTTGTATGGTTTGATATTCGGTAAATAGAGGGGTTCGTAATACCGACTTAACATTATTCCACTCGATTATAAATAAAAATAAAACTTATGTAATCAAAATGCGGCGTGGTGTCCTTTAAGGCGTCTTAAAATACGCGCCAAGGAAATAGCCTAGCAGAAGTCTGAAAATAACCGAGTGCGTCACGGGTCACATGGTCTGTTTGACCAATGGCATCGCTCCACATGCTCCTCAATGTTGTACTGTTAAATTAGCGAGTACCGTTTTTAGTCATACGTGGATAGATAAGATACGGTCTTGACCATCCAGTAGACATAAATAACGATTAAAGAAGATCCATCGACAAATCTCAGCGTCTAATTAAACGGGTAATAATTAGCCGCTGTTATTCTCTTTTACTATCGCGTATTTAAATAGGGGAAATCCCCCGAGGTGCAATGCATGCCGGTCCGTTTACCGTCCGAAAGGCGGCGCGGTCAGGTACTAACAGGCTAACGTGATTTGTCGTTCACTGTGTGTCAGTCAGTTTAACGGAAGAAGAGGTTTGGCTAACGTTTGTAATAATAATAAGGCGAAGAACTTATATTAGTGTAAAATGACGTGTGAATTAGAATTTTTTCATCGTATCTTATGATATAGGAATCGAGAGACTTAACCACGCGTTATTATAGTCCCGCAATTCGTCACCCGTATGCGATAGTGTCGCGCGCTACTTACACAGTTCATCGTTCCTAACCTAAATCATATTATATTTTACATACTGGCACGTTGAACAATTCGCGGTGAGTTCTATCATGAATTATCGTTAACCGTAATCTACTCTCTCCCCCCATTCCCCCACGTCTACTGATCCAGTGAAATAAACTTATTACTAAAGTATAAGTATCCTAAAATTAAAGAAACCTGTATACTCTAAATCAGCGCGTTTCATCGACGGCGAATACCTTACCTCATGCGATTTCGCCTTCGTCACGCTCCGTTATTTCGGACGTTGACACGACACGAGTTACACGGGGGATATATTGTATAACGACGAAATATTATCAATATCATTTTTTAACGAGTGATTATTAATAATACGATAGAATTTTGATATTTTAAAGAACGTACGGTTGTTAGGGAACAAATTCCCTGTCTTTCTTATTCATAATCGTTACTATTATTATCATTACTGTTATTATTACTTTATTTTTCCTTCATTTCAGGTACAGCTTTTGTGAATGAACGCCAATCGCTGTTAATAACAAATACGAAGATTGGCAACGAATTAATAATAAGATAAACATGGATGACGCCCACACTAAGACCGTGGACGAGGTGCAGAATTACTTCGGCACCGACTCTGACAGAGGATTAGCACCCGACCAAGTGAAAAGGAACCAGGAGAAGTATGGCCTCAATGGTGAGTTGAAAAACCAAAAAATAATCCTTTACTTTGACTCCGTTAGATTTATTCATCTACAAACTTTGTGTATTTTTTGTCTAATCAATCTGATCGAGACTCCGATTCATTTTTCTTTTGTATCTACGATGGAATAATGAGAAATCTCTCTAGACTCGCTATTAAGATTGTTTATTTACTTTGTGTCTTTCGCTATCAGCTATCAGAGTTATACACGAGGTGTTTTACCTCTGCGAGTTAGAATAGAGCGATAAATCATTCGACTTGAATGTTGAACCTGTTGCATATAATATTTACATGCATATAAATATGCAGTGAATGAAAAGAAATACTGCGGGTAAATAATGATGTCTCGACATTCTAGAAGATTCGATTGTTTTTTTTTTTTGTTTTCGTTTTTTTTTCGTTCCTGTTGTTGTTTTTTTTTTTATATTTTGTTTTTCACGGTCTACGTAGATCGAAATCTTATTATCATATCAAGGTTCTTAGTTTTTCTTTCGTACCGAGATACGATAATATCAGTTATTGATCAATTGAAAAATAATGAATAATCGCTGATTAAACGCGTTGTTTGACCTTGCGAGAATTAATCATACTTCTCGTATTTCCTTGACAAACAAATAAAGGAAGAAAGAAATGTGGATTTAGATAAAAAAAAAAAAAGGAGTCGATCAAATTCTTTGTTCGTTTATTTATTCATTAATTTATCGTTAACAATTAGTCAAATATTTCGAACTATCCGTCAACTGCCCATATAACCCGTAACAAATAGTTCAATGAATAATTCCCGGTAGTTCTCGACCCTTCGTCGAGCTGCATATCGATTGTATTCGGGGTTGGTGTTAGCGTAGGTATACACACATCCATCCATCCATCCATCCATCCATACAACTCTACCCAGCCTAGGTATAACGTGGATAGTTTTTAGTTAGAAATAGTTAGGGTAGAAAGGGACCTGCCTATGCGAAAGTGGATAACTTCTATACTCGATTCATTCGCGTTAACGCGAGACGTATAAGTATATAAGTAGGTATAGGTATAGGTTTGAGTATAAGTAAGTAAGTATATAAGTAAAGGCGTGTATAGGTAAAGCTTAGCGTTTCATATTTCACGTTAAGCCGTTCCGTTCATTCGTTGTTTCGATTTGTCGTTTGCCAGCCCGTCATACGAACACAGGTGATCGCTTCGCTAGCTACTATAGCTCCTTGAGAGTTCAAAAGAGGGAATTGCTTATGTAAGTTTTATATTTTAGTTTAGAGCCCCGGCCGAACTAGAGATTCCGATCGTTTGGTGAGGCTAGCTGCTTGCTAGCTAGCTAGCAGCAGTAGCAGCCCCCCGCGAAGCACTCGCTTGCTCGTTTAACTATTGGTTTCTCTCGTTCGTCCGTTCGTTCCTCCGTACGTCTGTCTCGACTCCGTTCTCGGATTTCCAGGGTTTCACGACCAATTTAGCGCAACTTTTCGGGTGTATTTTTATCATTTTTATTTTTGTATTATACTTAACGCGCAGGAGCTAGGGAGGTCCTGGTCCCCCCCCCACTGTTGTACCGTAAATTATGTCCCCGCGTTTATTTAGACATTTTAAAAGAAATAAATGAGAGAAGAACAAAATTATGGTATATAAATATATGAATTATGATATGTTGCATCATTTTTATATCCTTTTTTTTCTTTTGTTCCTTCATTTTGATCTTTTTCTCCATCTCTCTATTTATTGAATATTATAATATAGTTTTTATTTTTATTTTTTATTCTACGACGCGACTTATACTTACATACTTTACACCGCGCCCGCGTCCTATAAAGCTACGTTTATATAGCTATATTTTCTCGCCGCTCGCTAAGCGCAAAAATCAATGTGCTCTAGCCACATGTTTTACGTTACGCGACCTTCGGAGTCTAGCGGCTAATTTCTGTTACTTTTCAATTTCGTCTTAAGGTTATAAATTTCACCGCATTATTAGATGTGAAAATTAAGATTCCATAAATTCCAAAATGAATAGTAAAACAAAAAAAAACAAAAATAAAATAAAAAAACGTAAAAGCAGGTTATGAAAATTTCAAGTCTTAGTATTTTTCACTTCAAAATGATTACTATTATGGAAATCGAACATTTTCTTTGTTGTTTGAAAATATCATTGAATTAGTATTCTGCCCGCATATGTATGTAGTACATATATCTTGTCTATATCTATCTGAAACTATAGTATATATTATTATGTGCACGCACGCACGCAAGTGTGTACATATACACCGATATACTGATATACGCAGGTCAATGACGAGCTCCGTGAACCGTGGTGCTAAACGCTCATATATAGAACCTAATTATTGCCACGTGGATATTGCGGCGTATCTGAAATGTTGAAAAAAGAAAGAAAAAAAAGAAATTGAAAATTGGATGTAATTATTATTATTTTTTTTTCTTCTTCTTCTCTCTCGTTAGAATTTCTAATATTTTAACAGGCGAAAGATAAATAACAACAAATATAGAAGCTAGTCTATTTGTTTTAATCTCTCACACAAGTGCGAAAATCGCAAACATTTACTTATAATATATGCTAAAACTTTCGTGTAGGTACTATAGCCACAGTTCTCGAAAGATCTTTAACAATGACGACGATGATTGATCGTGAAAATTTTACCTCAAACACAGCTGCATTTTTTCTTTTTCATCATATCTCGACTAGTATAAACTCCCGTGATTATTATTCAAATATACGATTATCGGACCAGGAATAATCCAGTTCTAAGATTTGTAAAAATTCATGACGTTCAATCGTCATACGCATAATCTTCCATATTATAAACCACGGTGCGAGAGATTCGTTTCATAATATGTGCGTGTAAGCGTCTTATAAAGCTGCTGCTTTTGCCTGATCTTGCGGCAAGAGGTAGGTACATACTAACACGTGAATCAGCCTTGAAACGTTAAGACTACGTTATACATGTATATCGCGTACAATCGCATTTTATTTCCTTTTATTTTATTTTATTTCATTTTCTTTTCTTTTCTTTCTTTTCTTTTATTCTCTTTCCTTTTCTTTCCTGTTATGCTCCCCACGTCATTTCATTTCACACTTTTAAATAGCTAGGTGTATGGCACATTTCCTCTTCCTCTGGCTCTCTCGGTCTTTCTTGCTAGTCGGAATAATTAGTTGCGAAACTAGTATGACAACGGTTAAATATACGTCATTCATAATCCCGCTGACGTATATCGGACCTTATTTTTTTAATGACGTCACATATTTCACGTGTATTCCGTTGACTATAATAATTATATATCTTTTTTACACACGTAGGTATAAGTAGCTATATGGTTCTCTGAGTAAAATAATCAGGAAAAATTTACACATATATATATATATATATATATATATGTATGTATACTAGGGTAGTCCTTAATTCGGTCATATTCGAATTTCAATGCTTCCATGGGCCAGAACGTTTCCAAATGTATACAAAAAAATTTGGTCAAAACCCCAGGTTCCTATCTCAATTCTAAGCACTGCCTCAAAGCCTTTGAACTTCCCCATTTAAATTATAACACACGATTTTTAGTGCTTCGGGGTTATTTTTTACTTCCTATAGGATTATCGCTCCGAATAATCTGAAACTCCGTACACTTCTTACCCGTAGTAGTAGGTATCGGTGAATAATTTTTGTTTATCACAATTTTTGGAGATGAGAAATTTTTTATTTTTTTTTGTCGCGTTATAACTTCGAAAATTTCATCGTTGAAAATCTGTAGAATTTTCATGAAATATCTACCGCTACAGGTAAGGAGTGTACCAAGTTTGACATTTCTCGGAGCTTTACTTGCGATAGGGAGAAAAAAAATCAACCGCGAAATGTCACAAATTATGTTTCATTCAAATTGAAATGAGAAACTTCGAAGGCTTTGGAGCGGTACTTAGAATTTAGATAGAAACCTGAGCATTTCGCTACATTTTTTTGTACATATTTGGAGACATCCTGGCCCATAGAAGTATTAAAAATCAAAAATGATCTGATGATATGATTAACTCGACGTAAATAAAAAGAATAAAAAATCCAGGTCTGATTTTTGTTTCGGTCATCTTCATATTGCCATATCCTGCGGGCTAAATCGAACCTATATTGTTAACCGCAGCGAATAATCGTCCACCTTGAGAATCTAATGATCGATATTTATACAGGTAGCTCGTCGTGCTACGAGGAGGGGATTCGGTCGTTAGCGAAGAGACAGGAAATAGTCGCGAACAATTTTCACCTCAAAATCTTATAAAATTATTTAAAAAAAAAAAAAAAGAAACTATAATCAAGAACTCCATCTCTTGGCATACGAAGCACGAAAAAATGTACAATTTTTTCTGAAAGAAAAAAGAAAAATTGATAAGACTAATCTTTTTGTTTTTTTCTTTCGGTTAATTTAATTTTGGATTCATTTTCTTATATGATAAACTAATTTCGCGAATGAAAACAATTCCGAACTCTCCTACCTTTATGAATGTTCAATAAAAATAACACTTCGACCATATTATACGAGTCGACATAATCGACTCGGCAATACTTCGCCCTTGGATTATTATTTCCTAAGCATGTTAGAAACGTGGGGACGAGCAGTAGGTTAACTATATGTATACAGAAAAACACGCGAAGCCTTTCCTTAACCAACTCGCGATCGCCGCGTGTCTATCCATCTCGCTACCTATACGCATATTACGTTTGTAGGAGCTATACGAGGAAGGACACTTTCGCTATGGCCATAAAAGCCGACGATTTTACACACACACACACGTACCAGCCTTGTCGCGACACATCCAATTTCATTATAATCTTTATTGTTTCACCGGCTTATTTCGTTCTTTTTTTCCTAATCTACAATTTTCGTCTCTATATCTACGGTCATTTGTCACAATCTCATAAATATATATATATATATATATATATAGTACGTTATACTAACTTCGAACAATAGCCATACTACTTGTCTTGCGATATATTGCAGCGATAATATCTCAATTAGCAAATAACTCCACGTATAGTTGTTAGTAATAAAAAAAAATAAGCCTCATATTTTTCATACATCATATTTTCCCTCAATACGAAAGATTACATCATTTTTTCGTACGGTTATATAATATACGTATATCCATCGAACTGAACCTATTTATTTACCCTTGGATAATACGACAGTAAAACGAGGAAGAAAACTGCGTGTAATATATATGTATATATATAATAGTTTTTTTTTTTCTTTCTTTTTTATCGACTATGACCCGCAGCAAAAAAGAACTAAGGCAAATAAATGATGAGGCAATTGACGATATTTGAGGAATAGAGATAGATGTGTATCAAGGTCCGCCGATCAGTAAAAGAAACCAGAAAAGATGTGGCATTATTTTTCAAAATTATATTCCGCGTTTGTTTTGGCAAAGATCGTTCTTCGGTATATAAGCTATCTGACTAAACAGCCTGCAGACATCCGCGACTCCTAGATTGACGGATATACCAAAAACGCATTAACAACGTCTAACGCGTATAACAACGTTTAAAAAAAAAAAATTACCGTCGATTTTCATCGCGTGTTTGTTTACTCTGAAAACAAAGAAAAGAACAAAAAAAAAAATCCAAATTTTTGTCGCCAATTTCGCGAATTTTAATTCCCATAAAAAAAAAAATCAAAAAAATTAATTAAAATTAATATAAAATCGAATCAACTTTCATTATACGTATAATTCTATAATTCGATAGATCCGATTGTCGAAATGGGTCGGTCGACTAACTTAATTGTATAAATAGACTACACAGTCCGTTGTGGTGCGGACAGAGAAACACACTCAGAGACATATACATCGATACGCGTTTCGAAAATGCGGGGCTCGTGCCTTCCGGCTTCTTTAGCTATAGGTGCCCCCGGTGGGTACAGCATCTCATCTAACGCGCGTAATCGCGTAGGAAGCTGAAGCGCTCTTGGCTTCTCGGAATCGAAGAACTACGACGCCACCACTCTCGTACCTATAGATCTATATACGCTTTATAGCGGTAGTAGTAGCGGTCCGAACTGTTCTAGACCAATTTATTTCCCGTCAATTTTTAGCCATCCGTATTAATAGGAACCTCGAACTCACGATCAGCTCTACGAGTAAGATGAGACGAGGAAAGGAGGAGAAAGGGTATTAAGATACGTTTGCTTTGATTGACATTTGTATACTTATTTTCTTCACTAAGATATGATATACCTACGCTTATGCACATATATATATGTTTATAACGCATACACATTATACACTCGTACAAGAATTTGTTTTTGAGGTAATCGCGTGACGACCACGTGGCGATATTATGAAGTTCCTAAATCGGTAGTACAGAACAAAACCCATTTTCCTCAATATTTCATTAATTTGACAAACTTGTCATTATTCTTTTTTTTTTTTTTTTTTTTTTAGAAACACAACATTTAAGTTCTTTATTTTTAATAAAAATCATTAAAAAAAAAAAATGATTATTTTAGCAGAACAATTGAACAAAATTACTGTGTAATTTAGTGTAGAAGTATTTAGTTCTGCAGCTGAGAATTTTTTTTCTTTTTTCACCGGGGATATCTTGAGAGAGAAATCTTCTTGTTCCTTCAAGTTTCCGGAGTAGTATGTACAAGAGAACCTCTTTACCTCTTAAGTGTCTCTAGTCGAGTGCTTACCTCAGGTTATTACTTGGGAATTAATCTCTCTCGGGTAGCAACTGTCCTTCAATTTTATTTCACGTGAAATTGAAAATTCGAGAAATTCTAGTTTGCCCATATTATTTGATAGGGTTTTCATCGAAGATAATGTAAATTTTCTGATATTTTCATATACCAGTAATTTTGGTGTGAAAATAAAATTTCTTCCTAAATTTTTACCTTTATTTTTTATATTTGAAAGAGTGTTGATACGGCTTTGAAAAAAGGGGAGAATTTTAATTAAACGGTATATATACATTATATAGGCGCGGAGATTCATTCTGCTCCAGAGTATGAAAGTCGGTAGGTATTATACACACATAGGTGTAATAAACCAAAGTAAAGTGCCTTAAAGTCGATCGACCCAAAGCGAGCTATAGGGATATATTTTACACTGTTGGAGAAAAAAATTTACCACCGAAACCGTGCGATGAAAAATTTAAATAAATTAAGCGGCTCAAATATTCTGCGGAATGAATTTATAAGTGAATTAAAAGAAGACCCCGGAAATTCTTCGAAACTATCGAGAATTATACTTGAAATTATATGAAACCGTAATTACGAGTATTAAATATTTGAAATCGTACGGCAAACGAAAGCGAAATATTTACTCATCATTATTAGAAGAGAAATAAATCGTAAATTAGGTACTAAATAACTTGAAAGACACAAAAATAATTATTCGAATTGTAAAAATCCCCTCGATCCAAAAACAAATTCTCATTATTCCATCTCGACTGTACCTATATGAATATATGTTATCATTTTTATAGCGAGGATCTACTAATCAGCGTATTTTTTTTATATTACAGAACTGCCAGCCGAGGAGGGTGAGTAGAAACCAAAAAATAATCTTATAATAATATATAATTTAAGTAAAAAATTTGGAGCCATTTCTGAGTCTCTAAATTATCGAAAATCGAGATCTAGAATTTTGCGGACGACTATAATTCGCGATTTTAGGTCTCGAGGATGGGAAAACTTACGCGAATTAGTTACCTCTGAATTATTAAAAAGATATTGTGTAGCCCGACCCTCGCGGCGCTTATAGGCTCTCTGATGTGAGCTACGCGACGCGGCACATCGATGTGTGTCATTATGGTTTCTATACCCACAATACCGTAGGCATAGAAGGTATATGAATGTCTGTAACCATACACAGGCATACTTTGGCCTGAAATTTGTGCCGTGTTTATGGATCCAAACCAGACCGTAGACGGCTGAACGCGACGTAGATACGCGCATCTATTATACGTATATATGTATAACGTCAAAGCCTTCATTTTTGGATCATATTAACCGACCCTAACTAAATTCGAGGTTCGTTGAGTAATATAGAGTTTAAAATCCGCTAATCCCGTATAAATCTGCACCAAATTGAGGAAAAAAAAAATTAAGAAAGAAATTTTCCTCGTATCAAATTCGCGAAAAAAAAAAATAAAAATTGCAAATAAAATATGATAATGATTCCGGTATCAAAAATCTGCATCGTTTGTCTGCTAATTGTTCAACCGATTTGCACTTTACTGATTAACTCATTCATATACGTATAATTTATCGCTATAAATCTCACACACGCAACTCCCGATCGCGGACTTCGGGTCAAAGCTCAATTTTTATTAACTACAATTGATCCGCCGTACACGTTCCTAATTAATTCACAACACAAGTAGCTCCATAATAAACTATAGAAGATATTAATATCACATTATGGACAGATAGATGGAGAGATAGAGATGGAGAGAGGCGGAAAACTGTACTTTACTGTACTTTGCAATTGCTTGGCGCCGCGGTTATAAAGCCTCGTATAATACATACATACGCCGCTTATCAAAGTAGGCCACGGTGTTGCAGCTTAGTCAATTAAATTTGAACACCTTATTCGGTGATCGAGGTACCGTTTCTAATCTCCGTTTGTGTCAAAATCGCGATTAGATATTAAATAGAAATAAAAATAATTACGTATCCACCGGAATCGTAGTGAAAATTTTTAGCTGCAAGACGCGGTGATTCCTCGAGTCTAATTACTCTAAGTTCGGGATATGTTATATGCAAGATTAGAATTTGGCGTTTCATGTTTGTCCGTCTCGTAGCTAAGGTTTATCCGTTTACGTGACACGCTTGTCGACGATACGGTGAACAGTTTCTATCCAATCCTAATCACGTGGATCTAGAATCAGTCGGACCTGCAGGAAGGAAGAAGACACGGACGTATCGGCTTCGGCGAGGCAGTAAAGAAATTTCGTATGAAACTTGTTACGAAAGTATAAAGACGTACGAATTATTGGTTTTTTGAAAACGTCCTCGATAATTATCTTGTATCTAGAAACCAGAAATTCTACGAAGTAGTTAGACCGGCTTCAAGGACGACTAGAACGTCGCATTCTACGTATTTTCTTTAAACACGATCGAGAGGCTATCGTCTACTAGTGATAACTATTAGCGCGGAAAAACCACCGCGTTACATACCGTAACATTAGAATTTATTGGATAATTGAAAATGATGAAAAAATCTACGATCTTTTTTTTCAAATCAATTTTATTCTATTTTTTTTTGCATTTTTTCATCGCCGGGCGCAATTCTCTTTCGTATAAAGAATTCAATTGAACTACATATACTGCAGGATATCAACTCTTGACAACTACTCACGTCGGCTCGTCTAGCTTAACTCGCTTACGGTGTGGATATCAACTATAGCTATGACGTAGGCTGCGTGGATAGATAATGTAATTGCAATAAACGTAGCATGCATATGTATACCGCCCGGACATTTTTCCCACTCTATTCGTTTCGCAGATATCGCGCGAATTATAGTCGACAAGCAAAAATGTGGTTTCATTATTGAAAAAAAAAGAACCGCAAATCTCCTGCTTTTTAATCATATCGTACTTTTTTTTCTCTCGTTTACTCGGGTCAAATATCTAAAAAAAAAAGAAGAAAAAACACGAAAGTAATGAGTAGATTCGCTCCATTCACTAGATGCGATTTCGCGTCGTAGACAAGGTCTTTTTTTTTTTTCTTTTTCAACTTGTTCGACCGCAAAACGAAGCCAGACAGCCTAATATGACTCGTAGTATTGGTGAGATTAAACAGTTAACATAGGGTTTTATTATTATTTTAGGAAAGTCGATTTGGCAACTTGTTTTGGAACAATTTGACGACCTTCTAGTTAAGATTCTTCTATTAGCCGCAATTATATCCTTCGTGAGTATGAAATCATTTTTCGAACGAATTCGATCAATGAGATTCTGTTTTTTTTTATTTTCATCCTTTTCTACTTTCGATATAATCGTTAATAAAATATATATTACAGGTCCTAGCCTTATTTGAAGAGCACGATGACGCTTTTACGGCATTCGTCGAACCCTTCGTTATCCTACTTATCCTTATCGCTAACGCTGTTGTCGGTGTTTGGCAAGAACGTAATGCCGAATCTGCTATTGAAGCGCTCAAAGAATACGAGCCGGAAATGGGCAAGGTTGTACGAGGAGACAAGGCCGGTGTCCAGAGGCTCCGTGCTAAGGAAATCGTACCTGGTGATATCGTTGAGGTTTCTGTCGGTGACAAAATACCTGCCGATATTCGACTCACCAAAATCTTCTCCACCACCCTCAGGATTGACCAGTCCATCCTGACTGGTGAATCTGTTTCCGTTATCAAACACACTGATGCCATCCCGGACCCCCGTGCCGTCAACCAGGTTTGTTATATACGAAATTCAGAAAACAAAGTCAAAAATCAAGACTTATTGTTTTTGAATTTGAAAATATTAAAAAAAAAAAAAAATTACTTAATGTAAAGACACTAATTTTGGATCGATGGATGTTTAGACGTAAATAAATGATCGAAGTTTTGGGTGTGACGATTTTTAGATAATTTTTCAAGCGTTGACAAAGAAAATAAAAGATAACAAAATACATTTTTAAGTTGAATTTTTACCGATTATGGTAGGAAAAAATTATTTGAACGAGTTCGGTCAAGGTAGATATTTGAATATATCGTATTTTTTTTTTTTTTTTTTTTCCTCAATGCAAATCAACTGATAAAAAATAACGTGAACGTAATCTTTGATAACGAAAAATTTTAGAAATTCAAATGATGCAAATTTCAGAGAGAGACTCAAAAATCCATAATAAATGATTTTCTCTAATTTATAACAAAATAAAGGATATAAAAATTCGTAGTATCTGTATTTTAGATTGTCTATAAATCTAGAGAAGATAAAAAGAAGCATTGATCTTTTTACCCAATTTATGTGAAAAGGTTCTAGAAATTCAATTCATCTCTACCCTATAGAATGAAAAAATTAATGCTAAATCCCCTTTTCTCTGTTTCCTTTCAGGACAAAAAGAACATTCTGTTCTCTGGTACCAATGTAGCAGCTGGAAAGGCCCGTGGTGTAGTAATTGGAACTGGATTGAATACCGCGATTGGTAAAATTCGTACTGAGATGTCCGAGACTGAGGAGATCAAGACTCCACTTCAGCAGAAGCTGGATGAGTTCGGTGAACAATTGTCGAAAGTCATTTCAGTCATTTGCGTTGCTGTCTGGGCCATAAACATTGGACATTTCAACGACCCTGCTCACGGAGGTTCATGGATCAAGGGTGCAATCTACTACTTCAAAATTGCCGTCGCTCTTGCTGTTGCTGCTATCCCTGAGGGTCTCCCTGCCGTCATCACGACTTGTCTTGCTCTTGGAACTCGTCGTATGGCTAAGAAAAACGCTATTGTCAGGTCCCTTCCTTCGGTCGAAACTCTTGGTTGTACTTCTGTAATCTGCTCTGATAAAACTGGAACTCTTACCACCAACCAGATGTCTGTAAGCCGGTAAGTTGGACTTATTCTAGTTATTAGGGTTTCCCTCACTCAATCCTTTGGTACAAAAATAGCAAATATCAATCTTCTGCCTTATCTCTTTCCAGCATGTTCACTTTTGACAAAATTGAGGGCAACGACAGCTCTTTCAATGAGTTCGAGATCACTGGATCGACATACGAGCCTATTGGCGAGATCTTCCTGAAGGGTCAAAAGATCAGAGGAAGTGACTTCGAGACTCTACATGAGATTGGCACCATCTGTATAATGTGTAACGATTCCGCAATTGATTTCAATGAGTTCAAACAGGCGTTCGAGAAGGTTGGTGAGGCGACTGAGACCGCGCTGATCGTTCTGGCAGAGAAAGTGAATCCCTTCGCCGTCCCCAAGGCCGGTCTAGACCGTCGTACAACTGCTATTGTCGTCAGACAAGACATCGAGACAAAATGGAAGAAGGAATTCACCCTGGAATTCTCCCGTGATCGTAAATCCATGTCCTCTTACTGCGTTCCTCTTAAACCTTCCAAGCTTGGAACTGGTCCTAAACTATTCGTCAAGGGAGCACCAGAAGGAGTATTGGACAGATGCACACACGCTCGTGTTGGAACCCAGAAATTCCCGCTCACAACAACCCTGAAGAACAGAATCCTTGATCTCACTCGTCAATACGGTACCGGACGCGACACCCTGCGTTGTCTGGCCTTGGCAACTGCTGACCACCCGATGAAACCAGAAGACATGGAGCTTGGAGATTCCAACAAATTCTTTACTTATGAAAAGGACCTTACATTCGTCGGTGTTGTTGGTATGCTTGACCCTCCGCGTAAGGAGGTATTCGACTCAATCGTCAGGTGCCGAGCTGCCGGAATTCGTGTCATTGTCATCACTGGAGACAACAAGGCTACTGCTGAAGCTATCTGCAGACGTATCGGAGTCTTCGGTGAGGACGAAGATACCACTGGAAAATCTTACTCTGGTCGTGAATTCGACGATCTACCTCTCGCCGAACAGAAGGCAGCTGTAGCTAGGGCTAGGCTGTTCTCCCGTGTTGAACCTGCTCACAAATCTAAGATCGTTGAGTTCCTCCAGGGAATGAACGAGATTTCTGCTATGGTGAGTCTTTTGCGAAGTTTTTAACTTCCGAATCGGTGTATTCGTATTTTGAGAAAGTTTCCGTCTAAGAAAAATACCCTTGTAACGTTTTTAACTTCTTAATTTCAGACTGGTGATGGTGTGAACGATGCCCCTGCTCTGAAGAAGGCTGAGATTGGTATTGCTATGGGATCTGGTACTGCTGTAGCTAAATCTGCTTCTGAGATGGTGTTGGCTGACGATAACTTCTCTTCCATTGTCGCTGCCGTTGAGGAAGGTCGTGCTATCTATAACAACATGAAACAGTTCATTCGTTACCTAATTTCTTCCAACATTGGTGAAGTCGTAAGGTAATTACCTATATCCAGCATCTACTATATTCCGTAAACTGAATCGATTGGGAATAATGAGGTCCTAGAAAATCAGGAGAGGTGAAAAAATTCACCAAGAATCTTTAATTCAGAATCCAGAGTCGCGATATCGTGTTTGAATTCACAGATTTTGTATTTCACAGCATCTAACATATTATTTTCTGCATAAAAGTTCCTAAATTACAGTTTTTTTTAATCCTCTGGGTAGAAATGCATCTGCAAATCGTGGAAAAGCGATAAAACTATGGAGTCAAAAGTTTCTAACAATAGTTTAATATCTTTCACAGTATTTTCTTGACTGCTGCTCTTGGTCTCCCAGAAGCTTTGATCCCGGTTCAGCTCCTTTGGGTAAACTTGGTAACTGATGGTCTTCCCGCTACTGCTCTCGGTTTCAATCCTCCCGATCTGGACATCATGGACAAGGTGAGGATTTGCCACATGGAGATAAAGCGTTCGTTTTTTTTCCCCGGACATTTCCGTAATAGAAACTTAACCGAATATTACCCTGCGTTTTTAGCCTCCCCGCAAAGCCGATGAATCTCTTATCTCTGGATGGTTGTTCTTCCGTTACATGGCTATTGGTGGATATGTAGGCGCTGCTACTGTTGGAGGTGCTTCCTGGTGGTTCTTGTACAGTCCTTACGGACCTCAGATGAACTACTACCAGCTGGTAAACAATAATCGTTAATTTACAAAGGCTCTTCGATTAATCTCTTTGTTTAAATACGCACAATCTCTTTAACATTGTATAACTCAATCAGACGCATCATTTGGCTTGCATCGGCGGTGGTGACGAGTTCAAGGGTCTTGACTGCAAAGTATTCACCGATCCCCATCCCATGACCATGGCTCTTTCCGTTCTTGTAACTATTGAGATGTTGAACGCCATGAACAGGTAACGATTTTTCTCTTATATTATTTAAGATATTAGAAGATATTATTATCCTCCCTCACATTAAACCAAAATATTATCTTTGTTTTTTTACAGCTTGTCTGAGAATCAATCTCTGATCTCTATGCCTCCATGGTCTAATCTCTGGCTGATCGCCTCCATGGCTCTTTCTTTCACACTCCATTTCGTCATCCTCTACGTCGACGTACTTTCCGTGAGTATTGATACAACGATGTATATTCAAATGAAATTGTCTTGTATTATAGGTGGTTTTACTTTCCACCATCACCTCAGCGATACAAGAAAAGTATTGGTTTTGGTCGAAAAATGAAATTTTGCTAATTCCAACGAAACTTGAGGGGATTAAAAATTAGCGTGAGAAATAATGTTTTTGAATTAATTGAATAATTTGTTCATTTCTTTCTACAGTCCGTGTTCCAAGTGTGCCCATTGACCTTGGACGAATGGATCACCGTAATGAAGTTCTCAATTCCAGTTGTACTTCTAGATGAAACCCTGAAGTTTGTTGCCAGAAAGATCACAGATGGTGAGAACCCAATATACACCGTGCATTGGATTGTACTGATGTGGGCTGTGTTCTTTGGACTGTTACTAGTTTCCCCGATATAGAGAAAATGATATATATCCACGTATAATAAATAATTAGTTAACAATAACGATGTTTTACCCGTGGAAAACATTGGTAACTGAGATACCTGGACTTGCAGTTGCATTTAATTAAGCTTCCCCCGTGGCACGGGAGAGGTGAAAAATGAATAATTAACGAAGTGTGTTTAAGTGAGATTTTAACAAGTTTTTGACTGTTGCGCATGGTGTTAGTCAGTGCAACCGTATCATGCGCCACTCTAAACCTCACCATACCCCCGCAAACACGAACAACGTACTACAACGTCGCCCGCCGTAGGTTCTACCAACTCCAGTGGCTCCAAGTGTTTACCATTCTACCGTTATTAAAGAATCATGGTTTTTAAATTATTTTATACAAGTGCCTTTTAAGCATTAACGTTTTTTGAAAACTGATATAGATAGATACTGACTCACTCAGTTTTTTTATTTGACACGATTTATTATACTGATTAAAAAAATACTATCATCCATTGCACGTTACAAAAAGCAATGCACTACTTTTTTTAACACTTGGTATGGGTGAACTACGTTGTATATAGTTTTTTTGTCGGAAATTTGTATATGTACCTCCTCTTGCACGCTGACTAATTGCATGTTGAACTCCACGGATGCTTTTAATTCGCAAAAACGGTCAACGAATTAACAAAACGTTATGTTATTTTCTCATTTTGATATCCTACCTGATCGATTTATCTTAGCAATTTATTAGATAGATAATTAATAACATCAACACTTAGTCTTTTCGCATAATAGGCTGCATAACGGATAGAATTATTGAGTTATCTACTCTCACACAGAGTGAGTGATTCTATTTGCGTAAATAAACAAGGAATACGAATTTCTATTTGAAAAATTAAGATCTTTGATATTTTAATCGTGAATCTACTATCCAACGAATCATTCAATATTTCGGAGATTATAGTAATATATTAATTGTACATACATACCATATTATGTTGTGAATAGAGAAAATTTTATACCATCGTACTATTCCGACTACGTAATTTTATTATTTATACAATCTTTGAATCACGAACCTTCGAGTAGACGGTAGAACTAGCAAATTGAAAAGAAAAGAGAATGAACTAAAAAAATAGAATGAAATACAAATGAACAAACATTGCTTCATTTCGTTAAAAGCATCGGTGGAGAGGGATAGGAAATATGTATGTTTACCTCATGTTCTCACTTCTGCACCTCTTTCTTCACTTACAATTCCCACATTTGTGCACTACCCGAGTTTTACGTTTGTTTGAAATTCGTACAATCTATTAGCTAGTACCTCTGTATGTTGATAGTTATCACTTTCCTCTCCTCTGCTAAACCCTTTGTCTATAATTTGTGGCTTTCTTGTATGAAATTATCTCTGTGTTAATTGCATTCGCAGTATCAGGTTCACCTACACCACCTAGGAAGGAGCTGAAATTGGAGTAACCAGATCTACTGATGAAAAGAAATAAATCCTGATATAAATTATGCATGGAGTTTGGAACGAAGATTTGAACGTCAACCCGCATAACGTGTCTTCCTTCCCATAGAGCTTGTGCATGTTAATCCAGCACTTAGCCTAGTTTCACCTTTCTATTTATAAATCTATACTATTAACTACTCGAGTTACCAACTAACAACTAAGTGTCATTATTATTTAACATGCTATGTGTATTTTACATGTACGATCTGTCTACCCAACTACCTACTTATGACAACTCGCTATTTTCTGTATTCGTTCATTATGTGCACGGATATCATCGATATCCTCAATGTAACAAACCCTTGGAACAACGTACACGTTAGATACTTTAATAAGAATAGAAATATTGCGGCTACTTTTAGCTTGTAGACCGATTAGAGATGATGAACTTTTTGTAACATCTTCACATTTTTATATCCGCTTTAAGCCTAGACTTTGGCATGAATAGTAAAGACCGATATTATTGAAATAGAATCATTATTCGAATGATCGAATCTATTATATTCAATTACAACGGTTTTGTGATCGGTCTTGAACTTTAGCTGTGGCTCGGATTTTTTGGTTGTTACTAAATTAACGTATTTTGAATATATTCCAAAGATCTTTGAAGGGACTCCCAACGCAACTTGTCAAATATTGTCTAATTATTAACTTCAAATTCGATATTTTCAATAGTTTTATACAAAATTGTACCCAGAAAATGGGATTGAGTCTTTTGCCTAATAATTTTCGTTCTTTTTCACTGAATTTTGGGTTCATTCAATAAGTTTTTCATTTTTCATTTTTGCTCGGGAGTTCCGTTAAACTTGGAAAAACTTTTAGCGAAAGAAGACAGATGATAATTGATTCTGTTGAAGAGAAGGGAAATAACAATTGTACAGACTACCGGATCGACGTCCAACATAAATATTAGTAATTATTTAATTGAGCCATGTTCCTTGGGGGCCGTAATAGTTGGATTTAAATTGAATATAAATATCTAACAGTGTTTGTGCCGTGTGATACGTAGCTGCCCACTATTAAACCCGCGATAAAAAACGCAACAAGACTGATGACGGAGGTTGATAGTGGGCCGACTGCACAACCGATGATTTTAACAAATGCGTATAAAACCGAAGTAAAAAGGAAAAACAAAATATATAACAGTTTAATTACCTTTCCAATAATTAAATTATTGTCACGACATAATAATACACAATATTATACATACATAGAATTATTAATGGTAAGGTGTGATAAATTTTCTTCGTATGGAATTGGCATAATTGAACTTAATTACTCACGAATGGAAATCAGCAGCAGCATCACTTCAATTGGTATTGAAATTATTGTGTTTGCTACTGATTTGAGTGGTTGTTTTTAATAATACAATAACATTTGTCTATAGTATCGTATATAAACGATTTAGGGGACACAAATAAATGACTACATATTATAGTGTCATTAAATCGTAATTTTGAAACCAGTAGCTTTGCTCGAGTGAAATTTCCTCTGAATACCTATAATTAGATAGAATCTTCTCGACTTATTATCTACTTTGATAATAATAATAATATAACTATTACCTATATACATTTAATAGAATTTAGTATAAATATTTATCGAGCAGAGTTACGGGAATTATTTTGTTCGGCAGTTGATATTAGAAGAGAAAAATTTCTATTCTACTCTACTATGCTCAATTAACGTGAGAGATAAACTTTTTTAGCTATTAATTTGGCGAGATGTCGAGATGTCCGTTATATAGAGTAAGTACCGGTGTGGATAATGTAACAACTTTGAATGAAACAGACATCCAATTATTATATGAAATGTAATAAAATTAAATGAAATGAAATCAAGTAGGTGGGGATTTGACCATGATGCAGTCAAGGAGACATGGCATTGAAAGTACAGGAAGTATAATAGCGTGCGATTAGTGTGACTCGATGCACCCAAGGATTAGTCATGATTACCTGACCTAAGCCTAAACCCTGAACTGAATTTTAACAACGTTCAATATTAGCGGGCTTCACAGAATTAGCCTAGCCCGATTTATCATTATGATTATGATTATAATATTAATTATTATTGTCACAAGTTCTAACTAAAACCGACTGGGATAAGAGAAAGAGAGAAAGAAAGAGAGAGAGAAAGAGAGAAATAGAGCGAGAGAGAGAGAGAGAGAGAGATATATAGTCGAGTATAGAACTTACTTAGCAACGATTTTGTTTATTTATCATTTTATTTATCTTTATTATGCAAGCGAATGAATACGAATTTGAACTGATATGATATTATAACAAGTAAAAGTAGAATGTGATCTTGATTGGTACCTTACCAACTTGTTATAATAAAAATCATGTGTTACTAATGTGTGTTGTATAAGTCAATAATTGGCCACTAATTCAATCGTTACAAATAAGAAAGGAAAAGAAAAGGAAAAGTATATATATATGAACAAATATGGGCTTTCGAGATTGAAAACATAATACATTACTAACTTGACAAATATACCTATATGTCTCGGTTATTTTTTTTTTTCAATTTTTTTCATTTTTGATTAAATTTTTTTCTATTTTTTTTTTTTTTTTTATTCATTTTTCTTTTCTTTTTTATTCTTCTTACTACCTCTTACTCTCTGTTACCTGCAATGAAACCCCTATAATAATTATACTGCAGATTTAGTGAGGAATATATACGGTTATTACAGAGAATTCTTTCGAATTTCATATATACTACGTCCTTATTCATCATCTTGTATCTATGATTCATCATTTCTATATATTCAATTATTTATCAATTTTTCAGAGTCAGACAATAAAGCAATGTTTACGACATCAAAATATTCGTTTATAAAGTTTTCATAATAACCCGCATATTCTTTTTTATTCTTTCTGGATTATATATTATATACATATAGGTACACGTAATATTTATTAGTGATGTTCAGATTGTGCATGTGTTTACAAGAGTGCAGCGAATTATTTAAACTGAAATTATTTTTACAGGCCTCACAGTCGTTTCCTCATTCCCCTAAATATACAAGTACTAAATTTTTCCCTTAAATTTATTTTCGTAACAGTTACGTTCTTTTACTCTATTTATTTTTTTATTCACGTTAAACGGTCGTATAAATAGTTTCAACATCTCGAACTTTACCGAAATCGAAATAATTTCTTCTTAAAAAAGGAAAGTTGGGTGAAAGTGAAACTTCCTCATTCTATTTACGAAATTAATACGGTAAAGTAGAAGACTAACAAGATTTTCGGAATTTTATCATACAATAATTATTCGTAGCAGGGAATCTCATTTGTTATTTTTTTGATCATCCTAAATCCTTGAAGAAAGCTATTTTTGATTCAAGGAATAATGAGACGTATTTTCTTCCATCCGAAAAATGGAATTCCTCAAGTGAAACAGAAAATTGAAAAATAGAATCCAGAAGATCCCATATTCCCCTTGAAATTGATTTCCTCGAATGCTGTGAGGCCAATCAAAATCGGTGATACCGATTTACTTACTTAAATTGTCTAAAAACTTATAATTTACAAAGTGTTTATTTACTTTGCCTGCTGGTTTGTCAGTTCAGTCAGATCACCGATCTTCTCTCACCTCCGAAAAATGATAATCGTTCGTCTTCGAGTTGGATGCAGAGGTAACACGCAAACTTTTTCAATACCTTATACTAACTACCCTGTATTACAGGTCTCGGAATGTGAAATATACATAATTGTCGACTTATCTACCTGTGATTAATCAACGGTAAAAAATTAGGCAAAAATGATATCTTCTACGTGCTAAAATCATTCATTTTACGATTTTTTTTTCTTCTCTCGATGATTGTTACTCTTTGCATGATGATATATCTATAGTGTATAATTTTCTACTTCAAAAAGATCACATCTACATGGAGAGTCAGCTGTATTATATGAAGCTTGCAGAATATCGGATAGAATGATGATGACGTTTAGCTTGCAATTGCTTTAGCGGTGGAAAGCTGTGATAATGATTAAAATACGGTTATTTTAGATTAATAATGTGATTACAGTTTCCCCGGATGTGATCCAGCGGAAATAAGATGGAAGAATAGTGAATGCGTCGGCTTCAGACCGGACCGTCATAGAGACCCACCAACAACCACCGTTAAGCAAGGCAGACATGGAATTCACTGAGAAAATTAATTCAATAAGAATTATTCTATAGAGAGTTTCCTATATAATAATTATAATAATAATAATGATCGTCAATGATTCCATTGATCGCCTTCGGTGATGCAAATTAAAAATTTTGTATTTTCCGTTAATATAAAATCAATTAACAGAAGTATAAACCTAACAAGGAGCGAAGAAGGTGGCGTTTGCTGGTATAGGTGGTAGATCGGTAAATTAATCCTAAAACTTGTGTATGTTACAGTGAGTGACGCAGTCGTTGACAAGTGGGCCTAAACCGGGTCTCACATTTTCACATACGACTATTCTGCTACGCATTATCAAATCTCAGAGCCTGATCAAAAATCGGATCCGCAATAATATCAATAACAGTATATACACGCGCGATACCTAACACCGTTGCACTAAACAAACAAATAATCGAACAAACACGCATATATACATATACATACAGATTATCCGATATTTATATATATATATATACGAAGGTATATATGAACAAAAAAAGAAGCAAAAAAAAAAGCCAACAACAAACAAACGTACACTTGAGATAGTACAATTATTATTTACTGCGCTGCTACAGATGCTAGCAAACTTTAGAAAAGACAGCGTCAAAACCTTAATCTACATTATATCTCTAACACAGCTGGAGGTGCTCGCTTACCAGTAACAAATTTAATTAGTATAACAACTAATTACCCATAAACTTACATCACCACCTACTGTCTGTTTTTCTTGTCTGTTTATTTATTTATTTTTTCACATCTGTGCGTATTACGATACCGTTTATTTACTCCTTTACTAATATTTTTAACAGCATATTATATTCAAACTTGATAATATGGTTTCTATATATTATTAATAGGGAGTTGCATCACCGATTTTCCTACCCTTATTATAAACACCCGCATCCTCACCCTCACCCTCGCGTATATATCTTTAATTCCTCTCACCTATTGTTATTCACATGAATTGCAGTCACCTAGACTCACCTAGAGTAATCCTTATCTCTTATCATGATATCACGTTTACCCATTAATTTATTTATTATTGAATTTAGATATAAAAAAAAAAGAGAGAAGAAGAAGAAAAAAAAAAAAGAAACCCCCGTCATCATATGAATGTTCTTCCTTCCCAGTATGCACCGACTATTATAGCGATGAGAATAATTATTGACGAGCCGGGCATTAATGATATAAATAATATATTAATTAAAAGCTCCGAAGTTCGCGTGAGTGTCATAATATGTAACGAACATAAATACACACTATCAGCTCTGCATATATATTATTATACATCACGATAATACTTATACAATATACATATAATACCAAAGATCATATAATAATATCTACACGCTACCCACTTACTTATATACTATACCATATGTAACCACATACAACGAGATCAAGTATCGGAAGACTATGAGAAAAACTAATGCAGTCTACAAGGGAGTGATGGTAGCCGGATCGACGAGTATATATATAAATAATTAAAGTTACGATAAATTGTAAATATATACAAAATAGAAATGAAAATATATTTTAAAAAGTGGATTATTCATTGTTACAACAAATATTTAAGTGAGTTAATACATATATACCTGTGTACGAACTACGAGGAGGGACACTGAGCGAGAATAATTAAATATTAACAATCATTCGTGTTTTATTATACTATATTTATATTATTTATTAATTTACGAGACAACGAAGAGGAGGAAAAAACCACCTCGTGACGTAATACTGACTGCTACGTGTATAATCATCATTGAAAGAAAAAGCATAGTGTCCTCGAACCTACGATCGTCGAATTGAGCTGCCTTTTTAAACATTAAGAATAACCCTTTAACGAGGGGTTAAATACTGACAAGACATATACCCAAACGCGTTACAAAATTTTTCCAACAAATCACAGTTACCATTAATGGTATTTTGTGCTAGTGGAGGAAATCGCTCATCTGCAGAGATCTGGATCGTCGTCTATATAATATTCCGTTGAGCTTATAACTCTTCGAATATACCGAATCATCATTTTCGTACCATCTATTAATCATATCGTTCATTTTACTTTTAAAATCGTATTTTTAATATATATGACTACCCGTTTAATTGTTCTCGCTCAATTTCGTCCATATTGAAAATACCTATGCTGTATACTAATAAAGAATTCGATCGAAGGAACAATTCCAAAGCCTATATTGTCAACACGGTAAATTCGATATATTTAGTATCAAAATTCTCATCTCATTCAATCTTCATCGATAATCTTTCGGATATCAGAAATTTTACGATGTTCTCTCAAGCGGGTCAAAGTCCTCGACAATCTTTCGTTTTGTCGCGTTAGTCTCTCGATCGCGTTTTCATTAGAAACGAACTGTTGCGCCATATCGATTTCCGGATCACCTTTTGGGATCAAAATTTCTGCGGTTTCACATGCACACTTTTGTTCCTCAGTTTGCATCTCGATGTCTGTTAAAAAGCGATCAACGTTCGCAGACGCACAGCGTCTAGCACCTTTTTGCAGTTTTTCTACAACTTCACCGTGTCTTTGCTTCAGTTCTTCGACCTCTTCGTGGTGCCGCTTTTCTGTCTAAAGTGGAATGTGATATTCGTGTTATTTAAAATCTCTTTTTTCACTCGCGGGTTCTAAATTTTTCTAGAATTCAGTCTGTGCTAATTAACCGAAACTTTCTCATCCCGAAGACGGTCCAAATCTTTTCGCAGCTTCTCAGTCTCGATGAAAGAGGCTTCGCGAGCTGCGGTAATTTCCTCGTGCAAATTCTTGACCGCGTTTTCAAGCGCCAGTTTGCTCTCTGCTATTTCTGCCATTTGCTGTACAGCAACGGCTAGGAGGATTTCTTTAACATTCAAAAAATCATGGATCTCATTTTTCAAAAAGCAATTCTATCCTCATTTAATCTGTCGATATTTACTATATGAGATAGAATGATCGGGGTACTAGCCTGAATTTCCTAACTTATCCTTGGAATTAGAAAGAGACTCGGCCAATACGCAATTTTTTTCTACCAATTCCTTGTTGGTATTTTTCACCTGGTGTAACTGACTGTTAACTGCAAATTGGGTTCATGGTTTATGCCTTCAGTTTTACATGCGAAAAAGCCAGACCTCAAAACGTGAAAGGAAATAAATCAGAAGGCCAGATTCACGAAAACATATTTCCATGTTCCATTTTTAGAATAAAATAAAAATTGTGCACTGATTACTGGCGTGTAACTGATCTGTAGATTCCCTAACTCTCTCCTCCAATAAGCTCTTTTCAGTTTTCTGTGTTTCAAGTTCTGCAGCAAAACTTTGCACAGATTTTTCAAGCTGGTTAACGTCAGCCTCGCTCTTGGACCGAATAACCGATGTTTTCTTCAGCAGAGTTTTAGCGTCCGCATCTATCGCCTCCACCAATTTCGTCATTACAGCCCATTGCGTTTTCTCGAAGAGGTCCGCACAAATTATTTCTCTATCAATTATTAATCAGACGCTCTCAACAAGAGGCTCAAACGTCAAGAAGCTACGTCATATTTTTAACTAAAAATCTCTTACCGCTCCGCAACAATTGCCGAAGAAGTGTTAATTTCCTGTAACGCAGTGCCAAAGATGTTTGCCAAGTCCTTGACAGCCTTGCTTGCACAGGAGCAATTTTCGCAATGAAAAAGTGCACCGGAAGCCTGACAACCGCGAGATAGCTGGCCCGCAAAAACGGAGTTTTCTAGATGCTTCGTTTTTATCTATAGAAGAGACTTTGTGGTGAGAATCATTTCGCAGACAAGCTTCACTTTTTTGCATACCATATTACGTGTTACAGTTTCTGGTATTAATTTCAGCCTGTTCCACAGAGTCCGAATTATGTTTGCTAGGCTCATGTTTCTCGGTCTCTTGACCCTGATTACTTGATCCTTGAAAAAGTCTTCTATGAATGGGTAGCTGTCCACGAACTCTACCACGAGACGCAGGACGAAGTGCATCCTAAATTATCACTCAATGTTAGAGTTTGATGATCAGGCCAGGTCTGTGCGTCGTAATAAACGAGTGTTTTTGAACCTGTCGTAAGCCATTTCTAGAAGCAGAATGTACATTTCACCAGCAGAGCCCTTATGACGTTCTACGATCGCCATGGCATTCACGTTTCTAGCAGACCTAGTTGGAAACCTCCAGGACAAATGTTCGACTTTTCCAATCCAAGAGCACATCTCATTTGCCACTGCTATAAATTCTCTGATGTCCTCAATTATCGACGTTACCAGCCAACGGTTTAGTTTTGGCATGGCTAATCTTTTCGCGAAAACTATCTAGCCTCTATTGAATTTGACATTTTCATATGATCTTTGCACTAGCTTTAACACTCTACTGTTCATCGATAACCTTATCGATAATGATGTATTGTCTCGTTCAAAAGTTAGTGAATATATGTTGCTGCATTTCCGGCTAGTATTCTGCAGAAAATAATGGGAAAAATGATCACTGATGAGTGAGTGGAAGAAACATAGATACAGGGATCAAAAGATACATAGTCGTTCTATGAAAGTGACACCTATTCTTTCATTCATACTTCAATTCCATTACAAAAAATAGCAATTTAAAGTGAATCTGTTTCTCCAGGCATAACATATACATATAAGATCATGTTTTTCCTCGATGACCCAGATCACTTCTTCCATTTCCTTCTACTTTTCTTTTTCTTTCTTGCACAACAGCTGCAGCATCCCGTAGGTTTCTCCTCGGATTCCCCAGACGCGTTTGATGCACCGTAAGTGTTCTGGACTCCAACGTTTGCCACATCCTTTGGTCCACCTCCTTTCCTGCCGCTCCTCTTCGGGGGTTTTCCAACGGTCCTTGGTCCCATAAAGCCCTGTTCCTCATCCGTGGACAAACGTTTGCTGAAAAAAATAGTGGGAATCATAGTATCCAAATCCAAGGACTTTCCTGCGTCATTTTAGTTTCACGAATAACAACCTGGTTGGTTTAGCTGGTTTCTTTCTCCTCAACCTCTCGAAACAGGCCACTAATCTGTTTCGAAGTAGGAGAGCGCAGCAGCACGTCAGTATCATGATTGTTCCAATAACCACCAAAGCAGTGCTGAGAGGTACCCTCAAACACTGGGCAGTTTTTTCGTCCAAAAAATGGGGAAGAATGCGTGGAAATTTTGACTTATGTTTTTTATCTTCGGGTATTTTTCCGCCGACTGTTGACGAGGGGACCAGATCTTTACTATTGTTTTCCTTCGCGGTACTGATAGTTCCAGTAAATTCTCCACGGGTCTGATGCTGCTCTGCAGGATCTGCTGTGACATTTACGACTGGGGCTGACGATGCAGGATGTACAGACTCTGATTCTGCCAATACCAATTGACGATCCTTGAATGAATCTGCACTGTGGATTCCAGTCAATCTTCGCAGCTCGGAAAATGAGGAGATCGATTGCTGCTGAGGCTGAGAAGATAATCCAGCAGACGATTTTATCTGAGGTGGACCATAGACTAGTGTGTTTAGTCTTGAGATTGACGGGACAGACGAAGACGTCAACTTCCTGTTCCCCTCCTTCTTACTGTCCCAAGAACTGGAAATACACCCAAAGGGATAAATAGAAGTTTTCAAAAAAAAGGTGACTCCTTTTTTTGTATGTAACATCGGAAGAAAAGTATCGACTAAGTACGAACACCCTAATTTTAGGCTTTTTACTCATATTCGATGGTTTCTTCGGTAACAGCCCTTCCTCTAGAAGGTGGGCCAACGAGCCACGTAGCCAAGTCATTTCTTCCAATTTGGAGAAGTCGATTTCTCAGCACTAATTGAGTGTCTCTTCGATTCATGCGAAGATTTGACGACCAGCCAACAAGTTTTCGAAAGCAATCGATCGCGTTCGACGGTGACTTGTAGGGGTTTGCTATAGGCGAAATTACGTCAAAGGGTAGAAAATATTAAGGAAAAATTCGGATCTAGTTTATAACTCATAAGAATGAACCGATATTTTCATAGCAAGTAAAGTTTTTTTTTTTTTTTATTCTTACGCTCTGCAACTTCGTGGTTAATTATGATCTGGCATTCGCTTGGTAGCAGACGCCTTGCGATGTATTGCAAAGTCGGTGCCTCTACGTCTGCTGTAGCGATCTATAGATATGAGGATTGATTTAAACAATCAGCAAAATATAATATTCCGGATAATCTTGCCTGAAGTAGAAGAAAAGATACGAAAAACACCGTTCCGATGATGTTGCCAGGTAAAGGCCTGATCAAGTACCACTTCAACATGACTCTTTTATATGCGTCGATATTTGCGTAGAAAATACCCTTTTGCAAAAGCAGAATTTCATACAAAACGGGGTAAAAAAGATAAATGAATTTCCCACACCGCGTTGAAAAGAATAAAATATTTATGGTTACATCACAGGATAAAAATATCTACCCTGAAGTTATTGAAAAACTGTAACGTTGAATCGACAGTACCAGTCACTTGTCGGTTGTCAGAATTTGACAGGAATTTGGTAATGCAGTCGTTACATTTTATACGAGTATTTTAAACATGAAATTTTATAATATTTATGTTCTTATCATTATTTTAAGGGTAAGCTCCTACACAGTCATTTGGCAATTCTTACTTAAGTTTATTTCTTTCAAACCAAATTGCATGCAAAACCCGTTTTTAAACTCTTAGAGTACACGGATGGTTCAAAACGCAGCAGACTTTACCCTCGACGAGTTGACCCATCTTTCACGAGAATTAAGCCCTATAGAATGCATGAAATTACTGGAGGCGATTTACTTGGCAATTCCCAGCGATAAGGAGCACAGAGTTAGCAGAGAAACCTTAGTGAACAAACGTGCATGTCTGAACGAACTTAGAACCTGGAACCAGCAGTTCCCAGGTAAGATTTGTGCCAATTGAACTTAAAATCGATCATTCAATTTCCACAATTCTTTAGTTAAAACAGAGCCGAAAGGCCGCGTCGTCATGATCTTGCATTTGAATGCTATGAGTAGAGCAGACCTGGCTAATTGGGTACGTACAAACAGAGAGTCGCTCAATCCGGTATCTAGCAACGAGGAAAACGATCAGAAAGACACGAAATTTGCAAGAAATAGAATTTTTAAGAGAGATACGAACGGAAACAGACCAGACCACCATCTCCATCCCAAAAGAAATGCTCACAGGATGAAGCGCGAGAAAATTTCTAAAATAACTAGTCAGCGCAACAATATTCATCACCCGATGATTGCTGCGTAAGAATGGTCTTCACTAATAGCAAAATTAAAAGACGAACTTATCCACATGCCTGATTCGGGCTTCACGATTTAATTTAACAGTATTTAACAGTATTTCTGGAGAAGCAACGCGCAATGAACGACAAGCTTCTCCTGGCGAAAGCCAGTCAGTAAAATGGAAACATGCTGTATCAAACAATTCGCTATTTCTCATGATCGCTCTTGGCATCGTGGTGATTTTTATCTGTGGGATAGTTTTTCTCATTTTTCGAAAGCTGCTGAGGAATTCTCCGTGCAATGCTGAACGGAGGTAATCGATGATTCATTATTCTGTAAGAATTTAGGGACATCTGACTGATGGATGATGTGACACGCTTACAGCTATTTATGTCCGGGGAATAACACCATGCACGAGAAAGGACTGCAGTGTATCGGTTGTCTAAATGATCATGACGAATTTGAGATGCAATCAAACATGCTCTGCCAAATTTCGGAAATTGATATCGAGGGAGGGAGTTGCATGAATTCCGTAGGCATCGACAGTCGAAGAAGTTACTCGGACACGGTGTTATGCGACGAAATAATTACACCTAGAGTTTCGATCGAAAAACTTAAGCTTTCGGACGATGAATCAGTAGTCAAAGTGCTGAGAGAAACTCAGCCTCTGATTTCCTGCGGGTGTCGTACTTTAGAGAAAAAAATTTGCGGACCGAAGCCTAAGAGAAAAAAGAAAAAGACGAAAGCCAAGTCGAAAGGAGAAACCAAAACCACTAAAAGTTACCTCAAGGCGATGCAAGACAAAATTCTACCCCGACAACGCTGCAAAATTAAAAAAGACTGCACTTTCGACATGCAGCAGTTCCAGGACAAGATACTTACCTTACTCAATCAGGAATGTGGCGTTTGTCAGTGCTGTAATTGCACCCCACATTGGAAGATCGATGGTAAGTCGATTAAAAATAGTAAATTTCCTGATACTTTGATATTGATCGAAGGAACTAAATGTCCTCATTCTTATTCCCTTATTTTTAAATCCCTGCAATAATTCCCCACCGTAATATTGTTGATAAAATCTAGGTTCAAAAGTGAAGAACAGATCTTCAAGGCGAGAGGAAAAGTGTGCCAAACCCGAGAAGAAAGAGTGTAAAAAGAGACAGAAACCTAAACGAGACGAATGTGAAAGTCTATCAATAACGAAGGGGTGTAACAAGGAGGTGCTGATATATCAGGGATCCGTCACATCTGGGTCACCGATGTCAGGCAGGCGATCAAACAGAAAGCAAGACTCGGACTCGGCGAAAAAGTCAAAAGTGAAAACGGAGGAAAAGTCAAAGAAGCTTGGCTCTCCCAGGAGGAAAAGAGTCAAGGAAGATAGAGTCCTACTTTCATCGTCATCGTCATCTGATACGGATGAGTCTCACAACGGCAACAACGATGATGAAAAACAGAGTAAATCTAGGTCTAAACGAACGAAGCAACTGGATGCTTCCGTGAATACGCTGCTTAGTGCTCATGATAAGCCAAAGCGTTTCTTTTGACTTTGATTCGATGATCTTGACGGAAGTCTCCTTGGATAATTTCATTGCAGTGATGTCTGCTGGAGTTTGCAGGTCTGTGCTATGAAGAGGGAATTATTCATTGATGGGAAAGTCTAATGAGTTTGTATGAAAATGAATACGCGTTGGATGAACGTGAATTGAACAGCTACAGACTACATTCAGCTGTTGAACATATCGTGTGACATTGCGACTGATTACAATTTTTTTTTAATATATGATATACCCTGCTTTTATTATGAAACTTGTACAATTTTACCTTTTGACGATTGTTATTGCGAGGGTAAGTCGTATGAATAAAATTCGTTTATAGCTCACTCGATTTTCGGCAATTTGTATAAGAATACAGAAAATCTTTTATGATTAACCTTAGAGTACAAATCTGTGAAAATATAAATTTTTTTGCATAATTATAAAATTTACAATCCCAAAATTCAAGAATTCGCCAGTCAGTGGCTCAGGCTATTTCACTCCTGGTGAACTGGAGTATCTTTCCAAGAGGCTCTATCCAGAAGAATGTTCATATTTGACAACGGCTTTGTCTGAAAACCCTTTGACGAATTTTAAATCTCCGAAGCAGAACTCTGATGATACTTTATTCGAGCGACCAGAGCTTCACTGTCTATTCAAACTTGAGGAGTGGAACGAAATGGCTCTAAAAGACGACAAAGCTAACGAGCGTATGGAAAAAATTTTGCACAAAATAGGGAGGTTCGATCTTGCTACTTATTTATCAAAAAAACTATACTCGCCATACGTTGATTGATGTCGGTAGAATTCTCGAGGAATTTTGTGAAAGGATCATATACGATTATTAGGCAAGCTAAAATTCAATCCCAAAATACAATATGGTTACATATTTACAAAACGTATTTATATCAGATTCATTTATCGATAACACAGACGTGTCCTATATATTTGTTATCAAAATAAATGATAATAATTCGTTTACTCTGAACGTCTGATCACCCAGTTCATTGCCTACAGTTGGATTCCGAAGGCCTTAATTCTTAAATATGATAGGTATTTCAAAAAAGGACTTGCTACACGTTATACTAATTGCCCGAGCACCCACATCCAGTTTGTGGTGGCTGAAAGTATCTCTTCTTCTTGTTACAAGTCAGGGACAATTGTTTGTCGATACACCCGCAGGTATGTTGCATATTTCTTAAATCCTTGTCAGCTAAAGCTCTGCGAGGAAGAAGAAACGGAACGAAGTCAATTATAACAACGATTTTGGACATGGATGGTAAGAAAAATTCGAAAAATTCACTTACATGTACTTAGAAGATTTTCGAAATTTCTGAAACAAGTAGTGTACACAAAGGAGTACGGTTGTGGTAGCACAAACTGCGAGAGCAATGTAAATCCAAATCATTGAGTCGAAAGTAGAGTCAGTCGAAGTCTGGTCAGACTTTGGTCTGTTGGAGTAGATTGGTCTGCGAAAATTCCTTAATTTAACATTAAAAGCCACGATGGCTGTACAAGTTTCAACGAAGACTGCTGATTGTGTATGAAAACGGTGAGTCGAACGAAATAAAAAGTATAATTGACGGTATACTCACATCACCTGCATCTGTGCAGTCAAAGAAGATGCATCGTTCGTTCCATTCAGAGTTACGGCTCTTCCGGAGCACGATGGTCTTCTACCACATAACCATCTAGCTAGATCTTGTCTTTTAACTTGTCGAAGAGTTCGCGACACGTGAGAACAATCTTTTTGATTCCTGGACCTTGGATCTCGCCAATAATTAAGGAGCATTGTTTCGCAGGGAGTGATTTGGGCCGATCTTACTCGATTTCTGAGCTTTCGCTATACGAGGAGAAAATTATTTCTTCTGAGGAAGAACTTTGAGGGCAGAGTAGCAAAATGTTAAATAAAAAAAATTACCTCGATTGCATTCTCTCTTCTGCGTCTTTTCTTGTAAGCATGATGCAACAAATGCAACAGACTAAGGCACTCTCTCGGCTGCAAAGTGCTCGCGATATACGATATCTCTTCCTCGGTTACAGCTCTTCCTTGAAAAACGATATAAAGTCGAGGATAATACCAGAAAACTATGCAAACAACGACTAGCTCACTTTGCTGACTTCCTTTCAAGTTGTTTGCCGAGTTTTTATCAACCCCCGCGCTGCTTCTTTTCATCCCTGTGGACTTGAGGCGAGAAGTATGAGCATCTGCGCTTCTCCAGGACACGTTTGACAGAAGAAGAAAAATCAGGACTTCTAACGGAACCCGGACTCGCATGATGCACAGAGTTTAGAAACTCAAATACTTTAGTTAAAATCATAAAGCGATGAGAACCCATTATCAAAACTATAGAATTGTATTTTCAGCTCCATTTCAAGAAAGTTCAATCGGTTGACATTCGACTATAAATCGGCGTGAACGGAGCTGTTTTTCTCCTAATCGATTAATTCTGATCTGACAGATTCATTCGACATCAATTCGTTAGAAATTCAGTGCTCTTCTCAGGCTGCAGGCGAAATGTCAACCCTTGTTCTTTACCTCAGAGCAGTTGTTTTGATAATTTACACGATTTTTGCCCTAATGTATTTCTCCTGTATTTTCATTTCGTTAAAAGTAGGTGAGTGAAGGAAGTGTAAAATGCACCATTACTCAAATTAAATATGCGCTGCTTTCGTCGCGGTCTTTTCATCTTCTGGCTTCAGGTAAGACCCTTGCACTCTAACCCTCGCCCTGAAAATACTTAATCATTGAATTTTTATTCTTTATCCATAAGGCAATCTTCGCAATGTATCAAATCCAAATACCAGACATAGAATTTCTATCGAAAAATCTCAGACCAATCGAGTGTATCCGTTTCTACAAATTACTTCGACGCCAAACGCCAGGAGTCATTGAAGATCAAAAAGTAAATCGAATCATTCACTTATTCTATTAATCACTCTGGTAAAATAATTATCTAATCATTTTGCTTGCACCGGTTCATCAGCCTCAGCAAGAGCCTTACAGACCTGATTGCAGAAGTCTCCTAACGAGTTGGCTAGCAAATACTAAAGAAAAAATCAGCAAGGCAGACGATCACGTAGAATTAGCACTAAAGCAAATCGGTAGAACTGATTTGGCTCATTGGTTGGGATACAACGTTATCCATCAGAGACAAGGGGCCTCAGAATCAGAGAAGGGTTGTCGGCAAGACGTGAGAAGAAACATGGCGTACGTTTATGTAATTGGTAAATTTATATAGACGCTTTCTGGCGTATTAAATAGACGATATCGTATCTTAGGACGGAATAAATTCTCGTCATAATTATTCTATTTAGAGTACGTTATAAGGGCGACGATCACCTCGTTCGAGGATCAGCTGCATCTGCGAAGTTTAATTCGGATGAAATGAATGTAGAGACTGGTTCAACGCAAACCGTTCTTCACAAAGTGGTCATCACCTTGGTCGTAGTATTGTCTATGACGACGCTTTGCCTGTGCTGTTATAAATTCTTGTACGGTAGAATGAGGGGCGGACATTTTACCACATTTCGGTATAAATTCGTGGAGCCTAGATGATTTGACGATCGAGTAAAGCGCCTTTCTTTAACTGAAAATCATCCAGATTCTCTTCACGCGTTTAAAATTATTTTAGGAACGAGTTTGACGAAGAATCCCGGCTACAACAGGATAATCGACAAAGTGGAGGAGGCTCCAGGTCCTGTTGCGCAAAATTAACTAACTCCAGACAAACCTGGTGGAGTTCGGTCGAAAGTTTGAAACATAAACCTTTTTCGGCGATTGAGTATTTGAGAAACAAACTCAAGGGACATAGGAATTATTCCAGAGACAGGCGGTCTCGTCAGTTAAGGCTTTTAATGTCGCGATTGCAAGTAAGTTCGCAATTGCAAATTATGTACTCTACATCATACTAATTCGTATTTGCAGAAGACGTGCCCTACCCAAAGAAAGATCGTACATCTGAGCAGAAAGGAGCAAAATCTTTTAAGGTCTTTAACGAACACCGAGAAACAGCAGTTTCCGGCGACAGATTCAGATCTGAGATTTTTGGTCGCTTCAGATCGTGAAAAGAGGAAACTTTTAGCCCGCGAAGGTCGACGTGAGTTTTTGATCGGGCTTAGAAAAAGACTTGAAAGAATGGGTCCTGACGGTAACAGAAATATAACGTTGAACGAAACAGAGAGAAAGTTCATAAGGAAATTGTCCTCCTCCGAAAGAGTGCTCCTCCCAATTATGGACAAGGATCTAGAACTGCTGGTCAGCAATCCGTTGGAGAAGCGTCAGGTTATATTAAAACAAATGGCCTGTAAATTTTCGGGGATATCTCACGATGACAGAAAATATTTAGAGCTCGATAGCAGGGACAAAAAATTTTTGAAGGAGATTGATGACCAGGAAAAGAAAAAACTGGGTATAACAGATTCGGAATTCCGGTTCCTCGTCGCTTCTAAGTCACAGAGAAACGTTATGCAGCAGAGATTAGAGTCTTGTCAAAGAGATCAGCGGATAAACGAGATCCGTAAGAGACTCGCTGAGGTAAATTACGACGTCTCTTGTTTGGAACTTTCAGAAAACGAACACAGCTCTTTCCTAAGTTTGAACTCCTACGAATTGGCGCAACTGGGACTGACCGAAGAACACGTCAGGTTTTACGCAGCTTCAGATTCGGAGAGAAAAGTAATCTGGCCCTCGCCATCGCAGCATAGAAAGTTAAGGATAAATACATTGCAAACAAAACTGTCGAAACTTCCTTGGAAAGAATGTAGCACAAGATTGACCTCGTCGGAGCACACGCTGCTGGCCAGTTTGACCCCACGCGAGCAAGACGAGCTCCACATATCAGATTCCGAAAAAAATTTCATGCTATCAACTGATTCGGAAAAGGAGTTGATCCAGAGACAGAGAAAAATCGAAAAGCTAGAGGCGAAGATAAGGGATTTTAACACCGTAACGATGACGGAAAGTGAGCGGGGTTTAATCCTCTCTTTGTCACCCTCAGAAATGCAGATGCTGAACATAGATTCAACGAACAGATCGTCTCTCATTGAAAGGAAATCACACAACGCAATCCACCGCGAAATTAGGTCGAAGATTGAGTCTATCAAAGACAGAATACACCGCGAGGGTCTCTCTAATGTTCGATTAACAAACTCGGAAAGATGCCTAATGGAATCGTTGTCGAACTTAGAAGCGAATTCCTGCAGCTTAACTCCTTCCCAATTTTCTTTTTTGCTTGCCAGAGAATCGGAGAAGAGAATGAATCATCGGGAACTAAATTACGGTCGCGAAAGTGCGATTCAATGCAGCGGAACTGTGACTAGACATTGTCCATCGTCTAGAGATATGCAGATGAACACATCGCCTACTCATCTTTGCCACCAGCAAACTAGCAACGATTTAAATTGCCATGTTCATTCTCACTCGAACGCGTATTGTGGTCAAGACGATTACTCAAATTTTCCAGAGTCAAGACACAGAGTCCAGTTCAAAGAACCGGAGACTTACAACGCTGGTAGCAATACGTGTGACGGTGATCGTACAGCGTTCGCAAGGGAATCGACTGACGATTCGGAGATTAGCGAGACCTACGATGAGCTAGGAATGCTTTTTTCCCAGCAGATGAAACAACAGGCTCGACCATGCCAGAGGAAGTATTGCCGTTTAGGAAGACACTTGAAAAGAGGGAGTCAACACGATGAACGACAGTGTCAAGTCAGGCAATACTGCTGCAGAGGATATCCTAGCGACCAAAGACCGTCCTGCAGTAGTGGTAATGTATGCAGAGATACCTACGACGAGTTTGAATTGATGCACGCAAGACCGGATGAAAAGAAACAACTTAATTCGTCGATGTTTGAGAGGAGGAAACAGTTCTTAGATCAACCATGCCAAAAATGTTCTAAGATCCACGATAATTGTATGAATACTAATTGAAATGAGTATGGTGGCAAAGAGCGGGAAGAATTAATAATTCATCGACTGAATTACGTGAAGTAATTTTGATACTTTAAACGATAACACAATCAATTACGATTCGTGATTGAAGTAAATTCTTGGAAAAAATTCTATACGAATTAGGAGAACAATCTTTATTCTACAACAGCTTATTCCCTGCGGAGATTAGTCCCTCAAAATTTTCCTAAATGTAAATAGAGTTCCTTATGTACATACTATGAGTGGTTTTTGACCGATGATCATGCCTAGTTTATTCAGAAGTGTTTCTTGCCTGGTTTAGATAAAAGGAGTGAGGAATAATACAGAGAAGGGTTGAAATAATAGTATGGACTTAATAAATTTTATACAGAATTTTTATTTCACGTGACAAGTATAGTTTACTTCACTTCTTTCACCTGGAGACCTGTAACAATAAAAAGAAGAATCTATTTATGACCAATCCGTGATTCATTTTGTTGTATAGTAAAACTGCAGTTAAAAATTACTATTTAGAAAACTATAATTCACATAATGCAGCAGACTATATTGAATAGGTAATATTTCAGATCCTGCTGAACTTTTGAGACCATTTTTTAGCAATATGAAATCCAACAACGCTATTAATCATATAAAATAGTTCCCAGATCTAGCCGAAGAAATTTCTTGAAATAAAAATGAATGATTTATTTTAAAAAATCAGACAACTCACCAGGTGGCAGCGACTGTTTAAGTTTCTCTGCCTTTTCTTTGTCTGTGATGACAAGAGTGTAAAGGAATCGAGAGCAGCGTACTTTGAATTTAACATTCTCAGCATTCTTCTTTATTTTAACAGCTGTAAGAAAATTATTTTTCCCATCATCCTCAAAAATATTTTTAGCATTTCATTGTCGTAATATTTCTCACAACCCTAAACTTTCTCTTTTTGCTATTACATGTAAATATATACTCATACATCGGGATGTAAACATAACACTGAAATTTAATCTGTCAATATTATCAAGTAAAATAACGTAATCAGTTTCAACTCACACTTGGCGTCCTTCCTTCTAGCCTTCAGAAGGAAGTCTTTGATTTCCTTGATTTCACGTGGCTGTAAAATAGAGAAGAAATACGTTCTGCGTAAGTAAAGCACGATTTGGAGGTTAGGGTTGCGTAGAGTTAGACGAAATAAGTATTCGCCGTCATTATTAACTTCATAAAGTGTTCGTAAGAGGTGTAAAAAACATCGAAATGATAGTTGAGCATTGAATTTGACGAGATCTGCAAAATTAAATTGGTAAAAAAACATCCACTCACCATTCTGTTTGGTTATGTATGACACGACGTGAGCGTCTGCAACAAATGCGGAAAGAATATAAGTAATGTCACTGGGAACACAAATATAATATGATTAAACAGTAACTTAATCCATGAGGAACGCTTATGAACTAATTTTGATCACTAGAAACGAAAGATTGCATTAATAAAAATAGATTTGGGACGATAAAACACGGGGAACAACTCACCGCGACAGATATTTGTCGGAAGAAAGAAGTACGCGTGGTTATCAACTGAGGAACTAAATTCTTTAAGTATTGTGTGTTTATAGAGGGATTTTTTGCGGGATCAGAAGATCGAATTGTATTGAATAAATCTAAACATCAATTATTCATGTCTGAAAAACTATTTTATTCATATATTTTCTAGTCTTTGATTTTAATCTGCACTTATATTTCATAGACTATTTGACTGGCGTATTCTGACGTCACTATCGGTAGGACGATGAGTTCGAAACCTTATGAAGATATCATATTATTAGTAATATTTTTCTTATGCAATGCAGCAGGATAACATTCAATAAAGTATACCACAGAATAAATTGTTTGGATATTTCTTCATTCACTGTTAATGTAAGGAAACCGATACATAATTGTCTACATATTATTTTATTAATAAGGTGACCATTTTCCAGAAGAAGTTGATAAATTGATAGAACGGGAAGAATAATATAGAATAATAAGTCTATTTATTCCTATGCCTTTACCCCTCCTGTCTCATACTAGATTCTTCACTTGTAGTTCTCAGTTCTTGGGATTCAAATACATTCGATCATCTACGAAATCAATCCGAAAATGATCTTCGAATAGTGGAATAAATAATTAATTTAACAATGTGGAGAATTCATATTGATTGCCGCTCGTTGTTTACGGCAAAAGTAGTTTATTGAAACGCCACAAAGATAATGAGGCGCTACTTGCCGGTTTGAATTACGGTCTGATAAAATCGGCGCACGGAGTGACAAATGGTATCGCCATCTCGCGGTTCAATTGACGAACTATTTCTGCAGCAAACATCAGTGCGTCTTGTTGATGCAGCTGAAACAACTAGCTATATGCAGTTCGTAGATTCAACCGCGAGATGACGATACCATTTGTCGCTCCGTTGGCGGGCAAGGACGAGCGGCGGCCTTGACTTTAAGTAGGCGCACCTGACTCACGCGGAGTCAGTGGCCTCTGTGGCGTCAAAGAGGACGGATGGGGATTGTCTTAACGAGATATCGCTGACAGATATCGCGAACGAAATACTCTGAATGCAAAGAAGTTAGGCAGAATGCAATTTAGCGGTATTATATCACTCGTCTTTCTGTTACAGTTGAATAAACTTCTACTAGAATAAATACCTCTGTCCAACAATGATTCTCTTTCCGTGACTGGAAGACTAGTACATATTTATTTTCAAGAAACAATTATAAATTGTATGTACATATCTTTGACAATGAATAATATTGTATATAGCAGCAATAAATTTACAGATATATCGAAAATGAATTACTTCTTCACTTTTCACCTTCCCGTCCTTGCGACTCTTTATTTCAAATAATTTCAGCACACCTCCTCGAGTCAGACGCTCTCCTGATACCTGGAGCAAAAATATTGGATTTAAAATTTTTCTAACTCCGAAAAACTCTAGTATAAATTAATATACAGAGACATGCATGAAGACGCGCATGGATGCCTATAAATTAATGTATAGACATGCATGAAGACAGGTATGGAAAGCTATTTGAAACTCGGATGTTCAGTTAAGATATCTTAGCTGCTAATATCATTGAGACAAATACCAAGTTTCAGGATAAATACGAAAAAGTGTTCCTAATATATAACGAAGCGTTTGGCGTAGTCGGTAGAGCGTGCGATTAGAAATGCGAGCGAGCGAGCGAACTCGGGTTCGATCCCGGCCGAAATCTCGAAAAAGATTTTCAGGCGAAAATAAAATCCCCACTTAGCATGAGTATGCGGTGAGGTGGTAGGGGGTAGGCGCTCGTCATCACTGGTGACGTCATAGGTGTAGGACTCGACTAGAAATAAGCGGCGCAAGGTGGGGGAACTTCAGAGTTCGAAAATTAAATAAAATAAAATAAAAATAAATTTTCGAAAATTAAATAAAATCGAAAATAAAAATAAAAATTAAATAAAATTAAATAAAATTTTGGCAGAAAGAAAAATAAAATAAAATAAAATTCCAGCTCGGGGAATCGAACCCACGATCTTCGTATTACGAAGCCAAACTTTTGCCCCTGAGCCATTTAATGCTTAAAATTCGGGCGAAAATAAAATGGGTTATATATTCAAAGTATTATTTAGGTTAAAATACCCTATTTTTGACAAAAATTTGATTTTCTGAACGTTTGGCCACCTAGAGCCTTCGTCGTGCCTCTTGCTTTTATTTCTAGCACCCGGAGCTCCTCTTCGTCTTGCTCTTGCTTTTATTTCTAGTCAAGCCCTACATACCTAGGTTCGATTTTTCCGAAACCGACGACGCTGTCGTACGAACATATCTACAGACGTTTTGACAGCCACAGAATTACAGCTGCCGCTACGTTGTCTGTAGATATGGTTACCGACGATGCTGTCGTACGGAACATATCTACAGACGTTTGCAGCCACAGAATACAGGTGTCGCTACGTTGTCTGTAGATATGGTCAGTTTCGAAAAATAGAAATTTTGTATTAGAAAAATTTTTCACCATTTCGGCCGGGATCGAACCCGCACCTAGGCTAGCTCAGATTTCTAGTCGCATGCTCTACCGACTACGCCAAACGCCTCATTGAATTTAGTGATCACTTTTTCGTATTTGTTCTGAATTTGGTATCTGTCTTAATGATATCAGCAGTTAGATATCTTACCTGAACATCCGAGTTTAAGATTTCTTCCTAATTCAATTTGAAAATTTATTGATATTTTATTCTAATTTCTTTACGCTGTTTCACTTCTGAAATGAAGACTCGCAGAAAGGGAAAAGTGCAAAGTAAAGAAGCAATTGATTAGTGGTATATCTAGAATTTTATTGATGCAACAAAGATACATTATCTTTCCTCAAAGTTATAAATACATACATAATATAATTTAAAATTGTTTCTTAGAAATAAATGTGTATACAACGTAATTAATCGATTCTGTCTAATGCAAGTTATTATAATATCAATAACATTCGTATTGCAATAATATACTACCTAATCTAACTAATTTTACAAAGACTGAGTTAATATCATTATACAGAACGAGTGTTATTATATCACTATCATACAGTGAATTACCAAAAATACTAGACAAGAATTTACTGTCTTTAATGTCTACATCGTCTATTTTGCAATATTTTCTCTGTGTTCGGATTATTTCTATTTAGATACCTGTCACTATCGTATTTCGTTAACGCAACCTCCATCCGACCTCGTTGACGCCTCAAGGGCCACTGACTCAACGACAGGTGCCACTACCCAACTTCAAGATCGCTGCTCGGCCTTGCCTGCGGCGCGGGGAGAACGGGGTATCAAATTGTATCGCCATCTATGACATAACTAGAATTCTTTGCACGACTAGTAGTAAAGTACGTACTCTCCTTCGTGCCAGCCTTCCATTCATGAATACTATAGTTCCGGACAATCTTTGAGATGACGAGACCAATTCGTTTGAGAAGTGGCGCCTCCGTGCTTCTACGATGGCGACTGCGCGAACTACTTTTGCCGCAATTAATAAGCGGCAGCCAGTTCAAATTCCCTATACTGCGAATTTGATACTTATCACACCAAAAGTATCATTGCTGATTGCTCAGGAGTGTTTGGGACATCACCCCGCATTCTTCGCCGTAGTATAAAGATTCCACAAACATTTTCGATCCATGTTTACTGCATTTCAGCGACAGAGACATCGAAATGACGATCCATGTGGTGCATTAATAATTGTTCGATATCCCCACGAATCAATATTAACCATTTTTCGGCAGTCGTTCTGTGTAGATGAAAAAGATCTGTCCAGTTGAAGTAGCTGAGTAAGAAGATTACATTTAAAAGAAAACAAAAAAAAAAAAAAAAACAAAGAACAGCCCTCTCGTACTTAGACAGTTTATTTTCATGATTATAACAAAGTTTCAATCACATTTCGACTTATTGCTTATATTGCATGCTCCATATAGGTATGTTTGTAGTACAATTCGATTTACAAATAATAGATATGATAGGTACCTATTCTAAGATCATAGATATAAATATAGATGATTTTGAACAGGGTTAGGGATCGAAAAATCGCTTATATAATAACTGTACTCATTAATTATATATTTAATATTTAATAGCGTGAAAATATTACACTCACGTTTAAATATTATCACAAAAATTCATTTATTAGTTACAAAAATATTTTCACGGTATTCAAAAATATACAAAACATTGAAGAATTCACGTAGGCGTAATATACTATGTATATAGACAGAAAAGTGAAGCAATGCCAATACAGAGTAGAAAGTCAACTCAACGTTGATATCTAATACAATAATTCACTTTGTTTGAACGCATATGAAATCATGAACGATAATTTATCTGTTAGAAATTAAATGCATAATATATTAATACAGTTTAGACATAAGAGAAAATCTGCGGTGTAGGATATAACGAATATAATTCGTACTAACAATTCTAGTATAATCATCTAATATTAGCCGTGTGGGTGGGTTGCCGCCACGATGTATATACCTACTATATTCACACATACTGCACACTGCTAAATACTATACGACGTAGACATTTATTTCTGGGAAATAATTTTGCTCGTCTCTGTCAATTCTCTTGTCAATTAATAACGTCGCGTTCTCACTTTGGGATATTTGCATTAATATAATATATTTAGTTCACGCATAGCGTAAGATTATAACATCTAAACCCTATATAGATATGCACAGGTCCATGAACTCTCGCATGCAATTTTTTATACTTATTAATTTTATATTGTATGTATATTCACAGTAGTAATTATAATATCATGTATACATGTTATAAATAATTATTATTATTTTTTTATGGCAGGATATGGTTATTGGTTACATATAAGTATTATATATTATTATTAGTATACATAGTTTTTACAAGTCTTCGTTTATAATACTACAGATAGCCTATAATAGATCGAAATATTTGAATAACCACACAGAATAAGGTCCGTAGATATTAGGAAATAAATTATTTATTCGTTATGTTCATTAACTCACGCTCAGAGAATATAATCGATTATTTACAAAATCTTTTTCACCCTTAGTTCAACCCCTAAGTTTCAAGGTTCCATGGTGTAATGGTTAGCACTCTGGACTCTGAATCCAGCGATCCGAGTTCAAATCTCGGTGGGACCTGTATTTTTTTTTCTTTTCACGATTTCGCGATCTTTTTTTTTCGTTGGCTAAACTCCTTGCGAATAAGATCTAAATATTAGTGATCAAGGTAACTTAAAACACCGTCGATTCGATTAGAGAATAATTTCATTAGAGAACGTTCGATGATCGCGCTAACGATCGTGTATAAATTATCTCTTTGATATTTTTTCAATATGTTACGCGATAGTTGTATAAACAGTTCACTTCGATTTCATCAGCAAGATTTTTAATCTACTGGGGATATTGATTAACGAGGGGTCGCGCGATCGATTTATATATTGTTTGCTATTCTAACAACTGACGAGTATCGATAAGTAATTCTGAACGATTTTATGCATGTCTGATTCGAGACGTTGTAACTTGTAGTACATATACCTTCGCGAAATATCGTGTTCAATGATCATGAGCAGAGGGAGACCTTGAGCTTAGATAAAACTGAGTCACTTTATGAAGTATAAATAAAACTGAGTATTTTTTATTTTATTTTATCATTTTTCACCGCTTCGGTGTCTGCAATAATTTATTTTCCATTGATCTGAGCTTCAAGCACTTCATTAAAAGGGCAACGATTGTCATAACGGCACCCAAGAATGAAATTACACCTAGTACGACCAGCACTATAAACCAACTTTTGAAAGTTCCGATTCTAGTCGAAAAATCGCAGTTGCAATTTTCGTACTCTGTAAGATTAAGTGCTGAGAAGTTGACAGGCTTTAAGGAAATCGTTTTAGTCTCGTTATAAGTGACGGACTTTCTCTTACCAAGGTTCTGGTACTTTTTAATAAACTTGTAAGAAATTCCGTACGTAAATTCTTGGCCGTTCAAAGATCCTTTCGAACTGTAATATTGGACGAGTAAAATATTCCCCGTCGAGGTAACCGGGACTTGAATATTGTTTATATCAGAATGTAAAATGTCGCAGTAAGACCAAGCGAGAGAATCGTTACTAAAAGCTCCGTTATAAACGGCTATTTCATTTCCGGGGCAATAATTCAAGCTCGAATTTTGCTTTGAATTAAAATTTGATTCTGACTCAAACTCGTTGCGGATTATTTTTAACTGTACAAATACTTTCTCGGTTGTTTTTCCCACGAATTTATAACTGCACAGTGTGCTCGGTGGATACCAGTGCTGAAACGATTTGATATTCTCTTTCGCACCACGGTCAGTACTCTTATAAACAAATTCGCAATTCTTCGGATGTCTTACACTATCGGTCTCAGTTTCCTGTAAAGTGAGCTGAAACCCATCGTGCATTATGGTGCCGTCCCGTTTGCTGGAAAATTCCACAATCACATTTCTACCACGTGAAATAATTTGCGGCACGTGTCCGTCCCCGCAAAATTTCGATATTTCAACTATTTTGCCGTTCATATTTTCGTAAATTGCTAAATAGTCACTGACGCAACGAAAACCGTCTAATTTATTATCATAGGACTTGTGTTTTCTGTGAAATCTATGGTCGAATAAAGAGTTTGTTTTCCTCGGACCGCTCACTCCACTTCCCTCGATTATTTCCGGACTCCTTTCTTCAAGACTGTCGTAAAGGCTTTTCAGGTTCCTTTCGCTTTGAAAGCTCGGGTTTTTCTTGCTGCCCTTTTTGTCACGCTGGAAATGTCCCTCTACAGATTTTCTCCTGGACATATGACCAGCCACTTCCCCTTTACGGTGGGTTTTATTCTTAAATTTTCTCCGTCTCCCCGATCGATTATCTTCGATCTGATGATGATCTTCGTTATTACCTTTACTGAACTTTCTTTCCCTAGCTTTGAGTCTTCTCTGTTTGACGTCGCTTCCAAAGATAATCATCTCGTCGTCGTCGTCGAATTGGTAATCAAAGTTCGGCAAATTTCTCGCGTGTCTAGTTTTTTCCAAAACGCTCGATTCCTCCGTTTCGTAATCGCGAGTTGCGGCGCGATTTCTCGCATTGATATCATCCTCGACATGATTTTCGCAGTTCTCCGTCCTGCAGCCATCCTGTACCGTATAATTCATCAGGTTAAAAACGTCCTCATTAACACCGCCGATTTTAAATCTTCCCGCAGTTGATTCCAGCGATATTCTACACCTCATTCCTCTGGGATAAATCCCCGGAAATCCTGGAGATGTTATTCTACATTGTCGTTGATAATTCTGATTCGAACAATCCAACGAACATTCGGCTGCCGAGGGAAGCGATCCTCCGTGTCTTTCCATAGCCAGACGTGCCGGAAGTACAGAAAATTGTGCTGAAAATATGACCGGATTCTCCGCGGCAAATTTCGTGTCTGAATCCATAACGATACTCAATTCTGGACCTTTTCTAAGGAAGAGTCTGAAACGTGTTTGAATATCGGTGGCTTAGAATTCTTCTGGTTTCTTCGTAGAGAAGATCAAAAGGATCCTTTTTCTTTTCAAAAGCGCAATGGGTATAATATTTAATTACTGACCTAGTTGCATTTCCGGTAACGTGTCCGCAGTATCTGCCTACGTCGTCTTCCAGATCTTCAATTCCGTCTGAAAACTGTACGTAGGCCCCTTCGCAGGAAGAGTCACGAAGAGTTCCGACTTGAAGGCGTCGAATCCTCAATTCAACAACCTGAAAATTTGAAGTAAAAAGAATCTGAGGACGAGGAATCTTACAAACAATTGTGTAAAAATTATTTAAACACCCAAAATATGATGCTAGAGAACAAATTATTATTTATACCTGCGGATCCCTAAGGGGCGCTCTAATCCTGACCACACATCGGCCCATTCGTCCTGTCCAACGAATCCAGCCAACCGAAGTCCTTACGGTCCGGTTACACGCTGGAAAATGTAGAGTACGATCAATTTTCGATTCCTAGAGTACGACGATCGATACGTTCGTTGTTTTTTTATTTTTATTTCAATTTTTTTAAATTTCTTTCTTGTTTGGTGTGATTCCTAATTTCTTTGCCCAAAGTAAGGAAATGCATGATCCTCGAGTATGGAATAACGTATGCACCGTAGTGTAAAGGAGAACGTTTCAAGCACGCGTGGACTAACAACAATCCGATGTCTTTGGGGTGCAATATGGCGTCTGTCTCGCTCACCCTCGAGTACCTCTTTTCCGAGTACGTAGGAGCCGAGCACATCCCCCGCTCAACGCACCCCAACAATCATAACGAGAACGTGCTCTGCATTTTTAAGAGAATTTATTATTACTAGTTTTATTATCTCCGACGAAAAAAAATTCACCTATATATAAAAATAATTCTAATTATACAGGTATACCGGTGAACAACAAGATCTCAACAAATATTAACAAAATGTAATAAAATTGAATCAGGTATTTTAATCAAGTAAATTGTTCGGTGAAAAAAACAGAGGATCCCTTATATTCGGTCCATCTGCACAGAATTCATTCACCCGGGAAATCTATACACACACAAACATCCTATCAGCCATTTAATTAACTTTAACACGATCAGCTAAGCTAAGGCACAGGTGCAAATTACGGAATCGGGATTCTTGGGGTCTGTGGCTTGTTCCCGATACACTTCGAACTCAGCTAACAAGTTCGAGAGCAACTTCGAGAGCGCTATCCATCTGTCGAATAGCTATTTACTGGATACATATACGTAGATAGGTGTATATATATTCGTACATACAATCCTGGTAGACGTATAGCAACAGCTAGGACTGTAACCAGGTATATATATGTATCACGCCGATAATTTGGTGGATCTATAGGAAAGTCTATATGTACCGTAGAGGACAGTACCTATATACTGTTATACAAACCACAAGCGAAACTTTATCCTGGCTCACTAAGTACGTTCGGTATATAAAGTATAAATATACGTATATATAGTGCAAAGGCAGTTATTTATTTAAGGTAACTTTGTGCTATCAATTAATTAAATTAAAGTACCGACTGACGGACCGAGGACAGAATGGCAGCCGGAACCGACTGCCTCTCTATACGGTTCACCAACTAATTAATTGGCATTGATGCAGTCAATTCGATTGGAGTGGTCCACGCGACGTCACGCTCAATGTCTATACCATGCGAAACCCGATTTAGAATTACGGTGAAAATTAGAAACCGGTACCTCAAACTCGTAAATAAGAATAACGAAACCTCCGTCTTCAGGTTTGCGAAAATTCGATCCGATTTTCGCGAAAGGAACGCGTTCTTACCGCACGAAGTATGAAATTGAAAGCTTATGTGCAATTCCATTAATTGTGTGCATTGAGCGAAGGCTATCTCTGAATTATCAATTATCCGCAATAATAATTTTCTCCCATTAATTGTAACAAGCCTTCATTGTTTTCAGCGAGTATAGTGTATAAAGATAACGCAAATGGTTTATGATTTTTATCTTTCTTTCTTCATCTCGCGATGAAATAAACGAATTTATTGCTATTCGAGGGCAAAAGTAAACCGTTAAACACTTTGCTGAAATGATGAAAGAATTTCAGTTGTATATGAAAAAAGAAAAAAAAAAAGTTACGACCAGCTCTTGACAAAAATCCGAAAAGTGGCTTTCTCTTCGTATATATGTACATGAACAGCTGCAACATCGCGTCAAAAAATCTCTTGTAGTACAGAAACGTCGTCAAGGATCGCGTCCTGGTGCCTCAGGCCTTAGGGCACTCGCACCATGTGCAGGGGCTGCGATTCTCATACAATTCCGCAGTCACTGAAGTATAGAGTGTAACTATAATATATATGTATATATATATATAATATATGTATGTACACATGCCTGGCTAAATAATCACGTAGATAATAGTAACGTCGCTTCTACTTATATCTGCGTATTAATATATTACGAGTGTGTGAAAGGCAGGCGTAGCCGATAAATTTTAACGATTATTCAATGCAGCCTAGCTGCTATAGTAATTATCACGTTCATTTAGATTTTAGATGAAAGACCTGTCATCCGACTCATATACTCGCCGGTAGATACAACTATAAAGTATGAACTAACAGCTAGGGAGACGACGAGCTACAAACGAGCTACGAACTCGTCTTCGTATATATTTATATATATATATATATTAAAGTATGTAATAGTTTAAAGTGTTGTACATAAGTCCTCGGGCACACAGGTCAGAGCGCACTTCACTGGTTTGTAGTAAAGTATGTAGTACGTATATACCTAGATATATTAAACGTATATCACATCTGCGTACATCTTAGCTAGATTCAAGAAGTAGGATATATTATACTATAGGAGAACCCCTACAGAGAAGAGAGATCGTAAATATAGATGCGATTATCTCTAAAGATCCTCGGGCCATGTGGCAGATATCTTGACGAGGTAAACTCGCGTACGTGACGAAAAGCCGGTTTTGTATTATATTATCTGCGACGTCTGTATAATAATGATTTGAATTTTCTCGCTTTTTAATACACAGTGCGTTTATATCATATAAATTTATACATATAAACATATATATATATATATATATATAGCTGGGGCTCTTAATCTTACTTGAATTATAATTAATTTGAATTATGTATCGTTCGTTTATTATATACTCGTAGTATTCGTCTCCTAGCTCGAGTTGCTCGAACGACTCGACGTGTTAACTCCGCGATAGTGGAGTTAAAAAAAACGGTCATATGATAGCGATAGTAATTATTAATATAGAAAGTTTGCTTGTTAAAGCGTCGGCAGTGATTTAGAATTAAGAATTAATCTATGAGATAGCCACCCATATCGAGGGAATATTTTTTTAAGGAATTCAGTTCTATGAAACGCATCACACCGCTGCCGGGTTCTCTTGTATACACTATATTATGGGTTTGGTTGTAAATTGTTATAGTTTCTGAACCGGGGGAATGGGGAGGATGTACATGTAGCCGAAAAAAATCAAAAGCTAGCTTTCGAGAAAAAAGAAAAGAATAATATGTTATAGTCTCAACATCGGTTGACAGTTCACGCAGAACTTAAGATAAATATTTGTACTCGGGGTTGCAGGGTTCCGTTTATATAATATTTACGACATTTAGTTTGGGTGAAAATTGAGAAGAAATATACCCGAATTGTTTTTAGAATTCAGAAACAATATCAAAACTTTTGTACGAGCTTGAGGAGAGGAAGAAAAAACAGATAAGAAAGAAAAAAAAAAAGCGACGAAAGGGATTCTGCGTTCAAGGAAAAGACTTAATTTAGAAAATTACCGCTCCCCGCTTTAATTGCATTCCGTTGAAACTTAATTTAATTGTTTTATCTTCCCATGCCGCTTCTAACAGTTCTGTACATCGCGTACACCTACCTGGGTGCTATTTACGACCGAAGAATTAAGAGTGTTGAAAAACCTCGTTCAACACTTTTAACAACGCCAGGGCGTAGCCCCCTTAGAAAAGAAATCTGTAAGCGAAATATTTAAACTTTTCTAATAAACCAACTATATAGAGGCTAAGAACTCGGATAAGATACCCATATACCTATAATACGGAAGTGGTAGTAGAGCAGCCTCGGGTCCGTGAGTCGTGACTGATTTTATGACAATTTTTATTGTTTTTCGGCATTCAAGATGGTCCAGGCTTAGCGGCAAAAAGGGTCCGAACGGTCGGGCGAAAAAGTTTTCCACCGGAACCGAGAAGTCCATTAGCTTTGTAGCTCTTCGTCACCGAACGAGAGACCGCCGCAGAGTCTTGGAGACGAAAGACACCGAGTCCATAAAGTATTTTTTTATTGTAGCTATTTTTCTTTTTTTCAATTCTTCTCGAGGTCCGGCAGAGAAAATTGAATAAGCTAATTATTACATAAAAGAAGCAAAGAATAACCTGTTGTTTAATTACGGATTGAATTACTAGAGCACTTGCATGAGGAAATATTGCCGATAAGTGGAGATAAAGTTCGCATCTGCTTTCCATAAAAATTTTAATGATAATTATTATTAAAATACCAGCTCAGAATTCGAAGCGAATTTCATCCCTCGTTTAAATAAACGATCCATACATTAAACCACTTCAGTCTACGATGTGAAAAAAAAAAGGATTGCTAGCAGAGCGTGGTTTCGATCCACGGACCTCTGGGTTATGGGCCCAGCACGCTACCACTGCGCCACTCTGCTCTTGTTACATTTATGGCCAAATATTTATTATTTTTTCTGTTAAAAAAAAACCAATGATTGATACGTTTATTACGCATTTGTTTTTGAGTAAAGATGAAAGAGAATTTTATTATTATTATTGCTATCATCGATTTCATAAGGTCTAGAAATTTATACCGAATTTTGTAGTTCGTTAAACAGCAAGTAAATAAAATCGCATAGAAAAATATCCAGTATATCTATGTAGAGGTAAAATATTTCTGCTCAATCGTAGCTGCACCAAGCAACTTCATATATGGTATATATAAAACTTGTAAACTTCCATGCAAATATAATCAATCGCGGAATATTGGAACGCGTGTATATTTATGGTACGAAATTCATTGAAGGTGTACATATAAAACATGTATGCGTATGGCTTTAGAGAAAATACCATCAAAGGGTTAATATTCGTTTGAAATAAACGAGAAATTAATTAGCCACTCTTCACGGTGTATTATACCAACATACCCATCCGTTTTACCAAAATAAGTAAATCCATGAAAGTCTCTCTGTGCTTATTACAGATAGAGAGCGTATAATCTGAAGTTAATATCAAACTTCTACATCTATAAAATAATATGTATGCACCTACCCTTATCGCGATAAGTATAAAACTGTAAATTGGAGAGCGCAGCATCGTCGCTTTGAGAATAATCGATTTTTAATTACATATTAATGAAAATCGACAATTATACAGGTAGGATCGTAGCCTGCGGTATATCATGTCGAAGTCGGATACAGAACCGTTTTTTTTTCGTTTGTAATTACCATTATACATATATAGGCGTAGGTTTATTTTAAATTACTCGAAATATCTAATTATGAATTAGTCGCACCGAAGGAAATTATTATCGAGGTTTTCGTCGATCTACGGTAAATCATTAATCTGACACTCGAACGGCAGGGGCTTGCGGGCAAAAATGCACTATTCTTTAAGGCTGTACAGCTATGCTGCACCTTGTATGGAAAACAGCCATTATTTCAACCTCACTTCTCTTCTTAGATATATTATGCCACTTTATACGAGTTTATAGTGACTCACGGTGTCTTATACGTGACCCCGGACAGTGTAGAACCGAAAGGGCGCAGATCCGATTTCAGGTCTCCTTTCATGACTCGTAAAAAAAAATTTCAAACTGTCTCATTGTCACTTGAAATTATTCTTATAATCTTGTTTTATAATTACATCGAATTGACCCAAAATCGAGGTTCGGGGATAATTGGCATTTTATTTCAAAAATTTTTTTTATATTAATCTCAATTTTGTACACAGAATCGCGATTTAAGTTTTTTCCGTCTATTCCCCGTGAAGTTCGATCCGCGTTTATACTTCTCGTCGAGTAAAGTTAAATCCCTCTGATACCGAGGGTGAAGATATGAAGAGAAGACTCTTTCTTTGCGGGGCTCAAATCTCTGTTATACTTTTACGACTCCGCAGCAGCAGCAGCAGCAGTAGTCGCCTATGGTAATAGTTCATTGTTGAAGAAATGGACTTTTGCCGTTGTCAAGAATACTTTCAGAGTCTTCGGAATCACAATCGTAGTACATGTAGGTAGCTACAAGTCTTAGATCTCGAAGGAAAAAAAGAAAAAAAAAAAAATGATGAAAGGATTCAGACGCTCGTTTTTGGGCTGTTACCCATATCAAATAAAAGATAATTTCCGGTGTATGAATTAAACCCCTAATAATAAAAAAAAAAGACGTAAAATTTCGCCGTGTATTCGTAAGGTGAAATTTTTCTCCCCACGAGTTTTTATAAATGAATATTCATATCGTCACCCTAGCAGCGTAAAGTCCGGTAGTAAAGGTTACGCGCATAGTCGCGGAGGAGTCACTCGAAGTATGTTATAATGAATGAGCCTGCTCGTATGCGGAGGCATGCACTACTTTCCATTGGCATCATGGAAGAGGAAAAACGTTGTTACATACTGATTGTGAGTTATTTCTTTGTACACACAGTTCAAAGAGAAACGATAGCAGTAATACCGTAGAAGCAATAGCTGCGGGGGTATAGAACTGCGGTATAGACTGACGCCAGGATTGTCATTTGTAACATGTCACAGCTGTATATAGAATGCCGCTGAGATAACGATAGCGTAACTTTAAGTACAACAAGCTGCGATTTGTTCTTAAAATTGACTTCAGGCTATTCGAGAAAGCTACGTTACATTAATATATTAATAGTATGTAATGCCTGCGTTGCTTTCAACCCTTTTTCCATTATCCCTTTGTCGAAAACATTTATAATTCCTTACTCCGGAGGGGCTAATTGATTGACATGAGTTGGTTAAGGGAGAGACAGAGAGTGAGAGAGCGTTGAAACCTTTTCTGTTAATTATTTTGTTGAAATAATTCGCGTGTGAAATTTTTTCAAAAAGGAAACATGAAAAACATGGTACTTTTTGTACGAACCTTTTGCGTGGATTGAACCCAAGCAGACATCCGTTACCAAAGGTAACAGAAAACACAAGCTAAGTAAGGCCTCGCATTTCATCTTTGGATATAGCGCCGCGATTATCGCGGATCGGGGTGATTAGCTCCTTCAGGATGTCTTCTTCTTCATCTTGATAGACGGGTCTTCGTATAGAGACGACGTTTCCCACCCCAGTAAAGATTCTGGGTGTTTTCAGAGGATGATAAGACCTGTTGATTATAAAATTTACTTTTCACTTATTGTTTCAGTACGGTATGAGAATAAACAACGTTTCGTAGATCTAATTATTGCTAATTAACGGTCTCGAAGAGATCCAGACCTCGGAGAAACGCTGCGATACATTTTTCCATGAATTTATACTCTGTAAAGGTTTTACCAAGATTCCTGTTTTCATCTCTACAATGAACAAAAAGTTCATCAAATTATACCTAATTCGTTAAATTTCATAACGTTTCGCAAACGTTTCACCGCTCGTCGCCGAAGGCTATCGTTCTTTCGGAAAGAAAATTGTCTATTTTCCGTTTACTGATCGTTTTCCGACACGATAAGTAAGGAAAACATGCGAATATATTTTCCAGAATATGTGTACACCGAATAATATTCCCAAACCCATTCCGTCGAGGGTGTAGAACTCCACAGCATCACAAAATCTTCATCAGCAAGGCGGAAGCTGTGGTACGGTGTACAGGTGCGCGTGGCCTCGAGTGATAAAATATTTCTGATCCATGCCGATTTGGAAGCGAAGAGCTGGTACGAGGTGATCGACGTGAGCGAAGGAATGATCCCTGTCTGACAGAATTTCAAAATCTCCACAGCGGGTGACATTTGTCAGTGTGATCCGCAGGTGGTGACATAAAAACCCTCTTTTGAACATATTACACGAATACGTGACGTACGCTGATATTACAGATAAGAGAAAATACATATATCGAAAAGAAATCCTCGAAAGTCTTTACAGCCATCGAAATTCTGAACTCTGCAGGATCCAAAGTCGCGGATGAAGATCGACGATGTGAGCTGGCAATTTTAGATGGAATTAACGATCTAATCTAAGGTCGGATATAATCCGCCAAAAGGAACGATAGGTACGATAAATTGAAAGACGTGCAGGTGATGTCGCGCTGTCGAGGCAGAATCGCGAAGTATAGGGTAGGTATATAGAGATGGACGATTAACAAGCCCGTTCACTGCAACAGTACGAGTATAATACACGTATGTGCATCGCATCCAAAGGAGAGGCTTTCGCCACCACGGATATAGAAGCACAAAGAATGTGACGGTGAAAATGCCGACCTGCCAAACAGCAGTGAGCAAAATGTGCGGCGCGAGTAGTTGGCTCCCATCTCACATCACGTACTACACCTCGAGCGTTGCAGAAAATAGTCAAAGACTGGTACAGCACAACGATTTCGATGACTCAAACTGTACGGGTATTTCTTTGTTCTTAATCGGTTTCCGCCCCTCTAAGTGATCTCCTTTCTTTCTATTTTCTCGATTTCTTCGCCCTGTCTTACTCGCGGCTTGTTTAGCTCGTCCTTTTCTGTCCAGATCGCCTTTTCCGTGTTCCAAGTCTCGCCCTATCGAAATTAGAAGGGAGTGGTGGATTCTGGTGCGGTACGAGTAGCCGAGACTTGTATTTCATTAGTGACGAGTTGACCCGGTCGTATCTGCAATTGATGATGAGATTTTTGCCAGGGATTTCTTTCTCGAAATTTCAATTATCGAAACAGTTTGAAGCGAGGATATAGAGCAGAAGAGAAACTGCAGACTGTTGATCGGTGTTAATTTGCTTAAACAAGGGGCGAACTTAGCGAGGTAAAAACAGATCGGAATTAGGTATTCCTTGAGCAGAGAATTAAGAGGCAGGGAAGGGAGGATTATTGTGGCCTAATTTGGAATTCGAAGTAGGAGTGTTGCTGCTCATCTTAAGAATCCTTAAGGAGTATAAGAAAAGAGAAACTCCTTTTATCCTGGGGTGGTCGCGGCGTCCGCTCCCGCGTCGCTGCGTGTCTCAGGAATAAAAAGTAACCTGATTATCCTTTGTTTTATCCCTAAGGAATTTACCCGGATATATATATATGTGTGTGTGTGTATGTGTACCAACACGTATTCTCATCGTTTTGCTGCCGGGTATCAGGATCTGGGAAAACTTCTCAACTTTCCACTTTCCTGTATATAGTATACATGGTATGCCAGTGATTCAACATGCGGAACCTGTACCGCAAGGCTTATAAATTTACAATGTATTATATACCCGAGTGTAAAACGCACATACATCTCTACGAGTTTTAAGGTCCTTTCCCGTTGGTGTTCAAGGAAATTTCCTCCAGTTTCAAACCGCTCCTCAGAACGGACTCGCTCCAGTTTCCTTTTCCTTTACCATCTTCTTTTTTTGCTTTCAAATATTGTACCGCGTTTTTTATGCTTCTAATACGATAACTTTTTATACCAAACCTCGTTCCTTAGGGTTGTCGATGCCATGCTTCTTTTATCTTGTTACAAAAATTCTGTCTGCCTCTCTTACAGCTTAGATGAGTATAAGAAGAAGAAAAAGAAAAAAAAAAAAAAAAGATGAAAGAAAAAGGAGTAAGGTCTTATATTTTTTACTTTTTTTTTTATTCTTTCCTATTTTCTTTGTGGACCATCTCTCACGGTCACTCTTGAGGTGAAGCGGTAGACCGTACAGTAGCGTTTCGCCACAACCGAGCGCGGCCGCATGTTTCCTATAATTGTTTTCCGTTTTTTTTTTCTCTTTTTTTTCTCTTTTTTTTCCGAATCGCCAAAGCTTTTTGCGGGCATTAGCAGCGAAGATTTGTTGAGGATTTTTCTGCTGCTGCTACTGGTACTGCTCCTGCTCTGGCTTGCCACGCTAGACGGTCGTTGCCAACTTTTCAATGTGCTTCGTGCACGAGAGCAGCACAATTGATTATAAAAGGACTTGCGGAGGTTGGAAAATTGCGAAAAATGCCAATAGCCACGAGTACCTATTGCGAATAGTTTTCATTTACTCTATACGACGAATCTCCAATTTTCTTATTATACACAATAGAATCGTATAGGGTAGGTATATATACCTAAGAATTAAATTCTGATAAACGTAGGAAAGAACGTACTCCAAAACGCGCCTCCTATCCTCTTCGGAAAGGAAAAGGTGTAGAAAATAAAAAGAAAAATTCGTAATCGTAAGTTTTTTATCACCTAATACCGAAGTTTAGAACCTAAGATATGCGATGAGCCGCGGTTTTGCCAGTCAGATGAATCGCGTCATGTTTGTTGGGACAGCCGGGTGTAAATGTGTCTTCAACGTGGCAAGAAAGGCACTTAACAATTGCTTAAAATAACCGCATTGCCAGCGAACCTGAACAAAGTTTTCGATCGTTTTGCGCTTCTGGACTGTGAGACGTTAGTCTCGATTCAGACAAACGGTCAAACGACACGATCCTCGGAAATTTAGCTCTCCGTTCTTTTCCCGATACTTTATTTTACAGAAATGCGAAACTTAATCTTCGGTTTTGTATTTTTTTTTTTTTTTCTAAACTATTTTTCAGCAATTTAAAGTTGAGGAAAGTTTTCATTAGGTATATATGATCGTTATTTATAAGTTGGCTGATCTTTTCAATTGAAGGATGTTCAGCACTTGACTTGTAATCGATCTTGACGTGAAGCGATTTAAACTGATGTCAGAGTCTCGACGAATTAGTGACTCGAGTATAACTACGGAGAGGAAAATAGAGAGTGATTTGCCGAGTGGTCTTCTAGTTGGGCGAGGTTTACGATTGTGCCATATTAAAGACAGGAACAAAATCATTAGAACTAATCAGTCGAATTCCAACAACTACGACTCCGATAATCGTTAATTCGTTAATCTCTGAGGACTGGTCGTATAAGTTGGTATCAAGGTTCAAGGAGCAGAGGGAACTTTGGAGAACTCATCTTCCGACTGTTGTTGCTGAACCGATTCATTTTCCACTTGGCAAGCACCGCGCGTCGGTCTGTTTAATAAAGATAATAATATGATAGAAAGAGGAAAAAGAAAAAAAGAAAAAAAAAAAAGGTTAAGGCTATACAGGTCTCTCCTCTTTCTCACTCTTATAGTTTACCGAGGAGTCACAATGAAATTATCTTCTCATAAAGCAGTGATTATATATTCGTTTCAATCGACTAATCAAATCAACTCGCTCAGCGGAGACATTGTGATAATTCAGTTAATTATATTTACCATAGAAATTCAATTCGTTGCTTCGTATTCAAATCTTGATTAGGCTGAATTACTGATATTGATTAGTTTACCAATTGTTACTAAAAAACTACGAGAAAAAAAGACAAAAATAAATATTTATAATTTACAGAAATGGCAATCACAGCTCTCGTTGTCAAAAAATTTTTACCAAATTAATTGGGAAATATTGTGGATTGAATAATACGCGTATAAAGTTTCATATAATAGTTAATCACGCAGGTTTTAAGCTCCGCGCGGTGTTCGGAACGATCGTGAAACTCATTACTGTTCAGGACCAAATTTGATTTCCATCGATTTATATATCAACAGCATTTCTCGGTGGAGTAATATCGGAGTGTAACTCAATTTGCACCTAGTTTCGAACCGGCAAAGGCCACGGGCGGGGTACAGGGTGAAAATATTTCATGATCCATACTTTATATCCGCGCGCATATATCGCAATAAACCCATGGGAGTATGGGACAATGTGCGCGGGAGGGTTTGTCCTTATTCGCGAAACCCATTCGAAGACATTACGCGAGTATACGAGCGGTATCATCATCGAGGTTGAGACCCTTCTCAAACCTTCTCAAAGTGAGACAGTTCGGACAGTTCAGACAGTTCAGATAGGGCAAAATGGGGAGACGAGAGGAGAGCAGAGCCGAGAAGAGAGAAGAGGGAATTGTCCATTGATAATTGTCTAACTAGCTGTCGACCAATTAGCCAATTCGTGGAAGCTTATTAATTACAAGTCATAAGTCGCACCTGTTATATACCATAGGATTGCAGTCCCGGATATTTGTCCACGTCCAAATTACTAATATGTTTCAAAGCCCGGCTTTTCTCTCGCCCTCTGGTATCAGCGTGAGTTTTGACAGGTCTGATGCATCGCAGCAAGTGTCACCATAAAACGAAAGCATAACACACGGTACGACACGCAGGCATGAGTACTAGATACATATGGAGATATGTAAAAGCTCGAAAAAATCGCATCTGCGGTATTCAAAGTCCGATATCCGCGTTTTTTCTTTTTTCTTTTTTCTTTTTCCTTTTTTCTCTTTTCTTTTTTCACCTCACTTTTCTTCGCCGCAGGAAATGCGCTTAACGAGGTGAAATAAATATCAAACCTTTTTCATACTTTTTAGGTTTCGATTGCTACCGCCTAGCTTAACGACTTCGGTCTACTCTATCCTACGACTGTATAACGTCCGTTGGGAAATTTCTGAATCACTATAATAATTGTTCAAGTTTCTCGTTCGTTTTGCTCCGGGTTATGTACTCGGTATACATATATACATGTGTTATTTATCTATGTACACATTACCTACTCTCGATATCTCTCTAAATCAGCCATTGCTAAATTGGGATGAATAATTGCTACACGGATCCGAGCGCTCTATCTCTCTATACGATTATATTATTACGATATCCAATAACCATTCTCAAAATCGGAATTAGGGGCTCAATTTAAATTCTCACCTTGTTTTACGATAAACCTATCGCTCATAGAGCCCGCGAATTTCATCTCGACTGATAAAAGTTTCCATACTTTAGAACAAATTATTCAACCACACTACACGTTCATCGCTATTTTTATCAGAAATTTCCATCCTCCGAATTACCTATATACCCAAAATAATAAATTTGGTTAAATCTCCCCAGCTTTTACACGTTCGAATATACCTATGTACAGGTGTAATATCGTTGCGGTGTTGATTGCATCGAATCAGCAGTAAATACTAATCAATTTCAAACGTAGGTATATTCATTAACCGAGCAAGCTGCGGAGTTGAAATGGGATTTTAACTAATTGGGTTATACTTAAATCGTGCATACTGTTATTTTAAATAAAAACTACCTTTTATAAGATTATCCTTTTTCTTTTCATTCCATTTTGGACCTTTTGCACTCCTGTATGATCTGCGATGTTCTTTCCCTCAACGCGGATAAATTGCTGCGCGGGAATTTCGCGCGATTTGAGTATTTATCCAAAAGAAAATTTCACACTCGACCAAAAACTGTATTACCTTTCTTTAATCTCCTTACGCCATAACGTTAAACTTTGTAAAAATTTTCATAGCGAGATACGATTTATAGATAAATAATTTAGTCAATTTTTTCTTCACACCATTTTCTATGTAATATCACGTCATTTTGCGAGAAAGATATTTGAAAAATCGCATTTGGTTACCGCGTGTTACTTTTTACGGATAATCGCACGTGTCCAACACAATTATTAGCCTTTGTACCACACTTGATAAATGGACCAACGCATATGGCGCTTCGCGCTCAACTGCGAGGGCAGATTTGCTCCACCATCCTCTCGGTCGTATCTTCCCCCACTATAACCCATCACCCCGTGACGTCATTCATTCACCACGCAAGCCCGATGTGTATATAGTAAAATATATTCGAGGAAATTTAACGAATCGGAAAATTTATTCCCGAGTCTTAACGCGTCGTGGTTAAACCCGCCCTTCCATCTGTCATATCTTATCCCCAACGACATTTAATAGTTCAATTAATATTTAAGTTAATTGCATACATACTACTACCGATGCCATTTAATATATATATACAGTATATAGTATTGTTTAATAAAAAATAGGAAAAAAAATTCAATAAACTATATACATATAAGATTAGATTTTTATTTCTTTGATTTTATACACCGTTACGCGGTTAAGCTCTTCAAAGTTTACAATCGGCTTGTTACTTTCTATTGTTAAGATCGTTAGGGTTCTTTTCACGGGATAGATCAATCGATCTCAACCGATAAACAAACGATGAAAATCACGTATATGGAACATTCTATATATACTAGGCGTTAAATACCCGATCCTAACACGCGAGGGTAGGTATTATATATTTTTAGACTACAATTTGACACACAATCATTTATTAACGAGGTAAGAAATATAGGTTTGAGATTGAAAAACGCCCTTATGAATTCCGAAGAATTAAATCCTAACTAAGTGAGAGTTTCTTCCGGAGCCAATCGCGTTGTGCAGTCGAGATTCGAGGGTGAGGCAGAGAAAGAAAAAAAGAAAAGAAAAAACTTTGGCAAAACTTTCTAGGCGAAAAGTTTTTGTTGTTTCTTTTACCTTTTTCCTTTTCTTTTTCCTTCTCTTGCAAAAAGGGATCAAGCGATATTTTCTATCTTTTTTTTTTTCTCTTTTTTCATTTTATCTGTTTTTGTTTTATACCCTCGAATCGCACTTTCAACTGGTAACTGTCCGAGGCACCTGTCAACTCGACTTCAAGACCTAAAAAACAGTGACTCTCGCTAGCAGCTTTCGAGGTTTTCCCCCCAAAAAAAAAAAAAAATGAAAAAAAAAGGAAGAGAGGCTTATTGTTAGTCGACCGTTTGCCATTGTACTCCGCGTGTGCCGTTGCCATTAAAATAGAACCGCTTCCCACTGGGTCTCTTCTGCAGCATCGCTTTTGTATGTACACACGTGAATATTATACCTATATCTGTTGTAAAGATCCGTGTCGCACGTGTGTGGGAATATATTGGTATATGTGACGATCGACTGTACCGTCAGCCGCAAGTTTGACCCGGTGGCAAAACGCTAACTGAGCAAAAAGTTGGGATCAAAATGAAACATCTTATGTTCGAAAAAGCATTTGGCAAGTTTAACACATAGATTCGAGAAAATGGAAAACCTAAACCTAAACACACGAGAAAATTTGAATTTACTTAAAACCGATTTTGCAAAGCCTGTTTTGGATTCGTATGATAATGCGAAGATACCTGCTCAACTATCGCATCAGTTTAATAATAATAGCAGAGGATTCTAACGGATCTAGAAAATCTTCGAAAACAGTCGGTTCCAAGGCGTTGATATATTGCCCTGGCGTTAAACCACACTTATGTAATTATGTGGGGAATGCTTGGTATCCTTCAGCTTAAAAGCTCTAAATATAGACGAGGGTGATGTATATATACCGCATGAATTTTAGGAAAGACGGAGTGGAATCTCAAACCTCATCACAGTCTCGGCATCTTCGGATTATAATAAGTAATACATGTGTGTAAGTTACTGGGAAAAAAAAGCAATCACAGATTTTTCAATCTTTGTCGAAAAAAAGAAAGAATGAAAAAAAAGAAAAGAAATGAGTTATGAAATTTATCTTCTTCGATTCTTTCGTTACAATACAACGAATTCTATCTAACGCCGTGTGAGCACCTAGCGCGATTTGTCATCCATCGAATCGAAAGAGGAGATTTGTCAAAGCTCACAATCAGAAGGAATCGTTTTCGGTCAATGAACAGAAATACGTAAACTGTAACGATCTGTAAGTAATCTCGATGTTTCCCGCATATTGCTTTCAGCTTCTTTCATAGAATGAGAAATCTAAGGGCAATTGTCTTATCTCATATACGATTAGTTGGCTTGACTCTCAGCCTGGACCCAGCTTTGCGGTGTCAGGTTGTAAAAAAGCAAAAAGAAGGTAGAAAGAAGAAGAAAAAAAAAAAAAAAACGAAAAAAGAGAAAAGAAAAACAGGGTACAGTGGGTGAGGTGGTGAAAAACTCGTTGGCAACTTGTTGGGCGAAGGTAGGATAAGAAGAAATTCGAACTTGGCGAGGAGTAAAGAGAAGCGATAAATTCTAAAAGTAAATCTGGTCGGCATAACACAACTCGGTCTCCTGCACAAGTGCAATGAAAGTGCCATTTGGTGCAGCACATACTAAGGGTGTCCCTGTTGCTCTCTCGTACCAGTGTTCCGTGCCTAGAATATAATTTATCGGAGTTAGAATTTTCTGGTTTCTGCAGGGGTGGAGGAGAGTTGAATTAGGGGGTGAAGGGGGCGGAAAGGGAGAAGTAAAGGAAGGGTGGAAAGGGGTCCAGGGCAGAGTCTGCCGCGAGAGAACAAGTCGTTCCCAACCCTTAGTCCCTCGTGCAGTCGGTATCCCTTCTAAATAATATCTAGTTGTTGTTTTGTTATCCTTCGACGCCCTCGAAGCCCTGGGTTGCGTGTGCCCTTAACCGCCACCACCCTTTTAATTACCTAATGGTTGGCGGTTGCACGCCTATTGTTTCCTCCTAAAGGAAGAATATATATATTGAAAGACGATTAACGGTTCTAGCCAAGGATTTACTAAGGATTAAACATTTTCTTTATCGCAAATTCTATTCAGTACAAAATACAAAAGGCAGACTACTCCAGGGACGGTTTGATTATACAATCGATTTGCGTTTACTTCTCGACTGTCGCTATCAATTAACTTAAAGTACACAATATATACGACAAGTAATTTTCCTGAGAGGATTCAGAACAATTATAAACTTGTTGAATAAATAAATAAAATAAATGAAAAGAAAACATGGGAAATTTATTTAAACCCCGGTATATATTTTCTCGTAAAATTTCACGTGGAAGATTTTTACCAGTTTTCAAATAAGAGTGACAAGAAGAGCAACCCAATCTCAAACCACCATAACTTCGGTGACGGTACGTAATCTGTCATCGTTAAATATTTTTTTCGTTCATCTTTTTCCCTTGACAGTTTTATATTAGCAGAGATCAACTTAGTTGGTCAAAGAATCGCGACGATTATATTATGTGTATTTATACCTACGTAGACTCCACAAGTTACTGTAACAGTTTTGTCAAGATATAGGGGCTGTTGTATGGGACGGAATTGGAAAGGCTATGTCTACCGTCATTAATATCAATAGAGATAAGAAGAAGCTATTGAATTATTTGCGATGATTACGTTTAACAGTTTGAACTGCTACCCAATTTACAACCAAAAGTTATGCCGTATACCTATACATATACACATGTATATATTTAGGAGTAGGAGTTGGATCTTCTAAAAGGAAGTTGTCTAAAGGGTGGAATCTTGATCATTATAATGGCGTAATAAATTGTCACGTTATCATCCGAGTTGTATACTATTTTCTCATCTCACAACGACCCCCGTTGACTCTTCGCACTTCGAATACGACGGGTAATAAATCTAAATAGAGGTTGAAAATCGCTTCGTTTTGTTTGCCGAGAGGTTTAACGAGGATAAGACGGAACATCAGCTTCTCAATGTCTGAAGCTGAACTGCAGATCGACATTTCCTCTTATTGCCCACGCGAAAATTTTAGTGGGTTACGTGGGAGGTGTGTTTATTCATACGATATCACTTTTCGTTCTTCTACATCGGTTTATTATTTCAGGATTTTTCATAACGACGGAAATACCTGTGCGGCGGATAAACAGTCGGGAAAATTCGATATGTATGTTTTTCGAAACGCTGCAGCCCCATATAATTCGGATTTCGTATTTCGTTGGACCTCGTCTCCGTCTTGTTACAACCGCATAACGTTCGTGACCGAAATACGAATGTCCCAAGAGTTTCGGAAAATAATAAAAACCGATATCTACCCTAAAAGAGCACCCATCCCTCGCTCCTACCGTACATATATACCTACCGTCTTTCCGCAGCTGCAGATGATCCCCGAAAATTCGGTTTATAGTTTTGACTCCCTTCGGCAACTTTCACTATCACATTTTCATGGCCGAATCGATCACGCCGAATTTTCTTTATTACGAATTTTTGTATTTTATCACCAACCTCATTACTCGCTTTATTTGAACACACTGCAGGTTTGGGATTACCAATATATCTGATACTTCCATGGAACAAATGCCAAGGGGACTGGTACTTGTTCTAATCCTAGGAATGACATTTTCTGAAGACCCTTTGGTCTACGGGGCTTTGAGATGATCCGAAGCCCCATTTTTCTTCCAACCATACCGTCAAGGGACAGGTTGGACTCTCGGGGTCATCAAATGGCAACAAGATCCCATTAATAGTGCAGGACTCTTAGCGCAACGTCTAATCTCGAGGCTACTTACGTTAGCTACATCTTTCCTGGAGTAAGTCTCCACCGGGATGGTGAGGGAGTGAAAGGAGATATATAGTACATGCGGTAGTAATATAAAATGAAAATCACCAATCACTGTGGCCTCGGTTCCCTCGCGATTAATTTACCGTCGAATTAGAAATATAATTAAGCTCGTATTTCAGGTTACCGAAATTTTTGCAATAAAGTATACCGATACACGACGATAGACGAGAGGGGTAGGAGTTGTAAAAAATGATTATCGGGTAAAAGTAAAACAAACAAACTTTGAAGTTTTATGCTTTTAGTCGAGTTTATTTTTTCATATCTGTTATATATAGTATATATACCTATATATTTTTTTTCTAGTTTTCTTTTTATATCCACCCTCAGATTAATATTACGATGATAATAAATTGACAACCCCTACAGGTAATATTTGCGCTCGAAAACCGCCGCGTGGAAACACCCCCGCAGCACAATCGCACGGTTACACGGAATCGCGAGTAAATAGAGGCACACATATGTGGGTACGTTGCCCTGCAATTTCGCCGCTCTGATATACACGTATGTGTTTCGAACGAGCTGAATCGGAGAGTCGAATTTGGCCGGTTTGCCTGGTAATATCGTCAAAAACACGTGAGCCAAGACTGGACAGCTTTTGAATACAAATTAATTAATCGACAGCGACGTGTTAAACGATTCCCTTCGCTCTGGTCGCTGCCAAATTGTTTTTGGTTTTTAGGACAATCCGCAGGGAAATATCTGCCATCGTCATTTTAAATTAAAAAAAAAAAAAGAAAAGTGAATTGAAAAAAATACGAAAAGAAAGAAGCGAAAAATTTTTTATACAAGCTATAAAATTGTATCTTACCAATTTTGAGATACAGAAACCTCAGCATTATACGGGGTATTCGAACTTCCGAAGTCTTCCAAATTCTGTTTTACTGACCCTGCAGCGTCACCTCGTTTACTTCACCGAATATATAAAAGTGCCGAACGTCTTTTTACGATTTTGTATCAACCATCTCCATCCTCTCCTCAAGTTATACTGTCAAATAAAAATCGAACGTGAGAACAGAGTTTTATATCCCGTAGTGCAAACATGAATTTATCTACTCATTCGAACAAAACAAAAAATTGAGATTCGATAAAAATAGATGAAAAATTTCTACCCAAATTTAAACCCTCCGGAAAATCTAAGATTTTACTTCCACCACCTGATCATAAAATCTGTAGTCTCTATGCTGCGTCTATGATACTACAGCGAGGCTAGTGCAATGCAGTTGCTGCAGCTATAGCCGAAGAGACGAGGATCTGTTAGACAGTAACTGGTCCATTACTGGGTTTATTGAGATTGGAAATCAGCCGTTGATTACCACCGTAGTATAGCTGAGCGAAGTCGAGGGTAGTTTCGTCACTCATAAGCGTTCCTGCAGTCAGTTTCAGGGATGCTTTTCGATACGGTCTGTAGGTACTACAAGTGCCTTGAACAGTTGTTTAAATAAATTTGTATCAAATCATAGATTTTATTTTCCTGTATACGTACCTACAATAGAATACATTTATATATACCTACTCGAGGCGCGTGCTTATAGTTCCAAAGTGGGGTACGTGTCTAGCACAAAGTTCTACATCGAACTTGCTATAACTCTATAAACTTTAAGGCAAGGTGAGGAACAAATCTCCGCTAAACTGCTCGCTCATGATTATTCCGAACAATTCTGTCATGAGATCGTAAATCATCGTTAACTTGACACTCGACTAGGTGTATATATCTATATATATATATATATATATTCATACCATGTATAGGTTGAGGTATATGGGCTGTGTTATAGTCACTCAAGTTTTGAACCGCGCAATTAACATCGCGGTTGACTTATCCACCGAAGTGTAATTCCCAAAGCCACCCGAAAATTATATCTCGGTATGAAAACGAGCCCGGTGCAATGTTCTCTACAAATTAGGTACCCACTGCAGGGCAGAATTGAACCAAGAAACTTTACGAATATCCAAAACTTGCAATCTAGAAGCTTAGAATTTGCTTTTTCGAGGTATACTGCTAGGACGTGAAACTGAGAAGGCAAAACAGCCCTCTAAACTTCGAAGACTATTTTCACCGTAAGTTAGCCATAAAAAATAATGATTTTAGTTCTAATTGCTTCTCGTGAGTTTGTTTAGTCAGATGTATGAACTTATGGAGTTAGTGCTCGGCTCTGAGGCTTAAGCTCGGTATAATTACATCGTCAACACCTCCTCAAGACGTCAGACCTTTGCATCGTCTGCAGTGCAAGTGATGCAGACCTTTTACAATCTACGGTATATGAATATTGAATTTATACCTCGTCAAGATTGTCGTTAACCGCGTTACTCCTAAGTATAGATAGGTACTACATATAGACTCGTGTAAAGTAAACTGTCCATTATCCCAGAGTATAAACCTAATATGACCGCTTATACCTACACAGACACGTCCGTACTGCAGCTTGTTTAATATCACCTTTCATACAGTTCGGACTTCGGTGATAACTTTAAAGCCAGGGTGTGTCTCTGAACTGTTACACATCACTTCCGAAAAAAATGATGATAAATGGGATTGAATATAGGCGAGTGAATAAAAAAATTTGAGAAAAAAATAGGGAAATCGATGACTGCAGTTTATTCTATGCCGTTGAATTGTCTCTGCAGATTAACTGCAGCGTCAAACGTATAGATGCGGTCCCCCTTGAACACCTTTGCGTATAATACCGACAAGGTAAAGTATACGTCTGTAAAATGCGAGTGGATGTATGCGTATGTTATTTCGCATGTGTGTGTATACGGACACAAATACTTATATAAAGAGCGTGCGTAAACGCGCGGGAAAAGGGGATACAGCTACTATGGCAAATAGCGAGCTCAAAACAGAAAGCGTTCCCAGTGGGCCCATCGTCGTGAACGAGCGCTTGCAAAAACATTAATTACAAGCGACTTGTTAGTCTGCAGGTTGAGCCGGTGTAACATGCAATGAATTACACTAACATTCAACTCGCTCCGACACTCGGTTTTATTCATAGAGATATTCTCACCTGTGTGAAAAACGTTTTTATTAATAATAAAATATCTGGGATATAATAGATGAGAATATACTTTCGATTTATGTCCAGGTATAGCGAGGAACTTGTCGCGAAGAAATTTAGGCGAATTATTTAGAAAAGGAAAGATTCCGAGGTAGAAAACACGTCCGTTCTTTTGAGACACTTTTTACTTGGTTCGTAGTTAATTAGCCTCGCCTCGTTAACGTCGCTCTATAACGCGAGGGTAGAAGCAAGCAAGAAAGAAAATAGAAAAAAAAAAAAAAAAAAGGGAAGAGGACAAGAAACTGTCAGTCCCCCAAGTCAATACACTATATGCTCTAAGGTATATTGGGTTTCTGCGAAAAAGAAGGAAAATTCGCGTCCTGTATACAGTTCCCAAAAAGAAAGGCGGAAAAAAAAGACAAGAAAAAAAGATATCAAGCTCGCGCGTGATTTCGATAAGTAAAATTTCTTTGAATGGAGTTTCTCTCCCGAGTTCAGAGGGATGATAGCTATAGGGGAAGGTGGGTGTAGGTATGTACTGGTTATACAGGTTGGTGCGACCTAGTAAGCCAACATCGAAGAAACTTTTCTAATCCAAAAGCCTGCAGACATCACCCTAGAGACAGATTAAGATCTCCAGAGTCAGAGCGCGTGCCAAAGAATGGCAAAGGCTCTTTCTATGCATATTAGGTCCTTAAAACCTCTATCGGGAATTCGTTTTCGTTTATAGAAACCTCCGCGTGCTGCCGAGTGCTGGGACCACTATATATCACGACTGAAACTCCAGCTGAACCTAAAAGTCGATACTCTAAATTTCACGGTACATTTCTTCAGCTTCAGCTGCGCCGATGTTCTTATCGGAAGTTTAAATCGTACCTACCGATTTTACACGGCGAATTCCTAGTTTCCAGAGAAAAACAAAAAGAAACAAAAAAAATTACAAAAATTACGTTGATTAATCATTCGGGTGTTTGTCTAAAGTAAGAAAGACGCCCTTTCTTACCTCGAAATTAATTATCAGAGTTCGACGTGTCTTAGCTAAGAATCGGAGTGGCCCAGGGAGCTGGGATCAGACGGGTCAAAGAAGCAACGACTGTAAGGGGAAGTTGGGTGACCCGAAAGGGACAAGAGTGCCCCTATAAATTCAACTGCTAATCTGATTTCGGAAATAGTGACCCCAAATCGAGGACTCATGCTGCAGTCTAGATCGGGAGCATGGTTGCCCAGGCACTAATAGATTTTCGCAATTTCCTGTGATTTTTCTTATTGAAAGGGGTTACTAGCCCGACAGTTGACACTGAGGACCTAGAGCTTTAGACCAAGTTACTGCATTCCGAGTTTACAATTAAATGGGATCGAAAATAAAATGTAGATCTGAAGAAAAAAACGTTTTACCTCGTATTTGAGCATTAGAAAATTCTTTTAAAAAAGATGTAAGAGCATAAAGACAGAATATGACTTAAATCAGGTTCTCCACCTTCACGGTTACCCATTTCGCATGTGGAATTTGAAACCGAGTAGGAGAGGAACAATTTTAGAAGCTCGTCTCGCCAGAGGGACAAAATAGGGTCGTTGTTTTCCGGAGACCCTTGAAATTGACGCAATTTACCTTAATCACATTGTGAACCATACCGCAGGAATATGTTTGGTGACAAATATACCTGCCCAGGTGGCGAACCCCATTTTCTCCTCGTATTATATGTGAAGATATAAACGCGAGAATCTTGTGACTAGGTGCTACAAAACCACCAAATTTATAAATGAACACAAATTTTTTGAGTCCTTAGCTTTCAAATAATTATGATAGCTTTGTCATAGGGTCCTGTTATTTTTCTTTTTTTTTTTTTTTTTTCTTTCAACTATCGACCCTTTTTCATGACACTTTGTGCAGCCCTTAATTCCACGGTCTATGAGTGTAGAATTTTGTGTTTTCCCCTTATGTAGGGTGCAAGGCTGCAAGCATTTCTGTTCCTCCAGGTTATAGATTCCATTCAGTACGCCCCAATCATTTCCTATCGATCAAAACTGTTTCGCAGTTTCTTAATAGACTCAATAAATCGTTTGGCGTTTGGGGGAGTATTATAAAAACTAGGGTCCACGAGAAGTGAAAACTTCAACGCTTCAAATCCCGAAAATATATTATATGGATCAAAAAATATTTCGAAACTGTGCTGAACTCGTGGGGTAGACCCAACAGATACTAAAATTTCAATTAAAAGAAATAGAGAAATACCCTGATCCAATGTGATCGCGGGTTCATTTCTGTTTTTGTCAGAAACTAACATAGTAGAAAAAAAAAAAGAAAATGCAATCGGTGAACTCTAAGAGATGTCTGCAAGTGATAAGAATTGCTAGTTTGAACTGAGGTTTATTCTTTATACGCAGCTTCCGCAAAAAGTTCAGCTATACACATAAAGATAAGTAGAAGAAGTGGGGTATCGTCTTATCGCCGAGGAGTTTGAGTTGAAAAAAGTTATTCGACACTCCTGTTCAGATTTGCGAATAAAATATAGTATCGATTTGAAAAAAAGTCTCTACGATCTTTTCCGGAAATGATTCTATTCCGAACGAGTATTTCTAGGGGCTCGATATAATTCTTTCGACAAGTTATTATCTTCAGCTATATTTTTCCCGAATTTTATGAAAATATTTATCGAGTGTGCGACGCTCGCTGTTATATGTATTTATTTCTGCTCCTTGAAGAAATATCAAATAATAATGAATTACGCTGAGCTAATATATCGCATCCTTCGTATACAAGTATCTAGTACGTGAGAAGCGATATAATTATTATTGTTATGACCAATTCCCGTGCAGTTCTGCGGCTTTGGTTAAGCGACGTATATACTATGAGTATATAGGTATATAGTCGATGTTCTTTGATAGGGGATTCCCCGCTTCCTCCTCTACCAACGTGAAATGAAACACTCCGTCTATTTATTCTGATAATTAATAATGAATGGTAAACATCAACTACAAGCCGATCGACATTTTTCCTTCGCTAGGGGCCCGGTCGGTCAGGATCGAGACGGGTTTAGTAATACACGAGGGAATTTAATGACGTATAAGTTCTCTGGGCGAAATGTTAAAGCAGCTTTTACTAGAGCTTCTATTTCAATGTCTATATAAATCGAAGAGTAATAATAAATTTCTTAACATTTTCAGTGATATGAGTCAATAAAAGATTGAAGTAAATTATGTTACAATAAATGAGGCGTCTTTATCAGTTTTTGTGTAAATTTTATAAGCCAGAATGAATCATTGATTGAGGAGATTGTTTTTTCTTTTCTCAACACATATGAAACTCAGTTTTGGTACAGCTTACATGGCTATTCATTAAAACTTTTCCCTATACATCGCAGCCCCAAATTACTTCTCTAACGATTCGTCTGCTCCCTTGATAAAACCCATGATTCATATCGTTCTCGCGGTGAAATAAATTTTACTCAAACTTGTGGAAGTTTTGTGAAACTGTAAACTTCTTTTAGATACTTTAATCGGACAACAGATTTATCTACAGATGTCATAAAAATCAAATCGTAGCGAGAGAAGTGAGCATTTAATTTCAGAACGTTATTTTCGCCTGGAGATATGCAACTCGATAACCGCGAGCTGCAATTCTTGTAGATAGTTATAAAACAATAAATATATGAGAGAAAGATATTTTGAATAAAGCTCGGAGTATTAAAGTACTGAAATAGGATTAAATGTTCAATTTTTGATCTCAATTACAATTTTATATAAATTGCGATGAGGTAAAAATTAATTTTGTTAATATTCAAAGGTTTCTCGTAAGCGGTGATAGTCGAGTTCCTTTAGTATATAAGGAAAGCAACGCGCTGCATCTAACTGCAAAGGAAATGAGGAAAATTCATGCAGGATTATCTATGACTGTGTACAAAATTGCAGAGACGTAATTCTGATCCTAGTAATTTTTGCAGGAATATATCTAAGATATGGAATTGATTTTACCAAAGCCGAGCTTTAAACTAAAGTTGTAATTACTATAATAGCAATTCGTGATATTTGGAAGAGTATGGTAAAGAGAATTGACGAATTATACAGACTTGCGATATTGTATGGATAGGAAAGAGACGAACGGTTTGAAAACTGTGTATATATATGTAAACAGAAACGAATCTGTTAATCATAATTACAGTTTCAGCATAATTTATTCAAAATTAATTGACATATCTATTGAAATATTTAAATAATAAACTTATGCATTAGTTTGAACGTAGCGAAATCAGTCGAGATTATCCCAATCAGTGATCAGATAGGAAATAAACTAATCTCGAGCCTATTATGACGAATTAGAAAGCCCAAGGAATGATTTTTAGATAATAAATATCATGTATAGCCATTATATTGATTTTTAGTCAGTTGCGAATAAAGTGCCTCATCAGAATTACAGAATTTGGATAACGAAATTTCCATTTTGTTCATCCTGGAGAAAAATCGAGAATAAACAACCGAAATCATACAAAACAAATAAAAGATCAAATTTTTGTGAATTTTTTCACTTTAAAGCTGCGATTTAACATTTCGAATCGCGATATTGGATTCTTTTCGAACTTATCATACGTTAGCTTTGCAGATATTGTAAACCATAAATTGAGATCACAGGTAATTTTTTCAGAATTTTTTACGAAGAAATTTCAGATTATTATCAATCTGAAAGTTTTCCGTGAAGTTCAACTTCCAGCTTCCAGCTCCTAAACTCTTAAAATTCGAACATTTACCTAGAAAAGATGCCGGAATAACCGGACGGCTTATAAAATTACGTTAAGCATCGTCGAACTGTCCTTCCTCAATATTTGATGATACTTGCTTTTCTTTCATAGCTGCTAACTGATCCTTTATTTTTTCATTGTGTAAATCAGCGGGACAGAAATTTCCGTAATAAAAAAACGAGGATACAGAAAATGATGGTGGTACTAGATAAGTCCTTGGTTTTACTGAAACAAAACAAAAAACAGGAATAATTAATACAATAAGTGAATACCTCGTTCTAACTAATTATCAATAATTCACAAAACTATCGCCTGTATACCTGTTGGATCGTATTCATCGGCTGAATCTTCAGAATTGCTCCAATTTTCTTCGCTGACAATGTCGCTCAGATTCGGATCTCTAGAATCAGAGAACGGTGTAAATTTCTATGGAAAATTTACGGCAATTCAATCTATGTACAGCGGGAAAAAAACGAAATTATTACACCAACTCTTTGTTCTTTTCACTGCAATTATAATCTTCATAATGCAATGAACTCTCAATCGATTGATAATCCAGTTCGTCCAAAACTTTTGGATCGTTACTACGAAGTAGTAGAAGGTTGCTAGCGGATCGTAAAATATTCTTAGCTTTCTGGTACTTGATGTTAGCGAACTGGAATTGCAAGAAATCCATGAGAACCATAAAAAAAAACATTGAAAACCATGAATTTCCACCTTTACCTGTAAATTTTCAGTCTTGAAAACATTTCCATCAATATCCAAGCCTTTCAAATTTCTAATTCTATCCAACTGCTTAGGAGCTTCGAGAAACTCATTCTTATAAAGATCCAGACATTCCAGATGCTCAAGATTTTCTATAGAATCAGGCAAACTGGACAGTCTGTTTGTTTCTAAGAACAGTATCTTCAATGCCGTTAAATTTCCTAGACCTTGAGGCAAAGCGTACAAATTATTACGCGCTGCGTTTAAAAACTCCAGTCTTTTAAGCTCGCATATTTCTTCCGGAAGGCTCGAGATATTATTCTGGCTGATATTGAGCCTGGCTAAATTCCCCAACATGTTTACTTCCTGAGGTATAGCGGGAAGACCGGCTCCCTGAATGTTTAACTCCTCCAGTTTATCATGACACTTAAAATTCTTCGCAGGCATAACCCAGAAGATGTTTGCATGACGATTTATCGCAGTATTTCCCAAGTTTAGATATTCTAAATCTATCATCGATTGAGAAATGAGTTCAAAATCTGTATCTGAAAGCCCGCATTGAACCATAGATAATTTTTTGATGTGTAAAACAGGCAAATCTTTTTGGGAAATATCAAAAGCCAGAAAGACTGTTTCATCTAGAACCAGTTCTTCTAGGTTTGAGAATTTCTCGGTGAGTAACCATGTCGGAAATTGATCATTTTTCAAGTTATTGTTCAAGTATAATCGCCTCAGATTGCTACTAAGAGGAGGTGAGTAAAATTCTGAGATATAATTCCTGGATAAATTGAGTATTTCCAGCCTCGGAGAACCTTGGAGCAAGCATTCAGGTATAGATCTCAGTTCATTGAAGGATAAATTAACTGTTTTTAGATTAATTAGCCTTTTCCAAGTACCTAGTATATTATTTATCATGTTATCGCTAAAATCTAGCTCTTCTATACCGACAAGATTCCCCAAATTCTCAGGAATCACTCTCAGCTTATTTCCCCTTGCACTAATCAGTCTCAAATTGTACAATTCGCCTAAATAATCAGGCAATTCATTAAGTCCATTGTTATCTATTATTAATTGCTCTAGATGTATCAACGACTTTATACAGATATCAAGTTCTAATATATTGTTATAGGATAAATTTAGTTTAGTCAAGTTCGACAAGTTTTTTCCAAAATTTTCAGGCAATTTTGACAAATAGTTATTCTTCATGGACAAATCTATGACGGTTTTCAATTCGTCGAGCTCGCAGATTTCTGCCAAGTCGGTTTTTTCGTTCAAAAAAGAGTCGAGTCTAAGAACAGACGATATGGGGGGCAGAGTCTTCGATCGCTCTGCATTTTCGTCTCTGTATTCATCGACAGTCTTTGTTTCAGTTGCCATTTCTGAAAAAGTAGAGGAAAAAATGTAAATCACATCAAATTAGAGTCGAGTGTTTCTCTTGCGATATATAAATACATCTGACGTTCAAATTTAGAGGTTAGGATGTTAGGAATCATAAAACCGAGTCGATCTCGCGCTTCCCTATGTAACAACGATCCGTATTCAGAGAGTCAACTCACCGCTTTGTCTTATGGATATCTACCAATCAGTTCTCCAAGATTCTTTAATTAGATCATTGAATAAAGATGAATTACTAGATGATAGTATCCACGAGACATTTGATAACGTTCTTATACAAACGTTAGGGATTTTTATACATTTCGAGCTTATAGATGGCGATAGCGTTCTCATTCTATGAGTTGCTCAATATTCTGACAGATGTAGTCGCTAGTCGAAAAATCAATTCCTGTATTTGAATTCATATTCATATTTATATTGTTAGAATTTTCAATAAAAATGTGATGGACTTCGATTCATTGATTGGTAATTGGATAGATGAAGGATCAACAGAGTCTATTATGAGGAGAATATTTATAGGAAGGGATTAAAAACGAATAATAATTACATCAAACAGGGCCTGTAGAGGCCAGCTCATATATTTGTAAGGCTCGATAGCACAAGGCTATATTATGTTGTATTGAATACGTTTGCTTATAACAGAGAAATCATATAATTTATATTTATTACAATTTATATTTATATATATATATATATGTATATATATATATATATATATATATATATATATATATATGTATATATATATATATATATATATATATATATATATATATATATGTATATATATATATATATATATATATATATATATATATATATATATATATATATTTATATATCCTTTAGGAGTGTATGGGGTGCATTTCATTTGCATATATATCAAGTGCAGCAGTTCAGTGGCGAACTTAATTATATATCTTTGTACATTTTAAGTAACTGCGACCGCGCGTCTTCCCACTATATATGTAAAATAAACTGGAAAATAAAGAAAACGATACAAAAATATAGGTACAGTTGTTTAAAGATCAAGACACTGCGATTTCTGACTAATATACAATTTCTAATCTATCCCAGAGTCGTTAGCAACATTTTAATTGGAGAAACTGATAATCTATAATCGTTATTTTATATATCTTCGATGCAAAGAATGTCAAACAACGTATTAAAATTGACGATAATTATCGTTGACGACGTAATTTGGTGAAAAGAAATCGGAAACATGTGTCTTGAGTATACCCATATACGTTGCTTCAGGGCCGACTGATATCAGATAATGGAATAATAAGGAAGAGTCTAAAGACTTTTAATCTATCCGAAACATCGCGATGACGGGCACCTCTCGAATCTCGAGGCGTAATCAATTATACCAGATATCTGATAAAATGAACGTGATTTTGTCATAAAATAATCACAATAATTCTTAAATAACTTAAAAAGTTTATTAGGCTCTTCCAGGTGTTAATTAATAAGGCTTGATAAGCATAAAGAAAAAAGAAAGAAAAAAATTAAAAGCATGTGTATATTTTTGAGTGAGAAATGAGGATTGTTGTATTTATACGGTCGGAAAAATAGAGTAATTACAAATAAAACCATGATTAAAATATACGTAGTGGGAATGAAAAGGAATTTAATTTAAATATCGCGTTTCGTTTGAAAAATAAGAACTCTCTGTAAGACAGATTATATAGCTGTTCGCAATGGACGGAGATACACCCATATACGGTTTAAGTAAACCATTATAGATATTGTTTCTTTTATTAGTTATCTATATATTTCTAAATTAATGTCATATTTATCAAATATGTACAACCATCAGTGAGCTTTTCCGAAAAGATACCCTCGCTACACAGCCACGCTATTATACGCTTGACAGTTAATTATTTAATGATGCGTATACATTTAATTGGCAGCCATTTCATTATTTATTATATTTTGTTTTTCAATGAGATGTGAACGCTTATATTATTTCTTTTTTTCTTTACAATATAAGTTAAAAATAAAGTTAAAAAAAATAAAAATGAACAAAGCGAATTGAGAACGTGTCTGCTCGCTAGGGTTTTCGGATTTTTTAGTTTTCTTTACAATTAAATTTATATAAATATATGTATATGTATAATATACATATATGTACGAAGAAATATACGCTAGTAAAATTCTGTCTTCTCGTCGTCCGAATTCCGGTATTCTTGTGTACATAATAGAATGTGTATATTATACAGTTTTAAGTTAAAATTTGCAAATATTGTTCAATTTAAAGCAGAAATATTAACTGCATCGATAATGACAAAGAATTGTACTAACGTGGTAATTAGACTATGAATGTAATATAGGAATATGTATTTCGGATTATGGATTTATGAATTATGAAGTACACGTATAGAATTTTATAATTTTAAGATAGTTTCAGAAGTGAGCCATGTAGCATACGGACGTAGGAATAATTAAATATTTTCTAAAATTCTTTCTTCTTCTTCGCTAATATCCTATATACGATTGCGAATTAGAAAATACTTTTTTCCTTTATTCTTCTTATTTTTCTGACGATATAATTATCCAGGCCCACTTCTAAAGCATCCCCATATGAATATACAATATATTATCATTTCGTTTTTATATTATATTAAAAAATATATATATAATATATCTATATAAGATATATACATATATCTTCATCAGAATATATATACCTATATGTATACATATATAATATATGCGTGCTATCTATAGCGTTAATTATATGTTATATATATGTATAATATGGTCACTTATAAAATTCATTTATTTATTTAGAAAAAGAAAAAGAAGAATAATATAGACGTATCGATATATTATATTTGAAGAATTTTTCTCGAAAAAAAAAAAAAAAGAACGAAAAATCACACACACGGAAAACAACACACAACTTTTCTTCGGCTACCATATAGACTTCCGCATAAAATACATATGCAGTTTAAAATGCAATTACAATTTCCCCTCATTGCACAGTATCCCTATACTATATAATATCTGCAGCGTATGCTAATTATTTTCAAATTTTGTTTTCGTTAATCTCTTCAAATTATTCCTTCCTATCTCCCTATCCCCTCTCTTCTAATACGTGTTTAATTTATATGTTTTGGTATAAAAAATTTACAAAATTCATGATATTTGGAATAACGGGATTCGCGGAACGCGTATACATACATCGACGGAATATCTTACACGTCTGTTCCCCGATCCCTGAGTAAAAGCCGATAAAATTTTATAAATTTCTTTTCATCGTGGATAAAAAATAACCATTTTTAAATATTACAATACATGTACATATATAGTAGACGGAATTTCATTTGGAATGTTATGTAGTAATTGGTAGGTAAGACTGTCGAGCTTATAGGTATAATATAATCTATATAGTATTTTGGAAGACAAATGAATGAATTTAACTAGTTAGTTTGGCTCGATGATAAATTGATACCAGGATCGCTGAATAAAACGAGATAAAACAAGAAAACGAAGAAGACGATATTGAAAAAGCTAAAATCACAACCGCTATCTTTTTTACTTTTAAACATAATTCAATGTTCGAATCGACACGTCGGATTCATACATTGTCGATGCAGTTTTTAAAAATTCGATAAACCTGTTATATAGAAATAGCATTTCGCTCTGTTAAGAGCTGGCGATTATATAAGACACGTAGTTCGAGCACGTTGGTTCTTTTCGCAATAAAAAAAAAAATCACTATACTCAACAAAATAGATAATTTGATAAGCCTCTCTCTCACCACGAAGGTTTATATTATATAATAATATCATAACATCGATATATACCTCCGATACGCTATATACGGTTATCTTGTGTCGTGTCTAATTTTTGAACACAACGTAAAATTTCCAAATTTTATAATATTTATATTCACGTATATAAATGTAATATCATAGGACAAGCTTTTTACTTTTTTCTTCACTTATAAAATCTTCAAACAATTGTTGTAGAGAGAGAGAGAGATAAAAAATTTTTCTTTTCTTTCAAACTTGGTTCTATATCTAGCTGCCGGATCTCTCTCTTGTATTCGTATACTTATCTACCAAGATTGATATTCCTGGCATATAGGTAAAACTTAAGAAGCAACGTTCGGAACAGGCAAATCGTCAAACGTACTGTAAAGCTTGAGAAATGAAATATGAAATAAGAAATGAAAAACAAGAAGCAAAGACTGAAAAAATATTCAACGAAACTTTAAGTCCTTATCGGAGAAATTTTTCCAATTTTTTTTTCAACATTGAAAATAAGCCAAAACTAGTAAGATGTTTTTTAAAATATTTCAATAATTCTTTCGGTTCAGTTTTTTTTTTTTTTTTTTTTCTTGGCTAGCTTAACTTTTCTAGAGTCAGAGAAGGGCTGCGATTCCATTTACGCTTGATCAACGACGTTTATATATCTATATGTATGAATAGAGTGTAAAAAGGCCGTTAGAAATCATCGAAGTTATAATCTCGATGATTTTATCCGGCGATTTCTTAACTTTCACATATCTATACACGCTGTCTCTCCACTTATATTCACTTCGTCGATAACGTACGAACGCAATATTTTTATCGTCCATAATCGCACATACTTTGCGAGGCAAGGTAAGTTTATACATATACCACATGTATATATATTATAGTATAGTATAAAATACTTCTTCATATATAAACTCAAATTTCACTTGTATAAATTATACGATTCAGGCTTCTATAAATTTTGTGGTAAAAAAAAAAAGACAGAAAGAAAAGAAAAAAAAGATCAGAAATGAAACTTTCAAAATATAAAAACTGGGTTATTTTATTATTAATATCGTCGTGTAAAGATGTTGTTAACATTTATTATATAATATGGCGTCCTTTGTATTTCTTTTTTCCATCACCAAAAAATTTCTACAGAGTGGTAACTAGTCTTCTCTGCATTTCTCACCTCGCCAAGGATTTAAATTGGTAACTTTGATGGACTTTGCGTATTCATGGGATACAAATTTTCTTCTTTCTCTCTCTCTCTCTCTCTCTCTCTCTGTCTTTCTTTTTTTTTTTTTCTTTTATTTCCTCAGGTGGACGGCTGACTATTTTTATAATTAAATATTCTTTTCTTTCTCTATCACCCTTTAAAAATAACATCATCGTACGTTATACTACATACATATATATATTATTTATATATTATTATCAGACATTTTTATATCAGTTTCATCCTAACACACAATCGCAAGTATTTTATAAACTAAGTCGCATGGGATCCAGCTCTTCTTGATCATGCTTTGTCCATTTTTTCGTCTTTCGTCTTCTTTCTTCATTTCGTCCTTCTTTTTTATCCTTTCAATATTCAATTCACAGTTCACGTTCTTCTCCGAATTATAAATGAAACAGATTTTTCGTAACAATAACTTGAATCCAAGAGATTTCCAGTGTTCATTGTTCACTTTAAATATCCTGTTTCATTCACATCACTTTTCCTTCATTTAATTCATTTTTTAATTTTCTTTTAATTATTTCTTTTTCATTTGAAATTCATTACGATTCATTCTTTTCACAATAATAAAAAAAAAAGTCGATCGTTACACCACGTAGCTTCAAAAGTTCTGAACACTCGCGTTATTTAATTGATTTAAAATCGAACAAAAAGAAATAAGAAATGTCTTTAATTATTCCATGAGTTTAAAGTTTCTATGGAAAAAAAAAAAACAAAAAAACATAGAAGAATTCTATCACAGTTTATATCATCCGTATTCTGAACCCGATAAGACATTAGACTATCAATTTCACGATTAAACAGAGTAAAGAGGAGAAAAAAAAAATACATATATATAAGAAATAAATTGCAAATCGATGAAAATAAAAATACATTTAACACAATAAACGTATAACAAACGAACGAACAAACAAAGAAACAAACACAGTCATAGTATTATTACATTCCTGAAGCACTCGTGTAATAATCATTTTTTTCATTTATACGGAATATAAAAAAAAAAAACCGTTTATTATATTTATTATTATACGTCGCGAAAACGATATTATCATAGACGTAGAAACTCATGAACGAGTGTATATATAATATAACATAATATATTATCAGTTACACAATTATTACCGTTATCGTTAATATTAATATTATTATTATTATTATTATGCTTATATTATTATTGTTATTATTATGTGATGATACTTTCGCGTCCTTCCAACCTTTCGATTGATAGATTTATTATAATGCTGGTAATATATGTGATCGCAGTGATTTATTAGAAAACAGTTTGAACGTTCGTCTCCCCGTCATTTAAATGGAAATTTAATGAAGTTTTAATATTTGACGTCCTCTCTATCATCCATCTTAAATTCTTCATTAATTGTGTGATTATACGATATGATTATTCTATATGCGTATGATTATGGTATCCGGCGCTCTAAATCTTCGTGTAGTAAACTGTTGTTATTTGTTTCATGCATTGACGCCGGTGATGCTTCCTCGGGTTGTTCACCACCGCTCAATTCCAATTGACCCGTACTGTCGCCGCTGTTTGAACCGCACTCACCGTCCACGAATCTATAAAATAGAAATGGAAGAAAACAAAAAAATTACGTTTATAAAAATGAATAATTTAATTTTTTTTTTTAAGCTATAATAATTTCTCCAAACTATACCAATCACGAAATATGATATAATTTTAAGAATTTACCATAAACCACGAATTAAACTGACCTAAAAATTTCTATTGGTCACGTTTTGACACACTATGCATTTCCTGGCCGTTAGAACAGCCGATTATAATTCGACTCCGATCAGGTGGTGATAAAATTTTGCATCGTTAAAAAGCGCAATTTTCTTTCTTTTGTTTTTTCTTTTTTTTTTTAACGACGTACACGTGGCCGGGCTGTACATATAATACCCATATAAATGTCTTATGTAATAATCAGGCGAATCGAAAAAAGTAGATATAGAGAGAAAAGAGAAAAATTACAGAATAAAGGAACACCTGCGTAATATACATGTATGATTTTATTTAATCACCTGCGAATTTAGAGGTAAAAGAAAAAAAAAAAAACGATTTTTCAAACAACGTGTACAATGCACGTATAGGCAATATATATGATTTCTTGCATAAATTATTGCGAAGAATATATTAGGATTATCGATTTCGCAGAGATATATGTATGGTTCTAATACGAATATAAATAAATATACCTAATTGCATATATGCATAAATTTTTCCATTATACGCGGGCTTCTTTTCCAACTTACATTTGAATAGTTCTATCTTTATACAGGTAATTGACTATATGTATTTCTACATATACCTATAGCCAGACGCCGAACAAAAATTATTATTCTAACTGAGATCGAGAAAGATTTATTGGCGATCTTCGCGAAGATTCATCCTTCGGTATATACCGGTTTTTCCATACGACGTTAATAATAATTGAAACACGATAGAATCTCCTAACGAACAATAAGTAAAAATTATTATGATGGATGCAACAGAGTGGGAAGTTTTTTTTTTTTTTTCAATCTTTTATAACATCCCAGAGATCGTATAAGGAGAAAACTATACCCGCGCTTATAGTTGAATTTTATTTATTTACTCGTTTATTTCTCTCTTTCTTTATTTTGTGTCTTTTCTATTTATAGGTGTATATAGTAATAATTGATTAAACGGCGAGAAAAACACACGAGTAAACACTCGCAAGCGTTAATGGAACCTTAGCAATAATTTCGTTTCTGTAGCGTGTGAGAGCCGTGACACTGCGGGGTCCTTCGAATCGATTATTTATCAATAAATTTTAATGTATTTCGATAAGCAACTATAGCTATGGAGGGTACAAATATATTTGTAAAACAGTTGTTACGTATACGTTTCGAGGTTCGAACAAACGATAAGCCAAAACTATATGTATATAGCCGTTTATTATATATATACATTGAATATACATATATATATATATATAATATATATGTATACGGGAAACCCGGATAATTTTTCTAGACGCACGATGTGTTTTACCAGTAAAGTAAATAAAATTTGAATATTTTTTCTTCTATTTTTGTTTAATCATTTCTACAAGGAAAAGATACGCATTTGAAATTGTTTTTTCATTTTTCTTATATATACTATACCGACTATGTAACCGATACATATATATAAAAAAAAAAAAAAAAAAACCGATATGTAATCAAGCGTCTTATCCGCGTTGATAATCATCGAAGAAATAAAAGTCATACGTATACGCGTATGTATATGTACTAGGTACTATACATTTAAAATATAAAATATAATATAAATAAATAAAAATAAAAATAAAAGAAAAAATTAGTTATAGAAGATAAGATGCTTACGTGTAAGGCCGTTCCTCTCCTCGCATCTCGCATATAACGTTGGTCAGTGCCATTATATAATTCTTGGCTAACGTTAAAGTCTCGATTTTGCTCAGCTTCCTTTCCATTTTTACGTGAGGTATCACTTCTCGGAGTTGCTGCGGATCGAAATATCAAATTTTCAAAAATCGTACCACCGTTTCGACGATTTTTATTCATCTTCTAATCCTCTATTTCCAGTTAAATAGAAAAAGACAAAAAATCCCCGACCTGATTTCGCGCAGCTGATTAGATTTTGGCGAGAATTGAGGGAAAAAAAAAAACAAACAAAAATTCTATAGACCACTTTGTTTTTTTTTTTCTCTTCTTAATGATAAATGTTTTTTTTTTTTTCTCAATTTGAAGTAATTTCAGTATAAATTAAGTTACAAAATTGAAAAAACAAGGAAAATTGTTACGTTAATCACCTCGAACGCGTCATTGAGCGAGTGCATCCTCATTCGTTCCCTCTCGTTACTCTCTAGCCTTCGAAGGTTGCGTTCTCTCGCAGAGATTCCACTTTTGCGTCTTCTCGTCGTCGGCGGTGCCCCCCGATTCCGTCTTTTCGCCTGTTTCGGACTTCTTTCGCTACCACTGCTGTCGCTGTCCTCGCCCGCCTTTTTAAGATGGAAAAAAAGTGATGAGAAAAATTATTAAATATCAATAAATTGAATTTTCATTATAATAACTATCGAGGATTACAACAATTGCTTAACAAAATTTTGTCTTTCGATTATTAATCGTAAGACATCGACATACAATTACATATTTGATCTTTTGAAACGGCGTTGACGTATGTTATGCTCCCTACTTGCTTGTCGATTATTTAAATAAAAGGAGAAAAAAAAAAAGAAACCTAACATATTCGTCCGTCAAAATGTATGCTATGGTTTATTTATTTAATATCAGCTTTTAAAACCGTCTTAAAATTGGTGGCGAAAATTATAGTCATATAATATGTAGCGCGCGTGCAGGGTCAATGTCGGGTTTTAGTGTAATATACGTATTTATGCGATTCAGAATTTACACAGCTTTGAAATTAATGTTCGATGTTATTTGCAGATAGATACCTACGTTGATAAGCCGAGTACGCGATATTCCACGTTAAATTATTCAATAAAATTAAAAAAAAGAAATTGCAAAAGAAGACGAAGAAGAAGTTGCGTTTCTGTTTGCAATCGAGTCGTTGACGTGAAACCGCTTTTCAAATATACCCAAAACCACGAAATCATATCAAAAACATGTTACCTACGCGAAAACTATCTTCGAGGGTATATATACGTATATTTATGCATAAAATATACAAACATCAATTATTTTTCGAAAATTTCACGCTTATATAGATACATATGATTCAATAACGTTCCATATAGACGGAGGCGTTTATCAAACGTCGAAGTAGTGATCCAATGACATAAACTGCCTCGTTATAATGATTAACATCGAGATACCCTGCAGTTCTACGAAGAAATCATCCGTACCTATATAATATACGTATATACGGTAGGTACAGGGGAATAGTTCGAGATGAGGATTTCGACTGACATAATTCAAGATATCTAGTCTAGCTAGCCGCATAGAAATTAGTTACTAAGTGGAACCGGAAACTGTTAAAACTGTAATGAAGTATGCAGATAAGCCGTGGAAAAAATAGACCGAGAAAAGGCGTTTGGCGATAAAAAAAAAAAAAAAAAAAAAAAACCAAAAGAATTTTTTTTTTTCGTTTCTCATGCAGAACTAATTACATTAAGTGCGCATTATCCAGCGAGTCAACGAAATGTTATCTTAACGAAAAATGCCATTGATTATTAAAAATCAACTAATATTTGGTTAAATGTAATGAAAAAATATTTTCGCCGCCTGCATCGAGGTCTCAGAATATCAAATACATATATATTTAATTAATTGGACTAACTACTCGGTCTCATTAATTATTTCTCTGAGAAATTACATAGAATTTTATAAGAAACAAAATTCGAAAATCAAATTCCAAGGACGTTGAATTATTGTAAATTTTACAAACAAGGGTTATATAAATATATAATTTATATATATATATATATATTGAAGATCATCCCTCAGTGCACATATGAGATGTATGATATATTGTCGCGTACGATCGACGGCTAGACAGTAAATACATATGTGGTATAGGTATGTATGTATATGTCCGTAGTATACACGTCGTCGTGCGAGACGCTGGAGGCGCCAGGCACCTGTAGATTTAAGTGGCCTCCCGCAGAGGCAACGTTATTTATCGGTTAATGGCATCGAGCTTCGCTCACAGCCACTTTCGCAAATAGTCGCATAGTCCCCGGAAGTAGCAAACTACCGACTAGGTTCGATCGAGTGCATATTATAGGGCAGTGGTCTAAGATAGGAGTTAAAGGGAAAGAGAAGAATGATAATAAAAAAAGAATTAAAAAAAAAGGAAACGAAACGTTTTCAATTTACCTAAATAATTTAATAAGATCGTAGCTCATCGGTAAATAGCTATTAACTATTTTCGAAACCCGACAGGAACTTTAAGAACTATTCTGAAAGAAGCCACGTACGATATTTAAGGAGGCGATTATATTGTGTACAAAATTTGGAAAGGAAGAAATATGGGTTACCGGATAATCCCTGTTCTAGTAAAGTTTTAGAAAAGGGTCGTCGAATATTAACACAACGGTAGGGGGTTCCAAAGTTCCCTAAAATCAACGTCAACGTTATTTTCTGACGACCCAAAAGCCGAAATTACACGAGTCAGAAGTATTTTAGATAAGGGCGTTAGCCTAAGTGCGTTTAAACGAGGCTCGATGATAAATACTATTTTTGACCTGAAATCCGTAAATTGTCAAAAACAATATTTTGGTAATTGGTCATAGAAAATTTCTTCACCTATTATATCTATGCGTCGAATAACTAAGCATCGTCTAATTGTAAACCTAAGAGATTGAATTATCAATTTTTTTTAGTTTCTAATCGAACTGATCGAACTAATCGATTGTTTTCCTCATCCTAAACCAAAAAGCTAATTCCCAAAATAAAATTTTCAGGCAATTCTTTTCTTTCCTCTTGTATATATAAAAAGTGTCCGTCGTTTCTTTCTGACTGTATATACATATAAACGATATATATATATATTTACCTCCGGGCCGACGACATGATGCCGAGTTCGTTTCCCGGTGAGCGAGTCAACGGAGGCGTCATCTAGGTCGATGTACATCTCCTGGTCAGCGCAGTCCTGGTCGCTGCCCGATAACCTTTCCAGGCTGCGCATTCTTCGGACAATAGCTACGGCCTAGCTATCCTGCAAAAAAAAAGAGAAGAAAAAATAAATAAATAAATAAATAAATAAATAAATGAAAAAACTGTAATTTTTTTTTTCTTCCTCACTGCACCTTGTAATTATACTATAAAAATGTATCTATGTAAGTATGTATGCTTGTATGTATTTCTAAGAGATTGCGTGGGCGATAAGGACAGTTATTACAGCTAGCGCGACGATCTTGAGCCGGACGCTACCACGGCTTGCACCAGCAGCAACGACATTGTTGAATTGATATTTAAATATTCTACTAAGACCTCGGAGATGATTATGATGATGAATTAAAAAGTTAAACCTAATTATTGTTGGCCCGGGTCAAGAGGCGAATTTTTATAGCTAAAAGGTAGTAGTGCTGTAGTAGGTAGAACGGATATCCGGTCGAGGACGCGCAGAATGAAGATAATAATTATTAAATTATGGCTATAGCCGTAACATAAATGTATATACTATGTATATATGTATACGTATATATTGCTTCAGAGTTTAGAATAACAAATATATAGTAGATAGATTGATTATAACCGAAATTCTCAACTATTTAACTAGTTTAATAATTTCTTTCCTCGGTATATCTATGGATTCCCCGATGTAAGTTTCACGCCGAACCACCTTTGACCTTACGATTAGCTAAATATAACTCGAGTCTATTTATCTTCTTCATAATTTAGACGAGTGTATAGTAAATATTAATACGTGTAGAGTAAGTTATACAGATGTATATAAAAATGTGTCAATTATTGCTTAAAAGTGAATGAATAATATGAATAAAGAAATAACTCGGGTATTATAAAAGTGTGTACGTCGAGAAATTCTTTCTCAATCGCAAATTCGTGAAAATCGTATTATCTTTGAAGAGTTATAAACGCGATAGTCGATAAAACTCCACACATGTATTATTCATCCCGTTAGGGTATACACATGCGTTAATCAACGTAATCGCAAAACTTTTATAAGTACCACAGATTTTTAATTAACAATTCTTCAGGTACGAGGCATGAAATAAAATCGACGACTTGATTTTATTCCGGATGATTTGATAACAACTCGTTCGTTAAACCGGAACTAGACGAGCAGAAAAAAAACTATCACAAATTTTATCGATCGGTTATAAAAAATCGAGAATCAATCCAAAGAAAAAAGAAAAAAAAAAAAGAAAAGATACTTTGACACCGATTTCCAGGCCGATTATATTATCGATATAAACTATGATTTTATCGATCGACTTACAGCATAATTTGTTTAACTATCGAATACGTGATACCAAGAAATACATACATATCTGTATCCGTGTTTATCTGTCGATCCGACGTATCGAGAACGAGGTCTAGTTCTTCCTCGTCAAAATTTCAGTCCTCTAAACGCGGCGTTATTTCTTCTTTTTGAAATTGTTTGAAAAAAAAATTTCGAGAACTAACTAAGAAGAACACCGCTGAGACTAAAATTATCTCAAACTTCTTTGTACCAGATTCTATACGAAACTTGTTTACTCGTAGCAGAAGAATAAGTAGAATAAGAATAATGAGAAGATATTATTTCCGATGAATCTCCGAGAACTTCTCCTCCTCGTAATTAATTATTATTCCGCACATCCACATACGTCGTAGTTTAATACAAAAACACAATATACCACCGATTCATAATATAATAAAACGAAGAACGTCGATTATCGGACTAAATTTATTCCAGGTAATAAAAAATCCTTTTTACTAATAAAAAAATCTTGTTATCAGACAAAAACCGACACTTTCTACTCCTCATGCCGCCTTTGCTGCTGTTTTTACACCTGCCTCGATTTTATCAAGCGTTATTTTAATTCTCATTATTATTAATATTAATATCAATTACATTTCTACCGTTTATATCACTTCTACGAAAATTAACTCTCCCACACTTATCGCAAACTTATTATTTTTACGCGCAAGACCTACACCCACGGAGTAGGTCTTAGCTGACCAGACGCCCGATCCGGACTGACTATAACTGTACACTACTACTTGGCGCGGGGAATCCCCCACTTATGTTTAGCCAGAATCAGTAGTATACGTACAGTATAGCTGCGGCTGCGGCTGCGGCTGCGGTTCTCGAAATTCTCGCTTTTCTATCCCCGCCATGGCGTACAGCCGTTTGCACATACATATACACGTATAATGAACTGAGTGAGATAAAGCGAGTGCTAGACAGGCTAATTAAAAGTTAAAAACTGTTTGAAACGACGCAGGCGGTCCCATGGACGCGAATTCAGGGTCTTAGAAAAAATTTTCAGAATGAATTTCTTTTCCTTTGAAATGACTTTTCCAATTATTACATGCGCGTACGTATATTCCATTGGAATTTCCGAGCGTTGATCGCCGGCTCGCGGATCTAGATTTTTATGTGCTGGTAGTGACTTCCGCAACTCTGACGACGTATCTGCGTACAATGGTTGATAAGATCCAGGGTCAAGATGTAATATAAAGGAGAGAGAGTGGAAACGAGCGCGGAACTTGCTAGTTTCTTATCGATGGTGACCGAGGACTTCCGTTCCGAATATATTCGTACTTTTAATTACTATATGGCTTGCTGGACGTTTGTTAATACCGTTTTTCTATTCATTAAACAATTCAGCCGAGTAAATTCGGGTCTTGATTCATTCTTAGATTCCTGATTCTTTCGTTTTCGGCCTAACTTATGTTTTTTTTTTTTTTTTTTGTTTTTTTTTTTATATAAATTATAGTAGATACCTCGTATTATTATAATAGAGAAAGCCGAAACTAATGTCAGCTAAACACCTCAAGCTTAGCTTAGCATACCTACTATGCAGAGAATTACACACGTTTCAATCGCGTCTCTAATGTAAGAACCTACTTTCGGCTCTCTTGTCAAACGCGTCAGCGGACATGTTCCTAGCTGGTTCGCGCACGCGAGTTAATCCACAACGTAAATAATTATTACTAAAAAAAGTAGCAACGCTAGTATGTATATGTCCACTTTTCAATTCCCATAAAGCCTCGGGGGATGAGCGACGACGTCGAAAATATATTTCAACGATTAATAATAATTACCGCAAGCATTGAGCGTAACTAAACGTAAATCCGACTGTAATTATTCGCAATTTCAAATTCCTATGTTTTTCAACTCAATTTTTATCCCGAATAAAATTCTCTGGTCCCGACTGCAGCAGACTTTTCTATAGTTCAATATATACCTTGACATTTGTGAATCGCGTTTATAATTCGACGGGTGCACCGCGTCTAACCGTAAACTTAGCGTTGCGGGTTGGACCGCAATAAGTTAGTTGCTCTAAGAACTTTTTCTGGGCATTAGCTACGTATATACGCTTTGAAATGAGTTTAATAAAAAGACATCAACGACGATCAAATTCTAAAACGTTTTTCTCCGTTTTCTTTTCATCTTTCTTTCTTAAAATTTGATCTAAATTTGAAATTTCATTTCTTGGAATAATCGTCGATTAAATTTGCTTCTTTGAATTAACAAAAAAGTGAGAGTATATACAAAAGGTGCAATTAAAATACTACATTTTTTCTCTCTCAGAGCGGCTCCTGTCACCTAAGTTTCGGAATTATTTTACACTGTTGTATTTCATTTTATTCCTTTTTCTGTCTCTCTGTTTTTTCTTTTACTTATACCGTACTATACCTATACATATATCCTTCCGCCATTTGTCAGCTGGCTATGTGTTCTCGCTTGATTCGTTTCAGGTCGAACGGGCACCGAGCACCGTTAAATTTATGGAGTAATTACAGTGATTGAGGCCCTCGAGCGAAGGGCTGTTATTACTAAATGTCTGCGCAGAAAATCCTTCATTTATAATAGAATGAGAAAAATATGCCATACCGAGGTAAGATATATATATAAGGGAAATGAAAGAAGAATATGAAAAAAAATAAAAAAAAAACAGTTTCTCCAAAATATTCTGCGATTCAATTCTTCTAATAAATCAGTTTGAGTGAAATGCAGTAAGAAAATAAAAAATAAAGGAATGTATATGATATGTGTTCTCAATTTTCCCATACTGATGCAAGAGAATCCGAGGTGGCTAATTAACGTAAGAGATATGTATACGTTGAATGGTAAAGGTGGTGAGTTTGTTTGAAAAGTGAAAAGATATAATAACTGTTGATATTAAAAACCTGTATTTTATTTACTGCCGTCTGACAGATTATTTGCATTATGAACTTTTCTCTCTCACGGAATACTTGCAAAAGGTACGTATATAGCAATGCCAGTGCAGCAATAAATCTGCAGTGTGACGTAGAGAGAAAAATAATATGTCCGACGAGACGAGAGATACTTGTAAAGTTATCGTTCAGAAATTGAATATGAAAACAAACAAAAAACAAAACAAAACAAAAAAGGATCGAAATAAAAGTGAAAAAATTTTCATGGAGCTTTGTACAGAATCCCGTTTTTCTCGCACATCGGTAAAACTCTGGATTTTGCAATTCGAAATTAGAGTACATATGTGCCATGCGAGCTTCCCACGCAATCGTCAACTTTCGCTGATCAACTTATGTAAAATTGACGTAAATGTTACAGACATATAGGAGCTTGGTGACAGACACAGATATTCATAGCTACCAGGAACAAACTGGTTGGTGAATAATAAAAGTAAAAATTAATCTGTCAAATAGTCGTATGAACGAAGGCTGTAGCAACATCATAAGTATAATATGTTTGTAAGATATAAAACGTCGATTAATATATATATATATATATATATATATATATATATATATATATATATATATAATAGCTTTGGTTGACAAGCTGTACGGGGAAGTTTATTACAGCTTCCTGTACGACGGTATGATATTATATAGGATATGACCTTTTCGGGTAGAAATTTATAAGTTTTAATTTAAGAAACGACAGACGTATACATGAATCAATATAAATTTAGTAAATGTATAGCCGTATCAAATTCTCTTCTCCGTTATAACGCGAGATAAAAAAAAAAACAAAAAGAATTGAATCAGTTTTATTTTCGAATTTCGTTTCGATCGTTGATAAAATATACAATTTTGTCTATTCACATAAATCTTGAAACAATTATTTTATACGTAGTACGTGTATATTATACGTATATTTTCACAATCGCGATTATTCAACGGTTCAAATATCCTTACCGAGTTTAATTTACCAACTCCAATTATATCTCACTGAAAGTGTCGCTTATACGTGAAGTAATTTATGCCCCATTAGACACTCCGTTGCGTACGCTACCTATCCAAACGCAACTTATATCATGCACATATGTAGTACATAAAAAAATATACATATACGTAGCTATACAGTTATACACATGCATATGAGTACCTAAACTTTAAAACATTGCTATTTAACCATTAGGATATAGAATCTCACAGCGATATAGTCACGGAATTTAATTATTTCTTAATTAACACTATCACACGTATAATGGCGAAAAACAAAAAAAAAAAAAATTGATTATTATAAGAAAGAGAAGAAATAAAATAATAGACAAATTAACGGTAATTAAATGAGTTTATAATAAACAAGAAACAAATGAAGAGAAAATAAACGAGAAACGAGTTGAGGAAAAAAGAAAGAAATAAAAATGAAACGTGAAAAAAGGAACGAGCTGAAAATACGCCCGCAGGACTTTGGCGACAAGTCCGAACACACACGTACCATATACCTACTTGCCATAGGTAGATATACCATAATGATTTACGAACGGGCGAGTAACGCGCTCCAGTTTGGGAGATAGCTATGCTAATAGGATACGATCGGTGGGACGACTGACTTCCCTCTTCGGTCTTTCTCTTTCTCATTTATGCGATTTCTTGGTACAATGAACGGCACTGGCACCGAGACTGGCAGGTCGTTTCACTGTTTTCATTTGGTTACTTGGTCGGTGATTGCCCGCAAGGATATCTCCTGGTTTTTATCAGAGATAATTAGTGCGTGAAACAGAACTCGGCTGCATTCCAAATGCGATTTAAGAAAGTCGGAAAGATGGGAAGGAGGGAGGAAGCAGAATGAGTAAATAAGTAAGTAAGTAACTTCAGTAGCGTAGCCCAACAGACTATTCAGCGATTACGAACAAAGGCCAAAATTTCGTTAATTTTTTTCATCTTTTTCTTTTTATTTTTTCGTCATAAGTTTTTTTTTCCCCCCAAATTAATTATCGATCAGACAAAAATTTTTCATACGTTTTCCTCGTCATTTACATGAAAAACTTGCTTTCAACGTAGTCAGTTAAATATTAATGTTTCCGTTTTATTTTCGCCCAATCACAAGTATATGCGCGTACAGGTATATTCGCAAAGCAATTAACAACCGTACAAGAATATCTACACCGCGCTGTCTTCCCGTCCACGCGGAATCGCGATGCATTATATACACGAATACGATAAGTATGTGATAAGTGTATACGTATATATACATTATACATACGAGCTGGTTATACGAGTTTGCAATAAACAGTAGAAAAATAAAAAAGTTATAGGTATACACATCCTTATGTTATATTCTTAAATTTATACTCGCTAATATCGAAATTAAGGATATTTTTGAGTCAACAGAGAGTCATCTGTTTGCATTTTCCCATTTATGGATGAATAACATACATATACGTGTACGATATAGTCTGGAAGATGGGATAATACGATCTCTGTTTCTACCTCTCGCTGTATAAATCCCCACCTAATCAGATATACCTCTATATTGCTCGAATACAAATAATAAATAATTATATACCACTTATGGGGCAGATCAAACTAACCATTAATATTCATAATTCATAGTAGGCTATATACCTACGGAGTATATATTATAGCGGTATACATGATATGTGGTATCATTAACGAATATATAGAACAAATCGACCAGCTGTTCCTGCAGTTTACTATTTTTACATGTATATAAGCAGAGGAAAGCGAATATGATATAATTCCTTAGATAATATCTCTAGGGGTATATTATCAATGGTTTTTGTATACCTAATAGGTTGAATAATTTCGTGAATGAATCATCAAAATTCCTATAGCTTTATAAAGCGAAATATTTTTTTCGTTGGTATTTTCATTCCTGTTTTAGTAGCCTTTTTCAACCGAAAGATTATTTCTGTATGTATACGAGGGGAGAGAAGAAATCAAATAAAATAGCAAATGAAAAAATACGTAATTGACATATTGAGCAACGAACTAGCAGCTATTCGAAGTGCAACGAGTAACTAAATAAATGAAAAGGAACAGAGGTGATGTATCGCTTCGCGTAAAACCGCAGGCGTGTGACTCCGTAATCGACGTCGTGATATACCTATAATTGTAAAGAATTTCACGACTCGGATAGGTATAGACATAAGTCAATGTATGGAGCACCTATAGAGCGTGACCAATTAATTTTTTAAATCGTGTTTGTCAGCCTCGAGCAATATTATTTAGAACCGCGAGCTTTTGGAGCAGATTTTAACACGGCTTTGCTCATGCCTAAGGCCGAGGCTATACATGCGATACACGATATACGATATACAGTTAAGTTACGCCGACGATGAGATACCGAAGGCATGGATTCAGGCGTTTTTATCTTACTTGTGTGAGTATATAACCGTTCGAAATAAGTTTATGCATCGCATATCGCATGTATGTATGTATATATATATTGGGCCAAATTTAGAATTAGTTCCGTTTTCAATCGGCTATCTATGCGTATTTTTTTCATTCCGGAATCCTGATCCTGTTATTAATTACCGGTGACGCTAATGACCTGCAACGAGCTCGATACGTGGTATAATTCGATTCTTTACACATCCTGGAGAAGAAATTTATAGTTTTTGAGTAAAAAGAGAAAAAAAAAAAACAAAAAAACAAATCCGCGAATACGGATGAAATCTTTCTATCCTTCGTCTCGCTTTTTTTTTTTATAACAATTTCCATTTCCACGGCAAATTTATATTCTCATCCAGCTATACCGGCTATATTCTTCTTTTCTTCAGGCATTCCGTGCCTCGTAGTCACTCGAGTGATCATCCAACTCAGTCTTTCTTGGATACACTTTGCCGACACACGTGAACGGACACGTGGGAAGCTCGTCTTGTCTTCCCCCTCTTTCCCTTTTTTTATTCCCTTTTGCCCACGTAGCTAGTCGTGTGTGTAACGCGTACATAGGTAGGTACCCATACTCGGGCGTTAAGAAGCTCACATAGTACCATTGAGAAAGAAAATACGATATAATATGTACGGCACGAAACACGTGGATGAAAAGATCGGATTTCACAAATTTCGGAATATCTTTACACGGTTTTCTTCTTTCGTGATTAAAATTCGCGATTTTTATTCCTAGATGAAAGACTTTCGAAACATTGAGGAGGTAACATCGTTAATTGCTCGTGTAACAATTTTATTTATACATATAGCAATACCTACGTGATATCGTAATTATTATGTTTATTAATTATAACGAGAGAGAGAGGCTGGTAATAATCCCTTCATTTTTCTTTGGATTAGCTCTAAATATCAAGTTACACAGACATCTGACATCTGTCCACTTTATCTTCACCGACCACCACTTAACCCGAGAAATTAAGTACCGTCTAATGCGATTAACGGTGGCGCGCAGGTGCGTATATAGGTAGTACACGCGTGTATGTGTACTTTGAAAAGTCTTGTATCCAGATAAGAGAGTATCTCAAAGTGTGAGAACAGGATACTTACTTGGGATCGTTCTTTACCTCTATAAATAGCTCTATATCTATCTAGATACAACAAAAAAATAAAATAAAAATAATCCAAAAGTTCAGACCCCAAATCCCAAAATTTTGGTCTATTTCTCAGGATGTGAAGACAAAAAAAATGGTTCGTTCTAATCGAGACTCTCTTTACGGAGACCCATTTTATCTACTTCGATCGATGACTTCACGATGCCATAAATATGATTGATAGGATTTCGAAACTTTTTTTTCCAAAGAAGAGTTATTAAACCCTGAATGAATAAATGCATGAATTTTAAATCTTGGAGTTTTGACCTTACGGATCTTTAGTTCTCGGTATATTGAACCTACGGTGTTTTTCGCTTCAAAGTTTCTCGAATCGGCTATATAGTCGGTAATATTGAAATTGGGAATTTCGATCATTCGGGACTTTTAAAATTCGCAATTTCAATCCGGTCCCTTCGGTTCGGACTCAAGTCTGTCTTTCACTGTATAGGTGCGGCTAACACATGGCGCAACAGGTAGCCACATATACCAACTATACAGGTATAAGTTTATTCAGTCGTTGAATTAAAGACAGTGAATAATAATCACGGTCATATACATTGGCAAGGTGGTTACGACGAATTGCTGTACAGGTATATATTCAAGTTTCAAATTTCAATGATGATAACAATATGATATATGATCTACGGTATAATAGCCTGACGTATATATACTCACTCGAAGAATTTAGGAAATTCCATAATCGACGATACGTGTGTTATAACTCGATGTTCGATTTCGAACAAAACTTTCAACAATAATCCATGATAATAATATATATATGTATATATATATTTTATTTCTCTCCTATTTCTTCCTCGTTGAAACTTTTTTTTTTGTTATTATTACATCAACTTGATACTAAAATCACTGGCATCACCTCGCACTGCGATAACTCACGCACTTTACGTCACGTTCCATAGCTGTATTATTATTATTATTATTATAATAATTATTTTTTTTTCTTTTTGTCGTTTTTTAGTTATAAATCTATCTTCTTGATACTTTTATAAAAATTAAAAAAAAAGACTAAAAAGAATTCAAAGGGACGATTCCCGATTTAACGGTGAATCAAACCTTCGGAGATCGAATTCCTCAGACTATATTATTATTACACACTGTACTATATTATACTAAACTGTAGTTTAAACCCGTGTATAACTGTTGTTTAACTCATTTATAATAAATATATGTTACGACGATAAAGAGTCGCATATATATTTATATATATATATATATTAATACATACGTAATATTTCGTACTTGGACTTGAAATTGTACGACTAAATCGCGGAGCATCACAAATACGTGTATATCTCTACCGTGCGCGCTCGCGTAACGTCTCGCGTCTTCAACTTCTGTCAATGGTTTGACATTTCGGTACCTATTCTGCCGCAGGGGGTAGAAGGGGAAAAAGTTGCGATCAGGAGGTGCCGGTCCCGGTCTCTGTCTCGGTCTTGGTCTCGACGCGCATGCGTCCAACCGCAGGTCGTTGCCATTTGGCTTTCGAGGCGACGCGACGCCGAAACTCGCGTCGCGGGTGGTGGGACGTAGTTAAATACGTAGGTACGCCAGGCCGCTACACCGCCGCATCGGCATAAGATAAATGACGAGTAATCTTCATATATATATATATATAATATATGTGTGTGACTATAAGTCACGGGGGGTTGAAAAGAAGTTAACAAAATTCTATGTTTCTTATTTTGTTCGATGTATTATTTGGTATCGGAATTCCCCGATTCGTTAATTTCATTAATTGTTATCGTTGTCGTTATTACATAGAGAATTACCACGTTAAACGTACATTTTATTATCTGTCACGTGTGATTGACGTAAAGTGATTTCCCGATGTAGAAATACCACCTATACCTCGGACGGCGTTAGTTAACGAGTAAATCCCCGCGCGTTAAAGAATATACTAATAACGATAAAGAGCTTGGGCCAAAGGGGACAGATAAAGTGTACAGCGAACATAGTCTGTTATATTTATATTACTGCTGAAACCGCTTTAAACACAAGATTCAAAAATTCTTTAATTTCATTATAATCAGAACCAGAAGTACAGAACAAGTTTTCCTCGGTTTAATTTTCATGGCAACAACAGAAAAGAGTCGATTACCAAAATTGGTAACGATTTTTGAATCGCGAGTTCCTACCGCGCAAACAGGAAGCCACAGGTGGTTTGACGGTGTAACAACTTCCCGTGAACCGTATATTCTCTCTTTACTCGTTCTTGCGCGGGTGTCTGTCCGCGAGAGCGATTTAGATAGAATAGTTAGGGTATAGAGTACCTATATCCATATCTACGTTCTATATATGCTAGGCTAATATCAGCGTGACCGAATCAGTCCGCTTCGGTATGTACAGAACGAACACGCCGCGGCGTAGTAGTAAATAAACAAATTTCGCTTGGAATTTAACCGAGCACGCGGCGAGTAACGGGATCGTCATCAACGGCTCGCTGCTGATTCAGCGACAGTTACCCCTTTCAGTCCCCCCCCACTCTTAAAAGCCGCGATTCCTTGAGCCCCAAGGCCTTTCTCTCTCTCTCTCCCTCTCTTTCTTTCTCCTTGAGAAATTCGCTCCTTCTTCAAAGACCAAGGATTCAAAAATTCGTTTATATATGTATTATCGTGAATCTAGAGTATTACACAACGTATTGTACGCGTAAGCAAGTATCTAGCGGTAGAGTAAGGGTCTCGCGAATAACAGGAAGCTGCACCAGCTGTAGCGATCGTGACGCGTGACGTAACGTACATACAACGCTATATATCTACATTGCGTAAGACACGGAATCTGTCATACATATACATATACATATATATATATATATATGTATACGCGTAGTTTACGAGGGGTTTAAAGGGGACGGAGGTATTTAAAAAAGATAACGTTCTTAGAGAGCGCTGTGCGGTGCACCTACTGCGACTGACTGTGCAGAGACTGACTTGACTGCACGGGGGCCGGAAGGTCGTGCTTTGACTGGGTTAGCGGTGAATGACGTGCGCGCGTCTATACCAGCCGCATAGCAGGCTCTCGCGACTACTCGCGCGTAGTAGACGATACGAATACGAATTATTGCAGGTATCTAAAGGTCGGGTAAAGAAGGAGCTTGGTAGGTTAGGTTAATTAAAGAATACGATATTCTCTTACACGTATGATAGGTATGTGTACTATTATATGGTTTTATGTTAGAAAAGGTGCGAAAGCAAAGGTCAAGAACTTCCGTGGAGGTTTGAACAGTTACCACCATCCATGCTGGAATAAGAATAAAGATAAATGGTTTAGTACCTACGAAGAATCGCGAGAACAAACTGTACCCCACTTTATAGCTGTAAATTATTTTACTGTATACCTAGACTCACACTTTGAAAATTAGAAGAAATAGTCGATTACTGTTCACAGTTTTATCCCCATTTACCCGTTGCGGTTTTAGATCTAGTTATAAGACTGACTATCCGATGTATGTTTCCGAATATCGTAAAATATACGTAAATATTTTTAAAACCCAAGTTATATTTCCTCACTTCGAAGTTTTTTGCAAACATCGAACCCTCCTGACCCTCGCTATCAACGCGGTTGCTTATTCGCCTCTTGACCTTCTCTCATCTCCGTGTTCGATACTTTTTTCCCTTTATAAGTAGTACACGTATGTGTACCACTTTTTTTTCCCGTTTTAATAAATATCAATTTCCGTCTAAAAATACACCGTATAGCAGTGTTTCACTTTTAAACAGTTATAACATCATATACACACATGCATACCCATACCTGTGTACAATATTCTTAATTTTAATTCGATGATTAAAATTGCCGACAAAGAGCTCGCGGAATTTCTTACGGTATTTGGCACGCGAAAATACATCGGGTAAAATTAACGATAAAGGATACGGCGCGAGTATAATTCGATATAAAAATTATATTGAACGATAGTCTTTGAAATATTAATCAGACGACGAGTCTTGAAGGATTTAGGTATTCAATCGAATCAATTCGTGACTCCGAAATTTCGTTTTCGCTCTAAATTCATGACAATTGTATTATTTTTACTAGTTTCTTTCGTCCAATCGGAGTTGCTATAAGGCCACGTAATTGAAAATAAAGCGTCGCCGGTGTATAGTTAATTGGATAATTACCCGAAGCCACGTCATTGCACGACCGATAGGTTCCACTTTCCTTTACGATCCAGAGTCAACTAGCGAGCACCTGAAATACCGCAAATTCCAACCGGCCGACAACGCGTCTGACTCCACTGACTGACTGACTGAATTCTAGCGGTACTTTAGCCGTGAACGTATACGAGAGAAGAAGCTGGCTTTGAATTATAATAACGGATTCTTGCAAAAAAAAAAAAAAAATATGAAATAGAATTTAAAGAGAAAGAAGGAAAAAGAAAAGAAAAAAAAGCAGTAGGTACAGCTGTCATAAATTGAAACATAAATTTTTATTAGAATTTTTCTAATCACACGACATTTATCGATAATTAACGTGGAATATATGTATTATATATATATATATATATATATATATACCAGAAAATATTTATATATGTATATAATAGAGGAAGAAAAAATATCTCGAGAATTTAAACTTATACTCGAGACATATATCACCTTCGCGACTTACCGTTTCTCGTGGTCAGGGTCAAGGCCGCAAGTACAGGTACGCGTCAGTACGTAGGTATACGTATGTGTCATATATTGTGTCACAACCTCGACTATAATGTATATGGCGTGAGAAAACGGAGTTTCAAGATTTTGTATTTCGAGATCGTCTGAGAAAAATGTCAATTAAATCCTTCACCTGTAATCACTCTTCATTAATTTTTACCTTTGTTTTTTCTTCTTTTTTTTTCTTTTCTTGCTAGCTTATTCTGTTACCGCTGTAATTCAAATTATAAGCAGAAATCGAATACTTTCGTAATTCATTTTTTCATTGTTCATCAAATTCTTATATCCATGAGCCGTCAGTCGTTTTTTAAATAGGTAAATTTTTTTATTCTTATTTTTTACCTCAATATTAGAAATTATTTCAACCGTATATGAATCACCATAGAATTATGACAGAGATTCGAATAGCTTCGGGGTGAATGGAAAAGAGGCTAAGAAATAATTCGATAATATGCATTTAGAAATACATATAGAAATTGTTTGACAGCGCCTCAAGGCAACGAAGTCGATGATGACAAGCTAGCGATTTATCGAATCAAAAATTGGTCTTGAATTTAGTCTGCCAACTCCGAAGCCTGCAGATAATCTAACGAGAACCGATTGCACTCGATATTAAGACAAGCATGAAGAAATTGAGTAAAAGAAAATTAGAAATAGAGAAGTAGCGAATAATCTCCGAAGTATTTTGCTATACCAGGAATTATCAGCTTTCGCGAAAGGACACGGATAGCGATCTTCAACGCTCCGAAAGTCTAAGTCTAGTCGCCTAGAGAGACTCCGAAGAATCGCTATGATTTCCGGAAGATAAAAATAAAATTCTTCGAAGATTTTTGCAGTAAGCAAAATAAGGTGTGTTGAGTATCATCGACGTAAATTAAAAAGAGATTTTTTTCATTTCTCGTTCACATAATATACGACTTAGGATAATTTTATTTTCTGATGAAAAAATTATCGTGTGAAGAAAAAAAAAGTGTCAAATAACGTGCGAGTCTTTCGAGCATATAATCTGCGTCCCCGTTTCGCGTCAGCTTTCTTCGGAGAATTGTAGTGCAAGACCTTGATCGGATCTTCGCTCTCTGCAGGCTGTATACCGACTATACGAATAACGTGAGATAGTATGGGTTAGAATAAACTAGGTTTAAATTGGGGCTACGCGATCGAGCGAATATGCAGCGTAGAAAGTCGTTCGCGAATATTTCAAATATTATATCGCGCGACTAGAGATCGAAATGACAATACCTATAACTGTTCTTTTCGTAGATCGTATACGATCGTCGTAGGCGTACCTAAAATTACATCTTGGTATAAGTAATAATCGATTCTAATTAATCACGTGCGAAAAATTGACGAAAAAATTTGAAAAAAAATAAAATAAAATAAAATATTCTCATTATTTTTTCACCTTTAATAATAAAACTTCCAATATTATGTCGTTCGTGTCATTTTCCACTTAAGTACGTCATACGACAAAACTCAGCTTATATAGAAGCTAGAGCGAAAGCGAGCGAATAGCTAGCTGAAGGTAGATGGGAGCAGAGGCAGCTAGTATCTATAGTCTATACCTAGAGGTAATGCGGTGCGGTAAATGGGAATAAATTGAAGCCTCCGTTAGTCGGTTGACTCGGTAGGAATTCAACTCAAAACGCTAACGCTGCGTTCTCCTTTTCCACTCCTTTTCTGCATTCCCAAGACCGGCGTGACGCTTAGGTGATGCGATGGTGTAGTCTAGCGTAACAGGAAGTATCGCCGACTCTCTTTGTGATATCTGTGCAAATATAGACGGAAGTGTATCTTCTCGTCGAATTAGTCTTTCATCGATCTGATTTTTTGAATGTTTTTTTTTTTTTTTTTTTTTTTTTAATTGACAAAAAATCACTTTTTCTTGTTTCGGTTTATATTCGTATGCTCGAAGTTGGTCGACGAATTGTATATCGAGTCGATTTTTAGTTCGTCGTTATAAAAACCGGTTGATCTAAATATCTTATCGATGAATGCGATGCCCGGAGCGCAAATGCGAAAGTTTAGGTTCGGTGTTTGATTTTATTAAGATATGATAACGGGTGTATAGGTTACAATAACAGTTCGTAGATATAAGGTGTATGGCATACGATTCGATCGGTAGTCGTAGAGAAAAAGAAAAAAGAAAAATGAAAGATAGAAAAATAAAATAAAATGATCGGTAGAGAGTAGTTGTAACTGGCACAGCTGGAGATAATTAAGATTAATGCGAGTACCTCGACCGAAAGTATAATACAGGCACTTTGACAAGTTCTTGTACGACGATACTGGCACGTAAAGAAATATTAGGAAACAAATAAGAACAAAAAAAAAAAAAAAAAAAAATAGAAAGAAAAAATTATTGTCTAATTCTTCAGGGGTACAACATTTTTTTAAATAATTGATTCCAAAATTTGTTTTAATGTCTATAAAGCGAAATTCGAACCTACGATATATTATTTACTATTATTGAATCTCCATATGCGATCGTTCCACGAACAAATATATATTATTATACTATTAAGTTTAAATAATTTTTTTCATATTTGGCGAACCGACAATTATTTGTACAGCTAAATAAATCCGTAATTGTTTGTACAGAGCTCTTAGTTTCACTATAAGACACGATGTAGGTACACTATAGTCGAACATATTATACTTTCGCATCGAGGTGAAAAATATTTTTTTTTTAATTTCTACCAATGTTTTCTGTTTATTTGTACATTTGTTTATTTACTATTCATTTATTTTTGAGTCAATTTATATAATACTGAGTCGAAAAATTTTCTTTAAATTAATACCTCGATTCCAAAGTTCTTAATTCTTTTCATATTTTTATACCCATGCAATAAATGACGAAACAGTGTTCTTCTATCCACGAAATAGTACAGGGAAGATAAAGAGTAAAGAAGAAACTAAAAAAAAAAAAAAAAAACAAACAAAAACAAAATAACAAAAATCGGGAAAAAGGGGTCGACTCTCAAAGACATCTGGTGAAACGGAGCCGTGTCCTTTTCGCATCCCTTTCGCTCAAGTCGCGTTCCTCGTTGACCACAAACTGAGGAGACCGGACACCGCCTTTGCGGCTTGTTGGTACCCAGCCGTCCGCGACACAGCTTTCAATTACTTATTCAGCCGAAACAAGAGATGATATTCGCTATTCGATTCACGATACAAAGTCCGATCTATTTAATCTTGGGATCAAGATTTTCTATTCCAACGTACTATTATACTATTCTATACTATATACGTCTGATTTATTTCATTTGAAAGAAAAAAAAGGAATTTTCATATCAGTTTTTTTTTCTTTTATTTTTTATTTATTTTTTTTTTTTCCGCAGAGTTTAAATATTACGTGAGAAGTCCTGTCGTAATCGAAATATTGTAGTATTACTTTTATAAGGAGCCTTATGCGGCGACCCTCGTTGTAGGTTCAGCTTCATGGCTTGATCCGATGTTTATTTTTATAAAATCGATCTTTGTATATTTATATACTGAGAAAACTTGTTGAAGTTATTTTGACAACAAATTTTGGCGCGTTTGTTATAACAGAGCGTAGTTTATCAGTTGTAACGTTTCTTTTTCTTCTTCATCTTCTTTTTTCCAGGAACTGCAACGGATACAATAAATATTCTCTTAAAAGTCAAGTATTTTTCTCCATTCTCTTCGGTAACGTAGATGTGTATGTATATATAGTATAAAACCGATCGCAAGAGCCACCGCATTTTTGAGACAGACTCGAAAAAAAAAACAAGAATGCGAGAGGAATAAGAGAAAAAAAAAAAAATGAAAAAAAAGAGGAATAAAAAGAAAAAACGAGAAGAAATTACAGGAATAAAACCTGCCTCGAGAGATCCGCTCGAGAGATTGTAATTAAAAAGAAAGCGCAAGAAAGGCGAGTCGAACTGCTGCTACTCCACCCTGTGCCAAAAAAGGGAATTAAAAAGTGCAAAAAAATCGAGTTTGGAACAGGATTGAGACCGCTATACACTACCGCATGGGTCTTTGTCTTGTCTCAACTTCTCTGGGTGAACCTTTTCCTCCTTAATTCCCGCTCCCCAGTTCCGGGTTCATCGATTACCTACCTATACTCAAAATATGGTCGAACGATGATTATAATTCGATCTTATTGAAATAATAGCAAATCGGTTTCACACAATAAATTAGAATTCGAAATTTATCGCCGAATATCTTTACCAGCTATAGACGGCAGTTTCTTGCCGATTTTTTTTAACGACGAAGAGTGACTGGCTATAATAATTACACGAGTCAGTCGTAAGCTTTTATTACCCTCAATTTGTCGAAATAAAGAACCAAAAGAAAAAAAATTAAGCAAATAAAAATGATTGAAAAAAAATTGAGAAAAAAAAAAAAACAGCGAGCATGAGCACCGATCAGAGATTATAGAAATCATCTGCTGCAGTTTTGCGCTCACGGTGTCTCTCACGCAACCCTTCTTAACACACGGAAGACCTGTTTCTCAGAACCAACGAGTTCATCAGGATATAATCGTAATGGCGTAAAGCAATCGCCGAAATTGCACACTGCAATATATGCCCTCGGGAGTGTAAAAGATTTCCTTATAATTTTACACGCGAGCCTCATACGCACACGCGCACATATACATATGCGACTGAACGCGCAAACGAATTTGAAGAAATTTTCATCGCTGAGTATCACAATGGGTAATAAAACCGGATGATTAATACGTCGGTAGAGTTTAGTTTGATTTTATAATGCGGCATTTGATGGGTTTGGTTGTAGGTTTTTTTTTTTGTGTCGGTCTTACCTCCGGGCGATACTTGAATTTAATTAGTGGTTTTAACTGTTGAATGAACACCGAAAGTGTCAACGGCTGAGTTTATCATTAATGAGTTATACCTATGTATATGCGGTATGGGTACGTTGAGAATGGGAATATGTGACGGATTCTCGACAGCATGAATAAGTATTCAAATTCGTTGGAAAGTCTGCAAATAATGTTGACTCGTTTGTATGGAAATGGTCAAGCCACTTAAATGACCATAAAAAGAAAGAAAAAAAAAAAACTAAAAACCCCTTGAATATCGCCCACGCATTGCCCAGTGGCCCGTGAAGCACCTGTCTCCAGATATCACCTTGAAACAAACCATTAACGTCAGACTGGTATTTAAACAGGAGAGAAATACGAATTTTAATCGAAATTTCATACCCGTCGAATCACAACGGAGGTGATTCCGGGTGTACAGGTTGACCGATTTAAATGTTTAATGGCTGTTTTTCTTCTCAAGACAATACTCTACAGGATGCCGATTGGAATCCTCGATTAATCAAAAGGTACAAGAAATATGCCACGTTTTGTAAAAAAGAAAAAAAAAAAAACGAGAAAACACGTTTTTAAACATAAAACATTCCGTATCTTCGAAATTTTTATCAATAAAACAAAATTTCGGAAATCATCCTGCAGAATATTGTTCAAGGAAAATTACAGGCTCTCAAAAATTCTGATCTGTCAAACGGTACTCTACATATCCTCAACGAAATGACCATATAGAAATCCCTCAGCTCTGATTCCCGGACGATCTATAGCCATCCTTTAAGGGTAGAAATGAATTCTTCACCCTCATTTTAGGGGCGTCTCAAGTACATATGTCATATATATATACATATATATATATATGCATGATAAATGAAGGTGTTGTGTTCCGAAGGAAGTGTAGCAATTGGAAGATGAGATGCTGCGATAGACGGTTAGAGTTGATCAGGTGTTTCAGCGTTTAGCTGGACCCAGATGGCTTAGCCGATGTGGTATAAGGTTAACGGCCCATACCTAAGGTGCATACATACATAGGTCCACGGTATGTATGGTGTATTACACTTTAGAGTAGATATCATACACCACCTTGGTTGAAATACGTGCTTATACCAATATACAAAGTGTAATACACATATGTATAACATTCTCGCGCGTTCTCCGTTATACCGATCCTCGCCGATTCGATACAATAACGTGTACATCGGTGTATGGAGTACACAGATAGGTGTATAATACGTGTATCTACTACTCGGAGCTCTTTACTTCGATAAAAACTAAGCATACTTTTGGCAACCGTTAACCGATTGCCCAGCTCGTTCGTTGCACAGAGAGTGGATATATATATATATATATATATATATATATTCAAGAAAAAGAGATAAACCTGCCTGGGGCAAACGATCGGCTAAAATACCCTCCCGTAAAAAGATGCCGATGAACGTTACAACAGGAGTAGGGAGGAACGTGAAGAGGGCAAAGAAATTCGAAGAGGGGACGGATCCTTCGTGAATCATTAAATCACCTCACCCACTGTATCTCACAGGACCCAGACTTCTTATCCTGCGGTTCTTAAAATTGCTAAAGATTTGATTTAATAAGAAAAATAAATAAATAAATAAATGAAATTTGAAAGAAAAATGTATTTCTAATTATCACATGTACATATACCTCGTGGTCTAGACGTTGATTCAACGGCTGTAAATAATTGTGCAAATAAATAGAATCGTAACGTTTCAGCGTAACTAATGAAATTTATTAGCGGAGCTAATTTATAGCGATTTGTTAGTCGCTGTAACGGATAATGAAGGAATGAAAATTTCACGGTGTTTATGTATTTACGGTACACCGTTTCTCAGCTAGGGTTTCTAAAAACGTAAAAATCCATTCGAACGATTTACTCTCCTGTATAGTATACATCGCCCGAGAAATCGAGGTGAACCTGGGTTAAATAGAGCCACTTAGAATCTCGGCTACACTTTGTGATCTGGTATATATCGTTCGCTCGATTTATGCCACTTCGCTTTGAAAATAATTCCTCGTTGCTAAATCGAACGCCATTTATTACACTGCAGCATCCCGATTTCTTAACTTTCGCGTCGTTTCATCGATTCAGAAAATTATTAGGTATAGGTATGTATGTACGTGTATACGTATAACTCTACCTAGTTATATAGTTTTCATTTCAACGTTAATAATAATTTTCTTTCTTTCTTCTCGTTAGAATCATGTGTAGACATTAAAAAATCGGTAAAATCTGAACGAAAAACTGACACCTGGTGTTTGACCGAGCCGGTTGATTACACCTTGCGAAACTATAATCCTCCTGCGGAAATATAAGGAATATACATATATTAATCGTATAGTCTGCTCGGGAACGTCACGATTTTCTGGTTCAATCGGGTTATTATAACGTATACGTGTATACATACCAGAGGCGAAATACTTTCCGCGTGTTTTTCCAACTCGGTTAAATTACAATTTATGTATTATAAGTGTGTGCTTATAGAAACCACAAGGACGTAGCGGTGGGCATATGAAAGCCTATGGAATTTCCGAGTCACGTATAGATTACGGATTTGAATAATTGCGGATAATTGGTTAAAAGAAATTTATTGTCACGCCGATAATAACCGGTAGTTTGTCACGATTTCGAATTGCTATGGAGGTAGGTATGCCATAACGTTACTTTGACAAATCGGAGTTCAATACTTGAACGAGAAAATCGTTGCTCCATTTATTTCAACTATTATAAAATTTCGTTTATCGAAGATCTATTATCAAAGTCTGAAGAAATCGGGTGTTCACCGTTGTATAAAAATCGGTAATATATAAGAAATTGAAATTCGATCGCATTCATGCTATTTGCAAAAAAAAAAAGAAAAAAAAATCAAATCAAATCGCACGTCCCGTGTAACAAGAAAATAATACAATTGGGAATTACGGATGTTTTCAAAGAACACGTAGATCCACGCAAGCATATAACACGACAGAGTCCGGGTTCGTGGCCCAGTTAACGCACGTGTCCACGTGCCCGAGAACCAGGAACACGAACTTGATACGTGCAGCCGATTTCCACGGGCTAAAGAGAATAAAGAAAGAAAAATAAATAGCAAAAAAACTAAATGAATAAAAAATCGAGAGGAATCGTGAATTCATCCGGCGGAAGTAACTCGAACGTGAAAAAATGAGATCTTGGCGAATCGCTGCGAGCGTATTAATTTATGCTTGTTACTACATCTGGTACTACAGATCTGACTCTACGAGGATATTTCTACACTCACTTTAGCGACCCAGACCCGAATTAAAGAAAGTGTTAAGATCGTTTCAAGATTCGGCATTATTTCGCAGTCTGCAATCCGCGGCGGATACATATACGTACATATATGTATATAAAGAGAAATAGAAAGAGACGTGGACAGACAGATAAATGGATAGAGAGAGTTGCAGAGTCGTGGGTGTGCTGTGTATAGTATATATTGAGAATGCCATGTCAGGGCGTGGTTACCTGGCAAGGCCGTTTTTGTTCCGGCTCCCACCGCGCTGCAATGCGTTGCTTTTTCATTTTCTATACGTATATATAATCTAAATAGATATAACAGTTCTGTCGCGGTTCGCCGTTGATAGGATAATACTAAAATTACGTCGCGCGAGAAGTTTTTTAAAATTGTATGTTTTTTTTTTTTTTTGTTTTTTTTTCTATCACTTTTTGCCTCTTTTTTAGCTTTGAATATCGAGTCGGACGCAAGTTGCCAAGCTCCTGGACGCCCCCTGGCAATTAGCAGTGTGGCGAGGCCGAGGTGCGCCGCGAGATCAACGTCTGTATAATATATGGATATTTACACGTATTTATATGTATATACGCGATATAGCGACAGACGTTTTATACACACACGTATATATCTATACATATAATCGAGAATATTATAGAAATTGATAAATTATCGATAAATTTATTAGAAAATTCGCAATCATTGGTTCAATTTACTTATTTTTCTCTATTCGATTATATTCCATTAATTTTTACGCGTATATACGTGTCTTTTTTTCTTTCTTTAATTTCGAATCGATTTACCACGGTATTTTATTTCGTACTTTATATCAAGCTATAGAAATCTACGATCGGGTCGGGGCTGAGCTAAGCTGAGCTGAGCTGAGCTGCTGCAGGGCGAACGGTTATCGCACTCTTTGATTTGCGATAGTTGCTCCTGTCGGGGCTGTTCTACATACAGAAATATACACGTTACACATATACGCACGTGATACAGACTTCTGTACACCTATTAGGTATACGAATTTATTCCGATATATATATATATGTATATGTGTGTATATATATATATGTGCGAATGGCACACGCGATACTTTCTACCTTCCAATTCATTTTACTCCGAACTGCAGCACTCGCCTATTTCTAAAACACAGATATCAAGTTTAAGCACGACTTTTTTCAACCACTGCGAATGCTTCCGTTGAGAATTATACTTTCTTGTCATCTCCTTGGGAATCCGTTACTTCTAGGCTTGGATTTTCGACCCGATCAATTTTTCCCACCGTTTTTTTTGAAGATTAACCAAAAAAACTGTTTAAAAGTATTATTTCAGATCGCGAAATCGTCGGTGAAAATTTGCGCAGAGATTCGTTTAACGAAGTAATATATAAAAGACAAAGTTGACTTTGATTGACGTGACTTGACGCATCGCGTCGGGCGAGTCGTAAATTTTCGTTGAACATACAAGTTGGATTTAAGTCGTCGTTGCACTCGCCCCGAAAAGATCTTGTCCGTTTTATTTATTTTTTTTTTTCTTTGTTTCTTTTTTTTTCGGGTCAGAATCCGGAGAGTCTTCGACTTTTGAATCCGTGAGAAAATTATCCGCATCTTACCGATTCGTACCGCCTAATTATAACTCGTAAGTAATTACGGACGAAAGTTTGAACATTTAATTGCATTTCACGTACTCTCATACCTATATATCTATATTCTATATATATATATATATACATATTCGTACCGGAACCTCCGCATCTCACCGAAGGATGAAATTGGAACGAAAAAAGAAAAAAGAAAAAAAAAAAAATTTATATCCCAGCTTACTAATAATATGTAACGAAGAGAATACCATACCTACGTACGAAAGCCCGTCATTTAGCACTCTAGTTCCATCGTAAGAAAATGACGAAAAAAATACAAGTGTAAATAAAAAGGAAACAGGAATCGAATCCCACGTGTCTATAATGTGTCAGTCATTAAGTGCTGATCCCGGGCGCCATATAAAAACGTAACACCATATAATCCTATTCGTATGCTTATGTGTATATACATATGAACTATTTTCACTCATTTTTATTCACCCAATTAGTTCTTTGGGATATATGTGTAATATATATATATATATATATATATATATATATATATACCTAATTGGCGCGTTTCACAATCAAACAGTCTTTACAACTACTTAGGCTCTCGGTGATCGCCTCATAAAATTTACTGCTCCGGGATAGGAGGGGTTTTTTTTTTTCTTTTTCTTATTTTTTTTTCCATCCCCCGACACTTCATACGTAGGTGCAGATTATTGGTCGTTGCTCATCGACGTTTGAGAAAATTGAAATTTGAGAAACTCGTGTAAAATCGAATTTCTCTGAATCCTCGCGATTTCCACATACCCTGATCTATCTATCCGGTATTAAACGGAGTAGAAGGAGATCCGCGATTTTTTGCCATTCGGATCTGTCTGGTTAATGGACGGTTATGTTACTATCTCGACATAGTAGGCATGTGAGCAAATCCAAAGTAACTAAAGTAGCCTAAGATGCAAAGCCAGATGGGTGAACGTAGACCAAGCTACTCGCTACATACATACATACATACATAAACATATAGACGCGAAGTAAAACACGTTGCAAAGTCGCTTCACGATCTATCCATGAACGTGCGTTCCATTATTTAAACTGGTTCCCATATACACATATGCACATTGTATACATACATGAACGAATATCCACAAATAAATCGCCTAATTTTGTACCGGAATCGAAAAAAATGGTGATTCGATTAAAATTTGGAGCAGCTACGGATCTTCTTTCTTTTTCTATAAATCTTTTTATCATCATCGTCATATAGTAACGTCTCTACGATATATTTAAACGAATTATTTCACCTGTCTGGTTCACGTTTCCGAAAAATTTCTTCTCTTATTTTCTTGAAATTATTGAAAAAAAAAAAAGAAAAAAAAAAAATCGATCGTTACGTAAAGAAGAATCTCAGATCGGTATATTATGGGTAGGTATATATACCCATGAGGTATCGACAGTTTGCATCACCGCACGGAAAGTAGCAAAGGTTAGATATCTCGAGATGAAGAGCAGAGGATAGAAGGAAGAGAGAAAAAAAAAAAAAAAAGAAAAGAAAAAAAATCGATAAAGAGATAGAGAATCCCTAATTGGATATCATTTTAATAATAATCTCTAGTCGGTATCGTCTCGCTGACAGAAGGGAATCAATAAGGTTCTTTCAACGCTGTTAGATTTCCGACACGATCGAAATACTCGATGATCTCAAACGCTGAACGGTCCTAAAACTCGCGAGGTGAGATCAGATCTTAAGTTTTGATAAAAGATTTAGACGCGAAGGTAGTCTTTATATATATATATTTCATACATAGATACGTACGTACATCTACCTACTACGTTCGTATGTCCATCTGTCGAGACTCCCGCAGGGGCTTATGGATATTGGATAGCAATAAGATATTATATATGTATATACATGTAGGAGGAATCGATACAATTTCAGTCATATATAGTTATAAGAGTGGAGGAGCGAGATTTATATTGAAAATAGTTATATTATACCTGAGTCAGATATCCGCGGAGAGTTACACACGGTTTTACTTAATTGGACAGTAAAGAAGGAAAGCACCGACGGTGCCCAGTAGCTTGGAGAAACGATGACACGTACATACCTGGTAACAAGAATAAAGAGAAAAAAAAAGTATGTAGTAATGATAATAATAATGATGTAATAAATGGAGCACTCGGTTGTTACATAGATGTTCAAGACGGTTCGAAAACATTCACTTCGCAGATTCTCAATCGAGCCAAATACATCAGAGACCTCCGTTAGCGAAACGAAATTAATGCCGTTTGTTAGAATCGCGAAAGCCAGTCGAAGTTTCGATAATAGATTAGAAATATTCGAATTCTATACGCGTTCGGTCGATGATAAATTCAGGTAGCGTAATTCGTTCTTTGATCAATTCATTCGAGTTGAAAAATTTGAAGGTACCGATCGTATGAATAAAATTTCTATACATATACTTCTTGAGGAAATTTGTTTTTTTTTTTTTTATTTCTATCATTTTTCAATGTTTCGCGTGAAGATAAAAAACCGATCTTCCCGGATCGACTGCATCAGTTACCACGTCGTTGCGGTGTGCAGAAATCGTTGAAACGGAGTTTGCACGAGATTAGGAATTTCTCTTCGAGTCGTTACGTTACGTGGTGCAGATATCGCGAATCCGTCTTCTGCCGCTGCTGCACATATAGGCGAGCATCACATATGCTCCATGCACGCACGAGGCGACGGTGCACTTAAATACACGTCTATATAGAATACGTATAAATAAATTTAATATACATACATATATATATACGTATGTATTCTGATCGGTTCACAGAAAAGCCGAGGTTGTCAAGATTATATCTCGCCGATGTTTCTTGCCGTCGCGGATAAAACGACGGAGATCGCTTTGCTCAGCGAGTCAGGATTGCGACTCGCTAGCGTCGGAATATAAGGATCCGCGAGTAATATTCCTTCGCGAAATTAATAGTGTGTTATTAAGCTATTATTTATTATTTGCCAGTAAATGAAATTCCTGACAAGAAAGTTAGATCTATGAAGCAGAACCAACTTTCATCTCTAGCCAACCGACCGATACCCCGCGCTCACAGCTCTATGTACCTCCGCTACTACTATTACCACCTCTCACACACATATATAGATATAGATATACATATATCGCTCATACACGACGCTATACGCGACGCGACGCACGTATATATATACCTACACTATATCTATTACTCCATGTGGATCGCCAATCGTGAATCCTAAGCCCGAGGTCCTGCGGATAAACGTCGCGATTATAACGACTATATGGAGTTTCTCGATTCAATTAAGAGAAATCCATGAAGGTAGAGATAGGTAGATCTACCTAATTGAAAATAACAATTACGACGTTATTTTTTAAGGACCGATATATATGTTTATACACTAGAAAATGAAATAAAGAAAAAAAAACTCAGTTTTTTATCACATTTCAACGAATAAAATGTATATTTTTTGTTTCTGTAAATAAAAAGCTTGAAAAATGTTAGAATTCCTTAGACATCACCTTTCACAGTAATGTACAAAGTAAAAGCAACGTAGTCGCAAGGACTCTGCAGATTAGTCACTCTTTAAATTACACATTTTTTTCCCGTCTCTAATGGTCCAGGTAAAAAAAAAAAAAAAAAAAAAAAACGTGTCTCTGTAATCGTCTGACATTTGCGATGATAAAAAAAAAAAAAAAAGAAAAACAAAAATAAAATAAAATAACTCGGCTCTTTGCTCCGTCTTGAAAATTGTAAAACAAAAAAACAAAAAAAAGAAATTATAGATAAGAGAAGGAAGACTCGATTTGAAAAAAAAAAAATAAAAATAAGAAAAAATAAAAATGAAAAAACAAAAATTAAATCGTAAAGTGAAAATGGGCAAGTTTGATCGTAATCCGTGCGCAGGTACATGTAAGAGTGTCAGAGCCGTACACCGACTTGACTTCTTTTAACACGGTGCGAATGCGAAGCCGAGGGGGAACCCGGTGTCAGGTAACCGCGTAGGTACTCTATACGCGAGAAGTTGTGAAATAAAGATATATGCGGACCAGACTAACGGCCGTATAATCAAGCATTTTTTATTCTTTATCTCATTCCATTTTTTTCACCCGACCAAACTGGACCACTGGAGTGAAACTTTGCCCGAGGCGGGGGCGGCACCTCCTCCCACGAGAGAAATATCTCTCTTACACCTATGTCTCTATATATTTATATACCCATGTCTCTGAATAGTATATATATATAACATATATCGACGCATGTATATCTATATAGACAAACATATACATGAATGAATGAATATACTTGCCAATTTTTTTATTTTTATTTTTATTTTTTCGCACGTGAGAATTTCGCCCCCTTCTCTATACAATATACTATATACGCAGATTAATATACCGCGGGATTAATTAATCGGTCAGATTAGTATTAGACTATTGGAAATTAAACGATTGGTAATTTCGTACATAAATTTTCTTCTTCTTCGAACTCGGGTTAACAGAATCGATCTTAACCTTGGAAATTATGATAATTATGGTAATGTGGTTACGAGTCGATTTGTTATATACGTAGGTATGGAAGCTAATTGAGAGATCGTGGTAGGTATAGGTGTGTAAATCTACAGCTATACCTACATAAATCGTATGTATTATTGTTAAGTGAAATATAGTCAGATGAGTGATTTTCGTGGTAAAAGTTAATAGGCTAAACGTACTTTCATTAGAGTATTAGATACTAATAGATATTAATACTCAGTAGTTACGGCACGTTTGATTAATAAATACTTTTCGATCTCTGACACTGACAACAACTCGAGTCAGAGATTTTTTTTCTTTCTTTCTTTCTTTCTTTCTTTTTCTCTTCTTTTTCGAAGTCGCGTGCGTTATAGAGAGAGTGGATCGAATCAATATATTACATAATTGTATACGAAACGATCTGTGTTACATTATCTCGATGCGAATGTCCACCAGCCTCTTTTTCTTTTTTTTTTTTTACCTGGTCGCAGGATTTCTATCTAGTACGATTCTGGAAACAATGAACTGAAAAAATTGACTGTATAAAATCATCGGGTGTAAAAAATTAATCGCTGGAAATTATCACTGTAATAATTACAGCTCCGGTATTTTTTATTTTTTTATTTTTTTATTTTTTTTTTCATTCCCTCGTACGTATAATCGTGCGGAAAAATGAAAATAGACTCGTTATACTCGAAGTAAACGAGCGGAAGAAATTTCTGCTCACTGAAATAAAATCGTACAATCATTACGTACCGATTTGTCGACCGATTTTTTTTTTTTTATAAATTTTCTTCTCTCTTTGATACTACCTACCGTTAATTTTTACAATTTTTTCGTCACGTATCAAACTCCACGATAGTTACCGAAAGAAATAATATATGTACATTCATCACGTTTATATAATATATTATAGAATATAATATGATATGATATACAAAACAACTTTAGCGGAGGAATGTTATCGCAAAAAGTCCTTGGCCGGTTAATAATTATTGCGAAAAATAAATTGGCTGCAACTTTCAGTCGCCGTACTTGCATTGGCGAAGGAGTAGTGGATAGGTACTACCTTACATACATGTATGCCTATACTCAGGCGGTTAGAGCCGATTTTTAATCCATCGTGTTCTGCATAATTCAACTTCGCGATATATCCTACGTTATACCTTATACACGCATATGCGTGTGTGTGCATATATACATATATAAAACGAATATACGTATACAAGTACAGTAGCCATGCCCGAGAAACGGGTATAAGTGCGTATATTAGCCTATATATGTATATATAGGTAGATATGTACGTGCCTGCGTGCGTGCATGCGTTCGTGCGTGTGCTACGAGGCGTGGCGTGGCGTCGCGACGCCGGGCCGGGCCGGAATGATCGTGGCGTCGCCCTCCTCCCTCCCCCGGGGGAGATTTTCCCTGTATCTTGTACTGTGACCTGGTTTCACAATACGAAGAGAAAGTGGTGATTTTTCTCTCGCCAAAAATACGTGCGCCGTCTCTGTACAACAAAACTTCGATTTTTGTAATTTTATTTTATTTATTTTATACGTTTTTCGTTTTTTGCAAATTCTTTTTCTTGTTTCTACCTCACAACGCCCCCTCAGAAATACTCGGATATACGTAGTCGGTTTTTTTTTTTTTTTTTACTTTAGTTGAAAAAACAAAATGAAGAAAAGGAAAAGAAGGAAAAAATTTCAAGTACTCCGAAACCCTCGCAGCTGCATATATCGCGCTTATATATATATATATATATACAGTATATCGTTAAATAATTCCTCCAGGTTATTTCCGCACCAATCCAGTACGTGACATGCGTACAGATTGAACTCTTTCGATTTCGCAAAACTATCACGACACCCGTCTTATTTTTATCGTAAAACCTGTTAACTTCGATACCTATAGTTACTAGTGTACTGCACCAACTCAAGCTGCAGAAACAGCTAGGGCTTCGATATTATATTTATGCAAAATTCTAGAACACTGTCATTAATTTCACATATATCACCTGCCCGTGCGTATATTATACATGTTAAAACTGCATTCTGCACGCAGATTTGAAAATCACATATATTATTACGATAATTTAAAACGCAACAAAAAATTTACATTTTCACTCTCTTTTCCTAATTCGTATTGCTAAATTTTACTTTCTTTGCATTCACGCATAGGTCGATTTTACCGTTTGAAACCAAAGAAAAAAAAAGAAAATAAAACCGTGAAATAAAAAATCCTATAAGCGTTTTACGCAATTCTTGTATAATAGTTATCTATAAATAAAATCTGTTCAATCAGACGAATAAAATTGACTTGAAATTGTTTTTTTTTGTTTTTTTTTTCTCTCTTCTCAAATCTGCGAGCGCGTTAATGCTCTGGTTTAAATGTATACGTCGACACGATTCAGTCGGACTGACAGCTGTAACGATTAACATCAATTAACTTACCTAGTTGCCTCTCGGCGAGGATGATCGCGTATATTTCAGCCTCATAAATCAGACCTCAGTCAAAGCCTCGTATACCTATACCCATCTATATACTGCAGTTAAAAAGGTTTCGCAATAATTGATCGTTTTTGATTTCATTAGAATACATATGTGTATATATGTGTTATATAACCGTTCACCGATCGGGCATAATCCTTTGTGCGAAATTCGCGGCTAGGATTTAACGGATAGGTCCATACATATATATGTATAATGTATAAAAAAAAAAAAAAAAATAAGAAACAAATGAAAAACAGTTCGTGCGGGTTAATTGCAAAATCCAATATCAATTCTCGGTTCTTTAGACGCCTCAAGAATTGGGCCACCGTGGATTTCTAATTGAATATTAAATTATTATCAATTTCGGTCAATGTTATCCGTAAGCCAGATCACATTAACGGCGATTCTTGGCGGCTCCGTCGTAACGCATAGGCTATTTTTTCACTAAGGAATAACTACTAATCTACACTGTCATTTATACAGAATTGATCACACGTATATAAGCCAGATATTGTATATTGAATTAGGTAGAGAGATAATAGACAGAGAATTTATACACACGAACTTACCGAACCTAAACTCGATTGAGTGAACGCGAGTCGCGATCAGTAGAGGCAGTAAGCAGTAAGCAGTAAGCAGTAGGCAGTAGGCAGTAAGCAATAAGCAGTTAGCTCTAGCGCAAGGACGCGATCTGTAACAGTAAAGTAAACCGCAAACGGACTTGAGAGATCGTTGATTATGACCGGTACACGTCCGGATTCCCTCGGGTACCTAGTCAGTCGGCCACATCTAGATAGTTAATGGTCCTTGAAAGAAATGTCTTTACAGTATAATGTCTGAGTGGTAGCTTGTTCGTTATTTTTTATTCGAGAAACGATACGATACCGATTTTACTATTATTATAATCTATTATATATTTATTAAACTGAAGAGGAAAAATAATTTTAGCTTTAGAGACTTTTCTGTTGCATGAAGAAAAAAAGCTTTCCTGTTTATTCAAGAAACCGCGAACGACGGAGAGAAATTTATCCAGGAACTTTAATATCCACATTATTCCGACGTTAATTCTTGATTTACGATTGTGGGTGGAGTTAAAAAATCTCCTGAAGAGTTAATTACATATATACATGTGTAATAGATGATTATTTTTTTATCCATGAATATTCAATTTCGGATTTAACCTTTCGTCGATAACGAGAAGGAGATAGTTTGTTCGGATTCCTCAGAGAGATTCTGCGTTCTTTTCTTTTCTTTTTTTCCTGACATTATAGAAAGAATTTTTAAACGCCGCGCCGACTTTCGCCAGCTGCACCGATCACGATCGATCACGACCTCTTTATAATACCATCAACGAATTACCGAAATTCAATTCACGTATAGTTAATACCTAGACGCAAAACTCTTCTCGACGAACAAAATTCGATCGAAACAGAATTTTCGAAACATATATAAATTTCTTTGATTCAGGTAAAAAATTGATCAGATCGGAATTCAAACGAATCACTACTATACGTATTCCAATGAAATTTTCATTGATTCCAGTTTCCTCGATCGATTACAAATTCCCGAGATCTCCTTTCTCAAATATTTCGCACTGCTTCGAATTTTAATTACTCGCGATGACTCTTCGGTCTCTTTCTTTGGTGTAGGTAAAATCGCTTCAGTTTATACACATGGTGAGATAAATGCGTGGTTTAATGGTGCGGTCTGTGCTCGGTGAAAGCCGTTATTATATAGTAGAATTGTTGATTTTTAAATTCATATATATGTTATTTCACGCCATTTGAAGAAGGTGGCGAGAACTACGAGAAGGAGAACAGACCGAAGGAAGTGTTATCGCGAAATATGCCCATTCTCGGTGTCTGGCTAAAGTGCTGTTAGCACTTATAATATAACGTAATACCCCTAGAATCTGAAAGGAAATCTTAATAGAATAAATAATTCAGGAATGAATGGTGGCACAGCGGAAAGAGCGGAGAAACGCGTGGTATAATAATCAAGACGAGAGAACTCGTTGCATATACATATATCCCGTGGTTTAAATCTCGGTCTTAATCTAAACGTATATAAATTAGCGTATAGACTCCTTTTATAATTTAACTTTAATTTATACAACGAATTAAAATCATATAGCTTTTCGTTCATAATAAAAGTTTAGGGGATGACACCCCTAGTGTAAAGAAAATTATTCTTTCAACGGCAGTCGTGGCCGAGTGGTTAAGGCGTCTGACTCGAAATCAGATTCCCTCTGGGAGCGTAGGTTCGAATCCTACCGGCTGCGGAAACTTTTTTCTCATCAAATTTATAGTTAAAATTTAATTTACCTCGTATTTCATTCAATTCTAGATAAAAATTGATCCGTATCTCTTAGGATTAATCGTTAATTCATAATAATCGATACAATTTTCTAACTATTCTACAAATTTTTAACTGCTCTATCCGTTTGGATATCTTCGTTGTTCATCGATCACTTATACCACCATTCCTTTTTTTTTTCTTTTCTTGTTTTTTCTTTTTTTTGTTCTTTCAAAGCAGTATGTTCCAATTACATTTTTGACGTGCAGTGTTGAATATAAACTGGTATTATAGCGATTAAAATTTCCAAGTGAAAGTCGCACGACATAGTTTTGATTAACAGCAAATGACTAAACATTTATTGTATGTATACATCGCGGTATGTAAAAGTGTTTATACGATTTGAGATTGCGTGTTTCAAGATTTTATATATATATCTATATATATATATCTATATATATATATACGTGGATAAATCGGATCGAAAGAATTATTATCTTTAAAATGAACATACTGTTAATAATAATAATAGATGGACAGATGTATAGATAGATAAGGTACACTTTACATCAGAAGGAAAACAAAGGTGGTTGTAATAACTCGCGGGATTTCCCGTGCAACGCTAATCTTCCTCATCGCGCAAATGTACACAGATACATAGATATAGATATAGATATAGATATGGATATGGATATAGATATATTATATATATATATATATATATATATACATACAAATATGATTACTCTTAATTAAACATTGATTAAATCTCCATTCTTTGGATACTATACAACAGGCGCACCTCGATTTAATAAAATTGCGAGATATGTATACACAGATATATATATATATGTAATATCTATGTATGTAGGTATAAGTGCTGCATAAGCCAGCTTTCATGGACAATTGTACTGTGCAGTCATGCAACGATTAAAATTGTATTCAGGAAACTGTAAAAATGCTAAACTAATACTAGAAGCATTTTTCAAAAAGTCTTTTAAAAAATAATCGATCTACTTTCGAAATTTTTCGGAGTAAAAATCGTGCCACTTTTAATGACACTATATAAAAAATGATGAGATTTCACTATCCGAGTCTAGAATTTTCACTCTTTTTTTTTCACTTTTGTGAAAAGTTGCCGGTTACGCTGTTCAGAACATGTATACAAATACAATTCAACATCGAACACTCGACTTTCCACGGGCATTGATCGATTTACACTTGTGATCCGTCCCTATCTTGATCGCGTATAAGCTCTGCGTGCTCCCATTCCGTAACCCGGAAAATATCGGTCCCTCGAATTTTTGCTAGATGTATTTTAGTCTCAGATTTTTATAAGAAATGCACCCATGATTCTGAATCACCCTGTATATAATAAAACGTTGAAACCCATCTCCGTAAAATATAACCAATATATTTACATGTAGTACGTACACATGTCAACTATTGCGTGACAATTGCACCGCGATATTACGCAACGATCATTTACATATACACCTACCATATACGTAGAATAACAAACAGTATATATATATATATACACCCATTCATATTTTTCCATGTAATAATTATCGTTAATCTATAGGTAGCTACGCGTCAGTTCTGTTATATTATTGTAAAAAAAAAAAATGATATTCGCGACTATAGTAATCGATGAAATCGAGAGATTCATACAATAATAAAAATTGAAACGTATGTGTGAATGTAAAGCAGATAGGGTAGACCGGGAAAAAGTGGGGAAACCCTGCAGAAAATTCATAGAAAACGAGAAAAAAAAAAAAAAAAAATTTTTTTTTTTTTTCTTACTCAAAATTAATTTTTCTTTCGAAAGTTTTTTTTTTTTTTTTTTTCTCTTTTCCAAATCATTTTTCGAGTAAAGGAAATCTTCTATTTCTATCAATTTTCAACCGAGATGACCACTTTGACCCGTTCTCCCCCATATATCTGGGTACTACGTACATTCATATAGGTATACGACGTGAGGGGAGACCGTGGGAGAGAGCGGAGATCAAGGTAATACCACGGCCTTGTGTCACGTGGCTACTAAGCGACGCGGTGTCCGCGTCCGCGTCGCGTCGCGTCGGCGTCGTCCGCTGGCCTGAAACTACTGGCTGTTACTACTGGCGGTACCGCTCTGCTCTGTGCTTTTCTCCTGCTACTTGCGACGACGCGACGCGGACATATTCGATGCTGGTGGCGCACATTGCCGTCACTTTACCGCCGATCGGATTGACGTTCGGAAATTATACTTACGCTAGTCTTCAATCTCTATACCGCCTCAGGAATCTACGATCAAGTTTTAAGGAAGTCTTTAAATCTCGTCAAAGAATTACCATCTAATCCAGATCCATGCATCGATTATTCCTCATCTCGTCTACAACTTCGAGATCGATGTCTATCAGTTTTTTCGTTTTTTTTCTTTCTTCTTCTCAATTCTTTGAAACACTACGATGATAATCATATATATATATATATATATATATATATATGGTCTAGAGGTAAATAGTACTTGTAATCAATTTCTGGAGAAGCTGAGGAACACAGTACGACTTGGACAATTAAATATTGCAGGGAAGTCGGCAATTAGAAGCTGATCATTTCTTGGCTTGTAATTTAACGTGTAATAATTGGCATGGAATAATTAGGAGGATAAAGGTGTATATCGATATACATATATGTATATTTTGTACCTAAGATCGTGGTATACGCGTCGATCCGATGCAATACAAAATCACGTAATTAATACGTGAGAAAATTACCGCACACTTCCTATTCCTATCGGTATATCTTCCCCCTTTCTCTTCTCTTCCCTTTCCAACACACCTTGTATACCTACTTTCAATTATTAGTTACATCGTCTTGTCCTATTATTACCACGGTAGCTGTAGTGTAGGTATATAACGACTAATGACTAATCGTTATAACTACTTGTTAGAGCTGTATGTATGATTAGATGCTGAGAATGTATACACTATGCTTTCGATGAATATGTGTGAGCACAGCCCATGTATACAGGTTGAGAAGTCGTTTAAAAGAATGAATAGAAAAAAAAAATGGAAAAAAACTGAAAAACAGTAGTAGCTACATATGTACCACGTTATTCAAATTCATTCGTTCGACATTAAAACGTCCTGTTATATAAATCAGCGAGATTAAAGCCGGAAAAATGATAAAGGAGGTGAAAATCTGTACGCGTTTTGTAAGCGTGAACATTTTTTTACAAAAGAAATTTCACGGACGCGAATAATCTATATGTATGAATTTGAATTGGCCGGATTTTCGCCCAATTCGTTTGGATTATATAAATTATACAAAAAGTTGATTTATTCGATTTATTTATAATTATAGTTGCCGATTTTCCGAACTCGAAATAACTGGAAATTGAATACAATATTCATTCGTTATATATTGTCGGCAGAATAATTCTCGCTTTTGCAAATTCAACGTCTTGCATGAACTGCACCGACGAATGGCAATCGCAATCTTGTTTTTTTTTTTAATTTTTTTTTCTATTTTTTTATTTTTTTTCCTTACAGCCATGCTAATGCAAACTCGAGTTTCACGATCAGCGGCGTGCGCACTTTTCGCGCTGTTATCGTTTACTACTTGTGCGACCATGCGATATTCATGGCGCGCAGAGTAGCTTCAAGCGCACACATATTGTATGAATAAATAAAACATTATTATGATATTCCATTTTTTATCTTATTTTTGTATCATTATATTATCTATGTACTACAAAGTTACGAATGATCGAAAATTTACCATTAAATTATTCAAGGTTTTGTATATTCCTATATGTGTATACCTAGTCTTAAATAATATTTGATATTTGTAAATATGTATCATGTATACGTATAGGTAGGTATGTATAGCTGAGCACTGGCTGCAGCCTTCGTTCGAACCGTTGAAATAATAATTATTACTGGAAAAATAAGATCAGTCTGAAAAGAAAATATGAAAAAAATGCAAATACTTAGTTATAGCCAATATTAAAAAATAACGTATTAATAATAAGAAAGAAGAAAGAAGAAGAAATAAACAAAATACAAAGAATAACACGAGGAAATTTATCTATGCGAAGTATAACAGGTAAACGGGATCTCATAATACCACACACGTAACTAAAGAATCGATATTGCGAAATTATCCTAGCCAGGACGTCATCGCGGTAGTGCTATATAATGCAGCGGTTGGGTATATATATATATACCTAGAAATATACGTATTACTTGGGGAAAAAAATATTTACTTTATTAGAAACGCTGGAAGCAATATTCGGTCAGACATGGATCGTAGACCACGAACAATCGAACGTTTACATAAACTCGAGAACCGAATGAGAAATAGTACCTATAGTCGATACTTTTACCGATGATAAAATACAGCTATATATATGTATAGGTATACATACTGTATACAAGTAAACATAATGTATACATATATAATACACAATAAGTAAATAATCGGAATATTTCTCCGCCCCAGTTGATTTCCGCGGAGAAATTCTCTGTCTTCGGTGTACATTATGGTGTATGTATTTACTTTCATCGTTTATGTACATTTTAAGTTTGCAGAAAAAAAAAAAGAAACTCTTCAAAACCCAATTTCCCGTCTGTATATGTAACTATATAAATTTGAAGAATGTTATAAACCTCCGTATAGACGTCGTCGATATAATTTTTATCGCTACCCCCCAACGCGAGACGTTCGCCCAGGTCCCGGTCGTCGTGCTTGAGGTCTCACGTTTCACTTCGACAAAAGTGGAGTAAAATCGAGAAGATATACGTACGCTAGATATTTAAAGGGGTCAGAGTACCAAATCTGATAAAATTTCGCACAATTCGATTTCGAAATGATTACCGGAAACGATGCGAGAAGAACAAAAGTAAATAATAATTAGTTCAGAAATTGATCGAAAAAATAAGAAAAGAGAGGAATGGAAAGGAAAGAGATGGAGTAAAGAAAATAAAAAAAAATTTAAAGAATAAGAGAAAAAAAAAATTACGGGTACCTCGGTGATTTGTGATTTTATCTTTAACAAATCTCATCCGTTGCAATAGAGTTGCGAAGTCACCTATTGCCACACTAACCCCGATTCGAATCCCCGTCGAAAGAGGTTCCCATACATGACAAGATAATATATGTATGTACCTACTATCTACACCGTGCTTATAGTTGTATTTATATATTCTAGGTCCGGAAAGCGGGTCCCGGGTCGTAAATACCAGACTATAATATGGCTAGATTAGAGTTTCTGTATATAGTTACGTAACACGGTGGAGGGCCTTTACCATATAGTATAAACCGCGGGCTACCGAGGCGAAGAAGAAGTAGACGGGAAAGAGAAAAATAAAAAAAAAGAAAGAAAAAAAAAGAAAATAAAATAGGAAGAAAAAATAAAAATAAAATAAAGACAAAGGAAATGAACGAAACGAAGCACTTCCGTGTGCCAGGGGAAGTGTGAAAAACAATCGAAATCGAGTATAAACTTTCTCCTCTTGCTATTATAGCCTGCTGCATGCTTGCGTGGCATGTATATAGGTATGGCTATGGAACGCCGGTTTTACAAAAGAAATTTCTTTGCTGCAGGTTCGGATAACGAGAAGATATGCAATAAATCGACTACCCAGAACCAATCAACTAGGTACGTACTATATACTGTACTTTACGGTTAAGAACGATTTCTGCAAAGTGTTATTACGCGCATAATCACCTCTCATTAATAGGAGGTACGCGTGAAATGGATAGTATATGCTCGAAACGAAGTGGTCATGCTTCGGCGAGGAGCTACACTGTCCATTCTGCGCTATTTTACACAGACAACAACTGAACGGGGAAATCCATATTTTACAATTTTAGGTAAACTGATTTTTTATATGAAATACCGAATAGCCCAATTTTCTGCTTCTATATATTTTTATAAAAAAAAAAAAAAAAACGACATGTTTTGACCTTCTTAAGCCGTTGCTATCGAAGGAGAAAGTGAGTATGATCTTTGGTTCGTTTTTTTAACCCGATATATTCAGCGTGAGTGATTTAGCACGATTATTATCAACGTGATTGAAGAAAAAAAAAGTACCTAAAGAACGAAACAAGGAATTACAATAATTTCTGACAATCGATACACGCGTACTTCCCCGAAGATATAAAGCCTCGGGAAGTACCGCATCGCAATACATTTAACAGACGATAGAGAATCCCAGACGATCATGATCATATACGTTATTAGGTCCAATTTTATATATATTTAATTTTAATTTTTTTATTTTCTGTTATTTATCGTCGTTAACGGGTAATTAAAATTCAGGCTCTATCCGTAATTAAATATGGAGTCTCTCCGCACCTGCGGGAGATTCGATGACTAAATTAAACACGTAATATATAACGACTGATTAACTCGTTGAGAAAAAAAGGAAATTTTTTTTTAAAGGTTCATCGAAACCGTTAAACAAATTCTTCTATAAATGGTAGGGTATATAAATAAATAATTATACGAGTCGGCGACATTGTAATTGTTTTAACGAGCCTAATGACACATGGGTATGTACATAATAGCCACGTTCCAAGACGCGACGGTGTTCGTACCGATTACCTTGTAAAATCGTATTTCTCGTTCGTACTTCGCGTTGCGAAGTACTTACGCGATGTTTTGTATCATCATGCCCGTACGCGTGCATGCGTATACCTGGTATACTGTTATTAGCTCAATTACTCATCTACCTGGTAGGTATATACTAGAATAAGTATTCACGCAGATTTATAGGACTGTATAGAGCCGTATAGCGTTTATATGCAGTACCGTCCGAAGCTTTTGATCTGGACAAAAAATTTTATATCTCGGTGAATAAAAATGTTGGAGAAATTTTTAAGAGAGAATCTTGAAGCTCAAATATTCTTCTTTGAAATGCTTCTTTGAACAAGCTTCTACGTTCATGTTATATAAAACTACAAGCGATTGAATAACCGAGTATCCAAGTCACAAGACTCGAATGCACCAGTATTCTAAATCCTATGGTATAACCGACAGAAAAAATCGTGGAATGGTTCCAGAAGGAGCAGATTAAAGCTCGTTCCTTCTACTTTAAAAAACCTTATCGAAAATTTTTCTAAGATTTTTCATCGCTGAGATATCGGTTCTTTTGTCCATATCGGTAATTTAAAACGTCATCTCGAACTTGTGAACGATATTGTACGTACATACATAAACGAGACGACTTACGATTGAAAACGAGTACAAATAATGTTTTGTTCATTAATACCTATAGACCTAACGACAATCAATTAATCTTGATGTACTACCGGTAATTAATTTCGCTACTCTATAAGCGAGTACGCGCGGAGTGCAATTGCGTCAATTACAGGTTAGTATACATCTAAAACGGCGATATCACGCGTATATTGGTATAAACGTTGTATAGGAAATAATTTAAAGATCTTAGAGAAATATAGGCTGCAGTTATGCGGAATCTCGTGAAAGTCAGCGGAAAGGTTGACGCTATGCATTTTACAACTGCATGTGCATGCCCTCGAGCCTCATATTAACTATGGCCTGCCGTACCGATGCAGTTTAACGTTTTTCTCATACATACCTAAGTACTTCATGTTAAATGCCTGTATTTCAGCTTCTGACCTTTAAACTAGCCAATTTAAATGCTCTATCATTATATCGAGCACATTTACATTTAAACATATACCTCAACGGGATCAAAAACAAGAAAAGGGTAGGCAACTCGACAAATATCGAGTTTTTATACGAAGCTGTGAGAAAAAAGTGAACAATTTATATTTTCGAAGGGGGAGAAAAAAAAAAAGAAAAAACGAACGAATCACGTAATTTTTTAATTTTTTTTCTCTACATTTCAAGACAATGGGAATCCCGCGATGAGTATTCTCGATCGAACAAACGGAATGTCAGTCTATGAGGCCCGAGGGGGTATATTGGGGCCGTAGGTTGGGCCAATTGAGTTGCCGATCACACTCTCGGTGAAAACAGCTCTAAACAAAACAGAAAATGCGCGTGAGCCTCGAGCCTCAAGCCTCGTTGTAGGATCGATCAATAGTCGCTGATTCATAGCTGGCAAACTGCATCAGCAAGCCTTTCTCTATAGTCTATACGATAAAACCTGCCCAGTGCAATGCCAAAAGGAATTCCTCCGGCAGTATTGCACTCGGAGCACTTTGTATTATTCCTATATTTTATATTTTATATGTAGAATATAAAAGAAGAAAAAAGGAAAAGAAAGAAAAAAAAATTTGAAAATCTCAAACTGTAAGTGAAATAAAATAATAGATCGCGTTATCGATCAGCGACAGTGATAGTCACCTTCGATTCACGTGACGAGAAAAATAATAACTCGCGTTTCTTTATCTCGCGATGTCAATTCGGTTGTAAGAATGTCTTGAGTCTGATTAGGTATACTAGGAATAAAAAAGAAAAAAGAAAGAAAAAAATCATCGAACAAAGTAGTCTGAGGTACCTACATATAACTGGTTATCGATTTATTATTTTTTTTTCTAATTCGAATCAGTTCTGTCTATAAATCTATGTAGTGTCACCTACACACGCGCACACACACAAACACACGTGTAAAAATCGTGATTAAATATTGACACGTTGATTTATTCGTTATCTCGTTATTATACTACACATTTATATACACATGCGTGTAATGTGTATGTACTACGTATGTACGTAGTGTCGATAAAACTCTTGTTCTTTATTCTATTATTCGGATTTTAATTCGGTGTGTAATAAATTGTATCGACCGATAAATGAAGGAATGAAAAAAAGATTAGGTTCTTTTTCTCTGATCATTAAACTGTTGCAATTTGAAAGTTTTAGCTGAGGTTATTGTTAATTACTATTTCAATTACGGGGTAAAATTTTCAGCAATCATACACACGTCGATGATTAATACGACTGCTAGTCGACCGAAAGTCTCAAGACAATTCTCTTCCTGCTCATGAATGGTCATGATAGTAGATTGACTCTGAGTATAATTTCAGGAATTATTCAACGTTCGAATCTCACGCTGCAACGCGACTTTCCTTCCCAATTTTCGTTATGGAAACGTTGATTGTTATTAATTTATAAAAATCAAGGAAATATTTCATGTGTAAAAGTAAGGTTGAAATATATCAGTTTCTTCAAATATATATAGTGTATGCTTGACCAGGTGCAGGTGGGATGATGATACATATCGGTACACATACTCGATTTTATGATCAATCTATAAAAGAAACTCTGTGATAACGAAAGGCGATATAAACATTAAAGACACGAATTTTTATCCTCATTCCCTCTTCGCAGGTATACCTTTAAAATATGTAGACGTTCCTACGTGGGTGTATAGGTGTTTAGATTAGTATTCCGTCGGTGTCTCCATATATCGTACCGTTCACAGCTGAGTTGAATAAGATTTGGTATATAAGCGTGGATTTTGTCGTCAACGTTGAGGTCAACGTTCGGGCAGCCACGATTCGCGGTTAAGAAATAAGTAAAATGAGAAATTGAACGGGAAGATAAAAAGAAAAGAGAATGAAGTAAACGGAAAATCCATGGCGAATGAGTTTGATACTCGAGACACGCATTCGTCGAATAATTACTAAGCAATTACCAATACTGCACTAATTAAGAAAGGCTCGAATAACGCTTCGTATACGTGCAGTTACTTATTTGCTAATGAATATCATGTCGCAATATTTAATTCGGCGTTGAAACATACGTATTTTAATATCTAAATCAAGCACGGCGATTTTATAATTATTATTAATTAATAATAAAATTATATTTCGTAATGGTAGTTACGATTATGATTTATAATTACAGCGGAAGACACGCAGACGGTTTAATATGGCGCGATGGGGCGTTGAGTTAAAAATTATACAATCGCGGCATTCGACCCTCAACCTTTGTATGCGCTTATTCTCACGCGTATTTATCTCTGCGATATAGATTACGAACTAACCAATATGTCAGACTTTGTAATACGCGTTAATTACTTAATTCTTCATCGTTTCTATATGTATATAAACGGGGCAGAGATTAACCGTTTCGCTTACGAAGCTGCTCGTGCGATTTAATTCGCGAAAGAATAAGACCGTTTCACGATCGACCTCGTGCACTGTTACACAGTCGTAATACCGATGCAGATGTCGATTATTATCCAGATACCTAATACCTACGTCGAATCTAAACTGATAATTTATTAAAACAGTAATAAAATTTAGATAACAAAATTCACGTAGATATCCTACCGATGAATTAAGGTACGAATTATTTATCTCGATCGATTACATTCGACGTAGGTATACGTTTATCTTCTCATTCGTTATGAAACATTACGTATCAAAATTGCTTCAATTACAAAATCTAAAGAAATAAAATTTACTTATTACCCCAACATCGCATCTATAGATAAAAATTAGCGGATTACGTATGATTATTCTGTAATAATAAATGAAAATAATATACGTATGTATAAGTATATGTATAGCTACTCTGTACTAACGAGCGATTACTGCAGCAGTATCATAAGCCGTACTGATATCGCATCAATTAAAAATCAATGCAACCTTGACTTTTGACAGCTCATAAACACAACCGTTAATATATACACCTAGATATATATAAATACCTATATATATAAGCTTAGATATCCGTTGAAATAAAAAATTGAAATAAATTACAACTCAAAATTGGTATACGATTAAACGGTGAAATGAACTTTCCCTATATATTTTCCTTATATATATATTTTTTTTTGTTCATTTATCATTTTACATTCGTACGATTCGATCGAGATGTATTTTGTAATTTATATTATTTGGTAAGTGATTTTGGGTGGAGAATTCGCGAACTTTTTCTTTTATCTTTTCTTTATTTCTTGTAATTGGCTCAGAGCAATCTTACGCAATATATGTGTACGTACACATGTGTATAAATTAGGTTCGCGTAGGTGGAGGCGATCGGAGTGAGAGTTGAGACGATGGGTTATGACAATAAGTTACGGCACGTGTAGTTTATATATAAATATATATATATAAATATATATATATATATATATATATATATCCATGTATATAAAAAGTTAAAAACTGTCTACCGTTGGAATCATTTCGAAATGGCTATTGATACAACGTCTCCTCTCGTTACGACAGATCGATATCGGTGACCTAAATTTTCTGTAATTAAAACGTAAACACCGCAAGCTCCGACATTTTCTATATATATATATATATACATGTATGTATGTACATATAGGTGAATTGTAGGTTTACACGCGGTACATATCTATTGGTACTACAACCAGGTCTTAGATCTTTCGTACCGTGGGACAGACATTCGATATGGAGCGACATACTCGATTATAATGCTACGTATCCAACTATATCAAGTCAAACCAAATCGATATTTTCAATACATATAATATGGAATCGATTTTTACAACGTTATTCGATTCCAAATTTGAGTAAAAAGAAAAAGAAAGAAAAAAAAAGGGAATTAAAAATTGATGATTCTTCGTTGAAAATTCTTGAAAACTTTATTTTCTGTGTAAAAACATATGACGAAGAGGTTTCAAAGTTGATTTTGAAACATTTTTTTTTTTTTTTTTATTGCGATATGACGTTTTGTCGCGATAGCATGAACCGTATAAGGCATTTCATTTACGAACTGTCGCGGTCGTGGTCGTGGTCGTCGTGTCTATAAAAACGATATTTGTTTTTTAAACACAATTCTGTTGTTTTCCTTTACCGGAACTGCCAGTAGCGTATTTCGCCCTCGTGCCTCGTTTGTTAAGAACAAAGAAGAGGGAAAAAAAATAGATAAAGAGAGAGAGAGAGAGGGAGAGAGAGAGAGATTGATTGATTGATTGATCGATTCGTTGTATTATGACCTGGAAACCTTTGGGGCAAATTAGGATGCAGAAAAATAGAATAACACTAAATACAAAGATAGAATAGGCAAATAGTAGGAATACAAGAATAACAATTACAGCAGAAAAGGAAAGAAAGAAAGAAAGAAAGAAAAGGAGAGAGAGAGAGAGAGAGAGAGAGAGAGAAAAAGCAATTTGTTCTACCGTAAATAGCGAAACCATATTCTGAATCGTCGACCTCCACTTCAGATTGTGGAACTCGTTGCAGGACAAAGGCTTCACGGTAGAAAGGAGACACACACGTATTAATACAACCGTGGTTGATGAATTCTAGGTATATTCCCAACTTTTAGTTACTCTACTTACATTTTTACCTCTCTGACCCTGAAACACATCAACAGAATTCGAACTGGTTTCCAGATATGTTCGATATTCATTAAACGCGCCCAAGTGGCGTTAGGATATGTCGAAACTCATATCGAATCTATTCTGCACTTTTTTGATAATTATTATAAATCCATTTTTTGGAAGTTTTCAATGAAAGATAAAAAAATTAAAAAAAAAAAAAAACTACAATAATGCGAACGTAATGACTACGATGACTCTATCTGTTGTGGTAATAATATAAAAAAAAAATATCCACTGCAGCGAATTCTGTTTCGCAATTTTCGCATGAGAGCGTCTGCCGGAAATGAATCAGCGATTCATCAATGAAATCAGGTACTTCCACGAGAGAACCGTAGATAGTGCGGAGCCGCGTGTAATTTTAGGCGTCGCGACGACGACCCTAGTGTATTATGTACATATATATGGGTATTTACATACATACATATATATAGATATATCAATAATACTTCCGTCGATCTTGGCGCCAGTAATTTTCAATCCTTTTGCAGCACGAGGAATGGGAAATTACAGTACGGACTAGTTTCGCGATTGGTGAATGATTTAAGAGGTCAATTTTCACGAAATCGATACACAATTCGATTTGGAAGAAGATATGTTACTCCATTATGTAGAAAGAAAAATCATTAATTGCTACCAGACCTGAGGATCCGTCGATAAGTGCGACGCGAAATAATTGGACCGCGAGAGATTCGACGATTTTTTCAAATCCATTTTTTCCAGATTTTTTTATCGCGCTAAATAGCCATGTAGTGTATTAGACGTTGCGTAATACAGTGATGTCAAATTATGATAAATTACATCTCAAATGAATTTACACACGACGACATGTAGTTTGATGTTGCGGTTTTAAAACTGATTATAACTAGTTTCCTTACTAGGAATAATGTGCATATCTATATGAATTATAATATTATATTATTTTCAGAAATGCAGTTCGAAAGTCAAAATTTGATTCACTTTTCATTCCATCATTAACAAATAACATACACCAATTACTACTACCATAGCCTCCTATAACTCATCCAGCAATGAACGTCGAAGGTAGTTAGGTATTACTTATACTTACTAGATAATGAAAATCAAGGCACCAAACTTTATGAGCGTAGGGGTTAAAATTGAGTTTAAAAAACTGAATTAAAAAGAAAAAAAAAAAAATGACTAATAAATATCGAACTGCATGTAGAAGAGTTGCAGTATACTGATAAAAGTGCAGTAATATACGTATACAGGTATAATTAGACGTGGCAAAAGATTTATCCGCGGTTAAAGATCCTGGGTTGGTAACTATCTTACAGCTGTGGAATATTGTAACTTTGTCGGGGTCATTGGGTCGTTATGGTCAAGAGTGTGCGTGGCTTTTAGCCGATATAAATATACACATGTGTGTGAGAGTTAGAGCCGGTATTTAAAGCGTGTAAAATATGGCTTACGGTATATTATAACAGTTTTTTAAAGAAGAAAAAAAGGCGAAAGAAGAAAGAAAAAAACCAAGGAAAGAGAGAGAGAGAGAATGAAGAAATATATAAAATGCCCATAAAAACGGGTATCTCGAAATTCGTACACCGCTTATCGGCCGGACACTGTATAGGTATACTATACTGTAACATAACGTCGTTTCACGTTTCCGTAATAATCTTCATAGCCAGCCATGTGATACTAGAGACGTCATATAACCCGATATGGCGTTTAATTACATAGTCGAATTACTACGGTGAAAATAATTTATTGTTTACTCTTTTACAAAGCTTGATAATCCATAGAATTAAACTATTCCTCAGGATTTATCCGGCTGCAACTGTGCATGTATATATATATATATATATATATATATATATATATATATTCTTCTTCCGGCTTATCTCGACTTCCGTTTTGGATGAGACTGACATACGCGGCTCACCTTCGACGATTTAGAAACAGGATTAGAAGCTTATACGATCTACGAGTGGGGATTTTAAACGGCGGATTAAAAACGATTAGAAAACACACGATATTACGCGTTTATATTTATCCTCCCGTTATAATACGGATTCGACGTATATCCATTGATTACACGATCACCTTGTCGGGGAAAGAGAAATCTCAGGAAGTCATACCTACTACAGGTAGACTCTATGGACATATATATATATATCTATAGAGATATCGTTTTCCGATACTTTATAAAGGCGATAAATTATCTCTACGGACATTTACTCGCGATTAAACTAACGAGCTTTAATCCGACTGAGATGTTTAGGTATACCCAATTTCTACCTATCCTGGCATAAATCGACTCCATTTATTTCATACTTTATAGAAATGAGGTATTATATAATATACGATATATTTTACAAAAATATTTATAACAATTTAAAAAAACGAAATTATTTTCGATTATTATCGACCGTCTCTGTCCCAAAGCGTTCGTATCAATCGTTAACGAAATAGTAACGACGTACCAGAGGCCTTGGATACCTGTGATAATTGTCCTTAAGTAATATATCTAATTTACAAATTCTATCGTCATTTTACGCGATATTCAATTACCGTTTCTAAGAAATACATACGCTTAGGGATACATACGTGAGACCCGATTGGATGTTCTTCTCATTTCTACTTTCGGTCATTTTTTTCTTTCTTTCTCTCGTTTCTCCGTGAAACTTAATTTTCCTGTAAAATTTATCAAATTCCGGGAATAATTCAACCGACGATTTTCAACTCTGCGGGTAATGAATGAAGAGTAACAGAGAAGAAGAGAGAAAAGAGAGAGAGAGAAAAAAAAAAGGAAAAGAAAAAATTACACAAACAACCGATGGTTAAAATGATTTACCGTATTTTCACACACACACACACACATTGAAGAATCAGTAATTATCTAATCCACTCACCTGATTGGCTAATGGTCTCTCTTCATATCAGTCAAACGAGGCCTGCAAGAGATAAATATATTTTTGTTATTCACTTTTGTTTATTTAAGTCTATAGATACAATTGCCTGTCTGATAGCTCAGCGGCAGATATAACTACGTAACGTGTGACTATAACTAATTGATCTACTTTAATGACCGTGTGCCTTGTGCATACACACGTTATATGCAGAAATTATCAACATATATATATATATATAGGGTATTCTCGCTTATCCGGGACATTTTTCTGTCCCGGAATTATCAGGGTCTGTGACTCTAGATTTGTCGTCGGGGGTTGGCCCCGAACTGAAATCTCTCGTGGCCCAAAATCGGGAACCCATGGGCAGAAAAAGTTCCCAGATAAGCGAGAATATACCCCATTTATAGAAATAATTGTGTTTGTTTATTTACTAATTTTTTTTTTTTCTCTTTGTACACAAGGTCTTCGCTTTATTATTTGAAAATTATATAATTATATATATATATATATATATATATATATTTGTATATAGTTTGTTTTTATTTGTTTTCATTTCTTCTCGTATAAATATGTAATTGAATAATTTTATCATTACTATATATCGTTTCTAGTACGTCAATACGTTAATATTTATTACGATGTTTCTGGGAAGGTAATAATTACTTTCGGATTAATATAGGTAGTACACCTCGCAATTTATCAAACGAGTACCTATACTCATTGGCACATTGGCTTATGTTTGTGTTAACAATCTTTGAAGAATTATACTCAATGGGTGTATTAGGTACGGGGAATATAAATATTGCTATTTATACTCGGAATATTATTACATTGCGAAAATATTGTCGCTTTAGTTATTTATACGATAATATAATTACTCGTGATTAATGAGAGAAGAGAGAGAGAGAGAAAAGAAGAAAGAAGAATAACAATAAGACAAACTTCTTTCATCTTCTGTTCTGAATATTCTATAGATCCTCTTCTCTACTGTTCGTCTATTTTTTTCCTTTTTTTTTTAAATTTTCTACTACGTCGATATAGGTAGCATAATAATTAACGATTCGTTAATACGGAATACGAAATCGATTGTCTATAGTCTCTACAGAAAATAAATTAACCTTTTAGATATAATCTATCGATATACGTTGTTTGTCAGAAGAAAAAGAAAAAAAAAGATCGCAAATTTTTTCCTTCTTTTTTTTTTGGTTCCTTTTTTTCTCATTCATTTACCGCTATGTTAACCACAGCTTTGACTCTGGCTACGTATACACGCACTCACTTTCGAAATAGAACCGCTACACAAAAGTATGGTAGATGAGAAGAAAAAAAAAAAAGTTGAAAAAAAATTGAAATAAATAAATAAATAAATTGGGGACAAAAAATGATGGACAATAACGCGTGTACGAGCAAAAGGGTGAGCCCCGGTAGACTTGTATACGGATATAGGTGCATAAGCGTATACACAGCAGATACTATACTAGACTGATAAATATGTATTTGATTATGTGCGGATGAAATAGTAATAGAGATACTATACATATATAATTCATCGTGTTTCGTATATGCAAATATATTTTCATTCAGTTTTTGCCCGACCGTTCTTTGAGGTAGTGGTGGAAATTAATTGTGAAGAAACGAACTGAAAAGAAGGAGATGAAAAAGAAAAAAAAAATAAACTACAAATCTCACTCCTTGAAAGAAGAATGAAGATAAAGAAGAAGAAAAAGCAAAAAAAGAACGAGTGAAGTGAGACTCGTATAATTCGTACAGCTGATTGAATTTCGCTGAAATAAAAGGAGCACGCTAATGTAAGCCAGCCCTCTTCCCCTCCCCTCCGCCACAGCTCTTGTGATTAAATAGAAGCAAACTTGCTTTCACTTCATTTTAATAAACTTAATGCCTCGCTTAGAAACCTTTCACCTGTAAGTATTCATATATATATAAATACATACCCCGTACCTATAATATAGGCGTAAGAAATTTCTCTCAATTCTTACCGATCTGGTATAAAAAAATAAAAAATTCTCATTATTACCCATATAATTAAATATCGAATGATTTTTCACTTTATAGCGTATGGTATGGTTTTCATTTTTTTTTCATTTTTTTTTTTACAAATTCTGCTAACAGTGTAAAGTTTGGTGTTTTTGAAGAATTCGCTGTCACATCCACGTGTATGATCGTTTATTATAAAATTTAGTCAAATAATTCGTACGACGACAGTTTTCTTAATTAATATTTAGATATACTGAATTATTTCACCCAGGGTACGTATATACGTATGTGACGATATTTACATACATCGAGTAATTGCACATGTGTGCGAACAAGTGCGATTCAAGGTCGCTTAGCGTAAACGCGGTAGCCATATATATATACAGATATTGGCATATATAGGTATGTATTCTGTGTACATAAGTAATAATATATATATATATATATATATATATATATATATATATATATATATATATATATGTATATATTATACACCGTATCGACAGGTAATACATATACCTATATACACACATGGTTATAATTATTCCGAGTATATAATAATTGGCAATTTAATATCGATCGAAAATTGATAAGCTACAGGTGAACAGGTGCAAGTTGAAATAAAAAAAATTTGAAACATTTCAACCGAATATATAATGATATATATATATATGCATATAATTTGGCAAGGCTATGTATTGATCAAATATTTGATCAATAATAATAAAAAAAAAAAGAATTCGCAACGTGAGATTTATCGGATCTAACAAAACGGTGAAATTCTTATACGACGAAGGCGGTTTCATTATCACAATAACTTTAAAATCGGGATAATTTATTTCGCGAAACCTTTCACCGTTTATAATATTAGTTCAAAGATTTTTCCTCGATTTATAATACGGTGTGTCTAGTCATACCTGCAATTTACAGTTTTGTGCACTTTTTCGCATATATACATAGATATACCTATCGCGTAAATAACTTACGGAGTAGTAGGTGAAGATCGGTCTATGGTTATAACCAGAGTTTTGAGAACGTTAATAAATAATAACTTCCGCGGATGAACATGGATATATTATGTCGAGTGATCGGTAATTAAGTACGAGAGAAAATTATCCGTCATGAAATCACGCGCTATTACCTCTACAGCTTCCAAGCCGTACAGAGAGAAAGAGAGGCAGGAGGTATATATCGAACGTGAAATTATCTATGAATTTATGCTTCGTTTGCAATTTATAATATGGATATGGCACGCGGCGGGTATTTTGCCTTGACTTATACTGTCTGCTGCAGTTATGTATCTTTCTTATGTACATATATATATATACAGGATATCTAATAGCGCAACAAATAGGTATAAACGTGCCTGCATTTCTGGGCTAACAGGATATATATTCTATCCTATATTCTTCTTATCTGTCTTAACGGTCCAGCTCAGCATCAACCCACGCGAATTCGGAGTAAGGGCGTGACGAAGGACATTATTAGACGTCAAATCGCGATACGTATATCCCTATATCCTCGTTGATGACTAATCAAGAATTTTTACTACGAAAAAGGAGCTTTTTATTTTTTTTTCGCAAATTTCCAAAATTATTGTATCGAGTATTGCCCTAAGAAAAAAAGCAGCCCTCAGACGATTTAGTCGGTATTCGATCGATACTCCTAGAATACTGATTTGTTCAAGATCCAAATTTTTTAGAGTCAAAATCTGTAGATTGAGACTAAAGTTTCTTTAGTTATCCCTAAATTATCAATGATAGAACTTTTGTATACCTACATATGTAGAAGTAGTTTGAAAACTATTGATTTTTTTTCTACGTAATTTTTAATTATTTTTAAACGTTAAATTTATACCTGTACTCTAATAATAATTGCGGAATCTCAACCCCCATTGTGTGTTTAATTTATGGCTCTTAAGTCTCGAGTTTGTAATTAAGTGGTGAAATGAAGCGTTAATAAACACTGTAAGATTTAAATGGGTTATTGTTTAATGTTTTGCTAAAACTACGATTATTTCTTAATTCGATGCGGGTATATACGAAGAAGTAAATTATAGTCTTGATAAAGGGGCTCAAATAAAGTCTCTAACAAATTTACAATCCGTCCGGAAATATTGTTGCGAAAATTTTTTCAGTTACGCTATAAAATCGTGTTTCTTATACATATTTATATATATATATATATATATACAGCAGGGTATGTGATACTTGGAAAAATGTTTTAACGGTTAAATTAAATGTCAAATCCGCTGGATGTAATTCGCATCTGATTATGATAATAAAATTGATGGAAAAGATGATTAATCCGCGATATATAAGTATATACGAAGAGTAGAGCAGCCCTCGACTGGGCAGGATCGTTAACCTTGCGTTTTTTTTTTTTGCATAACCGTTGTGTAATTATTTTATAAAATCTGTCTCTGAGTGGCAGGTGTTCTTGTAAGTTAGTTTCAGATATTCGCAATTTACCTTTCTTTAATATACGCAACTTGTGTTAAAACGACGACAACGAGGACGATATGGCCACGGCGCGGGCGACTGTGTGTGCGTTTCAAGAGCTGGTAGGAAAAATATTTAATCAACTGTCAACTCGACTTATCTATATTGATCAGTTATACGTATACGAAGGTTAGTACATACATGAATATCAACACGTCGTATTCTCTATAAATATTTTTTAAACGATAATAATAATTTCCATCCAGATCGTTCAAAATTTCGTCACGGTTTTGAAATCGGCTCTGGACATAAGAACGATGAATTATTATCGAAAAAAATAAATAAATAAAAATATCTCTTGGGCAAATTCCGAAAGGTAAAAATTCCGAATTCCGAAACGTTAAAGTTCAGAACATTGAAATCTGGAAAGAGCGGAATTCACTTCGAAAGTCCAAAAATCTGAAAATTTCGGTCTGTTTCTCAGGATACTTTTTTCTACTTCAATCAATAACCTCACGATGTTGTAACTGATTGATAGAATTTTGAAACTTTTTTCCCAAGAAGTAAAACTCAAGACGATTAATTTGGCCACTTATTGGTTCCGATACGATCAATACAGCCCGAGTTTTATCAAACCCTGAATGAATACATGCGTGATCTTCAACTTTCGGAATTTCGAATCCCCGGTGTTCTTCGTATCAAAGTTTTTCAAATTTGCTATGCAGACTTTCGAGAAAATACTCTTTCTACAAACTTTGAGTCGGTAATGTTAAAATTCGGAATTTGTCAACGTTTGGGAGCTTTAAAAATTCTGTACCTCAACCCGGGCTCCTATGTCTCATTAATTTATAGAACTCTGTGACAGGCCGTGTAATTGAGCCTCTATTTTCATGATCTGTCATAATCTTTGTGCACCGCCGTGCACAGTGAGGAGGATCAATTGCGTTTGTGCGCGCGTGTATGACCCAGATCGAGTCACGCCTGGTGAAACTTTGAATCAAATTCCCATAAGATTGACGGAACGATATACCGCTAGTTGTACGTACCTAGGTACGTAGTTACATACCAACTATCGCAAGTACACTTTTCCTTACTTTCATCGGTGCAGTAAGAACTTGGACGATTTTATTTCGCAGTTGTAATAAAATGGAAAGAAAAATATGAACGGATTTAGAAAATGGAACGAATAAAGGAGCTTGTCAAAGTTTCGATTTATCAAAAATGTACAAAACTTATCGCCTTTATTTATATATAAATTCAGGCTTCAGCAGATAAGGAAAAGTATTTATACCGTTGATTTTAACGCGAAGGAATAATCGGAGCAACCGTTTTCCCGATTTTGAGACACAGATTTTTTCTTCTCATTTTTTCTTCTTATTACGATTCAGTTTTCCTGATTTTACCGATTTATCATCGAATAATGGAATTTCATCGAGTATTCTGTACTTTATATATTATTAGAAGTGCCTTTCGTCCGCAGAATGAGAGATACGAAATCCCAGGACCGGGTCAAAGACCATTCGTAATATGTAGATTGTAGCGAGGTGATAAGAATTTATATTCGTTGATTAGCAGGGTGAATGTCATGGGAGATAATAATTTGTTCTCTTCAAGGTTCTACTACGCATTTTTTGTGTTCTCATATAGAGCGGTAATAAATATGCAATGAAATAAAATATCTAATTTCACAAAATGGTCATCTTTGATAATACGTACATTTTTTATTCTCCTCTAGATGTAATAATTCATACAATATCTAATTGTACCAGGAATATATTCCCGAATTGTTACAGCAAAGATATCCGTAATGAACAAAATAAAACCAAAAACAAAACGAAAAGAAATATTTTTTCTATCAGTTTTGAAACTTTGACGCAGAGACGCGAATAATAATTAAAACAAGTCTGAATCGAACGACAATCAATATTTTCTTTCTCAAATCTCTGATTAAAATCACGATAATTCGATCAAAATTCTGCCACTTTAACTGATTATGAATTCCGGAATCAAATCCATCTAATCCACGATTACAATACAACGATGAGTTGTCAAATACTTTCATACATATTTACCTACACTGAATGCAAAAATAATCAAATCAAATAAAATATATATATCCTACTTTAATCCCTTCTCATAGATTAATAGGAAATAGAATTGTAATCAACGACGTGTGAAATGAACTCGTAATTATACAGCTCAAATATATTTAGACTAATTATTAGCTGCAGTCGTTAGGTAACTAACAATAAGTAAGTAAGTAAGTATGAAGAATTACATACATAGAATTTCCGCAACGTTTAATTAAATCGCAGAATTCGGTATGGGGTGTCTAATCATTAATAATTCACTCCACACGTGTCAACTGTCAACGTAATTCGGTATCTCTTACATATAATTATAACATCAAAATGAAATAACATAACCGATTATGATCTCGTTTATTTTGGACAAGTCGCGTTTCGCGCGATAACGAGACCCATACGCAAGTATACACATACCATACTGACATCATCTAGCTTCTGAAGTTTTTATTTTTATTTTTCTCGCTAATTATGTAATAATATATTGCCATTTGGCTTTCGATGGTTGCTCCGTTAAATTTTCACATTTCTCATCGGTTCGTTATGCTCTCCGAAAAAAGAGAGATAGGAGAAAGAAACGTTCTAATTTATGTATAAAATCTACGTTTCAATGCTCACAAACGATAGGCAAGATTTAATTTCTGAGTTTAAACCGTTTAAAAACAGCCCTTACGGTTTATTCCCTCGTGTAACGATATAACATTGATTTATGCTACATGTCATAGTAACTCGGAACGCGTTGGCTGGCCTTGAATGATCGATTTGATTGTCAATGTCTCTGCGCTCGGTTACAGTCAGCTAACGCGATAACTTATCGCTTATCGTTTAACCGATAAGTCGCTGGTTAACAATTGTTCGTTTATAACTGATAAATCGAACGGATATAAGGTACCTTGGACAATATTTAACAGACTTTTCTCTCTCGAGATTCACGCTCGCTCGCTGTCACTCCAACGATTCGTATCTTTCACCTTGGTGAAATTGACAACCGATAATTATTACGTAGAATAAATAATTATTTTTCGTTTTCCCTTTCGTGTCTTCAAAGAAATTAAAAATCGTCGTTTTTCCTTCGAATTTTACCAAAAATTGAAAGACGTGATTTATTTTTTAGTTTATACCTGCTACTCGAATTGCTATGTGCACGAGCCTAGGTAGAAAAATATTCATTTGTGTGAATAATTAAATCCGTACAATAATATGCTGGTACATGTATCTTTTATTATTAAATAATATACCGTAGCTAAGAGATTAGTTTATCCGATATCAAGGGAGGCAGATGTAGATAACGATAATAAAGATATAGATACGAATTGTAATTAATTATATGCACCGCTGAGATTTAATTATCTAGCTCAGTCCGTAATTAGAGTCGGTAGATTAAGTGCGATGATAAAAATTAGAAAAAAAATAAATGAATGTCAAGACTGTAAGTATACCCCCTAGGAAATTTCGGGGAAGGAAAAAGGATGAAAATTGTAAAAACTGAATCTGATATTTGTGCAGGAAAAAAAAAAACAAAAAAAAAAAGGAAAAGAGTTGATTTTCTTGCTTCATAGTATGCAGGAGACTGAAGAGCTTGTGGCGAATATAATAGGTACTAAATATTCCAGCTTTCACCCTCGCCCTTGTGCATTAACTCGATGCAGTCTTTCATTATAAATTAATTATAGTTCAGGTAATAATTAGAGGCTCTACTGACTGAGTAAGTCACCGGCTAGCTATAAGTGTTTAAATATTCGCAGTTTCACGCAATGGCATTTAGGAAATGTTAATACTTCAGCTGACATTTCACTATCTAAACTCCCGCGCCATGCTCGCTGTTAAACTGCATAAATAAATAGATATACCTACGCCGGGACGACAGGCGTCGCGTCACGTCACATTCTTCAAAAGCTCAAAATGTCACGGTATTAATCTCTTCCTTGATATTACGTGAACAACCGATTGACACAATCTCAAAAGAATAAAAAAAAAAAAAGAAACCGTCATCGATGGGCCAAATAAGGCGATCGAAAATCAATCAAAAAAAAAAATTTTTGGGATCTATGCGGTAGATTTTATTATATCTGTGGAATTCTAATCCTGTTCTTTCGCGTCTACAAAAATTTCGTAACATTGTTTCTCTACTCTTTTTCACTATTCTCCTAAAAAGTAATTAGTGCATCTGCCGGGCAGCGAAAGAACGGATTGATTAGTTCCAATCGTTTCTCGACTTTTGGAGCAGCTGTTAACCCAATAGTAGTTAGATTTTTATTTCAAATAATTAAACTCGATTTCATCCATGACAATGAGCCTTGAGGTGTTAATTTTGCTCTGAACTAAGTAAAACAAGCTTGACTGATTCGTTAAACGAACAGTATATATAACATTCGGTGGATTAGTTGCAGACAATTCAGGGCAAAATCGCTTACAAAGAATTACCTCCGAATTCACGGATTATTTATCCTTGTTATTTTCTATAAGAAAGGAAAAGAAGAATTTGTGTCTCCTCTTCGAATTATGCAAATAAATAAATAAATAAAATATATTTTTAAAACGATGCAGGTAGAAGTGTTTTTTGATTTTTCGATTTTTTTTTTTTCTCCAGTTCTTTTCGCCTCTCGACATTAAGTGCAGTTTTTCTCTCTCTCTCACTCTATAGAGCGAATTTTATTCTCACATTTTCATTTCCGCCTGTAAAAATTTTTAGCGCCTGCAGCAGAGAGCTCGGCTCTCACGCCTACTAGTAATCGTGATCTGTGTATAATATGTTTCTTTGTTTCCCGTGAGAACAGTAGGCCACCTTTCTTTCTCTAGCTTATACATATACGTTGAAAGTACGACGATAAAAATTCGCGAAGAATCGAATAATTTGAATCGTCTCTCATTCTATGGGCAGATTATTATAACTTATTCCATATTTCGTGTTCCCCCTTTTTTTTTTTTTTGCAAATCCAAATCAACTCCCATACATAAAATCGCCCAGTTCTCTTCAATTCTATTTTTGGTGTTGCACCGTTCGATTATCGATACCAGCCACTTCGATAGCCCGAAATGTTCAAGTTTATCCGAAAAGAAGATACTCTCTTATCTAAAGTAGCCCGTATATCCGAGATAAGTGACAATAAGTCGGATTTAAAAACCACTAAAGATCAGTAGCTACCTGCACCCACGTTCGTCGAGTGGGACATAAAGATTTCCGGCGTATTAGCTCTAAGTAAATCGGTTTTTTTCGGTCAAATGCGTTAACAGATTTGTACAGCGATAAAAAAAAATTAATAGTAAAATAAAAAATAAAAAAATAAATAAAGACCATGTCCTCGGCCCAGACACGACCTTGTCCTAAAATCGATACAATAAGAGTAGAAAAAAAAAAAAAAAAGGAATTATCTATCCACATCAATTATCCACGGTTGTTTCAGTCATACGAGAGAATTTTATTGACATTTAACCTCGCGCGAATAAACGCTGCAATTCAGCAATTGCCAGTACCGCGAAAAAGATGATATTGTACAGGATTTCATTCGGCTAATGAAAAATCGATAACTTCTTTCCGTTTTTTGTTTTTTTTTTTCTGTACGTGTGCGTGTTCTTTTTTATTTTATTTTTTCCGTTTTTGAGGAATCGGTATAACGATTTCGTTCATAAGTCTGACGTCAGTAATCAGGACTATTAATATATATGGGACCGATATTAAACATTTAAGGAAAGCTGTGTGGCGGGGGTAACGGAGCGTGTGAGAAAGAGCAAGTGATAGGTATAGGTAGGTGTATCTGTTGTGCAGTCTGACTCTTGGAAATATTCAAGACCGAGGCCAACTGGCTTAAACAAATAATATAAAATATACACATACGTATATACGTGTTTTTTTTTTTTTTTTTTTCTTTTATCGCATTCGATACGTTGATTCGGAGTTGCGAATCTTCGTTATAACTCCGATAGTCTTTAACAGATATGTAATATATCTGATTGGTGAAAATAGCTATCCGAAATACGATACGCAGATGTCACATTATTCCGTTCCCGTAAATGTACACATGTATAAATTTATATTATGAATATGAATGTATCAAAGTATACCGTAAGACATAACTATAACGTAATTTTACTTAAAACACACATTTCGCCCCGTATATTACATAACTATTTGCAATTAAATCGCCCCCTCCCCCAGCATCTGCTAAATTAATATTTAACACATAAAGTATGCATGTAGCGGATAAAAAAAAAAAATATCGATACAACATTTCTAGGATAATTTAAGCAACGTTTTCAGGGATCGTCTTTTAATTTCATCTTCTGGTTATAATTCGATGCATAAAATGAGGACTTTTTATTTTTTTTCTTATTTTCTTGTTCTTCTTCTCTTTTTTTTTCTTTAAGATGTATTCGAGTCTCAACACCGACTTGAGGATCGAAATGTTTGTTAATTCGCGTCGTTATAATAGCGGGATCATAAAAGTTGCCGCTGATTGGAAACTCTGCTTAGAGTTTTAAGTGGTACCGTGGCAACAAACAGGTCGTGGTTATGGCGATGAGTCAAAGAATAAAAGGTAGACCAAGAAGTCGACCCTAAACCGGTCTCTACCACGTCGTTCGAACCAAGGAGGCTCATTTACCTCGTTTATCACATTCACGGTCGAACTCGAAACTCGTTTGGTATACAGAGAAATTAAATTTCTTTATTTTTTATTTATTTTTTTCAGTTTTCATTTCGATCAATTTTACCCGTTCGTTGATGAAATCGTTTCGGAATCGAAGACTTCTGTATCTAATAACGAATAAAATCAACGATTTTCAAAATCTGCGAAAAAATGATCGAATAAATAATGAAATAAATAAATAAATAAACACGAATATCTCTGATAGAGCTTTAAAATCAACTCTAATCACGGTAACAACTGGTCTATCAATAATATATATCGCTCGTTAATTAACTGATATACGTACGCGTTATCGTAAATCGATTACGAGTATAGAGTAATATCACGTGCTTTAAATCTACATTGATAATACTATCAAAATATTTCGTTTATTTCGAGTACTTGCCTTGGGTTCAGGTGCGTAGTTCAATACGGAGCTTTTTTTCTTTTGATCGGATGAGAAACGAAAAAAAACAACAACCAGAGATACAAAACGGGTAAAAAAATTTGAAAGAAAAAAAAGAAAAACAATTAAATCACTCGATTGATATGATCGATTGTTATCTTCAACCCGGTGCCGTTACATTAGGCTCGATCTGTTCCCCGGATAATATTACATATATACATTATTATCAATTGGTTTCTGTTTCAAAAATAGAACACTTAACGAAGCTTGTTAGTTTAATCGGGTTTTTTTTTTTATGTTTCCTCTTTTTTTTTTCTTCTTTTTGATCGATGATTTAATCTTTGAGCTTTATGGATTGTTATTAGCAAAAATGTTTCGTTTCTTTTTTTTCTTTTTTTTTTCTCTCAGGATCGTATTATTACGGAATATCGTTCAACTCTTTGATACATATACATAGGTACAAGTATATAAAATAGGCACTAATAACTTTTCTTCGGTATTCCAACTCTCTTCGTTAATTTTCTATAATAAACTCACACTGTCGTAGAATAGAGTTTCGTTAAATTTTCTTACATTATATTCTTACGGATAGATACCATGATTTATCATCGGCAAAAGGACTTCGTCGATTTAATTGTCCTACTGATTATTATTATTATTATTGTTATTGTTATTCACTGTAAACGAGAAAACGACGTAATCTTTATCGAAGTACGATCGCAGATATTCACGGGAACCCCACTATCGAATAAATGTCATTGACATCGTAACCGTTTCACTCCCATGCAGCACAGAAAATCATTCGAGCCGGGCTAAATTCCTGATTCGTTGAATAAACTGAAACCCAGTTCAGTTTCGGTACCCTGCACTTGGTACATATATACACCTATTATAGTTAATTAATTCGCGTCACGTACGTCACCTTTCCTTTTTTCTTTTCTTTTCTTTTTTTTTTCAAGTTATTTTTTTCGTTCTACAAAGTTATCTTTTTTTTTCCCCCCGTCTTTTCTTTCTCTCTTCTAAATTCCTTAATTACTTCGGTCAATTAAACTTTGTCCCGTATATCCGCAGTCACTTGTGCGTTCAGTGCGCGGTTCTCCGTTGCCGCTAGCAGTATGAACGTTCCCGCGATGATGTTAGCTCGAGCGTCGCGACGCCATCGGTAGTCGCGGCCATAATACGAAACGTATTTTATCGCCGTACCTACATTAAGTTAATTTTATATATACTCTCGGAACTTTTTAACGAAGAAGAAGAAGAAGAGAAAAACATTTAAAAAAAATTCATTTCATAAAACCGATAATTTAAAACGTTAATTTATCTCAGTTCTTCTTTCTTCTGATTTTTATTTATTTTGTTTTGCTCTTTTTTTTTTTTTCTTTTTGTTCATTAACACACAAATTTCACTTTCGTATTACATATGTATATACACGCACGTAGTAGCTGTGCTCGAAAATTCATCTTTTCAAAGTTAAGGTCAAACGCACAAACTCCGAATTTTTATTGTTAGGTTTATTTCGTTTTTTTTTTTCTTTTTTCATTAAAGGAAAAGTAATTAACTTAATTCTTATCAATCATGCTGAACTAGTGAATTATGTGAATGGTTTATACTCAGCGTAAATTTCTTAATGAATCGTGACGTATTCAAACGTGAGATTACTGACCTTTATCATACCGTAATATCAGCCTATCACGAATTTCTATAATCATCGTTATAATCGCCTAACGGCTTCATTATACTTATATATATATACTAAATTGCGATAACGCTGTGCTGAAAAAAAAATATCGCATTACTCGGAATTTAAAAATTATTGCCAATTGAACCATCAGCTATATCGTTTTCAAATGTAAATTTATCCTGGAATAAAAAAAAAAAAATACAATATCTCAATGAATACGATAAACGGAAGTTTTTCTTAATAATTTAAATAAAAACGTAATTTTATACGACAATTCATCGAATTTTTTTTTTCTTCATTTTTTAATAAACATAATTAAGTACGATACGTAATTATGAGTATATATAATCAGACAGTTTATACACCGTTAATAATTATTTATAATTTTCATAGTCGTGTATAATACGTACGCGTAAGAAGCAATTACTTCTATTTCTATTAACGCATATTTAAGTATATGTACCTATATTGTATATGAATGTTTTTAATACATGTGAATCCAATCTCGCGAAACAATAGGTAAATTCAAAATGGCTGTTTACCACCGTGGACTAATGCGGGTATGGAAAATCGACCATATGTATATACGTATATATGTATAATGTACCAATCTTGGAAGAGGAATTGAAAGCGAGTCAAGGTCGGCCTTCAGATCGCGCTCGAGAGGAAAGACCGTAGCAGAAAATTCCGTTACGCTCGTCTTCCGTTCTTGATGATGGTATAGGTATATAGAGGCCTACACACATATATATATATATATATATATATATATATATATACCTACTTACCTCTAGAAAACGTCTGAGGCTAATTTCTAATCCGTTCTATTTAGGGTTTAATGAATCTGATCGCATTCATCATAAGAGAAGGAAATCTTAGTAATATATGCGATTCTTCTTTCTATATATATATATATGTGAAAGAGCTTTCCTTTCCGAAATTAGTAGCCTGATCATCGACTTTAGCACATTATGTAATTAATTCTATTCACACATACTTTTAATCTACTTTTAGGTAGAAAGAAATTCCTGCGGTATTATGCGGGTGTGTAACAGCATTAAATTTATATATATACCTATATTCGAGGTCGAAAGTAACTTCAGGCTTTATGTAGTTTAGAATAAATATCCTTTAGCCCCTTGGGCTAACTGTACGAACTGATTCGTTCGAGGAAACGTGTAGTAAGAGAAAAAGTCCAATCAGAAACACATTAACAAAATTACTGATGCGAAAGTAGATTAACTGTTTCGGATTCGGATTGCAATTCTTTGCTCCTGATCCTCTGATCGACGATGCATACCGTATTCATCATTTTTCTAGGTACTTTTAATACTTCGACGTTTTCTCATTTCGACATAATTATTACTCAGAATAATTGAACGATTAAATCGAACAGTGAGAACTCCGACTTCGTTTGAGACGATTTCGAATTTTCAGAAACGTTTAAGTTTTATTAAACTTCTTTTTCCAAAAAGCGCATCTCAATTCTCAATTGGTTTCGATACAATCAATACAGCCCGAGTTATCGAACACTGAATGAACACATGCGTGAATTGAATTTCGTCGAAAGAGGGAAAGATCAGAATACCTACAATGTTTGATAATTTTTATTGCGTAATTTTTATCTTACTCTGTTTTTTCAGAAATTTATATTTTTTCGCGAAGATTCTATAAACCGATAACATTTCGCGGTCGTTTATTTTATTTTTATTACTTATCACTCGCGTCTCCCGGTCTGTATTAGTATGCCTACGGAATGTCGCGTTGTCTCTCAGGATTATGTTAATTCTGTCGACAACTTGCCCGGCGGCGTGTGTATTTGAGATTTTCTTTAAGATGCCTTAATGATATTGCTCCCGGCTTCTATACACCGCCCTTTACCCAAAGAACTTATTTTCGCTCTGCCTCGGCGACAAGTGGTTGACGTTTACAACCAGCTACGTAAAGAATTTTCAATGAGGTTCTGACGTCCGTTCAAGAAAAAATAAAAAAATTCCACACAAAATCAAATTCAAATAGAATTACCTTATATTTTATTATAATTTTTACTGTTCCATTGAAATGAAACTCGGTTTTACCGAAGACCCGTATAAAGTATGGGCACCTGTTCTTTGGCAAAAATCGTCAAATCTAATCCTCGACTGGCCCGACCGGTATTAGGCATTGAATGTACATGAATAATTAACGACTAATTAATTCTAAGCGTTATATAACGGGAAGAGATAATACTTGGACTTGAGTTACCTGAATTATCTCTGAACAGAGAAGCTGTTTGGGTATAGAAAGAGACGCTTTGGTGTATAAAATCAAGTGTCAAAAGATGCGTATTGAATAAATAGAAAGAAAAGTTCACGCTGTTTGTACACTGACAGATTTATTATACGTATCGAACATATGACGAAAAATTTGACGATTTTTTTTATTTATTTTAAAGATGCGTGGGCCGTTCGTACGACACGTACAAAATTTATATACAGACATGATACGTGTATCTTAAAACGCGACACAGATATCTTTACGAATTTTGTAATAGGAGATATAAATCTCGATTAAAATAACCGTTCACAAATTTGATCAGATATATCCCGAATTCTATTCCCGGGGATATTCGACATTTAACCTGTACAGTAGCACAGGTATATACGGTATACAGAAAAGTGTGAGTTAATTAAACGGAAAAACCCGTCCTCATCTCGAATTCTCTCTTCAATCTTTACCCATCTATACATCCTTGAGGAATCTCTCTTACGAAATGTTTCAAGATTGATTTGCACCGGCCAAACGCTATTTCACACGACAAATTATCCGATTTCAAATTTACCTACTCGGTTCAACGTCAGAAATCAATGATACCGCAGCAGGTAGGTACAGCTGTTCCAATATTTCGTCTAATCGAATTTCGAATCCTCAAAATCTCTACTACCTCGTCACGTATCTGAAAAGTTCGGTTTTTCACGCGTACAAGCGATCAATAAAACCGGGCATATAGCGATACGATATATAGATACGATTACATATATATATATATATATGTATATTTATACACAAGTGTATGGGTAATAATTACATAGATTAACAAATAATTGAACCAGTTAAGAGGTACGCGCTAGCTGTGGCAATCGCACGTACCTCTACTCGTATAGTTGACCAACGCGACTGGCCACGCCTAGCCTTTCACGACTCTGCATTGTGTACCTACCTGAGCTGCGATATAAGTAACGTACGTACCTAGGTACCCCCCGCCTTATCAAATTGATATCGAAACACAAGCTCTGCGCCTATTACCACATTGGATAGGTTTCTGCGTCTCTTAATACAGGAACATACATATATATATATATATGTATATAGGTACGAGTCCATAGCGTTTATAGAGCCGGTAGATAGTTTTAAGGCTTACATAACGTTACGGGTGTACGCGACCTGCCTCAGCTGACATGATTCCGTTTCATTTTGTCAGCTCTTGCATACGATTATAGATCTATATAATATATATATATATATATATATATATATATATATATATATATATGTATTTGTATGTGTGAATTTATTCTTATACCAACGCCGGCCCCGTTGCTGCGGGCGATTTTTAAAGATCTTGTCAACGCGGTGTATAAGCGGTTTTGCCACGGAGAGTGGGAAAAGTATGAACGAAAAAAAAAAAGTAGTACAAAATTGAAAAGAAACCGATTCAATGAGTTATGGTTCAAACTGGCACGGCTAATCAATCTATACGAATTCCCATAAGTTTCCATATGTATATAATTATTGTCCCTGCACTCCGGAGTATGAAGTATCGGCTCGCGAGAAAATTTCGCTAAAACGATTTAATAAACTCGAGTACCGAGACGTGCGTTTCTTTTTTCACTCTCTACCGGTATGAAAAATTTTAAATACGATCGTTTTAATTAACGGCATGGAACTACAGCCACTCGGCTACCAGAGGGTTCGCATTTACATCGCGGAGGTGGTTTATCAACCTGCAGTTATATTATGCGAACAAGTTGCTAGGTTTTGCATGTATCAACGCACACCCACACGTATGAGTATTCAAAGTATGAACTTACGTAGATATATACTCGGGCTAGCCTGGTTCTTCCACTTCGCAACGGGAGACATTTATGAAATGTCACACTCACGTGTGTCTCTCTTTCTCCCTATACTCATACCGTAAACGGTCGCAGTATAATATGAAAAAATTCCAATATAGGTATATATACGTATACACTTTTGCCATTATATAAAATTTATGCAAATTCATTGCACTGGTATAACGGGTGTTAATATTATATACAATCCGGTTGAATTCATCGATTTAAAAAGTGGCTGCATAATAATTTCCGTGAATTACCTATACATATACGCGATAATTGACTAATTTGTAAATTGACTCAAGATCCAGTCACCGATATCCTATAATCGGCGTATAATTTTGATTAAATACGGATGCGGAAATACGGACATATTATAGCCGCGGTGAGAGCGATCGTTGCGAAATGCGAATATCTGCAGCCCATACGAGTTTGTTATAATTATAAATCTGCGGGCTAATCGTACAACGAGATAAAAGTCTCCTTGCTTTCGGTTATTTACGAGCAGCTATAAAAATCCAATTTTTATCACCCGGCGAAGACCTATTTAACAAAAATTGCAATACGTGTGGTCAGGGCTGGTTTTTTCTCTTTTATTATTCGCTCTTCAGTCGTGGGCGAGTTTCAAGACTTCTGCACGTATCCCTATGACAAACTTTTCGCACATATTAAATATAAAAATGAATAAAAAATCTCCTAAAGGTTCCTCACGCAGCTACACTGGATTGGAATATAACTAACTAGTCTCAGTCTTAAAACAGCTGCATTGCAAGGATAAGACCTAAGTTTTAGTAGCCAGATAAAAGCGGTGGTTATTAAACTGGCAGGCTATAGTACACGTAATAACTAAGTACACTTAGAACGGTATATCCTTCACCATTTCACCATTACTATATGTTAAGTGGAAAATACATACACATGTAATCCCAGCGTATTAATAGACTTTTAAAATTGATCCCGTAGGTATACTTACTACACTATGTATATATTGTCTCGTCACGTAGTTACATTTCGACATAGGTACTATGTAACTAACGATATCGGATGAATTCACAACCACCACCATACATATATATATATACACATACACTATACACCTATATGTACTTAATCATACGGTATAAGTCGCTATAAATCCATGTAATAAATAGATATTAGTATAATGCGCGAAATGAAATTTCGCAAATTTCTTTCTTTCTTCAACTTTTTATTTATCTCCCCTAATTCTCGTAGGTAGATATACATTTTTGGCAAATTAGGAATACGAGAGAGGGAAAGTAAATATTAGTCCGTGACAAGTTTTGGCTTTGAATCTGATGACCGGTTGTGTGCTACATATATATTATACAGTGTACGATAGTAGAGTCGTAAAATCGCCTCGGGACAATGATTTCACGTTCGATCGACTCCTCGGAAAGAAATGAATCGTTAGTTATACGAGAAAGCATACAATGTGTGTATAGGCACCTATGGATATACCGACATACGATCTTATCGGTAACACCTGGGGTCTAATTAGAATGTTGCCGAAGCTGGATATAAGGAGAGAGAGAGAGAGAGAGAGAGAGAGAGAGAGAAAGGTAGAAATAAAATAAAGACAGAATAGCCACAAGAAGCAGCATATATATAATAATTCAATGTGCTGAAATTTCTAAATCAACGCCTTCGTATTCGGCTTATGTAAACGAAATTTAAGTAAATTATAGACTAAGTACATATCCGCAATCTTCTTCCGCGAATCAGGCATTTAAAATTTTTTTTAATAATTATCGCGAAAAAAGAAAAAGACCTTAAAGTATTTTTGATAATTGTCCGTGGGTTTTAATTATTTTTTCGAATTTTTGTTTTTGCGAACTTTATAACGCAAGGAAACGAATTTATATTCCCGCGTTTATTATATATGCACGGTGTTTGATAGATGAATGAGATTAGCGAATGTCAAGCGACCGTTATAAGACTATATCTGATCAAATAGTTTGTGCAGAATTATAAGGTTGAAAAATTACTTTCTATTAATCATATCGGTACAGGTAAAAATGTCGTGCCGCGACCACTCCGCCGTCTCCATTGCCTTGTGAAGGAAATAAAATAAGATAAAATAAAATTCATTGCTGCAACTAGCGGGCAACTACCTATTGCAAGTTGCAACTATGTACGCAAGTGATTAGCTGGTTTTGTTTTATCCAACCGCATATATGCAATTCGAGCTAGTAATGCAACTCCAGTACCAAAGGCGAACGCAAGTTCCTGTCAAACGCGTCGGTAGATAATCGCGATCGAAATCCAAATTAATACCTGTTCAAGTGTGTACCTCTATTTACCTGTATTTATACTACCTATCTACTCCCTATGTTCTTAGACTTTTCTCAATATATGTGTGTATTCCTGTTTCGTGTTACGTTAGCATCAAATTAAATAAATTATACTCACGTCTTGGATCTGTCAAAGCAGAGATACCGGACTATGCATCATAAATGTTAGAGTATACCCCTTCTCGCCTGTATATATATATATATATATATATGTATAATATATTCGCGTGTGAGCGTTTGAATTACATATAAATATTCGTACACGTGTATATATGTACTTATAGAGATAAATTGTGGTTATATCAAAGGTGAAATATTGTTCAACAAACATAAAGTATCCGATGAGTGTTTGACGGATGTTTTAAACATCGAAATTACGTAACAATATAATAGGGAATATTAATGATCCGAAGCATAATTCTGACGAGAAATCGTCGTGATATAAAGGGAATTATAATTTAGATATAGGTACGAGTGTATATATATATATATATATATATGTGTGTGTGGCTTGAATCAGGAAGCGAAAGAATTTTAGCCGGCTAAAAAATTAAGCCACATTCTTTCGCTATCGAACCGTGAAAACAGAGAGTTGCCCTCGTTCGATCCTGCACGGTCTTAATTAAATAAAAAAGAAACTGTATAAAAGAAAAGAAATTTACGGAAGAACAGACGCAAGCGGTACGTGCCGAGGAGCAAAAAATTGTAATATACTATAAATATATATATACACCGTCGATCCTGGCCAATCTTCGATCTCCGATCTTCGATCTTTGATCTCTTCTACGTGGAACGAAGACTACTGACCTTAATAAGGCATCCTTGCATATATATATATATTATATACATATGTACATGCGGCGATGATGGATAACAGAAAACCGAGGGCCGTAAACACGCGACCTGATCACCGGACAGCTTATACTACATCAGAATGGCCACCACATCATACTTTCACCGATCTATTTCACGAAGAGATTAAGCATGCCTGCCACTTAGCTACCTTAAGCTTTCCCCCGCGTCTTTTGCCCTCTGCTGTTTACTGTTTCGTCGTAAATTAAAATTACCCTTTCTTTTCTCTTCGTCTCTTTCTTAGTCATGGTTTCGCTTCATCCCTTATAGATTTCATTGGAATTTCATAAAATTCGTACAGATTTTTTATAGAGATAATCGGTAAAGATCGATCATCCCCTGTAAAACGAGAGTCGACGTTGCTCTCATCACTTTATTAACAAATTGGACGATCCGCTCGATTCAATTACGAGGATTCGTGCCAAACTCCCTTCCATCGAAACGTATCATTTTTTGCTTAAATTGTTTTTTTTTTTGTGGTTATCTCCATTTCCTGTAGCGGTTCACTTCGACGTGTCCAACGAATTGCTGCACTGTCATAGCTGTTACGTTATTGTCAGACTATTGTGTCTATTGCTATTTCACAATGCCCGCCACCGCGCCTGATCCCAGATACTGCGCAGGAGTTTAAACTTTCACCGTTATAAATTGAAACAAAATATTTATCGTAATCGGGAGATGATATTTCTCATTTTTATTTTCGAATTCATCAAGCTCTTCCGTCTATACTTACGGGGTTTCGTCGATACCGAAGAAAACCATGGTGTATACAATACGATCGTATCTTTTATAAACAGGATGTCTTGAGTAAGAGCGGTGAAGTCGTCGGTGTATAATGTGATCCTTAGATGCAGAATTAATGGTTTTTCACCTGAAAAACATCCCTGTTACCGCGACTGATAAGGATACCCTATTTGCTTTTAAGTAGGTCAAGTTATACTGTATATGTAACAGCCGATGCTGTAAGCCAAGGATTGCAATTAAACCGAAGTGCAGTATGAGTGCAGCAGTAGATAACTGTCCTTTTTAAGATAGAGTCGCGGATCAGCGAAAAGCCTATATATATACTATACTCTGTAATGTAACAGAAGCTGGTTTTTTTTTTATTTTGTTCTATTCTTTTTTTTTTTTTTCTTTTTTCTTCCTTTACAATTTTTTTCCCTCCTGCGTGAATAGCTAGTTCTAACACTCTCAATTTCTCTTCAATCCATCGACCCAGTAGAGAACCTTGTCTTGGTTATCCGCCATAATTAAGCGGTTCCATAATATAATTAGCAGGATATATCCTGGCTGCGCATGCGTCTCACGTCTGTAATTGGAGCCATATAAGTGGTATTACCTGACTGTTTCTCCGCGAAATGCGCGCGGGTCGAATTGATTTAGAAATCACCAATTGATACCGTATACCTTACCTACCTACCTACCTACCTACCTACCTACCTACTCGAGCCAACGATCCTTAGGATGCTGCTATAGCCGTTGCCGAGACTCTCCTAAGACCAAAGAGAAATTACATTGAATTACATACATTCCTTCGATCGAATGATCGAATGATCGATCGATTTCATAAGCGATTTTATATCGATTCGGGCAAGACTAACGCCGATCGTATCGCACATTCAATCAATTCGCAATACCTTAAGGATATTTCCCACAATTTTAACAAAGAATAAAATAAATCGAAAGAGACTCAGCTGCTAGCTGTTTTATTTCTCATTTCACTTTTAATGAAATTCGTTACTGTTGCTGTTTTCTGATGTTGTACTAAAGGATCGGGATCTGGTCGTTGTAAATGTAGCATCCCGGAATAGGCAGGTACTAAATAAGGCCGGTTCAAGCTTTATTATTAATATCTTGACGCGGGATCATTACCTCACTATACGGACAACCGAACCCCAATTAATCGAGGCTTGAGCTAGATCCTAGCTAGATACGAGTGCTGCGGCTAATTGTAACCTATCCGTTCTGCTAATTGCTCCGCATTATACAGCTCGTGAGGATCTCAAAAGTTTGACTATTCATCAAGAGCGAGGAGCTGAATTTTAACTGGATATAAATCCGTATCGATTGACTTGCATTCTAATGTGGAATATTTCTTCTTCTTTATTTTTATTTTTTTCATTTTTTTTTTCTAGTTATTTATTAAAAATTGTAAATAATCTTGTTTCCTTAGTTATAAGGTTTCTCATCGTACCTATCCTCTAAATGGATGTACATGCACCTACGTTAACGGGGCGAAATAGAATTGAATAGGATCTCGTGTTGCGTCAGTGCGATCGTCAGCCAGCTTCGAAGGCTGTTCAGCCTTATAGCTGCATGGTTGAGAAATCTTCAGCCTGAGGCCGACGTGAAGTCTGGCAGGCGTCTCTTTAAATGTTGAAATATTCACTGAGTTAGATGTTTGAGAGGGAGAACGAGGAAGTGCGCAAACCATCGCGAAGTCTCCAGGTAATTAGACAAAAGTTCACTTCCACGTTTCACACCGAAACAGAAATATCCAACTTATCCAACATGATCTATCACATTTTCTATAGACGTAACGAACCTCGAACGGTTTTCAAAATTATTCCGAAAACGGGAGACGAAAAATGAAATGGTTAAAACACAAACGAACAAAAAAAGAAAAAAAAAAAAGAAAAAAATGATACGACTTATAGATCGTGGATCATTCTTTGCCGGAAATTCCAGACGCTGGTCGGTGATAGTCGTTTACCAGTTGGCACATCCCTGAATATCTGAACCTGTGTACCTAGGCATGAGATAGAGTAAAGTCACTGCGGTTGTTCGAGAAAGGCGATCAGCCAATAACCAATCACGACAGGAGTCTACTACGAGTTCGGCTCGGAGTTGAACAGCAAAGCGATGTATGTGGCGTGCAAAAGACGTATCGACGGAGGTTCGCGCTTTATATTACATGCAGACGCAACAGAGACACATTGTATAACTACATCTGTAGGTATATACACCGATATATGTATATAAAACAGACACGAATTTATATTACAGTTGCAGTTATACAAAGCGACGTAAAGCTTGAGCGGTTTAGTTCGAGGGGCGACTGATCTGAATCTCTTATACTGAATTCTATCAATTTTTTTTTTCTTTTTTTTTTTTTTCCTCCTACTTTGACTCTACTTTTATTTTATTTTCTTTTCTTTTCTTATCTTTCCTTAAGTTAACGCTCTCGCGAACGGCCGCATCGCATGCCCAGAACAGAATCACGATTGTCACGGATTCAAGACTGAATAGTCGTGTGTCTGTTCTCTTTTAGTACAATTACTCGTACGTAGCTGTATCGTAGCTACTAGTAAATTTCATTTGAGGATTATTTTTTCACTCTCTTTTTCATCGTTTCATCATCTCGTTAGGATTGCAAAGTATTTTGCAAGGAAGGGGCGACTCGATCAGGACACGTATAACGATTCTTTAAACGAGTCTATGGAACTATGAACACGTACAAATCGAAAATTCGAATCGACAGAAAAAAGATCTGAAAGACATATTTAAACGACGATAGTTTTTGTCATTGGAACAGAATTTCGGCGCACATTCACTTTTCGTCTGCGCTATTAATCTCGCTGCGTGATGTCAACCGAGATTAATCATGTGCTGATATATTAAAGGAAGAATTATGGATCCGAAATTTGTTGTTATAGCTAGTTGGAAGGATCAGCTTAATTCGCTGGTTTAAAAAAGAAAAAAAAACGAGAAACAAAAATTGCGAGCGTGTAGTAAATTTATCGCTAAATTATGACAAAATTTTTCCAGTGTCACTGTCTTCGCGGACCATCCTCCCGTTAGGGTAAAGGTCAAGGTTTAGATACGACAGATGCTTTCTGCTTTTTTTTTAATAATAAAGATTCGCGAGACGAGCTTCGAGAAATTCGCACCTTCCCATAAAACTCAAAATATCAGCAAAGTCTCACTATTCTCGTCAATTTACAATTAGAGTTTATCAAAGCCCGTCAAATTCTCTTTCCAATGACCTATCAGCCGTTCAAATTCCTACTACGGGCTTTGAAATATTTATAAAAAAGCAGGAGTTGGTATTTGACGTCCTCTCCTCTCCTCTTCTCTGCTAACAGTAAAGCCGATCATTTAAGGCGAAAATTAATTAATAGGTCAAGTAAAACGTCGTCGTGACATTTGGTCTCGTCGAACGATGATTCACCGATCGTCGATCGGTTTTTTAGCCTCGATTTAATTCGGCTCTAATTATACACTCAGTCCCCTCGTCCATGACCATTTTGAGCGTCGATAAGGCAGCCTTCTCTCCAGACATTTGTTCAATCCGTTAGCTGGCGCCTCGACGAACCTCTCGGCCTGTACTCGACGGTTATGTTGGTAGAATAGGAACCTGGTCACTCATCGACCTCCTCGTTCTACCTCCTATACCTTCCTGATCCCCGCGACTCTATTCCGCGGATTTGGCGACCGCGAGACCGCGATCGCGAGGCGGGTGATCAGGGCCGGTCAGAAATTCACCCCCTTTAGCTCCGGGTATAACCAGGCGTATATCGAAGAACATGATTGCCCATTGGACATTGCCAGATGTTTTTGCCGGGCTAATAATTCCCGAAACAAACTTGAGAACATTAGTTTTTAATTTCTAGTGATTTTTCGAGCCAAGGATGACCGAATGAATTTCTAATGATCGATCCACTCGCGACTAGCGACTGTGATCGTCAATAGCATGTAGAAGGAAGAAACGAATGCCTTTTTGATTCTTTGCCTTCGGTTTTATACACCGTAGATACGCCGCACCGGACTGAGCCACGCCGTGCTCCGAGGAGATTCAGTTGAGATAAGTTTCGACGTGGTGGTAGCTAGTTGTACCGGGACATGCAATGATTATTCTGATAATTACTTCACCGATTACATTTCAGATAGTAAGATGGCCCGAACGTGGTCAAAGCATTAGAAAAAGTGGCGTTATCTGAAATTACCTCTGACGCCACGAAGCCACGAACCTATCGCAGGACATTGTACACATTGCAGGTACAAATCGGTATCGAGCTTCTTAAACCCGTGGACGTATAACTTCCACGTCAGAATGTTTAAACAATATTTCAGCCACTAAATTAATCGCCAATAAGTATGAATTCACATTGAATTTATAATCGGGAGTATTTCGTTTCTTATAGTTCATTGAGCAATCGCGTTAAATTGCGATAAGCTTGATACGCGGATACGGTTTGTGATGGAAAGAAATTGATCACACCACGCGATTTTTTCTGCGGTTCATTAAAGTCGAATTATTTAAATTGTTCGAGCGGAAACGGCGCTATAAATTATGCCACCAGATCGAATCCCGGGTCACATCGATACGTCACGTCGCTCAATACGATGCGGAATCAGCAATTTTTGCTTCTCTCATTGCTAGGGCTGGGTGAGTGGATCCAATTCGATCGTTCCTTTCGATTTCTGCCAAAGACTCGTCACCGAGGTGATGAAAATTAACGATATCTGAATTTCAGGAATTCTCGCATTTCCACAAATCGCTGCAGTCTCATACGATGAGGATGAATCAAACGATATTTTCCACCGCAACGATTCCAATGCGGAGGTAGACGAGTGTCTAGAGTCGTTTTACAATGCGATGTTGAATGCAACGGAGGAATCCCAGAATGAGGACGGGGTTGACCCATCAACTGTAAAACAACTTACGCAGGAGTTTTCGGACTGCATATTAAAGATTGAAAGTGCCACCGACAAGCCTCAGAAAAACCCTGGTGCCTCTAAAGTTCAAAAAATTCGTAATTCGCAATATCAGTCCAGGACTCACCACATGGGAAAAATGAAAAATGACATATCCGGCGAGGCTGTCGACCAAATAGAGGATTTTGAGTATGAACCAGACTATGACGATTTAAGTAAACAATTGGTGGGACAGCTCCATGAGGAACTTAAGAAGTTTATCCAGGCAGGCCTCGACCAAGAATATAGGCAGGAAAATTACGTTAATTTAGTTAAGAAAATGCTGTATGCCGTGTCTGCTACAATTTTGAGTGAAGATTTATTCCCAGGCGTGAACGCCGTGATCGACATCCGGCTCGAGCCATATATTCTGGGAGTATTAACAGAACAGTCACATCAACTGTCGAGGATGGTCTATAGAAAATTTAAAAAGTCAAGAATTACGAAATTGAGAACCGGTCAACTTTCCGCGCCTCCGGATTGCGATTCTGAGGAATTCGAACCCACCATCAAATGCGTCTACAGCTACGTAGTTGGCCTTGTAGAGCTGGAAAGATCGCATACTCCAGATACCGATGCCGACCAGATCTGGGAACCCTTTGGCACGAAGCTTCTCCAAAATCTTGAGCGGTTGTTGATAAAGATAATCGAGCAAACTCCGTCACGGAGATATGCACAGCGTTATACGTTCCCCGCCTTGGTAAAGATCTTTAAAGAAAGATCATCGGTAGTTTCCTGCCTAGACATGCTACGCGAAAAATATGACGTTGAGAACCTAGGAATTGTCATGAGTGGGGCCGAGTCTGAGGCTATAAGTAAATGCTTCACGTCTGCGATAAAGCGGGGACAAGCTGTGATAAAATACTTCACCTTGTTGCGAGACATAATCAGAATCGATTCAGATTACTATTGGTCGCTTCACGAATACGATACAAATGAAATAACGGAGAAGGTAATGAGATTTTATCCGACGTTAAAAGATTTGAGATATTTTGTGCGGAGACAAATCAAGTAAGGTATATTGACCAACAATAATAATTCTGAAGAATATTTTGCAGGGGAGATGGTCAAGAAGTGGAACGAGTCACCCATCGAGGATGTAAAACTCCGTTTTGCGACACTTTTCAGTGGGAGGCATGGTCTAAGTCAGGAGTGCCGTCTAAATTGGCAGAAACCGATCACGGCAGATATGTTGGTCCCTCAGATCTGCTGGGGGCCCCTTCTCGTGGATCTATTGACTATGGAGTCGGTGCTTCACAAGGACGGATTGTCATTGGACGTTGTTTTCTACCAGGATCCGATCATCATAAACTACCTGTACATTGTGCGCCAGGAACTGTCGACCTGCATACCTGTCAACGAAACCGCAAGAAGTTCGCCACTGGATTCAGATACGATCAGACCGATACTGGAAGAGTTGCGCAAGAGGCCAACACTCCGGGGGGTATTATCCGGGAAATAAATGGCGGAAAGGGGTTCTCAGGAAAATTTCTCCTTGATGAAGTAACCATCGTTAGCAGGGAATATGGGTTCAGGACTCAGCCAATGTAAATGTTAACGACGGTATCTTCAGCCAGAATTTTGGTAGCGAAAATTCATAAGATGATTCACCCCCTTCTTCCCTTGGATTTTTTATTCACCGGACAATTTATATGTAATACATTTCAGTCGTGATCCATTGAATTTGATACAATAGATCGTGCCAATCCTGACAGATAATGATCGACTTTTGATTTGTGAGTAAAAAACCTAATCCAATTTTTATCCTGATTGAAATTAACGGTGACGTAACCTTTCAATTATCACATGTGTCGATAGCAGACACGTGTGGTAAGCCGTGGAGAATGTCATAATGGGAATCGCACGTCTTTAACAATTTTTGAGACGTCAAAAATCTCCAGGTATCGAGCCAACACGCGGATTCATATGATACGCCAACTTGACTTCAACTTATCAACTGTATTCCAGTTCTTTTCTGTTTCGCTATGTTCTAAGTATACCGTTACTTTGATCGATGCTGGACGCATTGTCCCCCCGAGTAAAATAAATTTTATTCTATTCCATCGAATGTCGTTACAGTTTTAGGTAATAAATAATGCATTTATTTGTAGATACCGGGGGGTTTTCCTATCGGGAAAAAAGATCCTGCATAATTCACGGGGGCCACGTGCAAGATTATAGAAAATAGAAAGAGAGCGAGAAAAATGAAATGCGAAACTACCGATGCATTTCGAAGATTTTGTTAAAACTCACCGCTCGGAACTTTCAAGGGAACAATCGTACCGTGGCTATCGTGATAGGCGATTTTCACGCACTATTGGTCATCGTTGACAATGGTGAATAATACTTACCTATGTTTACTTTGGCTCTAGCTGAAAACTAAGGCCTTAGAATATATTGCCCGTCTAAGACCGCCCTCGATAACTCGACAAGTGACATTATTTTAACCGTTAGGATACCGATATTTAAATTCTATTAAATTTATGCACCGGGGCGTGGATGACACGGATCAAGTTTATAACCAGAATACCAGTACTGCAATATATCTATAGAAGTAGGTATACATTTGATAAAAGTTAACAAAATATCTAGTCCCTTATCGGAGGTGGTAGATCCGTGTACCGTTCACATGTATAGTCAAAGTACATATTGTTTTACGTAGCCCCACAGCGCGGGTTTATTCATCGTCTAGCTTTCATCGATGGTAATAAATTCGCTAGATAATTGTCTCAAATGAATAATAATAATCGATATAGGATATAGGTGTCTCGAAGACGATCCCTTCTTTCCTATTGTTCGGTACAGGATGAAAATAAGACGAAAAGAATATGATCTACTCGTATAAATAGAATGTAATAAGAAACGGTAAAAATGAAGCGCAATCATTAGTATATGAGGTGGATATAAGTTCACGGAAGAGAGTAAAATGGAGCTCCATAACCGATACGTAGAAATCGTAGATGCGATAAAGCAACTCGAGAGGTACGCAGAGGGATATCATGGCCCGTCATTACAAGATTAGCCCCAAAGGCACCTGACGTGCGGCATTGTCGAGTAGTTTTACAGGCGAGTGACCGCGCACCACCTTCTACACGCTTTGCTAGCTGCCTCCACTCTCGGTTCTCCGTTCTACCTTATACCTCAGACGTTATACGTTCTCCGCAGCAGCCGCTCCTGCTATTATCTCGCGTTGCTTCTTTGCCTTTTTTGCTTTGAGGGGTCGAACGGAGATCTTTCTCGGCGATACGCATTGTCCACAGGCGTTACTCTATGAACGCATTCCTTCCTCTTTCCGAGAGACTTCTTTCTCTCTTATTCGCCTCCTTCCTCATCCTTGCTCTTCTATAGACTCGCGAGATTGCGACTCGTCTTCAACGTTCGGACGATTTCGAACCATCTCACAGCATCATTCGATCTACCTGCTATCGAGTCATTCCGTCATTCTCTACTCAATCTCGATGGAATGTCAGGAAATTTCTACAACGTCGTTTCTACGGCAGAAGCAGTTCACAGTTCATTGTTTCAAGCTGAAAAAACCAAAGTTCACAATTTGACGGTAGGTACGATTGGAAACGGTGTTTCATTGCGGTCTAGAGATCGTCTTGCGGAATGAACAGGGTGAGTCGTCTCTTCGGGATCGTTAAACAACGCAAAGTTTTCGAACGGCAATTGGCAAACGCGGTTTGAAATTCCCACGTCTACGCATCTTGTATTACGTATTTCGCCTTGTACCTATGGAACGTCGAGCAATCAGCATACCATGTGCAGTTGCCAACCGTGACACTCGTCACTCGGTCAAGACACAAGCCTCTTCAGTCAGTCACTCGGACACACGAAGACACCTCAATCAGGTATAGAGTTAGCACTGTTCAGATGCCCCTGTCAATCCTCTAGTTCTTTAAACGGGATCGAGAGCGAGGAATTTATCCAGGCATTTCCAGCAGAGATTTATTCTCATGTACAAAACCTGGGCTTGCTACAACCGTACGGCGCTAATCGCGTACAGTATAATAATAATTATCGAGAATCCCTTTTCTTTTTCAAATTTAAATCGTTGGTGTTGGGGATATTTTATCCGCTCAAGAGACGCGATGCGTGGCTCCGTGAAAAATGCCATAGGTGTACCTATATGTTATCGAAATAGAAGTCAGACGTGACGGGGCAGAGTATGCCATTAAACGCAGCAATTTAAAAGCGTTTAAAAATAATCCTATTATGTTAATGCGTGGTATACTGAATGGGAGGATCATAGGTTAAATAATAGTAGAACGGAAGTTCTTCGTAGCGGCGGTGCGTTACGTTACGTTGGCCAGGGATTCTTACAGCGTAAACCCATCCCGGTATGTTATAACTTAGAACTTTCATTTGATTGCACTATGCCAGCGGTAAGTGTGCTTTATAAATACGAGGTGGGTATCCATAATGCATCTACCACGCCCTAGGTCCTTAGATATATGGTGTAGAGTCCGGACTGGTCGCTAGGGAACGGAGACTCACCTTCGGCAACATCATCTTTATCAGCTTTACCGTGAACTAAACTGTATCGGATTCACTGTCAGTTCTAATTCGCACGTAAACGTCCGTCTGAAAACTCTGAGAGAACACGACGTGCCTTTAAGACCATTTATCCGATCGGCTGTCACTTTACCTTACCTTCCTTTTCAAGAATATCAATGCGACGTGACGTCTCATTCCATCAACGGAAACCTCAATCCTGACAAGTATAACGAGTCCCCGCAATTTCTTTAACTCTATTTAGTTACTTAGGTGCTCCTCATTCCAGACTAGACTATGATCCATGAATAGTGTTTATCCCAGGACCGCGTGGGTGCCTGAACCGTTTTCTTAATTGCTTCATATCTACGACTTGACCCGACTCACCCTGACCGCAAACCACCTGGCTGTTGGGCGATACAGGTCATGATATCCCGGTAGCTCCACCGTCCCACATGTTACGCATGTGCACCATATACCTGTCATGAGTAGATCTCCAGCGTCGATTGTCTCGCATTTGCAAATTCGTTCTACTGACAAATTGGATCTTGACATTTGATTCGTTCCTTTTAATTTATTTATTTGTTTTCTTACTTTTTTCTTCATCTTCTCATGCTGCGTCTGACGGCTTTGCAGCTGAGACCGTGGCCTTTAGATACGGCTGTACCTATACGAAATAAAAATAGTAATAATGATAATAAAAAGTGAAACCTGTCCCACGTCTACGATGTCTAGTACATTTATAGTCACGGTTTTCAATGTAAGCTCCTTCAGCTGACTTTGTGTCATTGAGTTGGCTGAGTTACTCGTAATTATTCATCCACAGATATTATTCGCGTCAACGGCTTAACTCGCTGTTAATTAAACGAAGAGTGTCCCTGCAGTACATGACTGCCATCAGAAATCGTAAAGCTGTGATCAGAAGAATTTGAACAACTCGATCGAGGGATATGCTCTTACGCAAGATGATATTAACCCCGTTTGACACTTTGAAAGCACAAGATGATAAATTCTATGAAAGTATACGGTGAATAGCACTCCTCCCTTCTCATCCCATAATACCTCGGTCTACCTCTTGTTATCCGTAAGAGTCTTGCGCACGGTTCGTTGAGCGGATGCACAGGATGGTTTGCGGAGTGCAGGTATCAATGCAGTTCTCCACTGCATGGCACAGGGAATAGTAATAGGAATAGGAGTAGGAATAGGAATAGGAATAGGAATAGGAATGGACGACGGTTAGCCGTGGCTAACGAACGAGGTCGGCGATATCGCATCTCTGGTGGAATGTACCAGGTTTGCCATCTCGAATCGGATCTCACATTAGCATTTTCTCCCCGAGGGGTCACCGGCTGACGCCGTCGTTCAACGCGGTGAACGCGCCTCTGGCGCGACCAACTATCATGCTCCTGCAAAGCTCCGGACCGCAAACTCTCTTACTCTTACATCTAATCGATTTGAACGCATCTAATCGCCGTTTCACCTACGACCTAAGGATCGGTAGCAGCCGAGCCAAACCTCTAGCTGTTCAGTTCAGTGGTGTGAACTTTCGCGCCGGACAACTTTGATGCATTTCATGATACCTGCATCATACCTATATGCTCCCGTGACCACACGTGGGAGGAAATCGATCGATCCGATTACCATGTAGAATTAAGAGGGAAAAACTTGAAGGAGAGATTTAGATAAAAATGAAATGAAATGGAATATCTATATGTATAATAAATTGGTGATAAGAACTATTCCTTTGAGTAGCTTCTTTATACCTTTACGAGTTCCTCTTCTCCTCGTTGCACGCGGTGGCCGATACCTTGGAATGCGCCACATCACTTCGGTTAATAAGTGTTCGTTTCTTCTTCATAGACTGTCCGTCCATTTCTCTACTTACCGCAGACCGTTGTATCATACTCTTTTCGTCCCTTAACCAGATCATCGTGATTCTGAACTAAATCTAATCGATACCACAACCGAGAGCAAATTTTTTGATCGATTTCCTGTGACAAGTGACGTTAATCGAGTACCGTTATACAGGAAGGTTGTTCGTTCGCGATCAGAACGTGATCGGTCACACACACACACACACACACACACACACACACACATATATATATATATACATATAAATATATAAGTACGATAAAGAATTTTTCTTATATCTTACGTGTCATCGTTAGTTGTATTTCGATACTGAACTATGGTAGACTGGCTTTACAAACTTTAATAGGTAATCAAATGGTCGAGGCAATCTCTTACCGGTTCTTTGTTTCAGTTTAGCTTAGCTTAGCGATTCAGCGTTCATTACTGGTGCACCACCGGCACGAGAGAACTAGACTCTAAAGACTTTCGACTTAACAGTCAATGCCTTCGGGCTTCTAACCCGGCCGTCATCGTACTAGACCGGAATTAACGTAGTAGGTAAGTGCTGAGGCTAGTCCCTCGTAATTACGGAACCATTAATTAGTATCTACTCTAGAGAGAACTCGGAGGAGTAAACTCTTGCTAGATTCGGATTATCGATAAAAATAAAGAAAAAGAAAATAAATAAGAGAGGAAATGTTACGGTGCCAATGTTACTTCAACTCTACCGGGAATCAGGGATCGTGAACTGCACGGTCTCTTATCGAGCTTTCAGTTTCCTTAGAACCCACTGTACTTCGGTGGAAGAGAAGATGGATTCTTTGATGAAAGAAACGGATCTCTGGATAAGAAAATTATCGAGATTTATTCAGATTCTAAATTGAATCGACTAATGGACTGTATGCAACCTTATAAACCAGCCGACCCAACCTTCTTCGCGCTTATTGTTATACGGCGACGTTACTTGTGGGCAGAATAAGGAGCACCGTTCAATCGTAGACAGCATTCTTTTGTCTGACTTGAAACACATCCGAAACGTTCAAAGACATGCCTCCGGTTTCGGTACAGCGTTCCTTCCCCGTCGAATTGACAGTTTGATTAATTGTTCCACGCGGCGCCGCCTACCTTTCCGTTGACATTTCAATCAGCCGAATAAATATTGGACCATCATCTTTTTCCTATTGGCGCTATGTATACACCTTCGGAAATTTTTCTTGGAGAAGAAAAACGCTTCCTTTCTTCAGAAAGAAAATCCGATTTCACGAAGAAATTCATCGAATATCGACTAGGATTATTCTGAAATTTTTTTCACCCTGGTTCGAAGCGATTTCCGATTATTTGTACCGAGTCAGGTTCAATTCTAACGCAATGATGTGCTAGTTACTTTCACGGTGATACCGAACGGCCCGAATCCGAGTTGAGACAAAACTTTCACCGCGGTCACTCAAGTGATAAATATGTGTGTATTAAGAGTAGATGATATCTGGTGGCCGGAGAAGGCACGTCGGTCTGAAGGCTGCTTGAACAACCAAACAGCCCCCGCATTAGAATATTGTCTCGCAGAAGAAGGCGTCTAGGTCCTTCCGAGGTTGACCCTAGGAAGAAATTCCGATCGAATGCCATCGTCAACCTGGAGGCAACTGTAAATTTACATTTCGTATACACGAGTGTAACGCATGTATCATAGTACAGCGGGAATTCATTTCCTTTTATTTCCGACTACGATATTCGACGTTATTTTCCAACGAAACTAAAGAGCTGAAAAACTTTCATAAAGAATATATATAGGTACACAAACATCGATAAAAAGCTTGACTTATTCAATTTACACAGACCGAAGAGAAGGAGGAGGCAGAACCAGCTGCTTATTACTGCCCACCTATATTTTAGAGACTTTCAAGCTTGTCACTTAGACTTTTTAACTTTAAACGGCTCTCTACGCACCTATGACTAAACTCTATAGCCCGAGACCCGAGGAGTGTAAAAGAAAAAAGAAAAAAGAAAAAAGAAAAAAGAAAAAAGAAAAAAGAAAAAAGAGAAAAGAAAAAAGGCCTAATAATTTATAGAGGTACCGTGTAATGTGTGGGGATATCGTTGTACGGGAAGAGAGTTAACTCTATTAACATGTGATAAACTTTGTCATTTCGATTCACACCTTGTTCGTTGGGGGATATATTCGTCGAAATAAATTCTTAAATATGAAAAAGTATACTTATAGGTTGAAATTCGAAAGTCTAAAAGTCTCGTGAAATAAGAATAATAAGACAGAATAACGAAATGTTCGTTGGTCGTAATTGTATGCAGTGTCGAGTGCCCCGTCACCGACTGACATTTCCCGCCTCCCGGGACGTGTCATCCCGAAGACATGCAACTAAGTCAGTCTCGTGTAAGGTACAAACATATAGGTTGTTTGATCCGGTACGGGACGGGCAGAATCTATCAGTGACATTATCATACGGACCAGTCATCCAGGCCATCGCTATTCGAGAACCGATCGAACCAGGTTGTTTCACGATAGGGAAGAAATATACCTCCACGCGGAATCACGCGTCCGACAAGTGGTTGTCGTTGAGCTGTTATAAAAGTTAACCCGCGCTCGTATCCATATACCGCATAGTTATATAGACACAGACGTAGGCATCTGAGTTTACTCGGGTTTTCCAACTGGACTTACAGCAGCGGAAGTATCGTCCCGTTGATACTTCTGCTCCGGTTAGTTGCCGTGGGAAAACTATTGAAATATCATCTACCATCATCTATGGTATAAAGAAATGTGAGGATCGGTTGGACACGTCCATCACCCGGGACAGCGTGGAATCATTAATGTCGATACTACGACATATTTTAACTTTTTCCTACAAACCGTGCATCATATATTTCTTCATTTCTTCATTTCTTCATTTATTTACTTATTCATTTATTTATTCATTCATTCATTAATTCGTCATCGGATATAACTTTTCTGCATTCCATATCACCCGCATTTTGCCACCTATCTATAAACGAGCGAGACTACCTACTGCGGTATAACAGTGCGGTACGGCTTATCTCCGTGTCCCTCGAGCAAAAGGTCGCAATATCTTACGCTGGCTCTTGAGTGGGAGACAACTCGTTTCGAATCGAGTTGATTGGAATATTAATTATACTTTGACTCCGAGCTAGCCTTTATTGTTAAAAATCCAAGCTAATAACTGTCTCCATTATGGAATGCGATAAATTGAGAGTGGGTGATGAATGAGAGCGAATAATCTATGGAGTTGTTAAAAACTATACGGCGTGTGCGGGTGTTGTATATCTTTGAGCTTTAATCAACACATATTCACATTGTAACTCTATACAGACTTCGATAGTTATTGCGATTTCTGATAAGACGTGTGTTCGATTGGTTTCTTCAATCGTGGTTCGTTCATTAGTTTGATAAATCCCCTTTCCTCTACCTCGGCTGACTTGCGTAACTCTGAAAGTTGCAGTGTTATAGGTTTGATACGGTGTATTGATTTTCAAAAATCTCAACATTGCGAATTATCCATACAGCTGCGGCTGTCATTTCGCCTATAGACATAAACTGGTCCAACTGTTAGCGGTAATGGAAGGGAAAAAAATAATTTAAACTCAATGACTCGCGAAGTAGGTTTAGGTACGAATTGCATCATTTTAACGAACCGTTTAGATTGCGATTAGCGCTATAGAAAACTGTCGTCGGTAAATAAATAAATGATTAACTTCCTAAGAAGTGAAAAACCTAACTACAATATTTCGCGGTTATTAGGAATGAATGGAAATCCTAAATCCACGAAACGAGACCGAGGTCACGCATTATAATCGGTAAAGATGAGCCGTGCATCACAAACGCCATCGCTGGATGATAGGCCGATTATCCATGCCTTACTTACTTAGATTTTAGCCATATCCTTGCTCTATTGAATAGATGAGAAAAAAAGGTAGGAAAAAATTCTCCTCGCAGAGGAATTCTCTGCGGTCGATAGTCAACCACGGTAAGGATGTTTTTACAGCCTAGTATGTGACCCCTGACATTTTTCTTCGAGGACAATAGTTCTATTCTTTAGCGACTCGAAAACCCGTACGAAAGTATCGTCGTTTTACGACAAACACTGGATCTTAAGTAATTGATCGTGATATGAAAAAGTTTCAAGAAGAGAAAAAATGAACCGAGAATTGGATTCCTTCCGAGATCCTTTTCTCTAAATTTTTCATACGCGGTCAATAAACGGTATATCTAATTGTAAGAGCAGTCTTTGTTTTGACTTTATTATAAGCTAAGCTCCTTACCAGCTAATTGTAAATCTCAGAAGACAGAGTGGCGGCTGAGAGGAGCGCTGGGCTGCAGAGTTGATCTCAGTCGAGTCAAACCAGAGTAACTTACAGGTTGAATAAACGCAATCAGAAATTCACAGCAGCTGCTGTTCCCGCTGGTACAGATATATGCATTCGTATCTCTGCTCAGACTCCCTTTGAAGGTATATGCAGTGATTCTCAGTTTATCGATCGGCGCCAAGTAACACCTCGGACTTGAATACACGAATTTTTCATCTGCCGGGAAAGTGTTCCAACTTTCAGCCCACGGAGATATATTCACGAAATTTTTCTTATTATTTTTTCTTGGACTAGCGAACGAATTCTGTTCGAGAGAAAAGTCGTCGGGGCTCAGAGAGCAAGAAATTCCTGTGTGTATGTAAGCAAAAAATAAATTGAGATGAATCCCGGAAGAGACGGAGTTCAAAGTCATTCAATTTGTCAGTAGGCAGTAACTCTAATGGAAACTAAATCCATTCGCGCGCCCTTTACGCGTTGGCGCGAGGTATGTAAGGTAGATAGGTAGAGGTAGGTACATAGCCAACGTCCAGGGATTAATTATAATCCGTAGACATTTGTAATTACAAATGCTAGCCACTGCACAGCACCCGGCGTACACGCCGAGCTTCTCCGCAGGCCCCACTCTGAGACGAGTGACTTTGAGACTTCAAGACCTCGCCAGAGTGCGTAGGCACTGCTCTGTGAGGAATTGCGTGTAATTGGAGGGCGAGTTCGCCATATATCTCATGCTCCGTTGCGTCCTCCACGATCTACGTATGTACCTACGTACGTACGATGCTATGCAGTACCTATACCAGAGAATAATACCCTCGTAGATAGCCCGGAGGGCTTTTGCTATTTGCAGACTAATAAGCTCCGCGTTACACCAGAAGAAGAATTCATTCGATCCACATGCCATTGAAAAATTATTAAAAACTGGAACTGAGACATCTGAGACATTTTTTACCATCGAATGAAACTGCTGTACGTAATTTGACATTTTTCGGTCATTTTTACGAGAAAAACAGACCTGACGAGAGTATTTTTTTTTTTTTTGTTGCTACAGCACTTTTCATCACCTTAGGAAACCCATGTGTAATAACGGAGAATAATGTCAAGAATTGAAGATCCAATTTTTTGATTGTAGTAGAAGATGTTGCGAATTCAGCGACATGAGGCTATAGAATCCTGTGAACTTCGAATTTCTTTATCCAGCTGTTTTCGAAATCATTCGGCCAATTTGGGTTTATGAATTCGAAACATCGATAAAAAATATTGTATAATTGAGGAATCTACCTGATACTATCCTTTTGAAATCGGTGAAACGTGCTCTTTTATTTGAAAGGAGGAAAAACATGATTTCTGACACACGGAAATTTTTCGTGCCAATGATTCGAATGTAAATTTCAGATTTTTTAATCGTTTCATCTTTTTAAAAATCAGTTTTTCGAATACTAGAGTCCCGAGACTGTGAAGATTCGTTGAAATAAGTCAAAGTCATGTTTCTTTCCGATGAAAAGTAAAGAAGGTATAAAAACTGGAGCGATCAGTCACCCTTATTCTTTTTTCTGCAAAGGTAAAGTATCGTATGATTTCTTCACCCAAGTGTAAGTCAGAACTCCAGGATTCATAGCCCACAGGATAGACTGCGGACATCAGTCAGTCTCGTACGCCCACGCGTTAAGTTTCATCGTACGGAAGGAGGCTGAAGGCTGAAGGCTCGAGGCTTGAGGCTTGGCCGTCTGGACCTCCAGAGCTGGACCATCGCGGAGCCAGGAGAAGAGGAAGAGGAGACGTACGTAGCTAAAGAAGAAACGACCCTGACGCTGACTTGGATTACACGTTCACCGAGCACAATGCGGTATCAGATCAAAACTTTGATTTTTTTTTTTCTCATCCCCGGGAATTTAACCGACTCAATTGGTCCTCGGTGAAGCTTTTTTTTGTTTTTTCTTTTTTCTTTTTTTTTTTTCTTTCTTTTTTCTTTTCTCTTCTTTTTCCGGAGATGGAGGCATGCAAATCTTGCAATTAGTATTACTGAGATACGCGTTATACCTTGGTAATTGGTCAATTATAAGGAAATGTTTTATGGGATTTAAATGATGTGTAATCTGAAAAGGAAGAAGGAAGAAATGAGTGATTTGAAAAGCGAGTTGAAGCCTCGATAACTCTTAGCTCCGGTGGCAAACTGACGACAACTTTTGAAACTCGTTAGCCCTCGGCCTCGAGCCCTCGTTAAGAAACTTAACGATCCTAATGACGCAATTAGCGAAGAATTCGGCTCGGATAAAACGAAATGTGTTCCAGGATAGCTACTTCCTCATTCCTTATTCGATCCTAGAATCCTTTTCCCGATCCTGACCAGCCAGCCCTACATGTTTCTGCATTCTGTCTTGACCACGAGCTCGCATGCGAATCGAACATTACCGACCTGCTATTAATTGCCTTTGTGCCACACGCTCCAACACCTGCGATTCCTTAGCTGACTAGTCGATTTTATTCAGGACGCCAAGGTTTACAAGATTCTTATTTATTTTTTTGTTTTTTTTTCTTTCTTTTGTTTCCCCGCAAATATTTATCCCAACAAGATTAATTGGCACGTATTAATTGAATTATAATAATTCGATACGAATCTGTACGGAAAAATTCATGAGCCTAATAAACTAGTGATAAACGATTAAAAGACTAATTGGAATTCGACGTAACATCAATGATAAAAATTTTCGCTATAGAATGCAGAACTAGTTATTCAGGTTCTTCTTTTAAAGAAAAACTAAAAAAAAGTACTTTACACTGAACGAAACACGAATGCATCGGTGCGTGAGACCAAGTAATTCACTAGCGATAGTAATTATAAAACGTAGCTATGTCGCGGTTTATTATTTCCAAAGAATTAGCGGGCGGAAATTTCCATTTGATTGTATGCGCTCGTGCACCTTGCTTTACTAGATTTATCAAGATTGAGGGATTTTTTCATCGATCCGAATTATTGGAAAGCAATTTGATCGATTTTAACGAGGATTAAAATCAGGTAACGTATGTGTGTAAATTTTCGGATGCGTATATGTACAGCTTCAGAGATCGAGTTCTTCTTTCGGTTGGATTTAATATAATGATCGAGATCGAAACCCGCGGAGTAGAGATATTGACTTCCGGTTACGATATGACAACCTCTGCGGGTTCGTGCGTGCACGGAATTGTGTGGGCATCGATGATATCTACATTATAGAATGCGCTCGCATGTATAATGCATAAAAGTGTACATATGCCGGGTACGCCGATACCTACAACGAGTTCATAGAATGAAACAGGTATCCGATAGTATGACCTCGCTTGAACCTTATACCAAGTATCAAAAATTATTAAATTATTAATATTCTATAGCAAAACGCGAAAACAGAAAATACAAGATCGTCCTATCGCAGGCTACCTCTTAGCTCCTCTATGAGGAAATAAATTTTTTACAGATCACAGAGTTATATCGGTCTATAAGTAAAATAATGACGGAATGTAAGCCGCGCTGAGATCCAGCAAACGGTCTAATGTCTAGTAGAATAAAGGTGCGAATACAGTACATCCGCAGAAACCAACCGAGGTATAAGGTCGTGCAGGGTTCGTGCGAGGGTGTTCGGATCGTGTCAATGATATAGTGAATTTACGGCAGTCACCACGCGAATCCATTTGTTCCATCTGCATCTGCTTAGCACGCTAATGTTTGCTCCGCCGCGCCGCACTCCATTTCTATACGGAATAGACGTATTTTTAACCCTAGCTCTATGAGTAAAAATATGTAATAGCAATAAGAATCGATGTAGGAAAAATCAAAATATTGGAGAAGTATCAGACATATACTATATGTTTCGAGGTAAGATATGATATGAGGAAAATAATGTACCTTGTTATCTGAACCAGCCACTGTACGGATTTCGATCCGGTGGAATATTCGGCACGCGTGTATCCGTGCGCAGGAGGTATAATTTTTTTATCCCTAATGTATAAGGGGAATAGGGTAGCGTATAGAGGTTTTTAAGAGTCTTTGGTGTTTCTATTTGTATAGTTATACGCAAGTGAGAGCTGGTGAACGCGGGTTGATTTACGGTAGGTGCCCTGAGGTGGTGCGCGCGAAGAAACCACGCACGGTCTTGTTATCGGTGAACGCGTCCTCGCAACTTTATTAGCGGCTGCAAAGGCGGTGCCCGGTGCAGAGCCCGTTGATGGAGCACTTCCTACGATCCAGCCTACGGAAAGGATGTCTCGTCGCGAACTTCGACGAGCTCGGAAGAGATTGTGCCGCTGCTTGCTGCTGCTGCCTACCTTCGGGTAGGTATTCTATACACAGATAAATTCACATCTTACACAAACCCGAACTCGATATACACACCGCAGAGAAGAAGAAGACGAAGAAGACTAAGAAGAAGAGGAGGAAGAAGAATAAGAATAAGCCGAGGACCTGATCTCTCCTCGGACGTAGTACTTCGAACGTTGTTAACATTCAATGCGCGGCGGTCAATAGAGGTGAGAAAGATAACTTGTGTACGATTTAACACCCGAGTGTATAAAGGACGGCCATTAAAGAGGAATAATATCGGGAGTGATCCGAAGTTTTACCTCATTCAATTTAACTGTAGATTAAAACCCACTTGAATAGCTAATTAATTCAGAACAGTGCGAAGAGTAACGAAGGCATGTTAAGCCGTCCTTCTTATCTCGCGTCTCTCTTCTTCCCTTCCATTCTTTATTCTCTGATTTTATTCCCTTTTTTAACCGTTCTTTATTCTTTTTATCCGAACCGCTAGCATAAGGCGCGCTTCTCTCGCGATCAACTTTGTCTTATCTTAGCAGGACGCTGCACCGAGCATCGTCGACATTGCCGATAGTTATGGCTCATTCGCATTGGTTGCGAAGATTCTGTTAGTTCCCGTCTTCGGATAGTACGTCGAGGCCCATCGCTAACGTCCGTGTTCAACGAGATAGTAAAATCGTATTGACCAGCTAATTTGAATAAAGAAGAAAGTCGCTCAATGCTATCGTACAGCTTCCTCCATATTTTACAGTCCCACGTATATAATTAGCAATTATATTAATACCTAGCTACATCTACCCGTAAAGGATTAAGAATATGGCCCCGTGAAATGATCTTCGATTCCGATCACGTTGCGTGCGTTCCACGTCACAGCAGGGTTAAGTTATTCGCGAACCGCGAAGCCTCCTCGAAGCGCTGTACCACCGCGTATATTTATTATATTAATCTAACGCTTCCCCGAGGGTCTCTTCGTTGCAATTTCATTAAATCCAACAGGATTTTACGCGCATGCAATAACGCAATAATTTACATAAAGCACACCGTTTATATACAGAAAAATGATCGAACTGTCGCTGAACAAGAACCGCAATTCCGCGAGATGAAACATTTTCCCGGTAGATATTTCATGCAGGATCGGGGTGAAATATGACGTTCAAAAAATTCTACCTTCGAAGTCGATATCACGAAAAGAAAAAATGCGAAAAAATTCTTCAAAGATATTTTCGATGAGACGCGAATCCTCGTACGTCGTTCACTGCACAACGAGGAAACGCACTCACACGCAGGCATTAGAATTGACGAACAGAGGCTGGCGCACGCAGGGCCCTTTCACGTGGGGGGCACATCTGTGCCGGCGGCACGACGCCGTGTTCGCAGACCCCGCCCGTCGCGAGGCGGTCGGTCACGACTGGGGCCAACCTGATAGCTGCCGGTACCATAGAGTATTTCGCCTTGGAACTATTGCCCCTTTCTTAATGCCGAAGATCTCGAGACTATGGGACAATACTAAGCCGGCCAAAGACCAGGTGGCAAACGACGAGATATTATTTAAAAGCAGCTACTACGGGGTCAGGTTCTTGCCCCTGTGTGGTGTCAGCCGAGTCGTGTTGTTGCCGGAGCACCGCACTTTCCAGTTTCTGATGCGCACTGCCAATTTCTCGACGAATTTTCGTCGATCGCGGAAACAGAAGCCTTTTTTTATCGTACTCGCGAGTTTTGGCCGTTCGGAAATCAAAGAGGGATCGCGACCTCTCGAAAGCTCTGACGAAGTCGAGGCGAGACACCTCTCCTTCGGATTTGGACAAGACCCTGTAACCATTTGCCCGATGAGCTATTAAGAGCTACTCGGAGGCGTGCGAGGCACTGGACAGACTAAAAGACTACTAATTATTGTAATTAAGAGCCCAGGGCGGTTCTCTCGAGAGGTCACCTGGGCCTAGGCCTTCATGGGTGTAGAGTACGCCGGACAGCTACCAGAAGTTCATTTTTCCACGGTATCGTGCATCGAGGAAGACGAAAAGGCGTTCGACGCTCGATTTCATGATTCTAATCATCTAATCTAGGCGGCAGTGAGACTCGAAAATTCCAACCCCTAAAATTATCGAAATTATGTAACAATTTTTGGCGAAAATATATCTAAATTATGTCGCAGCTTTATTTCCTCGAAGTTTTCGTCACCGAGTTGAATTTGGGGGATCAGATCATCAGGGATGCAGGGGAGGCTGTGTTTGTGATCAAAATAAACTTCATCGATTTTAAAACCTTTGAGATAACCCGACAGAACGTATCGTCAGCCAGAGTTAATCCACCCCGAATTAACTCCCGCTTGAATTTCAGGGCTGGGCAAGCCTGCCATTTCACTTCACAGCCGGAAAAATTGGTGCGAAAAATACTCAGGCATCCACTTTCCATAAAGATATTTCGCGAGGGTGATTCCTTCCCCATATGTCTAGCCGAGCTCCCGTTATCAGGATGTCTGTGCGACCAGGTGACAAAAAAACTTCCATTTATCATCTAGATTTGTTTTTTAATTTCTATTTCGTTTCAGGCAAAGGCCATTGGCAATTTTCACCTGCCTAAACCCTACGTCTTTGGAGGTAGCATCGGGCTAGTCGATATCGGCGGGAATCCATCAGGAAACGTGAATATCGTATTGCGTCTAACCAGCCGCGGAAAATACGTGATCAGCAGCTGCGTTCTTGAGGAGGGTTGTTTCCTCTTCAAGAACGATCCTCAAGGTGCTGAATTCAGGGTCGAGAGACTTCCTGATGGGTACGCTTCGATCGGTGATGAAGTAAAGGACGAATTTCTACCCGGAATAGATAGCGCAGGGGAGAAGACTGATTGGGAAAACTACGTGCGTGAGGTTGGTGCGATTTTTCCATCCGGCGGAAGTCTCTCCTTGGGAAAACTCCGTAAGGAACCTCGAGTTCCTTTGGCTCAAACTAAGATCGAGATTGAGACCAAGGAGAAAGAAGAAGCGGATAAAATGAAGAAGAATAAAAATCAGAAGAAGAAGAAGAAGAAGAAATTGAAATAGAGACGAACGAATTTTTCCGCGGAAAGCAAAAAAATGATAAAAATCGATCACCGATCATGCCAGCACTCTGTACTCTGCACTATCTCACTCTCACCACGTCGCTATGCGAAGCCGAGGTCGTGTCCTACGAAGACAAATCTCTGGGGTTGGCGCGAACAGGTTTACGCGTTTACGTAAACCCAGCGTTCAGATTCTAACTATATATGCCCCCGGTTTGCCGTGGTCCAGGCCTTCCTAAGCCACGTATAGAGGTACCATACGTTGTGGTACGTTGTACAAGGTGGTTCTCGAACTCCTCGTACATCTTTTCCTGAATCAATTCACTGTAAATCATAATAATGTCTGACCGATAAGCGTACCTCTATTTTCCCTGTCATTTCCGTTGCGTGAGAACATGAACCGCTGCATAGCGTCGCCACGCCTCGGTACCGTGCGATTACTCAGCTGCATTTTAACGTTTAGATAAAATGAAAAATAAGAAATCGATGCAGTAGTTGTACCTTCTATCTTTATAGGAGGGAATAAAATTTGAATACTGCATACCCGACGATCTGGCATTCGACGACTATTAATATTATTACAGTAATTGCGGACGACAGAAGCTAATTCAGGACATTTTTCATTTTTTCCTTCTTTATTTTTACTTTTCATTTATTCGATCCCATTACCCGATTTTTTCCAATAATAACACGTTGATAATGCGTACGATATTCCAGTTATCGATAATTTCATACGGGTATTACACTATTACGCGATGATAGCGTTGAAGCAGAGCTAGAAGCAAGAAATTATGGCTTTGAATAGAAAATTGAGTTTAGACTTGAAAGCTAGTGGCTGTGTACCCAATATTTAAACCGTACGCGGTATGTATAACTGCGGTAGAATTATTAAGTGGAAATGTAGGCTCGTACGAAACCCATTACCCTTTTTAGTTGAATAATTACAATAATGTGAGGTGCTGACTGGAACGAGACAGGGCAGATTTATCTAGTGATAATATAAATACGGTGGCACGTTTTACGCTCTTTTTACCTTTTATCAATCGCGAAGAATTAGCGAAGTTCTCTACATGCGCATATACTATACAGTATAACTATACCTACGCTCAGAAATTATTCGTAACGTTGAATAAGGGAGAAAGAGATAAAGCTTTGGAAAAGATCTTGAGTAATTACCGCTTATGCAAAGTAGTCATGAATTTACTAGGATAATTTTCTGTTTAATCAACTGTTAAATGAGCCCGGTGACTAAGCACCGCGTGAATCAACGCAGACTTCATAAATTCATTTCCAGAACAGAAAAATAAAAAAAAATCGAAGAAGATTAAAAAATTCCAGCCAATTTTCGTACGCGAATCATCTCCTTCACCTTGTGTCTCGGTGGGCCAGATATAACAACGAGTATAACTTAAATCCTTATTTACAGATAGACATATAGATGTAAATATATATACATACATATATATGTATGTAAACACGTATGTATACATAAGACGAGCTCGCGTGCTCGAGGGTCATAAGATTTCCGGACGTGAGGTGGGGCTGAAGCATTGGATGAATTTACGGCATAAGCCTTCTCACTTGATGCTGTCTCTCCTTGGTCTCGGTGTTGCAGCTGCGATGCACTATGCAGTTCTTGAGCTTAGAGCGAATTACTATTGCTGTTCGGTCATGGTCATGTCTTTGGTTAGATACATAAGGGAGAATTTTTTATATTTCGTTCTTGCTTTCTTTTTTTTTTGTATAAAATGATTTTAGGTTCTGGTAGACCGTTTGAGAAATAAAGATGCGTGAGCAGAGGTAGATACAAGAATTTCAAATATGTGATTTTGTGGAGAAAAGTAAAAACGATCGTAAAGACCGGCGGAGAGGCTGTGGTATCGGAACAACGCGTACATGGGGAATGACCGATTGTAACGAGTTGTTTTTAGGGATGAATTCCTTTGTCGTATTGTATATGATCGGTTGCGCGTGGCGTGCAGTAAATAAAGTGAGCAGTAGGGACTCACCGTGAGGTATGGTAAAAAGCGAAAAGAAAGTATAGTGCACCATGGAGCCTAGGTACGAGGCAATTATCTGCTTAGCCTTATAACGTATACCCGAACGATGAGAAAAAGCAAAGTTTGCCACAGAAAGGTTTACGAGGCAACCGCGAAACTCCCCTGGCCTAACGTATGTTTTATGAAATACCCATTCCGCGAGTACTAAATACACCATAAACCAAAGTGGATTGCCTGTAAACTCTAAATGCCTAGCAGCCAACAGCGAAGAAACTATTACGTATTGAACGACGCCTGTCGCTTTCCTCAAACTCAAACTTCATTCACAAATCTCCACTCGAACGTTTCCACGATCGAATTCGTTCGTTATTTTACAAGTTTCTAAGTTTTCCAAATACTATAATTGCACGGGGATTAAACTATCGTTATTTATAATGGAAGCTCTTATTCGCGAACGACCATCTCGTGGTGGAGTGACCGTAACTCCATCGGCGATTCCTTGGTCAGATATTGGCTCGAGTGAATAGTACGATAAATAAGCTTCGTTAGAAATAATCAGGGGGGAGGGTACGGCACAATGTTATCTAAATGACCCCTTCAATTCATTACGGACACTTCCTCGTCTCGATTCAATCAGTTGACTAGGAATAAAACGCGGCCATACCTCTGAGCGAAAAGTGTATCCGAAGCGATTATCCTTAAGAAATGAAACCTCTTTATAACAATCTTATACAGTTGATTAAAAACGAGTAATTCCATTGAACAGGGTCTAATAAACTGATAATTGATTACGTTATTTTAATTATTGCCCATCTGCACCGGCCTCCAGCCTCCATTCTCTGCGTCTCGGAGTTATATTTTACTGCAAAGTAAAACGTCGAATGATACGGCCGAAGCATTAATGCGTAATTCATAATTTTACATCCTTCATTTACAAACAATCAATTACTCAAGCTTCCCTGCAGGGTTATAGTCAGTCGAAGATCTGCCAATCGATAAACCAATCATTTAAGAACGCTTGTCAATTTCTCTGATGAATAGCTCTCGTTAAAATCCAGATCTTCGTTTCAAATAGACGCGTTTCTCTTCCCTCAAACACATCTTTCGCCACTTCTTTTTTCATTCAATTACACTTATACGTTATAGAAATTTTACTCATATTAGTTAGTTACCCATTGTACCCACATTGTTCCCGACAGAATAGCCGTACGCTTGCCATTTTAGGTCAGCAAGTTTGTCCTGCATAATTACTATACCTTCCCTTTACAAGCCCCGGTGGTTCCCTGATCTTAAGCCAGCTGCTGTTCTGCATACCTAAACCGGTCATAATCACTTTTTTCTTTCTTTTTTTGAAGAAAGAAAAAAAATTACAATCGTTACGACGCCTTATTTGAGGTCTGTCAAAAGTTCTTGACTGTATATATATATACGTGATCGGTATTAAATTATACCCTGCAGGTGGGCGGATGGTTGAGGCTTTACAGATATACGTATACGTTGACCATTATGTATATTCTTCTTTTTGTGTTTTAATCGTTTTTTTTATTGTTTTTTTTTTGGTTTTTTTTGTACCTCAACGATAAATATATTCATTTACAATATCGAAGCAGTAAAGTTTCGATAGCTTTTATACATGTAAGCTAGACGTATTGAATTATTATTGGTAAAGGATATCCCATTACATCGACGTTTGTCAGTTGACCAGTTACAGAAGCAACGAGATCTACGATCATTAATAATAATATGCAATGCCCACAACGATTTAAACATATATATATATATGTATATATATATATATGACTCCTTCCATTCAAATGATACCCACGATGATGATCATTTCTCGCAATGTTACATCGATCAAACTTATCTCTCGCTCTTTCTCTTGACTGACAACCTGATGCCCCATTAACCGAGGGCGGTGCCGTTCATGATACTGGACATTGTACACGTATCACATACTCGAACACGTACATATACATATTTTTAATTTTTTTACTTTACTTTCTTTCTTTTTTATTCCCTTTTTACCTCCACCCCGCTGTTTGATTGACTCAGATTGACATCTTCATTATATTTAGAGGTATTTTAAAACAGTTTTGAGTCAGTCCTTTTATCATTTTTACAGAATGTTTACGTACGGGTATATAGGTATAGGTATATATATACGTGATAAATATTCAATTCGAGATATCTCGCTGAGGCACACAACGTTCGGAATCGAATTAATCGCCTTGGTTATTAGTGAGCGAACCACCCGCAGTGATCCGACTAAGAATGATAAATCTGTTGTTTAATTAGTATCGCAATTAATGCGGCGCTCTCTGTATCTGGCCTTACCTACACCCGGACGGCATTATACCAACTTCCTTAAGATAGCATCCGCGCCGGGGTCACATGACTTAAAACTCACCCCGCGATCTTTTGCCGCAACTATACTCCGCGGTACGAACCTTATTCCCCAGGTACCGCGATAATGCTCTCCTTCTACGGCATAATAGTACTTACCTCTATCTATTACAAGGTGAAAAAGGAAATAAAAGAAAAAAAAAAAACAAAGAAATAAGTAAAAAAAGATTCATATACCTGCGGTAACGATTAAGTGAATTTCTATCTAACGAGCAAACCGATTCATTCTAAAACATCCGACCTTCTTCTGCTCTCCTTAACCAAAAAATGACTCTTTTTGGTTCTCCTTTTGAGAAGAAGAACCGTCAGTTTCTACAGCGGCAGGGATTCACTGTAATTCGCTAAGGCTATAAGTGTCGGGATAGTAAGTCGCCGTAAGTTACCAAGGAGCCGTATGGGCCGGTTGGGTTCTGGCTGCGACCTGGTTGACGGTAGCTAATTAATGCCCTGTCGTTTTCCAGGTTCTTGCCGCGGTAACACCGCGCGGTGATCCTCTCGGGGAACGAGACCGTGCGGTAAGCGGCTCTCGGCAATGGTGGTGCTGCTGGTGCAGGAGCGGCATGTAATAGAGCTGATTACGGGCCAATTAATGGTCGCCCTTGCAACATTAATTGCAATTACGAAATTAGTAGGGCGTGTTGTGCACATGCGTATACGCTGTCATTATCGCCTGATCCCAGCCTCTCCACTCTATCACGCCCCGAGCTACCGCGGCAGTTTGATAAGAGCTTGTAACAGTCTGAGAATATCCGAGAGTGTTACTCGCGAGATTTCAAACTTTTTTTTACCCCGCACGACTGAATACCGATGAAACAAAATTTATAATTATTTTCATGATAATTATTCACGTTCACATATATATATATTTATGTATATATGTATACCTGGCCAGTTATTACGTATATAGTCTAGAATTACACTACTCATCGATAGATACTATACTATAGGGAAATTACGAAGATCGTTTAGTGGCCTCGAGGGATGAAGAAGGCTTTTAGTTTCCTCTCATCTCTCCGAAGAGTTGGCGTAGGTATTTCTCGTCTAGAATCAGACTTAGGTTTTATATATTAGTATTTGGCTATTTATTTTTGCATCGATTGTTTATTCGTCTAATAATAAAACGGCAGTTGGTTAGTTAGGTCCTGATCATTATCTCAAGATCAAGGCTGGCTATAGCTACACGACAAGCTACCGTTAATTCAGACCCTCGTAAATATATATATATATAGTATATATATATATATATATGCCGTATCGAAATCACCGAGCAGCGATCCAATTTTCTATAGGTGTATATATAAACATTCAGCTCGTTCTTATCATTTAATTAAAATTCATATTCAGTCAGAGCTCCAGGTCCGATAGTCGAGAACAATATTCTGATAATCTCTCGCGACGTTTATTCAAATGATGAATATATTCATATACGAATGAAAATTCAATGTCTAAGATAATCGGGTTTCGGGTGGTTTCCCATTCCGTTATAATCGCAAATTGCAACAGATTTGAGTCCGTTAAATCGCGAGATTTCTCACTACAGATATCAGATAAAACGTTAGAGAGTAGAGAGAGGATAAGAGAGGCTAGCTAAACTCGGTCTCGGCTATTCTAGGCTATTCTAGGTGTATGTATATCGTATGTATATATGTATACGTATATATATACTTCGGCAAGGTAAGCCAAGGTAAGGTTTACCGCGTGTTCACCGTTTACCATGATTTACTCGGATCTCGTGGCATCTCAAAGCGACCGCCTCTGCCCCACTTGGGTGCCCTGGCATGGTACAACGTTAACCTGTGTGAAGCGTCCGCCATTTGCATTTCACATTGTTATACCTGAACGAATGGTTATCCTGTCAATGCGGGTAATATATCGATAAAACTGTTATAGGATATCCAGGGCTATGAACCACGCGCGCGGGATCTCTATGAAGCCAAAGATTACGCTTCGCCTCTTATATACATGCCTTAGGAAATACCTAATCTATATTTTCTCACAATATATAATAAAGAATTGCCACAATTATCCGCAACGGTATGAAAAATGATTAGTCTTTGAATTTTTTTCTTCTTCTTAAACTACGTCTAATGGATAACGATGCTTCGATATTCTCACGTCAACCCCTGAGAACGAGGAAAAAGAAATTAGCTCGAAGCGTTTAATGGCTGATGATTTTTAACCATAAGAATCGAATTCGTCACGGCAGTTTAGATTCGGACGCGGTCAATATATTCTAACGGATGTAGGGTTTTATAGTTGTCCAAAAGGCATATGCAATAATTCAGACATAATGAGGGACAGCCCTGACTGCCATGGGCATCGCATCAATATGGTTTCGCAGCGTTTAGTGGCCCATTATCTTTCACCTTGTACCTTTTGCGCGCGCCTTTCGCGATCCGCGTTTCTATATATAGTATTCTTTGGCGCCAAGGGCCATACGTGTATAAATATACATATATATATATATATATATATATACATCATCTGTCACAACTTATCTCGAAACGAAGGTAGGTAGGTATAGGTAGGTATTAAAATTTCAAATAATACGTATGCACGTACAACTATTGTTAACATTTAAATATAATTATTATAAATAATTCTCAATATTATATCCAGCCCACGCGTGTTGGAGTAAATATTCCATAGTTACGTACCTACTTAAAACTGTGAACGAGCTAAGAGGATTATGCTAACCGAGTTATACATCCGCACATACATACATACGTGCATACGTGTAAAATGCATCTATATACGTGTCCTCCACCCACGCAATAGGCAACCTTTTATACCCGTTTATTCGTCACCGGTAGTCGAACCCGGACCCTACATACGCGATCGGCAAGGATCGTACTATGCGACTATCGAAGTCATTCTATTCTAATGTTTAACCCTATATCGGTTTAACAGCGTGTTAAACATGTGCTTAGCCACTTATCCTATGAGCGTATATGTGTGTATGTGTACGTGTGTTACGTTTGTCGAGAAATTACGTAATGATTGAGGGAAAAATTGGTGAAAAATAAAAAATGAAAAAAAAACATTATACTCTTTAAGATTTGTCGATAAGAATTCAGAGCAATACGTGTCGAACGTGTAGAGTACCTAAGAAGTTCGCTGAATCTCTTATACTGTAATTGACGAGTGCTTTTACACGAATTAATTGCAACCGCTAACCGCATGCCCGAAGCATTAATTGTAATCGATTCAGCCTCAAGATATTTTAATTGCATTTCTGAAATTCTTAACGAAGATAAAAGGTGGAGAGTGATTATACGAGTGAAGTTAATAGATAATACACTTCGGTATCGGATTAATCGATCTATTTATCGCTGGATATATAATTTTCGAATTTTCTTTCGGTATGATTTTTTTTTTTTTGTTTTTTTTTTCTCATTTCTTCATTATTCTTCTCTTATTTAAAGACTCGCGATCCTTACCAACGCGAAATATGCATAAATCAATGATCGCATCTAGCCTAGCTCTTAGTAGCGTATACATATAGACACTTTGTTATCTCTCGTTTTGTTTCTCTCTAGTTTTATTTCGTTTCAATATCTTTTTTCTTTTCACTGGTATGGAATCACGCTATTGAGATGCCCGGGGTAACGGATCGCCCCATACACGCCTTGGACCTGCAGACCTCTCTTACTTCTTCTTCTTCTTCTTCTTCTTCTTCTTCTTCTTCTTCTTCTTCTTCGGTTCTTGGCTCCTGCCTCGCGGCGCGCCTTCCTGATTTCTTACTGAGAACACGCAACTGCGGAAGCTATCGCTCTTACTACACTGTTAACACCTTGCTACGCGTGACAACGAGCTACCCGCATTACACTCAGAACTTACCCCCCCCCCCCCCCCCCCCCCAAAAAAAAAAGACAAAAAAAATTAAAAATTAAGAATTAAAAATTTGCGAAAAAAAAAAATAAATCATCGATTAATCAAATTTGTAACCCGAAAAAATCTGATTGAAAAAAAAAAAAACAGAAGGAATTAAACACGATGAGTCGATCTCTTCGTATGAGGGGCAGCTCGCTTGACTCGGTAATTATTCCCAGTTTATTTTTTAACCGACGTAGAAACGATCTCGCGTGTCACCGAGACGCAGACTTCCTGGACACGTACGTTCCCCCGTATACGGTAAACGGGGTATTCCCCTTCTACCTTGAATATCTCGGCTGGTGGCAACGCGATGCCTCGAAGGCGCAGGTGTGGCGGTTTGTACCACAAAGAGATTACCTTTCCGTAGATGGCTCAAGCTCGGTTTGCCTCGACGTCGAGCCTCGAGACTTGCACAGGACACGAGCTAGAAGGCAGTCCATGAGCATTTGCCTGGACTCTTCCTGTCTCAACCAACGCGTCTAGGCCACCTGGAAGCTCCGTCCTTTAAGGATATTTCAAAGCGGATGTTGGAAGACTGAGATGAAAAGTTGGTACCTTGGTGAATTTTTACGCTAATATAGGAAAACATTGAAGCTAAAGTTTAAAGCTGGATCTTATTATCTAACAGGATACGAGGAGATAAGGAGATAGCTTTGTGCCAACCTCACTCGACTCCTAGTCTTTGACTTGAATTACACAAGGGTAAAGTTTCAGTTCTCGGAGAAGCTGCAACAAGTAAAAAAAGGAGATCAAGCCGGAGCCTGCAATCCAATATGGAGTTAAAGTTTTATCCTGAGATTTATGAAGAATACTTAGTCCGAGAGAGAGAGAGAGGGAAAGAGAGATGAACCTGAGCGAGCTCCCAGGTGTGAATTTTTGGCTAAATTTAAGTTTCTCGAATAATCGTCTCTCATTAAACTATACAGTGGAATTTGTTGCCTTCTTCGCCTACGTTATTAATGTTCTTCCACCGCAGTGGTGCGGAACTGCCTTATGTCCACACACTACGAGAACTGCTATTCAAATGTAATGACCGTTTATAGGAAATAATGGCGAAGCTCGGTCCCATTTATCAGCTGGATGCATCCCCCGCGTACCTACTACCGTCCATTCATTCATACCGGAGTAGAAGACGTGAAATAATTGACTCAAACATTGCGAGACACTGTTTGATCTTTGAGTGGAAGGCCTGGAAATGAATCCTCGAATCTTGTGTCTAAAATAATTCAGAAAGAAACACGTAGAAGTTGAGATAATCGGGTAGGAAATAGTCGAGGTGTGAAAAAAAAAAAAAATCGACCTAATTAACCCATTCAGAATTTCTAGAAGATGCTACGTTGGGACAATACCATATCGTTGGATGAAAATCTGATTGCATACACCTGGCTTTGAGATATTTAAATAATGTTAAGGAATATATATATAGGATATATATGTTTGTAACGGATAGTGGAGCAGATAGAATCGGCTGGAGATCTTTACAATGTGTTTTCTATCCTGAGACAACCACCTCGCCCTTTAGATCGTTTTAGTCGTTTTATACGTAGTCGGGTATACGCGTAAACCTATCGAGCTACCCCAACGAATCTCCATTTACGTCTATATTCAAAGATCCGCGGTAGATTTCATAGATTATTTATTCCCCCTACCCGTACAAGAACCACGTGGCATTCGATGCATTCAACGCATTCGAACCCCATCCACCCACGCCTTAGTTCGACTTCACCCACGCAGGACTAACGCACGCACGCACGCATGTGAACCTACCTACCTACCCATACTGTCTAAGGCTAGCACCTTTCGAGACCGTTTCATTTTTTACAAACTTTACGATTATGCCAAGAATTTGCAGCTGCGTGGTGCACTGCCGCTTTACAGCAGCACCTCGACATTTCTCACAGTAGTTTCTTACGCGTTCGCCGCAACTTTCCGTATAATTATATATACGTTCGGAACGTTACGACGCGACGCGGTGCAGTGAACGAAAAAATAAAAAATAAAAATAAAAAAAAAGGTATTAAAATTTGAAGTTGGTAGTCTTTTCTTTTTTTTTTTTTTCTCAATTTCTTTCTCTTACATGAAAATTGATTACTCTCCTTCTTATGTATATTTTTTTTTTTTTTCGTTTTTTTTTCGTCATTTTCTTCAATTTTTATATCGTGAGTATACAGAAGCCTGTTTTAATTGCAGGTGGTTATTTTCTTCTGATGTAAAAGTGGCGTGTTGATCCGCCCACAAACCTGTCAGAAACAAGACCCCGGCCAGGGCTTTCTTATTTAACATATTTACGATCGGTAGGAAACAATACTCGATCTCGATGACCCAAATAACTATGCCAAACGATTTGAGATCAGTTTGCAGTAGCAATTCATATACCTATACTTTATACACATGTAATTAAGTATATATATATATATGATATGAATTTCGCGAGATAAATGTAAATGACAATATTCATTATTCTACATCACACAAGGTAGGTAATTAGTAACTGCGGGAGATATTGATTGAATAATGATATAGAATTATAATAATTAACCCGTGAACAAACTCTACGATGTTCTATACGACGTATATAGTATAGGTACGCGACTATATGAGTGTGAAAGTTTAAGTTTTATGAAAAAAAGACTACAACTTTACGGATTCGATTCCTGGCAGCATATGTATATGTTCTTTGATTGAAAAAAAAAAAAAAAGAAAATGGACGAGGATGTGGTTTACCGGTCTTTGATCGGGTAACGATTAAAACGTCAGTTGGTCTGAGTAGACGAACTAACAGCTTTAGCTTCTGTTCTTCGATTCATTTCATCACCTATAACGAAAAATTTATTTATTCCAATGTCAGAGCCTTCGAATTAAAAAAAAAAAAAAAAAAAAAAATTAAAGTATAAGACGAAGGAGTAAAGAGTAGACAGGATACATCTTTCATATCGCATTGATTCCAGGTCGATAGTGTCAAGGCGAATACTCGGAGAATTATAGTCGGTGGGTAAAAGCTTTTATTGGTTCGAAGAAGCTAATCGATAGCTAGGCGAATATCGCGGAAATTGTATAGCAGACATCAGCCGTTTTGCTAGCAGATTAATTTGAATATGGATACACGGGTGGAACTGATATTTCCAGTTTTCTCTCTCCTGCAGCAGCAGAACGGATTCCTTGAAGTGATCTATGCCCCTTTTAACAACCTCCACGGTTCACTGCGGCAACGCCAACACTTTGCGACATTATACGACAACATATGTCATTAAACGTATTCCCGTGCATGAAATATATCATGTTCGTGTATTCGACTGCTTCGGTTATAGTTAGCTGCATGTATATATCTGTACGCGTTGCGCCTGCCTCCAGGCGTAAATGTGGATACAACCGTGTCACGGTCGAGTCCTGTTTTCAATTTTAATATTACCTATATGTATATCGATATATCCATACGTTGTAGTACATACATGAGAGACCTGCGGCTTTGTCATTCGGAGAATATCGCTCCTAGCCAACTCCTTTGACAGGTGTAATGTAGTTTCATTTCTTCGTTTTGTTTTTCCATTCATTATCCTTGTCGCTAAATCATAATCATCGTCTCTGAATTCTAAGAAAATTCAAAAAATTCTACACGCAGCTTGAAAATTTCGCGAAAAATCGACTCCACGATGAATTTCGCTATCGACTTAGAACTTATTATTCGTTAATCGTTTCACAACTGACGCAACTCTCTCTTCTAGGTAGAAATCAGAATTTCATTACATGCAATTTGCAAAATTCTATCCTCCGATTCGGGCCCGTACCTCGAAGTCTTTGGCGAGTAATCGTAGAATGAAATATCATAATTCTTATTCCGACTTAAGATGTATGGATTTTTGTCGTGGGAATGACTTATCGGAACACATATGGATACTTGTAAATATAGGCTAGTTAATTATGAACTATAATCGCGGTAACGGGCAGGTTAAAATTACCCGGAGATTATGGAACGAACTGAACTCTTTGGCTGGTAGCTAAGTACGTCCGCGTCCAACTGGGTTCCTGCAGCAGACCGATCGCTAACGACCTAAGGAGATTTTCTTCCCTCGACGGTTATCCCGGTCCATCCCGGTTATTAAGACGTTACAACTGAAATATAGCGTCCAACGAAATAATTGCCCTTCATTCTCCCCCGTGTATGTATATATACGTTTTCAAGTTTCAAGTAGTAACCCGGCAATACGCCAGCCAGCGTTATTTATCGCTTTTGCTATTTTAAATTGAGGTACTATGGATGCTGCAGTTCGCCGCTCAGGTAGCTCGTGCTCTTACTCTTACGGAGTCAAGATCCGTACCCATATGTCCCGGGAGATTCATTGCCCGATTTATCAGGAAAAGATAAATAATGAAAGATGAATTTTTGTATTTTTTGTTCATTTTCTCTTCGAGAGCGGAAAAATCTTGTCGCAAATTCGCAATTTCGCGTCGTTTCGGATGAATATGGAACACCTCGTACGTAGGGATATAATTTTTACCTTCAGGAGTGAGTTATGTCATTTATTAAGCTCCCAAGATAGTAATTATAAAAAACGGCACGTGAGATCAACCCGCGTGAAGTAGGGATTTACGTGAGTAGGTAGAGTAAGGTATACGGGTATAGGTATATATACCTGAAGATCGAGTTTTGAATATTTTATACCGAGAATAAACTACCGGTCTTAAAAAGAACGTGTGTGTAAATAAAAAGCTCGATCTTACAAACGGAAAATAAATGATAAAATATAAATTGGCGATTTGTGATACTGAAATGAGATAATAACTCCGCAGGGTGCTGCAGCTAATCGAAATATGCAAGAACAAACTGCAAAGTGAAAGGCTTCGTGCAGGTAAAGACCAAGAAAGGAATGGTTTATCGATCCTAGAATTCCCGATCTTAATTAGCTCCGCTATTGTAAAACTCCTAACGAATCGTCTCTGCCTTCTGATCGAGCGCTGACCAAAGTGCGAAATAATACTATATGGTTAACATTTTTCATATACTTCATAAATGGAATAATTACTCAAAAAATACCAATTTCTCTAACGATTCGGCTCTTCGCGTTAGTTATTCGGTGAAATACCGGTCATGGAAACAATTTGTGTGGGTTAGATTATTGGTCAGTTGAATAAGACCGCCCGGGGCCTCGGAAGCCGCGGTCAAACGGATTCAATGGCCGAATATGTTCGGATGTTCAAATATAATATATATATATATATATATATATATGTGTATGAATGCTCGTGCTAGAATCATTGAAATTAAGGAGGCGATTAAGGCATCTAATTTATCGCTTTATTATCGCTGATTAATTGTGCTAGGGATAATTGGCCCAGATTGACCAATCAGACACGGGTATATGGGCATTATACCCGTCATATTTTTCTATTTATTATACCTATACCGTACAGAAATCTGTGGTGGCTTTATTAGCTAATATTTGTTCATTGACGTGGAGCAACTGGTTACGAAAACCTAATCTATAGATATACAGCTACAGTACATAATACAGATATATACCTAACATAATTCAATATATCAATATAATTTTGTTTATGTCAAAGAGGAAGACACAATTTTAAATATTGGCCAACTAACAAGGAACCATAAAACCTGAATCTTCTCTATACGGAGAATAAAAAAATGAAAGAAAAAAAGACATCAAGCTTTCTAAAATATTTAATTACCAAAAAATCACATTCAATTTATATCGATACCCCGTTGCGAATATGATACATAAATATTCCAATTTATTTCCTATTTTTTGTTACCGGTTCTATCGGGATTGACCAACGCCTACTAAACCGTCTAGGTTCTCGGACTAACCAGCTAGAAAATCTGCATGTTCAGCGGTCATTACGCAAGCCAGATTATCCATGGTTAAAATTTTTCACGCCTCCGGGTGAAAGACTCAAAGTGTATAGTGCACGGTTTTACATTATAATGCGCGAGTATGAACGGGTGCAAATGTGACATGTACCGGTGCGTATGTATACGGTAGTTTGCGTCTGATTGAGCTGAATTTTATCGCCTTTAATAGATGTAATTTTCGCTCTGAATTACGGATTCGTGAAGCTGCGTGTTTGGCTGCAAACCTCTCTAACAACTTTCCATTTCTTCTCTGCGCTAACGATTCGTTATATATTTACGTACGTATGTACCTACTACCTACCTGCCTCTATACCCGTTCGAAATTTCGATCTCTTATCAGAAAATTTTCCAATCTATTCGCCAGCCGGAAGGCAAGAGTCTAGAGCTACGCGAGATGTGATCAGAGCGGCACGGCTCTTTGCTTTTAAAACCTGCAGGTACATAGTACATACCTCCTGCTGAACCGTGGATGTTGGATGTAGCCAGGCCTCTGGGCTGGCGTATGCCGTTAATGGCTGCCAAGTAATTATTGTCTTAAGCCAGGTGGTCCGATGTTACTTATTAGTACCATAATACAAACGCTTCTTCACCACCAGGGTGGAAATCTCTCTCTCTCTCTCTGGTACAATAAAGATCATCTCTTAATTCGTACAGAATTCGACATAGGTATAACGTGCATGTTGAATTTGTACATTTTAATTTAGAAATAGAAACAAAGGGGGTCGTATTTGACCGTGGTTGATAGAATGGGATTCTTAATTGAGAAACGGTCGGTAATTACTACTGTAAGTGACAGGTAGTTGGGTGAACCGGGATCCTGAACGTCCGTATACACATCCTCGAGGTTCTAGCTGCTGGTGGTGATGCTAGAGCCATGAAGAAATACAGGAAGAAGGATCGGCTGTAACTCCTGGATGGATTCATAAACATGCCTTCACTAGGAACGGCGGAGCTTGTATTTCACACCGGTTACAGGAGAATAGGATTTTTGTTAACTGTATAAGTGAGTATAAACAGTGAACCGATAGGTATACCATAGATGGAATATTAATTTTTACTCAACTTGGTTAATTAACAGCTTAGGGAATGAATCCTTGTGGTTAGTTGGATCGTTTAATACACTCGTCGAACAGCCTGTATCACTTACGGAGTGATTAAGAAGAGTCAAGTGCATCGTATCATTGTTTTTCTAAATTGCTACCTGGCTGTAACTAGTTTATGATATAATTTAAGGCAGTTAATTTTAATCCGTGAAAGAAGAAACAAAAAACGTGAAAAAATTTCGTTTCGCTTCAATTCAATAGCCACTTAACATTCTGCCGTAGTTCGATTCGGTTGACCTACCAGTTTGCGATTAATCATACACCTTTATCAATTCCACCATCGCAATTACTCAGTGGGTAATTTTTCATCGTTAAAAATGACACATCACAGGAATAACGTAGTGCCTTCTGATACAGAAACTGGACTCTCGAACGGAAGTCGTTCCGTTAGACAACATTTGCACATGAATATTTACCATATATAATATTACATGCACACCCCTGCTCCCTCTCCCTCTCATCGTCTAACTACGAATACAGAAAATTAACGATCTTATTCCTATTAAATATCCATAATATTAACGTTCCTAACTTCCTGGAAGAAGTTCGTAAAAATAAAAATAAAAACTTTCCGCTATGGTTAGACATGGTAGGTATACGATGTCTCCTGCACTGATCTCATAAACCAACCTCATTTGCATCACTGCACTACGTAACTTACGGAGATACGCTAGCTCATACGTGTGTATACGTATGTATATATACCTATATCTGATATAAGATTAAAACCCTTTATTGTATAATTAACTGCATTCACTAATGTCTATAATTACGTTAACAGTAGCTGGTGCCAAAGTGGTATACTTTTTCCAAAGGTACGTATGTACATACACATACGTTCTCGACGAAGGTGGTCCTTATACACACGGGCTTTCTAAATGCCCGGACAATTATTTTCGGGGTTCGTTATTAGGTGAAACTTGATTTTTTGTCAAGTTAAATGCCCGCTTTTTAATCGTTCTGTACACAAGGAGACCCTTCGATGGAATCAAACGGTTCGATGTAAAGGTGTCTGGACAGGCTTCTTCCTCTCAACTTCTATAATCGAGGAACTAAGCGTTGAACGACTAGTTTTATTTTAGGTCCCACTAAATTATCCCTCGCTGTGAAAGAGGCCGATTATTATTGCTCGAACGATTAACCCGCTGAGTTGTTAATTACATACGCATTAGATAACGCGACGTAATTACACTCTAACGTCTTTCTAAGACCCCGCAACGAAGCTATAGCACGCACCTATCGTTCGACTGAAATTTCATATCGTTCCATATTTCATTTTGCGAAAATAATTCACGTGCAAAATTAATTTTCGAGCCTCTAAAGAGAGGAAACATACACCGAGGTATATGTATACGTATAATATAATTACATAAAGTAGATACTTTGGTGTGAAAACTACTGTCCGAGGAGAGGAATAAGATGCATTGCAGACCGGTAGCAGCGGGCCACTATCGGCCAGCATTCATCAACAGGACAGCTCTACAGCGGAACTACACCACTCTCTTCGGCTCTATATCTCTCCCACGATTCTACTCTCCGCAGGAAAGGTACATAAGTATTAATGAGACAACTGGCAGTAAAAATTGCACTTCTGTTCGTTCGTTCGTTCGTTCGTTCGACGTCGAGAACCAACTGTGCCAAAGACCTTTTAATGGGTTAAAGCTACTAAGTATAACACACATGCATATATATATATACATATATATAGGTAGATATATAGATACTACATATATACAAAAAAAAAACAGGTTGGATTTTATAGTCGATGCTTTTTTTTAAAGTAATGATATTGACGGAAATAATTATAGTCAATTATTTAGTCTTATCGAGGCGTTTTGAAAGAATAGAAAAATTGACAAAAATAATGTTTCCGCCCGGGATCGAACCGGGGACCTTCCGCGTGTTAGGCGGATGTGATAACCACTACACCACGGAAACACCTTGTATTTGTTTTCTCGCAAGGATGTGTCTAAATACGAAAATTAGATTATTGTCATTTGTTAATTTATCACAAAACATAATTTTGTCGTTTATTAGAGCTACGATGATTATAAATTATAAATAAATGCTATTTTTGCGAATTCGTACCAAACTGAGGCGAGGATATAGACTAAAAGTTTGATTTTAAATTCCGTTACGTAAACAGAGGAGAAATAATCGATTTCGCTATTCAAGACGTTTTAAAATAACCTAAAACCTTGCCGGTGTTCAAAACTAGATCACAAATCACATTCAAGTGTTTCCGTGGTGTAGTGGTTATCACATCCGCCTAACACGCGGAAGGTCCCCGGTTCGATCCCGGGCGGAAACATGTTTTTGCTTTATTTATTTTTTTTTCGTCTCTAATTACATTCAGATCTATCATCTCTCGCGTTATAAAAATTTTCAAAATTAAACTTATGAATCTTGAAAAAAAAAATATATATATATAAAAAATAAAACGTTTACCATACCTACTTTGAGAAACGAGAGTTATAGCTGCTCCGATTTATTATTCGATCTGCGTCATTCGATAGCTGTATATTTATACCCACAAAGTCTTTCCACCTTAGGGATTAAATGGATATAATAATCCCCGATTTATAGGGGTTTATACACCTTGAAAAGAATTTCTTCAAATCGCTGGTACACCTTGTGAGGAAATATTCTATTGACTCATCAATTCTTTCACAGCTGTTACTAGGATTTTTAGACACAATTCAAAATTATTTGAGATTTTATTAGAATAATTTTATAGAAAAAAATGCATGCTTTCCAAATTTGAAAAAGTTTCGATAAACGATACAACCTTTTCTCTTCGGTAGACCTAATCTAGGTAAGATAAGGTCTATAAAATCTTGAATAATTTTTAATCATGTATAAAACTACGAGTAAAATACCGAGTCGATGGAATACTTCTTCAAATCGTGGCATTGGTTTGAAGAAAAATAATTTACAAGGTGTAGAGGGTTTATGGAACCGGAGGTAATACAGCTGTAAGCTACGTGAAGAAATCTTTGTACGCGGAGTGATCAATTCGATATAGAATATGGTAGGAATGAGTAGGTATCTCAAGATCGTTGATTGCGATAGTTAGTTATAGGCGTTAGAGATGTTGATCAGTTAGACATTTCAATATCGTTGAGAGATATCGGAGAAGTAGGAGTAGAAATGGAGGAAGATTTCCGACGTTGACAGCCTATCGAATATATATATATATATATATATATATATATATATAATATAGCAAGGAATGCAGAAGCTAGAATTACGAATCGATGAAATTTTATGACGTGCAAAAAGAGGAGCGAAATTGATCGGTGAAGGTTTAAATCGTACGGTAGGTAACGCACTCGTATAATTCCCGACGTGAATTTTCTATCATTTTTATTTATTTACTGATAACTTCAGTTAGACGTTTTTTTTTTTTGTTTTTTCATTTTTTCTTTTATTTCTTGCCTTATTTTTCTCGAAACGCACTATCATTCCGTTCGTGAGACATTTGACCGAGTATATTCCGTTCGCCACTCCATTACGTTGTCAACTTAACGAAGATGAATTAATTTCATATATCGATCTGAACGCCCGCTGTCTCGATCATCTCATGCGTGCACACAGTTGCTAGAGTTTATTAATTTGTTTGTGAAAACAAGATTGAAAAGAGAAAGAAAAAGATTAGATAATAAAAAAGATTTGAACTTAGTTTGGACAACGTTTTCGAGTTGTAAATTCGCATAATAGGATCCTATACGGAATACAGCAACCATCAAAGGCTCTGGTTCTGAGGCATATAGGCGGAGACGGACTATTTACGATCTCGTATACCCATCGCTCCCGATATCCGGTCCTGATGGTAATCAACGATTAGTTTTAATAAATATGAACTCAATTAATCTCGATTCGATACGTGTTGGGACAGTCGTAGGCGCGGCTAGCGTCAAATGATGAATTTCTGTATAAAAAAAAGAACCGATTTTATAGCTTGACGGAACAGAGATGCGTAGGTGCGACGTGCCTCGAGATCCTTTCTTTATTTTCAAATTACACCGCGTAAGAGTAAAAGATAATTTCCCCGTCATCCATAGGGCCTCTGCTCGCGTCTTTGCGGTCCAGAACAAGATTAGAATTAAATTTAAACCGTCGGAGCATCAATAATTCAAGAATCAATCATCGGTTAAAGATCGAGCGAGGCAGATGAGGTGGAAACAGCGGTGCCACAAAGCTAAACACACCCGCCTCCGACCAACGTTTACAAATATCCTTGACGTCACGCTCCGTCAGATCCTGGTCTACGATAATATTGTTTAAAGATAGTTTTTTCCCCCTTATTTTTACTCCTAGGAGTCAGAGTACGTCTCCTCTGCTCCAACTCCGATTTATATTTCATTTTTTTTCATCAAAAGTGAAAATTTTATTTCACAGAAAAGTTTCTAAATCTTATCACGTTTAGCCGTAAGACAGATAGACCATATCTGGGATCTGATCAAGCGAGCAGAATCCACATTATCAATTATACCTCCGATAAGAATGATCGTCGTTTATCAATTAAAGTATATAGCAATTTCTAAACCGGGTATCCAGAAACGATACCGGTATAATCATCGGCTGCCGAGTCCTTTGAGATACGGGGCAATTCGATATTGGCAGTAGGATGTACCTTAAATATTACTGCCAGTCCGAACTCGGCTCATATAGCGAGTTAATTATTTTATAAGGTTGTGATAATTAGAACGCGTATTGCTTCGGTAAGATTAGGTACCAGCCCCATCTACTTACTCCTGCCGAGGTTATTCCCTCGTTTTATAAAAATTTAGAACCAGACGTTGCAAATAACGAGCATTGGAAGTTCCGGAGGGAACGAGTGCAGACTTTGAAAAGAGCAGCTAGCTGTACCCGCGTACATGAGAAATAAATAAAGAAGGTAATAATGTGAATATAAGACAAGATGTGAGCACTGGTTTTAAAAACCCATCGGCATGTACAGTCGCAATGCATCAACGGGTAGATATTAATAAATTTTACCAGATAGAACGGGGAAGATATCGAAGATCGCACGATCATATCTAATGATAATCAGCAGACGGTTTACGATTGCTCACTAGTCATAAATATGGCATTGCACATTCCGCCAATTAACGGGGCCAACCTGCGGTCGCCTTAGGACTGACAAGCACGCGAGAAGAAGGCGGGAAATCGGTTAGATGTACGAAGGATCGAGTGGCATCGTGGACCGGCTTCGATATGCCAAAAGTAAAAGGTAAATTTCCACTCAAATTTGAAGAAAAAATTTATAACCGCGGGGAAATGATCACTGAAGTATTTTTTTTTTCTGTGGGTGAAACTTTGGCTTTGTTTGAAATTTAAGCAACCCTCTTACCTCTGAAGACACAGGTGAAACTGCTGCGATGTCTAGCTTTGCACCTGTTAGTCTTTAAATCACTCAGAATCCAGAAACAATCAACCTTCATCACTCTATCGAAGCTAGATCAGCTTGCTTGCCTCTGGCGAGTACCTAACTGCGGTCTTAAGTCTCTTGGGATCTTAAGGAAGCAATTATGGGCGTCTGTTTCCGTCGTATTTTCGCCTTGCTGAAGTGAGACAGGAATTTATAAATTTTTAGGGTTCAAATTTGGGACTGGAATGACAGTAGACATTTTTTCTAGTATTAAATTCGTGTGAAACTTACTTTTATGGGGCGACAATTCCCAAGATATACATTTTTGGATCTTAAATTCTATAAATTTTGAAGATATCGATACGAACATACAAAAAAATAAAATATCTGTGCTTGACAATGTTCAGATTCGATCCAGCGAATATTTCCAGCTTCGAATTAACCCACGGACTTGATGCCGCACCTTATATTAATTGAATGAATAATATAAAAATGAAAAACAAAATAAAAAAATAATTTATCATACAAAAATTTACATAAAATGATTAAAAAAATTAAAATCGTGAAGAATTCGAGCTTCTCCGTTTACCCTGAATCGGAAAAGCATATAGAGATACAGATAGTAATATTCTCATCGAATATTGCGGTGAGACAGACTTTTGGATCTCGTTTCTGTACCAATTATTCCTTTTTTCTTTCGGTTTATCCGTTCTTTAGTCTCCTTGTCTAGGAAGTTGTACATAAAGACCGACTCCCGTGCTTGGCAGGCTGCGAAAAAGCGTTCAAGTAGAATAAGTAATCCCTTACGGGAATTATAAATGTGGATTCCTAAAGATATAGAAATTTCTTTTTCTGTCATCCTAGGTTCCATTCCTATACTAGGTCGTACTAACCGATGTGAGAACCGTCCGGACTCCAGGCAGTGTAAAAGATTCTGTTTTTCCTCAGTGCAGGGACTATCGCATCAGTGATACGATCAAGACTCGCGTAAATAGGCATTGCGACATAGCACTGGTCTCGTTCTTGGACAAACCAATTTACCATTAATTCCCCCGTTACTTTATTCCATGCAAGACTATCCACCGAACCGACAAAATTTATACTACGATATGCCAGACACATGTGACGCTGGACATTCCATATCGATATACCACCGTCGTTTATGCCACCGCCGATGCAGAGTACACTGCTTTCCCAAGGATGCCAGGCCATCGCCTGAAGAAATATATATTTTTGTCATTTTCAACGCAGTCATTTATTCCTTCGGGTAAGAAATCAGCTTACTCTGACTGACATAGAGTATCCGACTTCCATGAAAGCGGTCAGATCTGGCCAGGTGAAAATTCGGACCGTTGATTCCCTACCAGAGCACGCGATGAATGCGTTATTTGGCGAAAAAGATACAGCCACAATCTCCGACCAAGATGCTTTGACCATTTTGAATTTTGAATTTTTAAGGACGTTCGTTATAGTCAGATAACCGCCACTGCAAGCGCTGCGAAAAGATATAAAAACCGATGACCAGATCTCTCCCGAAAATTTTATCATCCATAAACAGATCGACTCACGCTACTAAATACTGATCGTATTTTGACCAGGCATAAGCTTGCGGTTGACACGCGAAAAGGTGATCGGTAGCAGCGCATTGAGACACTAATAAAACTTTCTTCGGATTCATTTTGTAGACACTGGTGATCGAGGTGTCCCTTCCTATCGCGATTTCCTCGCCTATAGAACACGAGGGTGAAATTATCTCCTCGGTAAAGAATCGGGACACTTTCTTTCTCGGGAATTACCTGAATTGCTGAATTTAACGGCTGTGCATTTGTCAAGAAACAAGAACTGAGTATCGTCTGTGTTCACGTTAACGTCACCGTTAACGACACACACCCCGTGCCGTGAGCCATGGTCTATCACGGCTGCTATCATGTTCCTCGCGCTCCAGTCTAACAGGTTTTTACCTAAATATAAGAAGTTCGTTTTTTCTTTGGGAAGAAATGAATTCCATGTTAGACTACCGGCGTGAATGGGAGTTTGGACTCACGAAGGCTTGGCCGAAAATGAGGAATATCCAAAATTGTGTCGGGTGTGTCTATGACCGGATGTCTTCTGGGCCTGACGGGCCACTTGTACTCGTCTTCGCCGTCGGTAGACTCTTCAAAGTTCCTTGGCCTACCGGCAAGACTACCGAGAACCGTTGGTACGGAAGAGGTATTCTGATGCAGTGAGAGTTGTAGTATCTGGTGGTTTCGAGTGCCTGGAATTATAGTCTGTAGGGCACGAGCCATGGACCGTTTTTGCCATGCGAAACCCATGCAATTTAGCTGCAAACGATTGCGGAGTGATACTTAAGCAGCTTTCCACCGTTCTCAATTACGATAAACCGTTTATAAACTTCTAATTATAAACTTATCATGATATTGCCACAGCGGTCTTCTCCTATCTCGGAGAAATCTGAAAGGTTCTCTCACGATCTCCAATTATTATCTCCCATGTATGTGTACAGGTATATCTATTGAAATTAATTGATAACTCGAAAATCTAAAACGAGTGTCAATTAGGGTTCGAGTTTAATTAAATATCGCATATATTAGACGCCCGAGGTAATTAAAGTGGTCAAGGTACTGTGACTCCGTTTAATTATTGGTTCAAAGGTGAATTATAACTCGAATTGAGTCACGTACTATTATGGAAGAAGATTGCACCGTCTTACCGCCCTAGAATCTTGGCTAACGTGCGTAGGTACGTAGTACCGAGTGATTAAGTTGTTCTAGATTAAGTTACCCCGGATTAAACCTGAAGCAAGCCTATTATAGGTGTATCTGCGTAAATATTGCTCGAGGCGTCATCGTTCGGCAATAAATTAACGTAGGAACTATACGACTTGGTATACGTCAGGTGAAATTGATATGCTATAAAATTGCGGATATCAACGATTATAAACCGAAGGTTAATTTATTTATGATAATTTACTAATCTAAAATATCACGGGATGCAAATTTTAATCATCCTTTCAATATGCGCGATGACATTCCTGACAAGACCACCGCTATCGTAACACCGATAATAAATCAGGAGAGAAGTAGATCCCTGATCATTATTATTACTAACCAAACAGTGCGGTTGGTTTAATAAAAGAAGCGAACCTTCCCGACGTTCGTTTCCATGGATTGGTAATTTTTCGGAGAAGAAACGTTTGTATATAGAAAAGTAGATTTAAAATTATGTGGAACTGGTCGATCCGTATTGCGCGGTTCGCGGGATCGGATAAAGAAGTTGAAGAAGAGAACAGAACGGAAAACGAGAGTGGAGGGTATGGTATACCAGGCAAGCTCACGTATGTCTAGAATAATTACGGGTAATTGAGCTCACGTCGTTTGGTAAGTCGAGAGCACGTTCGCAGGATTTCTTCGGGGATTTACCCTGCACTATGGAGTGATACGCAGCTTCAAAGTTCTGACCTTTTCTTCGAGGTATAAATCGATCCGCAGAACACTGAGTCGATGGAATAATACCACCGTTCTTACAACGCTGAATAAAACTTCTGATCGGAGTAGATTTTTCATTACGGGTTGCGTAGACCGGCACAGTTTCCTGTAAGCAATAAAAATGAAAATAAAATTAATAATAATCGTCATTTTAGTTTTGGTCAAAAAATTGATACGCAGGATTTGAAGAAAGGCCTTTCATCCCATTTTACAAAGAGCAGCTCCGGAGTGACCAGCGTCATGGTCGCCCCCTTAGTATAATCAAGTCTGAAACCTGGTCCTATCCATCATGAACGTCCGCGACCTGGCCGGCCAGGTGTTCGCTGGGGGTAACCCAAAAAAGAGCGACGCCTCACCAGGTCAGCGTTAGCCGTCGAGTCTCTCTTCTAGGCGTGCATAATGGCGCATACGAATTACCCGGAGATCATGCGAGGCACCCCTTACAAAACCCTTGCCAGAATGAATCCACACATGTTTCGTACTGTGGATCGCTGTAAAATGTTGGATTTTACGTCTGGCCCTGCAGCAGCGGCGAGTATTATCTCGAGGGCCGTTGCTCCGACTCCTCGGGACAATCGAAACATGACCGTTGTACAAATGGGATCAAAGCCCATCTAGAGATTGTAAATTTATGCGCACGTGCAATAATTATGAGGATATGATCAAACTGTTTCATCGGGATTACCTTTTTCTCCAAATCCTCTCCGCTGCGTTAAAGGAAATAACTAATTGACTACGGACTGAAGAAAACTATCCAAAGATCGTTAATTGTACTCCGAATTCTCCTCCTCGAGACAAAAGGAAGAAAAAGGTACGGCAGCTCATTTACGGATACCGAAAGACGCGCGGAGAAATATTCGGTGATCCTGTCCATGGTCGAGTCTAATGGACCCCCAAAGGACTCTCGCGGGAATCCTGCAAGCTATGGCGAGCCAGAAGAGAGGGAAGACATGTCAGCGAGAGCGTAAATTAATGCGCAGTGTTTCTCGCTAAAAAGAGATGGGGGACCTTCGTTCGGGGTCCGAAACCAGTTTCGAATGTGCGCCGGATCGCCATACGGCTTGCATTCTTTTACTGCAGGCTCATTTCTTTCACTTTTTTTACCATTACTTCGATAAGTAGAACCGTTTTATTCGGCATGACACAAGGACCGTGTCAAAAACCAATTTCTTTATTTTAGAGAAAACTGAAACGCGTTGTGACGATCACTGAGGCATCGTTAGAAGTCGAAAACTTTTCGCGATTGAGGCCAGAGTTTAAAAAACTGCGAGGTTTCAGTATTTTAAATTCTTTTCGCGATTTTATTAACCAAAGAATATTTACAACCAGGAAACACGGGGCATACCTACCTACCTATATAGAGCGATAAATAACTTAGGAAGTATGTAAAACCCAGACAGATAGGTAACCTTTATAGTAGCGTGTGGAACCAGTTTAATAAGGGGGCAGTGTCCAGGGGTCACCGACCATTGTAAATCCTATGGTGTTTAACCCCGTCGCACCACTATAGTGCAGTACTAAAGATCGAAAGCCGTACATCAGACGGGGAAGAGTTTTTTATCCAAAATTTTCCAACTGCTGATTCGATTACCTTGACACTGTGCAACAGGAGACTTCGCCTGTCTGAAAGCGCGGTTTTGAAGTTTCCGAAAAAAAATAAATAAAATAAACGCGATCTATTCGGAAAGACTACAATTATAAGTTGAAATCAAGTTTTGGACAAGTATTTCCCGTTTACTGACCAACGTTTTACGGAGTACAATAGCATCCTGCTAACGTGTCGCCTAAATGCGTATTAGGACATCAATATTAGGTTCGAGACATTGTGTGTCGAGACGTGAAAAGAATTCGGAAGAGATACCAGAGACGAGAGACGAGATCCTGCGGCCAGCAGTATTTTAACCCTAAGGCAACGTCATGGTCATTCCGTTTGCTCCCCTAATCCCGTCTTATTTTGATAATCTTTAAGTGCTACAACTGCAGGGGTCCAGATCGTCAAGATTCTCGTAAATTTCAAGGAACAGTTGAGAAGTAGACGAAGAAATCTCACCTAAGCTCCGCTGGTTCTAATATACAAGTTCGATGATCAGTTTGATTCCGGAAAAAAATTTCAGCTGCTTCCTGGGCCGCCAAAATTCTCGATCTTAGCTTTATGCAAATTATATATATGGCCTCTGACGAGAGCTGGCCTTAAAGAAGTTCACGGCAAGAAACCGGGGCGCAGAGAGTTCTTCTCTCCACGCACCCCATAAATTACGGACACCCTTTTTCCGCACCGCGTATATCACAGATGTGAATTCCTGGCGCCTTGTGTCGTACGAGATGCTGCAGTGACATGACGTCACCAAGGTTCCTCATCTCCCCATATATATATATATATATGACGTCATTTCATGATGTCTGCCCGAGGTTAAGATCTTATCGATTATTATACCGACCGTTAACTGGTGACGGATGAAATAAATATAAAATATAAAATGAAAAAAGAGACACAAAGATTTGATCATCTTTTTGCATAGATTGTAATAATTGTACCGCAATTCGAGCGAATAAAAATATCATATAAAGCGACGTTTTGCTTTACTATAAATTCCCAGACTCGATTTGATCTCGATAACGAAATGATCTCGCGACTTTGAGTCTCTGTATTTAAATGAAATATGGTTTATTTTCATTCCTTTAGGGCAAATTTGAATTGGGTAGACGTGGGATTAGCGAATGATATACGAAAGCGATGTGAGGTCGATAGATTTCTGGATTTGAATGACAGATTACCGAGTTCCTCTACGTTCTAGTATACCTAGTTTGTATAGACAGATAAATTAACCGAGCTGCAAGAGATCCTATTTGCATGAAGCTAAGATTTATAAAAAAGAAATAGAAGAGAACAGACTATCACCAGCTGCTACTGCTGCGAGAAATAATCGTGCGGCTGGAAAGTGCCATGAAATTTTCCCATAGGTCTGTGGAGCGGTATACCGTAGTATAACGAAAATATAGGAGAGACCCCCAACAAAGATGGTCAAGACTGCAGTCTATGTTTTGTCCCCGATCGTGGTAATCTTCTTAAACCTAGACCAACTCGTTTGGACATTTATTTCCAGGTAGGGGGATGAATTCTTACGACGTAAGGTGGTGAAGGGGTAACATCTATAATTCTGACACAGGGTGTCGTCCACTGAACAGGAATTACAAGACGAGTTCTATACACCTATTTCGATACTAAATATTTTTTCATCAAATCAACAAGCGACACGTCACTCGAATAATAAAAACCCAAATTATAGAAGAGTTCCGTTTTTTCTTTACCTAATTAATTACCCAATCAAATTCAGCTTCTTTTTTTTCAATCATTTTTTTTTTTTAATTAATTTTTATTCGTTTCAATAGAAACATCTCCGGGTATGTGTATAGGTCAGTGTGATTCTCGAAGAAGACTCTTCTCTACCATGAATTGAACCTCCGGCTATCGAATTAATCTACATTAGAATAGCCTGGACGAAGTATTATACCGTCTTCAGGTAATATGACCGATTTAACAAGGCATTCCCCATTCTCGCCCACCATACGGTAAAAATAATGTCCTAAGCTAAGGTATCATTTTTAACCATCGACTTTGGACAATATTTGATCATTCTAACCAGTGGCATCTTCCCACGGTGGTACCGGCTACTGGACCGGTCAGCAGATGACATCACACACTAATACAAACCCGCGAGAAGGCTATAACTGTGCACAAACCAACACTGGGTTCCATTAAGACACAGCATCACCTGCAGTCCAGTAGGTCAGGCTCGCAGGGGTCGATTTTGAAAGGGGTAGACCAGACTACAGGGGGTAGTTTTCTCTCCTCGTAGATTAAATATTCCTCGTTGCTCGCGCGTTGGCTTCTTTCAAAAATCAAAAATTCTTGCCCCAAAAAATAAAAATAAAAAATAAAAGAGATGCGTAGATCAAATTTTATTCCGAGTTTCACCACTGGCAATCTATATATACGCATATAGAAACGCTGAGAGAGTTCTATAAACCCGTGGATATATAGGTCTTTCTTTTTTTGTTTTTTTTTTTTGTTTTTTTTTTTTTATCCCCTTTATTTTTATTTCAGTTCTTTTTATGACTAACGGACTGTTCGAAACTCGAACGGTTCTGTATAATAATAATTCAAACGAAGGAGGAGTAACGAACCTGAGAAAGAATCGAACCCGCGCGCATACTGTAAGCGCGGGCGGGCGTAACTGCTTGTAATTAATATCATCGGACCTAAGAAGTTATAGACGGAAACGAATAATTAGCATAATTCGTTGTCGATACAAAATCGATAACAGACACACGAATTAAACGCGTTTAATACACACGTATCAAAGGTAACTACCGATCGTGTAACGTACGTATATATAGTTGCACCAAACTCTGATACACTCGATATTATACTGTAACAAGTATATATTCTTCGGACACTAATTCATCCTCGATCGAATTCCCCCCCCCTCTCTCTATCTCTCTCTCTTTCTTTCTTTTTTTTTTCCCTCGGAACATAATGAGGTAGATTTTTGCAGACGTTGGTTAACAAATTAAAAACATCAACCTACCCATGTCGGCCTCCTACTCCACGGGTTTATCGGTTCCCTTTGATATTGAGATGAGTGCGTTCTGTGTAATCGGACTTGTTACGGTGTCTTGCGTCGCTGCACGTATTACTGTTTTGTGTCTGCATTTATACACGCGGTATTAGCCAAGCGCAATTGTGTTTCGTACCGCGTTATACAATAGCTAGGTGAATGAATCCTCGATTAACAAAAGAAAAAGAAAAAGAAAAGAAAAAAAATCTAAATCGTTTAATGAATTTTATGCCTCATCGAATCATCCTTCTATTTAATTCTAACGAATTGGTCGACGACAGATAGAACCGATGCGGCAATTATCGTTCGAATAATGAGGCGATATAGTTAACTCGTAATATAAACCAGGTAGACTCGGAGTTTAGCTATGGCTTTGTCGTACCCGATGTACCTTTCGTAATTACTTTGTTTCCAAGAATTAAAGGCCTTCACCATATTTCCTATACGTTGGTACTGCGGGAGCTCGTGTAGAACCGCGACGAGTTAGGTTTATCTTAGGATATTTAACGGTGGATAGCCGTCGATCAATGATCGATATACTTATAGACGATAGGAAAAACCGACCGCGGTGTATCACCTTACGTGAGAATATTCGTAGAAAACTTATACCCTGCCTTCTTCTCTCTCTACCTGGACTTAAATTGAATTATAAGAAAAAGTGAAATTTTCTAACGAGAAACCCGACTCGTAGATATAGAAAGAAGAAAAGAAAAAGAAAAAAAAAAAAACGACCTCAAACTGCGGCTACCGAAAATTACCGAAAGATTTACAACACCGAATGGGGGCCACCGTGAACGTTGAAAAGCGATTAATAAACGGGATGCAAGGATACGATGGACCAGGCGTGTGCCATGCATCGGGGATCTCGAGGAACAAACGATTCCGGGAAGCTGATGATATCTGGCTATAAATTTAACCGTCTAATATATTATCGTTATACGTGAGAATTACAGAGTTTAAGGAAACCCGAGTAAGCCCCCCGAGGCCTTTGTTTCAATGTGAAAAAACGAGGAAGAAGAAACAGAATGCATGGAAAAGCGAGGGTAAAATAACGCGTGCTATAAATATACGGTAATTATACTGGTTATAATAATTCCAGTGGTTGGACCGAGTGGACGTGTCTCTTAGAACTTTTAAACAACCGGCTTCCCACGTGAACCTGCAGCAGCCAAGATAGTCTCGGAAACAAACCAACCAAAGTGACAACTCTGCAACGACCGACAGTTTTCACACGCGGCTCCATGTACTACAAACCTCATGGTTATAGATTAAGATCGGCTATCCCCTTAGCTGCTTATACACACATGACTACATACGTGCGTAACGATACCAATACACGCGTCTCTCGGCGTGTGTGAGAAAGACTCGCCCCGTGAACACGCGCGTTCTTAATTTCTTCGCGAAAAATCTGCGAGGGTATGACGAACGAGAAAGGGTCATTTTTTTCTATGAAACAATGATCTCCGAAGACTCGAATAAATCTCTCTTCACGTGTCAATCCCGACCGGCGGTGCATGGCTAGGCTAGAAATATACTCGCTAATGCCCCTCCTCTGAATAAATATCTACCGAGCAACAAGATATGGGGAACCGTGTCCGAGAGGAGAGCGTTAGATCGAACGTCACAGCAAGAAGCTGGCTGATTGGCTTGCCGATTGGTACCGTGCCAACCCAACGGGTTGGACCATCGCAGAGTTCAGGATCGTCGGGGGGTTCCCCTCTTTCCACGTTTTTCCCTTCTCCTCTCTCTCTCTCTCTCTTTCGCTCTCCTCTCCTCCCCTTACGTTTATTTGATCACATATAGGGCACACCTATGTACGGGACGAAAAGGCTGGACGGAGGATACCAACGAGTCATATATTTGCCTCGGGTAGGTACCTATAACTGCAGGAGGCAGTGTACTGTCTCATCATAGGATGAAGCGCCCTTCCTCCGAAGTGGAGGAAGGCTTCTTCGCTAAACTACACACGTATACCTACATCATCATAAATGTGAGTAGATTTAGCCGCGAGTAACTAGTCCGAGTAGTAGGTGCCTACGTACAACTACGAGGCGGCGGACCCAGGGCAGATCGAGGTACGTCGGAGAGGAAGGTGGCGTAGCGGCGTCCCCGCAGATTGGGAAGGGAACTCGAGCAGACCTTCAGTCGCTCGCTGATGCTTCTTCGAGGAGGATCATCGCGAGGTTCGTCAACCCTCTGAATCACGAGGAACGAAAGACAGGAGAGAGACAGGAAGTTGGGAATAGGAAACAGGATACTACAGATTTTAAGGTGGACAACGAGACTCGATGACCCCGAACACCGAGTTCCATTTCGGGATCATTTTTCCGAACGAGGATATCGAGCCACGAGTTGGTTTTAATCAGACACGTGAACAACGAAGAGATTTTTAACAAAATCGAATTCGATTTACGACGATAAGTGACATACCTCGGTGTTCCCTAACCAACGAGTGGATATTTGTATGCGGCCGATAAATTTATGAGAACTTTATTCCCTCCGCAGTGTAGAACTCGTCTATGATATCGTCGATGATTAAGAGACGATACGGAGATCGTGAGATGGAACAAAAGAGGGAAAAATATATTCTATGTGTTCTATCAGTGTTCGATTTACAGTAGGTTAGATAAACAATGAACCGAATTTAACAGTGATAGATCAACGACCGAATTTGACTATTTTTGAAGTGTTACTCGTTCTTTTTAGTGGTGATATCAATGACTTTAGTCGAGAAGTGACATCGACGCGCGAACAGGCGAGTTGTTACGCGCGAAGAGAGAAGTAGATACTTCTATATCGACGGTGAGTGTGTTTATTGTACTTGAAGATTCATTGGTTGTTATTATTTGAAGAAAAAATAACTATATATGTGTGCAAATAATTTTAGGATATCATTTTTTTTAAAAACGATATTCGGGGACGGAAATTTGACACGAGTTCGTATTATGTAGGTATAAATTTGATCGTGTCGTATATATATATATATATTATATATATGTATATCGTGTATGAGATTGATTATTATTTTCTATGACATATTAAGTCGGAGTTAATTTTTGCGTCTTCTAAAGTTACGTTAGGTGTTACGATTGATTTTCGCGTATTATATCAACGGTTGAAAAATTTCCATTAGATATCGAAAACCTCGTCGTCGTATATCTATATAATGTGTAGATGAGGTGTATATATAGCTGAGTATTGAAACTCTATACCTAAGTCGTATAATATGAAAGTGTCTGGAACAAGTTTTTAGATTAATACCAGAAGATGGATTATATGTATAACTTTTGATCGTGGTTAATATTACTCTACTACGATATACGGAACGAATTATTTCCACCCAAGTTGTATATGTAAAGTTTCTAAACGGCGCGATGAACTTTGACGAACCGTTTATACCCGAAGATCGAAGTACTGCGAGTATATATGTATATATGTATATATTATGTCGCGTTGCGGATGACACGCTGACCTTAAAGTATATGTCAAACGTTGAAAACCACGAGTCCAGCTGCCGTTAAAATTCGCCGGAATAAATCGCACGGTTATATAGTCTCGTATAAATTATGGAAAACTAATTTTGCCAAATTTTAACACCGACCCAAATTTCGAGAGTCGATTGAATCGGAACTATACCGTAGAAATAAAAAGAAATTCTAGAAAAGGAAGAAGAAAAAAAAGAAAAAGGTAGAAAAAAAAAAGGTCAGTTCGACCAAGAGATCATTCACCCTCGGGCAATGACGCTGCGGATTTGCCGACCTCCGTTCTCATAAATATATACGGATCGCCGAAGAATTTCATGGTAGAATTTTTACCTACAACTATGATCTTTGTCACTCAGTTTATACGTACCTATACCTATACATATATGCATAATCGCAAGGACATGATATATTCAATCGACAGATATATCCTGTTCGAATTTATTTCATAGAAATTGAAGAAAATGAAGAAATAATTGTCATGAATCGTTTAGAAAAAAAGGAGCGCGAATATTGTTTTTACATATTATAGGTATATCATTGCTGCATCACCTGTAGCCGCATAAGTACGTTTAAAGTTGGGTACGGATCGATTCGTGACAGTATAACGGATTCATGGAAATAGAGTATAAAATAGGGTGTAAAAAGTTATAAAACCCAAGCGTATTGAAAAGGTTCGTTAGAAATGGTGGCGAAAAAGAAGATTATCGGTTCTTTGAAATACGGAGTAAAATAAAAGAACTTTTTGGATCCAGGTAGGTACGATAAATCGATACCCGCTTCTTTGTACGATAAATAAAGAAAAAATTTGTTATTCCTGCAAAGAAAGGGGGAAAAAAAAAACAACGAATTCTGGGTACTTTTTCAAAAATAAAAAAATTGCGAAAACGTGTAGAAAAATAAAAATCGCGAGTAATCAAAAACCAGGTTAATTCCAAAGCCCAAATAAAAACTGACAAAAATCAGCTGACCGATACGAGCCAGTAGGTAGTTACCACCTAGGGTTAGGCTGTACTGACTCGAGAACGGAGAACAGAGGCCAGACTCTTGGCTCTTGTTGCTGGCGGCTAGCGGCGACGTCCAGGTCGTGACCTTGCCTGGGCCCCGGCTGCCCAACCGCTAACCAGTTCATTTACCTACCTCCTGGACGGCGAGCCGTGTGCCTCCCCGAACCATGCACGCCGCGAGTATAACTATTACCAAAACAAATGTTTAAAAATATGGAAAAAAAAAAGGAAAAAAAAAAGGATCAGGAAAGGTTTCGATCTATAGCGAATACCAGAGTAAAAATTTTCACGCCATTTTCGCAGATTATTTTTTTTTTTTTTTTTTATCAAACGCTGCAGCTGAGTAGTTTTTTTTTATTTTTCATTTTTTGGTTTTTTTATTTTTTTTCATAGATTTTAAGGATTAGTTGAAATTTTTATTTTTTTTTTGCCATAAATTATTGATCAACGAAAGAACCGATTATACTTGTCCTTCTCTAATCCGAAGCGGAACTAAATATCATTGAGATCAAAGACGTAGTCGCAGAACTGAATAGAGAGCGTGATTCATGGAATGTAATATGTTTTATATATAGACGGTTCGGTTTGTATATCCGTGAACGTGATTGGTTTAAATGAGTGCATATGTATGTATATATATATATATCTGTGACGGGATAACTGTATGATAGATATAAATAGTAGATTGATATACCGATCAATACCGAGGCGTTGTTTTCCCACAAACAAGATTATGCGATGTTGTCTGAATTTTTATTGACCAATAAGCGAGTGCAATATGCCAGTTAATTACATGATATTAGTATATACCAGAAGTTCGATATTATTGAGTGGAAATAAATAGCCTGAAAGCTATAGGCTATTTCTACGGTTAATAGATACTTTGCATAATTAGTTTGTTAGTCGTTTAAATACCTTGGAATATAATATACCTACCTACGTATAAAATTTATTTGCATAATTTCTTTTAGCAGAACTATCAGATCGCGTATTGTAACGAAGTGAAGCGTATAACAGAGTCCGATTGTAAAGTTAATTACCGATTCTAACCATATACCGTGTAAATAATGGAAAATGATAAAAAAAAAAAGGTAAATCTATAGATAAATAATGAATAAATCGGGGCTATTGAAATAATTCACATAGCTAAGAATAATCGCTCTCAATATCCTGATTGGGTTTTCCAAACAGACTTGACGACGCCCTAACGGCAGCTCAAGATCCTGTAATAGATCACTGGATCAGATCCGTGATCAGCGGAGCGCCGCGCGCGTTCTTAATAGAGAAGAAAAGGAAAGATAAAAAGATAAGAAAGAAGAAAAAAAAAAGCGGAAAAAAAACTGAAAAAAAAAGGAACTAGATGGAATAAAAAAAAAAAAAAACCACACCCAACGTAGTGTTGGAATGGCATGGCGGTGTGGAATGAAGCTGGGGCAACACTCTGCTTCCCGGAGCTGATCGTGGACTGACTACTATAGAGTCGACTGCGAAATCTATCCACCCACGCCATACCGCGAGGGATATAAAGATCTGTGTAACTATCGGTATATATGGATACCCGTAATTCTGATGAAACGGAATACCTATCAGAGATCGATCAACGGGCGTGAGCGCGTTATAAATATCGCGAAAAAAAAAAAATGAAAAAAATAAAAAAAAATAAAATAAAATAAAGGAGAAAAAAAATGAGAGATAAAATAAAGAAAAAGATAAAGATAAAGAAAAAATGACCTCGCCTATGAAAGTATACTAGGTATAAGCGGCTGTAATCGATCGATCGGTTGTTTTATAACCGCGAGTGCAGGCATATCGCGAACAGAACGGAGTGAAATAGAGTACTAAGTATAAGGTATAATTCCTTACTCCTAATTCAAATCGGAGAATCTTCGTAGATGTACGAAAATAAATATATATCAGTGGTATGTATATATATATATAGGGATTTGACACCGGTAAAAATACGTGAATAAACCGAGTGATCGATCACCAACTCACGTCAGACGTCTCTTTGGACGATGTGTGATCGTACGGTACACCAATTCCGACGTATCTGTCCTCGTGTATCCTGGGCCCCCTGTCAACTATTCCAACCGTGTGATACGACCCGACGCTAAACCGTTTCAGAAACGCAACGGAAACCGGTCTCTCATCCGTAATCAAAAATATAAACATTTTTTTCTCCATATACCTGCGTACAGTTTCCGGAACCAATTCTTCGTTTCGTTTTTATACGATCGATCGATCGATCGATCGATGATTAAATATCGTAAAACTGTAACGAATAAAATTTAAGAATTCTCTCATACATTTAGTTTCAGAATTAAAAAGCGAATGGAATATTTCTTCTTTTTTTTTTTTTTTTTTGTTCATTTTTTCATTATTTAAACGACGGATAAAATATGTTATGAGATAGCCTGGACGTAGATATACGATGGCAGTGTCACCGGGCACGCTTGTTATCTTCGCTGTCGATAATAATGGCTTAGGCTTAGGTACAGAGCTCGCAGGTAGTTCGGTACACTGGCAAGAGCTATTAAATCGTCGAGGCGAGTCGGCTCTTGGTGCATGGCCAAGATTGTGGCAATTATTGACAATTTTCCAGCCAGCGGTGAATCGGTCTAAACGTTCAACCTGCCCAGACTTATAGACCGGTGACTTAGCGGCGTGCGTGGTCGCCTTGCGGTGTGGCCGAAGGCATTGCGCGCGTTTTAGTAATCACGCGAATTCATTACCCGCACGCCTCCTCCCGAAGCTAAGAATACCTTTTACCTTTTGTCTAGAGTCAAGTGATGCAAATACAGACAGTGTCTCGAGTCACGACTAAAGAAAAAAAAAAGAAAGAAAAAAAAAAAAGAAAAAAAAAACTAGAATTTTGACTTCTTTTTTTTTCTTCAGAAATCGACGATTCGATAATTCGAAGGTATTTAGCGATTTTCTTTCTTGAGCAAGTTCCTCGTTGAGAAATCTAGAAGTTAGAGGCGTAATTCTTCGGATCTTATAAGAAGCCGGAGCGAAGGGCTGGTAGTCACGATTGCTCCTGAATCGTTTCGATTAATCGCATTAAGCGACAAGAATCGATAATTGCTATTGCCCAATAGCCGCACAATGAGATATCGGCTGTTAATAACGATCGGTAGGTAGGTAGGTAGGTAGGTACCTACGGTAAAACGGGTTCATATTGTACAATGCTTTGCGATACCCCATGCTGAGCTCGCTGCCTGAACTCGCAATCGTTCAACGATAATGGTGAAGAGGTAATTGTTACTTATAATAAACCTGAGGAAGAAGCCTCGCCTCGAGAAGTATAAAAAATAAAAATAAAAAATAAAAAATAAAAAATAAAATATGAAAACTGTGAATAACCATCTCAATATTTATGCGCAATAATTCGATTGCCGATTCTTTTTTTTTTTTGTTTTTTTTTCCATCTCACAGAGGTAATCTTGTCGAATAATAAAAAATCGCTTTTTAAAATAAGAGGAAGTAAATGAAGATACCGATTAGAATCTATCGAATGAACGATACTACAATATCTATATACTCGCGTATCATATTTTGCCTCGTAATTGTTGTAAATTGAACTACTCGACGGTGCAGCATTTAACCGATACATTTATACCATACAATATACATGTATATGCAGCATCAACAGCAGCATTTAAAGATACTAGAGCTGATTTGATCTCGGCAATGAAGTCTAGTGGTAAACGTTGCTAGGGTGCCGATCGCGTGGGCTAAGGCTAAGCTAAGCCAAGCTAAGCTAAGCTAACTGACCGACTCGCTTCCGAGAGGTGTACGATATAGGCGCTAGGTAAAAGAAACGAATCTCTAAAGATAGGAATAAAAGAAAAAAGCAAAGGGAAATATAGAGCAGGTATATGAAACGAGGAACGAATACTAGGCGATTAATAGTTTAGATACTTCTTTCAACGTATCGAATTATCGAACCGATTTATTTCCATATCCCGGTTCGGACATTGGGTATACCGGTGTTGAAATATGTGGTAATTATCTTTAAAAGTTTCCCCGACCGACCTTGCCTGAAAAGTTCATCGATCAGGCCGTTTGGGCATTCTATCAATTTTTAGTAAACGATATTACAAACTGATCGGTAAAAATCGATCCGATTTCTTTGAGAGAAGGTAGCAGGTATATTATAGAGGGATGGATGGTTGGATGGATGAATAGCTGTTTATAAAAATGTTGAAAGAGGCTAAAAAAGTAGATTGAGGAATCTGATCCGCGGCTAGTTGACCTCTCTTCTCGTCGTAACTAACTTTAAATTTCACGGCGTGTGTCCCCGGAGGCTCAGTGACTGAAGATGCGGATGTCAGGATGGAAACGATACCAATTCATCAGCGCTCGACCGTTCTTGAAGAAATAAGAAGAGAAGAAAATAGAAAAAGGATTCGAGAAATAAATAAAAGAAGTGAGTAAAATTCAACGGAACGAATCGTCTAAAGGAAGTAATGCTCCGTTCTACTTACGAGTCATCGGAGTATAATAATTAAGGCTTTGTCGAAGAGACGCGTTCTTCTCATTATTAAATTACACTTCATTCAATACGATTTTTATTTCAAATCGTTTGTATCTTTTCTCCCGTTTTCTACCGGATGATCCGCCGAGAAAATTCTTCAGGGATGCTGTTGAAATTTTTGGTAACGAGGCAATGATTTATAGTACAAAACACAAGAATTTGTCACACGAATATACATTCGTTGAAAGTCTTTATCGCCTCTTTTGAAGACAGGGCAATTCCAGATCGCTGTAATAACTTCATGGCGAAACGGTGGTGTAAATTCTGTGCATTAAACTTGCACGACACTCTAGCATCGGTGTAATATAAAATATAAAGTATGTAGCTAACAATAAGAGCAATTCTCGGTGCTACCGCTTAAACGTCTCGCTGCAGTGTATTACGATTGTTTATATAGCTTTAACCTGGTATAACCAAGGCGTTATTACAAAGGTGTAGATAAAACTGCAAGATGAGTCTAGTTCCCAGTATTTCGCGTAGAATTTTTCCCTCATTTTTTGTTCCTTTCCATTTTTGTTGTTGTTGTTCTTTTTTTTTCTTTCAACTATAAACGTACACACATAAAGGTGTTCATTTTTCTCAAAGCGGACAAAAGATTCCTTCGATTGGTTTACGCGCGCTGATTTCTTCCTTTTTTTTTTTTTCTTTTCATCTAGTTTCTTTAATCGGTCGCGGCGAAGCCAATTCCCAGCGCGAATATTTCCTGTATACTTTACAGATACGGCCGGTATACTATAGTTATCCAACAATTGCACATAGAATTCCTTGTCAAAGAAAGAACGCGTCTCGGTTCATGCCCGAGTTTCGTTTGCTGCCCCACGGTCCATATTACAATCTGTAAAGTTATCGAAGCGTTGGTTCGCTTCTTGGGTGGCTCAACCTCTCCACAGGGGGTTTTGTGCTCTAGCATCCAGAACGCCGCGAGATATATCCCGTTCAAATTACTCGCCGATTAGATACTCTCGCCAGTTTTACAACTCCGCGCATGAAATCGCGAGATAAGATTTAAAGTCCCGCTGACTCGAGTTGCTAAAAGATTTAAATACCAGATTTATGAAATAACGTCGATTTAAACTTTTTTCATCATTTAAATCTACTCATGTCTCTCTTACTTTCTTTACAGGTAAAACTAATTCCGTAGTAGTCCATATAGCGTATAAAAATAATCTATATATCCATCGTTCGATGATCACATAATCCCTACGCCATGCCTCTTCTCTTTCTCTCGAATGCTTTCTTCCTGTATCTTAATCTCCGTCCGTCGATCGTCTCGAACCTGATTATCTTTTTCAGGCTTCTTAGTCGTCTCTTTGATACGCGTATCTCGTTTCTTTTGATTAAATGTTCGGATTTTTATCGAATTTGAAGATTCTTAGGTACGCTTCTTCTATTTTTTGATTTTTTTTTGATTTTCGAACGTCGGTGCGATCCGTGGACGAAGAAAGAACCCGTGCATGGTTGATATGTGGGATATATACGACATGATAAAATGCGGTAACTTTTAGTTTACGGATGCCAGACGAGGACAGTGACTCGCGCGCGTGTTCTTGAATCAAAAGTCAAGTTATCTCGCATCCATATCGATCTGACCGAGGTAGAAACACCGCGGCTTTCGCCTCCGAGATCCTATCGCAGGATCGACTTCCTCCGCCCACAGCACCTGCTGTCGCAAATCGAGAAAAAAAACCACATCGATATACGCTGGTTTTCACATAAGTTTCTAATTCGCAATATTATCTGCGTACTATAATCATACCGTAGAAACAAATCCGCGAAAAATAAACAAGAATAAAGAGACCTAGCGTTCATAAAAATCGACAAATTTCATCGAAGAGTATCAAAATTATAGAGGATTCAAAAAAATATCGCCAAAAACTTGTATTCGCGATAAGACAAGATTTCTCTGATGGATTCTCGCCGATCTGAATTCGTACTGTCGCGTCAGACTGACATTTAATACCGCGACCTGGTAACAGGTATAAGATGGTGATTGGTATACGTTTCATCGGGTTAAGCGGTGAGCAGACAACCAGCTGTAGGAATTCGCGTTGCGTGACTTAGAGGAAATCGGTATAGGTGTATGCAAATTTGTAAATTGTGTATCGCAGGTGCACGCGTTTCGCGGCTGATTTATTAGGATTTATTTTCTCTGGATCAGAGTATTTGCCACTAAATACCATCCGGTCTTGTTCTCCGACTAGGATTTATAGTTATCGACTTCTCGACACTGAATAATTACCACTTTTCTGTCTCTAGAAATGGCTAATTATAGTTTAATAAGAATTTATTTCAACCTACGCGGAGGAGCCAGGTTTTTATCCTTTTATTTATTTTTAGCGAGAGTAAAGTTGGGAAAAAAATTTCGCTCCGAGGAAATTTCAGGCTAATTAATACACCGCGGAGTAACTGTAATAAATTCGTCAAAAATTTTCTACATCGTCAATTAACGAAGAACAATTTTTTCTCGAACTCTACTATCGAACTGTTAACCATCCAATTTTACCCATGGTGACCATAAAGCGTCGAATAATGACTCGACCGAGGTGACGGACAGGCGTTATCTCAGATCCAGAATCAGCTTGTCTGGTACATAGTAATTAATTATCTGCCTAATTTCCCCTATCACGTCCTGGATCTCTGCGGTCGCCCAACGCGTACGATCCTCTTCGTTTCTTATAGAAGCTGGTCCTACGTGTATAGGTAGAGAAGTGTACGAGTAGAGAGGCATCGATTATTCTTCCAAGAACTTTTCGTCCTATCCCTATATATCCACATTACGTCATGTGCTTTAATGATTTTTTTTCTCAATCTCTCTTTCTCTCTTTCTCTTTTGTGTCTTCACCTCGTCTCATTCTTCTTATTTTCATCGCCTTTCTCTTTCCCCTTTGAACGAACTGAACCGAAGTCAAGTGAGGCGAAGTGTATTGAAGTGAAGTCTTACCGGGTCCACAACGCCTTTGACTATTACTTCAATTTTAATTATACTATAAATATCGCTAGCTGACAATGAGCGGTACGATAGATAACCCTCTCATAGTCATACGTATGGATGATATAATATCGTATGTTATACATATACTGCTTTGTTACCTACCAGAGGATTGAGACTTGAGATTAATAAGTCCCATTAACCAACCAACACACTAACCACTCGGCCGTATCATTATAAACTAATTATCATCCTCATTAAACGATATACCAATTATTATTCTACCAATTATTCATATTTGTACAACTAATTCTAGTAGCTGGAATATTAGTCTAATCTCACCGTCAATATAATCTACCAGCCTGAATAGATGTACCTATTTCTTTTTTAGTTTTTGTTTTTTCTATTTTCTTTTTTCTCTCATTTTTCAATCCGCGTTAAAAAGAGTGAACGATTAATTTTCGCCTATCATTTCATACATGGAATTAGACACCTGGTACTGTAATTTCTTAGCTGTTGATCTCGCGTATCGCATGCTGCAGCTCCCGGGTCGAAATAATAGCTCGAAGCGAAATCGAGCTCCGCGTTAAGATCGTACGTGTGAATTTAGTTCTGTGAACAGATAGGTATTCGTGAAAGAATTTATTTAGCTCGCATATTAGACGATTTTCATTACTACCGAATTTCGAAAGTCTAATTATTTTATAACTTCGTTTCGTTTTTAGAGTTCCTCATTTTTTTTTTTCCTCTGTATCTATAGCTGTAGTACGTGTCACTTGCGTAAGACCAGGATCCGTCAGAAACGAGAAATGAAGAAACGAGAAGACAGAAAAAAAAAAAGGAAAAATTCGTCTGATATAAATCGCCGGGTATTCATTCTGTAGTTGTAAATACGAAAGCGTGAAACACGATGAAAGAAATTAAGTTATACATACATGTGCGATATACGTATACATATATGTAAGTAGCCATATTATAAGGAGGTAAAAGCGTTCGTAAAATTTGAACTTGCGTGCTCTTAACCATCTCTTCACAGTCTATATGTTTCCGATATATATATATATATATATATATATATATATATATATATAACAAGACAGCCGTGGCTAACGCGAAACTTACTTTAATAAGCGACATTAATCATATTCCAATTAACTGTGACTCTCTTGGTATCCGGGTCCGTCTTGAGTCTGATCGTAGCGCCGTGGCTATTTCTTAATTCTCTTTGGTTGCGTGTCACCGAAATCCCGGTATGGAAACAAACTGCCATATATGCTTATACATCTCCACATATGTGTATATACACGTCTTTTAACAGTAATAAATAACTCATCTCGTATATCTAGATACATCGCATCTAAATCTATATCTGTCTACGTAAAGTAAATATTAAGACTTCGCGTGACGCGAAATTCTATATGATGAGAAATCGGCGAATCTAAGAACTGCGAAGACTTCTATAAAAAGACAGAAGGCCTAGATGTCGAGATTTGACGAAAAAAATTTAATGAAAAATCAGATTTAGGTTCATTTGACATTAAATTTTTTCTTTCTTTCTATGTTATTTATCCTATTTTTTGTATATCTTAGTGAGAGCTTCTCTGGGGTGAATATGTATTTATAGTATATATACATAAATAGAAAGAGAGAGAGAGATAGATAAAATTGAGAGAATGAGAGGTAAAAAATAGATGGACGCTACTATACAGAGCTACTTTAAATAATCATCTATCATTATGTATCTCCCTAATATTTTTTGGATTATCTTTACCATCGATCTTTGTTGTTGCCCCAGTGCTTTTCCACGAGACCATCTTCACTTCTGATCTACTATAGAATAGTAGCTATGGGTATATCTATATCCTCAAACGGATAGTATAAATTGTTGTAGATGAAACCCTCTCCGCGGTCATCAGATCCATTCAAGGAAGAGATTAATCATTGATGGAAGAGTAGTTTTTTTTTTTTTTTTTCTTGTCTCTTTAATAGAAAAGAAAAACAAAAAAAAAAACATTGAAAGAAAAAACAAAGAGGTGAAGAAAAACCATTGAGCATTATGACCTAATGCAAGAGGGGAAATTGCGTTCTTATAACGTTATTAGATCCTTGTCTCCAGAAGGGTGATTTGTGTTTTCAGAATCGTTTATCTGAAGCAAACTGGGCAGCATAGATGAGGATGTAGATAATTAGATTGTAAATAAAAAGCCTGATAATTAGAAATGGTAGTTCAAAGTGGGTATAAGCCATAAAATTATTCGATGATAGATTATTTATAATTAATTTTCTAGTGATTAGTTCGATCGTAGATTAAACCGTTACGAATAGACGAAATAATAGATCTCTCGGATTCAAAATAATAATAATAATAATTAACCGAACGAACTAGAAATTTTATACGCTATGGGTTTTAAAACCTGTTAGACTGATTATTATTGTTTATCATTAATTTCGATCGGGATCTATAACCCCCATTTGATATAGATTTTGTTGTATTTAGCCTCCTGCTGACGGTACCCGGGTTAATTGCGTAAAATGAAGCTCATTAAAAACAGAAAAAAAAAAAATCACCAACAATCTAGCATAAATTTTTTCTATTATTTTTTTTTTGTTAAAAAAAAAGTTAATTAATGTCAGTTAATGGCAACGGATGTACGATGAGAGTCTTCTCTCGTTACGTCGACTTGATTCGCGATAAAACTTATGGCTTTCCCTTAGTCAGATAATTTTTATAGAAAAAAAAAAAAAAATATATATATATATATAAAAATGGAAACGAAAGGAATAAAACCGTCAACGCAGCGAATACGGCTTGCCACAGCTGTTTAATCCGCGGTATAGACCTAGTAGAATAAAAACGATCATATATGCTTTGAAACGGCTAAGAATCTCGCGGATTTATCACGCTCGACGAGACCAACGCCTACGACAGTAATTGCGCGTTGTTGCACGCGTGAATTCTTGCCTCTAATTGCGTGACAGTTATACTGGACTATGAAAAAAAATATAAAAATATATATATATATATTATCCGTTGGTGAGAGCGAGAGATTTATGCACGTTTATAAATCTAGGTATGAATAATTCGGTCTAAAGTAACCGGAGAGAAAAAAAACATTCTACTAAATTAATTCTAGCCATGTACTATACGTATCCTTCTCTGTTGCAGATGAGCGAATCTGATTTTATATCATATCATATATATATATATATATATATTTATATTCATATACTTATAGATACGAGGACGCGATTTATAAATGCGGTATGAATGGGTAAAGAGATAAATGGACCATATAGGATATTAGTATATTTCCCTAGCTATTATAGGACGGGTCAGATTTTTACATGCAGCTGTAATCGTATAAATCAATGTAAGAACCGGATAATAATTAGCGAGGAATGAAACGACTGTTTCTCAAATAATTACCAGACCTTTTGAAAAAATTCATATTTTAATATAAGTGGCTGATGATTATCCCAGTTTGATATAACGAGGCGATTTTTTATACACGGGTAATAATTTAACAAAAATATTTTCAGGTATCGGAGTCGTAGATTATGACTAGTGATCGACTATTCTTAAAGTTTCAGGTTTGATCCGAGGAGAAAGAATTTGTATGACTGTAAAGAAAATTCGGGATTAAAAACGGTTTGAATTTTAACTCGTAAACGTTATTCGCGATAATCGATCGAAGATCATTAGTCAAAAGACTGTGGTTTGAAAATCGGTTGCAGTATACTCGAACCGTGAACCGTGAATCGTGAACCGTGAACCGTGACGTGTAACGTGCATCATAAAATCACAGCTGTGTCCCTTTCACCCCGGAAGCATTAGATGCCCCGTTAAACATTCGCGAATAACTCTATACACAATTATACTCGTCTATGCATATGCGTATGTGTATCTGTATATGTATATAAAAATAAATATATTCGAATTAAAATCTAAAACGACACTTATTAGCAAAAAAAAAAAATAATAATAATAATTGAATGCTTCTCTCGTACATACATGGAATAACAATAAAATCCAAGTTCGCGTGTGTTGTCACACGTTATATATATAGTACATAAACGGAGCTAATTAGCAAAGAAGCTGAAGAACTGCTTCGTTGTGCATGGAGAGACTTGCTCTTGTAATACATAACGTGGTTAATAAATAATCTGTACATATACATGTACTTAGATGCATGTTACATATTATAGCTAATAATGTTGGTATACGTACTACCACCTACCACCTACCACCTACTATTTTCCAAATTTTTCACCTACATATCGGTTAGTTGACGATACATGTATATATGACGTATGTATATGTATATAGAAGTGCGGGGATACGAAAGTAGCCACGTGTGGCTATAGGTGAAGAATTTAGTCATTATACTTACTCCACGCGTCCATAAATCTGAGCCGGTTTAAGTTCGGCCACGTACGTAGGTATGTGCATACATACCTTGGAACCTTCGTATACATATTATAACAGAGCAGCTATACGACCTGAGGGCAGAGAGAGCCTTTAACGATTTAATACGGTTCTGGCTGCAGAGTCAAGCGGAATATGTGTAACGTGCGCGATGATAATTAGCACTTTGTTCTTTACAGGGTCTAGTAAAATGTTACGGCCTCTTATAACCCGGCTACCATTTTATTTAAACAACTTCTACTTCACGCAGATTACTTAAACTCGACAAAATTACCACATCGGGGAATTTTTGGATCGTCAAAATTTTACGATGCGGAAACAATTTTTATTCCTCTTTATTTTATTATTATTATTTTTTTTTTTTTTTTTTTTTTTCTTTGATTTTTTTACCCTCAAATTAGTCGACGATTTATTATTCCTCGTAATTTTCACAATTTCTCAAATCGACGTGAATTCTTCATTAGTACTAAACCGTCGTTTCGTTTCGTTTCGTTTCATTTAATTCCCAGAACTTACAAAACCGCATGGGTTATCCTCAACCCCGTACACATTTGTAATGTATTATAATGTATGAGACATATATGCTGATAATATTACCCAAGAACTCCGATACGTGCCTGACCAAGAAGCCTGCAAGAATGCCGCGGTATAATAATGCACTGAAGAAGTTTAACTGTAGGTACACGGTCTAAAGTCTCATCCTACTCTTCGCTACGCGTAGCGGCTACCAGTTCTTCAATTTTCATCGTTTAACGAGTTAAGCGTGGCACATCGGGACTCATTCGTGAATTAATAGAGAAACCGGAAGCGTTCACGATATACGGTAGCCTCCACGCAATAATATAACGGAATTCTTATCTACCTTGCATATCTACGTACACAGAGAAATATAAAAATGTAAATAAAAATAAAACTATACCGATATACCTAGGTATAAGAAATTATCTACACGGGCAAGAAACCGCGAGACAGAAGCACATGATGTATAGATATACGTACGGGGGCCCCGTCAGTTTTGCCACCGACGCCTGGCAATTTACTTTATTTTCTAGGGCGTCGCCTGTAGCTCAACGCGCAACAGGTAAACGTACCTTCTTACTCGAGACCGGACCGAGAGCCTCCCAGGTATTCACGTAGAGACGCGGACAGTAATAACAGGTGTTCGTCGCCGCTTAGACGTCATTCTATACAGTGAAGCGTATACCCTGTCACGCGAGACAACCTACGCTCGAAACTTTAGATAAAATTGAATCTTGCCGCGGTGCACGGTTTGATATGAATTACACCGAGCGAAAGTACCGTACCCGAAACCTTCGGGATCTAAAAGAAACGATTTTTTGCTAAATTCTTCTTCGAAAAGAAGAAATTAACTAGGGTCCCATCTTTTTACTTTATTTCTTTCTCATATTTAAAGATTTTAAGAAACGAGATTGAAGACCGCAGTTCTTTCGCCTGGCAGAAACTCGGCTTGTTTCTTAACGCTCTTTGAGGCTACACCCTAGAAGGCACGCGCGCAAGAAGCGTACCAGCTCGGACGCGAGTGGACGGCGCGAAGATCTATTGCAGTATGGGTTGTCGCAACTATCTTAAGCCGTTCCTTCGGTGTCTTTCGAAGCGCGATCTTAAGCGCGAGCGAGCAAGCGAGCGAGCGAGCAGGCAGGCAGGCAGGCGAGCATGGCAAGGCAAGGCAAGGCAAGGCAAGGCAAGGAAAAGGCTACAGCAGCAGTAGCATCAGCATCAGCATGAGCAGTGAGCGAGCTGCAATGTACAAGATAGAATACACGGTGTTTTCGTTTTTGTCGCTGCAACTGCAGTGGAACACAGACCGAAGACTTGGTTGAGTGGAAAAGACCTTGTCGTATACAGCTCCGAGTCGTTCGTCACCAAGTAGACGTACGGGGTGCCATGCCATGCCGCGCCGTACCAAAGACGCGAAACGACTAGGGCGAGAATATATTCAACGGCTCCAATAACGTATAAACTTCCAACGTACCTATACGTTGTCACATGCGTTGACTTAATTTACGCAAACTTCGCCTATGAGCTCTTGCAGCTTTTCACCTTTACGTACATGTGTATGTATATATATATATATATATATACGTATATATACGGTCGAAGCGGTGAAAGGCTGGCTACTTACTACCACTACCGGCATCAGTTCTTATTCTTCTTTCCTTCTTCTTCTTCTTCTTGGTCTTCTTATTCTTTCAGTATAGAACTGTTGCTTTAACGAAAGGCGACAAACGGCTCACGTTAAAGAAGTTATCCCTCACACAGTTGACGTCTCGACTGTTATACCCGTCCCTGTTGCAGTGGCTGTTCGGATGGCTACATCAATGCGTCTGCGTTGTCAGTTGGCCCGATGGAAATGCGAGTTTGCGACGTTGATGCGTGCGGTAGAGAATTCAATTTAAAACTCACCTTATAGAATAAACATTAAACGAGAATAACTTGACGGAGATAAAGAAAATAAGAAGAATAAGAAATGAGATGAGAGAAAGAAGGGGATCGGAAAATAATGCCGGGTATAATAAATTCTCGATTGCTATTTGATAATCATTCGATTCGTCCGAAGTTTCTTGCTTATCAACCGACGGGATGGGCGGATAAATTACGCCGATTTATCAGATCCGGAAATAGGTAATTACACGAGCTTTCGGTATTGTGATAACCAACTATCATCGACTCACGTCGAGAAATGATAACGAGATGCCACAGGCGGACGACGAGAGTCCGACGCCGCGACGTTACTGTAAGTGCAATAAAAGGGGCGCGTGCATATTCATACATCCGTGAAAATATAATGCATACCTACTTGAGAGATAATTTTATGCAAAGTGGCACACGTCCGTTTAAAGAGTTGCAACATCTTGGGTACGAGATGGACGGGGTAATTTCTGTCGAAAATTAATCCCATCTTAATAAGAGGGAGAAGAAGAAGAAGAAGAAGAAGAAGTAGAAGAAGAAGTAGAAGTAGCTGGATCAATTTCTTTTCAAATCTTATCCCATCTCGTTGATAATTGGGTGATCAAAAATGAGAAAACAAGATATCGATTATACGGAAGGTTCTAATTGCGTATGAAATGAAGCTGGACACAGAATCTGCGTAATGTTTAATTAATAAGATTAATTAATAAGGTTGTAGAGAGTTGTGGATACGTGCTCGAGTTAACGATCTCATATCACCTATACTCCTCCTCGTTGACTCCTTGAGGATCTCGGTCTTCCCGCGTACCTACAGCTACTCTTGGATCGTTTTCTTTTGCACCGCATCGCGGAGTGAACAAGCCTACCCTACCCTTCCTACCTATACCTATACCTCCGGCGGTGGAAAAATATTTTTCTCTCTTTAACGATTTAACGACCTTTAATGCAAACAGATTTAATGAGACGCACCACCGCGTAAGATTTAAAATCGTAAGGTTCCCTACCTACTACCACGCGGTTATAAGCGACTAGCGAGTCGTACCTAGAGATCGTCCTCTTTAAACTGAATGCTCTTAGAAACTCAGAGAGAAGATAAATTTACGAGGCTTCTCTACGAGCCACAAGCCTCTGGCTACAAAATGGCGTCATCCTAGGTATACAGTATACGGTATATATACGGTAAAGCGTCCGATTTTATTAGAGCAAACAATTATTATCGGCCTGAGTTAGACAAATGAATAGCCATTACCTTAGCCGAGCAGGAAACCGTCCTAGTCCGCTTTCTTGAGGAGCAAATTACCGATCTGTAAGTAGGTACGTAATTTGCGGGAAAATAAAAGAAAAAAAAAACGGGGAAAATAATTAAAGAACAAAAAACCGTGTCGTGGGTATACGGCGTTTTTATACTTTACAGATTTCTAAGACTCGATGGACAAATTTCGAGGTAATAGCCTCGACGCGATACGACTTACTTTGCCCCAATTATTCGTTATCCGGTTATTCGACTATTGGGAAGTACCTATCTACAGGCTAAGAGTTGCACGCTAGTCTCAATCAGCGAGATATACGTTAAAGATCTCGGGGCGTGACTGACCCGACGGCATATATAATGCAAGACGAGAGAATAGATCCGTTAACAGAACAGTGAAGAAATAGGATCAAAATCGACGCCTGTTAGTTTCGATATCGTTTAGGTATTTCCGAGGAAATAGTTACGCGTAACTATCGAACCGGTGCATCGATTTTGAAGAAATTTCACACGGAAGTACCTCGAATCATTTCTAGATCGGGTATCGAATTTGAAACGAATCGATCGAGGGGTTCGCAAAGCGGAAAGAAAATCGTATTTTCGGATGAAATTTGTCTGACTGTCAAATATAACACGAGTCGGATTAGTTTTTTAATTATATGACAAACTGGGATTTCAAATACACATTGAGAGTCCCGATTGTACCTGAAGGACATTGTGGGTTTTAATATTAACCTTATGGTAAATAATTCCGATTAGAAATTCAGGTTTCGTATATTAAGTGGTGACAAGGAGCTCGCGGATTACGGTAGCGATTAAACTAAGGATCATGATTCTTCGTGGGACCGGCCCCCAAGATAATGGGCGACATCCTTCTAGATAATATCGTTACATCGTTGAATATTAAACGCGAGATAGGTGTATTCGCGAAGGGTTCTCCTCCGGCCAGGTAGACTCCATAGCTACGTATACCTACTCCTGGAGTTCTGATCACCATACCAAACGAGGGAATAAGACATACCGCGTAATCCAGGTACTGGATATTCTCATTTTCCGTTAACCGAGGTAATTTTTCAAGCTAAATGAAACGACCTAAGTATATACCGGGTATCATGAGGTTTAGTAACCGCCGGTGGCATTTGGGGACGCTAAGGTGCGCGGAGGTGGCCTTCGGCGATTCATTAAGAGCATAACCGCCGTCATCAGTATATCGTTAATTAGGAAAAAATTGGAATCGAGAGTCACCTACCTACTCGACGTCTTCGTACCTCGTGGAATAAAGTCGAGACGCTCGGGGCTGCGAATTTGCGACGTCATGTAAAATCGCGAATTAAAATATCGATAAGAAAAAAAATGATAAAAGTATGTAATTAATATATCAAAAGAAAGTCGAACATCGTATTATAGGTATAACGTTCGGATATATCGGTGCACTCTACCATATAACGCAACTTCTCAACCAGCTATCGAAGTATGGCGTGTATACCGCGAGGTAAACAGCGATAACCGTGCGATTAGAAATGTATAAAGAATTTTCACGAAGGAATGAGACGTGCGGAGGTAAGAAGTGCGTGTTAAGATCCCCGCATGATCCGTTAACAAGTTGCCAGGCGGTATATAGGTACCTCGGCAAAGTGAACACGATCTAGAATCTAGAATCTGAGATCTAGAATCGCGGATATCTCTTCGTGCCGGGATATAGGAGTACCTGGTAAGTAATGGCGGTATACCAGATCCACGATCGATCACTCTTGTCCGAGATGTAAGCGAGGATAATTGACAATAATTAAAAGTTTGTAAAATTTCGAAAAATTAATAAACGAATTTGAATCCTCCGCGTATTTGATACTGCCTCGAATACACGGTCCGCGCTTCTTCTCCTCAAGAACAAGTTCTCGAGAGAAACTCCCAAGCCCCACAAATACTATAATGGTGCGTATAGCCCGTCGCGTCGTCGGTATCGTCCTTGTACGGACGCGCGACGTCGCGTCGCGTCGCGTCGATGGCAGGTGGTTCAAGCCGTTGCCGCATTTCTTTTTTCTTCCAATCTCGAATTTTTTTTTCATCTTATTTTTTCCCTTCTTTTATTCTTTTTAATTTTCTTATTTTATCCAGTTCCGCTGCAGGCTGATCTACACCGCGCCGTTGCTCGCGGTCGCCAACAGCTGACCACGCGGTTGGTCAAGATCTCTTCGCGGCGCCGGATGAACGGACGTTTATATAACCTTGGACAACTATACCAATTGTTCAATTTAATTTTTTTCTTCTCTTCACCTCTTTTCCATTTTTTCTTCTCACTTTCTTTCTAGCGAACGAATATCAGCGTTAGATATCGCGATAAAATAGCGAAAAAAAAAAATCAGTCAGCAAGAGATTTAAAATCTGGTATCCATATCTGGACGAGGAAGTCTCAATAATTATAGCCTACACAGATGTATCTACGTTTTTATGTACCTTTCCACGCCGAACCTGATACGCGATGATTTCTCCCTACGAATATAGAATTTCATTAGTTACATATTCGTATATAGATGCGTGTGTGTATGTGTGTGTAGGTACCGCGAGAACGGTAGTAACGTAGAAACGCACTATTTTGCAGATATATTTCACGGCTTAAAACCAACAGCTTTGTAATCTCGTCGTTATACTTGCCGGAGAGTTTTGTGTTACCTGTAGTTCAAGGGAGAGAGATAGTGCTCCGAAATAAGCTGATTAAACGACAATCCTATCTCAGGTTCTCCGAGAGCATATAAGTCGCTCTTTCTCCTTACTTTGCCCGATGTATGAATAATATACATGTATACCTTCATGTAAATGTAGCAAGTGAATTCAATTAAGATTACAATAAATAATATGCCTGCATTAACATGGATTAGTTCGTGATTTTCAGTCCACTGACTCCTGCAATTTCTCTCGTGCTTTTATGCCGTGCAATTTATCTTTAAATCTGCTATGTACAACTAATAAGAGACGTCAATCAATTCAGTTAAAGAACGAACCAGCGGGCAAGGAACCGAGTAATATTAATCTCCACTCTCCGGTCTCATATCTCAATTCGTTCATTTTTTAGATAGAAATAATAGATTTTGTTTATTAATTTATTTATTCATTTATTTATACGCAGGTCTGCTTTTCTCTTTTTCATGCGATAATAATCAAAATTGCGTAGGAGGTTCAGCTACGCTTCGCACCGTTGCATACGTTAAACAAGCTGCAATAATTCCGGACAGTTGGTTGATGAAATTATTCCGATTTAGAAAACTTATAAAACTAGTACCGATATACGTGCAATAATAATTATTGTTCATTAGCATCTTGACTAATGCATGCATCAACGGTTGGCGCACGATCGTCGTTGCTCGTGAAATGAACCTCGGTCATTAGCTATTACCATATAACCTCACCTCTTGTAGATAGACTAATGATCATGTCACACCACCCCTTAATTGCTAATTGATCGTATAGCGTCACATTGATCAGTCGAATCAAGTGTGCTGTTCGGTCTCGCAGTCTTCCTTTTTCTCTTCTTCTCATACCTTCAATTTTCTCTATGATAATCAACCGTTTCACCCCGACTGTCGACAAGCCTCGACTCATTAAGATTCTAAACGAATTGAAATTGCGAAAAAATCTGCATTTATATATATAAATATATATGCGATTCTCGTTTATGATTATCGGAGTCTTCTCTCTCTTTTCTCTGGTCTTTATTATAGCCGCTGAGGTTCTTAGAGTATTATACCTATAAGGTTTTCTATCAAAGCATAAGCAGGGGGTAATTACTCGGTGGCTCGTTTAGCAAATACCAGAAGCTGTGCATTAGAGGATAATTTTCTGTGCACGCAATGTGGCAGTAGCATAGTCGGCGGAACCCCGCGCGCGGCTCGTAGCAAACGCGCCGTTTCCTAGCGGCTTGAATCCCCTTGGGTTCATTTATTATTTATAAATGATGCGAATGAGCAGCGCCGTGCGAGATGAGAAGACGCGACTCTCAGCATATCCCATACACTATACTCTACGGGGAAGACAAATATCGGTAGAAAAAGATAAAAGAAACTGCTCGAACGTTTTCCCGAGACCTTTGATCTTCACACGATCATTTAAATGAACGAATATGTTCAGCGATGAAAAACTGGTGGAATTTTTATTTATTTATTTTTTTTTTGAAAAGAAAGGCAAAAGAAAAAAAAAAAACGAAAAGGATAAAGAGGAGATAGCGGTGGAAATATATCGTCGAGTAAGACACGTATCAGTATTTAACCACGTGCCGAGAGAAGAACTGTTGTATAGAAGCGGAGATTTTGACCAAGGGGTAATTAATCAAGGTAATAATATAAATTAACACTGTCAACGATCTGACGTTCCTGCTACTGCCAGAAACGATGCAACAAGCAAGACTTCGAGCCGGTTCAGCGAGCTATCGAGTCTCCATCTCCGGCCTCCGACCTGATCCTGGCATATCTTGGTTATATCCTACAGCCAGTTTCAACGACACGCGCAAACTGGCCAGCGACCATCTTGCACGATTCAGTTCTTAGCGTCGTTAATCAATCGTTTACTTTATTCTATTTCACTCATACGTCTAGAGTAGCAAACTTATAGATAAATGGATATATCTCCGTAGCTATATATATATATATATATACCTAGGAAGGAATAAATTAATGAGGAATTAATGAAACTCCTTCATTTTCATCCTTTAATTACCTACCCATAGATAACCGCCTGGTTTTAGACTAATTGACAACAAAAATAGATCAATACCAGCTGCCGGTTTATGGTGTGAAATCTTGCACGGGTTGACGAGTAGGGTGATAAATCACAGAGCTATACCTATACGAATAATAAATGATCAACTGATATATACTCGCCGAGAGTAAATGTTGTTTGTAAAAATCTCTAGGCTGATGCCGATGCCGATGCTACCGCGGCTGAAGTTTCAACAATTTTTGAAAATGACCATTCGTTGATTGCGGCTGTTTCTACCATGGCTACTAATTACGCGTTCCATACCTCTACTTTTATTTTATTATTTATACAAGCATCGTAACATACGGAGGTATGGGTAGTTTCTAATTGAGGTAGCTCTATACCCGCGCTTTGCATCAATTTAGATAAATAACCGCGGTCAAGTCGGGTGTGAATTAATACGATACGCGGTATCTCGGAATGGTTATAATTCCTGATTTGTAAATGAAATAAAATCAATCTCTCGGATATAATTCCGATTCTCTTGATTATTTATTTGGCCAAATTCGTCAAGGGGAAAACAAGTTTCAATTGAAACGTTGACGTATGATATAATTATACTCGTATATCTGTTGGATTGAATCGGAATTATATCTCGAAGTGCAAGAAAGAAAGATAAGGGGTAAAAAAAAAAGGAGATAAATAAGTAAATAGATGAATAAATTAAGAACCGTTCATTTCGGTACGAGCAAACTCGTCGCTGTTCGATCTCAGCTGACGTTTGAATCCTTTTTAGGTAAGTCGACCGTCCGCCGATCGTAATTGACAGGGATTAATAGACTATGAATATTTTGCGATCTCGATGCGGGATCTGACCGGCGAAATATACGCTCGCTAAAAATTGATAAATTTTTTTTACCACTAGCTCAGAGTACGTATTAATGTAGTACGTTATACTTACAAGATGCAAATAAAGTATCTATACAGCGCGTTTCAAAATTTTCGAACGTACACCGTCGCGTGTATAAATATATGTGAGGATAGAACTCTGCATAGAAATTTGGCAAGACTACATAAACGCTACCGAACAGCTAGGTAGGAGATGGATAATTTTCGCCTGACGATTAACCTGGACAGTGTGTCTCTACGATATTATCTTTAAGACGAATAGACTCGGTCTTAAAAGATGGTTGCTACAGCCTCGGGCCTCAGAGCTCTAGACTCTTAGCTCGTCCTCCGTATCCTGCAATGTCGTTAATACCCCGGAGGCCAAGACTAAGTACCTGTTGCCGGTTGGTTCGTTTTTTAAACAAAATTCAAATCATCGGTGAGATTGTAAAATAAAATATTGCATTTCCTGAACGCTTGGTGTACGTATGACATAATATATCTCTTCTCGATCCGTCCTATGCGCTTACAAGTTTTTAGATGAAATTCAAAGATGGTATGTGAGCGATGCATTATCTCCTCGGTACTCGTGTATAATAATTTATCTCTAACAGGACAAAAATTATTAATAATTAGTCTGCGAATAACAACGCGACTTTTGCACCACAGCACATCGTAGAGAATTTCAAAAGAGAAGGAGCTGTAACTCATTTTGATATCAGGCTGCCTCCTCGCATGAACTTCCATCTCTTTCTTTCTTCATTTATTTATTCATTTATTTATTCATTTATTTCTCATTTCTTTTCTCTCTCTCTATTTCTCTTTCTCTTTCTATTTCTCTCTAGGTACGCAATGCAAAGAGTAGCTCCTCGGAACCTCGTATAGATTGACAAGTGTGATTGCGGTACATAGTCCCTGTTTTGTTCTGCCGAATGAACACCGAACGAATTATACTCGCGGTATATGGTAGTTTTTCGCTTATCTATTAATTCTACTCAGCTACTCATACTTAGATCGTATGCAACCGTAACTCATGAACAGTGTCATCAATCTTGTCTCAACGCCCGCGATATGAAAAAATAAAAAAAAAATCTCTAACTCATCAATTATAAATTATAAATTATAAATTATTCAAGATAAATAAAATCGACCAGGTTTAAGGAACTGATGAGAAAAGTTTGGCACAAAAATTCCTTATTTTGCAAAACGAATTGCAAACGCGGGTATGGACAGTAATTTACTACAAATCTTTTCGCCAACTTCTATCTATCAAGGTTTATGGTTTAATAATTGAAACCTGCGAGTGTTACGGCGTAAAACAATTCGCGAGACATAAATCAATCAAGTCTATAGAGTTTCTTGTACAATTATCATCGGACGAGATCATATCTCTATAGTCGTGTTTCGGAATCGACGTGACCCTCTCGCGTGCATATATATATATATTATAAATATGTACGTATAAAAATGATACGAGTGATATAAATATATTTTTATATACGGTGTAAGAGTAAAAGGTGTAAAAAGTGCGTATAATATAGTAAAGAGAAAGTAAAGTGTAAAAAGTTGGCGTATAGAATAACCAATTAAAGTTACACGCGCTCGGGAACGGCTCAATAATTCTGCGAACAAACAACGAAGCGTCGTAAAAGTCAGCCACGGTTGTTTTATGCGTTACAACTCTATGAAGTCACGCGCACGGGTCTCTCCACCAGGTCTTACACCAGTATGTACTACCTACTGGCTCTTTACTCTTATACGAGCAGAGATCTCATCCTCTTTCTATAGAGTTAAGTTACCTGGCGCGAGCCGCGGAGAAATCCGAACTCCGCCGAACATCTTTTACACGGGCGATACGTATACTTCGGGTACCTCAAACCCATACCAGTGATAAACTCTACACGTATGTATATACATACATATATAGTATATATATATATATATACTTATAGGTGAAATCCGGCGAAAGAGGATCTCAAAAATTGTACGTATCCTCGTCGCTGTAAACGTCGGTAGCGTCGTATGTGCGGAAAAATATTGGATCGAACTTGCGATGGATAGAAATGAATGGAAATAAAATTAGAGAAAGAAATGAAGAAAGAATCGATCTATGCAGATGTATGAATGATAAATAAATAAATAAATAGATAAATAAATAAGTATATAAATGAATAAACGAAAGAATGAATGAATGAATAAAAGTAAAACGAAGATAGGTATTGATGTATGTTAAAAATTGATGAAAAATTGCAATACAAGACGTCTATATAGATGAGTACAACGTACACGGTGGTGTGTTTGCTCGATCGAAGGTGATTTCATAAAGGAGACCGCCTTGACGGAAGATATTGTCGGACAAGTTCGCCGCACCATCTGGGTGGCCCGTCGTGCACGGGACAAGACCTGAAGACCTGCTTTGCCTGTACTTAGCCATAAGAAATTACAATATATATTATAGTGTAATAAACCATTCTGTGTTGCGGACAAACTTCGAGACGTTTACCTACCCTCGGTATAAATCAGTCTTACAGTTCCAACTTTACCTTCGATTTCATCCCGGACGATCATTCGATAGTTTCACGATGCAAGGATCACCGAACCCTTTTACAATTTTTGTTTTAGGATTGAATAAAACGCGGATCTAAAGTCTCGGGATGTTTTTTTTTTTTTTTTTGGTTTTTTCAGTGATAAATGGATCTCGTTAAAAGACAATGCGAGAAAAGATGACGACATTAAGATGTAACCGCAGCCACATCGTGTGGATATCCCCGTTCGTATACGTGAGAGTATTTTAAGGATGTATACGCGTCGCGACATCCGAACAATGTCCCTTATCTCGGTTGAACTTCTTTCGAAGTTGTTTCACTAGTTGTTCGAACAATCGGACAATGGCGTCGTGTAACAAAACTCGTATTTACGCTTATATACGCGGACCCCTTTCTAAGAGGTCGGAAAGCGATATCGGAGATATTAAGAGATTTCGAAGGAGGCGGAACGTGCCGAAGGTAATATCTCACGAAATTAAGATCTGGGAATTCTGGTTTCAAATAAGCAAACAAATAAATATAAAATTAATAAGTGTCGATGTACAGGCTGAGAGGCGCCGATAATAATTATTTAAAAACGAATCCCTAGAGCGTGGATTTAGCTTCAAATGCGGCTTTGGCTCATTAGCATTTCGTGTTAAAGACCGAATCGTGAATCGCATAATGATTAAAGTCATAGAGCGCGGACACAGGCGTTGAAATTGGGTGTAACGGAAGATAAACGTCAAACGTCAAACCAACGATTCCATATACGCACGATGAGTTCAGGTGTAGAAAATAATAACCGAGATGAGATTATTTAAGCGTTTTCATGTATATCTTTGAAAATATGTGCGAGACGAGAAGAAATCTGAATATTTTATTTCGACAACTTAATTTGTCGGCTTTGACAGTTTTTTAATTCGGCTTCTCGTCACGCGAGCTGAACTTCGTATTTGATATTTTACTAGCTGCGCGTAATCCGTCAAGAAATTTTACCCAATCTATGCCTCGGGCTATTCGAATGGTTTCGTTTCTACATAAATAATTATTAATCGAATTCCTACGGCCCTCTCTCGAGTTATCGTCTTTCATCTCTCATCTAGATCTCACACGGTATCGTCGTAAATGCTGCTGCATATAGTGAAACCTCGTTAGCAAAGCTAAGATATTGCTTCTGAATGTATCTTCTTCTTAATTACATATATGTTCACAAATGACAGAGAAAAAAGGAAAAAGAAAAAGGAAAAAGGAAAAAGGAAAAAAAATAAAAATAAAAAACAGGGAATGACAGAAAAACTCAAAGTTTTTAATAATTACGTGAAACGTAGGAACATATATGTATATATGTATATACATACCTACATACCGACGAGACGGTAATATTGTAATGAAAAATAATTTATGTTAAGATCAACGATAAGTTTTACGGCACCATAAGTACATCTGTTTAACACGGTGACCACTTCTGTTATATGGAGACATTTTACATTTATGAATAGATAATTCCTCTTTCTGTGATAGATATATATATATATATATACATATATGAACGCCGGTAGAGGTTGAAAGATGATAAATAATCTTTATGATAGATCGTAGATAAGTTTAGCCAAAAATGAAGTTATAACATTAATTTTCGGCTGGTAATTGTCGACGATTTTTATCTCGGCACCAAAAAGTGGGATTTATAAGTCGAAGAGGAATGTGACACCTGTCGTATACGGTTTTTACCTTATTCTGGCTGCACATCAGCAACGAGAGACGGTCGAAGACCGCTATTCTTTTTATCGGTATATAAGCAGCAGGTACTTCATTGATGCCAAATACAGAGGAAAGACCGGGTCAGGATTCTCCGTGTTTTACTCACAATATATTTTTTGCTAGATAAGAATTTACCGTAGGTATTTCACTCGATCAAATTATCAAACTTGTTCCCAGAGGAGACTAACACAGCTAGACTCTAGGTACTTATAATCAATCTAAATTCCTCCCGCCGCAACAAGACATTAACACAGAAACTCTATTATACAACCAATTTGTACCATTGATATATACTAATTAACGGCTTTGATTAGTCGATCGGAAAATCGACGATAACTATATTATGTCCAACGTATCCGAACGGAATTAGTCACTTTTGTTAGAAACATCGCACGATTCGAACCATTTTTTTTTTTTTTCATTTATTTTTTTTCAAATTTTTTTTCTTATTCACATCGTTTTCTCGGTTCAACATTCTCGGTGATATGTAGAGATCCGAGGTGAATTTAGCCGCGTGTTAAAGCTGGAAGTAAAGTATATAGTAAGACTTTCACGAAAGAACTTAACTTCAAGCATCGATGACTCCGTACAACAGGCAACAAATACCTTTGGCCACTAGCTGACTAACGATCTCGAATCAAGAATCTAGAATCTAGAATCGAGAAGCAATAAAAGGCTCCTGCAACGTTAAGAAGACACGGAGATGAATGCCAGGCATTCCTGCGACGCTCATGGGAATTACATCGACTTCGAGATTACAGCCGCTGAGAGGATGTCGCCTGTAACGGAAACATCGTCTTAGAAAGGCGAAGAAAAAATCAACGATGTCTCAACAAATTTTCGCGTGTATAGTACCTAAATTATTACAAACGATTTATAACGGCGGCGGTATACGAACGAGTAATTATCATTACACCTCGTATAAAATCAGACAATAATTCACAGACGCACGTAACGAAAAAGAGAAGAAACTAGAATTAGGCACGAGGAAGGAAGGAAGGAAAGAAGGTGAGATTTACGCGGAGTCCAATTAAGCCCTGAACCCAAGCCGGCGATCATATGGGCGTTGCAAAGATTGCGAACGAGATGATCCGATGAGCCCCGCAGGGTAGCGTAACCAGAAATACCTATCAAGCAATGCAATGGTAGGAAGGCACGATCCTATAAAATCTAACTAGGCCTGCTGCCATCCCGACGACTTGGCGCCCGCACACTAACTGCACGCTGGGTTGACTTATGCGATGGTATAGTAAATAGTTGAACGGTGCCGCATCGAATCCTCTGGATCGTCGAATGATTGACTAATTATTATTATTTTGTTATAAAATTGATTTTTTGTGGTAAATTCAAGTATCTTGACGATCGATGAGAGACAGAGAGAGAAAGGATCGTACGTTCGGACAAAGAGAGTGAGATGGTTGAATAGATGCTTGGAACTTATTTCCCTCCGATTTTATGCGTCGATGTGTAACGTAGGTATAGATGTAGGTACGTAGATGTATCTCTGTTAGAAACGACCGCGAATAAACCTCTTTTCAATCATACGGACGCCCACTGCGAAGGGAGAGCCGCGCCAGTTGCCAGTTGCCAGTTGCCAGTTGCCAGTTGCAAGAATGCGAACTTGGCTTATATATGTTTTACCTTACGAACCCACTCGAAGAGCTCCAGAGGTTTATCGATAATTTTAATCGAGACTGGCTTATAGCGTTACAATCTTGAGCAAAGATATAACTTGGCAAAGTCTTCTCCGCGCACGCTGTGTTATAAGTTTGATGATATTTCACCGGCGACTTATGTACAACCCGTTCGGTTTCTCATTCGCCTGGAATCTAGATAGGTAGACCTAGTGAACGAAAAATTGGAAAAATAATTCCGAATCAATTTTCTTGTCACTTTGAATTAATATCAAATTTCATACTATATAATTACAGCTCGATCGCGGCTTAACTTATTTTTATTAATTTTTTTCGCAGACCGGATGCATCGCTTATGAAGTTTCTTCTTCCACGGAATCCTTGAAGAAGGAGGAGGCTGAATGTCAACCACACATCACAGCCACCGTGATTTTCCGATCGGTGAGCGAGTTGACGTCTTTGATTTTTAACGATAAACCATGTACTTGGGTGAGATATAAGTCTCGGATCTTACGCGTCGTTAAAACCCACGGTGCCAATCAGGCAACGATTTTTAAAAGAAGTCTATTAGGCTACGACGTACGTCTAATGGATGTTAAGAAAAAAGACAACGCGTCGGGATCGACGGAGACTCGATAATCGTTGAATTATCATAGAAATTATACGAACCCGTTCAAGGCTACCGTTTCCCATACACCAAGCTTACATACTGGCCTCTTTCGCATGCTTTGGAAAACCGATAAATACCCACATCCATACCAGATCCAATTGCCGAAGACCTTATTTATGCTAATTATTTAAATTAACCTTCGCTAAAAGATGTTATCCTGCATAAATAAGATTACCACATTTTTACTTGCTACTGAAAATTACGTGCTCCCTTCTTCTTCTTCTTTTTTCTTTCTTTCTTTCTTTCTTTTTTCTACATCTTCCTGTTTTTCTTCTTTTCGTTCAATTTTTTTCAACAAATTGGTTTTTCTATGTACCGAACAACTGGACACTACGATTCATTAGACGGTTTCTTTTTCCCCGTCAAGTCTAGCCGGTCATATGTTCGGTTCTGTATCGTATCGGGGATCTACAGTTCTGTGCAATTCTGCAGTTATTCAGTTGTGTTCTAGCGAGAACGTTCATCAATCATCATTAGCAGACCCTGTCACTCTTGTGCTCGGTCAGATCTCCAGCTGGTTTCACGGAGATTCTTTTAAGTAACGTACACACTAAATCTTTACCCCGTTTTATTTTACGCGGACGAAATTATCCATCGAAAAATTAGGGCAAAGGTGTTTCGTTTTTTTTTCTTTTTTTTGTTGTTTTTTTTTTTTTGTTCCATCAACTTTAACGATACGAGAATATTTTTCAGTCGGTTTAGCTACTCGTAGACGAAGATAGAAAATTTTGATTGCGGATTTCTGACAGCGACTTGTGAGCATAATCGTATTTTCCTTCATTCAAATATGTGAAAATGCAAATAGTATCAATTATACAATTAATTAGACGGTCTAATTACCAATCTCCTCGTTTAAATGCGTTTCGCTAAACCGTTGAGCAAATTTACAACTAAACGAGTCGAAGCTCATTTCGCGCCAAGGAGCCAGCCGAGGTGGGATGCTGCGCCAAAGTACCTCTTCTTTAGATTCAAGATCGCTCCTGCAGGTCGAGTGTTCCTCGTCACGCGAGACTACCTTTAAACTTGCTTCTGAAGAGGACGTCCTTAGGCGTGTACACGATTGCCTTCGGGGAACTGGTACACGTGGGCAACACACTCTGAGATATCTCGAATCCAGAATCCCTTTTTATTTTTCTTATTTAACGCTTGATTTGTTCATCTTCAAATTATTGGGTGCCTTTTGATGACTCGCTAAACAGTCGATAGACGAGGCATTTCAAACACATGTATATCTTCACATATATGTATATGCAAATCGTTGTTTTATTTTCTCTCGGTTATGAAAATTCATATCGCAAAATTTATCAAGTTCTTTTTTCGTCATTTACGAAACACGCTAATTGTGCGAAAGCCTAATAAGAATAAGAAGAAAAATTCTTATTCAAAGGTTGTTAATCCGGTGTTAAACGCGAATAGCTGTGGGTGAGAGAATCTGCATAGCGATCTTAGCACGTCTCGTAAAAACAATTACAGAACTCTATTGAGGCGTTCGCAGCACACTTTCATACACACACACGCACACGTATGGATATAATATGTATGTAACGAGGATTGGTCGACGGTTCCATTAACCGAGCAAATATACTGGCGAGAAAAAGACCTTTGCCAATCTGGCTCGATTAAGGGTATCTTATGTCAGGTCGCCGCACCCACAGAATCACCTGCTTCAACCTTAAGAAACTTGTTTCATGCTTTACAGCTCGACTCTTAACCAAACAGAATTTTACACAGCTGATATTCGCGAAAAAATTTGGTAAGAATAATAAAAATAAATTTAAAAGAAAAATGAAATTTCATTAGAAACGTGATCGACGTTCGAGAAGTTCTGCGTTCTTCTATTATAGTTTGAGAAAATACCGTTCGAGAATTAGCGGCGCCAATTTATAGAAGGCGTCGGTAATCCAGCTACTCAATGCCGTAGGTTGAAATAATTTTAAAGAACTTGATTACGATCTGACGTTTGCCAATTTAGGCGATACCCTCCTCCGTGGCGTAGATACGAAAATACAATTTACATATTAATGTAGAAGATTGTTGTGATATTTAAATGACAGGAAGTCGGTAGTCTTGGTAAGATTGTCAACAAATTAACCGACGCGATAAAACATGCGAAAATTTTGTGTCAATCGGAACTGTGTCTAATTCATTTCAGGTCTCGAGTCGGTCCTGAAAACTTGCTTGTACGAATAATAGAATAATGAGAATAAATAGCGAAAATAGTGGGAAATCGATGTTGCAAAGGAGGCTAGGAAAATGTCGTCGAACAATCTGCACCGAGACTTCGAATGTTGCAATAACAATCTAACAGAGATCTGAATTCAATTACATACTTGAATTAAACCAGGAACGTATATCTGATCCTCGACGCATACTAATTTACTTGAAAGTCGAAGAGATACCCACCTGTCTCTTGCACGCCGGATGTCACGTCAGAATTTAAACAAGACAGTGATATTCTTGGGTCAGGCGTGCCTGCGTGTAATTAGTTACTACCTTGCACGTCCAAGTACCGTATATTTTGATTGATAAAAATTAATAATCTGAATAAGTTTTTCTCCAGCTTTTCTTTATGGATATTGAAAAAAAAAAAAAAAAAAAAAAAAGAAAGAATTTATCGGTGGCTTGAAAGTACTCTAATAATTAATAACTTTAATAATCATTCTATCAAGGTGGATTCGAGGAGAAAATTTATCGAGCGAAAAGTAAGAATCGATGTAAAACACGGAGTAAGTAATTTGATTGGAAAGTGAGAAAAAATAAAACCAGTCGTGAGTGCAATCTTCGACGTACCTGTTCCGTTGGGTTATGTAAAAACCCGAGTTGCACAAGAGCTAATGGTTCAATCTTTATCCGATGATCAAGATTCGACGTACAATTTTGTAATTAAAGTAAATTAAAATAAGCCCTGGGAAAGCAAGGGGAATGAAAACCGAGCGTTTCGTTTCGATCAACCCTCGAAATATGGAAATAGAAACTCCGGTCTGATATTATACCAGACTCCGTGACCATCTCGATTCAACTAATAACAATAATTTCATTGTAACATAGAACGTGTGTAGATCGGACGAAATCTGTTTCATATACGAATAGACTCCCGAGTTTTATTAGTTATGCGGTTGAGTTCATTTTCGAGAACCTAGCTGGCGTAACCGAGGCAGCAAACGTGACCAAATAGAAGAATAAAGTGAGATTAAAGTAGGATATCTGTGCACCAAACGCAGGGTGGTCCAAACGAGAAAGATGATATTTCTAAACCACGATGACTGAATTTTTTTTTTTTTTTTTTTTAAAGCAATATAGGAGCAAAATAATTGCAATTATAATTGTCGCTAGGGTCAATATTACGGATGCTATTCTATAATCATAAGGAAAGGATGTCGTTAGTTAATGGCAAGAGTCGAGATGTCATTAATTCAAAGTAAGGTACGATAATTCAATATATGGCGAGCGGAGAAAAGTTATACGAAACGTAGAAAGGACGTTACCTATAAATTAGTATAAAAGGAGAGTACATCATGCCCGATGCCAAGATGAATACCCTTATTACCGGTTATTCTCAGAAACGTTCATTCAAGAGAAGTATTATTTTAGTATACCTATACCAGCCGTTCAATTTTCTTACGTCTCATCGTTCGCCCGAACCCTCCTTATCGAGCTACACTCAATAGCTATTTACATTTTTTGACCATTTTTTTCCTAGCTTTAGATTTTTAATTTCTCCGTTTCATCCTCCTCGATAGAACCACTTACTTTAGCGCTGACGTCTCGTGAATAAAGTCAATCAACGCCTCTAATATCGCCGACATTATTATACGAGCCGCACTTCGCGGCAATCCAGAAACTAGTTTCCCCCTTCTTGTAACTGCGGTGATTTTATTTATTTTTTTTGCCATTTATTGAAAACTCGGCAGTTAGAGCCGAATGATATTTCATTAAGTACGTGTTTACGGATTTTTCGAATCATTACAGAGTATTGATTGGATCATTCCGCTCGTAGCTACGAGCACCGGTACAAGGTCTAACCTCCCTTCGCTCGCTCGAGATCTAACAATAAGATTGTAGAATATTGATGTTGAATTTCCCGGACGATGAACGTTTCTCGTTAAATAAAATATAACTGAGAACCTCTAGAGGCGAGGGAATGACTTAAATACTTTATATTCGATCGCAGGAGGAGAGGCTGCTCATTAAGCGAAACTCTTATACCTCTAGATACCCACACCTGGAATCAGCTCTTTACATTTTGCACCCATACGTTAATACATCTACAGATTTGCGAAATACTTGATTAAATTAATCGCGATAATTTTGAACGAAGATCGTTCAGCCTTTATCCACAATGAGATCCACTGAGAAACTGTATACCTATCGCTTACAAATAATGATTGAAAAAAAAAAAATAGAAAATATGACGCGTCAAATTAATGATTATCGAAGGCACGTTACATGTTTAAACAAACGATTCCCTAGGTAGCGATTACTAATACAAATAGCCGAGGGCTTTGTAAAATAGATATTCTTAAATATATATATACGGTCTATTTAATAATCGGACTAACTAGTACAGTTAACCGCTGCATATATTTAGATTTCATTACGCTAGCCAGAGGCTCCGATAGATCGATTTCTACCTCGAATATCGTAGTCGAGATGTTTATTGATAAATTAATATTCAATTCGAGAAGGTAGATCCGAAGCAGTTTCCGAATTTTTTTTAAAAACGTCGAATTTCGGACGGAGAATCCGACGGATAAAATTTTTCGGTGTGAATAAACCTTGCGGTGTGTATTTTGTTGTTACGTGAAAGCCCTGTCGGTTCTAAATCACCGTTTCACGTGCTCCTTATTGTGTTAAAAGATGAAAAAAAGAAATAGAAAAAAAATTAAAAAAAAAAGTAAAGATAAAAATATTCTAATTTATCGGCGTTATTAAAAAGCTATTAAAATTAAGACGTAACTTGGCCCTCTGGTCATCCTAGCCGACGTTTTTTACACACTGTGATAATGATGGATTTCTGTTCGACGTCCTAGGACAAGAGTACATTTCAATTATTTTACAAGCCCACTTATACTACGCGTAGAGGTATAGGATACACCTAGGATGTGTAGAGGGAAAAAAGAAAAGATTCCAACGCGAACTTCGTGAGTTATAAAATTACGCTGATGATTCGTCACTTAATTTAATACCATACCATGGAATACGCCCAGTGGATTTTTTACCGTAAAAAAGTAAGACTTCGGTTACAGGGAAAAATTTCATCGTTGACGTGACGAGAAATGTTAATCGGATATTTTTTTTTTTTTTAAATTTTACCTTCCCCTTCTTCTTCTTCTTATCCTTCTTCTCATTCTCAGTTTTTATTTTTATTCATATTTATTAACTATTTTATTGAGGAAATAATTATTAATATAATTAATAAAAATAATTGCCTAATTGTAGGAAACGTGATACGAATGTAACTTTTCCCGTATTAAATAAATCATCGGTATTCTACAAGCCATCGATAGCCAAGACTAAGACTAAGACCAAGACCAAGACCAAGACTAAGACTAAGACTAAGCCTAAGCAGAAGCACGTCCAAGTGATTCAAGTCCCGATCCCCAAGTATTTCATAATAATTATGTTCCTAGTGGCTGGTATACCGACTATAACATACACTCTCACAATAAGGACTCCTTATTAAGCAGACTATCATTAACTGGGCAATCTTGTCTACTGCTATTTACTGCTTTACCAATTGCTTTTCGATATATTGATAATTAAGATTTTAATCGGCGTGCTTGTATATCGATTCGCTTGTCATATATATTTTCCATTTACTTACTAACACACTTACACATAATACGCATAATATATGTATATATACAGAAATAGGCAAGCTTCTATATTATATACCTACAGACACATATAGATTTAAATATGGCTATACAAACAGCCATCTATATCAACCGCGTTGCTCAGATAATAATAATTATAAAACTAGAACATCGCGAGCACCGGTGATCTCGGTTATTTATTGAACCATATGTAACATGAATTTTCACGACTCAATCAAGTTCCCTGACGAAAATAAAAGAGAAAAAAAAAAGACAAAAACTAAGGGAGAACGTTCCTTCGGACGAAGAAAAAAAAAATTGCAAAAAGTTTCAAATTCGCAATAAATTGTTTATAATATTTGACAATTGATTCCGGCTGTACTAAAACTGGCGGTTAATGGTTCTCGGTAAATTTAACGATCCGAAACCCGGGGTGAAATTTCAATGTGATTTACACCTTTCCTTAAGAGCTGCTGCGGTGTACAGCACTTAAATATATATATATATATATATATATATATATATGTTTTTCGTGTGAAGATCTTATTCTCGCAATTTTTCATATCGTTATAACCGCGTTTAGATGATCGGTATTTGCACACACTCAGGTAGAGGCATAAAGGCTGCGAAGTGAGGCCAGCAGATATCCGCACAATACGGATTTATACTGTTAGTAATACGCGGAGTATTTTTCAAACACTAACAGCAGTGAAATATACGTAACCCTATTCCACTCCGTACGGGCGGTCGTCTATGAGTGAAATATCGCATTCTACAATACTTTATCGACCGATAAATTCAAACGCCCCACAGTTTCCGAACCCGAGTACATGACCTCACACTCTCTGACATCGCAGCGAAAGGATTTATAGGAAAAATAGTATCCTGATACCTGCGGACCACTTTTACAAGGGGCAAAGAGTATCAGGAAAAAATACTGTTTCCAGGGATAAAGAAAAAGAAAAAACAAAAAAAAAAATTGGAAACAAAATGAAAAGATTGAAGTTAAAATTGAAGTTAATGATAAAATCACCCGAGTGCATGAGCCAGTTGCGTGATACAGCGAGACCATTCATTATTCAGTTTCTTTGCTACAATTTCCATACAGTGAACTAATAACGGAGAAAAATTATACAGTTTCTAAGCGTTTATATGTGGTAATTATTATACCCCGACGAGCGAAATTAATTGTTATGGTTGTTTGTTGTTTTCTCCCAAGGTATTAGCTGGTTAAAATATAGTTGCTCACGTTGAATTTCTTGACCAAACCAGTTCCTATATACCAGCTGTATATATATATGCATGTAATATATACTTATATAAATACGTAAGAAGCGAGACGTACGGTAGCTGGACGCGGTCAATAATCAATAAATTTGATTATTTACCGTTCTATCGGTGGCGCCGATATTCATGAACCGAAAATCACCACGATTTACGATTCATGATATTACTCGTTTTCGAATTGCACCGAAAGGGACAAGAAATTTCGCGAAATCCTCACCGTTCCGACAACATAATTCAACTGTAATGAACGAAACGGAGAACCGTATCCTAGGTTATGGAACAAATTAGAAAAAAATAAACCGTGAGAATGGGAAAACGGTAAAGCACCCTGTGGACGCCGATGTCTAGTCAGACGTCGATCAATCCCGATGTTCGAGAAGAGCGTCCGGTCCGCAGGATCGTCGTTCGCGTACGTATTCGACCGCACCGGCACCGTATCGCATCAAATGGCGAATCGCGAATCGCGAATGGCGTACTAAGTGAACCCTGGTTATAATAATTTAGCCTCTGTTGCCCCAACATGAACATCGATCTGTCCGCGGTCCAATTAAGCGGAGAAAACCAATGCATTATGGATGTTCGGTTGGTCCGGCAGAAGACGGGGCTACGTTGACGTTAGACGTTCGACGTATGCAGCCGTCAGTAGCGAACGGTCGCTGGGGTCAGACCTGACGATAGATAGATTCCGTATAGTTGAAGTATCGCGACCAGGAAGGTAGGAAACTGTCCGGTTCGCTGTCGCAAACCATCGCTGGAGCATTAAATTTTATTGCATTGTTATTGCCAGCTAATTGAAGCTACGCATGGAATGGCAATGTTCTATGATCAATATACGCCGTTTGTATCGGCGCCATCATCTCCGTGGTACGATTCCTCTGATCTTTCTTAACCGCTTAGTGTAAGAATGAAAGATAGAATTTGGTTTGATTTTTTCGTTGTAAAAAATGGAGGAGTTTTTCAATTTTCTTTCTATCTACATATCGATGTATAAAGACGGTTTCATATGCACGGTATAATAACGTACCTACATTGCCGTGGTTATAATAATTCATGCATATATCACGGCGCGGACAGTTTCGCCAATAATTATGATAAACTCCGTCAGGCGTGTCGCGCTCGATATAAGAGGATTAAGGCATTAAGGCCGCGTCTAGAGACGTCCTTAACGTATGGAACCTGGAGTTAATACTGTGATATATATTATATTATCCGGGTTGTCCGCGCGCGGTTTCTTCATAAAATTCACGGTGTGAGGGGATGATTTTTATAATTTTGTAACAATGAAAAAAAAAAAAAAAAAACTTAGCATATAAGTAGGTAAACGATATGCGGTGGAATAAAACCAGCGATGCTTGAAGATATATATATATAGGTATACCTATATATATGCACGCGAATCGCCGGATACCTTTTAAACTTCTTTGATTTTGATGTTTATATTATAACGTTCGAGTTCGTTCGCTCGCTATGTAGGTATACGTAGAGATAGGTACATGCATGTATGTACTACAAAGGTATATCGTATTTGCACAGTAGATTTCCATCGCGGTATCGCGCTCCCTCTCGACGTGACACTCTAACAACGGGTTCTGGAGAAAATTTATGATACCCCAATGCCAGGAATCAATCCGGTCGCGTAGTTTAGCGAGATTATACGTTGCCCGTTGGTTATAGTGCACGTGGAATCGCCAATTGCTCGTCGCATCGGGCGCCATCTTGTCCCATTTTTACCGCCTCGGGCATCTCGATGTAATCCGTGCCCGCAATTCACTCTTTTGCTCGAGCAAACCTATACACCAACCAGACTTCGATATCTGTTCTCTTCATGGTTACATCGAAGTTGCTGCAGGAATGAGATTAGAGGAGTTTGACTTAGGTGGTCTCCTCCATGATCCACAAATTTCGATCTTTTTTAAAACCTTCCTTTCGTCCTTCTCCTCCATCCGCAGCATTTGCGATGAGAAAGTTCTTCGAGGCGCGATTTCACGCAAACGGCAAACGGCAAACGGCGAACGGCAAACGGCATCTTCGCATACTTGGCTCGTTCGCGTACTGCAGCACGTACTGCTCAATAACGCGGTGATCGAGCAATATAATCCTTACGAAGGAGCTCGCAGGAGCGGTTTCTGAAGTAGAAGCGTCGTCGTCATGGTGTTGAAATCGCGCGGTGAGGCGATAAAATTAAAGAAGTTAATCGCAATTACCTTTTATTTATTTTTTTCTTAACCTCCGTCTCTCTTACTACGTATATAGAAGATACAGCCTTCTTCTTATTTACTGCATCGTACCATAAGCCCTATGCTGTAGGCATGACCGTCACTATACGCTATAGTACACCAAGAATCATAAAATATATATCTCATACTACATGATTATCTCTACACCTATATAATGGCTCGAGAAGATATATTTCATTCCTTATTTTCTTCGAAAGAAAAAGAAAGGAACAATTAATGGCGCGAGGCATCAGGACCACGTATACAGATATACATTATACGTATACACGTATGTATGGTAAAAAGAAATTTCATATTTTCGCATTTGTCAAAGGTAGAATGTCCCGCGCATTGCAGTGATCCATCGCCTGTCATCGTTGATATCTAGTTTTTATTCAAACTCAGCGGTGATTCCACCCCAACTTCTCCCTGGTATATTATCGTCTTCTAGTCAAATACCAGTTTAATGAAACCGGTCGGTTGTACAAAGTGTACTGATGCTTTAATTAAGTACACTTAAGATTCCTAGCATTCTTACGTCGCCCTTGACCAAGGCATATGATAGGGACCTAGACATGGCAAACTCTGTTGTACTGTTACAGACTTGGATAGGACTGCTGCGACTTGAGCAATTACTCGGGAACTCGGTTCTTGTCTTCCACAGTCCAAGGGAATATCGCCTCTTCTTCTTCCATCGATACGCGCTGCTGTGCCATGCTATAAAATTTGCCGCGTATAGATCATCGGCGACTAAGTTACACGGTCAGTTCATTTGGAATAATCTTTTCCCGTCTCTTCTTATATATCTGTGCATCAAAAAAAAAAAAAAAATCAAAAAAAAAAAAAGACTTTGACACACGGCTCGTCCTTCGAACTGCAGTAGACACAACGGAACCGATGCATTGATCCGACCACCTCACCTCATCTCATCTCAGAAACAACCGGAGTAATGAATGGTTTCGATCTCTTCTATACGCATCAATGAAGACCACATCCATCTCGCTGAAGTCGGGCATGCACAGCAAATCAAGCCTCAATTCCTTCCTTCTGATGCAGTTAGTATATTGAGGGTTGAATTCACACCGGAAATAAACAGCCGAGATTTTACAGAATGGGAAATTGAATCTAGTTCCTTATTTCCTTTGTAAGAAAAAAAGAAAGGATAAAAACGAAAAAAAAAAAAAAAAAAAAAGAAAAACCGGCATCTTTTTTATAACTCTTTTCCTCTTTCTTCATTCCTTTCTTTCGCAAGGTATCCTCTTCGTAATGGTCGATGATATAAAGAAAAAGGGAACATGTCGGAATGGTAACACTTGTATAACGTTGTGAGTACCGCTTAAGGATGGAGGGTACGACGCATCACTGGGACACGAGACACGCGACGCGCATACGAATCACAGCGTGAGACACTCATCCTTCTCGGGTTGCATTCCTTCTAATTGGGCCCAACTGCAGCAGCAACTGCAGCAGAAGCAGAAGCAGCAGCAACAAGCAGCAGCAGGAGCAGAAGCAGCAATAGCAACAGCAACAGCGACTCGATGGTCGGGGTACCTATCTGCAGTAGTCGCGAGACCGTATAGATGTGGCGGATAGATTCTCCATCGATCTAAGCTACGTTACAAATACAAAGTCTCATGGCGCTCCCACGTTTTTTATTACTATTTCAATCGCTAACCCGCTGTGCCTCGTGCCTGGTAGCTGGTGGCTGGTCCCATCTACCATTCATTCATTCGTTCCGTGTCTCTTTTGCCAATATGTGAATTCCTCGATGTTAAAATGACGAAAAATCGATTCTCGAGTACAAAAACGGCACCTTTCCTACCTTATTTCCTCACTAGAGATTGAAATTCTCTAAAAACTCGATACCACTCGCCGTGCAGCTGGTATTCCCAATGGTTTAAACATCCATCGCTACGATCGACGAGGGAAATTCAAAACGCTTGTCACGTTAAGCACGCCGTTTGAATTATACAGGCACTACTTGACGCTTGGGGTTGCCACCTCTTTACCTTCTCAAGGACGGATTGCATCCTTTTTTCACATGAAACTGGAATGATTCGTGTGTTTTTATTGAATTGAATTTAAGGCACGCGGTACGAAACAGATCTGTACTTAGTTCGTTCACCTGGAGTCGAGTTTCATCATTTCCAATTAACGAAACGATCAAGAAATAAATCCCAATTACATTATCATTTGTTATCAGTGTCACCCGTACGCCGATGTCGTGTATGGTCAGGTTTTACGTAACATTTTTTCCTTTTTTTCTCCTCTATTTTTCTTTGTTTGAAAGATAAGCAACGTTATACCATCACCAATTAACTTAAGTAGAGGTGCAATTCACAAATCGTCTTATATCGCTGCGTTACATAGGGTATATCTACCAGCTGCCGCTGTATAGTAGCACCGACGTAGTGTGCAGCCAGTATCCTCCAGCAACCACGATTATTTAAACGACCTGGAAAATCGCCTTCGCGCAGTAAGGGGTATACGGTACAGAGTCTAGAATTTACACCACTGATGAAGACGCCGTGAAGAAAAAGCAAAAGCAAACGATAAGAAGAAGAAGAAGAGTAGAGAACGAAAATGAGGATAAAAAAGGTATATATCTATACGAGTATAATTGGCCTCGCTCATTATTATACCCTATCCTCTGTAGTCTTACTGGACCGGGGATCCATGGATAAAAACGTACCACACACCGTTCATATGGTTGAAAAAAAAAAAAAAAAAAAAGTATGAAAAGGAAAAACGGAATACTATAACCATGAAAAAACGAGCTTATAGAATGAGATAAAACTGACTATTTCCCGCTTATATTACATCGTCTTTTTATTTTTATTTTCCTTCTCATTCTTCTCCAATGTTCAACAATATTATCTTATCGATCTTTAACCGGGGTATATATACCTATATACGCGTGTATATGTGCATACGCATACTCCGGTTTAACCGAGCCAGAGAATATATTACCTGAGGATCAACCAACCCTGGGATTAATAAGAATTATGTACCGAGCTGACGCGGAGGTGCAGAGGCGTTTGATTGATGATTCTGTGTTTCGCCGATTATCAATGCAAGACCGGTAGCCGGTATGGGAACAAGGAACACGCGCGTGTCTTGAAGAGAAACCCGAAAATGAATGGCGCGGACTGGTCGCCGGTAGGAATGTTCTTCTTTCGGGGCTGGGTTCGAGTTCTGAATCTTAAAAGTTCCGAACGGTCGAAATTCCCAATCCATTTGAGACGATCTCGAGTTTTCAAAATCGTTGAAATGCAAACAACGCAAAACTCCGAAAGTCTAGGACCCCGGAAAGGTCAGAAATCCGAAAATTTCGGTCCATTTCTCAGGATGCGAAGACAAAGAAACTTTTTTTTTCCAAAAAGTGCATCCCAAGACGATTAATTCGACCACTTATTGGTTTCGATAAGATCAATACAGCCCGAGTATATCCTCTTATTTATAAGTAAGAATTTACTCCGTGTCGTTTGGAGGAGTCGACGAGTGCTAGATTATATAGTAGGAAATTTCTGCCAAAGTTGTATCTATAGGAAAGCAATTTACGAAATATATACGATAATTGGATCTCGCGTATAAACGTATGTAGCAGGTGAGAAAATCGAATTCAGGTTATTTCCATTCCGAACAGAAGTGCACATACGTATACAATCTGTAAATGTATATTCCACAGATTTTATTCCATCACTTTGGCCAATCTCTTAATCTTGATAACTCAATCCTCGAGTTTCCACGACAACTCTCGCAAGGCTAGTAAGCTAAGAAACGCCAAGTGTTCGCGATTCGAAACTCGGATATCAATTCTGTCTCCGATAACCATTCGAGTATAAAGAAGCAGTTTCATTGCCTGAGTATTCAGCCTCTTTACCTTTCGATGAGTAAATTTCAATTCAATTTCTACTGATTATATTGTGCCGAGAATTTTCTTAAATAACTAATGTTCACTTATCTCCTATCTAATATATGTGGCTACCAATAACGTACTGATTTCTCTCACATAGGAGTAGCGCGGAAGTGCATAATCTGCCAACGATATATACCAGCGAAGATTCTCAGAGAATGTAAAATATTTCTATATCGGTATAGATCCAGTCCTATAAGTTCAGTGAGTAAATATTTCCCTGCTGTATAACGACGCTAACGTTAAGCCATGGATATTTCGCTACGTTACATTCGAGCATTCTCTTCGGAAGCTACTAAATCATACCTTATTCTTGCCGCATGGATATATGCTCACTAAACAATACCCGGTTGCTCGTCGTAGCTGCCGCCTTTTTGTTCTTTTCATTCTTCTCTTCTCTTCTCTTCTCTTCTCTTCTCTTCTCTCCTTCTTCTTCTTCTTCCTTCTCAGCTTCTCGTAGTAGGTAAAAATAAAAATATCTAAAGTCTTGCGGAGGAGAGACGGTAAGGCACGGTGAATAGTGCAGAATAAACCGAGCAGATAGACACACACAGAAAGAGAGAGAGAGAGAGAGAGAGGAATGAGAGAGAAAAAGAACAAAAAAAAAAAAACAAAAAAAAAAAAAAAAAACAAGAGTGGAGAGTGAAGAGCACAACGAATATATAGAATACACCGTAGACAATAGAGGGTTGGGAATTATTTTTCATCGGTGGCGCCTCCAGCATCCAATGGACCACTGAGTCCACGGGTCCACGGGTGGGCTCAGCTCGTGTTCATTACGCTGACATCCTTGCTCTTACAAGTTTACAAACGCGCTTACGGCTTCTTATGTATGTGGTACGGGTTAGAGCATCGCTTAGAGCTGAGGCAAAGCATTGTTCCCGAGTGGCTTTTAGACTCTTAAATATTGGGGGAATAAGTGCAGCTCTCGGTATCGCCTATAACGCTTCGGAAGGCTTCCGTTCACCGTAGTTAAAACAGGCATGAAAATATATAGTCCGGAGAGTTTCCTCATACTACCATACCATACCATACCATACCATACCATACCATACCATACCATACCATACCTACCCGTATACCTTTACCTTTGCCTTACCAGGTATATATGGGCGTGTTAACTTCTCCGGGCAAAGCTTAATAGGGCATTTTAAATACCCTCTTCTCTTCTTATATGGACCTTTAAGGCCAGATTATTGCCCCTTACCTTACCGTTTCTAATCTAAAAACTTCACGCGATTATAGTTTATCAGGTTTTTAAAGTCTTTCCTCGAATGTATAGATAGCGTCTTTCTATTAAATTCGACAAGAAATTTGACTCTCTTTTTCATTCGTTAGTTTTCTTCTTGTTATACTTCTCATTCGAATCGTCGAGTCCTGACAGCGGCTTAATACCTGTGTACTAGGTGAAAACGTGTGGGTATATAAATGCAATGTCGGTATGCGTTATACACGTTATATTTCACCCATGGTACCCATAACTCACAGCACGGCCCTCTTGGCTTCTTAGGTAGACAGTATACCGCGAACGAACGCGGGGCTAGCCGCAGTGCCATACACCAGGGTTGGCAATGACTCCTCACGTATTTATTGCATTCGATGCGCACGCCTGTATGACCTAGCCTAACTCAGTCTGGAGTCCGTACTGACCCTGGATATCGTGAGCAAAGCCCGCGACCTCCGCAACGCGTATCGTCGATAAAATTTCGCGGGGACCTCACGCATGCTGAATTTTCAACGCATTGATTTATCCCCGCGTTGAAACACGTCGTACGAGTTGATCGGGGGCGGATGTAGAACGGAATATGTCGTATGAATGGGTGAGATGTGAAAAGCGTTTTTTTTTTTTTTTTCTATCAATTAGTTAGAAATCGTAATTAATGTTTCCTCGAAACTCTAGTGTGTGACAAAGTTTCCCATCAATAACGCGCCTACGGTTCAATGATGCGAAAATAAAGAAGTGCTCCGCACGGTAGACGACATAGAGAGAACACGATTTGTGCTTCTCGTAAAAATCGTCGGTTAGAATTAAAGCCCGATTATTGAAATTTATGCAAAATTTTACTACCCGTTCACATTCCACCATCGCGTTTCCGACACGTAGGTAGAGGCTTGCATCTAATGCCCACGTAAACAAGAACTAAGTACGCAACACCTTTGGCGAACCCCGCGAACGCAGTTATCCTCCGGGCGTTGAAATTAACAAGATTTACTTTATTCCCGATCTATAACGTAGGCATGTGCAAGTTCTAGTTAAACTTTTTACCCCCCTCACATTTATAAGTTGATAATTATCCGTTAATAAAATCCGTGTTGCAATTTGTGTGGGAATTGTTAACGTTTGTTAAATGCCTGTCCTATATGCATATAGTATGTGTATATATATATATATATATATATATATATATATATATGCTATATACGCGCTGCTTTCCTTTTCCTTTTATTTGACACGTCAATTTGCCTGGTACTGTTTATCTACCTTGAAGATGAAAAATCAGGAACGAATTAATCTGGCGTCTAGAATCTCGGAAAGTGCAGGAGAGACTCTGGAGAACGGGCAGGTGATATATGATATTGTTAACTTTAACTGTCGCCGGTGCAGTTATCAAGAGATTAGCTAAACCTAGTAGAGAAACGCATGAGAGGCAGCCGGTTGTTCCCAGCGTATGTAGATCGTTGAAGATCATTCTAGATCAGTAGCCAGGACCAGGCATGCTGATCGTGAGACGATCCTAAGATCGATGAATTAAAGATCACCTATCGAGGAACTCGAGGCAGTGAATTTGTCCCGAGATTCTAGAGGACGTAATCGATTTTCCAAACCGCGATTCGCAACTCTCGACAATTTCTCGATCTCAAATTAAGAAGATATCGCGTAACGAGTGATTGAAAAAAATTTACAATTACAAAATTATCCAAAAGATCTTTGAATTTCGATTTGGTAACGTTTTTTCGGTATTGAAAAATGAAACGGATAAGAAAAGTATAGTTCCGATGCGAAGAGAACGTTGCGGGAAACAACGATTGGACAATAGTTGTACCTCGGCGGGTATACTAATGCCGTATTAGGTCCTGGAGGATGGAGATCATAATAATCGTGCTGCCGTATTTGTTCAGCGACAGGGACTAGGGAATTGTAATTTCAAATGCAGCATCTATCGAGCGAAGAGACGACTATAACACGAGAAGGAGTTAATGGCGTGAAAACTTCACTACCTCAGTGTTCGATAGATCGGCAATAACGATCGTTGATCGTTTCTCGAACGTTGCAATAATCAGAAGATAAGAAACGCATAAGAAGATCAAAAATAATAATAAATTAAGAAAAAAAGTAGTGATAATTATAGAAGTTTGCTTCAAGATTATGGCACGAAGTAGGGTTTAAATTATCGTCATTGGTTATCGCCACGCGGATAAAATACGTAGGTAGTATAGTAATTATAACTAGTTGATTTATACTTATTTCAATCTCAGTTATAACAGGTTTTAATACCAGATCGTACGATATATGAATCATACAGGAATGGCATTAACCTGTCTCGAGATGTCCTGCATTCTAATCCATAAGATATTAACTAACAATAAGTCTTATGTCACTTTGCTATGTGAAAGCTTAACGAACGGACACGCTATAACTCAGCAATTAAACTCACGTTCATTTTCGATTTTTATCTAATCATCAAATAACTGACGGCTGACTCACACAGGAATTACTATATACTCCGATTCTTAAAGGTAAAACCTCTGACAGCTATAAAGTATCGATCATATACACGAAAATTTGAAAAAACTTATAATATAGCTTTTCAAAAATTAATGTACCATCTGTTGAATTTTTTCCAAGCGATGGAGTTACACGGATATAAAGTATTCTTCATTCCTTGATAAAACTCCGCTGGAATTCCTTAGAGTGTAAATTAATGGCGTATAGGTGTAAGTAAAGATTCCGAGGTTAATTACGGTGCGAAACTTCTTAACAAATTGCGGCTTCTTCTTTCCTATAGACCGAGACTTGACCGTGGTTGGGATCTAGCCGGTATAAGTATGAACCATCTAACGAACGAACCATATTTCAAGATGGGATAGAGAAATAGAAACGACTCGAGCACGCGCGTGCAGTAGGTATACGCTATTTTAAATCGCGGTTAGGCTCGGCTATACCCTTTTTTAGAAGAGGACACCTTCTCTGCCTTTGCCGATATACAGGTAAAAACTGACCTTTGCCAATGCTGGATTGAAATAAGATAGCAATAGGTATATAGCTAACCCACCTGCTGTGATCTTTACGGATTAAATCACACGAGAAGATAGACGTTCGTTTCGCCGTTGAACAAGTTCTCGTAAACATACGGATAGTTGTGTACCTATGCGTATGCCTACGCCGAAGGGTATACTTTCGGTAGATTTTCGCGATCAGACCATGAAATAGAAAGAATTTAGTGTTCTGTGGGATTCCCGGTTTGAGATGAGGGAGAAAAAAGGAGAAATGGCGAGTTTATGACGTCGGGACATACGTAGTCGCGTAAGATAAGATTTCCTAGAAACGCGATGTACCTACCTCAAGGTACAATCTATAGGAAACAGAAATCGCGTGTCTCGCCGTCCGTGAATAAGAAACGCGACAGAGATTCGAGGTGGAAATCTGCGTGGGCCATCCTACCATCCCGAGGTACGAACCGAAGGCATTGTGGGCCGTCGCAACACGTTCTAGACTTCGCAAGGCTTGCTTTAACACCGAACAAAGCGACGTTTCAACATTTTTCAGTCTCATACTTCGAACGTATCGAAGTCCCGTATTCGCGTAGGTGGCGATGAGTACATATACCACGTGGCCGCGATATGTAGCTACACACAATTTCGCACAACATACCCAGATGTGTAAACGAGTCGGTGTGAACGGTAGCTGGATGAGGATTTTATGGATATACAGCACCGCCGTAGATAATTCACATCATCGAACCCCACCTACGCGATCATTTTTTAACCTCTATAGATATCTCCACGCCACTTTACGATCCCAGTAGTGAATTCCTCTTCGAGATATCTCCGGGTCTTGCGAAGATCCTTGGTTTTCGCCACTATTTCGCTCTCTTTCAGACATCGAACGAACCTCGCGTGGATAAGAGAACGACTAGAAACGAGCTCGTTCTATTGTCTCGGAATAGCTGTTTGCGCACATAACACTCGGGAAGATTTGCTCTTAGGAAACCCGTAAACATCTGAATACGTTTTATATAAACCAGAGCCTAATCGCCTCGGAGTAAAATGGCTGCATTCGCGAACTAAGAACGTATGTATCTAAATGCTGGTTATGGGTGAAATGGTATATATGAAATCAATGAACGGAAATGCGGTTGATAGAAAATAAGGATAATTTATATACTATATCTTAAAGCTCGTATCCGCGAGACCGGATGAATGTCGTGCAATTTTATACTAGAAATCTAAGAGAATTTCTCTGTAAATCTATACGACTGCGGCGGCGTTGTTTTATATGAATCAAATTTTTCTCAAACTGCATACGCGCGTTTTACCGGTACAAAACGTTCGTTAGGATACTGCTAGTTGGCTGAAGTCACGGAGGTCCGTCGATCACGGTCGATCGTGTCCATAGGAAAAAAGAAAGAGAGTAAGGAAGAAGAGAAAAATAAAAAAAAAATAATGAAACGAAATGAAAAAAAAACAAAAAAAACGAAGCGTTCTATCTACGAGAAGTAAAAAGTGGTGACGTCTTAATTTGGTCAGACAAGCCGCTTGCCGGCGAGTCATTCATTCGCCTATGATAAAGTGTACCTATCTAGTCTCCTCCTTATATGAAATCTAAACCAATATATATATATATATATATATATGTTACACAGTTTATAAAATTTGATGTTGAAAAAATGTATGTTTCTGAACTGTGAGATCGTTTCTTTCCGCGTATTCAACCCAATTTGTATTCAATTAAATTCAATCCGCAAGTAGTCGTAGTCTTACATTAATCGTCGTTAGATAGTCGCGTATAATCTACCGATACTGGATATAAGGAATCGGTAAATTAGCCGTTGATACAACCAATAAACAAGTTAAGGGTATAAAGTATATAGAAGGCATAAACTTGAGCGTAGGCTATTTAATAGACTCGAGTTCTCCAGTGTCGAGTGAACATGATCAGATACGAGAAGCTCATCTGGTTCCTATTCGCGTGCGCGGGACTATACAGAGAGTCTCGACTTTATAATGCTACATCTTATGCGATAGGCATGGTAGGTATAATCGCGAGTTGTGCACGAAACAGCTCGAACACCTAGAGCAAGAACTACGTCAACTTTTTACCGATTATAAAATATTTATTAAATTCCATCTTCGTTTGGTTTAAATGGCCGTTAAAATTTACACAATGAATTCCAACTATGGAGTTGAACATAGTGAGAATTCCGCGTAGTTGTATACTTCAGGTAGACGGCAGCGCTATAGAGAAATTATTGTCTCACGTTTAATTAATTATACCTCTTAATTAATGGCTTTTATCCAGCTCTATAAGCACAAGTAACAGAAGTGCAGCAGCTCACGCCATTAAAGCGACTCTAAGCACACACTTCCGTCAAAATCAACGAGCCGCGACTAGCAATGAGTTCCAGTAAATTAAGTGTCAAACCCACATTCCATGACTTCTGTGTTTATCTTATTTACCTATAATAACCACAACTTTTTTTCAAAAACATTTCTTTATTTATAAAGATCGCGGTACACAATTTATCGATATATACGATCTTGGAAATCGCGCAACACTAACACCAGAACCACCTCACCAGGTATATGTCAACGACACCGTATTTCTATACATATATATGCACACAACTTCGCTCGGTTTATACCAATATATCTTTATACACGAGATAAGAAATTTCATTGCACTAGCGTGATTCGAGAGGCTGAATCTTCTCGCCGAAAGGTGATAACCGCGTAAATAAACACATGTTTTATAAATTTATCATCGCTTTCAAACACACATGTATATATACATATGTATATATATATATATATTAGATTTATCTATATATTTCTTAAAGCCCCCTGGAGGTGAATAAAGTCTGTGCATATTTCGTTACATATAGACTACCTACCCGTATACCTACCTACGGGTGTTATGCGATCATGAACAGATACCAGATACCAGATAGTCGGGCAACCGCGAACTTCGCTCAGTTATTTCTACACCCGCGGACATCATTGAACTGTGATCCCACTCCCGGTGGGAAAAGCTGTTAAACTATAGTCCTAAGAATAGTCGATAGTTTGACCATAATATCTGGCCTAAGGTCCGATAATATGGACAAAAGTTTAACGGTCTATGGAGGGCGTGCCGTGGCACAGTTAACGCAAATTGCACCTAACGTAACCTTACCAACTTACACTTATGATATATACGATGCTTTGCGGCACTAGGATTACTCTCTTATATATTTCGTACCTGTAGGTATATATGTGCAGAGATACTACCACCCGTGCCTATATTTCATACTCGATATTTCACCGACATCGTCGGAGTTTATGGTATAAAACTGATAGAGGTAAAAGATTGGTTATTTGGGTTTGCCGGAGGCTCGATTTTGTATTACTGTAATAAAGTGTAAGGTGTTGGTTACTTTGTCGCTCACGCATTCCTTTAGAAATATGAGTATATTAGAAATTTCAAACGTACCGGACGAAAACCGCAGTCTCAATTTCTACACGCAGAGGTTGTACACCGAGGTGCCTCTCTATTCATAAATTGAAATTCGACTAGGTCTATACGGAGCGAAACAGTCAGCGAAATGAATTACAACACGACGATTTTCTCTCATCCTTTTCACTCGGACACAATACGCACTTACGGTGTAGAAATAATTTACGGATAGGTGACGGTGTAACTCACCTGCGTCGACAGTTGTGTGGACGTTATGGTATAGGCGGAATTGTTAATAAGTTTGAACGACATCGTATAACGAACGAAGTGGGTATCTATATCCCGGAATATCCTATCGACGATACGCTATTCCATAGGTTAAACGACCCACGTAAGTACATAGAAATTGCAAGCTCCGATCTACCCTGTAATAGACTATACATATCGACGAGAGAGAAAATCGAGTATATATGGAACCATAAGAAAGAACGGCTTTATAATCGAGGAGATGAATTCCCCCCGTGTCAGGGGATCGTACTTTCGAAAGATGTTTACGCTCGTCTCTACTCTTCTCTCCTCTCCTCTTCTCGTCTCTTCTCTTCTCTTCCGCAGCCTTATGTACTCGGTAGCGAACGTCGTGGCGAGATAAGGGGTAAGTAATGTATTCGATCGTTTCTGTCGGAGTCCGTCCCGGTTTAGCTTTGGTTCTCGTCTGTCCGTCCGGTCTGGTCCGCGGTCGGTTCGAATATGGGAAGGAGAGTGAAAATCTTTAATGCCGGTAAACCTTCGGGTTGCATTGTTGCAGTTAGTTTTGCCTCGTGGTTGTGTTGGCGATGGTGGTGCTGCCGTTGCTGGAAGGCTTAAGATCCATTAGGGATTTCAGATATTTATTACGCGCACGCAAAGTCGTTATCGTTGCAAGGGAAGAAGAAGAAGAACCGGGACCGGTGTAGACGCAGCGCCGCAAGCCGTTGGATCGCATCTTTATCGAATTCCGCAAATTACCGATACCATTCCTCAGGGCTTTTAAGTCCTGAGACTCTCTCTTGCCGGTATACGAGGAGTAACAGTCTACGTACTTTGAGCATATACGTTCAACTTACTCGCGATACGCCTATAAGGGGCGTCTATTTTGCAAATACTTTTACTCTTTCCTTCCTGGTGCTCCGATGCTGATGCTGCTACTCTACCATCGAACTCTATGCAGTTTATATACCCACAAACCTGAAGAGAACTACTCAGAGTACCTATGCCATCCATTTCTGTTTCTGTTATATAGATTCTGAATCTAGTGTTTTTTTTCTTCTTTTTTTTTTTTTTTTTTTTCTTACTTCATTCTCACGGTCTTTTGAAAGAAAAGAAATCATTTTTCATTTGATTCACTTCATAACTGCCGTAAGATCTTACAATCAGTTAAATTATTAGGATATATACCTACACACACATACATATGTATAATGTACATATATTTATATATGTGTGTGTGTATATCTATACCTACGCATATTTAGAGGGAATTGGATCGTGATTTGTCGGATACGTGACCCGTAGTGGCCCCAGCAGCAACAGCAGAAGCACGACGTAGATTTCAATCGAATTAGTTCGTAACGGTGAGTGAATGAGTTTCGGTTATTCAAAGCTGTGAAGTCCGATTGAAAAAAAAGAAATATATATATATGGATATGATGAAAAAAAGTAGGAAAAAAAGAAGAAAAAAAGAAAAAAAAACTGGGATAAAACAAAATATTGGTAAATTAGCGAGCAGAGGTTTGAAAGTTTAAAAGACAGGCGTGTAATTATGTATAAGATCGGATCACAGTAGCGTCAGTCTTTGGACCGTTACTGTAACTATTATACGTGAAAATGTGGAAGAAAATATTTATTCGTAAAGCTTCAGAACCGCCTCCCATCTGCCAACAAGATATCAAACTGATGAAGCTGGCTGAAGCATTCCACGTTTAACTACTTACGCGCGGCTACCTTTGTGTGTGATCAAGGGTGTCGAGGAGAAGGAGAAGCAGAAGAAGAAGAAGAAGGAGGAGGAGAAGAAGAAGAAGAAGTAGAAGAGGAATAAAAAGAAGCGAAAGCTACAGCATCAGCAGCTGGATTCTTGCAGATATTATTTATTTATTTATTTATTTATTTATTTATTTTTTCATCTTTTATTCATTTTTATTTTTCATTCACTTTATTAAAATCCTCGCTCTTACGTTATATTATACCCGCACCACGTACGTACGGTCTCGGGTTGATTGGCAGTTGGTTCCCACCGCGAGTATGAAATTTGATAAGCTGCGTTAATTCCCTACGAACCGACGTTACGTTTTATCGCAAACTCGAAAAGGCATGTTTTTGTCAAATACCAAAAATTCGAACATTTGAACGGTGAAATTTGTATCATTCCCTTTTTTTTTTATTTTTATTTTTATTTCGCGATAGAACAATCAGCACAGAGATCACAATCCCGTACAGCTGCACCAGCGGTAGCGTTATTCGATTGAATTGAATTGAATTGAATTTACCTCTGCACCGCTCTATAGTCTAGGTATATAGAGTTCGTATATACAGTGACCGTCTCTCCGACCGCAGTTTGTCCTCGGTGTATTTTCTTACCCTGGACCGATAGATATCGTGGATAATTCGCTTAGCGATCGAGACGTTAAAAGTGAAGCCGCATAGCAGGGCAGGCAAGCCAAGCCAAGCCAAGCCAAGCCAAGCCAAGCCAAGCCAAGCAAGCGAGCGAACGAACGCGGTTTCCACCGTAGGTAGAGGTATAGATCAGCGCGGAAATCATCGATCATGAGAAACGTTCTATACGGACAATAAAGTGGGCTGGATATATAAAATAGAATCTTGCGGAAAGTGAAGTAATTGTTTTTTGCAGGTGCAGTCTGACAGGTGCACTTCTATGTTCCAGCGAAACGTTCTACTGCCCAACCCGTAGGCTTTTACTATATGTAAGAGTGAAAGATTTACACACACTTTTCTGTATCCATCAGACATCAAACCTGCCTCTTCTCTTCTTTCACTATTTATTCATACTCTGGCTGGCTAAGAGTTGCTACTGCCAAGCACAACTCAATTCCTACAAGTACTATAGATGTAAAATCGTAATATCGCATTAAAACCCACGGATTGTCATCGACTAGACAAGACGACACGCTCGTTACACAAACTTATTCCGGTTAAACTTTATTCGAGACAAGACTTGTCGACGTTAAATCCAACCAATTTATAGAAGAAAATTCAAATCTTGAGCGTATAAATAATGTCACATCTGTGTCAAAATTACCCCAGTTACTGTTTTTTTTTTTCTCTCTTTTCTTCATTTTTTTTTTTTTTTTTCAACATTAGAGAAGCTGCGGCACAAATCCATGGAGTTATTCTGTGCTGGAAGGTATACGTATACAATACATATATATAACTAAATACGATAAGAAACTTAACCTTTCCTAATGCTCTAAGGCAATGGTTATATGGTATAAGTGAGGCGTATAGAAATAGTGGCGAAAGATCAGCGTTTAAGATCGTAAAAGAATGATCGGCTAATTGCGCATATAGTATAACTTGCGTAAGATTAATAAATTCTATGATTCGATCGGCCGTTTAGATAAGAGATAAAAGAGTTAATAGAGCGATCTGAACCGAGGAGTAAGTTGACGTGTCGTTAATCAGGAATAAACGTATTGCAGAAATTTATCCATATATCTATATAGGTAGAGGTAGGTACACGTACGCGTATATATATATAAGGGATCAAAAATAAGTAAGGATATATCTGAATGCAAACAAGACGTTATCTTACATCTATAAACAAACTCGTCCGTGAACTAGTAGAGGAGCAATTTACTGCCCATCAATATCACCGCGTCTGCAGTCATGTGTATATATCCGTTCGTTGTGAAAAAAAATAAATAAAAAAATATTATCTCCATAGAACACGTCGTTAGAGAGAAACTAGATAATTAATTACGCGTTGACTAAGTGCAAAAATAAAAAAGAATAGGTATACACACAAAAATTATACAAGTTCGGAAAAAATGAATAACAAAATAACACACCGCCGTACGTCGGACGCAATTTATATTCTCTTTTCTTTTTTTCTTCTTTTTTTCTTACTCTTCAACACTTTAATTATATAATATTTGAATAAGGAATCTTTGATCGGCATGGCAGTAGGTACGTATCCAACCTACATACGGTTATACTAAGGAAGGCACGTGGAAGGCACACACTACCATATATAATGAGTGGTTCCATGTCTGGTCCAGAGACCTGTGAGGGCTGGTCCCCCTCACCCCCCCCCCCCCCCCTCCCCCTCTACCCCATTCCCTTCGGTTTTCTCTTCAAGTTCTTCACGGGCTGCTACCCAGTACGCGATCTTATCTTAGCCTGTCTGACATTTGACATGCGCGTCCGTGTGCCTGTTCGTCTATTATAACTATAAGAACAGAGAGTAGCTCTGTGCAACGTCGTTCGTTCCTAGTTTTATGTACCATGGTTGCAGCCGCTGCAGCCGGACCTAGGTATATGGTAGGTATAATTTAAAAAAAAATCTAAACCTTCATCCGCGGATTGCAAACTGGTAGAGGTATACCTCTCCTCCTTCGCGTATCTTTATCTGATCGTTAGAACTACTGCAATAAGATTTATATTCACTTATGCGTCATTAGTCATATAAGTTTAAGAGAAAAAAAAAAAAAAGAAAAAAGAAAAATATATATATATATATATATATAAATATATAAGAACTTGAAGAGATTACGATCTTTTCGTAATATTCTTCGATCAGTTTATTCTTAAATTTATTTTTCTACTTCGAAGCGGTGTTTTATGTGGACCACCGTTTAGATCGGTAAGCTTATTGCTAGCGGGACATCGGTGCTAGGAATTCGTTGGGTATTTCTCTCGGTTGACCGGGAGGTCGAGCGGCCAGTTGCAATATTCCATTATTATTTATTAATTCGGACCATACCTGATGATTATCAGGTATCTGTGTGCTCCACGGTGCACCGCACGTCCTCACGACTTTCTTATCTTTACTCTATTCCCCTGTCCCCTGGCTTCTTCTTCCACTTCCAGAACCCGAAGTCGAAGTCCGCTGAAGCAGTGGTGCTTCGTTGGTAAGCATAATAATTCCTCCGTATAATAATGCATACAGGAAATGATAGAATCGAGATTCATTATTATTCAAGTAAAAATGAAAGAGGTAGAAAAAAAAAAAAAAAAGACAGAAAACCTATACGCAGAGTTCGAACTCTGTACCGACGAGGTAAAATCCGGACGATTTTCATCCCGAGAAATACACACATCTGTTTAAAATCTCTATGACCGGTTTCGATGATCTTATGGGAATTTATTACGGAAGATGTTGTATTGTCCACCTCTGTTCGCGTAACGATTCACAGTGCTCGTGGTTTCAACCCCGCGCCTATAGGATACAAGGACTCGAAGAGTTCTGTGATTACTATGATAATCCCTTCCATACTCGAGGCTGCTCCTGTACACCAGGACATAGCCAGATAATATTCAACGGTCCGCGATAAAGCCCGATTCTGTATTCTTAACGACCCTTACGGCTATATTCTATTGTTTCTCGAAGCTTATTCGTGACGGGAGGCGATCCGATCGTTTCGACGATTTTTAAGAACGTCTATAGGTAACGATTAACCGAAACGATTATAACGTAGAGTTTAAGTATTGAAAATGGTTCGAGGATCTATTATCTTCGATTTTACCTAACCGGGAATTTGAAAAGAAAAGAAAAGAAAAAGAAAAGAAAAGAAAGAGAAAGAAAAATCGGCTTATCTTCTCCTCGGTTATTCGTATACAGACGGTGTCACGTGACATATGTTAGCTGGTATCTAGAGAAGATTGACGGGGTATACCTACGAGCGAAGGTAACATCGTGAGACCTTGACTGGGTTGTTTCATCCTGGGTATATGTAAAGGCACCTTGAATGGAGACCATTAAACCTCAAAGGTATAAGTATTATTCAAACCGTTCGAACGGAATGAAACTTACTGCTCTGCATACTGAGACACGGGCGGGCTTCTCGGTGACGGGATCAGAAATACTAGAAGTCAACCCGACTGTCTACTTGTTAATGTAAATAATGTATTGTATATGTATCTTGTCCATTACCGCGCGCTGTCAAGTTTCTGTCATACGACCATTAAAAGATATAAATATATACATAAATATCTAGTTACACATGAAGAGACAAACTAGTTCCCTATAGGGAAAATATAACTATACCATGAGGTATTATAGGTACTGGAAACAGCGATTAAAGATATCTGTTTTCCTTCTACGTGATAAATATAAATTTGTATATATATATATATATATATATATATATATATATATGACACGTTATCAATATCTCGATAAGAGAATCGTTCACGATTGTTCATCCGACCAACGAAAGAAAAAGGGGGGGGAAACAAAAAGGAAAGAAAAAAAGCCACCATCGACCGTCATTTCTATCCATAACTATCAGCTGAGAATAGAAAGTTGTGGGAATAAGAAACGTGTACGCAAACCTCGGGCCATTCGAGAGCTTTCCAACATCGTTCCCTCCCCGCGAATACAAGAGCAGATAGTCTGCAGACGAGGTTCGACAAAGAATCTATAGGCATTATATATATATATTTCTATATCTATATATGTGCGTTGAATTTACCAATACAGAGATGTATTTGACCAGGTATAAATCTCTGGATGCAATGGTGCACTGCTGCAGTAATGCCGTTGGGCATTGGCGAATAGGTATATGGAGATATGCCACGCGCGTACTAAATCAATGACAGCTGAGTGTAATTGCATCTTGAGTGTATGCTAGGTATCTATATACGTATATGTACGTGCATATATTTGTGTATATATATGTATATGTATATACATACCTATACCTATATGTATATGGCTGGGTAGTCGAATCAAGTATTTTCGCGATGGTTAAAAAGGTCAATTAAGTAAATTCATTCAGTGATAACGAAGAAGAAGGAACTGTATATGTATATGTACGATACATATGTGTAGGTATACCGGATAGTTCGTCACCGTACACCTAGAGCTTCGGAATATACGATTTACTTTGACTATTATATTATACTATATACGTATAACCCCCTGGTACGATCATCTATTCGATTCAAGACGAGAATGCCACCCATGTTCTATGCTAAATGACCCAAGAGATCCGCTACTCTCATTTGCCTCTACAGTCCCGATCTTATTCGCTTACCATACACTACTGCGATCATTCGATTACCATATCATTCGCTTTTCTTTTCTTTTTTTTAGATTTGTTTCATTTTAACCCTTATACGCATTGTTCTATGTACTCAGTGTCCCTGAATTACAGTATTTTTCAGTATTGGAATTTGGAAATAGATATACATGTATATGTTTATGTATATAGGCTTTTTACATTTCTCGTGTGGATATGTCCTTCGTTGAAAATTTATCTTGAAGCCTTGATGATGATTATTATTTTTGGTTTCTATTATATTTTAAATCCGCGTCCGATTCGAGACACTCTGACGTGGCCGGAGCATGATAGAATTCATGCGTGAAAGGATGACGTTGTAAGATGACGCCGAGAAGCTAGATCGAAAGAAGTGATTGAAGAGCTTTTTGTCTCCTGGCTATCTTATACCTTGGAGCAATTCGATTTGCAGTTTCAGTATACTTTATTTATAGATTCGATTATTTCTACACGGTGTGGGTATAGATCTACCGATCTACGAAGAAAACTATATGCACGCTGTTTTTATTACCAGTAATTTATATCCCCTGACCCAAGGCGTATAACCCAAAATGAATTTATTTACAATTCTGAGAATAAGTGAATTCAAAAATTTACATTCAGTAGACGAAATGAAAGAGTTTTATACAAATTTCAAACTCTATACTTCGAGATAAATTAATATGGAGGCAATAATTACTGCCGATCGAGTCTCGTTCTGCACGAGTCGAAAAAAAAAAATATTTCGCTACTTATTCAAGGCTCGTAAAGCTTTCACGGATGATAGTGGGCGATGCGGTTGAACGAAAGGAATAAGATGATGAAGGCGCGAAATAGCTTTACAGGAAATACTATACCGAAAAAGAAGGATGCGAAGAAGAAGAAGGAGAAGAAGAAGAAGATTAAGAATAAGAATAAAGAGTAACCTAGAAGGTATATACGGTACGTAAGTACATACGTATGTACGTACGGGGGAATTGAGGGGAACATTGTAGCTGTTAATTGGACGTCACTCAACAAACCCAAGGCAAATTTAATTTGCTTCCGTAAAACTTTTCAGAGAACATAGGTACCTATACATATATATGTACACACCGACGTGCGAAGATAGAATGATCGAACAAGATAAGAAAGCCTTGGCTACTTCCTCCTTTTTTCATTATTCTTCCTTATTTGCATAGCAAAAGAGTGAGAGTTCCTTTCGTCGTGATTCGATGATAAAAAGAATCGTAAGTAAAAATCTTTGTCGTGTTGAACAATGTAATTCGTCGATTTAAAAATTTCGCGTCTATAGGACCGGTCGATTACTTCTTCTTGCATTATAATATGCGGATATGGAAATAGCTCGAGGGTATTTATTTGACCACCGACTTAAAACGCGACGACTAAGAATTTTCATTCTTGATCGAGACCGTTACCCAGAGCTCATCGAAGATCAGACAGAGATGGAGCTCTGGGCTGACATGTTGTCGTGGTATTTTTACGGCTCTAAGGATCACGTATCGTCGTTTGAATCAGATAAATCTTTCGTTCGGTAGCCGGAGAAGTATTTTTAATTAGAAACTTTAATTGGCCTACTGTTTGATGACTTAGTCCCTAACCAATCAACGCTGGTTAGGAAATGATCTTGTTTTGAAACGCGTCACGCGTATCAATTTCTTTCGTTAAAAGACCCTTCCAGGTAGATTATTTCCTCCTTCACAATATACACGTTATATATATACATAAAACTATGAAATTATAAACGAGTTCGTGGCTCGATGAATTAAACAATATGTAACCCGCCGAACTCCCTTTTGAAAAAAGATTTTTGCATGCCTGAAAAAGAGAGAGAGAGAGAAAGAGAAAAAGAAAAAGGAGAAAAAAAAAGCGAAACAAAATTTGCAGCACGCTCCTAAATCTCCATTTGCAAATCTATTGTTCTGCGCAAAAAAAAAAAGACGCCATATTAGCTAGCGTGAGTCATTCGCGAAATTTAAAACCCCGGATTGAAATCGTGCGGGGAGATATAGGTAAAAATGACCGCCTCTTGGAAACCACCCCTTAACAAGGAGTGGTAGAGAAGGTTTTCCGACCCCACCTTTCAAGGGGTTGTACCCTAAATAAAGCCCGACGATAGGCTCCTGGTTAAGGGTGTTTTTTGTCAAGGGGTGTTACCGAGGGGTGCGAAATTAATGCAAACGTGAAACCCTCCGGCCTCCAAAGCCCCGACTTGCTAGGGTGCGTAGATACAGCTCGATCGATTTTTTCCAACCCTTTGTCATTGAGGGGAGATCTGTGCAAAAATAGGGCGCTCTATATGTAGGCCACCGTCACACGAAAGGGTCCATGCCGAAGTAAGGGTTGACACGCGAACGAGCAGATGCGCTTCGCTATACCATAGTTCAAATATCGCGCCATTTCATTTTGTATTCTTTTTATTTATTTTATTTTTTTTCATCTCATCTCATCTCATTTCATCTTTTTTCCTTTTTTTTTCTTTTTTTTTTTTATATATATCTTCATCATACCACCGGCTACAGTGCGCGACTGAGCATTGCTCCGTATAAACGTAACGTAACTCGCTCGTCACGTATTCCCGTCTTCTCTGGACCAAGTAGAAACAGTTTGCTATTATAACCGCGCCGAGCGTGAGATTCGCGGGAAAAGATTGTCTTTCGCGCGTTCTAGTTTTACTCGGTTTTCTCTTTTTCGTTTTATTTCATTTCATTTCATTTCATTTCATTCATTTTTTTTGTCTTTTACGCAATTTCAAAAACTTTCGCCGACGGTGAGATGAATCATACCATACCGCCCCACGTGTACCGGCGCGACTGTTTAAAACATAGTGAAATAAAAATATTTAACCATACATCTGTGATCAAAGTGCAATTAACGGATTTCATAATTCGTGTGTCTGTCCATTAGACGAGTGAAATTTTCTGCAAATAAGAGAAAAAAAAAACAGTGTGCTCACATGATCGGAATGAAAATATATGGAATTTTACAGCGATACCCGAAACGAGTGAGTATATACCTGTCGCGATATATTGAGCCTAGAGTTTTTGCCTCTTCTGACGTAATGAAGTTGATTAAAATAAGCGGCTTTATTTTTTTTTCTAAATAAGAAATGTGAAAAATTTAGTGAATTTTTCAAGTGGAAATGATTTCTGGGTTCAAGAATGGAGAATGGCGTCGAGTGCTTCTCTTTTTTTTCTTTTTTTTTTACGAAATACTGGAATTTGGTAGCTAGAGTTTTGTTTTCGCATTGTTTAAAACTCGGCCAGTTATTTATTTATTCCGATCACATCGAACAGAGTCTGAAAATCAACGTGCTCGCGGGGCCAAAGCCAATTTTCCTAACCTAGGAAATCATGCGCATTGGATATATAGGCGCGGATCGAAGATTCTCTAAATCTAAAAGCTACACGTGTTATGAGACACGTGGCAAGAAACCAAAAAAAAAAAAAAAAAACAAGAAAAAACTACGTATATGCCTTAGTGTCTGAAGAAAGAAAAAAGAAAAAGAACGAGGTGAAAAATTTAACTATAATTAGAATGCCGATTTCTAAAAATGAAATTCCGTCGCAGAACTTGTGGATATATTTAATCTACAATTTATCGAAAAAGTCTAGACATTCGTGTCCATCTGTCTTACTCACACACATATATACATATATATATATATACCTCGGTATTTATATATATATATATACGTCTAAAATTTTTCTTTCGGTTAATTTTCCGGCGAAAAAATAAACGCTGTAAACATTCGTATGGTAATAGATAACCGGAAGTGGTTTTTAACTGAAAATACCGCAGGTTGCCAAGACGCGGATATACCGCGAAGGCGGATCGCTACGTTCTCGTTCTCCTACCTATTTCATAGTAGGTACTATATACCTAGGTATGTATATGCGCAGAGTTTTGTTCCCCCGCGAGCAATATCCATTGCATTCTTGAAAGACCAGAGCAACAGAGCTCGACGAACGAAGGACCACCTTGGCTGCAACAATTTACAATTCAATATTGAGCAGCCACCGGCTGCAGTATGGCGAAGGTGGAAGAAATCGCGATGCTCGTCGGAGTCAAAGATGGAATAGTTTAGATATAAAACGCGGAAGATATAATATTATAAAATACGTGAAATATATAGGAGAGATTTATTTACCAAAAATTAATGAAATTCCAAAGCGTAGTAAAAATTACGATGACAATTAAAACGCGAGCCAAAAATCCAGCGTAAGAAAAAGAAGATTTCATTTAATTTCACTTTATTTTATTTCTTTATTATTTACTTACATATTCAATTTTTTTTGTTAATTTTTCTATTTTGTGGAGAATCGATAACCCGAATGAAAGGAAAAACTAAATCGAATTGCAAGGAAGAAGAATAAGTTCCGTTTCGTTCCGGCTGTATAGTGAATCAAGAACGATATCCGTGGCGCAGCAAACAACGTAAAAATAAACCGTGCGATCGGCTAATCCTGAGTAACGCAGAGCGTAAAAAAAGAAAAGAAAAGAAAAAGAAAGGGAAGAAAAAAGTGGTTTAAAAAGGAGAAAAAAGATACCTAAGACGGCCACACGATCGGCCGTAGAAATACGGATTATCTCCTTGATCCACGTATACCGTTAAGATGTACAGAAACGATTTCAAAGTCTCAATTCGTGCGAAAGTAGAAATCTCGCGCGGATATATATTTTTGCACAAATTTATCACCTAGCGGGCAAAAAAGCCTGTCTTTCTTCTCGTGTAGTTTTTACTTTATCTTCTCTCTATATCCCTTTTTTTTTTTTCTTCAAAAATCATATCTTCATCAATTTCGTGCGATATATTAAGAGCGTAAAATTTTTGAGAAGAATGTAGAATAAAAATCGGCGTTTACCTGATAACCCAGAGTTCTCACGGCGATAATATCGCGAATTATGGTCAGGATAGAATGCGGCAGCCGCAGCACCATAGCACCAGCATCGTTTATAGACGTACATATATCGAGTACTATTTATACGCCGTGGATATACCGAGGTTGCAATTATTGTTTAAAATAAGTTAATTAATAACAGATTCACGTCGGGTTGGCAGCGCTGAATAATCGCGGGTTAATGATAGCCTGCGAAGCGCTGATCATCGGTAGCAGCAGCTCGCTATCTTATCCTGGTACCGAGGGGTCTAACCGTCGTTTCCTTGCAAGGCGTTTTACCGATACTACCAAACTATCGCTCACACATGCTCGCACGATCTACATACACATGCATAGATCGAGCCAGAGCAATCTTTCGTTGTTGTTCTTCTTCCTCTTCTTCGTCTTCTTCTCGGTGTTGGTGTTGGTGTTGTGTTGTCGGTAGTCGCTGGACCAGCTACCGGCGCGGCGCGTCTTCTCCGCCAGTATTTATACATTTGTTCCTTTTATACTGTATCATAGGTATATCCATACGATGCATAGCTTGAGCCACTTGACCAACCGCGTTCGTAACGATCGTAATTATAACTCGCAAATCTTGGCTTCTTTTTACCATCCTAACAGCATCGGTTATTTCCTAATTCAACGTCTCGCACTTAACCCCTTAGTTGCCTAGGGTTAACAGTGTTTAAGGATCATTGCAGGGAATGAGAGAAAATAAAATACGTGATTCGCGTAAAAACTAACCCGTTCCTTTACTCTTCTCTTTTCTTTCATATCAAATTCCGAAACGGTATAAGAGAGAGAAATTTACAGAGGGACGAGTAAGAAGCGTGTGATATCAAAACCTTAGATCTGACTAGTGAGAATCTTGAAGACAAATTTGCGGTTCATTTCCCATATCGTTATATATTCTTTTCAAAGTAAATCCAGGATATTTTATTTTGTATAAGTCAAAAGGGGGATTCGTAATACTCGCGTAGAAAATTGTTCATATATTATTACATGCATACTATTTGCCTTTCCACTTCATATTTTACCGTGGTTTATTTTTTACAGTAATTCTATCGCCCGCGGACCACCGTGGTAGTGAAATTGCTAGAAACTGTTTGCTAGTTGTTATACGCGAAGTTGTGTGAGGTGTAAATATAGGTATACGTACGTATCGCAATGTGCTACATATACGTACGCGTGAACAAACTGCTCTGTAATTTTCGACGACCGAACACACGGATGGATATGACTCGATAGTTTAACCACCGTTGAAGTTATATAGTTACATCGAGTGCCTGTAACCGTACCGCTGCACCTACCTCGCAAATCACAATCAATGACAATTCGGAACTCGCTAAATCTGCCTCTACTACGTAGTACCTATGTCAGTCGTATATGTCGACCGATCGACTACTACTCGTTCCGCAAGACTTAGAAATATCGTTTCACAATCGTAGGAGATAATTGAGAATTTTTCTGAATCATTTTTTGATAACAATTATTGATTTTTGTTGCAGAATATCTGGGAGGAGAAATGGACGATGATATTGCAGACGCGATTCTTTAGAGGAATTATATGTATAAAGGAGGGAAGAGAATATTCACGGTGAGGATTATGGCTTCCGTGAACGGAAATTATAATTAATTAAGCATTCAGATCGGAGACGAAGAAGATGTTGTGGTGGTTTGGGCCTTAGTGGTCCTGTGGTGGCTGTAATTTGAATCCTACTGGCCTGCTAAGTCCCAAGTCAACTCAACTCAAGGCAGACTCGATTCAAGAATAAGAATAATAACAAGAACAAGAATAAGAGGAATAAGAAGAAGAGATCTTCTTTGAAAAACGAGGAAACAAAAAAATTCCCCAAGGAATCTCCTTCTGCTTTATTTTTTCTCTTATAATATACCTACTATAAAGTTGAAATTCTGACGGTTTAAAAAATAGACGAAAATAAGAAACTGAAATGAGAAACTGTAATTCGCATCACGGTTGCATACAATATCTTCGACGATGAGACTCGAGAGCAGCCCAAGCGACTATACGAAATAAAAAAAAAAGTCGTATATTATTTATAGCTGAGTTATATCACAAGGTCGGTTAACCAAGAGGGCGTTGTCTTATCGTGGCAAACCGGTCGTCAGGTTAACGCTGTATTTTATATAACAGAAAACCGGGTAGATTAAATCGACGGCGTGTCTCTATTTTTCCAAAAAGTACCTATTCTCGAAGATCACGTTCTATTATCAAACGGAGTAAAAACGAAGAAAACCCAAAACCGATATATGCGAAAAATGATTTAAAATATTTCCGAAGACTCTAGACTCTAGAAATTGTGAATCATTTTTATAAAATTTCAAAATCACAAGTACTCCGGTTGCGATGTACACCACCCGCTATGCCAGCATAATGTTCGGCACATACACGTGCACCTAGAACGGCATGAGACGTTCCCTCAGCGAACAGAACGTAGAAAGAAAACCGCGAAAGAATTTATGTCGCCGTTGTACTAAGGTGATATATATTTTCTGCAGGGTTAAGGGCGCTGTTAAAACCCGACGATATAAAATAATTGCCCATTTTGTCCACCGGAAATATCATTTTTAGGATCCTTTTTATTCGTTCTGTTAGATCGTTGATTGAAAAAGGGGAAATCTGAATTGAATTGTATCCGATTTTAGAGAAGGATTTGTTCCTGAAACTTTGAGCGTTTTTTTATGGAGTTAAAAAAATTTCCTTTACGAAGCATGTGACAGCGAATTGCTTGGGTCAATTCAACAAGACCCCAAGCCTGTCCTACTGGACCGTATCGCGAAAGACCGCGGTGGAACTACCGCTCGTAAACGTGAGACGTAACTCTCTAAATCACACCGACTCATTTTATACTTTTTATCATATTTGCTAGCTGCATTTATGACGCGAGTCACGCCCCTGCGGTACCTTCACAGCGTATCTTTACCTCGCAGTCTAACCAGGGAACGAAATCTTGGGTAGGTACTACATACATAAAGGATAATTTTCAATATCCGGTTCGCGGAAGAGTATAGATAAAAATCGCGTCTCATCGCGTATATATTTAATATGTAATGATATATTAGTAATAGATTTCTATATAATAATAAATATAATAAAATAATTATCGAATAATAGATTAGGAATAAAAATTTATGCACGTTTGACAGTATATAGGTATATATAGGTAGGTACCTACTACGTTATGTGTAAAGCAGGTAAATGCATGAGCGACGAGAATCATCTGACGTCTCCATCGTGGCGTATAAAAATAAATCACGAAGGCACCAATTACGGAAAGTTTAACGAGCCGTAGAAATCCTGCGTTTATTATCGCGTAAGCATTGCTTGCCAATCTCATAAATTATGGTTTTCTGTGAGGTGGGCAGCTGTCAGATCGCTAATATACAGTGACACGTTATAATTTTCAACTATACGTATGTATAAACGATTATTAATGTACAGAGAGAGCCGCGATTCTTTGTGCAAAAATGAAAAGAATAAAAAAAAGTAAAATATATTTACGTACTTTTTATAATAGTTCTTTTTTTTTTTTTGTTTTTCAAATTTATAATATCCCGTTATTAATCTCTACCTGATAATCTAATCGTCTGAAAGATAGTTGGTTCCTTTTTTTTTTTTTTTTTTTTGTAATTTCTGGACAACGAGTGCTGCATTGGACAATGAGTAAATGTAGACGACTGCATTCCCGGTCAACGCGACACTAGAACGAGTCCTAAGGAACGAAAGGAACCATTGTCTTCGCGGCGTCGACCGGTTCCGCAGCACTTAAGGTCAATTGTTTTAAACATGAGAATAAGAAAAAGTGTTTCATTTTTTTCATTCTTCTTCTTTTTCTTTTTCGTTTTTTTTTTTTATCCTTTTTTCCACGTCCATATTTCCCGTGCGAACTGCTCACCTCTTATTTCGCCAAGAGTTCATATATACCAATCCGCGATCGTTACGTAGAAACGCGGGGGCCCGGATCGTCGCAAAGTTCAGAGAAATTTATTAAGAAAATTACAAAGTTCTAGAAAAAAAAAAAAAATAATGGCAAACACTGTCCCAGAAAAAAATTATTATTACAAATTACAACTATAATCATTCAATTCTATATACGTATTATAACAGTTTCGGAGCCATTTGGATCTGTTAAGTCTGCGGTAGATGAAATAATGATACAGATATACCTGTATACCTACGTGCAACGGCTAGACGTAGGATAGGAAGCTTTATAATAGTTTGCGATCGATCTTGTATGGAATAAATATAAATTATACTGTCACATTCGCGATATTTCATTGAGAATCGTTTATCTGTAGATGATTTGTGACTATTGGCAAGCAAACTGCGATTGCCTCTATCTTATATCAGAGTATCTTTAAGGAGTCTGGGCTGCCGCGGCATTCCGATCGCTCTCAATCCCCGGATCAAAGTAAAAATAATCAATTTCATCAATCTGCAAGAGCTCGTAAAACATTGTAGAATATTAAGATCGCTTATTCGACTCCTGAAACCCAAAAAAGAACTCCGAATATAACTAAGAAATTGTCTTTTTGCTCGTATGAAACTCGGCAAAACTTCGTCCGCGACACCTCCGAGGTATTATCAAGGATTTACTGCGATTCTCGAGTTTTCTTACCGAGGACAACGCGGCCTTTTGTACAGGTATAGGTGTATATCTGTTTCACGGACCGGTCGCATCTTCCCAAGTAACGTAAATAAAACCGATCTTCTATATCGCTGATAATATACTACCGTACCAAGTAATGATTTCTTCGACTTGCTACGTGCCGGAGATTTACAACAGTCTTTCATCGACCAGAGGTAGAGAGGTGGTTGCATTACAGAATGCAGCGAGGCGACGGTAAGAAACGACACGCGTCTTTACACGTCTTTATTATTCAGGACTTTTTTTGGAAACACGATAATTCCAAAATCGAACTATTCTTTCATTCGTTAATTAATTTTTCGAAATTTCATCGATTTTCTTTGAAAATCTTCATTTCTTCTTTTTTAGAAAAGAAGTAAACCTCTTCTTCCACGTCTCGGAAGCAGGGAAAAAGAAAGATGAAGTAAAATGAACAAAGTCGGGGTCGGATTAGTAGCGTAAAAACAATCGAAATATCGCGTCATTATTATAGGTATAGCTATATAGCCGATGTAAAAGAATTCGTCGAATCATCATCGACTATCGAGAGATATGATGATTATTCGGGAAGTTGATCGATGTAGATAATTGGCAAAGTCTAATCCGTATTCTTTATTGAGTAGATAATGATCGGTAATCTATTTACTTGTAACTGAAGCGGTAATTATATTCCTTGGCTTTATATATGTATATCGCGAGCCCCCGCTGATCTCCGAAAGTTTAAATACGATCATATTATATTTATACACAGAGTTATACATGCATAATGCATAATTATTATTCATGGATGTAGCTTTCGTCCATTTCTGCATATATATATATGTATATATAGATAATATATCCGTAGGTAAAGGTATATAAGATTGAAAATAAAAAATAAAAATAAAACCATAATAATGAAGACATGTTCTAGGCGCGTATTCGACGATGTATAAAGCGAGTTTGTTGAATAAAAGTAAAAAGTATAATAAGAATGAGAAATCGAAAACGAAAAAAAAATAAAATAAAAAAAAGAAGAAGAAACTAAAACAGCATGAGAAGAAACAGCGACATACCAAAGCGAAACGGTAAAAGCTAATTCGGAGAATTTTTAAAGTCGAATTAATCGGTAGGCATTAATCGATACCGTCGATATACTATACAAGGAGCATTGTTACCGATAATGAAACAGAAATGAAGCGAAATGGAAGCTGTGTTTCACGTAACTCGTTCAATCGGCTGAGTCATGGTAGAGATGATTAGGCACGAGACCACAATGACCCTTCTTTTATAATTAACCTTATATATATATATATATATATATATATATATACTACCCGTGAATTGTAACTTTTATACAAAACGTCTGTATATATATATATATATATATATAATATATTATACGTGCACTACGTATACATAAACCGATACCTCTCTTAAATCACTATTATTGCTATTAGTATATCGTAATTATTTTATTACAGTTCGTATTGCGGGCCCTTCTTCTCTCTTTACCTCCTTCTATTCTATTTTCAGACAGACACAGACACGTGGTGCGTATATAAGCTGATATAAATTTCTTGGCTATACATATCCACGTTTAACTTACTTTACTTTTATAAATACGTGATTTAAAATTGCAATATATATCTTGTAGAATTACCGGAATTCGTTACGGTCTTGCGCCTCCGTACGATCGAGTATAGATACATTTATTATATGACTTTATTTGAACAAGATTCATTGCAGAAAACGAGCGTGAAGAAATGCCGTGCGAAACTTAAACCGCAACGCAAGATTACATCCTACTCCATATACCTACACGTAAAGGTAGCGAAACTTATTAGCTACCTACGAACGAGGAGAATCGAGATACATATACGTCTTCACATTGATCAATGATCCACATCGCATCGGAAGAAGAAAATATCTCGAAGATATATTCGTATTTAAAAATATAAAAAAAAAAAAAAAAAGGATTTCGTTGAGGCAGGGTTGGGGTTTCTATGCGGCATGTGCCTTGATATTCAATTAAAAAATGCAATGCCCTTGGAAATCCCAAAAATGTCCAACGCTACTCATCAAAATCTTTAATATCGATAATAAAAAAAATTGACTGAAATTCATCGTCTAATTATCACTCACCAATTTGAAGTGCTTGTCCAATAAACGGAGTCTGGGTAGCCTGACTAAGCCTGCTCTGAGAGGTGTGTTACTACCATCGGAAAATACTTCTCCTAGATTTTCAGGGCCGCGATTTATCGGCAGCATCTTATCGGATCTTCTTCTTTCTTTAAAAATTTTTTAATTCACAAGGATCGATCTGAACCGGAGAGCGCTTGACATCACCTCTCGAGCACAGGGCGGGTACTGACTGAATCACTGGATTTATAGTAAGACTACCAAACGTCAACAAGGGACAATTTACAAACAAAAATACGTCGTGTAGATAAGCTGTGTTACCTGTTACCGTAATAACAGAATTAAGTCTACGACAATACGCTCTAGAGATTCACGTGGAATCTGGAAATTGTTGACTCTAGACACAAGTGGAAAAATTGCAGAAGAAAACAAAAAGTACGGAGATGATCTGAAGATTTGTCAATTCGATGGTAAAAAAATTTGCGAAAGTAAAAGTCGGTGTAAATAAATAAGAAAAAAGAAAAAAAAATTTATATAAGGGATCGACATCGCGTCTGGCTACAAGATCTGATCGAGTATAAATTTGTTAGTCTATACAGAAGTCAGTTAATCTTCGTTGACTCTTCACGATGTCGTAAAACCATATATACCTACCCACTTCGAACATCGCGATGTATCCAGCCCGTATGCCGCACACTATAAAATGTACGTGAGTAGGTATATGTATGTAGTTAAATAAAATTGCAGTATGTGCACTCGAGTGTAGTGCTGTACAACCCATACATTTCCTATTTAACAGTGTCAAGGTGCAAGACCTAAGGCCATATTATACCTACAATCTAAGCGGATTGCAACCGAGAGAGCAAAGTACTCAACGCTTGAATGTTCATTTACATATAGCGATATACTCAAAGCCTGCGGATTCAGATAGTCCGAATATCGAAGACCGGGTATCAGTCTTGTCGGATAAATTCGATTCTGTTATCACATGCATACATGTGAATACGGGACTGGGTTGAAGTTTCAAATTTTAAAAGTACCGAAGGGTAAAGATCTGAAGGGCCAAGACTGAACGAACTATTTTTTTTTTCTTTTCACATCCTGAGAAACAGACCGAAATTCTTGGATTCTTGGACTTTCGTAGTGCATTCCGACCTTTCGAGATTTTAATGTTCCGAACCTGAACGTTTCCGAGAATTCAGAATCGTCTCGAACGAATTCGGAATTTTCTCACGTTCGGAACTTACTATAACGTTACACTTTCGTCATACTAACAGCCGATTGCTGTATAAAGTAATAATTGCTTCAGCAATGAGCTGCTGCATGGCTATACAGGAATTAACAGAGAATAAATTTCATCTGACGAAGCATCTTCTCTTGATGATTTGTAAACGATCAAGAGACCACATGCGGAGATACTACAGTAAACGACACAGAATAACATAGCGCAACACAACAAAAGCAAGAAAAAAAAAAATCGCGTAGCACAACACGCGTCTAGGATGATAGTGAAGTGTAATTACACAGCTACGCCGTAAAATTCTATTAATGAAATGGGTTTGGTATTAAACTAATTCAATATCTCCTATTCAGACCTTGTTCAATTGAAATTCAGCCGTTACAATTCATACGTAGTTAGTTTTTATACATGATATGGAGTATAATTCGCATCAACTCACCATAAAAGCGTATCATCATTTATACTCGGTAATATTTCGTCGACAAAATTGTTTGACAAGAGGAAATAAGGTTCTTATTTTTTTATTCGATTATTTGGTGTGTCCTGTTCCATATATCATACGTATGAAATAAAAATGATAACCGGATATCATGTGGGAATAAAATATACACGGAATTTGTTACATATAATGAGACGTTTGTCTGACAGACGGAAACTAGTATAATAAGGAATGTTAGCTTTGATTTGGACTGCTGGTTTGGTAGAAGGTATATGGATGGAAACACAACAGTTACGCGCGAGGACCTTCAAGTCCGAAAGTTAAAGCGTATCGATAAACCGTTGAGAATGTGGTAAACAAAATTTTGTCGAATGTTTCGGGATATGTATTCAGGATGAGAGAATACATATATATACATACGTATATAATATATATATATTATAAACTGACACGAAAAGCTCGAGGCGATAATTTACAATTTGCGAATAAATTATGTCGAACGATTTAATTAGTAGAATTTCAAGAAATATGTCATTCAATATCAGCCTGCGTCAGAGAAAATTATCGTATCAATTTTTTGGAGTTAATAAAATACGGGAATCAGACGTATAACTAATTTCTAGTTAACGGACTTTGATGGACGAATGATTATAGTGTTTTGGATGTAAAAGATTAAGGAAGCGGATCTCAATATTTAATGGGAAAAAAATTCATTCGCACAGTTATGTCAGGTGAATAAATCTAATTATTTTATTGTACCAAATTCTTGATCAGAATATCAAACATAATAATAATCATGATGTAATTAACAACTAAACGAGTCTCGACGAAGTCTCAGTCATCCAATTATACGCTGTTTTTGGTTTTTTTCGTTTTTTTTTTTTGTTTTTTGAAAAAACGAAGAATCTGCACCGACTGGCCAAAGTTTCTGATCTGTAGAATTTTGTTATATACAAATATATAAATCTTTCTACGTTACATTTACTGTATTATGCCGTTTACTTACATTTATTGCCATTTTTAGGCGATATTTCATTCAATTTTTTTCCTATCGAATTCTAAACACCTTATTTTTAATTGTTGACTTTTTCTTTTTCTTTTGAATCTTAATTTTGAGATAATTTCCTTATTTCGGTACAATAAAACGAATCGTCGGAAATCCGAACTTTCAGATGATATTCTAGCAACTTTACCACCATCATCACCATCTGTCCGATTCGGCAAACTGTTTCTTTCGAGTTGGTCCAGAATTTCCAGGAGGATTTTGGGCCCCCCTACGATTTCGGCGACGTTTACCTACGCAGATAATGAAATATTGGTTTATGCGCAACGTCATAACCCGTCAAATTTATTAGTTGCGCTTTTATTGATTTTAAGTAATAACGAGTTTACCTAGACTTCTCTGAACATTCAACAGAGCTTTAATAAATTTCAAATAAGAATAAAATAAGGAAAATAAATAGAAATTAAACTGCGTCTTTGAAAGATATGATTTTGTGTTTTTTTAATTATTTAAGAATATTTTATATACCCTTGATTAAATAAAAATACAACTGAAAATATAAAGTGTATATAGCTGTAAAGATATATTTCACATGATAAGGTGTAAATAAATATTTTATGAAAAAATATGAACTTAAATATA